>CP136867.1:18726293-21178793 GCA_033000465.1 Sciaenops ocellatus
GCTATGTTTCAAGACCTAACCACTGACTGAAGGAGCAGGGATAGTCAGTTTAGGCTGTGGTGGTGGAAGCTGAAGAGAAGAGATTCCCAACAAAAAGCTGCAGTGGACAATGCAGTGATTAGACTCGTCAGTCTGTTCAACAGTTAACCTGAAAAATGACTGAAACTGGGTGCTACCAGATGGAGTTCATGGACAAAACTTTACTCTCCCAGTTCTGAGCTGTTGGTTTATTTTGTGTACCCGGCTGTGATGTCTGGCTTACAGTCTATGCTGCAAAATAGTAAGAAACTTCCTTCCACACAAACCTGCGCTAATAATTACAACACGATTTGCTCTGAATTTGGTCTTACAGAAGAGCAGATACAGATACAGACGTGAAGAATGAACAGCAGACACAGAAAGCTACATGTTTCTGAAGATTGCCTTCGAAAAAAAGCTGCATGTTCTCTCTAAGGGGCTTCACTTCCTATTCCTGACAATATTCCATTAACACAGTATAATTTCCCATCAAACCAAACGCTTACAGATATTCAATACAGTTGGAATGACACGCTTAGAGTGATAGCTTACCATTGAATTACAAACAGTAGGGGAAGCAAAACCTCCAGTGGCTTTGAACCTTCGGGGAGGGCTGCGTTCAATACCACCCATAATCCTTTAAATGGTTAAAAGTGTCTAATCCTTGTCGTAGTAAGGCCTTTATATGGCCATTTTAACTTGCTTTTACTTAGAAGGAAACCTCAGCTGCGACACGCCTAACAGGATTAGACAGTGCGGCGTGTGCAGAACGGCATAATACTGCTGCGAGGTAATAGAGATGTTACATACAGAGCTCCCATAAGCACCACTACATGTGGGCATGGTAGTGTGTGTGTGCAGTAGTAATAAAGTAATAGAGATGTTAAATACAGAGCTCCTAGTGGCATCACTGCATATACTATGTGTGTATCCACTGCTGACAAATGATGCCTTTTAAATGCATTCTTATTCAGCTGTGGGGATTCATGTAGTGACAGAGTGTCTGTATTCCCAGCATGGTTTCTGCTGCTGAGTAGTGTGTCTGTCCCTTCCTGTGTGCATCTTCATGCGTGTGTTTGACTACTCGAGTGGATTCCCCACATAGTCGTAACTGCTCCTGTAGATGTCTGAGTGTATGCCAGACTGTTTGTGTGTGACTTGTGTGTTTCTGTAAATGCGCGTGAGACTGTTTATGTCTGTGCTTTAGAGGTCTGCATGTTAATTCTGTGTGTTGGAGTGTGTGTATGTCATGTTGTTTATGGCTGGGTTTTTGTCTATCTGTGTTTGCATTCTAGGGTTCTCTGTATGATCATGCATCTGTGTGTTTTAAAATTGTTTCTGTGTGTGTGCATGTGTGTGTGTTTGTGTGTAGCTGAGCTGGGCTAAATAGATTCTCTCCATCTTAATAGAGCTGGAACTAAAAGGTTAATGAGCAGGCAATATTCAGATGATGCCAGAACACTTCTCATTCACTCACTCATTCATCAGTGTTAACCAGCAATGCAGCAACAGCTATGTTTTTTTTTGTATTTATACTACAAGAGGGAGACCCTTCTCACCAGAAAATGAAAGCACTAACCCCAAAAATCCACCGGGAGTGTTTCATAAGCGGAGCGTTTAGCCCGCCACGCTTTGTTTACTTGCTCAGATTTGGTTGTTTTCTTGGTTTGTGTACTTCTAAATATGCTTCTACATGTGTAAATATGCTACGTAGTTAATTAGCTTTGTTATTGTCTGTTTTTACAACCGGCAGTTTGCACGGGGTATTTTATTTTGAAAATCCACTGGATTCTCTATGCTTTTCCTGTGTCTGGCTTCTGCCCGCTCGAGGTGCTCTGTGTAAATTGACATGGGCTGCTTGCGGCATCTGTCAAAAATAGAACAGCCACGTATTTCACTCGGAGCCGAGTGGAGGCCCGCTTCTGGGACACTTCTGAACAGGACTGCGGCAGAGCCAGTGGGGTTTAAAACACTAACTATAACGACCGCGCATCACTGCGACGACCGCGGCACACACGCAACGCTGCGTGCCCGGTGGAATTTGCGGGTAAGTGTTTGTCATCCCCAAATGCCAAAACCGGAGTGGCATTGTGCCACAAAACCTCAAAGGGACAAGATCTTAAACTGATAAATGGATCAACGAAGTGTGTTTCTTTGACACGGACCACGGTTCACATGCCATTTATATATATTATATAATATAGGATCTAGCATTTTATGGAGCTTGACCGATACTAGAGACGAAAAGTCCTCTGTTGCTTTAATGACCATTCTTTTTAAAGTATGATAACATTATGATAATTAAATACTAAGTCACAACCTTTTAGCCACACTCTTACACATCATTATCAAAGGTAATAACAAACAACCCATTTTGTTGCTTAGCTGGGAGAACTTGCTTTTTTTCTTCTTCAAAGGGCTGTTAAGTTCAGGTTTAAGGGTAAGGAGCAGGAGAACACATTATATGCCAATGAATATTCTCACACGTATAGAAGCACAAAGATGGAGATGGTTTGTGTGGTAGCGAATATATAATGTGCATTATGAATGCAGATGCATTTCAGTGCCTTTGTATTGGAGAACTACTTTGAGATGTACAGAAAACGAGGGCGACACAGACTTTCATCACTGAGCACATGCTTGTGCGTGTTTGTGAGCTACTGTACATGTGTCAGTGATGTGTTAGAATTGGAGCTGAGGCCTCCTTTCATGTATTAACAGGCATCTGAAGCCTGTGGGAGAGATAAGAGTCTTTCCTTTTTTTCTTCATCTCTCTCTCTCTCTGTATATATATATATATATATATATATATCTATATCTATATCTATAATTTTTTCACTTCTTTCACTGAAAATGTTACAATGCCTTTTTTTTCAGTCCACCACACCAACCTACATGACAATCACCTTGTTAATTACAGATCATTCTCTTTTAAGTTGCCAGGGCCCACAAGGGAGGAAGAAGCAGAGTGACAGAGAGCGAGAGTACTGTGTGTGTGTGTGTGAGTGTGTATGTGTGAGAGAGAGTGTGTAAGAGAGAGAGAGAGAGAGAGAGAGAGAGAGAGAGAGAGAGAGAGAGAGAGAGAGAGGCAGGGCCAGTGTAAAAACGAGTCCTATTCCCACTATAAACCTATCTAGTGTAATGGGCTCCCACATGGAGTTGGGATGACTCGCCCACTTTTAATGACTCTGCTACATCAAACACCGAAGCTGCCAAGAAGCAGCACATACTTTTCATCCTCTTTCTTTCTGCCACTCTTCTCTGCTCATGTCATTCCTCACTTTACCCCTTATCCTCTCCCTCCCTCTCTCACTATCTTGGATGAAGAGGAGTGAGGGAAAGAGAGATACAGAAGGGAAAGGAGGGAGTGACAGTATAGGGCAGAGAGAGGTAGAGAGAGTTACAGGGCTTCATCTCTTTCGCCTCTTGCTGCTTTAATATTTAATCCACACATGGAATTTCTTGTCATTCAGTCGCTAAATATGACTTCCTGAGGTCAGGTCTTGACTCATCACTATTTTATTATTTTGCCACCATGTCCCAGTCCCTGTCTCTCTCCTTCCCTTCTCCCTTTTTCTTCATCACTTGCTCTTTTTCTGACAATTTCTGGTGCTCCACTTGGTTTTTCTCACATCCTCTTTCATTCATTACATGCTTTTCCATCTACCTGTTATCTGTACAGCTGCACATGTATTGCAAGACAATTTGGACGCTCGGCTGAGGCGGAAAAGTTGCTATATCAAAAAACAGAAGATGCAATATAGCCTGAGTGAAACAGATTGTTCAAATACACCTTGACATTGCAATA
Source organism: Sciaenops ocellatus (assembly GCA_033000465.1). Lineage (NCBI taxonomy): Eukaryota > Metazoa > Chordata > Actinopteri > Sciaenidae > Sciaenops > Sciaenops ocellatus. The sequence goes on from CP136867.1 coordinate 18,730,120, forward strand.
CCTCCTTCTTTGTTGTCTACAAAATGACCATGTCTTGGTGCCCAAAAAAGTGAAATCAAAGGACCAGGAGTGTAAAGGGGCCATTATACTTTGTCAGAACTGCTTGTCGGATGGTTGAATACCTTCGGAAATTTCCTTTTCTTTGCCAGTTGCTCCCTCCTTCCATTCTCTGACGCTTTTCTATTTTCCCACTTGCTTTTCTCTCACTGGAATTTACCTGTTGGCTCCAGGTCTATGGATATGTTCAAATTGCAAGCCTTGGTGGTCAATTTTCAGATAACGTGTGAAAGAACAATAACATGATGTTTTGATATATATGTGACACACTGTCTAAGTATGGAGGCCACTGTAGACAGTGTTCATGGTTTCATTTAGAAATTTCTATGAAGGGGAAGGATACAAGGATAAGGAGCAAGAGAGCTATTGGGTGGAACAATGGCTGCTACTTCTGTTCAGAGGCGTGTGTGGATGTGGAACAGTTTAAGGCTATCAGGGGCGCATCTATCAGCATCTTCTTCACTTCAGGTGAGTGTGTGACATAAAAAATGCATAGATTATGATATCAGACTGAGGTCACATTGCCAAGAAATATAAGATAACATAGAAAAAAACAGGATAACATAAGAAATCAGAATTAAAAGACAAGACCTCATGTGATTTGTGCTATTCACACTGTTAAGAAAGAGATCAGTCACATCTTTTTTGGTCACCTGCTGTTTAAATGTAGCCTGTATGTTCTGATAGAAGAAAAGTTATTATCATCACTCCTAATTCCTTGTTGTCCTGGGCTTGTTGTTTTCTTGCTGGAAGTGATGAGGTCAGAGCTATAGACAGCTACACATTTACACTCTACATGATAATTAATTCCACGTGATTTGACTGACAGTGACTCAAATGTGATAAAATAGCTGCATTTCTGAAGCACTGATTTTGTGTCAATGCCATAAAATAGAACTGTGATGTATCCTGTGTGTATCCTGAAATATTTACAGTCAACAAACAATGACTCACGCGCCAATGCAGCATACGGTTTACACTGAAATCAAGTGGTTTTGACGCACGTCATATACCGCCTTGTGTGCTCCCTCTTTATGCAACATGCAGCAACAATTGAATGCTCTCCAGCATCAAAGTAAGCTCTGCTTGGTTAGTTATGTAATTCTATCACATCTTTTTGGTTATGTTCACATGAGGGGAGTTGATGGAAACATGCAGTCATTCACATTTCATAAATACACTTAAATTTTGCTAATCCAATTAAATGATAATGAATGTGTCTTCCTGTCACTACTGCACTGCACCATTGTCATCCTGCTCTGTGTATGCTTTTTCTCTATCAGTATCACTAGCCAAGTCTATTGCTTCTTTTCTGACACCGTCCCTTGTCTCTCCATCCTTCTCACCACATGTTGCTTTTGTCTACTATTATAACCCACCCCACCTTAATTTACTAGCTATCCAGTTCATTGGAGACCCCTACTATGTATGGTAACATGTCTCCCTTCTGCCATGCTTGCTTTTTACAATCTATTTCCCCCATTCTGTGTGCCATTATTTGCTTCTGTTTACTTTACTCCACTTTTGCATTCGTCATCTCTTTTCTTCTGGTCATATATAAATATACAGACTCTGTGGCTGCCCGCTTGCTTGAGTCCACATTTTATTAACTGGAAACCTTCACCTGGACTTTCCATCTAAAACTCCCTACAGTATATGACTCCGAAAGACTGCAAATGCATTTTTCAAGACAACTCTGACATATATATTTGAAATAATAAATATTTTTTCCGACATTGTTCGAAACTGGTATCAGTCTTTTTTATTCACTAGGAAAGGACAATGAAATTACAACGAGATCAATAACCAAAATGAAACACAATAAAGCCATAACAGAATCAATTTGATAACGAAGGTAATTAAAGGTCACACTACAAATTACTCAAGTGATTAATTGACAAGAACATAAACAACATAATCGTCCATGTGTCCCCTAAATATCATTGGCTAAATGCCAACACTGTGTGCACTGTTGAATGATGATGAACTACTCACCTTACTTCTCAACATATAACTAAGTTCTACAAACTGTTGTTGACTTTCAGTATACTTCCTTTGAAATATCTTTATCTAAACACAGCAAATGTAGCTAATATATTTTTTTCTTTTTGCATTACAAGAATTATATTCATGAACTACATACTGATTTAAAAATAACCTCCACAGTCTGACACCTTTGTTGTGTGAAAAGGAAAAGTAGTCCATTAGTTCATAACAGATTTATGTGTCATGATTTCTGTAAATTGCACCAGACTCTTACAGTAAATTACTAGATTGTGACACATACTATAAGACAAGACAAATCACAGCATTTACAAGTTATCATTTTTCTTACAGCTGTCAGTTTACTAAAATGTCAACATGGACTGGACGACTGGAGCTGCAGAAACAGAGAAACACTTTTTTTTTTTTTTTCTTCTTTACAACTTGGATCTTATTTTTGGATCTTTACCTCGCTGGTGTTGATTATCATTACATAATTGTTGAGAAATTGTGCCATTATGAATGAATGGAGTCCTACTGAGAGGTTGAACACAAATCACCAGAATAATCAGTTAGAAAAACAGAATGATTTGTAAGACAGACAAACCCAGCATATGTATAGCACAGCCCATCATCACCAGAAAAAAACAACAACAACAAAAAAAAAACGGCTATATAGGTAATTTGTGCAATCAGCTTATTACAACCAATATTTCTTTAGTGATTAGAATGGGAGCAAACAAAGAAGTCTGGTGATACTTACATGCTTACTTTATGTACATAGCATTACTTAATATATGTAACCAAACCCAAACCACAATCTTTTCCTAAATCCAACCAATGCGTTTTGTTGCTTCAAACAAACCAAGTAATTTTGCTGCTAAACCTAACCAAAGCGAGACGATTACACGTTAACCATGTGACGACAAAGGTCTCGTATGTCTGTTACTGTCACTCCAATGGTCATATAAGCCATTTTGGGAGTCATTGGCATTCCTCTTATTAGGTGGTTAGGTATGAGTATGTGTTGATATTGCAGTTGTCAAAAAATCAGATGTGCACACTGTGCTTACTGTTAAACAAAAACCAACAATCTTTGTTCTGTGTAAATACGCAGTCTTAAAGTTTAGCCAAAGCTAATACAAGGCTTCAGCAAGCTAAGAATTAGAGCTATCCAAATCAAATCAATGTCTTCGTTCTGGTAGTTGATTGATTTATTGCCAGTCTTTTGTTCAAGCAATGCAACTAAAAGGATGCATCCTTCCACTGCAACTAAGCAAGGAGACACTGTCCAGGAAATTTTAAAAAGAGTTTTGAAGGTACACACTCAGTTTGTCCAACTCTGACCACTGGAGCCTTATATTGGCTTTGGCTGTACTTCAAGAATGCATTTTCACATAGAACAGAGATGTGGATTTTGTCCCTGATCTTACACTGTAGTATGTGAGCATTGTACTAACATAGACTTCAAAAATTATAAACGTGTGCATTAACATTTATCTTTTTATTTCCAAAGTGCGGTTAAACTAAAAACTATATACAAATTGTTGCTTTTGGTAAGTCTGCTATGAATATTGCCAGATTCCCAAAAGTTTAGATGAGTACAAGTAACGGCCACGATTAAACCAGAACTGTTAAATGACAGATTTAACAGATAAGCTGAACAAGAAGCCAGTCTCTCAAACATTCAGCTTTTGCTTTCTTATCCTTATTTATCCAGGGAATATTTTGCTGAGCATGTATTTCACAGAACACCTCTGCTTTATATTCATACAGCTACACCTATTCTCACCTGGGATCTACCAAGTACAGACACAGTCCTCTGCTGATAGCCAAAGGGAAGCTCCACCTTTATTCTCTTTTGTTCTGTCATGAATGTTGATGACGCTTGAGAATAGAAATTCTTTTTAGCCTCTGTGGTATAATCATTTATGCAGCTCCCCTGTTGCAATGAAACCATGCATGGTCAGTCCCCATGGGTGCTTAACTTTGAAGAAGCAACTTGATAGTTAGGGAACGCTTGACTTAATTTAGTTTATAAAACACAAAACAAAGACAAACCAATCCAGAGGAATAGTTGAGGCAGCGTAATTTCTTAATTCCACTGGACATGGCTGTGACACGTTCTGGCTGCACCCTGGCTGTTAGAGCCGCTCGCAGCCATTCTAGACAATAAATGTGATTCCACAGATAATATTCGAGGAAGCACAGAACAGATCAAGCAGGCCAGCAGTCAGACACAGAAATGGCATAGAGAAACCAGTCAATTTTCAAAATAAAATTCCAGAGACTGACAGACTCCCAACAGAAAAGGGAAGCAATTTTACTACGTAACATTGGTAGAAGCACATAAACCGAGGAAAAATGACCAAGTTAACAAAGTCCAGTGGACAAAGAGCTCTGCTTCTGAAATGTGCCTGGTGGGGTATGACCAATGGTGTTCAGTGGTGTGGAATCAAGGCATGACAGCTGCACATCATGAGGTTTGAGATTAGAGATACAATGTCAAAGATGAAAGACTAAGGTGATTTTTAATTAATTTTTAAATAATAGAGGAGAGACAACATTGCCTATAATGTGTTGAGCCAATTTTGATTCAAGTCAGCAGTAGCTTTTTTAATATTTAGCATTGTACCGCACCAGCCTTAAAGCATTACGTGTTAGTATTGCAATTGCATAAGGTTTGAGGGTTGAGTGAAACAGAAAAAAACATTTAAAACTGATGGACTAGACTCAAGACCCAAACTTAATTACATATTACATTTATAACTCCCCTTTAGAACAACACAAAGAGGCATTTTCTGATTCGATGCAGCCTATCGGCAGGACAACATCATTTTTTTTTTTTTTTTAAGATATTTTTCAGGCCTTTTCAAGCTTTATTTGACAGAGACAACTGAAGAGTGACAGAAATGTGGGGAGAGAGAGAGATATGGGGAACGACATGCAGCAAAGGGCCGCAGGTCAGATTCGAACCCTGGGCCGCTGCAGCGAGGACTGAGCATTTGTACATGGGACAGATGCTCTACCAACTGAGCTAACCGACACCCTGCAGGACAACATCATTTGTCTGTCTTTTAAACCTGAATGCAACCTTTGTTGTCATGGTTAGCGCATATTCAGACAGGATCAGGGAAACCGGCAACCGGTGGTGGGGGAGTGCGGTAGTGGGGGGGTGAGGGGAGCTGAGGTGGGTTGCCGTGGGCGTGTCTATACCTGCTGAATGTAACCACTGTGAAACAATCAGGAAATAACTTTTTATTTCTCTGATTAATAAGCTTTATCGCAGATTTAGCGCTCCCTCTCTCTCTCTCTCTCTCTCTCTCTCTCTCTCTCTCTCTCTAATCATCAGACACAAATCAAATTAAACTTCTTCATGTCACTAGTTTGCGGCGTAAATTGCGAGTCAGACTCAGATTTAGAAGCCGGTAGATGAAATAAACAAAGTGAGAACACACACACAGGTTGATTATCAGAGTTTAGTCCGTGAATCCACCTGGATAGTCTCTGCTTCAGAGACATTTCAGGCTGTCTGTGGAGGTTTGACCGAGTGTCTGATTGGTTTGCGAAGCGTGACGTGGGGCTCCGGTTTCCCAAAAGTTGAATCCGGCTCAACTTCTTTTCCCGGACGCCGGCGACGTTTTTTGCGGCAACCCCTGCGTTGCGGGCTGCCGGCGCGGAAATGCACTACCCCCACTGAAATGAATTGAAAAACGTTGCCGGCGTCCAGTTTCCCTGTCCCTGTCTGAACGCGCGCTTACAGTAATAAACGCTTCACACGGTTTGGCATGGACTGTGCTCATGGTTTAAAGAAACCAATGTTGACTGTCTGATATTGGCATAAACACTTTGTCATTCTGGAGGACTTTTTTTTTTGGGAAGATAATCTCCAAAAATCCTAAATTCTACCATTAACAATCGACTCAACTGAATTTTGAATACACTCACTGAATAAGTGTAAAATAAAATAGTCCTGATTAAATAATCTGGGTTATTTTCTGAGATTTAAAAAAGATCCTCCAAAACCACAGAGAACATTATACAACTGTTTAAATACAGGATTAGTAGCACTTTGCCAAGCTAGGTTAAACACTTTCAGACCTTGGTTTTGATACTGCACATTGTTTCAACCAGCTCTGTCAAAACAAAAGCCTGAAGCACAGCAGCAAGCATGTGAATTACCCCTTATTGATCATTACATAGCTTTAGTGCGGTACTTGTACGAAGCATTATGCATAGTGCTTGCAATTTCCCTTTTCCAATTTGCACCTACCTGTGTGTGCGTGTCCATTAATCTAGACTGATACCAACAGAGAAGTAGCTGGGAGATGCAGGACACATCCATAAAACAAACCTGTCTCATTAGGGCGACAGCGCAGAGACAACATTACTCACACCTCGCTCAACCTCTGTCTGTCTTCCTTTCACTGTCTTCCATCTTGTTTCCTTCCTTTATCCCCTGTTTCCATCAGCTTTTCCTCACACGTCTGTCCTGTCAGACACCATCCTCTCCGTCTCTTCTCTCACCCTCTCACTTACACTGTCACCATGTTTGACTCTCCTCATTTTCTTTTGATCACTTTTCCTTCCACACATGCTGCAATTTCTGTCACAGCTTGCCCTCCCTCTCTGTCATCTCGCTTGAGGCGTATGGCACTGAGACGGCATTACTCAAACCGCTCTGCCAGCCAGCTCTACCTCTCTCCTCGTTTCCTTTATGTCGCTGGATGTCATTCCGCTCTCTATTTTCCGCACAGGCTCATTATAGTTATTTACACCTCTTGTCTAATGCTACCTGACTCTCTCTTTCTCTCTCTGTTCTTTGCCTCTATTTATCTCCATCTCATTGCGGTAGCCAGAACTCTATCCATGACATCATCTTTCTCAAAAGTCCTCCTCAGTTTATCCTATCTGTCCTTCCTCCTTTCTTTTGTCGCTTCCTCCTTTTTTACTTCATCCTTCTTGTCTTTTCCATTGTCCTCTAGTGTACCTTTTCTCATTTCCCATTCTTCCATCCTCCTCTCTTCTACTACTCATCTTTATTTTAATTTGTTCTTTTCTGTTACTGCTTGTCCATTCCTTTACTATTTCCTCATTTTCTCACTTCTTCTTCTCTCGTCTTTGTTGTCTTCCTTTCCTTTTATTTTTATATCGTCATCTTCTCAACAAGTTTTCCGTCCTCCCTCCTTTGGCTCTGTTTCTCTTTATCTCCTCCTCCTTTTTTCATTGTAAATTTCTTTCTTTCTTTTATCCCTTTCTTCCTCTTCTATTGTTTGAACATCTCTCCTCCCCCTTACTCTTCTCTTCTTTTATTTTACTTTGTTTTTCTCTTCTTGCACTTTCTTTTCCTTTCCTCTCATATGCACTATTGTCTGCTCTGATAACCTCTCCTGTTTTCTCTTTAATTCTTCTTACCCCATACTCATCTCCTCTTCTTCCCTCTCTTCCGGTCCTCCTCTTCCTCCCTTCTCTTTACCTGTATTCTCTTCTCCCATCTGTTTGACCCCCCTGCTCTGATCATTTTGCATGATAGCTACTCTTGATGTTGTTGCCCTCTTAAGGCCCACCCTTTCATTATTTTGTCTGTATGGACATATCCATCACTCTTCCATCTATTTAATAATTCTCTTTCTCTGCTTTTATTCCCATACTCTGCTTTCACACCTGATCTGCAAATAACCTCTGCAAATAACCACCTTCAAGGTTGCAGTTTGATCTGGTAACTGCAGGCCTGGGCTCTTAATACCGACAAGTACTCTTCCAGATGATGTGGTGGATCCTTTGAAAAGCAAAGTTATGCCGTTTTGGTTGTCTTGACTCCACCAGCTCCCGGCTAATTCAAAAATGGGTAAAGACATGGAAAACTGAGGTGGGCTGAATAATGTCTGGATACAGAACTAGCCACCTGTGATGACACCCACCTGTCACTCAAAACAAGCAAACTGCTTTTGTAGCATGCTTGTTCAAGGATCTGCATTTTTTAACAGCTCTGTGTTGGCTTCACAGAAGTTGCTGCCTGGTTGACACCATAAGTCTCACAGAAAAGTTGGATGGTTCATATGTGTATCAGCATCAGTATGGCGATCTGTGTGGGGCAGAATATCAATAGACTGCCCTGGCCAGTCAGTATGAGCCATGCTAAAGCATAAACATGATAACTGATCCAAACTCCATGTCCAGCTCTGGCTCGACCTGAGTTTACAGTCCTGTAATCAAATGGAGTCTTCTTCCTGAATTAAGGCCAAATGCTTTACAGAGAAGTTATTAGGATAGAGGTTTTAAACCATCAGTAACTCCTGTACTCTCTTTCAGCAAATGCACGTCAGCAAAATCTTTTGTCATGAGGGATTTTGAGATAGGTCATTTTGTGGCCATCTTATCATGATGTGATTGATGCAGCTCTTAAAAAAGAAACATCTGTGTTTCTCTGTTCCTCCTCAACGGGAATCACCTTTCACCTGATATACATATTATACAGCCGTCCCTCATGTCATTGTCATGTCAAGGTCCAGTGTGTAAGATCTGGGGTGCAGTATTAGCAGAATACAGCAGAAAAAAAGAAGAATATATATGCAACTATATTTTGCTCAGTGTCAGCTGGGATCAGCTCCAGCTCCCCATGACCCTGACAAGGATAATCTGGAAATGATAAGAAATGGATAGACGAATAGATGGCTGTTTGAATTTGTGTATAATTACCTGAAAATACAAATTGTTTTTTTATTACCTTAGTCTGCCATGTTGGACCACCACTTGTCAATCAAGACAGTGAACATGGAGGTAATAGAAGGTATGTGTTAAACTACATCTGTAATGATAAACATGTCAGTGGCATGATCACTGAGAATAAATAAGCAAATAGGATCGAAGAAATAATGTTATTTAGACAACAGAATTACATGTGCAAAAAGTATGGATGGTGCAGGGTGACTATACAGATGTCAAATATGGTTAATAGCCTGTTATCATAACATTTAAAGGGTACTGTACTGTAAAGCCAGTCCAATGTTGTTGACAGCAGAATACTCGCAGCCTCAATGTTAGGAATCCTTATGGCCTGGGGCTCCTTCTGGGCCTCTCAGTACTGGGCCTTATGACTATGTCCATATGACTTATGACAGTCATTTAGCTGACTGCAGCAGTTGGCTGTTGCTAGGGTGCTTAAATACCTCTCTTAGTTCCGCAAAGCCTGGTGTAGATGTCCTGCAGGTTGGGTAATATACCTCTGGTGATGTGTTTGGCTCTAAATAATGCAAATGTAAAAAGTCCGTTGAAAAGGGGTCATAACCCTAAATAGCCTAAGAGGGCTGAGATGATAGATAGCTCATTGTGTCTCCCTCAGCAACGTGTGGGGGTTTATAAGGTCCATGCATGTCCTCACTGATGTGGCACCTGAGGATATTTGAAGTCGCTCAGCCTCTGCTCAAGGATCCCATCAAGCCTTTGGGAATTGTGTCTCTGTTGCTTTCTTGTAAAATATATTATTTCCTTTGCTATTCTTAATAATAAGGCAATAAGGCTGTTCTCTAATGGCAAGTCAGCCATTAGAGAACAGTTCTGTTGTACACACTGAATATGAGAATACCTTGTATTCTCAAGAACAAACACATAATTTCTCATACAGAGACTTACAGGTGTACAGCAGGTATATAATGAACACTGTTTGGCTAGAAGCTAGCCAATTAAAAGAGATGTTCTCCTCTTTGTTTTTCTGCACTATTTGATCTTTTTTTGAAACCTAAAAGGGCCTGTTTTAATCCACATGTCAGTCTGCTTGTTAGAGTTCAGTTAATCTGGATCCATCAAGTCATACATGCCCTTCTCTGGATTTTCCCTGCTCCCTATCTTCTTACTTCCCTCTCAGCTATCTTGCTCCACTGGTTAAGCTTTGATCATGTTGGTGAATAAATTGTACCTCTCTCTTTGCCTAAAACAATGTTTAATAGCCCAGAATTGCTGCTGCTCAGGCAGAAAACACTGCAGTGCTGCCTACCGTTTTTGCTAGCAACGCATGGCTGCATTGAAGTGCTTCAATAGAAATCACGGGGGATCGTTTAACATGCCTAAGCAAATAACAGTGCGAGTCACACCGATTTCCTTCGCTCCAATGCAGAGACAAATCTGATCTGAGGAAACTTTTACACAGATGAAGGGAGAGCTTGGAGCATACTATTGTGTCTCTCTGGGGGAAGGGAGCACCTGTGGCTCCACATTACCTTTTTATAGGCCTATTGTACTGCTTTGACAGGGACTTTTTCTGGACAAAATTGCTTTGTGTTTCATCAAAAACTAGACCCATCTTGACATATACAGTACATTATACCAATGTACTCGTAGTATAGATAGATTAGATAATGACATATTAGGGTAAATATCATAGCCACTTTTTACCTTGGTCACTGTAGATACAATATGTACAGAAAGTGTGTGTACCACATTAAAGCTTACCAGTCTGTAAGTCTGTCTGAATATAAAGTGCCATTTAGTCTTAGGGCTACTAGGCTGTGGAACCACCTACTGAAATAGAACATATTTTATTATATAACTTCAAACTATCTGTTAGAGGCAGTACTTCATTAACTGTCTCTGCAGTATGTGTGCAACTGGCCTATTGGCAGCTTTGGTAATATGGCTGGTGTCCAGAAGAAGCAAATGCAGTTAGAAACAAAAACACAAACACAAGTTTGTTTGTTTTTTGTTGTTTTTTCATGTTGGTGGAAAAGTGCTCCCACCCACTGACAGCACCACTGCAAAACTAGACAGATGTACTGTAATGTACTTAACTGAAAAGGAGAAGATAACTGAGCCTTTTCCCCCACATGCTTCATGTTGTCCTCACTCTCAACAAGCTCTACTGTCATCAGAAACACAAGAAAACAGCAGAGAATACAAGCAGAACAAGCTCGTCCACAGTTCTTGTTGTCTCCATGTGGTAACAGCCACAACCATATCAGTAAAATTGTGCCAGCGTGTACCCGTATCAGTCTGTTTCAAACGTGTTTTCAGTTTTGTTTTTTTCTGTAATTAGATATTATTATCTCAAATACTACTACATTTAAAGGTCCCATGTTTTACACCTTTCCAGTGTTTTACTCTGGACTGCTCTCTGGAGCTTGAGCAAGAACTGGCCATTTTGTCTCATTGATATTAATTAGCCTTTCTTCTGATTAGTTGACTGTTTTCTTTGCGACACACGGCCAAGTACATATACTGTATTGAATTAGCCAACCTGGGCACACTGTCCAGGTAGGCATGGCTGATGTGAGTGACTGCATAGTTGTGACATCAAAACCATACAGACGTCCTGCCAGCTTAGTGAAAAAGTGCAGTTTCTGTTTATAATAATGAGAATAAAATTAAAATGACTTTTTCTAGAATATGGGAACTTTAAATGTACCCCTACTGAAAAAAAAGCCTTATCTTTTGCTCCACATTTTCTTCTTTGAGACATCTCTACAATCAGAAACATTTACAGGTGAAATTGTGTGAAAAGTATTTTCTCATAGCCACATTGTTAATAATGTTACAGCCCTCCTCTTTTCCAAGCTATTGGCTGATTGTGCAGGTAATATTGATGGTAATACTGATGCTGATAACAGGTTTTACTTCTCCATGCACAATCAGGCAGACAGATTGGTGGAGGTAATGGAGGGCTGTCATAGGAAATGACATGAACAGTTTACAGAACCCTGAGAGATGCATCTGCCAAAACCTCATTAACACACATTGATTAGTGAGAGGAAATGCATTGATTAGGGGAAATGCGTGATGACACACAAAAACACACTTGGACCCATGCATCAGCAAAGACACTGTAGAGACACATGAATAAACAACACGTGTTGTAAACAAGCACGCACACACACACACACACACACACATACACACACACACACACACTACTCACACACTCACTATTTCATATGTCAGGTAAAGCTTGAGCTGTCAGTAATTATGGGTAAGCCAATGGTTTTTTTATCAATACTTGTTACCTATGGAAAAATCAATGAACCAAAACAACTACCTCTACTGAGTCATTGTTTCCCCTGAGGATTTAAAGTGGCAGCGCTTGCCCAAATAGAAACACTCCTGACTTACAGCATCTGTGCAGTAGCCTTTAAGTTTGAGAAATCATACTTGGTAGGTCACTACTTTGAGCACCACAACTACAAATGGTTCCCCACTCGTTTAACTATCCTTAGAAAAGAGGACAACATTGGTCGATGTGTGATACCTTTTTGGGAAATGTGAGATTTAACATCTGTAGCTGGAACCTACAAAACACAATATAGACACAATACCTTACCTAAAGGCAGTATGGCATTAAGTCACCTTACAAATCACCATTTTTTTTGTTACTAAACAATATTAATGACTCAGATTTGTTTACATTGATCAAGTGTTCACGATGGTAGTGTTTGCAGAATTCATTCAGAAGTTCATTTATCACATGCGAATGTATGAAGTAGGCTGAAATAATATCTACATGGTAATTTGTTAATGCAAACAAGGTTTTTAAGTACTTTAGCTGCAGTTTGGAAATATATCTGGATTTGACCCTGGTGCTACAACAAAGGTCTATATAGACATGAAACTAAGAACAGAACCCATACAAGACCCAACTGATCCTGACTCAAGACAATATTAGTCTTACTTTTTAAAAAAGAAAAAAAGAAAAGAAAAGAAATGGATGCTATTTTGGACGCAAAAGTATAGTGTGTCAGATTTAGGGGGTTCTATTTACAGAATATGGCAGAAATTAAATATAATGTGCATAACTAAGTTTTTAGTAGTGTATAATTGCCTGAAAATTATAATTGTTATGTTGTAAACTTAAAATGAGACTTTTATATCTACAGATTCCACGGGGCCTCTTCCATGTAGTCCATCATATTAGGCCATGTTTCTACAGTAGTGCAGAGCAGACAAACCAAACACTGGTTCTAGATAGGGGTTTTATGTTTTTTTTGTGTATTTCACGACCACTGCATTTTCTCCTTCACAGTAGGAAGGATAGGCTGAGGTGAGTGGGTTGCAATCTGCCACCTGGTCAGTGTTTTGTTTTTAGAAACATGGCGGTTCAACATGGTAGACATCTGTAGACATAAAAGGCTTATTCTAATAATGATGTTTTCATTAGTTATTTATTAGATATGCATATCATATTCCCTGTCCTCCTCCTTTCCGTAAACCAAGCCCCCTAAATCTTTCACACTGGACCTTTAAGGCAGATGGAGGACTGGTCCTCTTCAAACACTCAGTGATAAATGGCCAGTTTGGCAGTTTGGCCCTAGCTCAGTTATGGTCAATACCCTGAGTATGAATAAACAATTATTTCTTTTTGAGGTTAGGTTGTGGAAAACTTCTGGGAGCTTAAAAGGAAACTTTAGATCTGTTAGTCTCTTTTCTGGCATCCCAAACACTGGAAGTCACATGCCAGCTAGAAAATATTGATTTTGAAAAGCAAATGTTTACTGTTTATGTGACTGAGTTTTCTTGCATTCTGTTTTCATGCGTGTTTTGCCAACCTTCAGTTATATGGAAGTGCTTAAATTCTTACCCATGCAGTGCACCATCTAGCCTCCCACATGTGCCTATGCAACCAGTTTAAAAAGTGATTATGTTCACGTATTTCATCAAGATGCCTCTCAAACATGTAATAATGCCTGTGCTATAGGAGGAGGATTTGATAGAGGTTAGGGGAGCTCGTTGGAGAAAGGACATTTTGTGTATAAATGTCATTACTTTTCTGGTACTTCCGCCTATTGTTATCGCTGAGCATGAGTACTCCTCACAGCACGAAGAGGAGAGGTGGGTGGCATGTATCAGCCTGTTTGATGGACAACAAAATGAATAGAGTGGAGGATGTGATGGAGAGAGAGAGAGAAAGAGCGAGAGATAGAGATGGAGAAGTGAGTGGACATTCAGCGAGGAACCTGCACATACGCATTCACAGAAAAGAAGCGAAACTGAAATTTTTGGTGGGAAGAGAAATCAATAAACAGGGCTTTGAAAAATGAAGTAGCTTCCCAGAAAATTCTATTTCTTCTTTTTATTCCTCAGACAATAGGTCTTTTCTGGAGAATGATGAAATTGCATTTTGAGCAACTTTGAAACAAAGCTAGGCCTACTGGATGTCTTGGACTATAAAAAGGTGTCATTTATTTATTTTGGATAGGGAGCTCTCAATATTTGACAGCACTGACAGAATGGAGCATAAGGACACTGATAAGTCACATGTTGAACCCCTAACATAACCACCATAACTCTCGCTTTAGTGTTCTTCAGAAAGATGTTGACCTTTCATTGAATGATATAGATAAATCTCTTCAAACCAAGAAGACTGCTGAGTCACATTACACACAAATTGCTCTTAAAAAAAACAAAAAAAAACAACAAAACAAAAAAAAAAAAAAACTTTTCACAAAGCTTTTTTAAGCTCCTGTCAGTCTAAGTATAACGGACTAAAATGCATAGAAAAGTTATTTGTCTGGGTTCATCGACTAAATCCAAATTAAGACAGACTGAAGTTATTTAAAGGATTTGGACACAAACCATATTTGTGGAACTAATTAAGTTTGTGTCAGAAAAAAAAAAAAATGATATATGGTGTGACCGACAAACTTATACCACATCTATACCACCAGTGAGGAGAAACAAGGTCAGAATTTCAATTCTTCACTTTCACTTGCACCATGAATACGGCGCATGAGGAAAGGCAGATTACCAGGGTATCATTCCACACATCCAGTCAGATTCAGTTAGGTTTTATGGTTTATTTGGCACACTTTGGCATGGCAAGTTGTTCAGTACTTATTTGGAAAGGTCTCTCACACTCCGAAAGCTGCCTCAGGGTCTTTACACTGTCTCTGTCCAGGTGAACATCCTCCGGTGCATGCAACAGGATCTGTCACATCTCCTTGACCACTTCCCACCTAGGTCACAGACTGCCTTGCCTTTTTAAGATTTTTTTTTTTTTTTTTTAGCATCAACAGGTTTGCACAGTTTGTGTGTCACAGAAAAACAAAACAAACAAAAGCAAGAGGTTTGGGTCTTCTTGTTTAAGGCCTACCAGTGTCATCTTTTATGGTTCAAGTTGACAGTCTGACAACTCATAATGTGACAGACAAAAAATCAAAACCTCTGTAGGATCCTACAGTAACATGTATTTTTCTTCTAAATGCAGTCATTCACAGCAGTTTCCTGTATTTTTGTTTGGTCACTGAGACACCAAACTGTGAGAGGAGGAAAATATTTATAGCACAACTTTCAGCATGATCTGTTTGTACTGTCCCTACAAGCCTTGTTTATCCTGGAAAGTGCAGTGATGCAGGTACTTGCTGAGGAATCTGCCTCAGTTTTGACACAGTTTTCTCAAGTAGAAGGCCTAGTAGAGTGTGGTAGTTCTTAACTTGTCTGTCTAGCTGTCTCCAGCTGTCTGAGTTGCGTACTCCGAGCTCAGACACTTTGTCATTACTTCATGTTTTATCTCACAGTCACAGTAAGGAAGGACAGGTATAAATTTGTGATATATACGTAACCATAAGCTTATGCTTACGCAGTCTGTCTGTCCACACACATGTATGCACAGATCAGGATTTAATGCACTCTGGCATTGGTGCTGACATAAATCATAAATACGGAGAGCTATTAGCTGGCCAGTAGCTGCCTGACCTCATGTCAAGATGGCTGTTTGGTAATGTGTGGGGGAGCAGATGCAAATGAGACTGAACAGAGTGCGATTTAACAAGGCAGCACAAAACAAACAGTTTTGTCAGTTCATTATTCACAAGGTTAAGGAGGCTGGACATCCAAACTTCATCAGTGATGCCTGACGAATGTTTAAAGATACAGAGTCGGGGTGAAGCTGCTCTGGAAGTGGAGAGCTGTCGTCGTAATGACTTCTCGAGGGTCCTCCCTTAAAGAAATCAGCTGTCAGATTGTGGTAAAAGATGGATGGTGTAAATTTGCTGCAATATGCCAAAGTACGTCTTGTTTTTGTAAAATGTGTCACATTGTGACAGAGAGCTCAACTTAGAAATGTTAAGAGATAATTCCTTTTCTAAATATTAGCAGAAGACAAATAACAAGGTTAATCACAGTTTCACAGACAGTAATTAGTAGTAGTATTAGTATTAGTAGTATTAGTAATAATTTTTCTTTTCTTAATGATATATACGAAAAGAGGGAACAATTGCTAGAAAAATGGATTATAGCTTTTGCAGTGTTCTGTTTCTGGCTCAGACATCTGGTGGGAACCACTGCTCCTTCATGGTAAAAGGCATCAGTTGATGTGGTTCAGGCGTCCGGTTCGGACGAATAACTCCCTGTGAGTTGCCACACTGAGCATATTTTTCCAAGACAAAAGTTATAGTTATAGAGTCAACCCAGACTTGTCACAACCGATGAGCCAGGAAATCATCCCAAAAATTGACATCTGAATGTATTGAATTGGTACGTCTAAAATGCAAATGCTGCTACAGACTCTATCCTCTCACTTGCTAATGTAGGCTGTAATTATGAAATGTAGTGACTATAATTGAAAGTGTCAACTTATTTTTCTAATACAAATACAGTCACTATTCCAAACTTAATGAGTGACACTCTTTTTTTTTTTTTGAGACTTCTTCTTGAATGCGATGACTGGAAACAAAAGTGTGTTGATGGTGCTGCTAAAATCAGCCAGCTTTTGATAGGCCTGACCTTTGGATTGGTTGTTGTGAGCAACAACAAATACACACGAGCAGCATCATAGTGTGTGGGTACACTCATACATCTAGACTGCCAGAAGATGATTTATGGCCTGGGGCTGCCTGCTGTAAAATATGTAGCAAATTTCACTGAAAGCAATGCATTGGCCCCGGCACCCAAACAACCAGTTTAGTGTGGAGGGGAGCATGGTCCAATGAGGAGTGAAAGATGATAAGAAGGTGCAATTTGGGGGAGTGTTTTTATTAGTCGAAAGAGGAATGAGAGAAAGATTAGAAATATGACAGCAATTTAGCATTTTTTTTTTTTTTGCTGCTGTGTTTAAGCTCTGCACTACCTTCACAAGCACAGTCCTCTTTTTAGTGTTGGCCACTGAGCAGCTGAATCAGTATGTGTGAATGCCTTGCTCAAAGGCATAACAGCCGTTTTACTTGTTCCACAACCCCAAAAAAGATTGAAAAATTAATTATATGAACGTTTTCTGGTCCCCTACCCATACACTAATGGAATATTTTATTAGTTTGAACTCTAGCATATGATCTGAGACATAATACCCATTTTATACATAAAACCAAAACATAAAATTCCAACAGGGTTTCTCGTTAAAATGGAAAGGAGTGAGTAGGTGTGGATAAGACGTGAGGAGAAAGGAAACTTACAAGGGGAGAAAGAGAGAGGAAAGTGGAAGTAAAATTAATGGACAATTAATGGTGTGTTTGTTTAGGCTGACATTACATCCGGCCATGCATGTTAGAGTGCAGTAAGAGTTTAATGGGGAAGGAGAGGAAGGAAGAAATAAGGAAGAGAAAAGGAAGGATGGGAAATTAGGTGAAAAACAAACAAGAAAGAAAAAAAATGCCAGAGGCTGTGGAGTTTAATATACTATGTCACCGCAAACGGAGAGACACAGTCTGGTACAAGAGGACGTGAGCAGAGGAAGGTCAAAGAAAGGTGTGGAGAAAAACAGTACAGCGACAAAAGGAGAGAAGAAGCTGAGGACTTTGATAGACTATTAGTGCTGAGAAGAGACTCTTGTCAGAGAGGAGGCGAGAGGCACAGACTATATGGGCTATTTGTTGCTGAGACGGGAGAGAGAGGCTCCATTTACCTGTCAAACAACACATGCCCGCACACGCGCACACACACGCACACTTATTTTAGTGTGTTTACTTGCACATGCTGAGATTCACAGAACAAGACAGACACTCTTGCAATCTTGCACACAATCTCCACAATCCACTCCGCCTAGAGTGGCCGCCTAAAATTCCAAACTCGACCTCTCTTTTCTTTAAAGTCTGGTAAAAACAAACAAACATACAAAAAAAGGAAACAATACCAATAATTAATATAATAATTAACAATAATCGTAA
Organism: Sciaenops ocellatus; assembly: GCA_033000465.1. NCBI lineage: Eukaryota > Metazoa > Chordata > Actinopteri > Sciaenidae > Sciaenops > Sciaenops ocellatus. The sequence goes on from CP136867.1 coordinate 18,748,239, forward strand.
TCATCAAGTTCAGGATTAAAAAATGAAACTCTACTTCACTAAAAGAAAATTAAGGAACTTAATCACAAAGTGATTTGTGCACACTGCTTGGGCCAAATTTGGACTAATATAACACATTAGTTTCCACTAATATAATGTAATTAATGGCTTGTCTGTTTTTGTTGCCACCATCCTCCTTCAGTTTTGTTTCCTGTTGCATTCTCATTTGCTTCTGTTTTTATCCCATCTCATACTCATAGGTATTCAAGATGCTCCAACTATAAGGGCATCTTGTCTTTGAACACGTTTGACCTGTTGTAGCATCGCTGGTGACTCACAACTAGGTGTGAACAAGTCTCTGACCCATCGACCTAACTAGGGGACCCGCTGTGACTGGCATGAGTGCAGATATTATGTTGACCTGAGGGTTTTGTCTTGGATCTAAGAGTTTTGTCTGAGACAGACAATCCTACAAGGCTCTGGCATGCTCTTGAATGTGTCTGTACAGTGTTTGTTTTGATTAGTGAAACATTTTAGCAAGACAACAATTAATTAACAAGGCATTACAATGTTATGAATTGCAAATTTGATTAATTTCTAAACGCACACAATGATACAGTGACACAGGTGCAAGGTAAATCTTGATTGACCAGAATTTCCCCTCCAAAAAATCTTGTGCTTTCCTGCAAAAAGTAATAGCAGAGTAGAGCCCTGCATTCTTATTGCGTGTGTTGAAGACTACAAATAGTGAAACAAAGCTTTTATTGCAAATGCTGTGAATACTGAATGCAGTTATTACAGAAATTGAATTGGCTCAGCTTTTCAGTGATCTGCCATTTCTTCCAACTACTTCTGCTAACTTTTTTTTTATCTTACTGGCAGCTCTGCTGTCAAACTTTTCTTAAGCTAATGTCGATGTAGCTGAAATGTGCAGGTGGAGCTTGATCAAACATGGAAGTGCATATCCCCCAAAACCTCATTCAAAAAATCTGTTCATCAGTACAAATACCATTGCCACAATATGGTAATTTCCAATCTGTTTCACAGGGGTCAAAATCATGTAAATACATTTAACAAATCATTAATGGCTTGAAATAAGCTATTTAACAGCTAACTCTTGCTGGTGACATGAGCATGGTTTAAACCAGTGATTCTGAATGAGTGGGGCTCAGTGGCTAGATCATATTTCAGGGGCCAGCGGCTCTCAGTGATGTTAGTCCTTTAATGACTTTCAACTCAGAAGATAAGAACTAAAACACTATAGACTATAATGCTCATACTTATAATTATGCAAATTAATTTCTATCAGCTATTGTTCTTTTAGGCCTAAAGCAAACATGTTGATTCTGGATGTGCTCTTATTTCAATAAATCTAAAAACACTAATTAAAGCCAAAATCAAATTAGTTGTTGCCTGTCTGTGGGGAAATCAATGGCCTTGTGAGTTTGGTTGCTTTTATGTATTTTATTACAATTAATCCTTGAACAGATGGCAGACGGGGGTGGGGGTCTTGACTATAAAACATTGAGAACTTCTGGTTTAAACTATCGCCCAACAAACTTTAAAAAACAACAAACTGTTTTTTTTCTGTAACTTGCAATAGTATAAGCACATTAATACACTCTGATGTGTTCTGATATACTAAAATAATGGACTCAGTAGAAGAAAAGCTTCTTTGTTTTTAGATTTCATACATTATTTGAGTATATATTACTGCCTACGTGAATTGTGTATTGGCTGTGGGAATACAGCCAATACACAATTCACCCACACAGCACAAGAACACAAAGATACACAGCCATTCAAACACACACTCAGACAGTAGACTTTTCTGTCCCAGGGTGAGAAGCTACATTTACTCAGTGAGGGTGCTGAGCTGAAACAGTAGAAGAACTGCTGCCCTGAGGGAAATACACTGCTGGTTTCCCTTCTAGACTGCAGCAGTGATTAATGTTTGTGTGTGTTGAGCTGGTATGTCACTGTGATCTTCACATGGAAGATGAGTGTGTGTGTGTGTGTGTGTCTATTGTAGGGGGTGTAACGGGTGGTGACTCACATGTGATCACTGCGTTTTTCAAGGAACCAGACAGTGAAAGCGGTAGCTTCTTTGGCAAAAAGGGCATGTATTTTTTTCTCCTGCATCTATCATTCTGCATTGTAGCTCCTTCAAATCTGCAACTTTAAACTATACCTGTTAACCTTGGAATCTCTCTCTTTCTATCACACTCCCCTTTCTCTCCCCTCCCTCCTGTTTTTCTTACTTTCACTGACCCCAGAAATGTGTCAGTCTCCACTGTGGTCTCCTTTCCCACTCATTGATTCAAGCTTTAAACTTTCACTCTCACTCACTTACCCAGAAGGTGAAGTTGAATTACAGTCATTACCTTGCTGTTACTCTACACACTCACTCACTCAGTACCTGCCTCAGTTTTTCTCTCCTCTCTTTTCATTCTGTAAGCAGTCCAGCGGACTCCAAATTGTGCAAGTTCACCCCTATTTAGTGTGCATATTGGTAGGTAGTGGGGGGGAGATCATGAGGTCAGAGCTGCTTGTTGTCATTACTGACACCCATGTGGCCAACCCATTATTGAGCATGTCTCAACCTCTGTGTCCACAGAGTGAATCTGTTTTTAGCCAGCGGCTCCAAACAAATACTTTGAGAACAAATTGTTTGTGAGCTGCTGTTGCTATGCGACTAAAAACCTTTATAAACTTGAAGAATATTTTCCAATCTTCTAATTTTGTCACTTTCTCTCCTTTAATGGACTGAAGTGAAGATCCCAGAGTGCAAATAATGTTAACATGGACAAATGTTTATCTCTTGTGCACGACCATTATATCTGCAGTGGAGATGTTCTGTACTTAAGGTTTTTTGTTTGTGCGGTTAAATATGTCTTCAAACTGTCTTGGATGTCTTAACACTCTGACTTTATGTGTTTTTCAGTGTTTTTTTTATTTTATTTTATATAAAATATGATTTTTTCTATTTTTTCTATTCCAACAGTCATAGATTAGGCCCCAGATGGAAAGAAAGTGTAAAGCTCTGTGTCCACATGCCAAATCTTTTTCTTAAGGTAGCAGCAGAAGAAAGAAAAAAAAAAAAAAAAATGTGATTACCGTTGTTGCTATGTGACTGATTTCCGTTCTCCTGCTGAACCAGATACAGTTGTTCAGTTGTTAGTTGCTCAGTGTTTGAAATTTAATAAACACGGTGTCAGTAGGATACTACTTTAAACAGATTGAATTAAACTCAGGCTTGATAAATGTCTGCAACACAAAGCTGAGAAAATAAATAAATAAATGCGGGCACCTCTGTAAAATCTCGGAGACAGAATGATAAAGCAGAGTGCTAAAGCTTCATGCTCTGGAAACTCTTTCCAGCAAGTCAAACCTATTCATCATCTCATCAATGAAATTACACTAAAATTGTATACAGTAATCTGTCATAAGAAAAACTATGCATATAGTTATGTTTTATATTCCTTTTCTTTAAAAATCAACACTACAAAATTCTGAATGAAACTGCACTATAAAAAACGAAAAGTGTGAGGTAACCATCTGCTTGAGGGACTAGAAATCAGTGAGTCACGACAGACATAAACATATATATTTTTTATGGTCAATATTGAGATTTTGGGCTAATTTGTTTCAATAGCGTTGACTAATAAGAACTTTTTTCCTAAATTCACAAAAAAAAAAAAAAAATAATAATAATAATTAAAATGTAAGTAATCAACTGGGTAGTTTTATGCTTATTACAGTTAGTTAACCTTTTTTTTTTTTTTGGTTTGTTTTTTTATTCTCTATTCACCTATAGTGTTTGCAAAATGTGTGCTCTAATCTCACCAAAATTGAAATTGAAATTAAATGAATAATTTTTGTCTAGAAATCCGTGCAAATGAGTGAATTTGTAATCAGATACAAGTTACAAATTATCATACCTATTGTTAAAACTTTAACCCTATTCACCATCTTCACAGATCCTGGTATTTGTAATGAACATCTGTAAAAATCAAAAGATGAAAATCTCTAATTTGATTTGGTCCTTGCACACAAGGGAGGAAGGAGAGGCTTGTTTTTAACCCTCACTAGTTCCATCTGTGTGTTTCTTGATGAGCCTTGCATTAATTACCCAGCAACATGTTCATCAAAGAGCAGGTTTTGACCAGTCTTCAAATTTTTAAGTGCTAGTTAGAAATTTGGTTCCTGTTTGCTGCTGAAGGATTCCAAGAGGTGAATGTCAGAAGATGGTTCTGAGAACCAAAGCAATATGAAGTGTGTGTATGTTCATGGCTCAGTGAGCGATGAAACAAACTCATCCCTCTGTGGGGGTTCAGCAGTTTATGAGTTTGACACAGTAGGAGTCATCTGCTGGTGTCTATGTGATGTTTGGCTCATAGTCTATAGCTGACTCAAAATGTGTTTCACTTGTTTGTAGTGAAGTCACAGGGTTTAGTCTGTCTCAACAAACTCTGAAGGACACTCAAATGAATAAAATACAAAAATGTGCATTAGCTCTGAAAAGTAGACTACATGTTGTTTATGTGGTAAATAATTTCAAGGATAATTTGTGAAAGAATTGAAGACCCCCGGTTTAAAGCACGCCATTGATAAGGCGTAATTACTTCATGCACTTCAATTAATGTGTACCGGCAATTATGTTTGACTTGTTCGATTCGTAATCTACCAGCTATTTGATCCGTTTTGTTGTCACTGTCCTCTGTAAATGTGGAAGCTTAGAAGTTTCAGAAACATCTCACAAAATGTCTGAAGAGCACACATGGACTGTTCACTCCTTTGTAAAAGTTAAAATTATTTGTCATGGGAATTTTGCTCTATTAAAAGATATTTGTATCATATTTGTATTTGTGTCAAAACTGAGAAATCGAAAAATTGGTGTATCCTGAAACTTTCACGTGTCAGGCCACAATGACATTCATCAAGACACCGCCTATGTGATTGTTTACATAGAAAACAATGGGGGTGTTTTGACATGCGTTGTCCATTGTGCATTGCCCTGTTGGGAGCAAGTTCAGGTGAATAGTTGGGTCACTAAAATGTATCACAGGAGATTGGTAGTACTAATAGTCAAGTCAACATTGGTTTCTATTAATGACAGCAATGTTGTTATTTTAAGCATGGTGATAGTATTTCCCTAACTATAACAAAGCAGTATGCAAAATTAAGATTAATTATTGTTTACCTGTGAATCAGCCTGGATAAACTGTTTTTTTTTTTTTTTTTAATTACTGACATTCTACATCTCATTAATTTTGTTGTTCACAATTGCTTATCATAATTCAGTGACATAACATAAAATACATGTGAAAGCACAGATCGGAGAACATACAACGGTTGTCATTTCAGTTCATATCACAAGGAGTTAAAGTGCTAAATGTTTCACGAATCAGCTACAGCCTTTAATCAATTGCACACAACAAAACAACCTTAACAGCGCTTCTTAATTTTCACATTTAACACTGTGCTGGAGATAAATGGGCAAAAGTGGCCCTGTCAAATTAGCTTAAAGCTGAACTTTGTTTTGACAACAGGTCAGCACTTTACATAATTAGAGTCTCTGAGAGCATCAACATCAATAAAGAAACAATCTGTGTCATGCATAAAGATTTATTGAACCTCTGTCCACATAAGGGACAAATATTCCCGCCCATAGACTTAAAACAGAGATTGAGGAAGACAGTTTCTGAATATGATTTGAGTTTGTAAAATTTGATTGATCAGGGAAGGTGGAATGCATCATGTTGCAAAGATTAAATCAAATATGTATTGTATTTACATTACTATGTCATACTCTGTTTTACCTGTTCTACTTTGAATTTGTTCATTTATGCTTTGAACATGTTCTTGTTTTGTTTTTCTTTATTTTTTGACATTAAATTTATTTTATCCAGTTCAGCTTTGTTTGTTATCCTGACTACCTTTTTTTTTTAGATTTTTGTCACTGACAGGAGATAAGTTTAATTTCTCTTTGCTCTCTTTATTTTTTGTCTAATCACTTGTTGTTATCATGAAGCATATACAACATATAAACTCAAGAAAGCTCCCTGAGTTGTTCTTCCCAAAGACAAAAGTTTGAAGCATGTCAGCTCTTCAGCACACCCCTTTTTGGGGGTGTCATTTTGATTTTTTTCTTGTTGTCTAGTCTTTTAAAGATGATGGGATTTCTCTTGAAAATACTTAGGTGGCTGCAGTGGTGTGTGAAGGAGCAGTAGGGTGTCCACTGTAGTGTGGATAACAGGCTATGATCTAAAGCATCACCTTACTGGTATGCACTACTCCACACCTCAGTCACAGTCAACTGCCTCAGTTGTTTCCCCTCCCGCTGAGAGAATTATCATTGTGTCTCTTTTTCAGCTGCAGGCTCCTTCACAATATCAGCACCGCAGTTTGTTGTATACATCTACACAGAGTAAAAGCGGCAATGTTTTTTTGTGGGGTGCTTGACTACTGTTACATATGCTTCGCAGTTTTTTGGTTTGAGACATAATTTTCTTGTTTAGGTTCACGACACTCAAATACAAACAAAACAGAGTTTGTCATTGAAAACTCACATAACTTGACTTTTTTCGGGTGTAAACGTGCCCTCACATCTAAATACAACAGACCTACAAAAAAAGGTCTGTGTTATTAATATGAAGTGATGGAACACATGATCACACTGTATGTAATGGTAAATGAGTCACTTGTAATGACAAACCCACAAAGTGTTGTCATTCTACTTTGCAGCTCTGTCTCTTGTATACTTCTGGACTTTTAGCTCATTGTTTTGGTTTTACATTGATAGCAAAGTTATGAACTAGCCGGCGAAGAAGGTGGAACATCTACTAGCTAAAACCACTTCAGACCATATTATGAGTGTTTGACCGACAGCTTTAGAATGCAATGTTCAGATCACCACCAAGATGCCTTGAGCAAGGCACTGAACCGCTACTGTAACACTTAGAGCGCCTATTATTCGGCAGCAGCACTCTGACAATCCAATAATGCACGTCTGTATGTCCTGTGTGTGTGCATGTCCAAGTGTTTTGGATTTATATGTGTGAATGATCACTAATAAAAAAAAAAACATTTATTTCTCAAGTTGATGGAGACCAAACTAGAGTTAAAAGAAGTGTAAATATTGAACTTGCAATCATTTGCCTTGATTATATTGCATTTCCATAAAGTTGCAGGAGTAATAAATCAAGTAAATAATAAAAAGCATGGGTGAAGCTACAACAAAGCTTAATTTAATAACTTCACAGAGTCTTTTATTAGACCCTATCCTGACTCCTAATGCCCACATCTTTTAGACCCCACACCTCCATTTTGTAACACAGTCTTTCTGTCTGAAGCCTGAGATAACCCTGATGGAGTGGGGCTTTTAGGCTTGCTTTATGGAAATGGGAGGATAAAAGCAAGGCTCTTTATTTATTTTGTTGCTACATCTACCTTTTGGTGGTTGAGTTTAGGGTAATTCCACCCTTTACTCTTAATACCTTAAACAGCACTTTGAAGATGTCCTTAAGATGTCCTCAATTTGTAAAAATCTCTTCACTTCTTAAATTGGACCTTCAAAAACATGCTGTAGAAGTAAATTAACAGAACTACACACTAACTCTTCAAAGTCTTGATTAGCGCGCCTATTTCATCAAGGTTAAAATAAAATGGCAGTAATTGTAACAGATCACCTGCCAGTGTGAAAAGTAGTTCAACAAGTACAGTTGTAAGGTCTGATGTGAGTGTGTGTTTGCGTGTGTGTCAAACTCACATCTAAGTCGAGTGAAGACAAATGAGCTCAGCATTTACTTCCACTCAGTCTACCTGATGAATGACCTAGCAGACGGTTGTTGATTGATGGCTGATCAGTGATTGCAATGCAGGCTCATCCATTCCCAACGTCCCTCTCTGATAAGGTGTTGTGTTCTGAGGCTAACCTTCAGGACGGTGAATTGAGTGACTAAATCCCTGTCTAAAAACAAGCAAATATAAATAATTATACCTTCTACACAGAGATTTGAACTTTGTACGTCTCGGACTTGGAAGTCTTTTGGGAGAATGAATGAAGACAAATGGGTTGAAAGTTGCAGAGACTGCACAGATTTTTGCCAAGATCATCTAATTTTTCAACAAACAAGATTGAGAGAAATAGCGAGAGAAATGAAGCTGCAGCAAGCAGCTAATCATTGCAGTCCTCAGCTGTCTCATGAACTTTACACGGTATTGCAGGTGCCTTCAGTGTTTATACTTTGACTGACACATCAACTGCTTTCATCCGTTACATATCATTGTGACACACCTTTATTGCTTTCATCTCTCACCCGTCAAATAACAACTGAACTCCTTCCAACTCTTGGCTGTCAAACTGTTTCACAGCTTTAATTTCATATTATTTAACTGAGAGTTCATCTGCTTTCGAGGGTTTCACTCAAACTGAGACATCAACTACTTTTAATACTTACACTTCAACTAGCACTTCATATATGTCATTCAGTGGAGTACATTTAAAATGGAAGTGCTACAAGAAGTTGATTTCATTTTGTTATTTTGAATTTCAGTTGGTAGGGAGCAAATAGTTTGTCAGAAAATGTAACCGTTTCGAGCTCAAAGTTGCAAAGCTTTGTTGAATTGCAAAACTTAAATGGAAAAAACAAACGAACAAAAAAACTTCTTCTAGATATGCCTCTGTTGGAAATAGCCAGCTCTTTAATTTGATATTTTATTATTGACTAGTGGGTTTCCGATTCACCAGTGCCAGAACAGATTTAGAATCAGTACCCTGGAGTCTTACGCTTTCAGAATATTTATAACTCTTACATCTCTGAAAACCAAAGACAAATCTTATACTTTAAAGAAACATTTTAGCATCATTAGCTTTCCTCCTTCCAAATAGCATACAGGACAGGAGGATGTAAAGTGTTTTTAGTCTTTTTGCCCTAATGCTCTGTGTCACAGTGTTCCCATTACATTGATTCATATTGGGGAGCAGCTCGTTGCTGCTGCAGTCTCACACTGAGCAGTCTAATGTTGCTTGTTTATGAAAGTAACAGTCAGAATTACGCATTCGTTCTTCTTTTCCAGGATGCCACAGATTTCAACCAATGCTCTGACGTCATAGGTCTATTTCTCTAACCGCTCAGCTCCTACCATCCCTTAATGTTTCAGCTTGAACTGACATGGAAATAACCAACATCAGGTTTTTTGCTAAATGTCACAGAGTTTGTTTAAGCTGCCTGTTCACATATGAGCTGAATCCATTTGCTCGTCACCACAGAGTTATATTCTGATGTGGTTTCTCTCCATTTTTGTCTTTTTGCTTTGTTCCTCCATGTAAAGCCTGCCCAGCTGCTTCATTTCCTACTTAGTTCTCTTTGATGTAGACAAATGCACCAATCAGGGACACTCGCTTCTAATCATCCTCCACTCACCGTTCTGAGTTAGGCAGGGACCTGCCCCCTCTTGGAGCAATGGATGACACTGATGGTTGATTCAACTTGTTCTTTTTGTGCTTTTCTGTTTATTGCAGGCTTTCATCACTGACGACTGGCAGACGATCTGAGGACATCAAATTCGAGGTAATTATTCCCATTGTCTTGTGCTCTGTAGAGGCGCGGACCTATGCATGAAGATGACACACACCTGCACACCTACAGAGGCACATTTCAGGGATATAGTTTGTCCACTGTTAGAGACATGTTGTAACATTTTTCTTCCATGATGCACACTAACAAATGCAGTTTTTTCTTGCGGGCAAAGTGACCGTCCTACAGTAGCCAGTCCATCTATGTCAGTGTATCCTTGACCAAAACACATGGGGGCCCTGCTGCTATGAGGTTGCTGATCCTGCAGTCTGTTTGGTGACATTATTAATGTGCTTATAGTTATAGTTATAACTTAAGGCCATAACATGCAGCCTTTTTTTTTTTTTTTTTTAATGCCATGCTTTCATAACTACTTCAACTTTTGTATTGGATGTTTTGGATCACATGACATGGTGGCACAGTTGTTACCAGTTTTCCAAAGCAGTAAAGTGACAAAAAGCTCATCAAATGTACAATGATGTCAAATGTCACAAAATACCAATGAACCCAGAAATTCATTTTGGTTTGGTTTCTACAGAATCTATGAATGTTTAATTGAAATTATAACTGTGTAATTGCGAAGATGAATATCTAAAGTTTGTCTAATAATTTCAGTTTAAATAATTTGATTTTCTTTTCTCCTTTTAAATAAAACCAACTCAAAAACTAACCAACCAAACAAACAAAAAAAAAAACACCTTTGGAATAAGGAAGAATCAGGAGATGACCTTGACTGATTTTATTAAAATGGCACTTCAGTTGTTTTGTCTTGAACCTTTGTCTGTGGCACTGACTAGCAGACAGTTATTGTGCGTGTGGCCAGCTGGTGATCTAATTTGCTCTCAGTGGGATTATAATGTAAAATTGTAATTCTAATGTCAACTGGCAGCATATGTACTGCCATTAGTTCTAAATAGCTCATGTTGGGTGAGATGGAAGTTTTATTTTTCAATCCCCAAATAATTGACAGTGTACAGGAAACGTTGCAGAATCTGCATGCTTCACTGACACCACATCTCACTCAATGACTACACAACCACTTGCAGGTTAGGTTAAAAGAGCAGATCTGAGCTATTTCATAACATTGAGTCTCCACTGCAAACTGTTGGAATTTACTGAAAAGGACCTTTGAGATAATTGAAATGCAGACATATTGCACCTTAATAAATGCTCATTGTAAAACAGAATGTATGGAATGTTAGATAATAATTCCAACTGCAGCATCTCCTTTAGACCTTAGTGTGTTTCTATATCTGAATGTTTAAAAGAACATTTGAGGTGACTGCGTATGTTTTACCTGCAATCTGTTCATCTGTAAGAGCTTGTAAGAGATAGCCAGAAACTGATTAAAATGATACAAAGAATTAAGTTCTCAAGAGTGTGAACCAAATAATGAGATAATCTTTGCCAGGTTGACAAAATAGAAAAAAAAATGTGTGAGGAAGACCCATGGATTACACTAATCTGAGTCTTGACAGACATTTGTAGCACAAAAACTCTTACTGCTGTACTTTCTGTTCCCTGATTACATCCACATTACACACTAATATATTATGTAAGGGATAATACGGCGTTGCAAAAATAAAACCTGATGCAGGACCCCTCTAGTTTAACTTTACTGTATATTATCCCACTTATCACACAGCTTTATTCACAACTAGAATAATCAATATTTCTGTCAAATTATTGATTTAAAAATTACTTTGTTGATTTAAAAATAATGTGTCCTGGATCAGAACTGAGTCCATAGCAAAGGTCTGTTATTCATACCAGCGGTCTGTAAACAGACCGTAGAATGACACAATTGACCAATCAGTGTTGAGTATTTAACAAAATATTATGAATGTATAGTGCACATACTGTACAAAGTATATATATTTCAGCTAAATAAATAATAGTAATACATTTTGTTGTTATTTATTGAAAGCAACTCAGTAGTGACGTATCTATCAACATGATCAAAATGACAATGCTAACATGCTGATGCTAAGCTATTGTGGTTTCCGTGTTCACCATCTTAGTTTAGCATGGCAGGACAAAGGCTGAACAGAATGTCTGCAGACAAATCCCAAAAAGAAAAAAAAGAAATACAAAGGACAAAGGCCATACTGGCCTCAGCACTTGATTGACACGTGATCTTTAGGGAGTTAAGTACAATGTTGCCAAAATGAAAGAAGTGAGAATCTCACAGATTACCACTTTAAATGTCAAAAGCAGGAATGCAAATGAGACATAATGACCCCCCTGTCCTGCCAACAATAGATATGCAGCAGAAGAGTCTCCTAATAAATTGATCCCTATAATTTTCTTTCCCCTTGAAGCGGTGACAGCATTCGTCACCTGGTCTGACAGGCCTTCTGTTGTGTCATATTCCCTGGTGTGACAGATGTGTGGATTGGCCCCCAGTGTATCACTCCCAGTAGGCGGCTGAGCACCATTGATCTGTAGCTATTGAGCCACAATTGTACTAATTAGTGTAGGTTTGAAACACCATCCACACTGAAAAGGATAGAGAGGGAAAGAAGGCGTTCAACCATCCGCCAGCAATGGCTGATCAGATGTCAAATGAGTAGCGATGAGAAAACTAAAGTTACTCTACACTGAGTATGTCAGAAAGACAACCAAGAAAATGCCTGAAGCAAATACAGACCTCAGTACAATGCACAACATGTTAAGCTATTTCAGCTGATAAAAGATGTCCTTCTGCACTGGGGTAAAAATCTTAGGAGGCAGAATTGTCCTGCGTTCTGTCTTGCAACCAGAACGTGTTTTTTCTCTTTCTTTGTTTTTTACTTGAGATCTGCACTCTTTGACATTTGGCTGTATTTTTGTAATTGTAATTGTAATTTTATTTATTTCAAGACAGGGACAGCGCACAATAAGACATTAATCTTGTACAACAAGAGAATATGCATTGTGCCATTTTCTAGCAGATTGCTATTTTCCACCTGTAGTCCCTGGGCAGGTTGATGGAACAGTACATAGAAAATTAGTATAGAAAGAGTTTTTTTAAGATTGTTAAGTAAAATAACAGAACAGGCAAAGAGACAATACATAAAATATATAGATAGAGACATTGAACCAGATTCAACAGGACAGGACAGGCTGCCCCTCACACACACACACACACACACTCATAAATGTGTACACTCTTGTCTTGACAGTAGCCAACGCTTAGCAAGATGGGAGCTTTTCACAGCTTTGTCATTCATAATAGACTTGTACAAAGAGATATGCTATGGCCTAAAGCCAGTTTTACAAATAATTGTGGCTGATACTTTTTGTACAGCCACAAAGCTGCAACACTTGTAGCCTGCCTGATTCACTTTGTGTGTTAGAGACAAGCGGTATGCTAACTAAAACTGACTGGATCAGCACTGGGAAAGAGAAATACATTGGTACCATTGCCTTATTTTTGGCCAATTGTACATGTTCACCACTATGTCATTATTACACTACAACTATTCAGTCACATTAACAACTGTTACAAAATCAGAAAACCTTACATAATTGTTCTGGTTTTAGCTGTAAAGTTACAGTGATTTTGTATTACTGTAAGTATGAAGTCATGAGTCGAGCATCTTAGACTGGATGGGGATAGGGAGTGGACTAAACACTAACCTTTGTCATACTTGTATCTTTTAAGCAAATATCACAGGACTCCTGTACAATAAGAAATCTCCACCATTTAAATCGTTTAACTCTGGAGAGGCTTAATACACTACATGCTGCTGAGAAATAAGTTGACATTGTTTCTTAAACTGAAATTTGATGAAAAGGACATTTTATAAACTCTTAACACCTCAAATCGTCAAGAAGTTCTGGAATATGTATGGAAATGGCAACTAACTTTTAAGTTGCCTATAAATAACTTCTCTATTCATATCAAGTGAAAAAGATCGGTTTAATTAACTGAATACCATTATAAAGTCTTTGTAATACACTGCACATACTGTAAATACACAATATATTAACATATTCATGCAACCAGATGTGTACAAACATACACAAGTAGGTACATTGAGAGAGAGAGAGAGAGAGAGAGAGAGAGAGAGAGAGAGAGAGCTGTTTGCTTGTCGTGCTGCCGTCATCCTTCCAAGGCAGCTCGGAAATTTGCTTTGTCTATATTTAGCAACAAAAGATAGCAAGAACCAAATGCACGCACACGTACAGTCCCCCATTTAAGCCTCACACACACACACACACACACACACACACACACACACACACACACACACACATCCACACACACTCCTTGGCAGAGCAGTGATTTGCAGCAGACCCATGATCAAAACAGCATGGTCAGCTGTATCTTTACACACACACACACACACACACACACACACACACACACACACACACACACACACACACACAGTGGCTGGTTGTTGACAGTTAGGTCTGAAGTGGATTGTGCTCATTAGGTGGGGTTGCAGATTGGTTTCTATTTATAGGCATCAGCAGGCAGCAGGCTCAGCAGTAGCAACAGCAGCAGCAGCATGGAGGTGTTTGAAGTAGCACAGGCCTCCGGTGGGCCGTGCTAACGAGATGCATCCGGAGTCGATCGCACTCTGAGCTGCAGGAGTTCAACTCTGATAGTTAGCAATGGTGTGGGTTTGTATGATTCAGGTCAGTAATTTATAACAAACTTTTATTCGATATGTTGAATGATATGGCATGGAATAAACAGTTTATAATGATATACATGATATACATATGTTATCAGTATACTGACACAAGTATTTCAGTATGTTCTGGTGCTAAGATAGAGGTGTTTCCATCTTTTACTAAAAACATTTCACCAGTTTCTGGTGTCACTCCTGATTTTTGAGAAATGTTTTCCCTTTATAGATGGATACTTCTCTCTACAGTTCAACATATGTGTCATAGATGGTTACATAAAGTGTCTGAGCAAGTATGAGCCACCAGAACAGCTTCAATACTCCACTGGAGGGATGGAGCAATCTTCTTCAGAAAAAAATATCCTCATTCTGACTGAATTTATTTCTGGAGATCTGGTGACTGTAAAGGCCACAGCATATAATTCACATCACATGCATACTTTCATTATTGATCCTTTGTGCTATAGAAGCATTTTTTTGTTTTGTTTTGCTATCCTTTAATTCAGGCTGTATGTCATGTATTAGAAATGCAGTAAGAACTTCATGTTTCATGAGGATAAGCTTCTGAAACCCAGCCGTAATATGATGATGATTTTAAACAATACATTGTTTAAAACCAATATAAATCAATATAATAACATACTGTATATTATATTATTCTGTAAGGCAAATGGGACTGGAGCACACTGATTAATTCACAGCCTGTAATTGTTCAGAGCAAAGTTAGTTTCAAAAGTACTTTGTCTTCATCTGAGTCAGAGTGAAGAAAGACATGAGGCAAACATATGCAGTCAACCTAGTTCAGGGGTATAATTGCCACTGGAAATCTATTTGATAATGAATCCCAGGATGGGAGTTGCTATAGTCACAAGGTGACTGTCCCTGCCCTAACGCCATGTCAGAAACAGAAGTACACAGACCTCTACCCTGTCTCCTGGCTGTCTAATCAATCATTCTACTTGATTAAACACTAACGCTGCAGCAGCAGACATGTTGTCTATATACTGACATGTCCCTGTGGTCTAGTTTATGTTAGACAAACATAAAGAGCTTCAATGATTTTCATGAACATAACTGCTTGAGTGCAATACATACACAAAACATTAGGCTAGTGCCCGGCATGATGCTGATCATTGGCTCTACAGCATCATTAAGGTTCTGGGGAATAAAAAAACAAAAACAAATCCACCCTCTCTTAGATGTGGTGACATCCTTAGCCATAGACTGTATAAAACATGGTCTTCGTAATTGTGATGTAAGCTTTAGGTTTCTGAAGAGCCAATGTGATACTCAGAATGCATTGGCTCTAAACGCTACCATCTTGGCAGTCCTGCTTGAGCTGGCTCCTCCCAAATACAAACATGGCATAAGGTCATGCACTATATTGTGGACTTGCGTCAATGGTTAGCAGTGAGAGAACTGAGACTATTAAGGACAGGCAAATGGCATGATTGTCAGTGGTCAAAAAGTGACTGGAAAGCATCGAGAGATTCTTTATCTCTACCAAGGCCAAACACGTAATGTTGCTGAATAGGACCAGTGTAGAGCACTCATTACAAACTACCAACTATCTTTGGTCTTGAAAATGTTTTATTGTTAAAAGGCTCAGTAAAAAAAAAAAAAAAAAAAAAAAAAAAAAAAAAAAGATCACTATCAGCCAACTGATTGAATAACTGCTCAACATAGGTGTCTCAAGAGATATCAACAAGGCTCTGGAACAAGCAGGATGTATTGTGCAAAGTAAATGGATAAGGTAAATGGCATCAGCTTAAGAAAAGACGAAGAAGACATTGCATGGCAATCTTGACACATTTACCAGGGACAGCACCCTCTGTGGATTGATGTTGACTGAACATTTTTCTTACTACGTATAATAGAAAAAATGTAGGTTTTGACCTGTATCCTGATCCAAAATGTGCGCAGTAAGGAACAATCACTGGTTACATGTGCTACCTTTGTTATTCACACAAAGAGAGGTTAATAGGATAATAGCAAAAAAATAAAAAAATAAATAAAAAAAAAACGGCCTATTTCACAGTAGTTATAATACAATTCCTAGAGTTGTGTCTTGATCCCTCCAGGCTGACTTTCCATTAAATTTATCATAAATCTGGGTTTATGAATGTTTTGGCATCCTACTAACAAACTGCCAGAAGACTGAAAGCCTAATCTCTAAACAGAAAACAGATAAGACCCATGGTGAACATTAAAATTAAGCTTGATTTACCATTTTCCTCCTGGAGCTCAATTTGGCTTTAGGCCTGCCAGTCACCTCAGCCTCAGGATAGAGGCTACTTTTGAAGGTAGACAGCTCCTCAAGATGAGTGACAAGTGCTGGTCAGAAGTTTTAGGTAAGGGGCTAGAACATCTAACCGAGAGAGATGAAGGCGGGACTATCAAAAGCTGCTGACTTAAGGTGAAAAGAAAAACACTGGGAGCATTGCAGCAGTAGCCAAAAAGTCCAGGAGAGGACTGAAATATAGACGAAACATATCAGAACAGAATGTGTGAATGCAAGTGATGCTGTGACTGGCATTTGTTAATACCCAGGCCAACAATCTGGCCTATGAAAGTAATGTCCAGGTGACTGAAATGACTTTTCCAAATTTCAGTAATTATGGAAAGCAGAGACAGTGAGTTAATTCATGAATGATTTGTATGATCTCATCATAACACTTGCTTAACACTGGCTTAGGGCTAGGGTTTTGACATCCATATTTGGATGCCAATATCCATACATGCAAAAATATATATGCTGGATGGAGCCAAATGTAGATTATGGGGTCAATCTTGTCAAAATTAGGAAATACTATAATGAAATGATAGATGAAAACAGGGAAAAATATGGTTTTGCATGCAAAAACTTTTATATTTTTTTGACATAAGGTAACAAGGACCTTTGGTCAGTTGTCATTTTTAATATTTGCACATGCTCTTTGTACTGTAAAATTACAATATGAGTCAGGTGCCTGATTGATCCACTGCTTGTCTGTTCTGTTCGAACTGCACCATGACCTGACATCTTTTGTCTGAATGTACCATTTCATTCTTACTGAAATAATTACAAAGCCAACATTCGTTCATCCTGACTTCCCTCTTTCATTATCTTCATCACACAGCTGTTCTAAAAGAATTACAATGAGTATAACTTTAAGACAGGTACTCTTTGTCTGTCTGTGTGAATGCATCCATTTTCTTGTTTAAGTAGCCACTTTCACACTTCTTAGTACAAAAGCTGATGGCTGTTCTGTATTAGTGCAAATGACTTTGTTTTGAGATTAGATGTTTTGAGATTTATTCTTCAAGTTTATTTGTGGAATTCAATGAACTTTTGAATCCCTACATCACAGAATATACATTTTATTCATTCATTTATTCATACCAATAGATGTATTTAAACCGGTATGATACAGGGGATGGTACTGTAGTCTAAATTTTGAGAAGAAGCCTTGTGCCTATAACTGCTGTCCACAGACTTTTGGAATGGAAGACTGCAGGGATCACCTGACAAACATTACTATTACCAATGCTAGAAAACAACATTTACACAGTGGTGCCTTGAACTAAATCCTAATGTCAGCTAATATGCTCACAATGACATGTTAACATGGTGCTGTCAGCAGCTATAATGTTTATCATGTTTATCATCTTCATTTATTGTCTTTGTGCTAACATTTGCTAATTGGCACCATTCGAACAGGGCGTGGAATGCAGTGTCACTCCTGCAAACTGGCGTTTTCCTGCAGTGCGCTGAGCTTATTTGCTTGACTGCATATTTGATATCTTGGTGACTTGCTGTGCTGCGATAGATGTGGGGATCCGCCGAAGGGTTAATGAAAAGAAAGCAAGAAAAGTCAGAGGATCACCTGATTTATTGCATTTCATATTGCGGTAAATGTATATATCTGCACCAGATGTAATGTCAGTGCATCCAGTAGTTGTTGAGGCAGTTGTCATGACAGGTCAGAGAACTACCATAGTCAGTAGTATTCATACTCCTGGAACAAAAAAATGTTTAAAAATTTCATCACAGTCCATCTAGTAATTTCACTAAAAAGACAAAAATGCCAACCTTATGGTGGTGCTACAGGAAAAGTCAGGGGATGCCCAAAGTCAGTGGGCTTCATTCTGTGGTTACAATGAATATATGTACAAAATGCCATGGGAATCCATCCACAGGTTGTCGAGCTATTTCAGTCTAGACCAAAGTGGTGGACCAATTGATCAACAGACTGGCATTTCCATCCCTAGAGCCAAGTCATGTCCCAGCTCCTTTTTTTAGACTAAGGACTTTTTCAAGGTATAACTAAGCAGCAGCAGTAGTTTTCCTATTCAGTCATGGTGATTGTTGCTTTCCATCATAAATACTGCATTTTCTGTGTATCCCTAGCAAGTCACTCTTGCCACTACCAAGAGAACTTTTGGTTTAAGTTTTAGTGTACTTTTTTTCTTTTCATTGTGACTTTGAATATCAAGACCTATAATGGGAGGCTCTTGTGCTGAAAGTACTTGAGCTTGAGTGCTCTTATTTTTGGACCAGTGATGAGGTCTGTCAGTGCCTCCTAGGTGAAGACCTATTGTATGATCAGTGCTGTTTTATTAGAGCATTGTTAGCCCGGCTAAAGCTGAAAAAGTGAGCTTTTGTCTCAGCTCCGTTATTCAGAACCGGGAGTATCCTGACGAAGTCTTAATCACCATGATCCCATGATTTTCTGTTTCTATACCTCTTATTTTGTTTTTCCCTTTCTCACTATGGACATTTTCCCTCCTCTCCTCGTTGCTTCTCTTTCAACATCTACATCTTCTCAACTTCTAAGTCATCCTTTTAACCAACTCCCCTTATTCTCCATCCACACAGTCATCTTTAATCCCTTACTGAGGTAGGTCTCCTCCTCTGTCACCACTATCC
Source organism: Sciaenops ocellatus (assembly GCA_033000465.1). Lineage (NCBI taxonomy): Eukaryota > Metazoa > Chordata > Actinopteri > Sciaenidae > Sciaenops > Sciaenops ocellatus. The sequence goes on from CP136867.1 coordinate 18,767,330, forward strand.
CTCTTGACCTAGTTCGTATCAACATAAATCATCCACAGTGTGCAAACTCTAGATCTGATACAAAGCTAGAAACCAGATAAGAGTGTTGAATTTACAAGGTATTGAAGTTCCCTTGCACTTACCTTCTTCTCTCCAGGACTTGTTAATCCCTGCTCTCCCTCCGGTGCTGATAAGAAATGGGATAGGAGAGGGGATAAGAGAGGATAAGGCTATACACTACACCATTGCACTGCAATCTCTTACTACATATAGAACAAGTGGATAAGGTTAGACAGAATTCATGGAATCCTTGTCCTAAAGAAATGAGAGAAGAAATAGTCAAGGTCAGATAGAGAAAATAAAAGAGATCAGTCCATTCATTACATTCCATGGAACGAATAAATCAAGTTTTATTATGGTTTCAAATCTTTGCATCTTACCTGCAGTGTTATAACTGCCAAATATTTCTATACTGAATTAATCAATCGTCTGTTTGACAAAATTAACTTCCAGATGCTAGCTCTTAGTCACTGGGGAAGAAAAGGATGTGAGATGCATTTTAAAACTCCAGAGAAAGCAAATTAAAGCTCTCAAATAAGTTAATAAGAGCCCTTATGGTAATTTTGACAATAATGAACTTAATTAAGTACTCAAATTAGGAATATAATTTTTATGGTGTCCAAATCCTTTTTCTCGCTTTTGCTGAAGGACTTGCCCCATCTCCACTCCCTCACCCCTCACGTCATAACTTATATGTTTCTTGAAAGCTTTATAGCTTAACCAGTAATTTTTCTGTTAACATCAAAGGGACTACTAATAACGTAGAATTACAGTATGTACACTGCAATTATGACTGCCTTACTTCTGTATATTTATATCTTGAGAAATTAGTGTTATCCTGCTTGAGGAGTGTAACATTGTGCCTACACAGACCAGAATGTATTATACAGGCGTTTTCAACTTACAGCTGTGAGATGAGCTGATATGTTTCGCTGGTTGATAGTTGGTAAATTCTGATATTTATATGCCAAAATCCCACAATTTTGCCCCAGTTTACTGATGTTTTGCAACTTGACACAGTTCTTGCTTAAGATTCAGAATATCATCCATGAAATCTGAAACTTCTTATACTTGTTTCCCTAATAAACTGTAAACACAGCAGGGACTGCATATACCATCACAATGTAGAAAAAAATAACTTGCTTTGCTCCAAGAATAAATATCATATATTAGCTCTCCTAATTAGCTCCACTAAACAAAGTATGCAAGCACAATATTGAGTCACAAAAAGATGCAGCAGTCTCTTCTTTTCCAGCTTTTGTCATTTATTTTGGTTTATCTTCAAACCAAATTTTCGAGACCCCCGTTGTCATGCACTCCCACCTTATTGCATTGGAATCGGTAGAGCACTGACAGATAGCTCTCCCTGTTGGGCTTCCACCAGCTCTTACTCTGTCCTGGTTTTTGCTGCTAAGAGGAATAGCTGGGTATCAGTGGCAATCTGGGCCACCACCTCAGTTTGTCGTATTTCTTCAGGGTTAGACTCATACAAATCCACTCACAGAACATGTTATAAAATATATTACTCCATATGGTCCACAACCTGTTCATACTTGTAAGCTGTTCAATTTTCCAAAATATATTTCTCCCTTCCAGCAGCAGACTGAGCTCTAAAGTAATCAAGAACACAAAATCTCAGCCAAGAAATCATACGCTCCTTGTGCATCTTCTTCTGTCAGACAGCAAAAATAAGAGCGTGAGAAAGTATATACATGTCATACACATACCATCCCTTGACCAGTACATGGACATTTTTATTTAATGTCAATACCAAGTTCCAAAATATACTTTAAAGTAAGACCATGTTTTTCTTCTCTAGAAGGACAAATGGTAAACTGCTAACAAACAGCCACTCAGGTGAGATTAGATTAGAAACAGTATTATACATGCAACTGTACAACATCCATTTGTTCTTGAAGTCCACCCCTCTGTCCCATGATTTCCATTCTTTGAAGCACTGCCTGCAGACACACACTGCCCTACTTTGGTTCAAGTCATATCCCTGCTCTAGAAACAGCCGGTGTGAGCGCCATAGGCAAAGGAAATGAAGCAACGCTTGGCTGCTGCCTCGCAGCGCTGTGTTTAGACAAGGAGTCAGGCAGAAGAACTATTCGGTGTCACCAGTCCTGCTGGAAGGATTTTACTATGTAAATACTCCTGTGGTATTTTAGTGTTGCCACACTAATTCATAAAATCATATCTCTGCATGTGCAGCCTAGAAATTTGTATCCATTAAAGGAAAATATTATATATTTATTATAGGTTTTCTTGTTCAGTTTTAGCCATTTACTGAATTGCAAATGCTTAAGTAACACCAATGTGTCCAGTGTTTGATTAATGGTCATTTAAGATGGCTAATACTTTTTTGATGTAGCAGAGACACATCAAAAGGTCAAGGGATAGATATGAGGAGTGTGAGAAACTATATAAATTAAGAAAAGACAAGACATGAGAACAAATGTCAAAAAGTAAACAATGGTGGAGTAAAGGGAAGCAAAGGGGGAGATTGTGAGAAAATCCATTGTTAAATAACATTCAGGAACAAAAAGAAAAAAATTGAGATGTGAAAAAGCCAGAGGGAAAGCCAAATGTTTCATCCTATGAGATGAGTCTGGCAGGACTAAATGGAATAAATAAAAAAAAAGAAGAATCAGAGATGGACTGAAAAAAAAGATATGAAAAGAATGTAAAAGAAAGGAGGAAAAAAGAAGCACAAAATGTGGCATAAAAAGGCCAAGAGCAAGAAGAAGGCAGCATCAGCCAGAAAATGTCACTTGCCATTGTGTAAAATACCAAGAGGGAGGAAACAAAGTGGAATGAACAGAGGGAAAAGGATGGTTGCTGAAGGAGAAGAAAGGAAAGAGACTGAAAAGAGTGTTAGATTGATGGAAAAAAAAAGAGACACTGACGGGGGTTTAAAAAGTAGATAGAAAGAACAGGACTGATGGAGGAAAGAAGAGAAAGTAAGGGACAGAAAAGAGATGAAGGGATAGGGAAAAAATAAAAAAAAGGAAAGAGTTGGACAGAAAAAAAAGGTCAGTGAGCGACTGAGAGGCAGATTAAAATGTCAGGGAGGAGAAAGTAGAAAGGAGAGGGCACATCTCTGACATCCAGAAATCCAAAATCACCTTCACTCACTTTTCTAGGGTGAGAGAGAGAGGAAGGCGGGCAAGGAGAGAAAAAGATGGAGAGTGACTGAGGTGAGGCAAATAAAGGAACGTGGAAGAGAAACGACCATGAAGAAGTGTGTACATGTGCATGTGTGTGTTTTCATGAAACAGCCATTTTAAGCCTGGTATAAATCATCCTGGCACCATTACAGCAGATTCTGAGGGAGCAGGCCACCAACCCAATCAGTCCTGCACAGCATCCCTGTAGGCAGGTGTGTGTCTATGGCTGTCATAGACACACACACAAATGGACACGCACACACACACACACACACACACACACACACACACACACACACACACACACACACACACACAGACACACACACACTAGATGTTCTTGTTGAAAGTAATAAATACTGCAATGTTGTTTAAAGTTCTTGAAAAGTCTAGTTTTGCAAGCTAAGATTTACTTTGCTCTGATAGATAAAAATGCAGCAGTGAAAGCAGTACAGTGTCTGGATTATTAAAGGACACTCTGGTAAATAGAAATACTTTACACCATTTGACTGCTAAAATCAGACCATTCACTGTTGCACATCCCACGTGACGTGCAAAGGTAGGGAGGAAGGTCACAAGATGGACTTCTACGATCACAGATGCCAACAACCATGATGTCCATAGCATCACTGGGCATGTTGAAGATGAAGATGAATAAAAGCAAAAGCTAATTGTTACACAACATTCATCTGGGATTCATTTTGACATCCTAGGCACAAAAGAAACTGATAATCTGTAATCGAGTTCTCTTATTACATCTGAGACAGACTTTTGCAAACTGTTTTGGCTCGGAGTGAAAAAGAAATTAAACTGCAGTTTCAATGGTTGAAAAATCATCCTTTTTCTAACATAGAAAAGTGCTGTCACATGCTCAACAAGTGGGACATGCATTCTTTAATGGCATTTGTTAGCCATAATCAGTATTTATTATATTTCATGTATTTTTTGTTACAGCCATTCATATTAACTCTAAATACATTTCTTCAATAGCCTGAAGTTAAAATAGTTTTCGCCATAGTCATTCCCACTGCTCAGTTACATCATCAGCTGTGTTAATCATAAAAAATGAGAACTGATTTAAAATGCAGACATACTTCCTCTTTTTCAGTTAACTAATTGTTGCGTCTGTTTGCTTGTATCAGCTTGGATTTCTCTCTTCCAGACTGTCTTGTGACTTCCATTACAGCTTCACAGTCTGCATGGATGGATGAAGGTGAAAGGTGGCAGACAGAATAGCAGATTGCAAAAACCCAGAGGAGAGTGCCCTCTTCTCTCTCATTTTATTATCTTACCCTTAAAAAAAATAAAAAGAAAGACGAAAATCTCCTGTGGACATTTTCAGTAGAAAAAACAAAATAGCACTGGATTGTGGCAGAGGATAGTGTTTAAGTTCGCCACCTCATCATCGCCACCAAAGTATCCATAGTATGACTGCACTCAAGAGGTTTCAGCTGTCATTGCACACACCAGCTAATAATCTCTGGAGGACATCTGCAAGGGCGTGTTGCATTTACATCAATCAATTGTAAAATAATATTGATCATTGAACATTGCCAAAGGTGAACTGCTACAGGTTTTTTCACTTTCCATACATCATTTTAACTTGCCCTCAGCTTTTTCATCTTCTATAGTAGCAATGAAAACCAGCTTCAAGCAACACCTTGACTATGAGCAAACCTGTGATACTAGGTCAAATATAAAAGCTGACAGTTCTTTCCACACCAGATTTACTACAATTGCGGTCATTGCTGTGAATGAGAGAGGCCACATACAGCTGCCAACAACCTATCATTCACTTTTAACACCTTTTTTTGCTCCCTGTTACTTCTTTAACACATTCTACTATAATAATATGATAATCATTTGCATATTTAATTTTAAATTGTCAGGTTTATTTGTTAACATCATTATTGTGATTGGATGTAAAACATTCTGCTTCAAATGTAACCATTAACTTGACTCATTTCTAATTAGAGTGTTTTAACAGCACTAAATGTAGCTAATGCAGTCATAACTTTGTGAGTGATTTAAGGGACAGGGCATGTGGGGACTAATTGTTGTTCCATTTTTGCTTGTGATAAACAATCATAAGACAGACCACATAAAGCTATGTAGCCAGTGTTAAATTATGTTACATCACTGCTAGTTAATGTCAACGTGGTACCGCTCACTCACTTTAGTGAGACCTAGAGGTGGGACAGTAGAGAGTGGAGACCAAGACTGGTCTGCCACCTGGTCTTCACTCTGGTCTTGCCCTTACTTGGTCTTGGTCTTGGATACACTCTGGTCTTGGTCATGACTTGGTCATGATGCTACACTGCTACAGGCTATATGCCTTTTTTTTTAAGTTAAGTTAAGAACATCAAATTCATGTGGGTTCTCAGTCTAGAAAAGCCTTTTTATTGCAACAAAATTTTCTTTAATTTGTGAGACGAATATCCAGTTCTCAGTTGAGATATATATATAGCTAAATAATTATGATACAGGCTCTGAAACTTCAAAGGTTTAATTAAACCTTTTTTAGAATTCTGTTTGACATAAAACTGTACTCCCAAAACTGTCGGTTCTCTGTTGCAAACTTACTTTTTACAAATGTTTCAGGTGTGAATTAAAATTATTGCAAATATAACTTATTAAATATTACAGATTTCTTCTTGTTCTGTATGTTTGTTTCATTGTTTCCCCACTCCATCTGCCTTTGCTTCCTCTGCCTCCCTCTCCCTTTCTCAAGGGCAGCTAACAAACACAGGTAAACACATGTACTGTGAGCTACTACAGGGTTTGGCTGCCATGCTGTCTGTGCTGGGTATTCCCAGATGGCATGCACTAGAATTTAAACATGTTACACATCAGAGCTTTTCACACTTTTACCACTGTCCAAGGTGAGAGAAGTTAAGACGTGATCGAGGAGGGAAACAAAGCAGAGTGAAGGCACGGTCAAAGTAAAATCTAACAACATAACTGAACTTGTCAGTGTCCCTTTTCACTTATGGTTGTTTCTCCAAAATGTCATCTGTTTAGGAAATGTTTCCTGGGACAAGATGTTCAATTAAAATGTTGCTCTTATCCTCATGAAAACGTATTCAAATCTCTTACAGTCTTATGCATGCATGAGGATAAGCAGTTACAGATAATGGATGGATGGATGGATGGATAGGGTCCCAAATTTCACCCCCTGAGCACAGGTGTGTGTGGAAGGGATGGAAGAAGATGCACCTGCTCTGTCAGGTACAAAATCCCACAGCACTATAGCTCTCAAGGACTGGCAGGAAGCATATGCAACACTTCACATGAAGTTACGTATTGTTCAGACTGCCAGCCCAAATCAGTTTTTTGGCATCTGCAGTCAGGGCAACAAAAATAAACACAAAAATGGGCCACTTTTGGGGGTGGTTTGAAGTTTGATTCAAATCGGACTTCCATTGATGCATCTCAGTGTGAAAGCTCTGGACAAAACAAATTTCAAAATATCTTTTTTATGCTACTCGTGACAAGACAACTTTAAATCCAGAGTGACAGAAGTGCATTGGAGCGGTTGAGCAGAACCATGTTGCTACTAGCAGAGAGGTATGGGGGGACAACAAAGAGCAGCAATCCGTAGACAGACACTAAAATAAATTGTCTGCTGGCACATTGGGTGGAGGCTTCTGACAAAGCTACTTCCACACTGGAAAGCCACATCACCAGCATGCACAGTCACTGGCACCTACATCATTACTACAGCAATCCATTCAGCTAGGTTGGTGATGCCCGGACGCACAACTCCATTCTGATCTCTTGCAACAGTGTGGACAGTTTTAAATATTTTCTTAAAGATATGATTTGAGAAATACGTTTGATTTGCCTGCAGTGTGAACAAAACCCTATGCAAAGGCAAAATGAGCTGGTTGGAAAAAGTTCACATCTCCCTCTTGAACGATCCTCATCTGAATTCATGTTTGATCAGAGAGCAGTAGCTGCACTACATTCACCCACTTCTCTCTCCCATCAGTTTGTCTGAGAGCTCGTTAATGACTGTGGCCCTCATTAGCTGGCACTTGTGCATTGTGCTGTATGAAGGAAAGACAGCAGAGCTTTCAAACAGCAAAATCATTTATTTTAGACTCATTAAACCAAGGTCCAAGCCTGTTATCTCAAATCTGATTATCTACCCATCCCTGCCGACTTGTGAATTTGGTAATCACGTCAAGAAATAAAATTAAACAAAGGGATAAGACTTTGTTTTCATAAACACTCCTATCAAATCCACAGTGACGTAGATGTTTAATAGAGAAAAATCACCCTTTTTCCACACTCCAACATTTCATGACTGCTAAGATGTTAGGAGAAATGAAAATCTGACACCTTTCCAATTCCTTGAGTTTGCTGGGAGAAGAGTTGTACAAAGTTTGACATGTTATATGCACACATTTCAGAAAGAAAAATAAAATACTAACATTTCAAAACTTGCATGCCCCAGTCATCAGTATGATTTGATTTGTAAGTAGAGGTCTGAATGCCCAGAACTCCACGAATGCAACCTCTGACACACATTGGCTGACAAGCTTATTTGAAGCTTCTCTGGTTCACTGCAGGTGAGAGATTTGAAGCCTGAAAACCAGAGCACTCACAGAGGAAAGCAATATCCTGAATAAGATCTCACTCACCTTTCTTTCACTCTTGTAGACAAGTTTTATTTGAAACCAGTGTGAGATTTTAAACGATTGCTCATGGAACTGACACTCGTGTTCTGAGCATTGCATTGCAATTCATCACGCTATACAATTTTGGCTCCTCAAATGACTTATGGTTATTGTTTGTTTTTGATATCATTTTAATGCAATACCACTCAGCAGTTGACTGTCAAGTCTCTGGAATGGAAGGTAATGCTCCTGAAACTAAGTTTTCCCGTGTACACCTTAAGTATGCATTTTTCACGGCACAAAACAAGCTGATTTTACTGTGTTTCTGGCTCAGTAGTGATATTAAATAACACGGTAATATCTGGTGTGTCATTCTACTCAACCTCTCTCTCTGGATACCTTCACCCTATCTCTAGGCCAGGCCCTAGACACCTGTGGAGGAAATTAATTTCAGCTACAATCTCAGTCTTTTGTTCAATGCACAGAGAATATTTCTATAGATGGGTGAATGAACATGGATTTACTAGTAAGTCTAGAGCTCGTACATCAGGCAAAGCTCTTGGTTGAGTGAATTTGTTGATTTGATGTGTATTTGGAAATAATTATTTTATCTGCTCCATCTTTTCAACTCATTTGACCTCATCTATTTCGAGGTTGGATTCACATCTTTTCAAGCCATAAGAAAATATTTGCACGTCCTTGCATGCAACTGTTTCTGCTTGTTTTTGCTCCACACAAATTGGGTGGAAGTCAGAAGCTTGATGACATAGCAGGGCTAGTGGTGAACTGATGTAGTTGATGAGTTTAATTACCTGCCTGGCAGAGATAGCACTAGTAAAATCTTTCTACTCTTTTGTTTACTTATCCTTGAAATGAAAGGGGGGAAATGAAGCTCTCCTAGCCAATGCAAATTGTTAACAGTCAGTTAGCAAACCCATGAGAGATACATATTTGTATTTCCACCATCGACCCCTGTGCCAAAACTGTCAAAAAACATTGTTCTCAAACACTTTGTACTCTGACAGAAGAGTTTTTTTTGTTTTGTTTTGTTTTGTTTTTTTTAAATGGTGATGCAACACAGCTAATAAGCTACAAATCAGCACTGTCGAGACAGTTTGTTGGTCAATGGCACAAATTTGCGTGTCAAAGTTCATCAGCATTGAATGCTACTCAGATCAATAAGAGATTCATTTTACCTCCTCAAGCTGGTCTTCTCATTGTGTCAATTTCATTGGACTTAATGGATTTCAGCACAAGTACAGTTGTGTTCAGGCCTTTCTTGGAAGAGGTTTCTTGCTTTACGTCTCTTTGACCATGTGGGTTTTTGTGTCAGCCAGGGTTCAAATTCATGGCTCAGGAAAGCCGTTTCTGGACGGATTTTGACAAACAGACAAACTGTTTGATTTCATGTATTTTAATGGAGTGTAACAGAAACTTCTGTGGAAGTGTATTTGTGTGTGCGTGTGTGTGTGTCTTGTGTGCAGGCAGGCGAGCCCTTGAAGGGTGGCTTAACAGATGGATGTGTGGGTGACTGAATTGTAAATATGGAAAACGACAGAGATACATGGAGATTTAATAGGCTACTGAGATGGATGAATAAACAGATGTTTAGCTCACCGCAGGGATGAAAGATGGATAGATGAATGAAGAGACAGGTAGATAGATGGATGTGTGATGGTGCTGAGATGGACTCATATGGTGTTTTTGAGTTTAGAGTGCTTGTGTGAAATCATCAGAAGTGGTGTTATGTGCGTAAATGAAAACAGGCCTGAACAGGGACTGGACGTAAATGAAGAGGAGACTGTTCGGAGGTGAATGTTTTCTGTGAAGACCAGAGTGCCACCAGAAGTAAATCTGTAGCTGATTTACTTTAATTCATTTTCAAATGCATTGTTGTTTGCAGCCACACTAATGAAAACAAGGAAAAACAACAAGTATTAATTCACAAAAGGATAAAAACCATGGCACAAGATGCCAAGCCATAACTTAAAAATGTTCCCATCCATAGAAACTCATTAAAATGAATAATATCAAGACTGGCATTTTAACTATCCCCTAATAAATAACTTAATCAAAGTAAATTGAGTTAATGGCACTAGACATTAATTGTCTTTCCGAACTTTCTGCCAAAAGTTGACGAAGGAAACACTCATAACACTTTTTTTTTTTTTGCTGACTGCTCCGTGCAAATCGACCCGTCAACAACTGTAAGGAGCAGTTGGCTCAAGATTATACAAACTCATCAACAATGAGCCCACAAAATTGCTATGACCACATCATCTGCAAAGCTTTGAATACTGCAGACAGTACTTAAGTCTAAATGTCTTTTCTGACACCAGGTGGAGAGCAAGATGTCAGATCCCCTGATGTGCATTAGTGTGTGCACACTTCGACTAATTAAAAAGGCTTTTACAGACCTGTTTGAGTTTGGAATAATTGGTAAAATGTGATAGCTGCTTATGACCATGGATGTGAGCCAGAAACATAGTCTGGGGTCCACTTTAAATGTGTTTGGACCACTGTTGGCTTGTTTCGGAGTCTGTTCTCTCAATTTTCTCCAGCTGTTTTGGCGGCATCTGAGCTCTTGAGATGTCCCGACGTTATAGGTTCGTGCCTTTTTGATTATGTTGCAGACAATTTCATGACTGAAGTGCTCTTGCTCAAGATTAGTTAATATTAGTATCAATTAGTCACTCAGACACAAAGACAAAATATTGAAAAATACTGATGTTAGCCTTTCAAAAACTAGATAACTTGCCAACACATTGGTAGAAGGAAGGGTCAACAGGATGACTCTTACTTCCAGGTTGAACTGAACAGGACCACCAAAAGTTGGCGTGAGCAGCTTTACAAGCTTGAGAATCTTGCCACCTCAAATGTAGTTACCCTTTGTCTCAAATGCTCAAATCATCTGTTATGCTTATGAGTCTGTCCTCCCTCATGCACAACTCTAATTCTGCACTCTTGCAAATGTTGACTTGCAGACTGAGTAGCACTCAGAATTTGGCTTGCATTCTCTCAAGCATAAGCAAAACAGTGACAGAAAGGACAGAGGGAGGGATAGACAAAAAGGGACCAAATGAGATGGCAGAGTTTAGACTGTATAAATGCGTGCAGAGAGAATGTTGGAGCAAGTCAGCAAGTTGACAGAGAGCAGAAGAGTGAGAAGAATGAAGCACATCTCTGTATTTCATGTAAATTTTATGTTGAAGCTGCAGGAGAAAATAAATTGTCAGTGAGGGGTAACACAGCATGCTAATTTTTACCTGGAATCTAAATCACTCAAACATTTTTTTTATTACACCATTATTCTTTGATGTGTCACTTTCTGATTTTAATTTGGGAAAATACGGTGAATTTATGGCATCCCAGTCAAGGCACGGGATGCTGTTTTCTGTTGCAGGTACATTGCGCGGTTTCATCTGACAGGATGATTTCGAGGAGAAAATATTGCTGTCTAAACTTCTAAAACACTGTCAATGTATTTACATGCAGATATGCATTCATTTTTTTTTCCAATAATGTGAAAGTCTGCACAAACAGCCTCTTATAGTGATGTCTTTTAAACAGTTGATACAAGGACACTCAAAGCCTAAAAAAGTCCACTTTCCCCACCACATCAGGTTCTTCAGGCTGGGCTAAAGTAAGTAGCCTGAGCAACAGCCCGTTTTCCCACATTGGCTGAGCTGACTCACTAAAGGAAAAAAAGTGTTATTTTTGTGGCTGTGGTTGCATCATGGACGACACAAAGAAATGATGTTGTCAGGTAAGGTTTTTGGAAAACTGCTGTGGAGCTCAGACTGTGGTCTTTCTGGCTATTGTCATCTTGGCAGTCCTGCCTCCACTGGCCAATCCAAAAATGGGCAAAGATGTGGAGCTGAAAATTAGCTATAGAAACTAAACCCTTTGTTTTTTATCACCTTATTTCAAATGTTCATTTGTTCTGGGTGAGTCTTGAGTTGTGGAAATGATTTGGCCAACTGGATGCCCTGTGAATAACAAATGCTTCCAAACAAAGCACAGCTTACCCCGATTGCATCACTTTGCTCAGTATTGCCTTATATTATGCTATCACATGAACCAATCTCAGGCAGCTAGCTGGCTAACACATATGCAGCATGGTTGGGGATATGTTATCCAGGTTAGAGCAGTAGACTTCCAAAATGCCTGTGCACATTCTTGACTGAGTGGTTGGATGTTAGAATGGCTGTGTTAGCATGCAATATCAAGCAAAAGTGCATCTGAAGTTCAGCCATCATATCCTATTATTCTACTGAGAAGAGTAAAAATCTGCAGAATTATTTTGCTTTCAACATTATTTTCTTTTATATCTTTATAGATCCGATGAGTGTTTGCTGGATATTCTTTCAAAATCACTGTCTCTCTTTCATACCGCTTTAGACACATACAGTACAAACTAGAAAGCTGCCCAGTCTTATCATTGAATGATGCTTTCACAAAGTAACTTTCTCACTTCCTGCAAGCAGATTTTAGGTAGCTGATCATTTACAGTGCTGCTCAAAAGTTTGTGAACCCTACAGTGATTGTCAGATTTTTTGTAAAAAATACTAAAATAACCTTATTTAATGTTAAGTTATACCCCAATTCACAATACTGACATTCCAAATAATGGACCCAAACAAAATATATGGTTATATTGTCATTCTTTATTTAAAAAGGGGGGTTGATTTAAGAAAAACTCAGATTTCATGGGTGCAAAAGTATGTGAACCCCTTCAGTTACTGCAACTCCTAACCTCAACCAAACGGTTTCTGTAGTGACTCATCAGTCTCTCACATCTACTTTTGGGGATATTTGCCATTATCAATGTTCTTGTGTCTCCTGTTAATATTTTAGAAGGTCATCCACTTCTAGGCAGAGTTGTAGTCTTTTTCATTGCTCTCCATTTGTAGATGATCTGCCTCACGTTGGAACGATGAAGCTCAGATTTTTTTTAGATGACTTCATGGCTACCCCCAGACAAACATGCTGTCACTACTCTCTTCCTGAGGTCCTCTGAGATCTCGCTTCTTCTCTGCATGATTGATCTGTATGGGTTCAGCCGGGTAAGACTAAAGTGACCTGGTTTTACCTCTTTTTCATTCAGTGATGCACAATTTTGTCCCTAAACATCTCTGATATTATTGGTCCATTTCAGTGGTTCATTTAGCCACCAATTTGTCCCACCTGATTCTACTTAACTGCTTGTTTTAACCAACGCAGCTCAGGGTTCATGAACTTTTGCACCTACATCAGTTGACCAAAAGCTCTTTTTTAAATTTAGTCTTGGCCACACAATTGATTTTTTTAGAGTATATTGAATTGATAAACCTGCACCTAATATTTCATATAAAAAATAATAATGGTTTTGATTAAATAAGGAAATCAGGGTGAAACAATAGAACTCAAAATGCTCAAGAGGTTCACAAACTTTTGAGCAGCACTGTATATTTCTGCATCCACCATATTTTGAAGCTTTGCTGTCAAGATTTCAATTGCAATTATTTGTTTCATTTATGTGGTGAGTGGAGACAAGTAGTGTATTCCGCTGCTGCTCCTGAAAAAAATGGCTATTGATGCACACAGCTGCATTACAGTATAGTTCAAACTTCAGTGAAAACCATTGCTGCGTGTTCCTTTCTACAATTAGATTTGTGCTTCTAAAAGTGACAACTGACATCAGCAATAAGCTGTGGTGCGCGTGACGGCTGAAACCTGCTGTATGTGGCCTCTGCAGGGAACAGAAACAGTCAAGAAACCGATGAAAGGATAGGGATGGTGAGAGAGATTAAATACATAAGAGCCCACAACAGAAAGAGGATTTGTAATTACACAAATATGCATTGATGCATACAAAATCAATAAGCACACAAAGAAACACATGGCCACAAACTCTCAGGAACAAATTCCTCCCTCCAGTTGGTAATGGGCCAGCAAGATGGTGATGAGCACTTGTACTGGAGGAGGTTTTATCCTAATCAGCTTGATAGCCAAATCAAAATGACACTTTACTCCTTAATTAGTGTGCCAGGCTCCCAAATATGCAACAGAGGAAGGGAAGGAGACAGTGAGCCCCTCATAAAAGCATACAAGGATCACTTTCCACCTCTTATTGTGGCTTGATAGCGTTCCTTTTTTATAGTACTTGAGAAAACGTTGGTTGAGTGACAGTGGTAATGCACCAAGCCAGATGGTAACTGAAAATCTTAAGTAATTACTTTACAGTACATGGCCACATGGTCATGGGAAGGGAAAACAATGTGTGAAAATGAATGGGTGTGTAGGGCCTTTAAAGTTATGCTCCAGACTTTTGTGAAATCAACCTTTTACATACTTTATGGTCAGCACTTTTTTTTTTTCAGCACCTACTCTGTTGTTTTACATTCTGTACCTATCATAGTAGTTTTCTTTGTTTGTGTTGGAGCCATTGTGCTGGATTCACATTATCTGCACATACAGCAGGGGTTCACAGGAAATTACTCATGAATGTACGTGTGTTTTTAATTCTACCAAATTATTACCAGGAAAATATAGGAGCAATTAAAGCTATATTAAGCTGCTGCTAATACTTTTTGTTCTTTGCAGGAAAGTACGGCTACTAATGAACAACACAAAGTGTATGGCAGGAAAACTCCTGATCTAGACATTTTTAGATTTCCTGTCTCTTAGTCTATAATAAAGTGCTCACTGAGCACATTAAACAGAACATTAAGACAATTTTTGACCCAACAATGTCCTAATATAATATAGCTTTAAAATGCTTATCCTGTACGGGTTGTAGAGTAAAGTTTAAGAGGCAATCATGAATACCTTCAGCCATACTTCAGTAAGAAATGAGTCTGCAACACTGTTGTGCCTAGAATCCGAAAAGATTACTGTTCCTTTTGGGTACTGCTGCACGCAAAAGTGAGGTAAACCACAAAATGATGCAGAATTTCCAGTCACCAGACAATAATTGGACATTATGTTGCATGAATATAAGTAAATGGGCTCTGACATTGCATTGTCATATTCTAGATTGTTGTTGTCATGTTAGCTGTACCTGGTAAATCAGAGGGTTGGAAAGACAGAGAGAGTCTGCGGTGGGATTAATCTATTGTTCTTTATTAGCCATTGTCTATCTTCCTCACAACTTTTCATCCAGTGTTTTAGGAAAGCATACACCTACATCTGCTTTCTCTTTCTTCAAAATACAAAATCCGTTCACCACAACTGGCATCGAACCTCAAACTCGCCACAAATCGTTCATTTTGCCAAATAATGGGGAGGGCTGTCACCCAACAAGCCCAGAAGCTCAGACCTTTTCTGTCATCTGTATTTTAGCATAAACAATTTCTCTTTGTATACTTCTCTGCCTTCATACTATTTTAGAGTTAAACAAGAACTCCAGATGGAGAAATTATGGGTTTTTGCAATTTCCAAAAAGGTAACCAATCTAATCTAAATATATCTTCCTTTTTTCTGGCAAGCTAAGCTTGGCTTTTGCCTCTGTCTTTTATCAATCTCCTTTATAGCAGAAACTATATATTGTTGTATCATGCACTACCCAAAGCTGTTTAATGGCTTATTTCTCCCTCTTACCCACCATCAACCTCTTATAGAGTATTATTCTCATTTTCCCCTCTCTTTCATTCTCATTATCTTTTGTTCCTCTTGCTTTTCTTTTTTTCAGGGGCCATTCGATTACCTGTTTCTGCTTCTCACAGCCTCTCTCTCTCTCAGTCCTCTTGGCCCTCTCTCTGTCACTTTTTTTATTAGTTTGGTGTGACAGAGATGACCCTGGCTAGTCGAGCGTTCAGAAGTCAATCTCAATCTGCTGAAGGCTGGCCACACCCTAGGGGCTTTGGAGAAAGGGGACGAGGAGGTGGTTCGCTTTGGATGAAACTGTTCATGGCCAGTCTCAGATGTCATGCAATTGATTAGAGAAGGAATGACAGATGAAAAAAGGAGAGCACCGTTAAATTACAGCACTTTACTATCAATATGAAATTTATAGCTCTGTCTTAATGCCAGAAAATCTTTGTCTGTTTCAGCTACGGTTTAGCATTTCAGTCTGCAAAAAGAGTTCAAAAAAGCAGGCTTAAGCTCAAAAATCATCACTTAATTCTGCTCTGTACTGATCATTGAAGTGAATTTGATTATGGACAAAAGATGATGATGTCACCTCTTGTTATTCCTTTTTTTTTACATAGGCATAAACATTAGTATTTATTAGAATAAATACAGTACACATGTTTATGCATGTATAAAGGTTTCAAGTACCTCTACTGCACTGGTAAGCAGGTGGATATGCACATTTACACAATAACATGCCTGACAAAACAGCCAAGTATGAGATTAGCCAACAATTATTTCTCCTGTTTATTTTTTGCCACAACAATGCTTTATTTTTTTATATAATTTTGGGAGATGTATTGCCTTTATTCCTCTATAATTGATGCCATCATGATTGGCTGCCTTTGTCTTCTGAGGAAACTGCTTGTTTGGTGTTGACAGTTCTGTGATGACTTAGTTTTACAGATTTTTTTTTTTTTTTTTACTGCGTGGATTTTTACTTTTTCATTTATCGGTTGCTTCTCTCAATTTTAAAAGGAAAAATGCATAAATAAAGGTGATCAAGGTTTGTAACAGTATCACAAGTATTCAGTGTAAAAGTCTGTCTGATTTATATAACAAACAGCTGTTTAAGAAAACAAAATACATCCTGTCTGTCTGACAGCACCCACTAAAGTTCCACTTTAAACAGCAGAGCTGTTTAAAGTAGCTAAAACCAGCAGATATAAACACTCCTTCGTACTCTCAGGCATTTCACTGCTGACCTCCTAGCTCTTTGTTCGACCATCCAACCACAGTTGGTAAATATTGCTTTAATTTTAGTGGTACTTAGATAATATATTTTACTTATGTTGTATTTAATTGCCATGTGTGTTTTTGATATTATATCAACTATGTTAACATAAATCCATGACTGCTTTGGATTGAAGCCAAGTAATCTTCTAAAATTAAATTTGAAAGTGTTCACAGCACTGCCATACCAAACACCAGCATGGCATCATCTGCATATAACAGTATATATATATGTTTTTAATGGCAAAAGGCAGTTCATTGTACAATTAAATAAACAGACAACCTCTTTGTAGAACTCAAAACAGCACAGTTCAGAACAGATCCCATTAATGAACCCTCTGTACATAGTTTTTTGTTTGTTTGTTTGTTTGTTTTGCAAACCTTATTTGTATGCATTGTTTGTCTCATGGTTCTTCACGTGTCATGTTCAAGAACAATATTATAGTACAGGCACCCCTTGTGACTGTTGCCTTTTAAGCATTTAATACAACATGCCACATCAAAATCTACAGTGATGTGATCTCTAGTGATGTGTTTTCCCAACCTTTCTGTAGGAAGGATGAGGCCTTTTAAAAAAAAAAAACAAACATAGCTGCTGCCCCTTGGTAGCTTTCGTAAAATGGGATTTTTCCACCAAGCCACATCAGCCAGTGCAGAAGATTTCCTGGAACTCTGGACTGTTTACTCCATTTTAATTTGGCTCATTTAAGCAGCTGGGAATGCAGCCATTCATATGATACAGCAGCATTGAAACCATTTTAATCCCTGGTCAAATCTACTGCAGTGCTGTTCACAAGGTTTTGTGGGTTTGTTGATTGTTGTGGGTATGTGGAAGCCAGAAGTACTGTAACATTACTGAAATATTACTAAAGTAAGACTCCTGGGGTTAAGAATACTTAATTAATAGTACAAAGTATTCTTTGCAAAAACTACTCAGAGTATTTGCTCCTTTTTGATTAATTCATTGTCAATAGCAAGCATTCAGTCAAAGGGTCAGTACTTGTAGGAAATGTCTACTTTCAACAAAGGGCATGATAAATGGTAAAAGAAAAAAGTACGAATGGATCAAACTGAGATAATTACACACAAATATACACATAAAGCACATTTTATTTGTTAAAAGTAAACATTCTTTGGAACCTGTGTATAACATATGTAATTAGTATAGCCTGCACTGCAAACAGACAATAACAAATTTGTTTGGGCCATGCGGAGAAGATAACAGACACCAAAGCTGTTACTGTAGTGTGTAGGGCACTGAAAGGAAGCAGGCAACTATTTGTCCCCAATATGACAAAAATGAAGATGAAATGTTGGAAATTGCAGGCTTAGTCACTAGTGAATTTTTATTTAAAAGTAGCAAAGTGGATTTCATAGTGTAATGCATACTGAAGAGTAAAGTTACAGGCTTGGAAAAAATACCCATAAAGATATAAATATAGAAAAACCTGATTTAACAATCACAGTAATGTGAGTACTTGTAATGTGTTGCTTCCACCCCAGATGATCTTACATTAAAGGGAAACAGAACAGATTCTTTTCAGCATGTGATACTCTTATCTTACAGACTGTCAGGTTACTAAAAAGACATACAAATAGAAGTGCATTATGTAACTACTGTTTGTTTCACATGGCCCAACTCTAAGTAAACCTAATAAACAGACCGAACAAAAACATGTAAAACAATTAAAATTGCACATTTTAAATCAGCACCATTACTCTTTAAAGCTGCATGTTGTTTAGAAGCTTAGTATTGTCACAATGAATAGTTCCAGTACAGTACAAAATAAAATTGAAAATTAGATTGACATTGTTATTAAAATTGCATAGGACCGAACTCAAACTTACAAAAAGTTTCTGCATGTATGTCAGCTACTCATTGTCACTGTCTGTCTTTTGTCTTTATGCATTGATGTGGCTTAGTTGTGATTTCAATGCCTACTAATGAGCGTCATTTGAGCTGCTGTCTGCTTATCGCTCTGAGAATATTCATTACGCCAACATGAATATTCAATACCGTTTTCTATCCTTGAAGCACTTGGATTATTGATAGGCTGCTCATTGGCTTTTCTCTTTCTAGTGTGACGGCTTCATAACAGCTTTCTTTACCTGTGCTACAGGGTAAAAAACAGCAAAGTGATTTAGATTATTGAAGCCTCGTGATGGAGTGTATGACAAGAATTTTTAGAATTGTATACATACTTGTGTAATTGAAGCTCCTGAGATTTTTTTTTTGCTGCTGTATCTAGCTCACAAGGTAAATTATGAATCAGCCGAGTAAAATGCCCTTTACACAGTTCGATGATCCTTTACAAATATAAGAATTGCCTTCATTCACTGTCGGCATGAATGAATTTGAAGTATTGTCCACCTGTTGCCTGAGGAAGTGTCTTTATGCGAGCCATTTGCTCGTACTTTGAGCAGTGGGTCGACTTTGAAGATTTCATGCTGGCTGGATTAGATTTTAAACCTGTGACTGTTCCATCTATGATTCACTTTCAGAGCTCCGGGCCATATGAGTGAAAGCTGTGCATGTGTGTGTCTGGCGGTTGGTGTGCACATGCTTATGTGTGTAACTGATGCCTGTGTTGTGCATATGTGTGATATGTGTGTGTATGAATATATTTGAGTGCACATATGTTATTTATTTATTTTTTCTGTTGATGTGACGTCAACAAGATCTGTCATGCAGCTAACGTCTCATTCTGTAGTGCATACAGGCAGTGGATTATTGCTGTAGTAATGATGATTCTTGGTGTGATAGCTTAGCTCTTAGAAACATATCCACTGAGAAATCAGATATTCACTCAATATATATATATATATATATATATATATATATATACCATGGAAAGTACTTGTCTCGGACACAAACAGCAACACACAAACACTGATTTTATGCACACACCTTGTAATGGTGTGTGACTACATCTGAGAGAATTTGACATTTTCTGATCAGCGATAAAGGGAGGGGTAGATATAAATATACAGAGAGGATGCTCTAATGTTCCATCATGGGGTTCAATCTCTTTTATCGTCCCCATTTAAAAGTAAGAGAAAATTATCCAGTTTGTAGGATGTTTAACATTACCCTCCTACACACTAGAGAGCAACTCGTTCAACTCAGTTACAATTACATACAATTTACTGAGCATGCTTGGCGAGGTGGGTACATGGTTTGACGAGCTGAGAAGAGCAAACTTCATGTTCCGTTTCATCAAGTACGACCTGAACAAGCTATATCAGGGTGTAATTGACAACATTTGTCTGTAGGACATATTCATTGCTGGTTTTGCTATTTGCTTCTTCATGGGATTTGTTGAAAATAACATTAAAACCATAAAATCATGCCAGCATTATTATTAAAGTGTCGCCCAGGGAAACCACAGAAAAAACACATTTCTAATTCAAATATGAGAAGCAATCAAATCTCTGACAGTGAAGAGAATGTTGCACAGTTAAGAGATTGGATTGGATGCAGACAACCCATATGTGAACTGTACAGTACATCATATGAAAATACATTATACACTGTCAATGATGCATCTGCATAGATGTATATCTTGCAAAACTGTTATGCAGTGTATCTGAGTGATGCTGCTTTTATTTTGATATGTGCAACATGTTAGCCATGAATTTGTTTCTGTTACTCCAACTAAATTCAAACAGCTCATACAAATTCTTAAAATAGCAATATGTACAACTAGATTCTACTTCTTTCATCAATGGAAACCAGTGAGAGATATCCACATGTCTGTGAATAATCAGTATAATAGATATTAGATAATAGATAATGGTGTCATGAATATTGATACAATTTGCCTGGAAATGAGATGTATAACATTGACAGGAAATACTTATTCAGTTAGCTGTAAAGTCAGTCAGACAGTTGTCAGTGGAGGTCTTGGATTCAGCCCAAGTGATAGGATAAATACAAGTGAACAGCATGCATTTTAGCTGGGCATAGTTTCCAGTCTTGAATCAAAAATCCCCATTCAAATCTTTATTCCCACCAGATGTTTAGATTAATGCTAAAAAAAATGAAAATTGGCCAATATTGCAAGCCATATGCTCACTTAGCCATTTCAGTTGGAAATGATTCTGTAAGTAACTGAGACTGTTGTGATTGAGTTTGATACAAATTATTCTTATTGCAAAATCCTGGTAGGTTTGTAATTTATCCATGGCTTGTCAGAATTACAGCTCATGCATGCACAGTATTTGCAGAAATGTCAGTTCTTTATGAGCAAAGATTAAGTACAAAGACGACAGCGCAGGCATTGACATTCCCAATGCACAAACAGAATACAGTGGCAAATATGCATTCATTTACCTGCAGTTCGATAAACAGGCACACAATCACACACAGCAGCAACGCAAGCACATATACAAAACCAAATGTGCACACAGCCTTTCAGTGTTTTCTCATGCATCGTATGTTGGTGCACACACACATGCTGTGTTTCATGTTCATGATGACTGGGGTAAGTAATGCAAATCAGTGTTGATGTTGCAGTTCATACCTGGCTTAGAGATAAATCGGTAGCCTCCAAACACACACACACACACACACACGAGAAGAAAGGATGCACACACACACTTTCAAATATCCATTACTCTTCAAAAGATACAGTACATTGCCTGTAGTGGTGGAAGAATTTTACAAGTAAAACTCTTCAAAATGTGTATGGCTATTGTATGTATTATCACATTATTACTGTAACATTACTATTAATGTGATTAATGCAATGAAATATATATATATATATATATATATATATATATATATATAATTAAATAAAATTACCATTTAAGAAAAAAAATGTAGTTAAGTACATAAACTTTTTATGCCAAATATTGCATCTGGTCAGAAGGAGAAAGCAAACAAATTGGAAAATGTGTCGGCCACTTTCCTGTCTTGATTTGTTGGAGTGGAGTTATTTTTTCTCAAATATGAATTTACTTAAATGTGAATTAATACTCACACAGAAATACACACAGAAACCTCCACTACCTCTCCCATTGAGGTTGTTGGAGACCTCAGTATCTGCTCTATGTGAACAGAGGCTGAGCATAAGTTTGTTATGTTTAAAATGAGCTTTAAAGTTTTTAGCTCAAAAAAATCCTAAAAAAAACAAACAAACTAATCAACAGTTATTATCAGTTAAACCCGCTTGCCTAAAATGGCAGAGACCTTCATACTTTCTGTGCTAATTTTAGCAATATAACCCATTATTCTAATGCACCCAGAGGTTTTTTTTTATAATTTAGAAGCTTTCAAAACCCAAACTGATTGCCTTAACTTCAATTTAAAGTTGTTAAAATGAACATGTAACAGGTTTTTATAGGGTTAAATTAGATGCATGTAGTGTAAAACCCTGTAGAACTTTGCAGAGCTTCCTTAGTTTACTCATACACATTTGCATGCAGACAAAACACACATTCAGTAATACAAATAATCTCACTCAGCCATGTATAAATCTTGCATATACAAATGCAATTACAGACGGAGAATAAATTTGTTCGCAGTACATTCGCATACCGCTTTATTTATTGGTGTCTTACTTGAGTGAACTGGTTTGTTTAACTGCACTACAATACAGAGCAATCATCGGGGGAGAGGGGAGGAGGAGACAGGGAATATCAACAGAAAAGAGGATTAATGCAAGAAAACAGCAAATGCAAGAATGAAAGATATAATCAGGTAAAGCAGCGTGAGTCAGAGGTCAAGGATAAATGTGGTAAGAACATGCAAGAGATGTGAAAGGTAAAAATATGAGGTGTCAGGGTGACTAATCTCAAGGCCCACTTCACAGCTTCTCAGTGCCACTTGTTTGCTGTCATCTTCTTCTGTCACTCACACACACACACACACACACACTGTCTCCTGTCTCTCTGCTGGTCCGTCTTATGTCCTTTTCCTTTTAGAGACAGCTCCTCATTGTTAAACCTGACAGCTCTCAGACCACAGCAGTCATGCATGTGTTTGTGTGTGAGAAAGCCAGAGGGAGAGGATTGAGTTTTTTTAATGACTTTATTAAATATTAATTCTGGGCAACAGTACCAGAGAAGGTAAAATTGATTTTCTATTGATAGGAAAAAAATATACATACATACATACATTTCCATACATGGGGCATGCAGGTACATTCAATATCCATATAACCCACCTTCCACATACCTGCACACACAGATAACAAACCAATCAAACATCAAACAGTCAATCAGAAGTTCAGAGGCAACAGTTCATCTCCAATTCCCCACACATCCAGAAAGGCCTCCAGGTTATCAGTCAATAAGCGTGTTCCATCCTGAGCCAAGCAACTAGCAGTCCCTTCATGTTCATGACAACATCTGTTCATTGCTGACCTCCTATCTGTTTCTGATCTATGTAATAGCTGTCAGCAATGAACAATTCATTAATCCTGAACAAATCCTAACTGTGTCTTTTGGAGGTAAAATGAACAATGTAATGGGATGATTGTCTGACAGCAGCCTCACCAGGGTGTCAGTCATCCGTGTATCATGCAGTGCCCGAGTCCAGGTGTAATCCAGGTCTGATCTCTGACTTTAGCTATAAAATAACCACTTTTCAAAGTGCCCTGGTGGTCTAAGGGTTTTAAAGCACCAGTCACAAATTGTGAAATATATCAGTTCAAGATCAAGTTATCTTATTATCTAAAAAAGGCACAAATTATCAAGCAAACAATTGAGAAAACAAATACATTTCAAGCAAGATTTAGTTTGCTTTAAAGAAAAGCATAGGAAGGTTTTTGCATATGCTCAGTCTTGTTTAAAGTCTTGAGTAAACTGAATTCAAAATAACAATCCTCCTCCTGTGTCATGGTTTCATTGTATCAATCTTCCACTGTAGTGTTGCTATCTACCTCTCAACGGGTGCCTCATGAAGGGACCTCCAGCATAACTTTGAAGAACATTAAGGACCAAAACCCTTAGTCCACCTTAATGCAACTACAATGCAGTTCTTTCTTTCTAGTAGAGCTAAATTAGACCGGTAAAAGTAGGAGCCCCATCCTGAAAACATATTTTGTTGGTCAAGCAGAACACTCTGGAGTGGTGCAGGCAGTGGCGAAGACTCACAGACCTTCAATCCCAGAGGACCTGAAGTTGATGATGTCCCTCACCATGTTAAATAATAATCAGCGTCACACTGGCACTGAGGACAGGGTTCCAATCTCCAGGAAAGAGCTGTGAAGCAGTGGTTCTTCAAAGATCCCCTTTGCGGGATTGATGTTAGATGCATGTGTGGCCTTTCGAGACTGTCAGGCCTGAGTCATGTTGCTGCAGGAGCAGCTGTTCATTCATTCCCGGATGGTCAACTTTCCTCAGGACTTGCAAAACTGTACCCAGCCAACACAGAACAAGTGCAACAGCAAAATATGGGTTGCCAGGCCCTGATTTAAAAGTCCATCTAGGATGATATGAAGTCCAGTTTCCTCCCTCTCTTTCTGCCCCTGGATAGGATTGGGTATTGGTTAGTTTATCAATTCTAAATTCTGCTTAACGAAGCAGAACCAGGGATCCATATGAACCTGCCTCCGAAATGTGTAAAAAACAAGATTTTATCGTTGAACATATGCATAAATGGCATGAATCATGGTATATAGTAGTTCTTAACTGTTCTCTCTTGAATATCTTGACCAACCACTCTCTAATCAGTGTCACCACTTGGGCAACATTACTGCGTGTAGGAAACCAAACCTTTATCCACCAGGGTTTATTCTAGGGAGGAGCGTGTGAAGAAAGGGAATAGCTAGTGTGTCATAGTGATAATGCACAAGATAGTGAAGGTCTTCAAACTGTGCTCTTTTGAAGCCATAACCTCAACCAAAAAGCAAGTAATACCCAAGTATATTAGAAAAAGGCAGCTGCTGAGATGGCAGCTATAGTCAGTGTTTTTCTTTTATGAAATTCTGTTCCTAAAAATTCTTAGTACCTATGTGAATTCCCAGACCCATCATGCCTCTCCTGCTCCATTTGAGACCAGCCCTCTGTCTTTTTCCAGTTTCATTTTGGCAGATGAGACTTTTTTATACACACCCAGACTATCAATTAAATCCTAAAGGGAGAGAAGAGGAGAGGAAAGACAAACAGAGAAAGGGGGAAGCCAGGGATCTGTGTTTCAGTGTATAGACAGACAAAGAGAGCTAAGTGCATGATATGTCCAGGTAGAGCATATAGAAAGGTGAATTAAGGTTTTCGAAGATGGATTGCATGAGTATATAAAGGACAAATGGACAAGAATGCAAAAGAAGAAGAAAAAGAAGAAAGAAAGAAAAAGAAGAGTACCTGTTGTTTGACAGCATAGCAATTCAGCTTTTGGTGGTCAAATAGGAGAAATGAAAGGAAAGACGAAAAGAACATTTTTTGAGGCCAAATCAAAAATAACTTTTTCATGAAGAGCCATGGAGAATTGAAAAATGTTTAGAAAGAAGAGGAGGAACAGCAGAACAGAAGAGGTGTCACGAATGTCAGGGCAGAGAAAGTGAGAGATGAGGCTTTCATGGAAGCTGTGGGGGATGAAAGGGAAAAAAAGAAGAGAAGAGAAAGTATTATGAATCATGGGGTCAAGATGTAAGGAGAGAGAGGGGTGCTGGAAGAGTGGAAAACTAGACAGAGGAGAGGTCGAGTCACCTAAATTGAGGCTGAGATGAAAAGAAAACTGTTTTTTGGAATCTAAAATGAACCAAAGCCACTTTGATACAGCTCTCAAGTGACAGAATCACTTTGGTTGTTGCACACCACTTAAATGGCAGTGGCAAAGCATACAATCTAAGTTCGGTCAGTTTCAATTAGGACTGGTTTCCTGGTGACCATTCAGTACACAACTAATAAGCCATTAGCTGGACTTGACCCAAAGCAGCCAATTATAGGCAACAAGTTAATTAATCATCTTCAAGGCATCCAAGAACTGTTCAATACCATCATACCACATTCTGGACTGAAACTTTAGCATGGTGAAATGTCACACGTTTGTGAATAGACAATGACACTTGCCGGATATCTGGTGCACATTGGTGACACTGCTTCTTATACTAGGCTCAGTTCCTCACCATACTGTGCACAAAACTTGTAAGGTGGACCACAGAGCATACCTTATGAACTTGTCAAGTGTGTTAAGAGCCTAATACTGTAACTCAAAACTTTTTTTCTGTCATCTAGTTAGCTTCAACTTCCCACCTTTTAGGAGTCTTCTTGGTGCTTTCAGTTTATTTTAGTCACGGTGAAATGTTAGCGCAAATGGTTTTTGGTCTCTATATTTCTGCCCTGTGATGAATTGGTGGCATGTCCAGGATGTACCCTGCCTCCTGCCCAATGTCATCTGGGATCAGCTCCAGCCCCCAGTGACCCTGATAAGGACACACTTAACTGGTGACTCTGAATTGCCCGTAGGTGTGAATGTGAGAGTGAGTGATTGCTGTATGTCAGCCCTGTGATGAACTGGCAAGGATAAGGGGTTATGGATAATATATGAATGAGTGAATGAATGAATGAATAACTCACCATGGTATTTGGACAAGCATTCAACCAGGATATGCTGTGATGATATTGATCCCTTGACCGATTCTCTAGTGCCACCATGAGGTTGACATTTATGGCTTTAAAGGTTTAGTATGTATGATTTAGCAGGATCTATTGGCAGAAAAGGAATATAATATTCATAATTATGTTTTCATTAGCATATAATCACCTGAAAGTGGATAAAAATAAATTAGAATTGCTGTAGCCCAGAAGGGGTGGATCAACTGTGCCAAAGAACAGAGCTCCCAGAGCTGCTGGCATTGCTATAGGCTCTTAGTTTTGTTTAAACACTACATTTAAAGTAATAATAATAAAATTATATTTAAAGTATTCAATATCTTCCTGTCAATAGAGGTTTCATGTTTCACCTTGCTTGATTTCTGTGTGACCATATTCATGAGTGGATTAAACAGTGGAGCTATATACGTAATATGGATCATATATTTGTTTCATTTCATTCATTTCATTGACTTGATTTCCCAAGGCATTCAATTTCCTGTTTCCTCTTTAGCTGCCCATCTTCCCTTCACTTCATCACTTGTATAAGCAATATTAAAAGAAAAAAAAGTGCTTAAAGTGAGTTTCAGTTAACTTTCCATGCCTTATGTTTGGCTCTATGAAACCTGGAGATGCCCTGCTTGTCTGTCTCTCTCTATATGTTTTCCTCCTGTAATCACTTTCCTAAATAAATTCACTTCAATTCAAAGCTACTACTTTGGCATGAGATTAAAAATAGTGCTGAAAAAGTTTGCAATCAATAAAACAGCAGAAATGATCTAGGTTGAGGATTATTTCTCTCAGCTGCCAATAAGCATAGCCTCTAGTCAAATGTGACCTATGTCAAATCATCATATTCGGGCCTTGACTTAAGTGGTGCTTAATTCAATTTTCTATGCACATCACGCTCTAACCATAGATGCTAAATGTCCTATTACCTTCATGATATAAATCACTTTCACATTATTTACTGAATCACCCTCTGGGCAGTCCACTCCTTTTACAACCACGCACCCAAAAACTCTGCAAGATGCCTAGTGCTCTGTACGTCTATTTCCTGATTTAAAACTAAGTGCTAGAAGAACAAAAGAAAATACATTAATTGTTACAAGACTTTGCAAGAGGGCATAGACTGCTTTGTGATTGCACCCTGAATTATTAAAATGGTGCTGCTACAGAACAAAATAATTAAGATGAGTCATTTGATTTATGTGCACAAGGTCTCAAGAGATCATCAAAGCAGATCGGCACAACCAGGGCTTGGCATATAGGGTGACAAGAAATCATTTGAATGTGTTCAATTTTTAATAGACACCAAGTGCATCATTTTAAACAATGATTTACACACCAGACATTCTTCCTGTTTTAATCAAAGGACCATTCAATTTTTGCACAGGCCAAACAGGGCAACCAAGACACTGATTGTTACATTTTTAATGATAATGAGCAGATAACCAAAGAAATATTTGAACACAATCTAACATGATATGCTGAAAGAGATTTCATCACGTTGCTTTCTTTCAGCTATATGGATGTGACCATCTGGGAGCTGGACGCACAAATAGGATTCTTCATGGTGCAGCTTTATCTGTAATGAAATGTAATGGAATGAGAATTACAATCATAGTTTGTTAGAAAGTTGAAAGTTTTCATCATATCACATCTGAATCTGGCATGTAAAAATATACCACTGGCAAAAAAGCTGACAGACAATCTACCACAATTTAGATTTTGTCAATTGTCCAGTTGATGTCTTGAATAAAACAAAATAAAAGACACACTGTGTTTGAAAGCAGCATCAGCTGGAAGACCTCAAATGCAGCAAAGACCATGGCCAGATTTTTTTTTTTTTTTTCTATGCACACCAAAAGAGAAGGACAAATGAAACAAGTTTTTGAGTTATGTTTTTAGTGAAAGAGACAGGATGTCAATTTCTCTGTGTACTTGAAAGTGGTCCAACTCTGAATAGGAAAAATAAGGATTTCAAAGAAGAACTGGTGGTAACCAACATCCAAATTATCAAATGATCACATGATGCACATTTGACAGATTTGCCCCACATGTCTATTGTTTGATTGCTTCAGTGAGACTTTTACTTTGTGAAAGAGACTGTCCAGCATCCATAATTCTGTCTGTGCTGGCCTGATGGGAATCTGACAGAAAAGTACATCTAAGTAGAAGCTGCCAAAGTCCTCAATATACTAAATATACTCCTCAAAACACCAGAGCTCCCAGCACAGCTTCTTCTTGACATATTCTGATCTCTCCCAGGTCGATCTGTGTCATCTTATCTCTTTCTGTCTCTCTTTTGCTCTGTCATCCCCACAAGTGTGCATGCATGTGCACACGCCATCATTTCTTGTTCATTCTCTTCATACTAAAGCTGCGTGATCATATACCACAATCATAAATTTCAGAGTGCCGCATTATTGGTATTATGATTACACAGCTCTTAAGTCCTGTTAGTCTCTTATTCTCTTTTATTACTATCAGTTGTCCTTTATTAAATGCATTACTTATCCAGGGGAAATCATCCAAGCAATGACTCTTATTTAACAAAATTTCACTTCACATTAATATGGTTACATGCATTCAATATCCAGTTAAAAGTTGTGATTGCATTTCACAGCTTCCACTGACTTCAACACAGGCAGTGCCCTGCTTGACAGAGATTGTTGAGTGGAGACTGAGGCTTGAGTGCTGCAATATAACAAAAAGGGACTCCTGATGTTTTCCTGCACAACAAGAGTGCTGAGGCGTGATGTGGTGACAATGGTGTGAACATGCCGTGCTGTAAAAGTTTGATGCACAACCAAAAAATAAATAAATTAATAATCTATATAAAGACACAGTACACAGATAACATGAAACCTAGAAAATTCATATTTGGAGTTAGACCTTCATTTTTGAAAATTTGTCTCACAACCAGATTTAATTAAATATCTAAAAGAGAAAAAATGAAAAAGAGATGCTACTCAGTTTTGAGTGGATAAAGGGGAAAAAATATAGATTTCAACCAGAGCTGTAGATTGCATTAAAATAAAATGCTCATGATGAGAGTAGCCCAGATGGTCTTTCACTTAATTATATTTTCTTTAACACTTGCTGTTTCCCAGGCAGTGCAATCATACCCTTAGTGAACGAGGGTGATCTAGGCTGCTCTAGTTAAGTGTCAAATCACAGAGGCTGGTTGAAAGTTGCCTTGGGGACATAACATAATTCAGGTACAGGGAGAGATAAAAGTCAGAATTTAATTTTGCAATAGACCCAAGATTACAAAAACTTCTACGTGCTAGCATTTGTTTGTCAGCTGAATCAAAAATGACACCAAAAAATATTTGCATGTGTATGTACAACTGATAGATGTTGAGGCTCCAAAGAAGAAAACTTGTGTGTGTCATTCCAGAATTTTTTTTTTTTTTTTTTTTGAATTTCCAGTATTTAAAATCTCCTAGGCAATCAAAACATAAAGACAACATACAAGATACAAGATACTCCTTTATTAATCCCCGGTAGGAGAGATTTGGGTGTTACAGCAGCACAAGAACAGAATAAGTACAGAAAAATACAGCAACTTGGGCCGAGAATTCATAAATAATTGTGTATACAATAAGTGTGCGTGTGTATATATAGAGAGAATAAAACAAAGCTTAAAAATGACATAACTAAACCTCGACTTCCTCTCTTTAAAGCCTCCCTCCCTCTCCTGTTCCTCACCTCCTAATTTATCTCAGGCAGATGCAGTCTTGTGAGGAATGATGTGTTTGCATTTGTCGCTGCCACATGTTTAGCAGGACAAGACAAAACACCTCACTCTGTTTAAATGCAATTACTGTGACGGATGACTCTCCAACATGCACCCTACCATGTCTCTTTGTGTATCAGTGTCTCTCAGTATATCTACATGTGCCTCTGTCTTTTTTTCATACATGCAGATGCACAGTGCACAGAAAGGAGTTGAACTGTATATATAGCCGTGTGTGTACCTGCGGATTTGATTGTACCTGCCCATTTACCCCTAATGATTTTATGTCTCGATGTGCGACAGACCAAAGCCATCACTTCATTTTCTCTGTCTCTGGATGACTTGATTTGTGACAGTTTGTAGATCGCTCAGTTCTTGTGCAAGATGCTTGTTTGCTGTCAAAGTGATGATTTTGTTGATAGATTGATGCTTGTGTACAGCTGGCAGAATTCTGTACTTGGTCTGTAGCCAGATTATGATGGAGCAAACCTTGAACACATTCTTGAACATTTTGTCCTGCATATTTGTTCGTTGATATTTTACACATATAAATCCATGCATGACTATAACAACAGGCCTTTACACTACAATGACAAAATATTCCTAATCTGCCACATCTGTGGTTGAAGTTTGGTTAGGTACGTTAGGGAGCTCAAGATAGGCGGCTAAGGAAAGGGAAAGATTGCGCTCATGGCTAAAAGAAAAACATTTTTGTGGGACTTGTCATTTTGGCAACTGTAATTCTGGCAGCTGTAATTTTGTTCATTTTGAAAAAAAAGAAAAGGTCTGCTAGCCATAGGGATAGCTTGTGATTCAACAAACATTGACTAAACAGGAAGCAAACAGCTATCTACCACATCCAATATTTAGTTGACTCATCCATCCACCATGACTACCTCCCTCTGTGGACTTTGTTTGTTGTTATTAACGTCACACTCTTTCTTCCTTTAATCAAACTAGACAAAGGTTAAAATTTTAGGGCCACTAGCAGACTTTTTCACTTAAATGTAGACATGTACTATTTTCAACAATCTGTTGAAATGTAGCATTTGTCACTCTTGGTAGTACAGTCTGGGATGTCAAACCCAACCCAAACATCCAAGCAAAAGCACAACTTTTTGGGGCTATATAATAACAATATCAAACTACTTCTACCTTTGCTCCTAAGAGAGGAGACGTGATCATTCAGACATTTCCAATATGTCACTTGTTAGCAAGCATGTGTAAAAGAAGGGTTTGTTTTGGTACAGTGCAATCAGAATATTAGATAAAAACAAAGTGCATACTTATCATGTACAGCATTATTTGAGGACATATAAATACAAATACTTTGAGTGTAAATGATTGGGAATGGAAGGATCAAGGAACTCCGATGGGTGACACATTGTCAGTCTGTGTAGATGGGTATAAATGTCAGATAGGAAATATAGACATAGCTTGTTTAAAACATTTAATCAAATTACTCATATCAGTTTTTACCTCTGGGGGTAAGCAGCAATTTGTCACTTGGGTGAACTGACCCTTTCAGTTGGCATTCATCAAGGAAATGTGTCAGTTTTCAGCATATGTCAACACCGAACTGTGCAGCATTTCAATACACTCATAAATAAGCTACTCCTGAGCCAGCCACTGGGCCCTGAGCCACTTCAGTTGCCAACAAAAGAGAGGATGGCACTTGCACTGGATAGCTTCCATGTGTGAATGTGTGCATATGTGCAACCATTCTCTCCTTCTGGTATCCCTGCAAAAAAAGATAGGAATTTATTATGGATTAGTTATTGATCTTAACTAAGTATTGTTGTACTTCCTCATAAATCTCCTTAGCTTTTTGATGAAAATGTTTCTTTCAACATGTGTAATTACAAAAAAAGGTTAAGGACTACTCAATCCTCTTCTTCCTCATCCTAATATCTCATTTCCATGTAAAGGTCAGCTTCGAAAATGAGATTCAAACCCCAGCTGGGTTAACCTGTTGGAATGAGAGGTGGAATTAAAACACAGGAATGAATTCATGCTACAGTCCCTCTTCTGTTTCTCCTTCCTCTCATTTGTGATCCCCTCTCTGGCTCTCTCTCTGTATATTTCTCTCATTCTCTTTCATTATTTTATTTCTTCCTCTTGCTGCCTCCCTCCCGGGCAAGGAAATGCTGCTCCCATAGAGGGCTGTTACTTCAACATACCTGCTGAGTAGAGCTGGAGGGGAGAGCTTCTGCATGGGGTTTTAAAAGTAATTAAGACACAGAGGTATAGTAGACGTGTGCACACACATGCACGAAGTCACATACTTACACAAGCACAGAAACTCATTATAATGAAGGCTCTTGTGTTACTGGTAACTGTATGGTTGGATTTAATGCGTGCACTGCCATACTGAATCAGATTAGTTGCAAATATTGCACCCACAAATCAAAACTGACTCAGGATGGACATGTTATGAGAAAAAAGTGAAATCAATCTTGTGAATTGGCTGGTCTTCATTGGCTTTCCTCAAACATCAGGCTTTGCTACCAACTTAGTTTAATTGGAGCGATACTAGTAAATACAGTTAAATACAATGCTCTCACTAGATATATTCTGTTTAAAATCAACAGACAAATAAAATCACAATAAACACAAAATAGAATGGAATGGAATGATCAGTCCTATATGATGATATTTACAGTGCTCATTCATTACCTTTGTTTACAGCTGACAACCTGTAAACTGCGTGGTTGCCTTGGCAACAGTCAACTACAGCACTAACAGACAGCTGCTATTCAGCTATTCATGGTCTGGCTTTTACTGTCTACAGTCTATTAAACAAACTAAACTGTTGGAATAAATGAATAAAACCGAACGAAATAAATCAATAAAACAAAAAAAATATATCTAAACTACAAAACAGTGGAGTCAAACCTCACAAGTCCATTCAGTTCCATTTGAAATCTGGACATTATTCAGAGAAACCAGGACATTGTTTCTGAAAAGACAAATTGTTATTGACTTTGTGAAATGTAATTTTTCAAAGCTGTGAGTGCCACCATTCACCTCAATTGAGTTGGACTGGAGGCAGAAATGAAAGACCGATATCCCAAACAAGTAAGCAAGTAAGGTTATTATTGCCTTATCACAGTAATAAACACTTCCTGTGACTTGTCCCACACACATGACAACTACATGTTGGACCCCAATCAAGCATCACCTTGTCATCTTTCACGGCTTGCATGACTTACATCAGAAAAGATGTAGCAGGGACTTCATTATTCCACCTGAGAGTCCCAGTGTCTTTTGCCTCGCCACTGTACTTGCACTGTACATTTGGGTCAGTGTCATAGAACACATCGTAGAAGTTGTCCAATTTGGCAAGACAAGACAGAAGTCTCCAGGCATCCTAGTTTCTGCCTTGGTCCACTGTCACCACACAGGATAAACAAGCAATTGTCATACCTGACTACTTTTTGTTTTTGCCTCTGCACGCCTGTTGGGTCAGACCATTACTAGAAAGATAGTGTGTAGTCTGAATCTGGGAATAATCCAAACTATATATGGCAAGGTAACACTTGCGGTAGGACCTTCTTTTTCCCATGATTCTTATTATAGATGTCTGACAACAATATGGAAAGGACGCTACAGAAAAACCAAATGGTTTCTGTACCTTCAACTTGATTCAGTTTGTGAAATCTCCTCTGTGGGAATAGGGTCCCAGCACCCACAGGAACACCACCACCACTCTTCGGCACCTTTCAGCAGCTGGTTCACATCTTGTAGCAGCTCTTGTCTGTATACTCCAGCTCATATAATTACAGGCAGCATCGAATTCAAAGTCAACATCAGCAAAATCAGCTAACCATTCAGCTCTGACATTAACACAACACAACATGAAAGAGTAAAGATTGACCAAGATTTGCCATTCTTTAAAATTCATTTAGTCCTCACAAAGATATAAATAAAACAACACACACACGTCATACAATAGGATGAAACAGGCTCTGCCCACAGTATGTTCATACAGTCATTCATAAGTTGTTGAGAACAATGGCCTTGGGCATGTCTCCGGGTTAAGTTTATGAGAACACAACTAAGCATGTCTGAGCCTCATCCAGAGACTCAGCGGGAACATCAGACTGTAATAGACTCTCACTGGGGCCATGGTAATCTAACAAGGCCAAACAATTTCAATGTTTCGGATTAAGAGTGAGCAAGCAGCTGGGGAAACCGCAGCCTGTTTACAGCTTTGCCTCAAGAGCTTCGATCTGACATTATTTACTTGTATGAACAGTGTAAGGACATCTTTATTGACCCATTGCTCTCTTAGCTTGTATAACTTCATATGTATATAACTGCTGTGTTGAACATTCATGTTGGTCTCTGGGGTCTGCTCTAAGTTGTTCTAGGAAATTACTGACTGGAGCAAATGTAAATGAGGCTGGTTAAGTTTGAGTGCGTAAGTCAATTAAGTGAATCAAGCATCATTGCAAAGTTGGTGATGTTTAATAGTCCATCAAAGGACTTAAAGGGGTCAGTTCACTGGGCTCATTTTTCAGTAGAAACTAGCTCCAATTCCACAGTAACAGAGGCA
Source organism: Sciaenops ocellatus (assembly GCA_033000465.1). Lineage (NCBI taxonomy): Eukaryota > Metazoa > Chordata > Actinopteri > Sciaenidae > Sciaenops > Sciaenops ocellatus. The sequence continues at coordinate 18,801,851 of CP136867.1, forward strand.
CGGTTTCTGGAGATTTTGATATTTTACAGTTATCTGAAGCCGTATTGCTGATATTTTGAGAACTCCAATTTATTTATTTTTATTCCTACACTGTTACGTATTTACTACACTGCTCCACTTGTGTAACAGTTTATATTCACAAAATCCAACCAGCTCTCACAGAACACAGTGAGTGGCTGAAAGCACTCAGCGGCTGAAAACTTCTTCTCTGGTCTGCTCTCCCTGTGGGAGTTTGTCTGGTAGACAGCAACAGATGTTACATCCACTCTAAACAAAACTGGAGAGAATTCAACGTACAGGAAAGAATCAGGAAAGAAGGACAGGATGAGTTGAGATGAAGGAGAGAGTAGGCTGGAGAAAGAGAACATGAAAGAAAAGCAGGAATAAATTGGATTAAATTGCTATCAGTTGCAGATCAGTGTATATCAGATCAGTCTACTTTCCTCTCATGCCATTGTTGAATCATAAGTATTATTTTGAAGCATTATTAGAGGATGTGTTCCTTCAAAATCAACCTCTAATATGTTTGCTTTATGCTGCTACATTTAATTGTGTGGCTATTTTTTTATTTTATTGTAAATACCATTTTTATTTTCCTAAAAAGAAAAATTTGATTTTCATGCATTGTAAGAAATGGCTACAGTCAGTTGCCACAAGCCTATTTGATTTGAAAGAACAGTGCAGCAGCTTCATGAGAGGTTGAAAGAAAAAGAGAAAGGAGCGAGTTAATGGATTTGAAGGACCAGCACAGCAGCTTTGAAGGTAAAGCAGGCAGACTGGCTGGCAGGCAGGCTGGGATGCACAGATAGCGCTAATAGGCATAATTCTTAGCTCTGCTTCCATGGCACTCCACCCCTCACTACCTGCTGAATGACCAACTAGCTGGTTGACTGGCTGGTTGGCTGATCCATGGATTCACCTGCTGTCTAGCTGACTGGCTGGGTATTTGATTGGCTGGCTGTTGGTCCTGCTGACTGATGGACTGTTTGACAAACTGAGAAGCTGACTGACTGATCAGGATGTCTGTCTGACAAACTGACTTGTTGACTGATGATGGATGTCCTCGTTGAATGGCCATGGTCTGTTGGATTTCTGAATCATTGGGTGACCGCTTGACTGGTTCACTGACAAACTGTGGGAAAATCTGTTTGGTGTCATGTTCTTTAGTGCTTCCCTCTATCTGCACTGTCTCTGTTTTCTAGCTCCTGTCTGTCGAGCTGTCCTTCTTTCTTTCTCACTCAGTGGAAGGGTTCATGACCTGGTCTCCAGGGTAGATGTGCTACTCTTGTCTTCCTTGTTATTGCCCTCTGCTCAACTCTTCTAGTCCAGGGACTAGACTGTGGTGGGAGACAGGATCTCAGTGAACACCACACCAGTGCACATAGACCAAATTTACACTTGAGGACATTGTATTGAATCATATTCTTTTCCCTGAGGCTTAAAAAAAATGGAATACCAACCCTCAACCTAACTTTAGGTTAGTCCAATTCTAACCTTAACCCTTAAACCATATCTTCATAATGCCTATCAAAAATACATGGCTGATCTTTTGAGGACTAGATATTTGTCCCCAGATGGTAGTCTCTCCATTGTGATGCCTGTCCCTCAATCCCTCAATCTTATACTCCCACAGACATGTACAAGCTGCAAACACCACAGACATGTAGTATTTCTGTTCATACATTTGGCATCCACTTGGAAGAATCATCCCGTAGCTTGTTGTGGTGTAGTGGCACAGCTGATTGGAGGTATGTGGACCCCCTCAAATGATGAAATTTACGCCAAGCTGTGACACCTATGGTTTTACATAACAAAAAGCATTTTTTTTTTTATCTATAATAAGCAAATGCTGTTATTCCACCTTACAGATTTTCCCCACAAGTCAATATAGTCACTTTTGTGCATTTTTCAGGTTTTACTTCATCTAAAACTCCCCCTCCAAACATAATTAAGTCGTTTCTACTTTCAGATACTGCTGTCAGTAAGCCCCACAAAAGCTGTGCCATGAATGAAACGGGTGGATAGAGTTCAGTTATTATGAACTGTGGAAATGAGCAAGCAAGTGAACGAGTCAAACTATATATCTCTACAAAGGTTTGCACATCACTACAATACAGATGACAGTCAGTCATCTGTTCCAGGGCTTTACTCCCCCATGCTCCGCTAATATTAGCTAAAATCATTCACCTTTGGGCTGAAAATGGAGCATCCAATTCCTTGAATGTTTAATGAAAGAAATGAGTGATTTTTTTAATTATTTGGAAGGTAACTGTGGCTCATATATTCTTGCTCTCCTGCTTAAGGGAATGAGATCAGAAGATGTCTTTTATCGTGAAAGTTGCTTGTTGAAATCACATGAAATGCGTAACGGGGCACACAATAGAGTCAGTGAATCAGTAATCTATCAATGTACTGGTAATCTTTCTGGATGTCAGTGTGTCAGTATTGTTTCTTTCATCATCACTGCATCTGGTAAAAATATGAATATGCCTGACACTAGTTTATGACCAAAGACTTGTCATTCCCATCAGGCTCCTTGCTAATTACCAAATGTGAACTGTTAACATGCTAAACTAAGACGCTGGTTACGGTACCCTGCTTAGTATCAGTGGGATTGTATTAGTATTGTCATTATGAGCATCTTAGCATTTAGCTCAAAGCACTACTGTACTGTTCAGCCTCAAAGAGCTGCTAGCAGTAGTCATGTTAAAGAGCATGTGCCTTAAGGTAAATTTACTGAGATAAATGAAATGTTAGAAAAACATCAAAAGGGTAATAAAAGAAGCACTGCCTCAGTAGTAGTAGTAGCAATAGGAATCAATTAATAGGAATTTAAAATGTGCAGTTTCATGTTTTAACAGCAGAAGAAAGAAAAAATAAAATAAAAACGCTGATACTAAATGTAGCTGCATACTGAAAAAGGCATAGTCATAAAACATTGCAGATCCTGTAAAATCCTACGTTATCCAGTAATATTCCAATGAGGACAATACAGATGCAAAACACACTTGTGTTTCTCACGGGCCTTCCGGTACTTTGGGAACTTTCCATTTGCTTCAGTGACCTGACATCATTAGTGTTGTTTGTCAGATGCAAAGCTTTAATTAAAGCCCAGCTATCAGGGACAATAATTAAACAAAGAGAGCCTGCTTGAAAAAAGAAAGGAAGGGGGAAATAAGGCAGTCTCTTCCTCTGGCTTCTTGTCAAAATAAAACCAATGGCAAGAATGTGATAAAAGCAGCAAGGAGGGGATGTGATAGCACACAAAAGGTGTCAGGTTGTTTTTTGGCGATGAAGCATATTCATTTGTGTTTCTAGTTGAAAGGCAGCAGAGATAAGCAGGCTTGAAACAATGCAGACAGAAGAAAGAAAGGGACTGACAAGAGGAGAATGAAGTTGATAGACAGATAAAAAGGAAATACAGACACAGAGATGCGGACAGAGAGAGAGAGAGGGGAAGAGAGACAGAACCCAAACGATAAGACTGAATTAGTGTGATCAGTTATACTATTGTAAATAAAATAACACTATATTGATCTTAGGTGTTGTGACTGGCTTCACCAGTAAACAACTAGCTTCCAAATGAGTCGTGACTAACTTGTCTTTCATGTTTGTAGAGCACACTGTATACTATGTCAGGCTAGAAGTCAAGCCATGAGTTCTTGTCAGGCAAAAACAGCAGCAGGTCACCACAAGCACGACACAGCACATTTTGGTGGTCCAAGGATATGCAGGATTGGATCACTACATCATGACACTAGACTTCAAAGAGTGAGAAGAGAAGGAATTCAGAAACAGGATGAAATAAGTAATTGTTAGTGGCATGGCCATTATGATCATTGTCCAAATTGTTTGATAGTTAAATTTGCTTGCGTCTTTTCATTATGATGTGCCATGAACTAATGCTTATATTCACATACATGTTCTACTTCTGTAGAGCATGAGTGTGAGTACAAGCACTTTGCTTTAAATCTGAATACAATCTGAAGACAAACTATGAGGGCACTCAGAGCGCAGACCTCCACTGAGGTGTTTTTTTTTTTTTAGAAGCTGTACTTATGGTTCATTGAGACAAAGTCTGAGGAACGCCATTTGCAGTATTTTAGCCCTTCTGCCAGTGCAATCAGTGATACCCACCATTGGCTCTTTTGTGATATTTTGGTGGAATACTTCTTTGTGTGTCTTAAACATCTTTTTCCAAAATCTTCTCAGTTTAGGACATGTCCAAATTATGTAGTTACAGTTGCTATGGTCTGTGTACCACTCCAACATTTACATCATTTATTTTGGTGTGTTGGGCCCATTTTAACAACTATTTACAGTGTATGAATAAAATCTCACATTTACATTTATATAAATCTCCATGTAATTGAAGGTTGTTGCATTTTGTTGCATGTTTCATCACAACACACCATTCACTTTAATTACACTGGGCATGGCATGTGCAACAAATTCATTTCAATTTGCCACTGACACCGGTGTTACAATTGACCCTTTGTGCATTTCACAAAAGTAAAAAAAATAATTTGAGTATTTGCCCTGTGATTTGGATCCACTTCAAAATTTAATGGGACTCACTTAAGGTTCAAAAACATGGGGCCATTAGTTTTGCTGTAATCCTCCTAACAGACAATCAGACAACTGAAAACATAACCTCCTGATTAATGAATGGCTTTCATAATTATCAAGGTTGAAAGAGGTTACTTTGGATGTGGTTCCACTGAGCTAAAGCTGTAAATTGCTTTCAGTGGGTGTTTTATTTTACACACATGTAAGGATGACAGTGGTGCTGGGTCAGAGGCAAATTGAAGGCCTGTGGTGAAGGAACTGAATTGTCAATATCAGTTTCATGGAACAATTTGAAAAGAGGACAGAGAACTGCTCAGGGTGTGGTGCGACAGAAATGAGAAGTGACTGGGAGGCTAGCTGGGTTGCAAGTCTGGACAGAGAAGGAGGGACAGGCTATTAGGAATGGGCCAGTTTCACAGAAGCATCCAAAAGCTGGCTTCTATTACTCCTGAGCAGATTGGGTTACCCCTGTCATTGCTTAATTTCTTGCAGTAGGTTATATTTTCTTCATCTGGCTGAAGCAGCCTAAAGTAGGGGAGTTTGTTTGGAATTAAAAAAAGAGAAAGTACTTAAGAAGAGTGTATTACTCAGTCTTTCTTACAATCAATTTCCTGTCATTCATGTTGTGGCTAGATTCCCTAGGAGGGAATCAAAACTTTGGGAACAAATTAAAAGAGTCTGAGCCATGGTGATGAGATACATAATATTTTATGCTGGATTAGAGCCTAATCCACAGTTAATCCCTTGAGAAAGGTAAATAGCTAAATGTCAGCTAGTATCCTGTTAAAACATGCAAATTACAGCAGCCCTCCTCTGTTTTCCACTAAGCCCATCTCCCCGTTTTCACCCCTGTATAACTGCAGCTATTACATTTTTATTGTTTCATTATGTACCTCAGAGTTGAAATAATAGAACTGCAGTTGCAAACTGATGAACTTTGTGAAAAATGACAAAAACGCCAAAGGAAAGCACCATTTCTTTCATAATCTTGGCAATTTCCCTTTCTATTGGTGCATCTTATGCTAATGTCAGAACAAAGGAGCTGCAATTTATTCTTATGCGAGACTGTTAGTTTCATGAACATGCATAATTACAGAACATAAAAATCCTGGTTTCATTTGAAAAGTCAAAATATATTTCTCTGGGCTTTATTGAGACTTAATGAAATAATCATGTCAGTAAATGGATTTATTACCATTGTGCACTGCCTTGAAGGGATTGGGTAGCATGGGTTTTAGATTCATATACCTGTTTATATATATATATATATGTATATATACATATAGTGCTTGTAGAAATGAGACCTAAACTCAATTAATTCAAAACCATCTGGGGATATGTGAACTGTATTACAATTTTCTGCCTACTCTTAATCATTTTGTCATTATCACTATTAATGTTAATATCCCCCCCCCCCTCTCTCTTTCTCTCTGTTATATAGGCCTCCTCCCTTCCTCTGAGAGCGAGTATTTCCTCATCTGTGTTGTCAAGACGTACGGTTGTCTGGGGCCATGAGTAGCTGCTGGGGCGACAGTCTCGAAAACCATATGACGTGGAACACCTAAAATGGGGACAAGACTTGCTGCCATGCTACAAGCTCAGCTCTAATCACAGTGAAGACGCCCCACCGTTCACCTTTTTCTCTACTTAGATTTGGCCTGCTTGCCCCTGACCTGCACCCTTCCTGATTTGAAACTGCTGCCCACTGCCTTACTCCCTTCAATTCCTTTCTTTTCCTTCTTTCTACTGAGGCAACCTCAAAAACTCCTATTCCAAATCATGGCCAGCAAACTCCATTTGCCCCCCCTTTCTCCCTCCCTTCTCCTCTCCCTTCTGCTCCCTGCACTGTTGCTCCTCCACCTGCCTGGCATGGTGAAAGGGGACTGCTGGCTGATAGAGGGGGATAAAGGCTACGTTTGGCTGGCTATCTGCAGTCAGAACCAGCCTCCATACGAGACCATCCCCCAGCACATCAACAGCACGGTGAGTATGAACTTCAGTCTTACCTTTTATACCACCACTATGCCTTTATGCACGCTGAGCTAATATGGTGTCAACTAAAGAGCACATGCCATTAATCATGACAGTGATTTTTTTGTAAAGCTGCATGTGAATCTAATGCTCTGTTATAATTCTTGTGGTTTATTGTGTGATTTTGATCATTGTGATTTTATTTTGCTTGCTGTGATAACCACAACAAAGATGGTAATATTGTATTTACAATGTAATTTAATAATTTTAAAGAAACACAATATTAATCAAATACTATAATGACACAGAAGCAAACAATAGCTAAAGTTGGTGAGATAAAACATCAGCATTTTATTTTTAAAATTTTCAGGTATTTTTGGCAAGGAGTTTAGGCTAGGGTGACCATATTTTGAGTTCCAAAAAAGAGGACACTCGGCCCGCCCTCAAGACACAAATTCAGACAGGCTTCTTAGAGGTTAATGAACAAAGTACCGTAGTATTCTGTGCAAAGCACCAGTCAATTTAAGTACACGCTTGATGGTCCCATGAAAAACAGTGAAAACAGGAAATGTTTATGAATTTTTAAAAAAAACCCAGACGCCCCGGACAGGACATAAATAGTGGACATGTCCGGGCAAAAGAGGATGTTTGGTCACCCTAGTTTAGGCCCTCCACTATGGCTGCTAGAATGCTTCATCTGAAAGTCAACTACGCCTTTTTGTCCCTTAGGTTCATGACCTGAGACTGAATGAGAACAAACTTAAGGCTGTGCCCTTTACTTCCATGTATCGCTTCACAAACCTCACTGACCTCAACCTTACCAAGAATGAGATCAGCTACATCGAGGATGGGGCCTTTGCTGGACAAGCTAACCTACAGGTCTGCATCCAAGAACACTTTGTATTTATGCATTTGTTTATCTCACCCACACATTGTTTGATACATTCATACAAATGTGGTTGGATAATTTGCTTTGCCTCTAATAAAGTCACTGCTTTGAAATTGTGAATATGTTCTGAAATCATGCAGCCAAAAACCTCCAATTTTCATAGGCTGGTCATGGATTAATTTTTCATCCTTGCAAAGTTCATGTGCAAGAATGATGTCTCCAGTTCCGAGAAAACATAATACATTGAAGTGAATTGTAAGAGCATAACTTTCAAATGGGCACATTACTTTCACATTACATCACATTTCTCTCTTTCTGTCTCAGGTTCTCCAGCTTGGCTACAACAAGCTGACCAATCTGACTGAGGGCATGTTGAGAGGCCTGGGTCGATTGCAGTGCCTCTTCTTGCAACACAACCTCATTGAGGTCATTGCCACCAACACCTTCTGGGAGTGTCTCAGCCTCAGCAGCCTGGACTTATCTTCCAATAAGTTGGCACGTCTTGACCCATCTACCTTCACTCCCCTCACCCGGCTGATGGTGTGTGAACTAGCAGGAAACCCATTCCACTGTGGCTGTGATCTCTATAGCTTTCTCACCTGGCTGGAGGCTTTTAACAATGTCACCCACACCTATGACCGCCTCCAGTGCGAAACCCCTATTGAAATGACTGGTTATCCCCTCCTGAGCCCAGTGCCTGGACATGGAAAAAATGCCCTTTACGCTCTTTTATCCATGTGTCGCAATGGTGTAAAAATTCCTGGGATGACCTCCCAGACGCCAGATCAAGATGGCTCAGGGATGGGTTTGGATAACCCAGACCAAGGTCTGTACCAACAGCCCACCATATCATCCACTGCTGATCCCACCTATAGTCATCAAATTTCTATGAAGCTTCAAGCTGTCTCCCTCTACACCGCTTCTCTAATAGTGCAGATTCCACGACCATACAGTAAGATGTACATCCTCTCCCAGTATAACCAAACTTTTGTTGCAGACATCATGCCCCTTAAAAACAAGAAGGAGATGATTACTTTGGACAAGCTGAAACCACACACGAACTACACCTTTTGCGTGGTTTCTGTAAGCAAATCTCAGCGATACAACCACACCTGTTTGTCCTTTACCACACGAGCTATGGGGCCAGAGGACCCACGAACTAATTCATCCACAACTACCCACTACATCATGACAATCTTGGGATGTCTGTTTGGCATGGTCATAGTGCTTGGAGTCGTCTATTACTGTCTCAGACGACGGCGCATCCAGGAAGAAAAGCAGAAAGCTATAAGTGTGAAGAAAACTATTTTGGAAATGAGGTACTAGACAATTTTTAATATTTGTTAATGAAAGCCCCATTTTAATACTTTTTCATGACAGTGACTTGTTGAAGAGCCATTACACAGATAGTGACTGCAACTACTATATGTGTCCCTTGGGTATAATGGATTTATTTTTAGTAATATATGCCATGGGTATCAATTAATAGGTTGTGTTGCTGCATTTTATTGCTTTGTTTTGGTTTCCTTTCCCAAAAAAGTTAGATTTATTTTGATAATGAGTGAACATTTTTTCAACCAGTCATACTATTTACTAAGATGGGGTCATGCTTTTTTCCTAATTTATCTGAACGTTTATTAAAACGAACATCCCATTACATTGCTGAGAAGACCTTTTAAAAGTAATCAGCTTTGCAAATGTATTTGGACTTTGTTTTTTTGCTGTTTAGGGTAATCTGCAAAATGCTGTTCACAATATGACATCAGATAATGAAAAAAGATGTATTGATTGTTCTAAAGTCAATTTGGCATTCTTCAGGTATGGTCCAGAGGCGGCTGCAGCAGTGGCCAATGACCCAGGTGCCATGCAACGTCTCCAGGAGCAGACTCACCACCAGCACCACCATTCAGGAGGAGCAGGAGGCAAGCTTCCCCCATCTGCCTCGTCTAGCACAGGCATGCTCCACGGCTCAGCCAATACCAGTTCTTCCCGCCTCTCCTCCTTGCCACAGGTGGAAAAAATGGCCACTGCCTTCTCAGAGGCAATGGGCGGCAAGGGCAACTACATGGATGTGAGGACGGCAGGAGTGGCAGTGGAAGGCAGGGAGGGAGGAGTGGCAGCTGGAGGAACAGGGGTAGGAGGGGAAGTAGTTGTGGATATGCGAGGTGGGGCTGAGAATGGGACAGAGGCTGGGGAGGATTCGGATGATGACGGCCGTGGCTCAGCATCAGAGATCTCCACCATTGCCAAGGAGGTGGACAAGGTAAACCAGATCATCAACAACTGCATTGATGCCCTGAAACTGGATGCTTCTGCTAATGTTGTGACCACAGCTGACAATGCCGTGTCCTCCTCCCAGCCTCCAACTTGCATCACGTCCCTCCCACGAAACCTCCTGCCCCTCTCTCCGGGTCACCCTGGAGACCAGATAATGGCCTCCTCCCCAAAGGTGCATCCAAAGTCTCACCCCCAGTCTCACCCCCAATCTCACCCCCAGTCTCACCCCCAGTCTCATCCTCAACCACATCTTCAGCCTCATCCTCAGCTACATCAGCAGCCTCATCCACCTTCTATGGCCCCAGTGCCCTTGGTCATGCCCCTATCTGAGCGGCCAGGGATCAGTGGTGGGGGGTTCCTCTCCCCTCCTTACCGTGACCCACCCCCAGCCAATGCAGTGCGGCCCCTGCAGCGGCAGTTGAGTGCTGACACTGCTGTGGTGAAGAACCGTTGTGGTGCCCCTGCTGTGGGATCTGTCAAGAGTACCAGGGTGTACAGTGTGGATATCCCTGAGCAGCGCAGCGATCCTCCCAAGTATCCAGAAAAAGGCAGCCCTGTGGGTTGTGGTGGAGGAAGTGGAAGTGGAGGAGGTGGGGGAGTAGGGGGCTGCAACGGGAATGGGATGGGAAATATAAATGGTGGTGGAGTGAACGTAAATGGGGGTGGTATGGGGTGTAATAATGGGAGTGGAGGTGGAGGTGGGGTGGTTGGCCCCGGACAGCAGCAGCACCACTTGGAGGTTCAGCCAGACTACCACAGTTCAGAGCATCGCCACTCCTTTCCGGCACTCTACTATGAGGGTGTCAACGATTCACCCTCACCAGCCCAAAAGGCCTCATTTCTCAAGCCACTGGGCCGCACCAAGAGGGATGCCACAGCCACCTACTCGCAGCTCTCACCTTCCCGTCACCACAACTACAATTCTGGCTACTCCTCCAGTCCAGAATATTCATCTGAGAGCACACTCCGGATCTGGGAGCGATTCCGGCCTTACAAGAAAAGCCCCAGAGAGGAAGCATCCTATATAGCAGCAGGCCATGCCCTGCGTAAGAAGGTGCAGTTTGCCAAGGACGAGGACCTTCATGATATTTTGGACTACTGGAAGGGGGTTTCTGCCCAGCAGAAGCTGTAAGCTGAGGAATCAAAGTTGAACGCTATAAGGGAGATTGTGAGGTTGGATACCAACAGCAGACTAATGAAGGGGATAGATGTTAATGTAGCAAGACGGATAATGATTTCTTCTGAGATATCCAGTGAGAAGGGTCATTCCCAAACCAGAGTTAAAAAGGTATTCTCTCTAGGTTATTTTTGTTTGTTTGTAGGAATTGATTATTTGATAATTCACTGACATTTTAAGAGGTTGTTTGTGAGGTTGGCTGTGTTCACCAAAATACTGAAATATAATGAACAAGAATCAAGGTGTTCACCAGACTACCTCATACTGGGCACTTTGGTCCTCGCAGGCTTTCATATACATGCAGAATCCCAACTAATGAGCAAAGCAAAGGTGATTACAAACAAGTGACTTCTACCTCATTACTGGCACACTGTAGCTCAGCTATCTCACCAGAAGCAGCCCCATTCACAACTTAAACCCAGCCCCTTAGTTCTCTAATCCCATCAAACCACCATTCACAAAACAATAATTCCACGGCACCAACAACACCTGTTCTCCTATAGAAGGACATTAAGTGACACTTATCGGGCTAATTGTTCTTCCTGGCAATTAGCCAATGTAAGAATAGGTCAGGGAGGCTGAATGTTGAGCATGCTTATCGATTTGAAACACCTAACAACATATGTTCAATGGTGTGTGGGCATGTATATACAGTTTGTGCATGCTGCTGTGAGTGATTGTGTGTAGGTGGGGGAGTAAGGTTGGGGTTGGGGCTGAGTCGTCCATTATTCTCAGTCTCCTCCACGGTAGCAAAGTGGATAGCTTAGTGAAGATGCTTTGCATATAGATAACAACCCGGTTGGCCCTAGCAGCTCTCTGTCTGTCTATCTAGATAACGTGAAGTAAACCCTTTCAAGACCTGCAGGCATTTTTGTCTCGTAGCCCATTTCCTATTTACAGGTGTAGCATATTTCTTTTGATAAGGAAACCTATGAGGTAGGAAATTTACATTTCAATAGTGCAAGTCATGCAGAAATTACTTTAGGGTGGGTTATGCAGGTTGGTAAGACAGGTGTTCGCTCCTATATTAAAGAACCTGTAATCACATTTAGGAATAGAGGCAGACTGAGAGCAGGTGAGAGATTTGCTGCATCTCATTTTGAACATGCCAGTGTTAAGGAGACGATATAGGAGTCATGTATCAGCTCAAGGCGAGTCTGCATAGAAACTGAAAATATGTCAAATACTCCCTGCACAAATAGTGAGATAAAATGGATGGTAAGCAGAGTGAAGGCCCTTGGGATATACTCCACATCAGACTGGATGGATCTCCACTCAGTATATATGACCCTGCTGTGCTCTGGTAGGGAGCTTGCTATGGACCAAAGTGCCTTTGGGAGGTATAATTTCAAAAGTTTCTATTTATATTTATTATATTTCCTTTTACTTCCCAATATGTCTAAAAGAGAATGATATAGTCCCAAGGAAAAAGAAAGTAACTGCCCTGGTTAATTTGGCTATGATTACTTAGAATTTGGTTTTGAATGTGTGAAATCTATTTAACCAAACAGGAGCAAGGCTTGGTATTATTACAGACAAAACTAAGGACTTTCACGAGACCAGTGTTTCTTACTTGCACAAAAGGATTCTCACTGGTTCGGATATTCACACACAAAAGTACTTCTCATCCATATAAATGATCTTTATGCTCTCATACTGCATCAACATCAAGACTATCAAAATGTTAATTTCAGCTGATCATCTTTATTTTCCTTTCTGCCCACTATTCCTATCCTCACCATTTGCATCCTGACGTCCTTTCTTTGTTGTAATACATCTCAATTGAAAAGGCATAAATTCTGTTTTAAAATGTCTAATTAATTAATTCCCCTCAGTGTTTTTTTCATGCCCGCCACCTCTGTCCAACTTAATGGGGTAAATTAATGAGTAATTTGCGGAGGTTGATGTCGTACCATCATCTGAGGTCAGAAGGGCATACTGATGTTATTAACTCCTCCAGACTGGGAGTCTGATTGAAATTAATGACGGCTGCCTTCGTCTGTCTAGCTTTCTTTCTGCTTCTCCGATGCTTGACCAAGTGCCACCTCTTTCTGTTGCCTCTAACTCTTGCAGACAGAAATGCTCCTCAGACAAATAGTCTGAAAAACTAAGGTCAGATTTATGCTTCACCATGACTGTGCTGGTTATGAGCAGGCCATGGCGAGCTAGTCTGGGATTCAACCTCCTGGGTGTTATTCTTTCTCTTCTGAGTCTGATAGGTCAGAAAGGACCAGTCCGTCAGGCCTGTAAATAATGCATTCCTATTTGGTTTTCCACTGGGTTAATCCTGATATCACTATTTTGACAGGTCTTGAATTCACCCACTGCTCGAGGTATGAGTTTGATGGGGAAAGTGAGAGTGGAGGCTCCATTAAAAAGGTCAGCTAGTAGAAGATAAATCTGTTTTGAAAAAATAGAAGATTATGCTCATGTGCTTGTTTAAATAAAAACAGCACATTGTACAAAGTACGCAGATTTTTTTAAATTGTAATTTTTCAGTGCTGTCAGCAACAGAAATAACAATTCTCTTCACCTCTGCTGTGTTGGTGCAGTGGCAGAAATCTAAGACAGATATATCAAAATCTCAAAAAAGGAATGAAAAAAAAGCTATCTGAACAGTTAGATACCTAAAGGGGTAAACGAGAAAATCTGTTTTGATTTTTGGGTGATCCGACCATTTTAATTATGCTGTAATCATCTATCCACTGTTTTTGCTTTTGATATTCCATTGTGTTTCATATTGAGTAATGATTTTCCCTCTGACCTCTCTATGTCATCTGTGGCAGCCAATCCAATAGACCCACTAGCGTTCACAATGGGATGTCAAATGTGCGTCATTACTCTGCTATCTAATCAATAGAACTTAATTTGGACGAGTGGGAGCAAATAAAAAACACTGAGGAAATTCCCTTGGGCGCTCAGTTGGACAGCTTCCATTTTTATAAAGGACCCAGTTTTCTATTTTGGCCTATTGTTCAAATTCCACTGGCAGCTACCCTGCGTGTTAGGTCCAAGGAATCACCAATCAATTAGTTTTAGATTAGTACCACGGGCTATGCAGGGGTGGAGGCTTTTTAAAAATAATGGCTTCTTTTGGACGAATGTGGGTAATCGAGCTGAGGTTACCTGCATATACCCTCAAGGCCTGTCCCTAGATGTAGGGAATAACATTAGCTCAGTTATTCATAAGCACAGTGTGTCCAGTTGTCATAATTTGCACTAAATATCATTACTCATTTTCTTATTTGAACCCTCTTACTTTTGTTTAAATCTATACTTGACTTTTTCTCCAGACAGACTTCATTCTGCTCTGCCCTGTTTGTGTAAAAGCACATATTATTATACATTTCAGTTTTAACATACAATCCATCTAAAAGATGGTCAAGCCTTGCTCCACTCCCTGGGTTATATTTCTTTCCTTAATCAGGTATTCATCTTTAGAAGTTATTTTCACTTGACGGCAATTCTTTTAATCCCCCCCCCCCTTACAATGAGGGGTGTCTGACTCCAGTCCTTAGGGGCCAGAATCCACAAGTTGAGAATGATATAGTTGATGGATGTACAGATACTTTACCTTAGGGATTGCCTGCATGTCTTTTCTCCAGTCTGGCCAATTAGCAACATGATGAATCAATGTGAAGAAATCCTCTGACAGTGTCAGGCTTCCAGAAAAAAAATAATAAATAAATAACAGAGAACAAGTGAGAAGGCACGACATGTGGCAGTCCCTGAGGAGTAAAGACAAACCATCTCTGTCCAGAGCTGTGAATCCCAGAAGTAGATTGAAACTGGTAATCAAGCATAGTGTCTGCTCTGAACAAAATAATATAACCATTCACTGGGCCTCTTGTTTTCCCAAGCTGGGGTCACAGAGAGTCTAAGTGCAAAGAAATCTGAGTTAATGTCAAGATTATGGTCTTGGAGATTAACAGGTACTTTGGGCAGAACAGCTCTGGTGAATAGGCAACATTTTTTTTTTTTTTATTTATTATTATTATTATTATTAATCTAAGAACTAGAGGGATGGTTTCTATAGGCCTCAAACTAATTCATGGGCGTTTTATACTGTTCTAAACAATATCGCTGGCTGCCTTGGGGACTCGTTGATGCACAAGTTTGTTTTTTTCATTTCAGTTTTCTAAGTTTTTGAGGTCTGGGCTTATTGAAAAACACAAATCAATAGTCATGGAAAATCACGGAACAACACTCTTGCTTTCCTCCCTTTGGAGTTGTAGTTGCTCTCAATGCAAACCTCTGGCAGGGAAACTGTAGACTTGTAATGGTTCCCTAGAAATGGCAGAGAGGTCTACTTGCTCCTATTTAATTAAGCTTTATTATCCATACAATAAGGTGCAGTTGGAACATAGACTTTGTTTTAGTGCTGTAAACATTAAAACATTGTACAGATAGAGGCTGACTTTATGCTTGCAGGAGCAAACCTAGAAGCATTCCTCTTCCTATCCCCTTATGTTCTATTAACGTGTTAATGGTGAAGGAGATAGGGGCTTAATAACTAGTGCTCTGAAAATAACTTTTTGTCCCTTCCCTTGAAGTATCAGTTTAGAAAATGGGAGTCATGGGACAAAAGTTATGTGATAAAGGGAATTCAACAAAATGTCCCTCGAATTTAATCTCCAACTTTGCCCTGATACATTTATCTCCCCTTACAAAATTGTGCATTCTGCTGAACAGAATAATATATTTATGTTGTAAACATGTAAAATATGATACCTTTTTACATCAGATACATTTCAGAAGCTGCAGTTTGGTGCAATTTGAAGATAAGTATTTTTGTGACAGGGTGGGACAGTCCTGCTTTCCACTATAGGGTTAAACAGGGCTAGCCAGGGCTTATTTCACAGTTTAATACAGCTACATCATTCAAGACTAAGAGTTATCTGCAAACCTTGGTTACTTCATATAGATTATTTCTTCTGAGGCCTTATAGACACAATAATAAGGCATTCAAACAAACCTGTATGCAGAGCAGCTGTACTTTGGAGGTAGACTTCTCTTGGGCTGTCACGAATCTTGATAGACAGAGCCAAAAGTACAGGAGGCTTCTTTGCATTGTCTCAAAGGCAGACCTTCATCTCAGGCTGTATAGAAATGTTGCCTTCTTGGACTGACAGACACTGGCATCACCTACTGTAGATCATTTGATTGACAGAGGTTTGCTGGAGGCAATATGCAGACTTGGGAAAAAAAGTACTGCTTGGAAGGCTCAGTTCAGAGCACAACCCCCCTTCGAAAAGCACAGATTTTGTCTGGCCAAGCTCCATTCAACTGTAGCCCAATGAACACGGCAAGAGGAGATGGTTAAATATAATGAAGCTGAGAACTCGTAACATGAGCTGAACAATTTAATATGGCCAGAGTTATTGTAACTGACCTTCACAGTTCAGTTTGAGAGCCAAATTAGCTATGTAGTTATCTATCCTGTTATTTTGTTAGCATTAATGTTATGCTCATGAATTAATGAATAGTCATTGCCTACCTCCCAGTTTCAGTTCTTTTTTTCAGATTTTTTTTTTTTTGTGTTTGTGTTTAACTGTTTGAAAAAATTAGGTTATTTCTTAGTCTTGACTTATGAGTCATTTTTAAACATTTGCATTATTAAAAAAAAAAATCTGCACTGCACTTCTCTCATATTTTCTATAATTATAATAATATATTTTGAGTATTGTACAGTCTTGGCAGATTTATGTGCTCATTGAGCCTTTTATACACTTTTTTAACCACTCTGAAACTCCACTGCTCTTTGGCTCTGCCTAAAGAACTTGCCTACCTTGAGAGATGCTCTGCCCTGTGAGATACTCTGAGTGACATGTCTGTATCTAACTGAAAGCTACACAAAGGATTCAACCGCTGACCCCTATATGCTCTAAGACCAGCAAAGCTGACCTTTGCCCTGGCTAGTTTTACTGGCTCTAAAGAGGAAGCGGGACTGTGGTTTAACTGCAAACAATACTGTCTGTCTGCTGTTGAGGTTGACTCGTTAATTTGTTGATTCATATGTGGGTTGAACCTGATCGGTTGATCATTTGACTCCTCAAGAAAGACTGACCAAGGGAGTCCTCTTGTGAATCCAACATACAACAAAAGTGGAGGAGTTTCTACCGGTGGCCAACTGTGACAAACACACACTCTCACACAACCACACATGCACAGACACTATTGTAGAGAATCAATGAATATACTGTACGTGTTTGAATAGATTAGAGTTACACTATATGGACATGAAATGTGAGAACACACACAACATATACCTTTCCATACATAACTGAATATACATTATGCACACATACACATTTATACACGCAAACACCTTCCCACACACACAAAACACACCATATTCACACCTGCCCACAAAAAATATGGACTGAATATTTCTATCCACGTTTACAGACACAAATGGTCTTAAAGTGCCAAAACGGCGAGTTTTATGTGCAAGTGGAGTGCAACCAAACATCTGTAGAAATGCCCTAACAGGCCTATATATTATATAATTTGTTGTTATGTATTTATTGTCTGTAATTTATGCATTCCTTTTATCAACACTTTGTATTTTAGTGTCATAATTCTCATGATCTGTTATCTTTGTATGTTGGAATGAAATTTCTCATTGTGAATGTCACGTTTGCAGTTCTCATGGGTCCTTCTGGTCTGTCTGACTTTAAAATCACAAGTTACATATTACATTTTCCCCACAGCTGAAGAAGCCCTTTCCTTTGCGACACCTCACTTGATTAGATACAAAGATTAACTGAGAGCACAATTTTTAATCAATGACTATAACCTATATGAATATTTAGGATTAAATCCTATTTTTGGTCAGTCAACGCTTTTTAGGTTTTGTAGATTAATTGAATTTTATGTCTTCAGCTTTTCGGGTACAGGCTCACCCGTCTATCCATACACACAAACACACCTTGAGAGTTGTGTTGAAGAGCTGATAATACACCTGTCACTGCTGGCCTTTTCAAGGACCTTGTTTTTCAGTTTCTCTTAAGTGGAGGCAGAAAAGAAAAGAAAAAAAAGAAAAAAGAACAGCAGGCATGTGTCCTTTTGGAAGATTGAAGTGGTTGAAATTAATATTATCCTGTGCATATGTGTGTTCTTAGTGCTTGTCGACTTTTCAGTATTCGTATGTGTACGTGCATTTTATCTGCTTCCACATTACCTGTTCTGTCTGACAGTGTAGCTCTGCATGAGTGCATCCTCAACATGAGTCTGGGTAGCATTGATAATTGTACAAGTGAGTGTGTATGTGTTTGTGTGTGTGTGTGCGATGTGTGTGAGGGATTTTGTTATGAAGGTCCGTTCTGTCGAAGGAGTGACAGTTGTGGCAGGGCATCTGAGGCATTTTCAATTAATCTGCCTCACAGTCTACAGGGCACTCCAATAAGGCTGTGTTCATTCACTTGCTTGCTGTCACTCTCTCTCTCTCTCTCGCTTTCTCGCTCTCTCTCACTCACACACAAATACGCACTCATTCTGTCACACAAGCATAGATTGTAATTGCATGCTGTCCATTTCATACACACTTTTCATTTGCACATACACACTCAGAATGCAAACAATCAGCCAAACACACGGATTTCATGTCTCACACAAGCACTGATTGTAATTACACACCACCATGCCTGCACACAATATTGTTTCTGATACGGTAATCCCATACTTATTCATGTATGCACCACACAAACTTACACTGCTCCCCTGCACATTACTGTCATATTATCATCCTGGTCAAGTGAATTCTCTTTCTTCTCTTTCTATAATGCTTTCAC
Source organism: Sciaenops ocellatus (assembly GCA_033000465.1). Taxonomy (NCBI): domain Eukaryota; kingdom Metazoa; phylum Chordata; class Actinopteri; family Sciaenidae; genus Sciaenops; species Sciaenops ocellatus. The sequence goes on from CP136867.1 coordinate 18,820,527, forward strand.
TCCTGCCCCTCCTGCCCCTTGTTGCCTTATTAGCATTGGCACAGCAGGCTTGCAGTCTGACAACTAGCTTGGTGTGCTAGCTGCCCCAACCCCTGCCCTGCAGCAGGGGGGGAAAAGCAAAATAAATGTTGGCTGACCACACACAGACCTTGGTTAAGTAAAGGGGAGGCTTTGAATTTTGGCTTTTAAACCCCAGTGCTGTAGGGACTCTATCACTGCTGTTTACTGACTTTTGGTTCAGTGATTTGAGAGAAAAAGAGGTACAGAGGAGCTAAACAAAATGGAAAGATACTGAAGAAGACAAACCGTAATGAAAAAGAAAAAAATGACAAAAGAGGGTTTAGAGAAACGTATCTAGTCGTCCACAAAGTAAACTGTAGTGTCTGTGCTACTGGATGCTCCACAGGTCAACTTAATCTCGCACTGTTAATTCCCTTTGACCCTGACACTGGGACTGCAAGAGAGGCAGCACTGTACATAGAGTCTGCAGTTTGGCTGTCTGGCTGTCAAAAATATACTTGAACAAGGTACTGATGCAAAACATTTCTGATGCTCCTGTCCATTAGCCAGACTGAGCTCTGTAGCTCCCAGATATGTATTACCTTACCATAAAAACCTACGTTGAAAGGTTGAAACCAACAATGTGTTAGTCTGTTGGCTCACGTCCATTAGGTTCTACTGGAGACATTATTCCAAATGACACATACATAGTTTATTTTTTTAGAAAAGGGTTAGTTATTTCCTGAAACAGCTGGGTACTTTTTAGTAAACATTACAGTGGTGTATTTTAGGGACTATTTTTAGTGGCAATTAGGTGCTCTAGTGAATATTCAAAGCAGCGGGATGGCATGATTGAAACCAAATAAACTACAGTGAACAAGTTTATCATATTAAAAGTTAAATGTGATAGTTCGAGGTCTATGATACAGATGAATTATTAGACACTGGCTAGACAAACAGTACTTTTTTTAAAAGGACAAATTTATTTATTTATTGTTTTGGTCTCATAAGTAAGCATATATTTTTGTCAGACTCTGAAATAAAAGCATGGTCAGTGCAAACGGATAAGGGATCCTCCTAAATACAGTAAAGTGGTAAAAATTGACTTACATAAACATCAGTCATACAACAATGGCTCTCATGACAAATTAAGTATAACGTACAGTCAGCAGCATTAATTCTATCAGTACAAGAACATAGCAATGCCACATGAAAATGTGACTAGACTAGATCAGTAGCAAGAACTAGATCAGTAGCAAGAACAAGTAAACACAGTGAGGAAATATTCCTGCTAAAGTGTGACAAACATACTACAAAAAATAGGAAATTAGACATAAAAACCTGACTCCAATGATAGTCTGCTATACTCAGTGCATTTTTGCTAATATACCAATGTTTCATTACTGCCATTTACCCTGTTGAGTTAATGTAATTCAATTTAATTAGATGTTTGTCTGTTTACAATGACATACAACATAATCTTGTCTTCTTCCAACCTGTGTGACGTAAAGTTTTATCTTGGCTTTAGTGGTTTAGTGTGGTCATTCTGAGTAATACTGTCAATGCTGATCAGCTGTAAATCATGTTTAACAAAAGGCACACAAGTGTATTCCGATATTAAAAGCCTATTTTTAATTGGGTATCAGCACTCATTAAATCGCCATATGTGGAATACCATTATGTAACCTCTAGCGTTCTTTCTTTGAATAACAATGCGTTGCTTTTTATTGTCCTGATAAAATAATAACACAGATAACAATTCCCAGACACATCACTGTTAGATAGAAGGATATCCATGCGGTGGAAACTTTAGAGACAAAGAAGACATTATTATCTTAATAATTATTTTCTGACAGCACCAGAGTTACTGAGACTCAGCAGAATATAGCACAGAGCATTAAAATATTAACAATAGTGGAACCCAGCATAAGTACGCCACCCCTTGTTCCTTAAGCGTCACTTAAATAACAATTGCTTTTTTCCAGTTGAAAAAAGTGAGTTTCTTTTTATTCAAAATTTGCTGCAATCTGTGATCTCTCTCTTTGTTCCTGATATATTTTTCCCACATGGTTATTCAGAGTTTCCCCAAGAAAATGTGTTGGCAGAAGGGGTTAGTGAGTAAACAGTGTGATCAATCAATCAATCAATCAGTCACTGTCTAGCAGATCTTGACATATCTTGTCTCCAGATAAATTACTATGTGAGTATTTGCACCACTCATTAAACATATGGCTTTTGCCGGTTGATCTACTGCCTGGCAGGTTTTTCACTGAAGGTTAATTTTGTCTGAGCAAAGTACATTAATTTCCTCAGACATTACAAAGGCAGCTTTTATTTCAGGATCTACCTCAGTTATAAAATGCTCCAGGAACCCTACTGTTGAATGTTGGTGCACAACGGTGGCTGTTAAAAGAGACCCTGGCTGTTAGATTATAAGCACTGACCCTGAAACCTGATATTTACTGTGTACATTTTACAGTAAATCCTTTCTTTGCTTTCTCTATTATCAATCTCCACTGTAGCTGAAAATAACATGACATCAAATCTGTTGATTAAACCTGAGACATTTTGCTTGTCCATCCCTCATGGCGCTGGGTCAGTGGTTCAGTGCCATGTCACGCCGCGGTCCCCGGTTGCCGTGCAATCGATTACAGGCAGCAGCAGTGGTTGCCGGGGGCGACGGGTGGAACAGTCAAGGTTGCTAGGTAGCAGATAAGAACACAGGCTCTCATTAATTGCCTTCTGCCGCTATGGCAGGGAAAGTACAGGATGGTGGATATTGCCGCGGGATACAGGCACACATACACTAACACACATTCAAATTGGCATACAGTATATGTATACTGTACTATAATTTAATGACCTTTCTAAACTACTGTCTATCAATTGGGCGACATGAGAGGAGCAATCGAAGCAGAGAAAGGGAAGGGTTACTAAACTAATTGAAAAATAATTGAAATCTATGAGAGGAAACTATATTTCTGCTTACTGTGGTAAAAGTAGTCGGTTTTGCCATCATACTCAAAGTTATCACATGGGGCATGCTTCATTCTGCATGTCTGGTGTCAACCTGTCTGGACAGCCATGAAAATCTGGGATCAGAACCTCAAAGAGGTAAACACGTCATGCCCGGGGGAATCCTGTCTTATTGAAATCTGGGGGATGATATGTGAACATCATTATTTTTACAGTTGAAGGATAATTCGGACGATTTTCTAGAAAATTGTAGCCTCTGGGCAGTGATATCATCCCAATCAGCTGCGGTCAGAGACATCTGACAGCTGAGCTTTGAATTGTTGGATTTGATCAGACAGTCTTCGTGTTTGTGTGCTGTGCTGACTTTCATCAAAGCAACACAACACAACACACTACTGCCACTTTTTGTTTCTACAGGCCTCTGATTTAAAATGCTAACTCGATGAACACTAAACATGCAACGGCTCACATCTGTCTTCTCTGAGGGCACTCGGCAACTGACTGCAATCTAATGTATAAACCTGCCTGATTAAACGCAAACTAATGCTGGCAATTCTCTCAAGTACCATCTGTATACAAGTGGAACACTGTAAATCTGTCTTTTTAATCATCCTCGTGTGTGTTTCATGCAGACCCAGGTGTTTTTGGATCTTGTCTTGTCCTGACTCTACCACTGTCTTACCTTAACAACTGAGCTTCTTTCAAATCCCAACTTGTTGGCCCTTGCATCGCTTCTTTAAAGATCGTTTCTCGCAAAATCCAGTGTTACTTTGTGGCTGGATAAAAACTCAATAAAACCTTTTAGTTAGAGCTCAGAGGGAGGACTTTAAGCCCCCAAGACTTGTGTTCTTGGCTTACAAAGTGGGATGGCAGAGTGAGCATGTAGTGTTAGGAGGCACATTGTGTACTAATATACACCAGCAAATGCACACAGGCCAGGTTTTGCTTGAGTGAGGCTGCTGAATGTGTAAGCCTTGCGGCCATTCAGCCTGTCTCACTCCCTCAACTTGATTAAATCTTCTCACTTCATTTCTAGTTCAACCAGTTACTGCTTTAGAGTCTATGAAGCCAGGCGTCACATGTACTTGAGGGTGAGAGCAAATGTGAATATCAAACTAAAAACAGAAGGGAAGGTATCTAGGGGTTTAGAAAAAAGAAAAGAAAGGCAAGAAACCACAGATACTGTGGGATAAGCTGAGAGGAAGAGGGACAGATGGTAAGGAGAGGCATTTAGAAACACCACTGAAACACAGACAGATAAAGAACGAAAAAAAGTAGAAGGAGGGGGGAAAAGGGAAAAAAAAGCTGAAAATGTAAATGATTAATGTAATGATGTAATGATTGATGAAAGCATGACGGAGGACATGAGACCAGGGTATACTTGAAATGTTTGACCAAAGTTCCAAAAGTGTTTAAACCTGTTCTGAATGGACACACTTGATGGTGGGACGAAATCCCTGCTGTCATAGAGAGGGCAATTAACATAAATGAGGATAATGACACGCACATTTGGATAGTCTTAGAGGCATTCATGTACGCTACTCAAGCTCATTTGTAGAAACAAAAAGTGACAAGAGCTTTAGGGAGGAATGGTCAATTACTACATGAACTGGCCACACTTGTTAGATTGTTGGTTTCGGAAATTTAGTCCCTTAAATTTTGCCATCTGGAAGGTGTAGGTGAAAGGACATCTCAGATGGCGTTTGATGATCCACAATGCAATTATGCCTTTATTCACTCCTGGCATGTTTGTGAGGACAGTCAGCTTTTCTACTGCAAGTAGATAAAAGAAAACAAACAGTATCAGTGTTGCATCCTGCAGCAAAGTGAAGGGAAGATGAAGGTTCTTAAAGAGGTGGGGCAGTAGAAATGAAGAGGCGATGGCCAATGAACAGCTGAGAGAGGAGGAGTAAAAAAAAAAAAGACAGAGGGAAGGTGAGGAGAATCTGACAACAGAATAGTTAAAAGAAAAAGAGAGGGGGACAAAGTTAAGGACAGAGTGTAAAGGAAGATACAAAAAGAGAAGCATCATAGTCTGTGTTGCATGATTAGGGATTGCTCCTTGAATATAAGAGGGAGGCAGAGAGAGCGGATGATTCGATAAGGCAAAGAAAATCAAAGAGAGAAATGACTGGAGGATATTGTAGAAGGAGATGACTTAACGGATATCCTGCTGGATATCTGTTTAGAGGTGACAGACAGAAAGTGGGCGAACAAAGTATTATGGAAAGCTGCATCTAGAGAAGACTGACAATCCTGTTTTTTTTAACTTCTGCTAAAGAAGATAGTAGAGCACAAAAATCTACAATATATAAATGTCAGGAATCAGAGTGAAAGAGTTGTAACAGACTGGTGGCAAGGAGGTAAAAGATTTAGAACATGTGTTCTTCAATGGGACTGAGCCCACCATGAACTTTTAAATATTGTGTGACTTATCCTTTATCACTGCTGTCATTCTCCTTTGGGTGCCATCTATGACTAGAGAGATTGAAACATTCAAGTAGCTGTGACATTTTCTTATAAATCAATGTCCATTTTTGCTGCTCTTTATCCACACAAAGGTTATGAAAGCCAGTTCAGTTTTGTTTTTCTCTGAATAAGTACTCTGCTGTCAGGATGTTAAGTTCAACTTTTCTGGCAGCTGTAACAGACAGAACAAAAGAAAGTCAGACTTTATTAACAGAAAATCCAGGGAGGAAATGGCCAATAAAAGGTTATAAGATTTTTTTTTATGAAATGTGACTGTTGGTTCTGCAAATAAGTTTTCTTTCACAAGGCATAAGCAAGCCAAGGTTTGACCTGCCCTACCCATATCATAACCAAGCTCACTCATCATGCCTAGACATAACTAACTCATCCAATGAATGCAACAAGTACTAGCTAATCAAAGGTAGAACAAGGTGGATCATGACTTTGAAAACAGAAAATCTGACTCCCACTAAGTTGAAATTGCATAACTTACAGGTTGTGTTCTTAGCCTCTTTGCTAACATTAACACTACCTGATAAATTGACATTGAGGCATCAGCTGCCTTCTGTTCATAAACGGAGGGTGTGTGAACCCCACTTTACTGTGAAGCTCACTGTTGCTGGACAATTAATACTGTAGGCCATTTTTTATTTATTTAGGAGCTAAGGCAGCTTGCTAAAAGTATTGTATCAAAAATGTAAAAAAAAGAAAAAAAAAAGAAAATACTTTTTCTATTGTTGGTAAAGTAGTGTAAGTACTTAAATGAGCAATTTAATAAATGTTTTCAAGTAACTTGTCCAACTTTGACATGCAGATAAAAGGATGTGATACACACATACAGTCCATACTTCATAACGGTAATCTTTTGATTGTCAAAAAAACAAAAAAAAAAAGAACATCTCTGATTTCACATATGAATCCTTTTAAAATGAGTTGCACTGCACAGTAGGAGTAGTGTCAAAGACATGGACAGACAAAAAGAAAGTATTCAAAATTTCCAAAAAGGAAAAGCATGTAGCATATTATGAAATATGATAGAGGCAGCTTGTCGTGCTCCGGGCAGAATAGTACATTTAGCATTTGGAGAAGTGGTGGGTGAAGGCAGAGAGAGAGAGAGAGAGAGAGACAGAGTGAACAGGACAGTTATTTGGAGACAGATGGAATGAGATTTTCCTGAAACTGTTCTGAGCACCGCTTGGACAAGCATCACACTCCCCCCTTTTTTAAATGCCCATCCCATCACTCTCTTCTTGTCTCTGTCACTTTCTCCGTCTTGCTCCCGTTTCTCTCCCTCTGGCAAGCCCCACCTCCACCATCCCTGCTCCCTCTCCCCTCCCTCTTTTGCTACTGAAATGACACCATGTTCCTGGAGTTTCATCAGAATATGCCTGGCATCTCTGAGGGAATGAGGATCTGTGTGTGTAAACTATATATGTGTTGTGTAAAAACAACAAGAACACATGGACTAATAATGCATACAATTTGGTCTTATACAGCCATATAAACTGACATATTTCCACGAGTTGGTTTTAGATTGCATACAAAAACTTTGGTTTTATGTGCTCTTTATTGCTTGTGCACACATAGTATGTTAGTCTGTTTAATAATGCGCACATCACAGTGGATGTACTGTACGTGTTTGTGTGTGCGTGCGTTGAGCTTTCCCCCATTTTAGTGTGTGTGGGCGTTTCAGTTGATCAATGATCCTCCCCTCCATCCTGACACGGGTCTTGTTTTGAGAGCCACTTACCCAGATTGGACTAAATGAACAGAGAGATAGAAAGAGAGGGTGGGATAGAGGGGGCAAAGGGACTGGAGAGAGTAAACGCTGATAACACCGCAGGGCGGCGTGCTGTGGACTGCGAGCCGATCCATCAATAGAGGTTGTTAAGTGGCAGGAGAGAGATAGCTGAGTGATGTCTTCAAAACAGGATGCAAACACACACTCCTGATCACAAGAGACAGAGACAAAAACAGATTCATTGAAGGTTATTCAGACCCATGATTTACACAGTGCAACTCTATGTAATAACACACAACCAGTCGTTTCAGAATCAGAGCTGGTGCCACTATGGCTAATGTTAACTTTAGGGATCCAAAACTATATGGTTAAAGACCATGTAATAGTTTTTTATGGTCTGAGATTCTGAGATTTTTCTCAAAATACATTAAATGGAAAATAGTTGCTGAAAACATGTGAAAAGACTTTGAACGACATATTACTGAAATGTAGAGTTAGAGGTTAAAACATTTTTTCATCAGTTTTCAGTCCAGGATTTTTCTGGGTGGTCCTCAAGGGTGGCTCGATGACACACTGAGGCCACTCTGAGCATACCTATCTCTGCAACCCTAGCAGAGAGGTAGTGATTAATCCATCTCGCTCAGAATGTTTCAAAGTTAGTCATGTAATTAAGCTGTATTCTGCCAATAAAGTCCCCCCGAACACACTAGAACTTTAAAAGTACAGTATATGCCTCTTAAATATATAACCCACTTTGGCATATCAGTTTTTATTAAAAGAGACATGTACTTTTAGTTTGGTCTAAAAAATATAAGTATAATAAGCTTTGTATTGCAAAATCAACGTCATTTGGCCTGGCCGTCTCGGTCATCATTATGAGTTATATCTGCCACAGCTGTCGCATGTTGGAATGTGATCTCTCAGCTCTCCACTGGGATCACACCACAAGTGATGTGCTCTCACTCTTACCTCTGCCTCTGACAATGTGTGAAATTGCATTTTAGCGACGTGACAGTTAGCATAACAGAAAGCCACAGTGATGATAGTGTCTGAAATGTGTTCGGAAACAGAAGGGTGAACACTGCCTTGCTGCATGTAATACACGTGAAATTGTGAGAGGAGGTATAAAATTGGGAATGCAACAGAGATGAGGGAACGTGACATCTCTGTTATTATTGGAATAATCATCTGATCATCACTTGATTCATTCTTTTTTAATAGCCTTAGCCAGTTGTCATCCCACTGCAGTATCATGAAAATGACAAACAGCATGCAACTTCAGCATATCCAGACCAGAGCCTTGCTATTCTTTATTTCTTTGAACTAATACATTTGTATAAATCTTGTCCTGAGGACACCGTATGATTTTAAAACCCACAGCAGCCATTGTTAGGTCACTGAAAAGTTTCTAAAACTGCTTAGTTGGCATTTTAGGCATTTTAATCAGACATGGAAATGTCATAGTTCTTTACATAAGTGCTTTCAGGACCACAAAACAATAGCTATTAGTCAAACTATGAAGTCTAAAAAAGTTATTTTCTCCATTATTATTTTGTGATGAATGCTTTCTTTGGGGAAATTAAAGATGTTTCATCCATTACTAAATGCAGCTCCACAGTCGCAGAGGAGAGGAAAATTGCAGGTTCCATTTCAGTTGTGTCCTGGTTTAGGAGCGTCAGATTGGAAAATATTGCTAATTATCTTTACACATTATGATTCTCACAACTGCACAGCTGTGACTCAGTGCTCCCATGACCAGTTTGCATCAAGGACTTATAAGTAGGAGCTATTTTACAGAAACCAGACACCTAGTTAAATGATTTCTGTCTCCACAGTTGCAGTAGATTCCTCTCCAGAAGAAAATACTTAAATGGTTCTCAGAACACAATCAGAAATGAGTTGCTGTATGGCCTTAATCATATAAGCCTAATCAGCCCTTTTAGCCCACATCTCCAGCTGTTGCCATGGTGATAGCCCCAGGTGGCTTGCTGGTGGACTCCAAATCCACCACATTTTCTCACACTGCTAAGCTATCACCCCCATCTCAATTAATGTCCAACAATAGTCTCTCTGAAATGATCATTTGCCGAATGAGCCAATCGACACATTTCCCACCCTTCGTCAAGGGAGAATCGTCTCTCCCTGCCAGCAGCTAATTCTGCCTTTTAAGTGACCAAGATAGACGTTGGCTCTCCATTCTCCAGCAGTGTCATGCTTCAGCCAACCTCTCGCCTCCCCCATTATTCCCACTCTTGTACGTTTTGGCTTTGCACTCCGTCGCTGTTCCTTCAAGTTCAACTCTGGAAGAGGCAAAACATTGTCAGTGTACTGTACTGCTACACTTCAAATTCAGAAAGTTTCAGCTTTCTGTTCAGCTCAGCTGTTTTTTTTTTCCTTTTCAGGTTGGAAAAATGATAACTTACAGTGGAGGCTTATCACAGAAAACATCCAATAATCTAAAAAGAAAGCTGCATTAGGCTAGTCAGAGCCCTGAATTTGTGCTAACTGGCATGCACAACAGACTTGTTGTATTTGTATTTGAGTATCTTATGATTTGAGTATCATTGAACACATTTGAATTTTGTTTACATTCCACAAGAGTGAAACTCCCATAAGTTCTTATACCTAAAAAACAAAATGCCTTCCAGAGTGACACAAATGAGCATTTTCTAATTTGCTGTCCGTGCAGTTAACATATATCTCCATTCTCTGGTGTTTAAGTCGAACTCTTTGTGTGCCTAACTATCAATCCCAACCTTCTCACTGTAGCTTTTAGCTGCACTATACAAAAGTCACACAGGACAAGCACTATGCTATGAGAGGGGGATGCCATCCCTCCTTTTAGCAAATACAGTGCAGGGACGGAGGGGTTATTTAGTTCAATATTTGACTCAGTGATCCTTCACCTGACTGAGGTCTGCTGAAGACAATACTCAATTCTATATGATATTGTAGCCTATGTAATAACCTATACCGAAGTGTCATGTTTATGATCACAGTGACAAGTAGCAACATGTAGTAGTGGAAGAATGAGGGGATCATAGAAACACATTGTTGCCTGGAGTAGTCCTATAATATTAATTTATATGATCGCCTCTGTGCTGCTGAAAATAGATAATAATAAAAATAATAATATAATAATAATAATCCACAGATGTCATGCCAGATATAGTTGTTACTAAATGGTTTGGGGTAAGAATAGGGTAAATCCCCCCTGTTAAAAAACAACAAGTCACCAACTGACAGTTACAGAGCTTCAGTTACAAACACAGTTTAACTTCTTCTTCTATTAAGTAGAAAGGTTCATGTTGGTCTAACACCACAGTGTATTTCTATTTAACCACCAGTTTATGCATTTGACAGATCCTCTCCCTTGCCTACCTTATCCTATGACTTTCATATATTTGTTCTTGCAATTTGTGTTGCCAAGAGGTTTGAGGGTGGAAGAAATCACCAACCAAATAAGTTAATGTGGTTTGTGCTGGGATGTGATTGGCAAAATAGAGAAGTGAGAGATGGTCAAGAGAGTATGGACAGAAAGAAAGAGAGGACAGAGAGAAGTAGACTTGAACGATGATGGTAGTGTGTTTGTGTGTGGGTGCATGCACAGACAATGGGGGGCTATTTCAGCTAGTGACATTAATGGTGTGTGTGTGTGTTTGGCTTAATTACCCTAATCATGATGACTATAGGTAACTCCATATGAAAGCCACTTTGTGTGAGTCTGAGTAGGTGCCTGCAGCTTTTTATACACTGTACTCTGACTGTGTTGTGACCTCATACAATATGAGTGGCATTAGTGTCAGATTTTTCCACTGATGAAGAACACACAGAAACACGTACAGTTATGCACCAAGCATGCATGCACAGTGGTCTTGACATTGGTGACAGTTAATTGCTCATTATTGTCATGCAAAGGGTATTGAGATATACATAGGCAAGCACACACACTTCATAGGCACACTTTACACAATGCCTTTTTTTTTTCTGTTTGTCTGCCTTCATTAAGCTCAGAGTTCCTGTGACCAGATTTAGCAGTGTTAACTACCCAGCACATGGCCAAGCTGTTTGTTCCTTCAGTGAGGCTGTTCACGTTGGGGAAGTGTTAACATATTGCTCACATGTGAAATAGTCAGAGATTAGGTACAAATATGTATTTTAATTCTAGAGACAGAAGGTCTCTGGGAGCAGAGTTCGTCACTTTAATGTAACAAGTAAAGAGAAACAAGTAAAACAAGTGCAGTTACATTTTCACCAAACAAGGTAGGGCCTAAGTATGTTGAACTACAAATTGCTATTAAACTCACGGTGGATATTCATGATGCTCAGAGGATGAACCCTTTTGTTTTCAGTGACTCTTGACCTTTCCTCTGATGCCATCATAGTCACAACATTTCTATCTGCAGATAAGAAATATTAGTGTAACGAAAACAGTCAGATGGGAAGATTACCATTACATTATAAGCACCACCATTAGGCCAAAATATGGACTTTGCATGTACAAAATGTCAAGTGTCAGTCATGATCCCAGGGAGATAAACTTTTATGATTTATGATCTCTTTGCCTTTACTGTAAAACCACCCACGGGATAAAATTTCTATTTTTTAAGAGAAACTGAAAGAGGGGTAAACTCATCAGAATGTTGTTCATTATGTGCAACAATTTCCTCTGGTTTAGTGTGATGAACATTCCAGCCTTAAGGGACCATTAGTGGGATGTTACTTCTTGTTATTTACAGTCACAATGACTGCCTGCAGATGAGAGGTTTCATATTAAAATGTTCTGAAGCTTCAGTTCTTCAAGATGTTGTTTCCTGTGATTCACATTTTAATGTATTTCACAAAGATATGAAACTGTGTTTTGTCAACAGAGGTGAATTATTCAGGGTTTTTTTAAACTTCAGATATCTAATCTTTGAAAAATCTTTTGTTGCATCATTATTTTCAAGCATTTTTTTTAACATCATTCACATTACTTTCACACTCGGTATTATTTCTGGTTTTCAAATGTACAGGTCCCTTTTTGTAACAAAGATCAACCCAGAAACTCCACTGACTTTTTTGCATCAATGAGCCATGGGCTAAAGAATATTGACAATACTGTATTAGGATATACACATCATATACATAAACAAACAAGAGCAAGTGCCAGTTTCATTTTATTTATTTGATCAGCTAAAGAAACGTATTTTTGGTTCTTCTATTCTTCTATAGCAATTATCTCCGATGCATATTTTACAAATTCCTCACTTTTTTGTCACTGCCAATTTGAATTACAGTCATGATCTGGATCTCCAAAATATTAGCAATTCCGAAAGCAGTTCACAAAATCATGATATACACCTTCTGGCCTTTAGACAGGTAGTTAAATGTTTGCCCCGCCTAATCAGTTGGCCAAGTTCTTCCCCTAACATTTGCTGTGTCTCTCATTCTGATGAGATGTCACAAGCCTGAAGGTTCGAATGGGTCTTGTGGAATTTATTGAACTCATGACTCCCTGTCTGTTGTTCACTGCTGGCCACTACAACAGCACCTTTTATAAATTAACCTACACATGCGGGTGTAAACCCAGTTTCACACAAATGGACACATTTTGTCCTGTGTACATGGAAAAACTGAAACACAATGTAAGATAAATTCTATGTATTATATCAGTATCATAAAAGTTGTTTACTGTTGCCTTTAGTGTTTCTCTATTTTTAGCCAATATACAAAGAGGATAATATGTGGGATTCCATGCATTTTTCCTTCTTGTACTCTCGTTTTTCTCCTCTCCTCAAGTTTCTTTTTCGTAAAGCCACTGTTAGCCGAATGCAGAAACAACTCATGTACACTGATACATCTTTGAAATAACACAGTCAACACTGATAAAGCCTTTTATTAATGTGCCAGTTGTTATTAGTTCAGCTTGTTATGTGAAGCGACAGATCAGAGGGGAACCATGACACTGTAGTGTGACATGCATGGAGATGGATGAAATTCAGACAATGGGCTGAAATTTGAATATCATTTGTCTTCACTGTACTGCCTCTACTAACACACTGTAGTGTATTGTTCTCAGATGAGCAGTGGTAGCTATTTCTATCCAGCCTATGTTCATCCTTGTTCACTGTTGTTTGCTTTACTTTGTGTACTTTGTTCTATTTCTGGTGTGATTTTACAGCAGTTTGGTTGCCTGTTCGGAAGGCGGTGTGTAAACTAAATGAAGAAAGCAAACAAACAAGATAAATCTGTGAATTTTGTACAAACTGTAGGAACAAATGACTGTTTTTCTACTGAGCCTGTTATCTCTATATGTTTCTTTGGTGGGGGGGGGGGGAGGGAAGAGAGGGATGACGCTCTATGCGTTGAGGGTGGTGTGGGGTGGGGGCAACAAGGAATGAGATTTTTCTGTAAATGGTCGGGGACTGTGCAATGATTACTTGTAATTATTAAGAGAATCCAGAGTATAGAGGTGGAAAAAATGTCCCTTATGACAAATGAAATAAAGTGTTATATTTGCATGATTTCCTGTATTTTCATCGAGCAGATATTTATTGTTGTGTATACTGAGTATATGTACGTCACATTACCACTGTTTAATTATGAAAATGAAAAAAAAACTGTCACTTTCTTCTGTGAATATAAATATACAGTTTTCTTAGCTCTTTTATGACTAACTTAGCTGTTGCTGAATGTTTCTTGTTTGATGCACTCTCCGTTATCACACATTTGTTCCTGTCACGCCACTGCAATATCTGATCTTTCCATTAACAAATGTGATATCTTCAATAATCCCAAATCATGCAGCAGTCTTTGAAAGTATATTTTTATTCTCAGAGGCACTGGAAAAGCCTGTTCAACTGAGCTTTCAAATTACACCCTAACAAATCCCCCTTTCAACCTTCTCCCATGAGAGACAGATTTACATTTCTGAATCAAAACGTCAAATGCCACCACTTCATAGGAAAAAAAAAACAAAAAAACAAACAAACAAAAAAAAAACTCTAAATGCATTACACTAGACCTTTTCCTTTTAAAATGGCTGCCACAGGGGAGGAGCCCTTCCTCGACATCATTCAGCTTCTACATCCTAAATGGAACTGTGGTATACAAATTAGTTTGACAGCATTTTTGTTTCGTCAGAAGAAGCAGCTTGTGATATGAAAGAGGAAGGACTTGGGGTTTTTATTCCAATATGAGTATAGTGTTTTTGTCAGTTTTTGTCCTTAAAGATCATGCATTTTAAAGTGGGACTACATGAGGCACACATAGTAAATGGTAAACTGTACTTATATAGCGCCTTTCTAGTCTTCCGACCACTCAAAGCACTTTTACACTACATATCTCATTCACCCATTCACACACATTCATACACTGACGGCACTACTCATCGGTTTAGGAGCTAAGTGTTCATACACACCGATGATTGCAGCCTTCGGGAGCAATTTGGGGTTCAGTATCTTGCCCAAGGACACTTCGACATGCAGACTGGAGGAGCCGTGGATTGAACCACCGATCATCCGATTAGTGGACGACCCCCTCTACCTCTGAGCCACAGCCGCCCCCGTGCAGTCTGTGTATTGCCTGCAGTAGACAGCAGTCAGCACACTCCCAATTTCCCAGCACCAAAGCAGAGTTATATGGTCTGCTGTGGACTCGAGCAGCAGCAAAACATATTTTTGCCACATATAAAAGGCTCAACTAAAGCAACAACAGCAACAACAAAAAGTCAATCAACATCTGTTTAAGTGTTTGCTGTATTTCCACGGGCTTTTTCTTCTGCACTAGTAACTGTGCTGTGCACCGTATTATTCCACAGGGGACAAGGATGAGTACTTCATACAACCCACTATCCTGTTAATTAACAAGGCTTTTGTATGTACAAAATCAGATCATTAAACCCTCTTAAATTTCACAATAACAACAATAGATGACTAAAGGCTCATCCAACTTTAAGTGCACCATCAGGACACTAAGAGGTCTATTGTGTTTTAGTGGAGAATCTCCTCTAGACGTTAAAGAATATAAATGATTAAATAAGTGTACTCAATAAGGCACAAGGTAAAATCTCTGGTGTATGACTAGACATATTTTAAAAATGTACTTAAATGACCAAGCCATTTGTGATATTACTGGTCAACTAACTGTGGGTGTATATCGAAAAATGTTATAATGTTCATGTAACAGGTAAGGCAAATGATGAGGCTGATCAAACAAGGCAAACTATTGGCCATTATTCCCTCAAGCCCACCGGCATCAGATCATGTATATACAAACAACAGCAGTGGCCACACGTTCATATTAATATTAATTGGCATTAACGCTGTAATTGGATATTAAAATTCTAAAATGAAAACATCACATTTTTGCAAAGCATTCCCCAAAAGAATAGACAGCTCTGCTGTCATCATGAATGTTTTTGCTAGTGGGAAGCTGCCTGTGGTGGAAACGACACCGGTGGCCTGCAGCATTAAACAGAGATCGGCTGGTAGATGCGGGTACTTGACTCTGCCCTGCTCCTTGATGGGAACTCATTGTGTTCTGACCTTTAAGTTCCCTCGATATCTCCCTCCATGTCTCTCTCGCTGTTTTCCTCCCTCCTGCTATCTCGCCGTGAGGGCCAGGGACTTGACAGCTGATTTGAAGCACTGCTGTGGCACCGGCGTTTTGTTTAATGATTTCTCCCCTCTCCTATCTCCCTCCCTTACCAAGTCTGTCTTAATATGTTCTGTCTTTCAACTGTGATTCTCTCTCTTCCCACCATTCTCGTTCTCTCTCTCTCTCTCTCCATTTTACTGCCGCCTATCTCCCTTCCTCTCTCCATTGTTTTAATGAGAGTGAGAGTTGCATATCAGTATGCAGACCGTCCATCCCTCTCACCGCACAAACCTAGTATCTGGGCCACAGATACAATGGCTGCTCAGGGCAATGGGACTAAGGATTGGAGACATGGACAGCTCCTTTAAGTTTCACATCAGTTCCTCACAAAATGGCAGAAACAGAAAGATGTTAAGGAGACAGATAGAGAATGGTACAGCCAATTGGAAATAAAAGTATTTTTCATAAAATGTAGTATCTTTATTTTTTACCATTACCAGCACACCTAGTATCGCTTTGTTGATTCATTTAGATCACCATGTCATTAAAATACTCGAGCAGAAAAATAGTTTCAGGACATTGCTATGCCATGAAGTCCTGTGAACATGACCCAGGATGTTTTTGCATGGCCTGAGCTGACATGTTACATGATTCCCACATGGGCTCTGAGCTTCTTTGTCCAGCTGCTCCATGTAGGCCCCATGTGGGCCATTCTGCCCATATGAGCAGGGTGGAAATGGGACCATGGTATAGGGCACAAGTGGAGGCCTCTATTTATTTATTTTTCCTTTGACTTTGGATTTGGACAAATGTTCAGTACAAATCTCAAATGGGACACATGTTTTGGTAGACGTGTGAGCAAAACATATGTTACCCAAAGTGACTACTACTACTTGTGATATTGGTGAAATAAATGATTTTTTGTGAGTTTTTAACATTTTTGCCCAAACCAGACAGCACATAGGATTCCCATGAGAGATTCATGTAATTCAATTATATTTTGTATAGCGAATAATCCAGCCTTAGCCATAGTCTCACTTTACAGTATGCCATGTGGTTCAAAAGGATAGAAATTTTTAAAAAATGGATACTGTTGTTTTTTAGCGGCCCATAAGGAATACCATTTCCCATAAATTATTCAACACTGAGGTAAAGTGTCCATTAGGGAAGTCCATAGACTTATCAAGACAGAAGAGACTTCTGTGAAAGTTCTCAGTATGAATAAAACAGGTTGTGTTGATGATTATTTTATTACTATATCAGTTTTGTAGTTTGTGTGTAGAAAATTGACCCAAGTAAACCTCAGTGACATGTAACACTAGTGGAACAGAGGTTGGCTTGTACTTGATGTCAGGACTTGACCATTTTATAAGTTCCTGATCCAACACCTGTAAGTGCCTTATCTATTTGCACCTCTTTCACTCATGTACCTCCTCCCACCACTCCCTTCCTAACATTTGAGTTTTATGGGGCCCACAAAGTCGAAATCAAAGACAACTGGATTTGCTGTTTAATTCTTTTATGATTTTACACTCGTTCAAGGCCCTTCTTTTGCTCAGGAGTTCAGGCACTAGACATTCTCATTTGGCACTTCCTAACACACTAATCTTACTGTCCGCTTCTACTTTGAATTATCTTTGAAGTCCCCATCTGGTTTATACACCAGTCCAGTCAGACTAAATCACAAAATGGGGCTGAAGGTGGGTACAAATTCATCCTGTTTGACAAAAGAGTTTTCAGTGTGGGCATGATGATTATTTCTCCTCCCCAACACAGTCAGTGCCCTATGCACAGGAAAAAAAAATGTCCTATATTTTGTTTCTGGTATCATTTAATTGGTAAACATGCATTCATTGTTAACACCACCTGAAATTATCACTAAATGTTACATTTTTCACACCATTTGGAGCTAGCTTAATATACCATGAGCACTCTTCTAAACACACTGAGGGTTTAGTCTTTTCAGGTGCAGTAGTCATTCCCTTAAAAGTATAGAGGTATTCACCCTTCAGGTAAATTGTTGAAATGTCTATATTTTGTTGTGTACAGGCTTCCTTCTTGGCCTGGTACAAATTGGTCCTTTAACAGCCTCCTTTAGAGAGCTAACAACACCCCTAAGAGGGACAGGGAGCCAGACAACTCCAATCTTGTATCTATACACTGTCATCATCACACTACCTTTTGACAAATATAGTGCCCAAGACTTGGTTTGCACAGCAGGGGGCCAGACAGAGCACGTTTATCACTGTGACAGTTTCTATAAAAGGACCTGCCATTTATTTGCCATTAGGGGCTGTGTTCTCTGTCTTTTAATTTAGTGCATTGACCTCTTTGACCATAAGGAATTCTTCAAGGAATCAGCCATGCCAATTGATTGCAGGATGGCATTCAATCTCAAAATTAACACCTTGTTCAGTCTTATTGATGTAACAAACTACCATAGGTGATAGCAACACAAACAGTAACTTTATTTCACTTGGCTAGAAGGAAAATACAATGTGATAAAGAAACAATCACTCAATACTAACAGACACAAATGCTCATCACATCAGAAATTTGTTTGATTAGTTTTATGCTCATTCATTTTCTGCTGCTTTTCCTCAACAGTAATAATTTCCAAACAGTTTCATTTCTTGCAGCCATAATAATAATAATAATCTTCCTCCTTACAATTTCGGTACAAAAAGATCTATTTCTATATTTGCAATAAGTATTTATCCAGAAAAGCCCATTTTCTATTGAGTCTCCTCATTGTGCTCATGTATAATTTTTGAAGCGCTGTAAATGCACTGAGAATGTTACTGTGGCAGTACGAAAGATAATATGTGGCCCTATTACATGTTGATTATTCGTCCATTAAAGGCCAAGCGTTGTTTTATTTGATGATATATACAGGCACATCACCAGGCTGGCTCCATTAAAGTGAACCGTGTCAGTCTCATTTTATGGGAAGTGCATACCTGTTCATTTACAATGCTGTCTCAGCAGCTATAAAGCCAGATACTGAAACATTTAATGTGGCCATCCATCCGCAATGACCATACACACAAGACTGCTTCCTGAAAATTCCATCCACCGTGAAAATAGGCAAATACGAAGTGTGTCATTTCAAAATCCATCTCAGGAAATAAGCTCCATTTTCTCTTACTTGGCCAGTTATCAGTATGAAAATGAATAATTTCTGCATTGTATAGAGTTTTTATATTTCTCAGTTTAAGACCTTAGCCTAGAAAGTGCTCACAGAGGGTGAAATACATGGAAAATATGCTCAGTGACAATGATATTTAATTTAAACCTACATTTTTTTTTTTTTTTTTTACATTTTTTTTTTAATTCATTTTATGACTTATAAGATATCCCCAGCCAAAAGACAACCGGGAAAGAGAGACAGATACCAGTCAAACCAGGCCCCTGGCAAGGCAGCAAGACAAAAACATGGTGCTGTGGTCAATATTGAGATGTTGGGCTATATTTCCTTCAATAACATATCTTCTTTCAGAGCACTCACATTCACATTTTCTCCCATTCAATCATTTGATTTGATAGTTTTGATTTTACTTCTAACTTACTACTTTGTACTAATTCCTTGCAACTATTACTTTGGTAAAAGAATATTTCTTCCATTGGTCTAAATATATATTAAGTTACTGTACTGTCCTTACTTACCAGGGGACAATTTTTGGAACAGGTGGTTGTCTGGCTGTGCTGGGTCGGTAGCAAACCTCTTTGCCCTCTTTCATTACCCTGACCATGATGCAGTGCTTTAATTGACAGCAGCTGACAGGTAATAACTGCCCAGCGACGTGGACAACAGCGGTGCTCGTCCTTGGAGTGACAAGAGGCAGAGGAGAGGAGCTACAGGACTTAGTCTGAACCCAATATCCACACAAAGCTACAGACAAAGTTTATTTTATTAATAAAATACTGCATGTACAGCATGTTACACCCCCATCAACATACTGGGCTGGACAAGTAAAACCATTATATACGTAACTTTGTTCCTTTCATGCCAAATCTCCAGCAAGATCTGAAATCCTGTCTTCTACAGACAAGAGGTTCATGTTGGCAAAACCTTGCCACATAATTTCTGCAGCCTTCAGCATGTATGTCTTCACAAACTAACCCTGAGAGTATGGCTTTGATGCTGATGCTGTTTCATTAGCAGTGATGTAGCTATCTTTCACAGCTGCATCACTGATCTCTCGGCTGTGACTAAAAACAGACTGCTGTTTATTTCAAACCTGCCAACAATCCGTTTATCTTCACTGTTCTCAATTGTCCTTGCAAGTTTTTGTATTTTTTTCCCATTATTAGTCTGATAGTGGTGCCACATATTATGTCCCTTGAGCACTCAAAAGGTGTTGTTAACCCACCCAGCACACTGGCTTCCCAATTACCATGGTGATTAAATAGGAGCTGTCAAAAAGTAGAAACGTGGAAACAGATTGTTGGTGTTTCTAAGAAGAAGTACATTTTTCTGTGTCCACCTTTCTCCTTTCTGACAAAGACAATTTCTATCAGTGGCTACTGCATGAACACTTGCAGATGCTTGACAGTGTTATGTCACATAGCCTATATGAAATCACTTGGGATCTAGCACAGGGCCTGCTTGTCTTATCAGGACAGCGCAACCACAATGAATAAATCAGGAATAGCAGTACAGTTTATTGAAATATTGAAAATAATGCCTTCACTTCTCAAAATCATCTAGTTAGACAGATTGGATCCTCCCCCCAACTCATGCTGGTGGTCAGACTTTAAACCCCAAGATAACACCACAAATACTATATGCCCAGAATTAGTCAAAGAGAATGTTTTTACCCATGTTAGTGTTACCTTCAGCACATTCTAGTCTAGAGCCACTGTTGTCTGTTCATGTTAATGAAACGTCAACAGCAAGCATCTATTGTGTCTAGGAAGAAAACATTAGGTTCCTTTGACCCTGGTCACCACAACGTTGAGATAGGCTGGCCCCTGCTGTTCTCAAGCAAAGCCAAACAACTACTACTGCCGAGGACCTCAAGGCCCACACGTGACCCCGTGTAACCTAAGGACAGAACATTCCATAACAATAGTGTGCTTCCAATTTCATATCGGACCGGTTTGAGGTTGAGGCCTTTGCGCAAGGTCCAGGTCTTTGAAGAATTTGTTTGCTGAATTTGGTGTCAAAGCATTTGACCTCAACACCATCCAAGACCCCTCTTGAGAGTGTGGAGGATGAACCGAAGCAAAGGGATTAGGATGAATTGGAACACAGGCTGTAGGCCAGATCTTATCACCCAACATCATTGTTGGACCTCACTAATGCTCTTATGGCTAAATGGTAGTAAATGCCTGCAGCCAAGTTTCAAAACTGGTGGACAGCCTTCTGAGAAGAGTGGAGGCTGTTAGAGCAATGCACTAATGGACACGATTTTGAATTTCACTTATGGATCTGATTTTCACGTACATACTTTTAGTTACATAGGGTACGTTTTGTCTCTGCCTGTGTATATTTATTAAATATGACAGGCAAATGCACACATTTTAGTATCTACACACCAGTAAAAATGGTATTTTGATACACATACACACCTAAATCCTACACTCACACAAAACACACCTAGCAATTCATTACTTATTGATAAAGTATTGACCTGGCTGTGCAATCAATTCTGCACACAAACGCTACACATACACATGCAGCATGCGCACACACGCTGCAGTCACGGACCAGGGATTAATCAGAACTTTGACCCAAACACTAATTGCAGACCCAGCACTATTTCCTGCTGATTTGTTATCTCTTTATTGTGCAAAGTCTGTTCTTTTACTCTGAAACAAGACTTCCCATGCTGAGAGAGAGTGTGTGATACAGTGAGAGTAATACCAATCAGGGGAAATCAGTTTGGAGTACATGCTCCCATCTTTCACTTGAATTCCCTTTACTTGTCTCCTCTCCTCTTGTCTCTCCTTTTATTATCTTCACCCTGTACTCTCAAAGTCGTCTTCATCCTGACTCCACTTTACCTACAATTTCCTCTCCTTTCTCTTGTCTCCTGCCCACCTCTGACCATTTCTCCTCTTGTCTCTTAACATTAAGTGTGTCTCATAGAGGTAATTGTGTATTTGGAGCTTCTTATGTAATATGGTGTAATACAAAGATGAATGATTGATATGCACTACATTTGTGCAAAGGTTTGTGACTGTTGATCTTCTCATGCCAAAACCATGGGCATTGGTCTGCTGCTACCATAGCTTTCACTTTTAAGAAATACTTACACTTAAAGTAGACACCTGAATATAACTCTCACATGTGATTGTTGAACACCTCAATTCAAAACCGTGGATATTAATGTGTTGCTCTAACAGCCCCCAAGCTTCTGGGAAGGCTGTCCATCAGATTTTAGAACCTAGCTACAGGGATTTGCTCCTGTTTTGCAAGATCATTAGGGTCCAACACTGATGCTGGGTGAATGTCCATTCCAGTTTACCCTTAATAGTGTTGTTTGTTGACAACTGATAAATGCCATATAATTCACAGAGACATTACAATCAACCAGGCCAACCTGAAGAGTTTACTCCTCTTTGTTTCTTAACTTTGATGTCCCTGTGTTTTCAGAAGGATAGTATTTATTTTTTATGGATCATTGTAACTAATATTTTTGTGTTATTTGTAGAATTAATGGTGGTTGGACGGTGAATTATTTGGATGTTGAGGCATGTGTTACAGAAATGTTACAGAAACTTTTTTAAAGTACAAGTGTTTTTCTTTTCCTCCGACATTTTAGATGCCACAGTTCAGAATACAATCAGAATAGCTTTGGGACAAAGGCCAAAAAAGACAGGAAAATAACACATGCAGAATATCTTTTATGCTTAAAGAATACTCCCTGCATATTTCAAAACTTGGACAAGCTGGAAGTTTCCACAAGTCTCGCTGTTAAAAAAAGAAACCTTTGCTTAGAACCAAGGAGGGAAATATTCTGATTTGGGATGTTTTAGTTTCTATATTCAAAAATACACTCTGGAACAGTTTGACAATGTTTTTCATGCCCCAAATGCCCCAAATGTACACCTGCTGTGGCATCTTTTTTTTCCCTTACAAAATATGCTGTCACTGCTTATATCTTCAGAAAATCTTTTCCTCATTGCAGAAGTAGTACAGTATTGAAATTGGAAATGTTATTAGAAGTAAATTAATATAGTTTCACTTTGTAACAGTGTGACAGCTGCAGTCTGTTGAAGACAGACTGGAAAATCTCAGAGGAGCATTTTTTTTCCCTTTTATCTCACACAGATTACAAGACATGAACTACACTGTTAGCGATTGCTAATAGCAAACCTGGCACTTCGAATTCTTGTCAATCAAATTATGGACGTGTCTCATCTTTTAAAAGAAAAAAGTAAAAAGAAAAAAAAAATAACTATCATACTTTTTTCTTTCAATGGTGTTCAGGGCGAGTGGGATTCCTACATAACTTTTTGTAGCTACAATGGAGTGTTTTAAGTGAGACCTAACCTTTTTAAGCATCAAACACTCAAACCTCTGTAGGCCTAAAAAGCACACTTTGGTCAGCTGGATTTTATGTTATATTGCCAAGTTTTTAAAAAGAAACATACAGAAAAAGGAACAAACATCCTTGGGAACGGCTTAAAATCTTGTATGATAATCAATTTGTGCATCAAGATGCTCAGTATGGTTTGTGTAGTTTTTTTTTAAAATGGTTTCGGCACCACATGATCAGATCAGATCAGTGGGAAGTGCTCCATGACAGAACAAGTGACCAAACAACATCATTCATAACAGAAGGTGGAATATATGCAGAACATTTTCTGGTCAGACCAAGGCAGTAGTTAAGGGCAGTAGCATTCGTAAGAACAGTCTTTCTAGTTTTGGCATTGCTCTGTACTATTTTTTATTTTATTTATTAAGTAGTAATAGAGTAGGGTATACAACTAAACATAAAGATTCTCTCTAAGCTGCACTAATGTTGGTGACAGAGACAAATGAAAATTGAAAATAAAAGTAACTCTAAGCAGCTCCCTTGTGGAACATGACAAGATATGTTTTGCTGTCAGAACAAATAAATAAATAAATAAAAATGCGGTGGTCAATGGTATCAAAAGCTGTAATAAAATCCAAGCGCACAGCCCTGACTAATTTCCTGTCATCCATATTTGATCATGTGCACTAATGCAGTGCTAGTAGAGTGCCCTTCTCAATAAGCATGCTGTGCTTTTGTGAGTAGTCCATTTCTACTGAAATAATTAAATATATAGGCATTTTTAAAAGGATTGTCTCATTTGAAATATGCAATAACCATGTGTTCTACATGTGTTGTAATTAGGTACTAACACTTTAATTATCTACACTATGTCATGAAATAGAGCTTAAGTAAAACACATTTCCCCAAATGAAGGAAATCATGTAGATTATGCACCATTTTCAGTTTAAAAAATGAGAAGAGTTGCAATTACATGCAATTCACAATCAAATTATTATTCGGTAGCAGGAAGAGGAAACAAAAATCAAATCCACATTTGCGTCAGTGAAAATATACACAAGAAAACAGCCATCTCCTCCTCTGTGCAGCAAACGTTCTCCATTATGCAAATATTGATCAAACTATTTAACGCTGATTAAGAATTCATTATACAAACATACGTTAGAATGGAGATGTTAACACTCAAAATACAAACATGCAGCACAAAAATGTGATTTTGCGTTGTTCACATACTAGGAAAACAAAGAGTGCCAGGGGAAAGGTGATACCATGATGTTCTGAAAGAGAGTAACATCCTCCTTTCACCACTAAACTTTCACCATTATCCTCTCCTCCTCTTCACTGCCACTTTCACCCTCATTGCCTTTGGTTCATACCTGTAATTTTCACCCAATCTCTCTGTCTCTCTCTCTCTCTCTCTCTCTCTGTCTCTCTCTCATGGTCTCCCTCTGGGTCAAACAAAGCCTAATTGGTGTTTATCCGTATCAGCAACTTGGCAGCAGACTGTTCGACCCGCTCTAAGCCCCGCTGGAACCAACCGACCACTTAAAAAATTATTGCCCTGACAAAGGGATACTTTTTGTGTAGATTTGTGTATGTGTGTGAATGGGAGACACTGAGGGAGGATGTCTGTCTTTTTATGTCAGAGAATTAATCCATATCTTTGTGCGGTGATGAACTCTGTCTAGAAATATAACTTTTAAATACTACTAATTACTAATACTTATTTCCAGCATCTAGGGCACCCTAGAGGGCCCTGTATCATGATTTCTCCAATACAAGGCCACCCTAGAGGGCCCTGCATTACATTTGTTATATTTTAAGGCCTGTCATTCGTGCACTGCATGACGGTTTGTTATGTGTTTATTTATGTGTGAAAATGGGAAAACAGATAAAAGTGTCTTATTTCTTATGTGAAGAAACATGTGTAAATATGATATGCTCATGTAATAGACAAGTTGATTCCATTGTCACTGTCATCATCCCTGATCACTAAAACTATCTAAAAGACAGAAACAAGGGGAAAGTGCCAGGAACATTCACAGCAGAAATTAAATAGATAGAAAAAAAAAAAAAAAAATGATGGAAGCAGCGATGGAAGTGGGTGATAATGTCTAGCAGAGAGTGTGTATGTGAGAATTATTGTGTAGCCATGAGTGTGTGCTGTGTGATGTTAGGGTACCAATGTGTTTGTGTGCTAATAAGCTTGTCCACCAAAGCTATCAGATCTCTCTGAGGTCATGTCCTTTCATCTCTATGTTCTCCTCCTTCCTTCTTCCCACACTCCCTTGATCAGGTTTTACATTTTAATGAGCATTTTTCAGGGTAGGTAGCGTGATTGTAATGTTTATTACTTCCTCAAGTTAAATGTATTTCCATCTGAATCTACCATCTGTGATGTTCACTTTCCAGTGTCATTTTGTCTACATTGTATCAACGTGGGTACGCTAAATAACAGAAACACCTTTATGTATGGTGGTTCAACAATACTACAGACTACATTAGCCAAAATAACAATATTATTGAAAACATCTCTCTACACTTTTAACAAGAACTGAACATTACAACCTTCATCGAGGAAGGATTTATTGCAGGACTGTTATTGCTGCTTAGTATTACTGCTTAATTCCACCATGTATGGCCACACTGCGTTCCAGCTGTGCTGATATAGACTCCAGACCATAAAAACAGAAAAAAGAAAAACAATTTAGCTACTTAGCCTTACTCAGGCTAGGAGCACATAAACCCAGGTAAAATGACCAAATCTGAGCAAGTTACTTCACTCCACTTCTGAAATATTCACAGTGGGATATGAAGCCACTTGGAGAACAAACTCCAAACGGCTGCCTTAGTTTAAGCTAGGTGCACCAAACAAACTGGCAAATGTATTTTAAGAAATAAATTGGGTAAAATTATGTAGCTAAAGTTTTAATTGTATCAAATTTGGATCCATAAATCCTTCATGGTGGACCATCAATAGCCAAAAGTGCAAGCCATCCACTGGTGTATACTCCAGAGAAAAAGTTTCAAAAACATTTTAGCTACTACCTCAGCAGTTTTGTCCTGCAACCTGTTCCATCAAGTATTCATCTCCAGTACCAATTATCTCAAACTTTTCTGCTCACTTATAGGTGACTGACATCTAGCAGACTTTGCAAACTTGGTCAGTGTACTGAACATCTAGTAGACTTATATTGTCTTTGGTATATTTCTTAACATATTGGATGTTTTATAGTCCCTGTAACGATCAACCAATTAGGCAGGAGCCCATAGCATCAGAGTATTCAGTAGGCTAAATAAACAATGACAGTGACAAATATAATAATTTACTGCTTTCATCAATTATATTCCTGTTTAAATGTGATTTAAACAGAATTGCTTTTGAGGCACTGAGTTCAGTTTAATGTTACACACTGCCTCTCTTTTCCTTTTACTCAACCTGTCCTGTTGTGCTTGTGACTCTCTGTTTAAGTCTCTGTGTCTATTCACTTTTATACTCTGAGGTGTTCATCTTACGTATCCACCTATTTCCTCTTTTAATTATCCTATGTGTTCTTCCTCTTCTCTGCTTCATTGTCTCTTTTTCTCTTTACTGCTTCTTCTCTCCTTTTCTCCTTTTACATCTCTCTCTACCTGTCTCTGAGATCTGAATATTCATCTCCATTATTTTTATTTCATAGCAGACTCTTTTTGCTCTGCCTTTCCACATTTCATTTACCATCTTGTTCAATTTATCTTATTTCATCCCATGAGAAAGTACTGTGTTTGTAAAGTTTAGATATAAATAACGTATTTTTTCTTTACAACTTCCAGTTTTAAACAGCTTAAACATCTATGATGGTCTCTGCAAAGTCGATTGTTGTACAGTATTCTATGATCATTTAATATTACATTATCTTTTGAAACATGATACAACAAATGATACAAAATGGATTTTGTGACATGTTTGAAGTCGTTATTGACGCTGCTGAAAAGAAGGATGAAGGTGATTGGATAGGATGACTGGTGGCCACGTACAAATTTGAAAGCCTTTATTGAATGGCTTCATCTCTGTGAACAAACCTTTTTGGCATTTATTATTCTGCAGATCAGTGCTTTGATTGGGCCGCTAGCCAGGTGGAAGCCCTTTCAGCTTGTCAGCCTGAGCTTCTGACTTTCTTAATCATATTTGCTAAATAGCTGTTTCTGGCTCATATAATTCTGCTTTGAAGTAATCTATAGCATCCTCTGCATATAGGAAGTTGTTTTGCTGATCAAAAAGCATTTCTCAACTCCAGCAGAGGACTGAGTTGTGGTGATGCCCTTAGGCAGACATAGGTTCCTGTAGGTGTAGATTTTCCTCTCTGAAGGTTTTTCTCAACCTATTGATATCTGAATATATAGGGACGAATGTTAGATGTAAAGAATGCAACAGCAGACTGCAGCGTAGCAGAGAAAGGTCATGGGTATTGTGTGAGTGATAGAAATGCCATGCTGCATGTCAAATACATGGAAGTAAGGGTGATTCATGTTGCTCCAACTAAGCAGGAGAGAAGAACTTTTGACTAGTGGTTACTATGCATCCATTTGGAGTCCTCCTAAAGCTGTTGCACACCACAACTAACCCAGAATTCTGATACAAAAATGTGATTTGTATTTGTATGAAACTACACTATCAGACGACAATAACTATGTTGCGCCTGTTCTTCATATTTATGAGTGAAACAAATAAGCAAAAACAAATCAAAAGAATTTAGTTCACATAATCACGATCGAAAAGGGAACTCTTTTATGTTTCTGTCATTTACTTGCTTGGTTCAGGCAGCCATATCTCACAGATATATTTGGAGTTAATATCTTAAATCCTAAGAAAAAAAAATGTTACTTTGCATTGCTAGATGTTTGACTTTTTGTTTTGTTTTGTTTTGTTTTTACAAACCATTACCCTGATTGCCCTGGACAGTCAGCACACAACCAGTCTGAGGGTGGTTTTATATGGGTATTCGGTTCAGGAAGCTGATACCAAATGACTTAGTTAATGTCATAAATATTGCTTAATAACACAATGCATGATCCAAAAGTAAAACATAGCAAATTTGAGCCAGCTCTCCCTTCCAAAGGTAGATTGGCTAAATCTGCTAAATCTAGCCTGAGTCATGAATGTTAAGTGTTGGTAAGGGCTTGTAAATGCAGTAAAACAGGCCTGTATTTAGATTTTTTTTATATATATATATAATTTGAGAAATAAACACAAAGTGCTGCTTCTTCATCCGCAAGCCAAATGGATTAGCATACTTATGAGTTATTTGGTCACAAAATTATACAAATTGGCCCTTTCGGAGATATAAACCACATAATATGTAAAACCGTACAAAGGAAATATGAAGGAGCTGCTTCACTGCCTGATTAGCTCCAAAAGAAGCAGACTTGAATGGCTTAATAACATCTGGTCTGGATCTGTGTGTATTTTTTTTCTTGACTTCTTACAGTGTAAATATATCTATTTTTATGAGCAAGTCAAAACAATCCTTTCACCTCTTTCTCCTCTCTCCTACCTGCCTCATTTTCAGGGGATGAGTCACAGCGCGACAGTCGAGTTTTGAATATTAGAAGATTAGGATGTGATACCCAGCAGCGATAACCTTATAATAAGAGGAACAATCCATATTAGAGCCATGAGCTAAATGAGCCCACTGCACTGAATAAAAGGCTAAAGAGCAGGGCAAGCTCCAACCTCATTTAATAAAGTCATATGATATCTGTGTTGACCGCTGAGACCTTGGGTTTGTGATACTACTACTGCTCAAGGACTGTAATACGTGAAAGTCAAGGCTTGTGGAAATTAAACAAAAGAAAAGTCATAAAATATTGTACCACTGTAGATAATGAAACTGGCAATGAGACATTGACCCTATTAAGATAATATATTGGTGAGCAATTTAAATGTCAGCAGCATAATGTAAATTTTAACATAATCTTGTACAGTATCAGGATGGTAATGGAAAATTAAGGTCTTGATAACATCATATCTGCTGTATGTGTAATATAGAAAATCAATATTTAAACAGAAAATACAGTATTGTATCTATATAATATATTGGCATATTTTAAAAGGTAATTATATATATATTGTAAATACAGTACAATACAAGGAGATAATCAGCAAATTCTCACAGTAATGTGACAGAGGCAGGGTCTAGATTTTGAAATTGTATTATGGATGAAAAGGTGTTTGAAAAGAATAGGCTGTAGACCATTCAACTCACCTCATTTCCTTCTCTTGGGGTTTTAATCAACATTTTTATTTTAAGAGAAATTGAACATTTCAGCTCACTGTTTTGGTTTTCTGGGCTTAATGGTTTTGGTTCATTCTTAACACTCTGTTGAGAATCATTTTTCTAGAAGAAAAAAAGGGAAGGAATTGTGAGTGAAACATGACTCACAATGAATACTTATGCATTCAAAAAAGTAAAATCAGTTTACCTACATGCTCTGATATTTTTGCAAAGAGTATAGCAGTTTTACCACAAACTGTTCAGAGATGAGACAAATGTCCTTGTGCAGGCAGAACAGAGGGTACCCAAGTTCAAATACCCATAATCCTGGACATGCAGCTTGCCAACGTGTAGTTCTGAGTCACCAACCAAACTGTGGAAATGACCCTCAACCACAGGGACTCATCTCACTTTAACCGTACTTTAGCTGTCACGTGTACGAATAATGGAGGTAGCAATTTAACTATGTGCAGACAAGGATAGTGAATAACATACATAGAAATCCTGATTAGGCATGGTATTTGATGTAAAATCCAAAGTGCATACAGTCTTATCATCATGAAAGAATTTTAACTTATAGATATAAATCTTACATCTTAATATACACCCTATGTAATAAATGTGAACTCACATATCACTGACACTCTACTAAAAGGACTAGAACTGAGGAGAAATATGGCCTGTCTTCTCTTAGGTCAGTACTCTGTCAGAACTTCTTATTTCATGGTCAAATAGATTTGGCTTTAATATACCTCCCCCCACACCTTTCCAATGTTGAATTTGAGGGTCTGGCTATTTCTACAATTTTCTGAAAACCGACAATCCAATATTCACATCCACTGGCCAGCTGTGCAGAGGTGGAAGCCAAGGTTTGCCAATTTCTCTCTCTAGCTCTCTTTTTACATGCTCGACACAACTGTTTGTCAATTTCCTGTGTGTACTAGCAAGTGCGATCAACTGAATAGAAATTGGAGAGACTGTCTGAAACCATCCTGCAAATATAGCTCAGAACAATTACGTTTAATGTCCAATGTGGAGCATATCAGAACTAGTTCTGAACAAGTATATCTTGGAGCTTTGCAAGAAGGTTCTGGTTCTTTCTGTGTATGTTCTCTACACATCTGTATGGGTTTCCTCGGAGTGCAGTTTCGAGCCCAAAGAAATGCAAGGTTGGTGGATTGTAGACTGCATGTGGATGTGAATGTGAGTTTTTATAGGTTGTTTTAGTTCCATGATAGACTGTCAACTTTCTGGAGAACAGGCTTTAGTTACAGTTTTTACAGCACAATTTTTCAAGTAGTGAAGAGGTAAAGTCCCCATGAAGTCATAATCAATGTTTAAGTGTGTAAGTGTTATGGGGCTTACACTTGTGTAGTTAACAAATGATCCTCTGAGAGAGTTAATGTCTAACGCTACATTAAAGTGTTTAGAAAATCTAACACTGGTCGGTGTTAAGAAGTGTTAAATTTCGAAAGAGTTAAAAATGACATGAAATTTGGTATCAGCACTCCAAAAAGAGTTAAATGAATGTCGTGTGGCTCCATATAGACACTTTAAAAGAGCTGAAATCAACTCTTACAGTGTAAAGTTGGGTATGCTGATTTCGCTGTGTGCTATCGCTTCATGGTCGTGGGGAGGGAAGGAGGGGAGGGTAACGTGCAACGCTATTGCTGTGAACAGTAATCAATATATGCGACAAGTCACTCTGGAGCTGCCTGTACACATGTAAACATGTGGAGAGTAATAAGCACCATGTTATCGTCCACGGGATTTCAAAAGAGTGTCCCAGAATTGCACCCTGGGTTCTACAAGCCTACCAGTGCTGCAATAATTAACAGCAGGAACACGCCTGACCACTGCTCGACAAGATGCAGTGCCTTTTGTGATCTCCCTTCTCCTGTATTTGATCATTTATCAAAGAGGAGAGGGCGTTGTGCATGAGGATGCTGGTATGTCTACTGATTATTGGGTGTCTGGTAGGCTAATAATGGGAGTGGTAACCAGAGTGAGCATCCATTGTGGCTAAATAGTGATGGATGAATAGGTAATAAAATCTTGCATCAATTATTAATGGACTCCCTTGTTATAAATCACCTGTGAGGTTGTGTGCTTGCTGGTGTGTGTGTGTGTGCTGAGGGAGGGCTCTCTTCATGAATAATGAACATTCAATTCTCACCTCGACCAGGGATTTCACACCTTTCATCTGTGTGTGTGTGTGTGTGTGTGTGTGTGTGTGAGAGAGAGAGAGATAGAGGTTGTGCACGTAATAGAGAAGGAATGGGATAGAAAAAAATGCGTGAAATGCAGATCAGTCCTGGTTATCAATTGGATGTGTGTGCATGTTAAACTATGCGTCACTCTGAAGTATTGCATTATTCAGACGGCGAGTAAGAGGCGGACTGAGCCTATATCGTGCGCTTACGATTATGTTTGGATTTGCGTCAGAATGATGGATTCTCAAATAAAGGAGCGTCTTCTCCTCATTTCAACTTGTTTCTCCTGCCTGTGGAGAGAAAAGTACACCGCTGACTGCCATGTCAGGAGGCCATTAAGGAATAAACCGCCGCTGTTTAGAGCCTGCCAGAGGATCCAAGAACATAACCATTATGTCATCCACTGACATAAATGTATCTTTCATTCTTTCTTTTTACATCACTGTTTGCTCATTCCTTTCCTCCTACACCTGCTACTTTCTGCTATTTCCTTTGCTTTCTTTCTTGTTTGTTTATAGTCACATCAATCTCATGTCTGTCTGTAGCAGTGTAATGTACTGTTGCATGTTGTCTTAATGTACGTTTATCAATTAATAAATTGATAAATTAATTAGTTGTTTGACATTAAATTGACCAATTTGATAACTGTTTAAAATGTATCGACTAAAATTTCAAATATTTGCTTAGTTACAGCTTAGATTAAGTGAGGGTTTAGCTCTTTTTGTTTGTATGATATTATTGTAACTTATATAGAATTGGATTTTTGGATGTTGATTAGACCAAAGAAAGTATTTAAGAAGTCACCTGGAGTCCAAAAACTTAAAGGTCCAGTGTGTAGGATTAATGACACCTAGCAGTGAAGTTGCAGATTGCAAGCATATAAATACTCTCCCACAGCTCACCCTCTCCTTCCAAGAATGTAGGAAAAACGCTGGTTGCAATATTCACATATAAAACAAAAGGCCCCATCTCGATCAGTATTTGTTTTTTTTTCTGTTCTGGGCTACTGTAGAAAAATGGCAGTTTAAGATGGCGGACTCCATGAAAGAGGACCTGCTAACTGTAGATATAAAGGGCTCCTTTTTAGACAATAAAAACACAAGATGCTCAGGTGATTATACAATAATGAAAACATACTAATGAATATTGTATTCCATTCCTGCAAAGAAATACTCCTAAATGTTACACACTGGACCTTTAATTAAACAATTAGTTGAAAAAATAAGAATGAAAAAAATAGCTGATCAGCCGCCCTTGGCTATGTTTTAAAATTTCACCAGAAGATGACTACTCATAGCATTGACTACCCCTTTAAAACTGATGACACGTATCTCTTCAGCATTTCCTATTGTTCACACTATAACAAATAAATAGATTTCTTACCTCTCTCAGTCCAGCTTTTCAAATTACCTAAATAGTCTGTAATAATAATAAAAAAAATAGTCTTCCAGTAAAAGTCTGGTAAATCTTGGCTATTTATTTTCAGTGACCCAAGTCAAAAATGCATCTGAAAACACCTTCATATTCTCAGTTAGATCTGATGTGGCAGGGTCATTTTAATCTCCTTCGGGCTGAGCTCTCATGCTTCACACCTCTCATGACTTTTGCGCAGCAGGAACACATTAGATGATTGATGATCTTGCAGCAGTAAAAGTAATGTGATTTGGTACTGGGAAAAATACACAAAACAAGCACATATACAAAATAAAAATAAAAGTACTTTAAGGGATTGTGGAAGTTGGTACCTGGTGCCAAAAAAAAAACAAAAAAAACATGGAAAACTATATTACAATATTTCAGAGCCACTTTGAATGAATGTTTTATCAGTTTTGCAGATATGTTGTGTTACACAGTATCATTCTTATGGTGTCTGGCTTACAATTGTAATATTGTAATAGTCAAGGATAAACATTGCCAGTCTAGAAGAAGAATAAACAAATATTTTTCCCAAATCATTTCAAACATGTTATTGAACCACTGATAGTGTGGACATATTTTTTGAATAGCTGGATACTTTTTCTGCTAATTCTCACTTATTAAACTGTTGTGATCCAGTGGCTCGGAAAAAAGAACATTTGTTATGCAAGGTAAATGATCAACATCAGATCACACCAAATATTCTTTGGATTTGGATATTATCAGGAGACCTCTGTCTTCACAAAAGTACAAGCTGAGTTAGAATTTAAAATTTTTATGCATGTAGATTTGCACATTCCCCTGATTATGTCACTTTTTTTTTTTTTAAATCTCAGAATTACTCCTCTTTTATCTCTCATCCAGTAATAGACATCACACACAATAATAAATACAGGGAAAAGGGCCATGTGTTTGAAAAGCTAGCCCTCATGGCACCTAAACAAAATTGCCTCCTAATTAAAAGAGCCTAATTGAGCAGCTCTTATAGTGGCACTATGTGGTACACTAACCCACCAACATCTCTCATTTTCTGCATGCTAATATCATTGGGAAAAGCTAACATACCCTAACCTCTTGCATCCACCATTAGCCAGCACATTAGCCATTAACCCCATGCTGAAGGAAACAACTGAGGCAATGCAGCTTGCAGCATTCAGTGTCTTACTGACAATAATGGAACTCCATATAATTAAAAGACCATAGTTTGATTCAGTAGACAATATGCTTTCATACATTTCTGTAATAAACATGAAGTTGTAGCTTCAGGAAGCAGCTGCAGGGTGGAATATTAAACAGCATGCTAATTTATTAATGGATTCCAGCATGTCTGCCAAACATACAAAGGCATCCCAAGACACCACCATGGCAGAAAGGAAGAGCAGTTTGTTTGTATTTTTCAGATCGAATCTTGCAAGATTGCATCAGTCTTGCAAGAGCTGCTTTAAAGGTATTTCAGTTTTCCTTTAAGGTCTGTGTGTGACAGCTCCTGTTCTTTTAAGGGTAAAAAATGAGACAGCACAAGGTGCGCTAAAAACACAAAGAATCCAACAGTGTGAATGAATCCTGTAATCTAAAGCTATGTGTCCCTAATCAGTTGGTAAGCAAAATCGTGGTGGTACCAAGGGAATTCACTGCAAAATGCTTCAGTCAAAATTCATGCTGCGTAACTTGTACGTTGAACATTATCACTGAGGATTTTCTCAACTTTTTAGTGCAACAGTATTGGGCCTGTATTCATACAGAGCTTCATAATCAAAGAGAAGAACAACCCCTTGGGTATTTCTGCCGTAATGAATAATGTACCTTCACTAGCTACCTCTTCGAATAACCTTCCTGCTTTGAACTCAACCCAGCAATATAAATTCATGATACTTTTTAGTTCAAAACAACCAAGCCTAATTGGCTAATAAGCCTTATCGTCATAGAGAGTATGTTTGAGGAGCATAGTCACCCTAAAAAAAAAAATCAATGTCCCACAAGGAATTTCACATACTTATATCAGAATTGGCTGAGATCAGATTCTGTGTCTTGGTAAATAATTAATCATTTTACAAGAGAACAAGTAGGATAACCTATTTCCATAGTGCTTACTATACAGCTTTCAACCAGCAATAATAACTCTTCTGAGATTTAGGTGAAGCTGAGTGATAGGTTTGAAAGTTTTCCTATCACTTTCTGGGGAATTACTTTGCACATATACAGTACATAATAAAGATAACACATTACAATACAGTATTTTGCACGGAAGGGTATATCAATCAAACTGGTGATGATTTATTTAATTTAAGAATGTTATATAACTGTTTTTGAAAATGAACGTTCTTACTCCCAACTCGTCAACTACGGCAGCTTGGTCAGTGGCCCTATGCTTCAAACTATGAAACTCTATATACCCTAGCAGCAGTTTCACGGTCACGTTAGCAACAATACATATGCAACATCCGGGTAGAAAGCTTGCTGACCAAAAAAAATTGCACTCCAACCTGTTCCATACACTTCCATAGTGGTGGCTCCCGAAAGCTGCGCCATCGGTGTGTGAATGCGTATGAATGGCTAGCTCCTATGATGAGCAGCTGGCACCTTGCATGGCAGCCAAATGCCATCAGTGTATGAATGTGGGTGAATGGGTGAATGAGATATGTAGTGTAAAAGCGCTTGGAGCAGTCAGACAACTAGAAAGGCGCAATATATGTACAGTCCATTTACCATTGACTTTCTCACTCTTTGTACAATGTCATCTGACATTATCAGCACATTAAAACATTAAGCTAGGGTACCAAAAGCTCATAGTTTAAATAGGGCGGTCAAGCGGCCACATTTGATGCATTGGGAATAATAATAGGCTGTTAGTCGATAATACTAGTGGAACAGACTGAAAGATAATATATACATGAATCATTGGGTAATGATTAGTTCAAGTATCTGTGAAAAATAAAACGACGCAACCACTTTCCACCACTTTCTTCATGAGTCATTCCCTAATCAACACTGAACCAACCGCTGAGCAGCACATATTGTAGCTTAATGCAGTTAAGCAATTACTAATTATTTAATGATTAGTTACCCTTTTTGAGCCCCCTAAAGTAAAGTGGTACATTATACTGAATAGTTACTAAGTAACTATTTACTCAGTAAACAT
This sequence comes from Sciaenops ocellatus, assembly GCA_033000465.1. NCBI lineage: Eukaryota > Metazoa > Chordata > Actinopteri > Sciaenidae > Sciaenops > Sciaenops ocellatus. The sequence goes on from CP136867.1 coordinate 18,856,802, forward strand.
GGCTCTCCTATTAATTAGCAGCTCTGCTTTTAAAAGACGCTGCTCATCACACATTCTGTGGAAGCAGAGGAGAGTTTTTCCGTGAGTGTATCCTTATGTGTGATGTCTGTATGTGGCATAGTGATGTAGTAATATGTTAACTAACTCATGCAACATTGCCCAGAAAGATGTCTTAAAAATCCTCAGACATATCCAAGCATTACATGTTATGAAATAATCACAACAGAACATCCAATAATTTGGATCAATGTGTGATCATAAATTCTGCAGTTTAGGGCTCTTTGAGGAGGCTGAGGATGACAATGCCAGACTGATGCCGGTCATTTTGTTGCAAAAATAGAACAAGTCAAAATGTTTTCCTTCCCATAAACACCTGAACAATGTTCAGGTGTTAATGTTCTTGTTGTGCTATGAGACATGAGGCTTATTTATTTTGCGTGCCTGATCCTTAAATGCTTTCTACATTGATTCTTATTTTCTCTAGATGTGCATCTCACTGATTTAATTTACTTTTATTTAGAATTTAGCCTTAACACACATTTGATGTTTTGAAAGGACTTTTATTTAATATTATTGAAACCAGGCCACAAGCTTATAGCCTCATGAACTCCAACATGTCTCAGACCCCTGCCTCTAATGAGTAGTCTTTATATTTGTATTCGAGAGCATGGTGTCCGTATGAAGAGTCTATCGATCCCTCTGCAAAGAAAGAGAGCGGTGTGGTAGGAGGCCATAAAAGTGTCTTTCGATTCACTCTGTAAATCAATGAGACACACATAGAAGAGAGAGATGCAAACATTTCATGGAAACTAATCAGGGTACAAGTAATAGATGCACGGGCAGTGTGTGTGGGTGTGTCTGAACTACAGCTCTACACTGCTGCATTAGCTTGAGGATAATCGATAATGAAAAAAGATTTGTTCATGTAGATGAAATGGATTTCCCACCACACTGTTGTGCTGTAAAGGTTCTTGTAAGGTATACCTTTATGTTGGCTAGTCTGCTGTTTGTAGTTGTATGCATGTAAGGTTAGGATGAGTGTGTGTCAGTGTTTTTTTTTAACGTAAGTGGTTATGAGTGTGGAATACATTCCAACTTTCCTCAGTCTGTATATATGGCCAGTTACATTTACATATCTGTATAAATGTAGAAATGTGTGATTTTATTTGTGTGTGGGTGCAAACGTGTGTATGTTTGCTTATATGTGAGTAGGCGTGTACATGCAGAACAAAGGTAATTGCTTCTCACTTAATTCCTCCCTCCATCCGTCCATATAGGAGCTCAATTCAACAAAGCAAGAAGGGCGGCTGGTGCAAAGAGTCGTTTGTCAGCCATGTTGAAATGTTCCTAATTGGATTTCTTTGGCAGCAGTCTAGGATGGCAGAGAGGGCAGCTGGAGAGAGTGAGAGAAAAATGAGACAAGTTAATTTAGTCTCCTTCAGATGAACTTTTCCCCCTTTTGTTTGCTTTAGCCACATTTGAATTTCAATGAAAGACCACAAAGAACTAAAAAAGTACTGGTATGACACGATGCTTCATTCATGTGAGCATAATTTGCTTGCTTGTTGATCTTTGCAGCTGTGTGTGTTTTTTGCTATTCAAACACCAAGTTCCTTGGGTGACTTTAGTTTCCACAGTCAGACTGGTATATGCAACAGATGCATGAGTCATTCTTAATCATGGTATCAGGACCCAGAGTTTTAATTCTATCCATCTAGTCAGAGACTGATTTACCCTTTGGATATCAGGTGAGTGCAGTTATCTCCTATGACAGAATAACAGCTATCATCTAGCTTTTGATGACCTAGCTAAATGAGGAATCATTGCCAAATAGCCAGTTTGTGTAACCTTTTATTTTACTGCAGCAGTTTACATGATCATTCGGGTTCCATGGCCTGAGGCACCTAGAACTCTTTTGAGCCTGGATCATAAAGCTTAGCTGATATTTCTGCTTTAAGGGGTTAACGGCAGCTACATGTGTAGGCTCCGTAGCTATGCCGAAGGCTATATGTGGGGAGAGATACCACATGAAGACCACAAGAATTGTGATTAGTCAGCCTGAGCTCCTTGTGTTTTGTGTACAAGTTTCTGACAGTGCTGAAGATTCAGTAACAAACAGAGCAAAGCCATTTCCACTATGAACCTATTGCTCACTGCGACTCCCACTATCTCATTGAAAGAAACAATATAAATATGGCAACTGCACAGCATTTTATAATATTCAAAAATGAAGGTGGACTTTCCCACTATTGCTGCTATCACAAAATAACTGAAATAATATAAACGCAGTGATATAACAAGCCTGGTCATGTACCAAACATCCTTCTAGTGTTAGTGCAGTAGTGCTATCAATGGGTGAAATACAATGTTTTACCATACAACCTGATGCAACATGCCCTCACTAACGCAGCCCCTTGCATTGCCTTAATACAGGACTGTTTTTGGTTAGAACACATGCTAAGAGTCTAGCCATGCTAGCAGCTCACTGAGGCTCTAGTTATAATTTAAGACAATGCTAACATGTTGATGTTTGGCAGGTATCATTTTTACCATGGTCATACCATGCTAACACTGGGTAATCACCACTAAACTGCAGAGGCTGAAGAGTGGCAAAAAAAACCCTCAAAATACTGTAATAGCATTTACAAGAACAAAGAGGAAGATTTAACACAATCAGTGAAGTCCGGTTTAAGGCTCATCTGACCCAAAAAACACAGAAAAGTGGTTTGTAATACCATGAGTCAGAATTATACAACTCTGAAGTGTCAGTTGTCTTATCACTGGTTGATGATGCCACATAAGAAAAAGTTAAGTTTTTGCCCAACAGCCCTGCATTTTGCAGAGCCTTTAGTGTCATCAACCTTTCACAGTGGTCCCAGTAAAATGAATGAGGTGGCTGCTTTTTTGCAGCAGTGTCATCTAATGCAATCTAATTTCAACTTCTTTTCTGACCACACTTATTGATTTCATCACTGTAGAGATTACTGCATTTTACTTGCTTGAGTGCAACTCTTGAGTCCATTTGAAATAGGCTAAAGAAAACTATCTATCATCTATCTATCTATCTATCTATCTATCTATCTATCTATCTATCTATCTGTAGACCTTATAAAATCCTCAAATGTTTTTTTTTTTTCCTTTTATGACTGAGATCAATGCCAAAGCCAAAGCCAAAGGGCAAACAACACAAGTCCAAACAAACAAGACAATCCAACACAGACAGGCAGCCAGACAGATTAACAGCACCAGCATAATTAGCTCCTAGAGCTATGTGTGTTGTTTTATTAGGCCTGCTACTGGTCAGGAATGCACAAAGCGAGCCACTGGGCGAAAGGTATTCCGGTAAAATGGCTATCCTTGGCACTCATCTAGGTATTACTGTTATTGCTGTCTGAGTGTCTTTGGTTGCAGGGAAGATTCTCATGCTCTCTCCTGGTTTGACAATGGCGATTTAATGACACAGTTAAAGTCTAAATACTGTTTTAATGTTTCTATAATTTGTTTTCTCTTCCCTGGAAATCACCAGGACAAAAACGAAGATGGTGGCCATCTTCAGGCAGACATAGAACCTACAGCATTATTGTTGTTTCATGTTTTTATATAGCTTTACGATATAAGTGTTTCTTCCACTGCATCCTTATTATTTGTGGTAAATTACTAAACTTACTCTCTGGTAATATAGCAGCAGACCCTGGGCAACCTGTCATAAAAGTCTTGAAAGTCTATGGCATACTACTAAACTATACAGGAAATAACAAAAGATAACAGTATAACAGTATTTATTGCAGTACATCTATCACGAGACATAAGGTAAGCTAATTAAAATATCCCAGATGAACAATCCAACAGGTTTATAGCAACTCAGTCATTATTGTCAGTATACTATCTCTTCAGGATGAGTATTGTTCTATATCACCATGAAGAAATGCAGTTTAAATGCTTTACAGGATAATAAGGAAATAAAATTGAGAAGCTAAGAAAGATGCATATATACATACCTATCTACATGTGTCCGAGACACAAGAGAATCTGAATCTGAGAAACTATGGTAATTCTGGTTTATTACAACCAGGAGCTTACCATCAAATGTCAGTCGTGGCAAGAAACAAGAGGAGCTGGACAATCAAATTGGCTGCAAAAAATCCTCTGCATTGGTAATGCATTTGGAAAAGAAACCAAGGCAGACTAAAATTCTATCACCACAGTTTACTGAGAGAGTTCTTATTAAGTATATTGGTAGTACAGAATCCTACATCTCATGAGGTAAGATAAATACGTCATGAGAAACTCCAATAGCTCAATTTGCTCTGCGCTGCTGATGGCCCTTTTCAGTTTGCGAGAGATGACCACAGAAAGATATAATTCCAGGCTAAAAGGTGAAAGATTAAAACAAAGAATACAAAGAATCAATAACTGTTGTTTATTCATCTTGAATATAGTCACTGTGTTGCTGGACACAACCCAAACAAATATAAATGAAATTTTGGGGCTATTAGAATCTATTTTAAGTATATAAGTAAGTGGCATAAAGAGGCAGGCAGTATGCATACTGATGCAACTCTCCAGAGATCTGGGCTCCATTCAAAGCTCTCATTCATATACTAAATCACAGTCTGAAATCAAAAGCACAATTCTGGAACTGATTATTTATTTGACTTTTAGATCTCATGTGGGTGGATGGGGCTTATGGAAATATGAAGGCAAAAGCGAACATTGTCAGTGTGTTACATATAGTAATACTTAATACACAAAATAGCTGATGTATTCAACTTCAGTACGGTATGATGAAAAAAGCTCCATTGCACAATATTGCATGTGACTCCTTTGCTCTCTCTACTACAGATATTTTTGAGGGAAAAAAATACAAATCTTTTTTATTTTTACTTTTTATTTCATTAAATGCAGCTATATTTTACTTTGGTCCAACATTCCATTCTCAAGTCTTTGTACAGCCTGTGACAGCAAAGCTTATAGCCTATGAACTGCTGTTAAAAACCTTTGCAGACATCCTTAATCTACTTTGTTGATAAGGTCTTTTGGAACAACTACAACATACAGGAAATTTACACACTGAGTGCACTGAAATTCCAGAAAGAGAATGGTGCAATAGATTGCACTCATATTGCCATCCCCACACCCTGGGAACATGAGCCCTGAGACTTTTTGATTAGCTGTCTCTGTGTGACCAAATATTGTCAGTGCATTTCACATATTACAGTATATCTCATATGTCACATATCTTATATAAGACCATTTGAATTAGTAGTTGAAAATGTTATAGAGTGCAAACATAATATTTATTCAATTAGATATTTATTCAATTTATTGTTCTGAATTTGGTAGGACTGTCCATGCCAGTGCTTCTGTCATCTTCTCCCTGCACTGGATTGCACTTTCCTCCTCGACTGTCAATATTCTTGGGAAAAAAAAAAAAAAAAAAAGAACTAAAAAAATCTTGGTCCACTGAAATTCCTAGTCTTAAACCGATTGCTGGGGATGAGCGGTTGATGTGGGGAAAAAAATCTGCACGTTATCTCTAGATAAGCTAAATTGGCCACAGTGAATTCTATCTGGTAACTGCTGGGAGCTAATCAAAGTTACACAATGTTGCCAAGCAAATGATTTCCTGCAGTTTGGCCATTTATTTTGCACACGCAGCTATATTGTTACCTTCAGGGGATAGCTATGAAGTAAATTTTACATACAGCAGCAACACATTGCTCTTGTTATTTAGTTGGCTTCAATGTCCACACACTTTCTTTCGATTATCTCTCAATATCAAAACATTAGTCCAACATCGCCCCATCCTGTCAGAGTAGCCACAAACTATGCAACACAGTTCAGCAGGCTAGACAACAAAATGAACACTAAAACAACATAAAACTTGGCAAAACTTACAGCTTCCAAGTTTAAAGTCAGGTCACAAACATCTGGTATCGATCCACCACTGAGCTTGAACTGTTAGTCCTTAAGAAAGCAGTCCAAAGAAAGAAGTGATTTTTCTCCTTATAAAAGTAACACCAGCGATTGTACCACCAATGAGAATTTCGTTGGACAAGAGCGTATCAACCAACCAACTGACCAGAAGGTGACAGCCGTAAAAAGACGACTACTAATGTAATAATACATTGTAATAATACATTGACAAACATGTACATTTATGTTTATTATCCAATCATATGGATAAGGTTTGCTGCAACATTTCAAACGTAATATAGGCCTACCTCTAAAATCCACCATATGTGCAGTCCCCCCTTTCTTAGAAATTGACAGAATGTACACAAACAGCTGTTGATAAATGAATTACACAGCTGGTAGTCATGATAATCATGTCCTCAGACATGAAAAGAAACAGGCATCTTCACTCAGTCAAGCACAGAAATGGTTAAAAGTACCAACCAGTTCTTACCTCAGAGTGTTTTCATCAAAGTGAATTAACACATGGAGCTGGAGATGCTTCGAGTATACGCTGAGCACCACACGCTCATTCTGTTGTTAGATTTTCTCTCTCTCATTATTTTCCCACCTTACTTTTTCTTCCCTCAGTTTTGGTCTATTCGTTCTGTCCCATCGCATAGTTTTCTATCTTTTTTCTTCTCAGAGTGCCTAATCAGTTTTGATCCTATCCACCAATATTCAGTGTTGGAGTTATGCACATGTTGTTTTTGATATATTGGGTGTTGTATAACGTAAAAAAGTCATAATTTTTTTTTCAATAAATGTTTTTTCACTTTATGAAAGAACCTTTCTTTTAATATAAAAATGTATTTTTTTCTTCTCGAAAGGACACCAAGACACAGTGACTCACGCCATGTGGCTGTTTTTCAAGCTGGTCTGTTTAACCCAACTGAGTTCAAGACGCAATTTTGCGATAACAGAATCATCAATCAGGTTAGACTTTTATACAAGGTTTGCCAAAAAGCCTATAGTTAACATATGTAGTCTATATGTTAAATATTTTAATATGTGTTTCTTAAATGCCTTAAACATCGTAACCAAAGAATCCTGACACACATCATTGCTCATCTCACAGTCTCGACTGCATACAAAACGTGACCTGTGTCATTAGTGACCCCTTGAGTGCAAAATTCCCATCATGCCAATTTCCTGTTGGCCTCTTGATGGGTGATTATCGTCTATCTGGCATGCTCTCTTGAATCAGCACTAAGCTAATGACATGTTGTTGGGCTGAGTGCAGGGAGAGAGACAGACACTTGAGTCTCGGAGAGCAAAGTAGGATTTTTACAAAACGAGGCAGATGCTGTCATTTGCCATCCCAGTCTTTTGACACATGTCCTCATAATCCTGTGGAATAACAGGGATTTAGGAGGGTTATAATACAGTGTAGAGTTTGATTGGTTTGGGTTTCAGCATTGGTCAGAGTGGCATGCACACACAGGGATACATGCATAGTCACAAGCCTGCAAACAACACAATCACTAGAATATCACAATATAAATAACATAATAACACAATATAAATCTTAGAAATTATTTTATGGCTCTCTCTAAAAATACTTTACTAAGTAATACTAAGATTACACTACAAATTCTCTTCTTGAATGTTACTATTTTTTTCTCCTCAGTATCTTTTTTTTAGGGGCAAGTCGATCTTTAGGGGGAGGTAAGGATTTAGCACACTATGACTGAAGTATATGATGCCCAAACCAACTTGATGCATATTTTTAAACATTCTTGACCACTTGAAAATTGTTAAAGAATGTAAAAAAATCCTTGAAAATACCATGTTAAGTCACCAAGACATTGAGGAACACCATAGAAAAATTAACATTGTGAAAGATTTTGATATTTGGAGATTTCTTTTTTTCAAGGATTGGACGACAAGTGTTTCTGGAAATTGCAAGTTTCAGAATTGGTCTAATTACAATCTAATGGCTATTAAGAGGACTACATCCATCACACATAAATACATTGGACTCATAGACCCACAGTGTCAGTTTCAGTCTCAGTTTTCCATTAAAACCTATACAATTCCACTCCTGTTTAGGGACCCTAGCATGAAGAAATATTATTATATACACTAGACAAATATAACACATTTATACTTATATACTTATATCCATAGAACCATTCAGATGTCTTGAGGTGTGTCAATGGACCCCTTTGAAAATGGTCATGACATGGCCATGCAAGGTCCTGGTCTTGTGTTAAGACCAGCATAAGGGGTATAAGGAAGTAACATAAAACCAGGTGGTAAGGTTAATAAACAAAGGGAATTTATTAAAGGAAAAGTCAAATTGTTTTAACAAAAGGAGGTGAGGCAAAAGGGAACAAAGGGTTCAGTATCTTGCCTAAGGGCACTTTGACACATAGACACAAGGAACCAGAGTTCAAACCACCACCCTGTGATTAGTAGACAACCCAGTCCAGAACCCCAGCTGCATCAAAGCCATCTCACAAAAAAAAAAGTCACACACGGAAATGCCAAAAGGTACAAGAAAACCTGGTGTTTATTGCCTGTACTGTTGGCCCCAGTCCCATATTTAGGAGAAAGAGATTAGAGAGCTATGCCGACATATGCTGCAGCCTTCTGGGATAAAAAATAGATTGAGACACTTTAGTCATCAAGACAACTGCTGTTACCTGTTGGAATCCAGCCTTTAAATATAGATGTCTGAGTAATGCTTTTTTTTAAGTGGTCGGGGATCCAGCCAAGTGAAATCCCTCAAGTCCAGAATATGAGTATGTCTGTGTGTCCTTTGGAGGGATAAACCTAAACTATAATTCAGACTGCACAGCTGAGGCTTACAAGACACATTCACAATAAGACATGTATGAATTGGTTCAGTAGACCCCTGGAGGATTGACTGCTTTAGATAAGACAGCTGGTCAGGTGAGAGCTGACCTATTTGATGTTAGCAGTCTTCAGATAAACGCACTGAGACAACTGCAGTTGACATTCTTTTCCAAGCAAGCTGAGGGAAAACATATTCTGAGGAAGAAAGATATATGAATTTTACTCACACTATCAATCACAAATATGCTTTTACAGAAGGAGATACGTGTTTATCTTTGTTTAATATGGTCATCATATTCAGTTACATTACTAAGCTGACTGGGGTGAACTTCATGAACACATCATTCATACAATATATATGTTATAGTTGAAAAAAAGTATCTTAATGTTTAATAAAAAAAGACCTATCTGTATAGGGTATTTTCCATAATGTTAAAATGACAAAATGTGCTTGTCAGTGGCAAAAGCAAGTACTTTTAGCGGACATACATTGGTGCACAATTGCCCCTAAGGATTACACATTGCAGCCAGTTTTGCAGCTGCCAAGTTACCAACTACAGTGCCCCTGTTCAACACTGGACCAATTTAAAATAATGTTGTCCCCATTAGTCACTTAGACACCATCACATGGGAAAATATACAGAATTTACCCTTTAAGTAAGTGTCCTTTTAAGTGTCCTTTTCCAAGATGGATGAAGCAGAATAATCCTGTTTGAAGAGAATCTGAATCTCATCATATAGCACAAATGAAACATGGTTTTGCACTGATTAAGGTCATATTGATATATATATATATATATATAGATGATATTGGAGTAATGTGATACACAATTATTCAGTTTAGATAATCTTGTCCAATAGGAATATAAACATAACTGAAAAAAATGTCTTTAGAATTTCTTGAGAGTCAAAGCTGTACATGAAACTGCAGACTAGACGGTGTTACGGCTGCCGCAGTGCGGCCTGGTTTTTAGTGCAGGCTATGTGTGTGTGTGTGTGTTTCTTGTGCTGTGTTCCCCTGTGTCCCCTGATTAACCCCAAGCGTCAGAGGCGGGGTCACGTCAGCAACACGTCCGGGATGTGTAAGACCGGGATTGGCGCAGCGTCCTCCCCGCGCCGCCAATCAAAGGGCCCAATTGCCGGCGTCCTGATTATTTAAACGGCAGCCGCCAAAGCATCCAGGCGGCTTGTTTTTCATTGTGGCTTTGAGCTCACCTCGTTTGGATAAATTGTGATTGTTAACTCGTTTATGAATTGTGGAGGTTATTTTCGTTTGGGACTGGGCAGGGTTTAATTTAGTTGATAATACTGATACTGATTACACGTAGAGTATTTTTGTTAGACCCATTAGTCAGGGGTGCTGTTTTGATGTGTTTTTCGTTTTTGATAAGTCAGATAGTGAGGTTTTTGTTTCCTGTTTTGTTCAACTCAGATAAGAATACTATAGGCTCTTTTTGTTATATTTATTTGTTCTTTTTAACAGCATCCGCTCGCCCTTTGTTCCCTTTTGGACCTCACCTCCTTTTGTTAAAAACAATTAGAATTTTCAACTTAATAAATACCTTTGTTTAAACCATAACACCTGGTTTTATGTTGTGTCCTACTACCCCTAAGCTGGTCGTAACAGACGGAATAGTTTGGAACAGACTATATAGCATGTAAGAGTCACTTCCAAATAGTACATTGCCTCTGACAGCTGCCAGGGAATCCTGGAACGTGTTTTTTCTGATTAACTCGAGATGTACTTCATTCTATGTATGTAACTGCCCTCGTGCTGTTTATGCAACCAAAGACGTACTGCTCATTTCTATTGCAGTGCACTCCTGAAATAATAGTTGCTCAGTTGACAAGTGGCACCAGGAATGTGCTGCTGATCAGGAGGCATGAGGTCTTCATTAAAAATATTCACTTTTAGCGGGTATCATCTGACAGTGAAAAGGCTGAAAGCACTGCTGTTACATAAAAGACATGAGATGAGAAACATGTAATTAATCCCAGAGTGAGCCATGACTCTCCCTCACAACAACTAAAACCTAATGAGTATAAATTTAAAAATGGAGAATAAATGTTTATGCACAGATGGAGGATGACTTCCACTTCCATCAAAACTGAAATGAGCCCACAGTGTGTGCTAATATATTATTATAATGTAATATTCCCCTTATACACTGATTTATACTGATTGGCTTTGAGGTTTGATAATGGTCCTTGGTACCAGACTGATGTTTCAAGGGCTGAATGAGTCAGAAACAGCTGTTTGCTGCCAAACATATGGTGTATTTTTACTTTTATACTTTACATCACTGATAACGTCATACGTGTTGATTGCTGGCATAGAATAACTCTCCTATTAAAAAAGAACTCTAATATATAATAAAACGTACCCTTTTGCAGAATGAAAAGAGTATAGCTTTCTCATCCTCGAGATGTGAGATTAATCTGAGACTGATGTTGGTGCTGTTGGGTATGCCCATTTGTATTTGTAAAAAGAGCTGTTGCAACAAGAAAATATACAGCTGCTTTTTTACATACACTTTTCTAGCAATTCACAGTACCAAGCTATAACACTGATCCTCAGTGTTTCACTGATCCATAACATGATTTAATCTAGATTAGTGAAAAGTGCAGAAGAGTGGTCGAATCACACCAGTTGGAGGTCATTTATTTATCTCAATAACACTGGTGATGACACTTACTCTTCCTTTTCAGCCTCGCAACCTCTTCAAGTGCCTGCATTTTCATTGACGTTTGCAGATCTCGGTTATACCTGAAATCACTACTTAAAGGTACAGTGTGTAAGATTTGGGGCCTCTATTTTCAGAATAAGGCAAACATGGAATATAATATTCATAACTATATTTTGATGCATGTATAATCACCTGAAAATAAGAATCTTTTTATGTTTTTTACTTAAAAATGATCCTTTTATATCTACAGTGGGAGAGGGTCCCCTTTCATGGAGGCCGCCATGTTGAAACACCTTATTTATACAGTAGTCCAGAACAGACAAACTAAATACTGACTCTAAACAGGGTCCTTAAAGTGTTGTTTGTCCTTTACATTAGGAAGGTGAGGGTGATGTGAGGAGATTACAATGCAGTGAGTGGACAACTAAATGCAACTAAATTCTACACACTGTACCTTTAAAATATAGAGCATCACATTTACCCTCCCTTACCCTAAGTGCAAAATGAATGCACTACAGAGTGCCCTTGAACATTCTTTGGCATGTACAACACTTGCTAGCAATCCCACAATACTGTGTCATATTGTGTCTATTATATAAGGACCAGTGAATAAGGGAGTGATGCTGGATGTGGCCCAAGTCATTTCACACTTATCCACCAGTTGCCCTAATAAAGTGTTCTGGTGTATAAAATTATACAGTATTTTTTATTTTATTTTTTTTTCCAGTCTGCAATTGGCCTTCTGGCTGCTTCCACCTTACTTGTGGTCTTTTGGACCAAAGTGTCTAGTAAACTGGTAGTAGACTCTTTCAGTGTCCACAATTAGGTCCTCCTCCATGTTGCCATGTTCCTGTAAATGGTAAATGGACTGTTCTTATATAGCGCCTTTCTAGTATTCCAACCACTCAAACCGCTTTTACACTGCATATCTCAGTCATTCATTCACACACATTCATACACGGATGCCATTAGCTGCCATGCAAGGTGCCAACTGCTCATCAGTTTTAGGAGCTAGCCATTCATACACATTCACACACCGGTGGCACAGCCTTCGGGAACAATTTGAGGTTCAGTATGTTGCCCAAGGACGCTTCAACATGCAGACTGGAGGAGCCGGGGATTGAACCAACGATCATCTGATTGGTAGATGATCGATGGCTCTGACAAAAAAATGTATTTTTTGATGTAATCGAAATGGATCTCACCGAGGAAACAATCTGCCATCACTGCACCAACCTGGGTTTGATTTTCAGTTGTGATGCTCCCTGCAAGCTGCATTTGTAACACTGGCTGGTTGGGGGACACATGCTGGGGGAGTGGGACTGCACTGCTGAAAACTGTCAATGGCATGTAAAAATAATAATACGAATAATAATGTGGCTTGTGACTGTATCTGAGGAGACACATGATCCCCGCTGTGTTCCAAGACACACAAGGGATTCAGCATTACACTGGGAGTACAGACAAAGAAAAGACATAACTATGTTGAAATGTCTCAGAAGGCCCATGAGTGAATTACTGTGTGACAACATAAGTGCATTGTTTCATGTAATGGCACCAGAAAGCACGTCCCACAGTGGAAGTTAACCCCACATGTTCTCCTGGATACGTCTGGAAGCTGTCTCAAGGAACTTAAAGTTCCCTCATAAAAGACTCTCTGGCCATTACTGCCCTCAGTGGAGCAAGGCGGTAAGAGGAGTATGCATGAAAGTGGCTAACATGATGTAATGATTCCTGAGACATGATGGTGGAAAGATGGCTTCCTCAGGGGCTGTGCTACAAAACATGGATATCACATTATTGAGACAAGGGTCTGAGGAGGCTGCTTGGTTGTAAATCCTCATCTGGGAAAAGAAAAGGAGCTGGAGAAGAAGAAAAAAACAATGAGGATGGAGAATGGTGTAGCCAATCCATCAACAGAGAGAGAGAGAGAGAGAGAGTTTGTGTTTTTGTTTGAGTCTATGCATGAATGTGTGTGTTTTATGGATGTGTATCCTCTTAGGAGAGAAGAAGTCTGGCACTAACTCTGGTATGAGACAGAAGGAGAGAGGGGGCACAGAAGAGACAATTGGTAAAAAATGACAGCAACCATTTCTGTATATCTGTGTAAGTGTGCAAATGGATGCAAGAGTGTGTGTTCCTTATGTGTGTTAGCGAAGGAGCTTATTCTCAACGGAGAAGAAAAACTCTGAGGGGAGATTGAGAGGTAGAGTCAAGAGAAAGCTATGAAAATAGGTGTGTGTATGTGTGGGAGAGGTAGTTTATCCTCACAGGGAAAGGAACTGCCAGCAATGAAACAATGAGAGACAAGAGACAGAAAAAATAGTGGAATAGTTTGGCACAAGGTAGATAGAAATCTGAAGACAAGAATGTGTTTGTGTGAATGTTACGGAAGCAGCTTGGCGGTACATTAATCATATATGCAACACTTCCACAATTATACAGAGCCTCGTGTAATTCTAATTATCCATTCGAGGACAGCGCCGACTCACCAGTTCGCCGCAGGGCTGAAATCAAAGACGACAGAGAGAGAGAGAGGCAAGGGAAAGACAAAGTAATGAGAGAGCTGGGGAGGGGGGGGGCAGACAAGAAGAAGGCGAGGGAGAATCTCACAAAGAAAACAATGTGTTAGTTAAATGTTAATTAACTAGAGACAAAAAAGCTGCACATAGGCCACTGCATTATGAAGGAGAGGATGAAAAAAGGGAAGTATTTAGAAACGAGGAAAAAAATGACTGTTTTGTTCACAACAAACACATGAAGGTGTAGAGGAAGCGAAGGCAGCAGGGAGGCTTAAGTATTAACCTATTAACGCAGCAGGTTTGTCATGCTGTAAGCCTCTTAGGAGGACCTTTCCAAGCCGAGGGGCGGTGAGAATGTCAATTTAGTCACTTTCTCTGCTGGTAATTACACACTATCTCTGGGCTAACAGCTTTTTTTTTGCATGCAGACGGACATGTAAAAGATATTAAAAAGAAAAGATATTCAAGCAGAGGACACGCAGAGGAGAGACAGGATTCTTGTAGACAGTGGAGGCAAAGTGGCTGTCTAATTAGTTGATGATGTAAATGTGTAGGATATGACCAGATAAACCACTATGAAATTCTTGATATTATTCATCAAGACGACTTTTTTGAATAATATCTCATCTTAAATTATTGACGCTCCAACGGCCAGTTTTTTTTTTTTTTTTTATCTACATGTATAAAATGTTTGTAGAGTCAACATTACGTTAAACAATAACAGAAAAATGTGTTGATTCAAATAATGTAGTAATAACCCTCATATATGATACGTCTTCTTTATTTAAAAGATGACACACCTGAGGTCAAATACAAAACTGAAGCCTCTATCGCAACAAAACCTCAAGATAAGTTCTCAACCCATGACACGGCTATTCATGCCAATTTCCCTCAGTCATTTCATCGACGTTATACAGTATTAACCAAAATCTAGTATGGACAGTCATGCATTCCCTCTTATCTTTCCTCAAACATTATGTTATTACAGTTTGCAACTGCAAAAAAATAAATAAATGTGTATCAAACAGTTATTGCATGATACATTAAATAAATTATATATACATCTGAAATTATATATAACCTGTAACTGTAATAGGAAGAGAGAGCTTATTAACCCCAGTGTCACACTTTGATCCACTTTCCCACTTTTCTTTCCTGCTAAAATCCAAGTGAAGTTTGCATATGCACTGATGACATTGTACTATCTAAAAATAACATCACATCTACATACTGTGTCTATTTGTAATTAAACATTTGCATAATATCTCATCTTTAATGCAGATGAAATATTTCTGTTTCGTGCATATTTGTAGTGCTTTCATGTGTTGTGATTCCACTAAGGAGTCATGTCAAACAGTATCTTCTCGTCTCTATAAGATTAACCTCTTCTCGCTGGGAGAGCAGCGTCGATGCTTCTTGGTAGAGATTCACCAAATGTCTGGAACTCTACCGAAGGGATGAAAACTGCAGAAGTCAAGAATAGCCAGGCTCGCTTATTACTAAACTGGAATTTAGTTCAGAGAGCTGTATGAACAGCTGTTTCTACACACCTCCCCCTGTTAATTTTGAGTGCTTATTGTTAATGCTCGGATTAATAAATGTGAATAAATTATGCTTTGTTGTGATGAAACTTTTGTTTTGTTATGTCGAGTTTAACAGCACCCAGTCGTTCAATGTGCTCCAGGCACTGTGGATAGATAAAACTCAGATCTGTCCTTGTCATTTGAGAAGACTGCAACTGCAACTTCACAGGTGACAAAAGACCTAATAAGTTATTACGAGGAAACAAAAGGTTGTTTGCTCAAGAGAACGAGGTATATGTACTCGTTATGATGAGAAAGCAACTTTTTTTTTTTTTTTGGTCCTTTAACATACACAAAAGTTTCTTACAAGCAAATTACCTCCAAGTAAATGTATATGCATATCATAAAAAGTGGTTTGTATTATTTATGCTTAATTATGGGAATTATTGGGGCAGTATATGAGGCTAATCGATGCTTGGTCAATTTTAACTTGGTTGTAATCCCTGAACAGTTTTATTCTCCTCGTGTGAATGAATAGACCCTGGAAGCTCCTTGCAGAGCTCATCTATTTTTCAGGGTTAGATAAACCCGTCTAGTTCTGTCATGTAAATATTTCATCTTGCCTGCATCTCTCAGGGTAGTTCCCCTCTCGCTTTAACTCCTATTTTACCCCACAACTATGTTTCCTGGCTTCTGTCTCTCTCACTGGTGATGTCATGATCTTGGATTGTGTGTCTCCCTGTCTCTTCCTCTCTTGTGCTAACCAAAACACAGCCATCACAATTTCTCACTTCTCATTCACTCACCTGATACATTTTCAAACGCGATGGAGTAGCTTGTTTATTGTCTGTTTTCCAGTTAAGGTCTCATTGCACTTACAGTAGACTGGTTTTAAGTAATTTTCCAACTTCCATCAGACTCTGTCAATAACCAAGGACATCCAAGATGTCATTGGCACAGCTCACAGTGGCCTGTAACTGACAACAAATATTTTTGGCCTACATCTCTGGCCAAATAGCTGGCCTCCGATCTTGTTGAAAATCAGTTAAGTGTATATTGCGGTGATTGTTAACTGGAGGCAGTGGGTCATATCCAGCCTGCGAAAGCTTCCCATTCAGCCCAATGGTCACTGATGAAAGTTTGCAGATAATGAGTGTAGAACGGTCTGTGGCAAAATTGCCATTAAAAAGCCGTATTAAGTTACGGCTAGTGCAAACCGAACATTTCCTACAGCTGCAGCTTCACATGAAAAGCATTTAACTGGGGGGGAAAAAAAGTTAACTTTTATTATGAGGCTGTCACAGGAAATTCAACATCAGTCAGTAAGCTTGAAACTTGCTGCTATGGCTCATCAAAATGCATCTACAAAACAAGAAGATGGTCATTTTCAGCATTTTTTTTGACAGCAGATCAGTTTGAAATATTGCAGGGAGTAATGGAACAAGAAGGAGCAGCCACAGTGAGTTGTAAAATGCAGAGCTGCAGGCGACAGACTGCACACACCAACTTCTCAGCCCGGTAACAAACTCCTTTCACTTTCGCTGTTCGCAGGCTTATGTGTGAGAAGCATGAAATCTGATCACGGCCACACACAGAAAGATGGAATTATTGGCAATTATTGCATGACTTCTTTATTAAAACTACAATGGTTTGCTTTGTTGCAGCCAGAATACTGTGACTTGTAGTGTTAAACCTCATTTGCTGTTAACACCGGTAAACACAGGTGTCACATGCACAATCACTGTGCACATGCATAATAGCGTCAAAAGCGATTAAAGTTTATTAATATTACCTGACAATCAGGACTGCATTATACAATTACATTTTCAGAATTACAAATTTTAACCATCATTCCTCTGCCTCCTGGGCCCAAGTTCTGGGAGCATTTTTTAGTTATCATTATGGATGTCTGTTCACAACGATAAAGGCAAATAAAAATAACATTAATTTATGAAAATATTAACAATAATGGGCTAATTAGCCTATTTGGCCTAAACACATATACACAGTTTTTATACACACATCTACACAACTCTCCACACAGAGAAGCTGAAGAACACAGCATTAAGCCCTTCAGTTCTAATTTTAAAAATAGACCACTTCATCAATAAATTGAAAAGCCTTTCTCATGACCACTAGGTTGCAATAAAATTAATAAAACATGCAAGTGGCATTAACAGACACCCACCGAACCCTGACAGACTCAAACACAAAGCACTTGTTAGTGGTGTGTTAGTGGATTTTGTTTTGAAGGATGTATGTGCTAGAAAGAGATCATTAAAAGGGAACATCATGAACCAAAACCAAACCATGTTGTGACAATATGTTGATTTTAAAAGTTGATCTAAGTGCACATTAATGGCTTATTTATAGCTTTGTAGATATTAAAGGCAAAAAAGTACTAGATTACTATGATATCAGTATTGGTGTGAGAGATTAATAGCTAGTTTGCACTTTCATTGACAGGGGAAAATAGTAATGAACCATGCCAACAGCAATAAGCTCAAGGGTTACTCAAGATGATGTGCATGCATCAGCCTAAATCTGGATTATTTCACTATGAATCCAGGTAGACATAGCCACACTTTTTTCCTCTCTCCACTCCATACGGGTGAAACAATCTCCCGTTTTGTTGTTGCTGTTGTTACAATCAATCTTTTGCTCTCTTCCTGTCAACTCTGTTGCTTTGGACTGCTCTAGGCCCTCTCTGTCCCTCTTTTCTAATTTCCATTTAGTTGTTTTCTCTCTGAGGCATCCTGTTTCTCTTTTCTTTTATTTTGATACCAATTTAAATGAACAATTTGACCATAAACATGTTCTTATCTGCAATAGCCCAAAGAAAGAGTTGCAAGGAAATAGATTATCACTCACGCCCGAAACAAACTATGTCTTATTTAGTTCTCATTAACTGAATCTAATTAGCTTGATTGTTCCAGGCTATTCAATGTAAAAAAAAAAAAAAAAAAATCAATTCAGTTCATTATTTTTATGTTGTAAAATAATCTGTTCTCTAGCTAACAGCACTTTTCTAAAGAAACACTAGGTGACAGAAAAAAAGTAAAGTGTCTAAAGTATGTGTCTGAGTTAATATTGACTCTTGAAAATTTGTACAAAACAAAATATTTGTTTTTTACACATTGAATTCTGAAGCCTTTAATTACCTCTGGGGATTTAGTTGCCTCAACCTCTCTGAACATGCACCTTGTCTACAGGAGATGCATAATGAAAGTAGGCACCTTTGCAGCACAGACAAAAGACCTGCAGTCCTTTGTCTGTGTCTGCATAATGGATTCACAGTATGGCAAAACACATAAGTCAAAAGATAAGGGGACTTATGAACTGTTGCTATTTTAGTGGCTATTTTAGTTACCCTCAATATTATCCATTCCCATTTAAGACAGATGATTGAAAAACATGGTCTGATGCAGTTAGCCATTCACAGTTGGTTAATCTTTTCATGTGACAGACAAAAATGTCCACATTTAATGCATTTAAACTTGTTTAGGCTGATTACAGGTTTGTTTTTAAGATTGAAGGTTTGTCTGTAAATAACTGAGACACAATTTCATCCGGATGCCTTTAAGTAATTAGAGAATCAGATTCAACCATGTTTACTTGTTAAGGATTCAGACTGACAGAAGCACTGCATCTCATTCATTTCAATGAGGCCACAGCACTGGGAAGAGCTCCATGCACAGTGGTCATGGACCAATCAGGGCGAGGAAGTACTGGCAGCCACAGCACGAGCAACAGGCATGATTAACTGCTAGGTGTGTGATGAGGTGTGTGAGAAGTCACTGTTTGCTCAAAAACAACAATGGCAGCTGCTAAACGGTTTACCGTAGATCCATATCACCTGGCTTGTATTTTTTGAAAGTGCCTGCACTTCTCCAAACAGTTTTCAACTATGACCAAATTGGTTCTGTGTAATGCATTGCAGCTTGAAAACATCAAGACGTACAGTTCTTGCTGCTGTGAGATAAACTTTCCAGAGTCTTAAAATGCAGCCTCCTCCTCCTCCTTTTAGCCTGTTTTCAAGCTTATACTCTTCAACCCGTACCAATCCTGCCATTCGTACAATGACATAATCAGAATAACAGGGGGTCATATCAAGGGTAACATGTAGAACATAGCCTCAAGTGGTGAGGGTGGTGGGAGTGTTGGGGCATTTATTTTACTGCTGCACCAACACTGTGTGACTGCGCTGAAACTGTGAACGTGGAGTGCAGGCTGCACTCTGACAGTGATGCTATTTAACACAGTCATCCGCCCTCAGGGCTAAAGGTCTGTCCACATTATGGTGAAGTAGTGAGCGCAAGCCAAGAGCAGCGTGTGTGCATATTTACACACCAACATTGCACACACATTGACATACGGACATGTGAAAGTGTCCATTGTGTATGAAAACACACATTTATGTCCTGTATGCCCTGCGTTAACATCCTTTTGAATCTGCGAATGTGTGCACAACAGCTTTACGATTACTGCTTTGGTTCTGTGTGAATGGACACTTCAATTCACTGAAAAGCAGGGGTCGGGTACAGTCAGCAGGAGATGATTATTGTTGTGAGTGTCAGTGGCTAAATACTGGTTCTCTCGTCTCTAAATGGTAAATGGCAATAGAGGTAATTAGCAGAGAGGCCAAGGAATCAAGGAGGAGGGAGGAGATTTGAGAGGATAGAGTGTGCATGTGACATGAAGAACCAGTGTGAACGGATTTGGGAGGAATTGGATGTTGATTTGTAGAGATGAACAAAACAAAACAAAAAAAAGCAGCAGAATGGAGAAAGAGTGAGAAAAAAACGTTGTTTTTAGTTTAACCTTGTGAGCTTTTGTGAGTCTCAAAGCTGATGCAGAGGCCAAATGGTTGCTGACAAACTGTCATGCCCATTTAGGAACAGAGGCAAGTATGATGTAAAAACACCCATGCACACAAAACTGTCTCATTTCTCACCTTCAGCTATAAAAACTCAAAGTCTCAGGAGACTTCACTCTTTGGTGTTTGAAACACAATTAGAAAGAGCACTCTAATTAAAGCAGTATGGAAGTTACTTTGCCCTACCTGTATATTGAAGTGGGTCAGTGGGGGCTTTTCTGTGCTCAACACAACACCTAAAGACTCCTCTCACATTTTAATTAGATGTGGGGGTTTTCAATTAATTGCTTGAAGGGGGAGTGTGTGTGTTTATTTGTGTTTTAGGTTGTGTGTAAGTGTACCTGAGAACAAATTAAAGTATTCCAACAAAGATAAAGTAATCACGTACATTAGTCACCAGGAAGCGCTTCACAGAAAGTGGTTAGCGTGCAGGCACATACACATGCTGCTCCAGTCCACACACACTTTTAACCCTCAGATCTAACCTATAATATATTCAAATTGGAATTTCACTGCCGTCAATATCTGTATGAGTTCATCAGCTCCATGATGTGAATGTGATTGGACCTGACATGAGTAATCAGGCATAATCTGTCTCTCTTTCGAACTCCCCTTTTTTTCCCATCTCAGTTAATTCCTTCCCACTCACTTCCTTCTCATGTTGTCATATAAATATACCAAAGTAGTAAGTGTCACAGGACAGTGGTGAAGTGTGACAGAAATCTAACCGTGAATGTAACCACGTTAGCTTTTGACATTTGAGGTGATTCCTATAAAGAAAGAGGATCAGTGAGCTGCTGAACCAGTGATCATTGTTGTGGAGAACTTGCTGAAATCAATGGTCAATGGTGAGGTCAGGAGGGAAGAAAGTGTTCAGGAGCCTCCTATGTCTTATACTGTAATATTTATTGACGCTTGGCCAAGGAGAATTAGAGACACTCTCAAATCAGAAGTGCCTGAGCCGGTCTCACATTCTGCCGAACTCATCCTGGTGATTAGACTTTAAACCCCCACAGAACATATCTCCGCCGACATCCTTGAACGTTACATTACTTGGTCAAGCTACATAAATTTAGAAACTTAGAACCCCAACCAGCTGTACTTCACAGAAAAATAAACCCAAATGATGCATAATGAATGAAAAACATCACTTATTAAAGTGTAAAGGTTATCACTCACGGATCAATTCTTCCGCTCAAAATCTGATCCCATTCAGTGTGAATAAGAGCAGATCATGATCTTGGTATCTAAAGTAACAGGCTATTATTTCATTTGCTTTTGTACTGAGCATTTTCCCTCTGACATGTTTTCACACAAGCCCTTTAAAATCAATGACTTGTGCACACTTCATTTGTGTTAGTCTGAGTCAAACATACAGGTCAAATTTTCATTTTCCCACTCTCTCTTTTTTTGCAATATCAAATGAAACTGACAGGCTAAATCATAATATTCTGTTTTAAATTTCATGATGAAATGTGTTTTAAAAAAATAATTATTCAGAAAATGAATGAGCCATAATGTTTTTTTTTTGTTTGTTTGTTTGTTTTCTTCTTAATATTTAATTTGGCTCCCATCTTCTTCTATTTGCCATCTGACTTTTGTTTTCCAAGTTTTTTAGGTTGTTTTCCAGTTTTGTCTCACTCAATGCTCATGCATGGGTACGTGTGTGTGTGTGTGTGCGTGTGTGTGTGCGTATTTTAAATTAATTCCATCTTCTTTTTTTTTTTTTTTTTCTTAGTGTGGGCTAATCCTTATTAGTTTGTGTAGCATTCAAGAGAAAAGGTGTCATATCCACTGACCCACAGCCAAATGAATACTGTGTTTATGTGTGTGTGTCTTGTTATTATGCCTGCAAATGTATGTCTTCTCCTGTGTATCTGTGTTTGGGTACAGAAATGTTACTGCATGAATCATCTACATCTACAGTGTGTAGTGTCATCTCGTCCTCCCTCTCTTCCTCCTCTCAACAATTAAGATGCCTATTAGAATGAAGCCAATACTTGGCTGCTCGCTGCAGTTGCTCTTTGCCTAGTATATCTATATATGTGTATATTTACCTGAAAGTATCATCATTAAAGTGAGATGCTTGGCGCTGCCCAAAATAGCTTTTCTGAAGGTCAAAACAATCAAAATTCCACTTGGCCAGTATGTGTTTAAACACGCACACATGTATCTGTTTGTGTAAAGGTAGGAGTGTATTTTGTCGGTTCTGACCTGATGAAAATCTGAGTAGGAATCTATTATCTCAACTGGCTTGTAAAACATCGCATATAGCTGCTGTATGGCCTAAAATCTAGGAGGAGTTTATTTTGGTATCACAGAAATACAAAAAGACATACATTATGAAAACGATAATCACGATCATTATTAGCCAGTTGAGGACAGCAAGGCTACACTTAGTTCCCATCAAGGTGATGGGAGTGTAGGGAGTCATTTCAGTTCTCAGCATGTCAAATGATGACAAACGTTTCCATTATAAGAAAAAAAACTCACTCAGGGCACAGTGGCTTCTTCTGATTAGTCTGGAAGTGCAAAGAAAATGTCTCATAATTGAAAATTGTTTTTAAAGAAAACTGCACTTGCCATGTTGTACGGGTTGTTTTAAAGGCAACTTTGACACACACACATGCCAATTTCTTTACAGGAATTTAGCCTGGCTTCTGCTGTATGTTAATTAAGGCTTAAGGCTTCAAAGGAGAGCGACTACAGGGACTCATTAAAGCAGAAAGAACAAGGGAGAACATCAAGAGAGAGAAGAGTTTGAGTGATGGTCAGTAGAAGAAAGCTTGTACGTTGTTGTTTGCCAGGTCCTGGACAAAGAAGTGACTGCCAACGGGAGACTGGAAATATGCCACGACTGAGTCTGCAGTTATCCTGTATGAATTGGAGGGAGGGAAGTTCTTGCTGATTCTAGACCTGGTAAATTGTTTTATTCTGTTGATCTTTCATTCTGTTCATTCTTGACCTTGAAAATAGCAATATGACAAACTAACCTTAATCAACATCCACGTCCTAGCTTTTACCAGAGACAACATTTTTGAATTTCTAGAATCCTAAAGTAAAAGTATATCCAAATCAAAGTGGTCAAATGCAAATTAAGACCATAGCCCCGTTCCTAAAGCATTTTAAAAATCCATCTTATCACCTTCACCTCAATTCAGACGTGTCACAATAAAACTAATTATAATCAAGTGCGATGTGCGAAATTTCAGCACATGCAATAGTAGTAGTAGGTAAAACAGTCTAATACAACAGTCCTGCAATAAACATTTCCTCTTCTTCAAAAGTAAATTCTTGGCCTAACAACTTTACATGATGCTATTATATATGTAATGATCTGAAGTGATTTTAAATCTTTCCCAGTTTTCACAATATGGAAATATTGCCAAAGTACTGATCTACACACATTATGAAATATATATAAAAGATAAATAAATGTGACTTTATTGTTGTTGTACTTTTTAGTCTATTTGTCAATGAAAAAACTGCTATATAGTCAAGATAAGTCTCAATCCAGGTAGCAGCAGGTGAGTGATGGATACTGTGGACAGTGGGGAAGTGAGGAATGGCAGGAAATAAATTGTCCAGGATAAACACGCATATCAGTCTTTGTGAGAGATGATGAAGGAGAGAAGGTGGGAAGTGAGGAGACAAGAAGTTTGATTTTCACGAATTTTCGATATGATCTGTGCACACATACACACAGACACACTGATAAACTCAGAGCATTCAGAAGAGGCTTCTCCGTATGTCAGCACCCTTGGAAACCCATAATGCCATTTTCTCTCTCTTTGTGGTAAATTGTATTAAGTTACCACATGGCATCTGCACACTGACATAATTGGAGGTTTGTTGCGTTATACTAATATGTTCCACAGTCTATCTATGGGGTAATGTCTATCTTCTGAACTTCATTTTGGATAATTAATTCTCATTTTATACACATAACTTTGTATTAAGTTGCACCGCATAAATGTATATCACTGGTCATCATATTTCCACTTATTACAGATTTGGCAAATTTGGTCTCTTCTTAAGATATTTTTTTTTATAACATCGCTTCATCGTTGATTTGCTACAGTGCACTATGAAATCTATTGCCTCCCTTCTCTCCCACTGTTGTTGCTGAACTCAGCAGCCATTGAATGGCAGATTACCTCTCCTAGTCAAATGCTTACTCTGAGTGGGACCTTGGCGTTACTGTATGCAGCACAATCCAAGAGCAATTTTCCTGAAATGTTCTCACACCACGTACTGTAGATAATCAGGCTTTGATTGTGAGTGATACTGCCTACCACTTCCCAACAGTCACACTAAAAAAAAACAACCAATGAAATGCGAAATTATCCACAAGTATCCAACAATGAATGTGTGCTCTGAAAACAGGTGGTTTATTGTTTAAGCAGACAAAAGGCTCGGTTTTTCTCATCACAGCCCGGGAAGTGAGCAGCCAGGTGCAGGGCGTCCTCTGCCATGTTTTTAGGGCCGCGCTTTTGTGTCCGCATTTGAGAGACAGAAAGCACGCAAGAGAACGAGCAACTTAAAGGCATTCATTCATTCTGCCGTATATGCTGCCAGGCTCAGCGGGCAACGCCGCGAGACAGTCGTCAACGTAATCAATTTGGAATGCACTAATCACAGCCCTTGTAGTGGTATGCTAATGTGTATGTGGCTAAATGCTCTGGTAGGTGATTCCAGAGAACTGTGCAGGCTAATATAGCAGCAGTTGTTGCTGAGCCATGTGTGGTAAATGGAGGTGGAATGTGTCCTGATAAATGACTGGGACAGGCTAGCAGGTGTGATTCATAGAGGGATCTGAAGCTGGCACCTCTGCAAGCATTATAAATGTTTACCCCTGACTCCACAGTGGGTGTTAATGCCCTGCCTATACTCTTCTGCAGGTACTGCAGCTTGATAAGTTGCCCTACACTTTAACCCTATACTGGGGTGGTCACAATATCAGATATCCATTAGAAAATTATCATGGCCAAAAGAGTTACAATAAATAACAATAACTGAGGCTGGATTTAATACAGCCAACTGAGGCCTGGTGGTGGCTGGCAATTGATAGGCAAGCGGGCAGACAGGCTGGGTGATCCTGGAAGACTAGAAGCACATCCCAATGGTGACATCCTGATGAATGAGTCAGGTTTAAATATTGAGGAGTTTTTGGTATGGGACAGGAATCAGTTCCAGGTGTGCAGGATGATTGGCAGGAGAGAGACCAGGAAGCCACATCCATTAGCACACACACACACACACACACACACAGACAAACAGAGAGAGACAAGCTGGGAACAACCATGAGACAAGAGGAGGGGGAAAACAACAGGAAAAGCAGGGAAAATGAGGAGGAGAAGACTGTCTCCGAACATGCCTGTAC
The DNA here is from genome assembly GCA_033000465.1 of Sciaenops ocellatus. Classification (NCBI taxonomy): domain Eukaryota; kingdom Metazoa; phylum Chordata; class Actinopteri; family Sciaenidae; genus Sciaenops; species Sciaenops ocellatus. The sequence goes on from CP136867.1 coordinate 18,882,550, forward strand.
AAAACTGGCTCTAGAGGTATACCTACAGTTTCCTACTTTGAAACAAAGGTCCACTGACCAAGCTGACATTTATGATTTTTGCCACACATCATTGACACACTGAAGACTTCCATTTGTACACCTCCAAATTTCATTTACACTACAAAAGAAGACCTGTTATAGCTAAACCAACTGCACTTGAAATGCTGTAATTACAGTAGTAAAGCTGGATTAACTTTTTCAGCTCAAGGGTCTGTAAATACAAAGTATGCATGGTTTACGAGGAACTTAATCAGACAGTCTCCACAGGCTTCATTAATGGTGAAAAGTTCCCAGGAAAAAGAAATTATCATGAGTAATTTTAAATCCATACGAAAACATTAAAATCTAATATAATATGTGCATTTAGTGTTTGTGTGCGAGGGTATGTACACGTTCACTCATTCTGCATATCCACACACGCACTGATATGCTTGCATTTGGAAGGACCCTCATTGTCGTAATGCGTTGAAACCCTAACACCTAATACAAACCTCAACTCTGAAGTCAAGTCTGGACACTTAAGAAGCTCTTTAGAGGATTGAGGGCCGAACAAAATTCCCTAATTTTCCATGAATCATCACTCTAAAAGCCTCAGCTGATCCTCACAAGGATAAAGGTATAAGAGCAGCTTTATACACACGCACAAACTTGCACAGGGACATTTTACACATAATTTACTTATTTACAATAATTTCTTTAACAGGAAAACCACAGGATTAAACATTATTTATATATATGTACACTACAGTCATTTCATTTGGCAACTTCAAAGAACATTCTGTCCCCAAGCCTTTTTTTTTTCAAAATTTCACCAAAGCCAAACAAACCTTGACAAAGCGTGTCGAAAACTTGTTAAGAGGACTGTGTGCCAAAAAAGACTTTTGATGTCGTTCACATCCCTGGAGCTGTAAGTCCAAAACTCAAGAAATAAATACTGTGCTAAACTGTCAGCTCTCAGTTGGAAATTCGCACCACCAACAGCCACCTCTTTACTTCTGTCTGATGGCCAACTTAATCCCACTGAATGTTTGTTGTATATTGACGACTGGTGCTGCAGAGATAGAGACTGTATACTGCAGTAGTTGAATGTTTTCAGCTGGTGAAAGGTGGCCTACACTTTAAAAGAGACATATTGTACTAATTTCCAGCTACATACTTTTATTTTAGGTGGCCACTAGAATGGGTTTACATGGTTTAATGTTCAAATACATACTGTGCAAATGCACACTCATACTGACCATAACTGCAGCACCTCTTTACACCCTCTATCTGAAGAGCTCAATACATTTTAACATTAGTGACAACTGATCCGTATGATCAATGGAAAATACAGTCAACTTAGGTTGAGCTCTTGGTAATACATAGTAACGTGTGCAGCCTGTTTCATCACCATAATGAAAAAATAGTTTTTTGGAAAGAAGTATAAAATGTATTCTTTCACCTTCTTTAATCATCTATTCCTATTCAAGTCTTATATTATGCAACTCGCTGAAAAACCTGCTGCTGCACCTCTACTGATGCACTTAATGCACTTGTACTGACCCTATTAACTCTTTCAGTCCCAGATCAGATTAGATGTGTCCCTCAAAGTCTTCCATTAGCTTCAATTACCGATGTACGGTACATTTTCCTTTTTAGAATAACTCATAACATGAAGATTCATTTCATGCTAGTTTTTATGATACAATACTGGTGAACAGAATGTGAATAGCTAAAGCCAACTAACCAATAAATAATCTAGGTAGTAAACTTTGTACAGCATCATTTCCCTTTCTCACATGCTGCTTGGATTGCTATAACAACATGCAAAGATGGGTTATAGCCAAGCATCATAGTTCATTTTGTTCAGAAGGACCAGGGCTATTGTTATATATTGATTGGCAGTGAGATAGCCCAATTGGTTTGTGTACAAGCTAAGATAATTTAATCTTAAATTGATCCCGTTTCACATCAAAGCCATGCAAGTTTGAATCCTGAGACCAATATGTTATTAGGTTTAATCCACTAAAACATCATTGAATTTTCTTTATTTAACAAAGATGTTAATTTTCCCCAAGTACTAGATTATAACCATAAAGCATGGATCTTGCTTTAGTTGCTATGAGCTGATATTGTAAGGACAATAAACATGTTGTCAGTGATAGTGAACATTTTGCTGTTTGGTGCAAATTAGTAGTAAAATAATAACATAACATAATTTCTAGGGGGACAAGGTTGGATTTAGCCATTTGCAGGACTTGTGACTTTAAAGCAGAAAAAAGTGTGTCTCTTCAATGGCAATTTAGTCAGTCGCTGCACAATTTCACTGAATAATTGGATGGTGATTACAATTTTAACGGTTTTCTCTTTTTCTGCTTTTACTTTTACTTATATTGCAAATGCATTTTATTATCCAATATGTAAGTAATAAAAAAAATAAAGAAATCCATTACAGATTGAGTGACATTTTCAATTCACATCTCTGATCAGTGACACAACAGGCACTTTGTTGGACAATAACACACGTGATAAAATGTCAGATTTGGTGAAGCCAGAGTGCGGCAGTGATGTGTGTTTGTGTTAGCGCTGAGACATTACTCAGCTCAGTGATTTCCATTTAAATTTCCCTTTGGTTCTCTCACCATGTCTCCTCTGACTGCTGCCGTCCCTGGTGACTTTCCATAGCAACACTTAGTGCATTTGGGAGGTCAGTGCTGTTTTAATAGCCTCTCTACACTCTCACAGTCGGCTCAAGGGCTAGGTGCTGGTGCAGTGTTAACCACACTGGGCAGCAGGTGCTAGTGATGGGAAGGCAGACTGTCCTTCAAGGAGAACTGGATTTCTCTTAAAGTCAAATAGCAGAATCTCACCTTTGAAATATTCAAGGTTCTTTCTTAACTCCAGTCGTATTGACTACTGTAACGCCCTGCTTTCTGGTCTTCCAAAAAAAACCATCTCAGGTTTACAACTTTTACAGAACTCTGCAGCACGTGTGCTGACGAAGACCAGAAAGCGGGCACATATTACACCGGTTTTAAAATCACTGCATTGGCTCCCTGTGTGTTTTAGGATTGATTTTAAGGTGCTTTTAATGGTTTTTAAGTGTCTTAGGGGTCTTGGACCTTCTTATCTTTCAGAATTGCTTTTACCATATGAACCCTCCCGCGCCCTTAGATCCTCCGGCACTGGCCTTTTAATAATCCCCAAAGTTAGAACACGAACCTACAGTGAGGCATCTTTTCAGCACTATGGCCCCCGTCTGTGGAATAGCCTGCTGGAGGACCTGAGGGCCGCAGAGAGTATTGATATTTTTAAAAACAGGCTCAAGACCCATCTATTTAATTTGGCTTTTAACTGATGTTGTATTTATTTATTAATTTATTTATTTATTTTAGTCAATTTTATTCTGTTATTCCTATTCTTATTACTTTTTATGACATAGTTCATTTTAGCTATTTCTATGCTATTTATTTTATTTTATCTATTTGTTTATTTTATGTTCTTAGCCTATGTAGTTTTATGCTTTTATTCCTTATCTCCAGTAGTTTTATGCTTTTATTCCATATCTCCAGTGTTTCCTCGGTGGGGGCCGTCTGCGCTGGGGGCTGTGATCGGCTCTGGCTGGGATGTCTCTGACTCGTGGCGAACATCGGCTTGGCCGAGGGGGGCGCTGTGGCAGTGCTCCACTGCTGTGGGCCCCTCGCTGGCCTGTGGCTGGGTGGGCGCCCGGGTGGAGGGGTCCTGGTCGTGGGCCATGAGCAGCGCCTGGTGCAGACGGCCTCCTGTGATGGCGTTTTCTGACCTGGCTCCTCTGTACTCAGCCACATGTTTCTAAGTTACTTTATTTGTGTGTGTGTGTGTGTGTGTGTGCTTGTGTGCTTGTGTGCTTGTTTTTGTCCGAATGTGTATGTACGTGTTTATGTGCTGTTGTGGGGGGGGGGCTGCTTTTAAGCATGTAAAGCACTTTGTGCTACGTTTTTAATGTATGAAAAGTGCTTTATAAATAAAGTTTGATTGATTGATTGATTAACTTTACCTGTATTTCCTGTAGTATTTTTTTCTTCATCGTACCTAGAAGAAAGCCAGCAACAAGTGTTCATGTGCTTGTTGTCTAACACTTGAACTGCAGAGACACAGGCTGCTCTGGAAAAGTGCACAGTTTTTTGTAAAGAAAGGCTGAATAAAAAAACAAAAGTACTGAACCAAATGTTAAAGGTTCCCCGTGGAGTATTTTAGTACATAAACAAAGTATCTGTCTGTTTGGATAGATACTGAATATATTTCCTCCCTCCATAAAATATTTGCAAAATCATACATTTTTTTACATTCACGTTTGCTCACCAGCAGTCTTAGCAAATCACTTTAAAAACTTGCAATAACTGATTTTTGGGCCACTTGGAGCAGCTGAACAAGTTGTGAACACAACAATGTAAACTTGAACAAACTCTTCAAAACACAGTTACTTATTTTCATAGTCACTCTCTTCAGCTCGGTTTTGGTCTCTACTAGCTTCTGTCTCTTTAGCTGTTAGATGATCTTTTGTCTTCACCTACTGCTAACCGTGCCTCTCTCCTGTTTGCTGCTGAACAGGTAGTGTACAGTGGGAGTATTTTTATTTTATTTATTTTCCGAAAAAAGCTGCCTGCTGTTTTTGGAGAGAGGTGAGAGTGAACCAAAACAATTAGGTTGTGGCCAAACCACTAATCAATGTATGTAAGCTCTGTAACACTGCAGGTTCATTTGATAATTCTCTATAGTGTATGAGGCCCCGGGTTAGGGGCGGCAGTAGCTCAGTCCATAGAGACTTGGCTTGGGAACCGGAGGGTGGCTGGTATGGAAGGTGGACTGGCAGCTGGAGAGGTGCAAGTTCACCTCCTGGGCACTGCCGAGGTGCCCTTGAGCAAGGCACCGAACCCCCCCCAAACTACTCGCAGGGCGCTCCTCTGGGTGGCTGCCGATCTCTCCACCCTCTTTCTCCACACTGCATGTCTATGAGCCCTTGTATGTGTGTGTGGTTGTATTTCGGGGTTAAAATGCATGTCAATAAAAAACTGAGTGAAAAAAGAATTCCCCCTTGAGGGATTAATAAAGTACATGTAACCAATTTCCCACATCTGATACATTGTTAATTAAAATATTGATTATAGCCACTTTAAGAGTCTGTTTACAGCTGGCATTAAGGGTAATCAGATCACAAGTGGAGCATTCTAAATACAAATATAACCAACCAAGATGCATTTGTGCCTTCTTATAAAATCAGCAAAGAAAACATTAAAAACCATTGTTGGTTGGCTATTCTGTGTCTAAACTTTCTTATTGAGAGTTAACACGTCAAGTTTTAAAAATACAGCAAACAGTAACCAATATTGGCTACTTCTTTGTCACCTGTGAGAAAACTTCGTCAAATGCTGTTTACGACAAATTCTTACTTTCTCATAAATTCGGCAAAATGTTATAAATTATTTCTTTGTATTTTTTGTGTGTTGGCTATTACTGTGGGTTGAAAACAACACATTTAGTCTCTGCAAACTGAAATAATTCATGTGTTTAATTGCATATGAATCGGAGAATTGAGATCTGATAACAAGTGGTCCTTTGAGACGCATGTGGAAATGTATTCTAATGAAAGGTGAAAGGTCTAATGAATCTGACGTACTTAGAGAAGTCCACTTGTGACTGGATCACCCAAGATGCAAATTAATGTCAGGTGTAAACAGGCTCAACGTGACAATCAGATTGGTCTCATACATACATTGCAAACTCTGCATTTTGACACGAAAAGAACAAATCATTCAACAAGGTAGTGCTGTTTCAAACAATATTAAAAACATAGTAGGTCTCACTTAATCCATGGTGTTTTTCTCGTGAGCCCACACTTGTTTTTCCTATCAATGCATCCTTTCAATTCTCTTACTGGGAAGCAAATTGGTAGTGTGTGAACACCAAAATGTTTATGAATGTACGGTTATTATGTCGAATTAAATCAATTTGAAGCTACTTCCCCCTGACTCTGCGGTGTGCCGCTGATTTCCTTGTACTGTTTATCTTTTAATTCCTTGAGATATAGTGGGGAAGAGTGTGGCTTCTTTGTTCTGCTTCAGGAAGGCACAAATGGTATGCTTTCAGTTTGTATTAGATGCTTCAAAACAGATTAATCCATAACGTTCCTTCAAAATACTAAATATTTTTAGAGGCATGAGAAGTTGGGAAAGAGAAGGGGAGTAGAGGCAACTGTAAAGAGACAAAAATGCTGCTTCTGTTGGCATGATTTTAACTGGGCCTAAATATTGTCCCTGGCTTAGCCCCGTTTGAACAAGAGTTGAATTTATTTTGCTCAAACCTTGATATTTTGATGGCAAAAATCCAGAGCATACAAGTAGCATACCAGTTTGTATAGAGTTCAACTTAAATCTTCCATTCCTGTAAGAAAATACATTTTCAGTTTATATGTCACAAAGGCCAGTGTGTATCTGCAGAATTGTTGAAATCATGAATTTTTGACATGCTCTGATTTAAGGTGAAAAAAAATAAGGGCATGAAACTGATTATGGATTGTTTGTTTTTTAATGTTTGCCTGTTGAGGGAATGATTAAAGCAAGATGGAGAAATGAGCTTGTGTAAGAGAGAAATTGTTTGTAGCTTTCTGAAGTTGTAGCATGAGCATGTTAGTCTCTAAAGTCTTCTGTGTATGTGATGCAATTGGATTTCCAAAATTGGCTATGAGTATAAAATTCCTCTCATCAATGCACATTACAGAATTGAAGATTTGTTTGTGTCAATTACAGCCCACTGTCTGACTCTATTCACTTGTGGAAGCAGAGCAGCACAGACAGTGGCTGCAGTCGTGTATCAGTTTCTACAGTGGACTGTATGGTGGACTTTTATTGTATTGTTCAGCAAAAGTACATCACATATTTACATATATAAAGATTTTGGGTTGCCCACCAGGCGGATATTGGCAGCTGAAAAGGTTTCCTGACCACGAGTCAAGACCCCAAGTTTAACTGATTTTCTTCTTTCCAGAAGTCACATAGCACAATCAATGGTTCTTAACGCTAAATCCCAAATCAACCATAATTATATCCATAGTATTTCCCAGACTGGTCTACTAACCCCGTTAATGACATGCCTCGAGCACTGCAGAAGAAAGCCAGCAAGAAATATTCATGTGCTTAGCATTGACTCCAATAGCAACTTTAAACTGTGTGCGTGTGTGTGTGTGCCACTGCAACAATGCGGCTAACCCGTCATTAAACAAAACAGGTGTTTTTAAGTCAGCCTGCATTCATGGTTCTGCTAATGAACACATGTTGTTGTGTAGCCATATGTCATTAACATTAAATAAAACCACTGAAACCCAGCTGGTGTCCACACCCTGTCAGAATAACTTCCCTCCCTTGATCCATGTCCCCCTCTGATCGGTTGCCTGTCTGCCATGCAGTTTTCCCACATGTAAACCTTTTCTCATTTCATTATTTCACCCTACCGAGCACCCCCTGATCCCATCCCTCCAAACTGCTGCATTTCTCAGATTCACTGGACACAAACATGCTTGATGTTTAATCAGCTTCATTACTATCCACTCACACAGTGCACTCACTTTGTTCTGTGTTGTTTGTCCCTATATGACTCTCAGCCCTCACCGTATCTCCTCTCTTGGCCCCCTCACCTCATATTTCCTCTCCCTCCCTACACTCCCCCTCGAGACCTCGTAGCTTTGAGCTGTTTCGTGTTTGTCAGATCCATTAAGATGAAGGCGCAGCAGAGGTCGGGAGGGTGCGGGGGGGTCGGCCCCTGACGTTTGACCTGTTTTGCCCTCCCCGTCACTGGGCGGCCGGCAGAGCCCTCCGGGAGGTTCTGGGTGTCTGACTGGGTCCTCGTGGCGTACGCCTGCCTAGACAGTAATTGGCTGGCTCGGAGCTCCACAATGGGGCCCTCTCCTGACAGCTGGTGGGTGGATGCTGCACACCAATTAGAAAAACAGAGAGAGACACGGGGTGAGAAAGAGAGAGAGAGGTGTACTGTGTTTCTGTGATTACACGAGAAAGTGAGAGTTGCTGAAATAGTAAAGAGACAAGAGAGCACAGTTTGTACTTTTACCCCTCCAAATACTGGTAGAGTTGCCACAAGTGAGAACACATGGAGACAATCCATACACTATGTATGCACACACTTTTTTCTCTCTCTGTTTCTCTCCAGGGAAGCAAAGTTCTTCTCTAAATATGTCATATTTTTTTCACAGACTCAAGGACTTCTTCAAAGCACACAAGTAGTCTAATTTGCTGGCACAGACATAAATAGTGAAACTCACACAGTACACGTTAACACACACACACGCATGCAAGCACACACATACAGGTTGACCGTGATAAGAAAAAAAGATGGAATTAGGCGAGGAGCACATACAGATGAAAGTGAAAGTGAAAATCAATACTGTACCAGCGTTTATGGAACTCCAAATCTATTAATATTTGAAACCATCCTGGACTATAGAAGTAAAAAAAAAATCAAAACACTAAAGAAACAGCAACACAGCAAATAAATATCTAGATCCCTTGCTACTTCTAAACTTCAGAGGGTTATGAAATTGGCTTTTTAATTGGACGATATGAACAGAATATATAACTTTGACATTTACATTCACACCTTGTTTGATGCCATTTTAAATCTTAAGAAAACTGTAATTATTATTTTGTTTAGACAAGCCACATAAGCATGTAAAAGATCTCCCTAATTGAATAAGCGTACCATTTGCATGTTAAATATAGTTAAATATTTACAGAAATCTCCACATCAGATCTCGTCCCCTGTGGGGAAAACATGTCTCGAACTGAGCTGTAGATCAGCTCTAATTATAAAAAGCACAAGCAAATATAACAACTAATAATGGATACATAAGCCTATGAAACATCTGCACCCAGCAACATAACAGGGTTGGATCTGACAGTATTTTCCTTGCCCTGTAGAGTGCCTGGAGAGGTGGATAATCTTTAACTCTTAAAGTTTTTGTTGCTTTGAAAACTACAAGAGCCACCAATTATATCCCAAACAAGCGGCAACCTCCGGTGCAGGGAAATGAAGCCAATGCAGAAGTGCTAAAAACTGTAATTCCTGGAGGGGCCGCTTGAGACAGGCTGCAGAAGTGAGTCAATCTCTGTAAGCGGTATTAAAATGTCCAATTTCACAGTAGAAATAAATACGTTCGAACTCAAAGTTGCGCATAATTAACAGCGCGACCGCTTGGTTGACAGGTAAGTGCACCCAGGGATTCCTCAGGTCTGCCGATGATGCACATCTTTGCCGATATTTAGATTAACCGGGAGGCAGGAGAAGCAATACATCCAACGTGGAGGCGTCCAGCGCCGCATATTTTCGGAAACGTACGGTGACATCTCTCAGGCTCTGTCCATTCTTTATACTCTCATTGATCCCAAATAAATGTTTTCTGAAAACAAAACAATGCCAGCTTCAGTCAAGAATGCTATTTAAAGGTCCACTTTGAAACGATTTAGGGGCTCCTATGGGTAGAATATTCTGTCTAACTATGTTTTCATTTGTGAAATGTCAGAATAAGCCTTTTTACAGAGGTCCTCTTCCATGAAGTACGTCATGTGTCCTCAGTAGCCCAGAACAAATACTGGCTCCAGGGAGGGCATTTCATTGTCATTGTATGTTCTCCTGTGGGAATTCTGGCTCTTTTTAGTGAGCCGGATCATTTGGCTCAGCTCACCAAGAAGAGCCGGCTCTTTCGGCTCCCAAACGGCTCTCCATTTCACCACTTATACCTTTTATAATTCAGGCAAATTTAGCGCTGTTTTGACTTGTGATTTGTGTTTGAACACGTGTCATTTACATTTCAATAAACTGCTGTAGCCAATTGCATTTACAGTTGTAAAATCCCTTGTAACGCTCTGAAACCACCCAATGAATGCACTAACTTGTTTGAAGAACCACTCTGCTACACAAATCAGATAGAAACGCCTATAAAAACCTAAGCATAGAAATTTAAAAAAAAGGGCAGCTATTGACATTTTATTTTTTTTATTCAAACACACACACCTAACAAAACAAGTAAAGTACTGAAAAAAAGAGAAATCAAATACACCACTCAAGTAAATGTTTTTTGTTAATGCCCACCACTGACATCTGGACATATAAAACCAAAATATTTTTGGTGTAAGAGTAAAAATAATAAATCTTCACACCACACTCCTGTCTCGTCTTCACTCCTCTCTCTCCTTCAGCGCGTCTCCCTCCTCCTGTCTCCTGTCACCGTCTCAGCGCTGCTACCCCCCGCCCCTCCCTGCTTGGTGGTATGATCCTTGTCAATCCTCACATGATTGCTTGCACAGCATGCATGTGACACCCGTAGCGAACGCCCGCAGCGCCTGCAGGTACTTTTCCTAAAGAGAAAAGTTAAAAAGTAATAATAATAAAAAAAAGAACGGCTCGCGGACGGACGGGAGCCAGCACCCATCGTTCCCATCTATATGCTTGGAAGTAGAGGGTGAGGCGATGGATATCCGGTTGGTTGTAATCTGCAACCCCTCTTTTTCAGTGTTTGCTTATCTGAATAAGAGGACCTCATTAGCAGACCCAGCTTCAATTGATTCCGATCATAAATAGCCCAAATCTTAATCTATAAATTTATAAATAGTGGAGAATTTGCTGCTATGTCCAAAACACACAAAAAAGTGCCTTTCGAAACAAATGCATCAAACAATCAGAATGCACAGAGCCACTGAATAAAATCGCTGATAAAATTGTACATTAAACATAGCTATTGTGTGTTACATATGTACAGTGTACAATAATGTTTCTGTGATCACATGATACAGAGTGGGAGTTTTTTCTGGAAAGTGAAGAGAAGCGAGCACAGATTTTATGCTTACCTTTCCCAGTGGTAAACTGCCATCTGTAGAGTGAAGCACAATGACAGCACACACACACACAAACACACACACACAGTCACAAGCAGTAAAGTTCTTCAGCACAGAGTGTATCCTGTCACTGAGGACCTAGTCATACTTCAAAGTGGAAAGACACTTTGCATTTGCACATACTGACACTCACACTCTCAGTGAAGTTCTCCCCTGCAGACACAAGGTTTTCTGTCACTGAGGACCCGAGCTGTATTCCAAAGCAGAGAAACACTTGACTTCGTGTGCCTGCACACACACACACACACACACACACACACACACACACACACACAGTCGTGAAGCAGCTATAATTGATTACTGAGCCCCCCTTTGCGCTGTCTCTCGTCCTCTCTGATGTGTGTATAATAGATCTGAATCGCTGCTTTAATCTTTGACTAAATTCAGTGTGCTCTGCTCAGAAATAAACAGACTTTGTTGAAACACATGGCGTTTTTGTGCTCGCAAATATTGTAATGTATGTGAAACACTGTGGCAACTTCTTGTTCTGCATGATCCTGACCAGAGAACATGCAGATATTATCAGTTTAAATATGAGAGAACAACATTAGTGTTATTTAAGGGTTTATGGGCAGATAATACTGCCATAATTATTTCAAAGGCACTTTGTCTGTGATGAGATTGTAAAAAGTACCTAGTGTCTAGTGGCAAAAGTCGATACAGATATTTTTGTACTTATTTACCTTTGGACTAGTTCTGGTTTTGTAGCAAAGTTACGGCCTTTTACCACCACTTTAATTCCACAGCTGTTTGGGGTTCTAGCTCATGTCTAGCACTGTGTATTTGTAACTCATTTGGGAATTGTTTTTGAAGCAACAACAGTAGATGTTGACATGTCGGTGCACTGCAATGCGGGATGGCTAATGTGATTCCACAAACAGGATGATGTCAAATTGTTATATGAACCTCTGCCATTGCTGATTGGTAAAGGCTTCCATCGTGCCAAGCTAAATGTAAGTAATGTAGCAAATACATTTTGATTGGATCTGATCTGTGGGTATGACCAGAAAAATGAGAAAGTCCAGGTCAAAATGTCTGGAGTTTTGTTTCTAATTATTTTGAGTGTTATTGTTAAAGTATGTTTTAGGAAAATCAGTGACTGACAACATCTAATAACTAAACTGAGATTTACTTTCACACAAGCATCATTTTAAGAGCAGGTGTCACATTTTATAATCATTTTTGGAAACCCTGGCAGAAAGCATTACTGACATGTGCTTTTGGCAGCTGGGCTTTTATAAATAACAAGTGCAACATTCACTGAATTTGCTTATTTTGGATCTGAATTTAAAGTGAGATAATAAGTCTTCTATTTTATATTTAGAATTCAACACTGAATTAATAATCACATTGATTTTACAGTATTCTGAAAGTTACACCACGCAGACAGTTTTTCTGGTGTATTTCACACCTCCAGGCGTTCATTTAAAATACTACAAAAATACTGTCTTTTGGGATGCATTAATCATAATTATATTTTATTTGGATAGGACCACTCTCCTGTTTACTGCATCACGGTAGACTGTGGTTTTGTAATCCCTGATGACTAACCTGATGACTATGAACCCAGTTTTTCATTTTACTCAATACATCCTGACTCCTCTGACCCGAACCACATCTGGATTTGTTTCATGGTCCTCCCACTTCCCTTGTTCTTCCTCTCCTTCTCCTCCTCTTACTCAACAGACGGATGGCAGAGTCCCCTGGGCTCCAACGCTTCAACGATGGGGATCATCCTTCCCAGATCTCTTGCGCAACAATATAAAAATTACTATACATGATCCAGACATTACTGTAATGAATACACAAAGAGGAAGTCAGATGAAGAAAGCTTGAATTGGGGTGACAAGTTTCAACAGGACAACAAGCAAAAGTTCAACTTACTGACATGACTTTGGAACAAAATCATGAAGTCACAAAGACCAGCCTGAGACCTGCTCCTCATGTGAGTCTGAGGAAAATCACAACAAAGGCTTACCTACCCACGTAACAAATTTGTTATAACATTAAAAAAAGTCATCACTTCATCATTACCTGGTAAATTGTATGAATTATTAGTACAAAGTGAACAGAGTAATTTTGGAGGCAGAAAAAAAGGCAAGAAATGTGAATTCCTCTTTGTGCTGATGTGGTTTTAACAGGCTTTAAGCGCCAAATGTTCGACATAAATGATCATGTAAAACTACTTTTTATAGGAAGATAAAAAAGTGGCAACTAAATTAATATATTTTCTTTTCTTTTGACAGCAATAATATGCTTTTAGGTGCTTTTATTAGTGGGTGCAAAGAGCATAAAAAACAGTAAAAGATTCACCATAAAAAGATTCAGAAGAAAAAGAAAACCATAAAAGATTCAGATGAAGCACTCAAGGTGACCATGATTGCATAAAAGGAATTTTCATATCCAGCTCAATATATATGTATATATATATATAAGGTCAGAGTGAGAAGCACTCAGAAACTGTCATCTTCTTTTTTCTGATCTGCGTAATTACTCTTTACTTTTCAGTTTGAGTGATGTACGCGTTTGCTGTACTTTTGTCTGCTGCAGAACCTGGCAGAAGTTTTTGGTCTTCTTTCCCGTATTTTGACTGTACCTTTATAGTGCCCTGGACAGATTTATTCACTTGAAGGTTATCTAATGTTGAAATGATCGATTTGCATTGAACCTGTATCAGTGTTGCATTACTAGTCCTGACAGCATATTTGCTCTCCATATTTCAAAGAAGGCAAAAAGAAAACATCAAATTGTTTCTGAAAGGATCTTTTTTTTTTTTTTTCGTAATGGCCCTTTCAGCCACAACAACAATAACACTGCACTCATTGCATCAAAGAAGGGTGTGGATCATGATCTTTCAGACAAAAATCTCATTGCATCTGAAAGTGCCATAAGGAGCCATACTGCTCTTGTGATTTAGGCAGCAAAAACCCTAAGTACCATTAGTTTCTTGGGGAGGTCAGGTATCATCTTATATCTTTATTTTATTTGCATGTGTTTTGCTATACAATTAAAAAGGTTAATATAATGTTAATCCCCTCTAGTATGCCCGTGTGTATTTTTTCACCCATCAGGAAAAAAAACTCAAGTCATTTCCATGTTTGCCATGTATGTAATCAAGGTGATGTACTCTCACTGTGATCCAAAGCTAACACAGCTTTGATGATTAATTCCTCGGTGGCAAATAATTATTTACTTTTTAATGAAAGATTATGCCTTTGTTGACCATAATTCCAGCCACTGACTGGGTGGCTTAGATCAAGTTATGATTAGCAGCAGCTAAATAAAGGCTTCATTATAGCTTTTCTTCTTGCTCTGCCTAAATGCCTAGTGGTATAGGAATGTTTTTTGTCCCTGCAGAATAGGTAGTGCCTGAGTTTTGGTCGTGATTTTAGTCAAAGAGTTAGTTGGTGAACTACCATAGCTAGCTAAGTATGCTAGCAAACCAAACATGCTAGCACTAGTTAGCGCCAATAGTGCACAATAGTTATTTTAATTTTCTTTGTATGGAGCCATTTTAGTAGTTAGTCATCAAGACTTTCATTCAATAAAGAGTAGCTGAAGCTTGCAATCTCTGTCACTAACGTGACAAAAACCCATAGTTTATTTAAAACATGTATTTCCCCTGTATCCTGTCTCAAACCTGTTTATACCCCCCTCAGCTAATAACACAAATAAGAAGCTAAGTTAGCTTCCTTTATTTTGGACTCTAGCTCCATTCCACCAAATGTCAGCAGACAAACTCGCTTACTATTAGTCAGTGGTGCAAATTACATGTCAGAGTTCACATGACCCAAAAGGTTCACAGATTTATCTCATAAATCTTTGTTCTAATGCAAAATTTGGCCGTTGTGACCCCATCTCAGTTTTTTTTAACCTGGTGTTTCATCTTTGAAAGTGAACAATTATAATAACAATAAATGTTCAATGTTGTTATATAAAAATGATTAACTAGGCTATTAGTTTTCATAGATAATCATAAACCTATTTGCCAGTTTATTAGGAAGCTAAAATTAATGCAGTATAATGCAACTTGCCTGCAATAAGTTCTAACCTTATCAGGGTTATGTTCAGTCACATACTGCTGGATTGGTTTTTCTACTGTTTGTCAAACTTGCGTGAACTTTATTTCATAAGGGGTGAACTATAGTTCATAAGTGAGCATTAATGAGTGCGAGTCAAGTCTAAAGTTGCTTTATTTGCAACCTGTCAACTTGAGAGTTCATCTCAGAGATGCATTGCACCTGGAAATTTTGAGATACAGTTTGCTCTGAATACCACTTTGAAGATTTAGGGCATGTGAGCACCAAGTATGGGTTAAGTGCACTCAGTGGTGTTGTGGAGAAATTGCTGAAGTCAAAGGTCAATGGTGAGGTCAGGAGGGAAGAAAGTGTTCAGGAGCCTCTGATGTCTTATGCTGTAATATTTATTGACACTTGGCCAAGGAGAATTAGAGACACTCTCAAAGTACATCAGAAGTGTCTGAGTCGGTCTCACGTTCTGCCCAACTCATCCTGGTGGATAGACCTTAAACCTCAAGATAACACCACAAATACTATACGCCCAGAATTAGCCAAAGAGAATGTCTTTACCCATGGAGGTGTTATTGTCAACATATTCTAGTCTGGAGACACAGATGTCTGTTTACGCAGATTGGAACGTCAACAGCCAGCTATCTATTATGTCTAAGAAGGCAGCAATAGGTCTCTTCGACCCTGGCCACCACAGTGTTGAGATAGACTGGCACCTCCTGTTCCCAATCAAAGCCAAACAATTAATACTGCTGAGGACCTCAAGGCCCACACGTGACCTCGTGTAACCTAAGGATAGAAAATTCCATAACAAGTGGATTTTCAGGAGAGGGACTTACTTTTATTGTTGCTTGGTAGCAATTTTTGAATCATTTTTCAAAAAGACACAACATTAAGGCTTGAGGTGAAGTACTTATTGGAGTGTGTTTGTTATTCGTAACGGTGTCTCAGAAGTCATTCAAATGCCAAACAAGCCAAAATCAAATCAAGGCTGAGAATGAATATCCTCCACTGTGACACTACCACTACCAGGGTTATGTTAAGGGTTCCTTCCCTGTGTTGAAACTACCAATTTAAAGTTGATAATAACATTGAGCTAGAATATGAATAAGACTTCTATCAATACCAGATAAGTTGCAATATATTTCAATCTTGCTAATCATAAAAGATTTGTGAAGAATGCACTATCCTCACCAAAGCAAAACAACTGCAGTAATAGTTGGTTCAAATACTTTTATAAATGTATATTTAGGTTTTCCTGACAAAAGACATGTTACAGCTGTGTGATAATGATGTTCCTCACGTCCTACCAAAGTAAAGTGAGAGATGTTTAACATTTCAAAATGTTTCAGAAGCGAAGTCAGGGTGGATGGTCTGGATTACAAATTGTGTACATTGCAGATCCACATGACCAGTAGACAGTTTCTGAGTTTGTGGCTATTTTGTACGCAAAACTTTTCATGTTTTAAATCCTGTCGGGGAGGTTGCATGAGTGACCTATACAATACATGTTCAGTATACCAAACATACCATCTTTCAACTGTGTTTCCTACCAACAGGCTTGATGATACACCATCTTTGTATCAAATTATGGACTAGCATGAGAACCGAGGCCTTCTCATCAACATGACATTACATTAAGCTCTGTCCTGTTCTTTCTTTCTCACTTGTTCTTCCTGCTTCTCTTCTTCTTTATCCCTCTTGCTTCGCTAACCAATCACTCTCCCAAATTACATTCAGTGGTCCCATTATGAACGATGACAAGGCACCCAGAGGACCTGGTCCTCAGAACAGCTTTAATCATAGAGAAAATGCACAGAGCAATGCACTAAACCTCCTGTCTTGTGCTATAGGCTCTCAGATGAAATTAGGTTAGCCACCAAGTAAAGTGACAGAGATTGGTAGAGCAAAATATCCTGGCATGCAGTCAGCTTGGCTTTGTCTTCACAAGCTTGAAAGATCACAGTGTTGCTTTTTTCCTTGATATTTTCAGCCATGCAAGTGCCAAGGCTGTAGGGATGAGATGACAATGTTGGAGAGTTGGTCAGTCAGTCACACACCGTCAAACTGAAATATCTCAGCCACTACCGGATGGATTGCCATGATATTTTGCATAAATAATTCATGGCTTAGGGGATCTGTGGTCTTTGAGGTCTGGGGGATCAAATTGTTTGACCCCTCAGACCTCATCTAGTGTCACCAGAAGTTAGTTCTCCAGTGAAATGTTGGATACATACCTCTGGAAAACTGTCATCATCAAATCAGCAAAAGATGTCAAAGATGTTCATAATCTAACATTAGCTTGTGCCTTGTCTCGAAGGCATACAAGAACCTTTGAATTCAGCCCTACTGTGCCTATGTACAGCCAAACAGAGTTTCTAGCCTTGTTGAAGCTCTTTGCCACCCATGCTGAATTTATTTCATAACTCCTTAGAGCTTTGAATCTGTTAAAAATATATCTAATTTCCAAATTAGATATGTGACACAAAGAAAATCTTTGTCTCCAATCAAAAGAAATAAACCTTTTATAGATACATGGTTTTCATTTAATGTACAAGCCTGACTGTGTTTATCAGCTGATGTGCACTGCAAAGGTCAAAGGAACTGTTCCGGGGTGACAATCTGCTTCCCTGGAATACAATGATGGAGAAAAACTCAAGGGAAAAAAAAAAAATCAAATACAGTTTGATGTATCAATATTGAAAACCTTTGGTGTCAAAAAGATAGAAATGTTGCATATTCAAAGGCAAAGAGAGCTTGATCTTATCCAATTATTTTGTTGGTAGATGGCTGCTATTTTTAAAACCAATAACAAGGCTCATGCTACCATTTTTTATCTGTTTATTATTGTTGTGGATTTTGAAATGAAATGTTTATGTTTGGGCTTCATCTGCAGCAAACGCTGACTTGATGGATAACAGTTAAAAAATACTTCTCTGAAGAAGCTATCGCTTTCCAATTAAAGGTAACACTTGGTATTTTCAGACTCATTACTTCTATAAAGTAAGTGTCATAAGAGAGAGATGGAGCAGAGAGAACAAGAGAGAGATGAGATGAAAGATGAAACAGGAACTCTTCTCCCCCTGTCACAACATTTTCTGTCCCATCTCTAAAGTATTTTTGGTTCCCACTGGAATGATATACGCAGTGTTTTCAGAGGAGGATTTTAATTGAAAGCACTTGTCTATAGCAACAGCGGGTTGTTTTGTTTGCTTTTTGTTAGATTGTAAACTATAATATGCCATATGGGTATGAGTCGAACAGTGTGCGTGGGTGTGTGCGTGCACAAGACAGAGGGAGAGTTTAAACATGACGTTTACATTTTTTTTTTTTTTTTTTTGATTGTTTTAGCACATGCTGTAAGATAAATATGGCATCATGTGCCTTCAAAAAAAGTGCTTTATTCCAAATAGTAATCTAAATTATGTGTATTTATAGTTCCATCATCGAATAATTTGCATACAAGTTATGTTTTCTGCATCATAATTTGAATGATTCGTCTATATACGTTCCACAATCATGGACCAAAGTGAGAGCCTTGTCCTTTTTTAGCTGTGATTGGTTGATTGCTGGCTGCTGTAGTTACACCCGCTACACTCACCTGTGACAGACTGAAATGGAGACAAAGAAAGATGAAGTCGTGGACTGTAAAGTTGTGTGTCAAGTTCATATGTAATGTTAATATTATAGTATTTTTGCAGTTAGTAGGCAATAAAATAATATTTACTTTATTCCTCTAGATCCAGGAGTGCCCACCATTTTATAATCATTTCCAGTGTATCAAAACATGAAAAATAAAGTCCTGAGCTTGGTATTGTAGATAGTTTAGGTTGTCATCAATAACCAGAACCAGAAAATATCTTATGTAAGCCTTTTTTGTGCCTACCGTGCATTGTCGAAAGAGACAAAGACAGTGAGTTCAAGCGTTTTTTGCTCACACCACATAATCACCATCAGTAAACAGCAGGACTTACCCGGCTGTTTTCTGGGGAACAGTTAGCCAAAGGACTGACTAGGTCAAGGTGACTTTTACACTTATAAATACTTTTTTTTTTCTTTTTTCTTCAAATGTAGCTGCACTCTTGTTTGTTCCTATAAAGGAAATTGCTATTTGCAACAGTTTTTGTGTTATGTGTTTTGTCTTTCTGAGGTGTTGAATCAAACTAGGTTTAAAAAGCTACAAATGCCACATATTTGGAAGAGAGTTCTCAGTGAATGTGTGTATGCTGTAAATGCTGTGTATATACAGCATTTACAGCATAAATTAGTTTGCGATGCCTCTCCCTTTTTATGCATTTTCTCCTGCATCCTTCTCAGTAAAATTCTTGATGAATCCGTGTGTTGACCGTTTTTTTTTCATTTCACAAGTTCCCTTTTAGACACTGCTGAGATTCTGAAAATAATAATAATAATAACACTAATACTAATACTACTACTACTAATAATAATAATAATAATAATAATAATAATAATAATGAATAGTCCAGCTAATTCAGCCATTCAACTAATTCAATTGAACTCAAATAAGCTACTTTACATTTTAGGCATAGATCAGGCCATGAGCATCAACACTGCAGCTTTTGAAGATAGCAGACTTTTTTTTTTTTTTTTTTTTTCTAAGAAAATTAATGTTTGACTGGTGTATAAATAAACTGTGAACATTCATCTTATTTAGCAAGTCAAAATTATTCTAATGAATTACAGTGATTAACTCATCTACATGCAATAATCTACCAAAAAGGTTACTGTTAAATTAATCAAAACATCATCTTCATCACATTTAAATACTGTTGCATTAATGTTTTTTTTTTCATTCTCATAATTAACAAAGGGAGACAAACAACGTGTGACAACAGTTTGTTTTTGTGTTTTGTTTTTTTTTTAACTGATGCAGCATGTACAGACCCACTGTCATTGTAAAGGGTTTTAGCTGGAATAGTGTTTATCCCTGCAGATCCCATAGCACCGGAGAGCACCCACACACAGCTCACCAAAGAATCAACAGGGAGGACTGGCTGGGTCGTGGTGACTTTTACAAATATATATTTTTTTAATGTGTTTTTTTTAATGTTTTTTTTTTTTTGTTTTTGTTTTTTTGTGTGTTTTGTTTTTTGTAGCAGTATTGTTTGTTCTTATAAAGGAAGTATCTATTTACAAAAGTTTCAGTGCTATTTTTCTTTCTGAAGTGAGTCATTTGAGTGCGGGTTCTCCATGAACTGCAGCAACATTATACAATTGTACTGTCTACAGGATTATCTTGCTTGCATGGTTTTTGGTTGATTCGGACTAGTATTACTTTAATCTCATAATTGTCATGAGACCAGTACGCACGTGTCTTTACATTTATTGCAATAGTCAGTCTTGATAAGCCTATAATACAGTACAGGCACTTTAAAGTCTAATGAATTTAATAGAGACCCATGATAATATTCATATTCTGTGCTTTACTGTTGCCTACCTTTTAGGATTACATCATGTTTCTCATACTGTATCACACCCATAGAGTCCATTAAAGATACAGCGATAGACAGACAGGCAAACTTGAAATTAAAATCAAACCGTACAGTTCTAATCATTAGGCTCAATTGGCTTCCTGCTATGCCACAGACATTTTTGAGGCTACATTTAATTTGGAGAGTAGCTTACTCATTAAAGGTAGAAATGTGGTCTTTTCAGGTTCATTAGCTCTTTGAAATCTGCAGCAGAAGATAAGACAAAGAAAGGCTTTGAAATGCAAAATTCTCCCTCCTGTCACATAATTTCCTGAAATTCTTAAATATATATATATTCTATTTTTTTGTTTATTTCTGGTGATGTCTACAGACTTTATTTTTTCAGAGGATGATGATTACTATAATAGAAAGTGTTTCACTCTGATAACAGCAGGCATCAGCTCTACTTCCACCTGTAGGTTCTTATTTTCTCAGTGTGATGTATTCTTTCAGGAAGTGAAGAGGTTTGACAGAATGCCAAATATGGTCTTTTTATATTTATAACCTACATACTGTATGTTTATATATCAACAGATTTATAGGAATACGATAATCATTACATGCTCAAAAATTCTGAAACAAGTACAAGTAACACATTTTAGACCAAACCTGTCATCAGACAACATTTAAAATGTGCAGAGATGTTAGGGTTGTTAGGTTAGCTATTTACCCTCTCTGCATGGCACCTACAGTGTGGTTAGAATTGTGCACATAAAACATGAACAGTCATGGTTCAAATAATTAATAATTATAGCCACCCAAACCTTTTTGCCTTTTATCACAGGGAAGTTCATCCGCAGGTGTGAAGGCAGAGTTAATGTGGCACAGAAGGTGGACATACTGTTTCTTGAGTTAACGACCACTCAATATAACAGATATCATTGGATTGGATGGATCATTAAAGCAGGAGAAGGCTTGTGCTGCTTATGTCCAAATGGAGAATTATGTGGCTGCAGTCATAATTTACCTACTTCTTGCTATAATGTCTAGTCTTATACACCAGGCCCTGACTGCGTGTGTTCCATGTATGTGCAAAGCAATCTAATGTTTTGATTGAGTAGCTCTCTGCAACAATAAGATTTATTGTTATATTAAGTATTGAGCCATACAGTCACAGATGATTTCTTTAAGTAAGAGAGAAACTGCATGTCATGCCGGGTTACTATAAAGACTACAATTGGTGTCAGAGCATGTGTGCATATGTGCATGGATAAGTAACTTTAACAGCAAAATGGTTGAAAGTATCTTAACAAATCTTTTATAACAGATTGTTTTAAGTAGCAAAATATACAAAAGTCTACAACACACATACATACTCATACATATGGTCCTATCCCAGTGCAGTGAGGCCAGTCTGCAGGTATTGTTTGCCTAGTCGGGGTGGCAGTAGGCGTGACCATCTGAAATCGCTCCAGTTGTTAATTAATATGGTTCTGCTCTGTGCGTACAGTCCTGCGTAGCTTGCATTTATCAGCCAGAGATTCACAGCTGTTGTTTGCATGAAACAAAAATAGTGTAACACAGAACCTGAAACAATGTAGAGAGAAAACAGAAATTAGTCCATTAAACTCATACACAATATTGTTGCACATAATACTATAAGAACAAGTTGTTTAGGAGACTTGTGTTTTGTATTTTTTACAGCAGGACAAAATAATGGAAACAGATTTAATACTACTTTGTCAAAGAGAGCGCACCGTTGTCCTCAGGAGTAATACTGAATCATGATGAAGTTAATAGGGTTTTATCTTCAAAATAGATCAGTATTGTGGAATAGAAATCTTTATATATTTACATGTATTTATTATTTTTACTGCTTGTCTTATATGTCATTTTCCACAGTAGTGCAGTACATTGTGTTGGTTCTGCTGATTATCCCAGCGCAGTGAGGCCAGTCTGCAGGTATTATTTGCCTAGTCCGTCAGCATGTTGTAAAATGTACATCAAATATCTTTAATGTGGGGATGAAATTGCCAAACTAATACCGCTTTGGCCTGCATTATTGGCATATTTTAGCCTGTTATATGTACCTGCACATTGCCTGAGAAACGCTCTTATAAAATTTGTCCATGAGAGAGGACAAAGTTGGAATAAACATTAGTAGCTATACCTAATGGTTTTGCCAATATCTTTGAGCCTATGTTACAGTCTTAAAATAATTTTAACCATGGTACATTATGGTTCATTTGTTTGTTTTGGGGTTTGTTTTTCCTCCCAAAATAATTAGTTCAGTTTAAGGGTAAATTAGTAATGTAAAGAACATTAATGTAAGAGTAAAAGAACCCAAAGTTGTGAAGAGGCAAATGGAAAAACACTCATTCTTAAACCGTTTTTCAGTGATTTTTGTCTTTTTTTTTTTAAGAATTGTTATAATTTTGTTACTTTTAGAATGAACTTTTTATATCTACAGATGCAGTAGGCATTCATCTCATTCTCAGTGTTTACAGTTTCTCGCCCTTAATTGGTGAACACCACAGATGGTGAACTCCCCACAAAGATCACTGACAAGGTATTGATTACAGTCATTTTATGGTCTGCTGGATGTCTAATACGCTGCATAAACGCTTTCAGTGGTGACTTAATAGATTATTTATATATCAAATGTTTCTTTTTGTTTTGCTTTTCATGTCAGCTTTTAATACTGTACACTGACATAATGTGTTATGTCCAAATAAAAGCTAAAATTTAAATCTGACTTGTTGCTCTTTTAATAAAACAAGAGGCTGTACATGAGCCATAGTAGTGAGACGGTAGTGAGAAGAGATGCTGAGAAAATCTGGATGGACTATCTCAATAATGTACTCCCACATGTCAGTAAGATCCCCTTTGAGCATCTTTCGTTTTGTTTTCCTCCCTTCAGAAAAAAAAAAAAAAAAAAAAAAGATCCACTTGCTGGTGATCATTCTTTGAAAGTGAGAAAACGTCTTCTACTGGCTTGACAACTGCTTCAGTTGGATGGTTCATCACAATACACACAAAGTGAGTGTTTCATATTTTATAACTATCTACATTTTGTCAATCACCTGACACCAAGAAGCAATACCAAGGATGAAACTGAAGTTTTCGGAACTGATCTAATCCTCACAAACACGCTTATAAACTTTATTGTCACATTCATGCTTTTATATTATAACAATGCTTTTAGACAGGATGACTCAGTCTGACAGCACCGTACGACAGCAGCAGACTTTAGTTTCCCTTTGGCAGTTCCTTGATCTAAGTGGCTGTAAGAAAGTCACTGTGAAAAATAGTCCCACTGAAAGAGCACAAGCAGGCTCATTAAATCTCCTTTTTAACTATATTAAGGTCAACAAACAAATGAAAAGTTTTCAAGCCTTTAACAATCTAGTTCAGGCAGGTGGAGATGAAAAAAGTCAGCCGTCAATAAACTGCAAGGCAACAGAGTCACTGCCTTTACTTCTATTCATAGTGATGGATGATAATGTGTTCTCTGAAAGTGAACTTTAAACAGTGTTTGCTGGGAACATTAATGAAAAGTCTGGTAAATAATTCTATAACATACATATCCAGGATTTCAGTTTGATGGATGATGATCAGAAGAATAATATTCACATGCCAAAAGTCACCTACTGGTGCACAGTCAATCTACTTTCTTTGTACCTGACCTATTTCCCTAAACTGAAACTGGAGTGTGAGAGATTTATTTATTTTTTAAGCAGAGAGGTAGGCTTTGAAGTGTTTGCTGATGAACTACGGGTAGGATTAAACCACCCGTTATATCATGAATTGTGTATGTCTTATATTGACTGTTTTGCAGAATTGTCTGCTGTTAGGACTGGATGTCTAGCAACTTTTTGAAGTTAAACACAGAAGACTAAGGTCCTTACTAGTGCCTCTGATTGCATAGCGCAAAAAGCTGCTCCGGGTAGTGGATCTTCAGCTGTAAAGTCTAGTCTTAGAAGTCTTCTTCTAAGATTTTTATTATTTTTGATCAGTCTACTTCAAACAACATAAAGTCACTAACCCATTCACATTCTTCCACTCAAGCTGTTGTATCACATCCTCACTTATAGATGATCATTCATGCTTTTATTGTGCTTTTATTATTATCATGCTAGATTACCGTAATTCCCTTTTCACCTGCCTCAGCAAGTTGTCTCTGGAGGCCTCTGGACCCAAGTGGTCCACAATGCTGATACAAGGCTGTTGAGCATAACCAGGAGAACAACTTGCATCACACCCATCTTATCTGCTTAATAATGACTTCCCATCAAGTTCAGGATTCATCTTAATGTTCTTGTTTCCACATATAGAGCCCCACATTGTCAGGTACCAGTATACATCTCTGATCTGCTCCATCCTTTCATCACCAGTAGGTCACTTAAGTCTTCTGACCAGGGCTTATAGGATGTCTCTTATGCTTGACTGAAAACAAAATGTGATCGTGCTTTTTGAAGTCCTGGATATGACACTGTGGAACCTGCAGACATTCTGTGGTCTCTGTTGAAGCCTTTAAAAAGCAGCTCGAGACTTTCCCTCACCTCATGCTGTCTAGTGTTTTCATGTTCTGTTATTACTTATTTGTTTATTGTTTGCTGCTTTATATTGCTCTATGCTTTCATTTGTTCCTTTCAATTTGCTCCTGTAAAGCACTTGCTATGTGAAAGGCGCTCTACTAATTAAACTTAATAAACTTCTCATAAAATGTATAGGACAATCTGGATGGTGGATAATAGGATAATATTACCAAGAGGTTTAATTGGTTGTTTCCAAAGTTTAAAAATACTCTTTTTGCTTACGGTAGAAGAGGTCATCGCTCATTGACCCAAACTCCCACTATTTACCGATTTCCATGCACCGCATGGCTTACACAGGGCAATCTGTCCTACTATCTTGTGTGCACTGTTAGCTGGCTAGTGGATCAATTATGGCCAGTCAGTGTTTGATCTTGCTGGCAGACACATTGGAGAGTTAAACCTAAAAGAGAGATGAAAGAGAAGAGAGGAGTAACTGTAGAAACCTGGTGAGGTGATGTGGTCTTTTCAGGATGGCAAACTTTGAAGATCTCTCTGAAGTGACACTTGAGTTGATCTCATCTCACGGGTCAAATTATGTCTAACTTCAATGCATTGTTTCATTAATCATTGTGTTGATGTTAAGACCCCAAAACATGCCAGATCAGCTGTTTTGTTTCACTTGCTTTGGTGCATCTTTAAGGTTAAATGGTTACTCTCTATAGAGTCAACTATGATGTGATTGACTGTCCCACTTTGGGTGACATTTTGCTTTATTTGAGTGACTTTTGAGTAAATTTGACTACTGAACTATTTGCACACTCTGTTTATTTCACATTCATTGTATGTGTACAGAATTTACCTATGTTTGTATGACAGCTGAGCATGATTGATCTCAAAACTTAAACTCATTTTTGTTATATTTGTATTCCCCCCAGTTTTTCTCTTCATGTCAAAAGCTTTTCAACAAACATGAATTTTCCAGTCAAGATAAACATTCTTAACTTGCACTGATTGTTGCAGGGACATCTGGACTTTTAACCAAAATGGGCTGAGCCCAAAAACCTTTAAAAACGTAATTCTATGTAGAATGAGTCCATGCATTTTTGCTTCTTGCATTTAATGGCTACGTGTTGCTTGGAGACTGTGAAAATTGGAGAAGAAAGTAAGTACTTAGATTTGATTTATCATCTGATCTGCACATGAATGAACAAGATACTCAAATGTCTCAAACCAAAATGAGCATCATATCAGAAACCATCATATAACTACCATTATTATTAAGCCGACATGATGGAAAATTGCCATTGTTTAATGGCAAATCGTCAAACAGAGGAAATTGGATAATTAACCAAAAGTGACAGCGTAAACTTTCATGACTTTGTTGTAAAACCATTGGATCTACTTGATGTGTATCAGATGCAGAGATGCTGGAAATCAGACACAGTTGGGGGTGCTGCAGCAATCTGAGAACATTTTACACTTCAGCAGACAGCAAACTACTGTACAAACTGTATGTCAAAGCAGCCACAGCAAATATACAGCCAATAATGAGGAACTAATGCATGAGAACTGCAAGGATGAGATAAAGTAGGGGTGTAGATTAGCTCAGCCTTCGTACATGCGGCGGATGCTCTACCAAGAGCATCCGCCCCACGTACGATGGCTCAGCAGCAGCCCAGGGTTCAAATCCGACCTGTGGCCCTTTGCTGCATGTCGTTCCCCATCTCTCTCTCCCCACATTCCTGTCACTCTTCAGCTGTCTCTGTCAAAAATAAAGCTTGAAAAGGCAAAAAATATATCTATTAAAATAAATAAATAAATAAATAAAATAAAAAAAAGATGAGATAAAGTAGTGAAACAGAGCCTAGACAACCCACAACCAGTTCATTATAGTTTATAATAATGCAGTGCAGTGAGGATACAGACGTTCCATAGGTGAGATGAAGAGTAACAAAAGGTTTAATGCAAAAGTCTGCCTCTGTTCGGTTCACTGAAGATAAAAAATTACAAAACTGCCATCTTCTTCAGAAACAAACCAATCTAAGGTGGAGAAATACAGCCTTGAATGCCCAGGCCAGGCGGCGCCCAAGGTGTCTTCACTGTTTGTTGCCAGAGAACTTAACAATAATAAATAAGCAATATCTGGTTAGGCTTTAAAATAAAAGGTTGCTGTGAAACATTTTACATTTTATGAGTTTAAACAGTTGCAATTTGGTTAGGTTTCGGACTACAAAGAGTTTGGTCTGTGTTACAATAATTTTGAAGCATAAAAGTCAGTATTGTCTTTTGTCCTCCATATGTGGACTTGCTTACTCTTTACACTACACACGTATGCCACTTGAAATCAATAGCACATCAAAACATTACACCAGATGGGAATGTCCAGAAATTATGCTAGAGGGGTACTTATAGTATCCAAGTTTGAAATGTAGGGCCACTGATCAAGCTGCCATATTTAATGAGGAGTGAGAATGGATTGGTCTGTTACCCCTGTATCTCTCCATTGGCTTTCTATGTTACTGCACCACTGTTCTCCCTGAAGAAGAACTAGCTCTGATGTTTCACTATGCTGTGTGCAGACATGCCAAGAATAATGAAGATGAGAGGGCCAAAGTCAGGTCATTAAAAAGACTAAATGTCATTAAACTTGGACTGGTTTCTACCATACAGTAATCCTGTGGTTGTAATTACGAAAATCAAGACCAGATTAATAGTGTGGGAAAGATAATGAGATAAAAAGAAGGATGGTAAAGAGTGTAGAAGATTGGTACAGTACAATATGCAGTGTGAGGAGGAAGAGGAGGAAGCGAAGGGTGAGCTGAGGATGGTGGTACGCCTGATGACAGCTGGGGAAAGATGAGGAGGGAGAGGGAGAGGACAGATATGGAGGGGGAGATGAGGAACAATATGTAGAGATCAGTTATAGGAAAAGTGGAAATGACAGGTAGAAAGAGAAGGACAAAAAGAGTGCACTGAAGGACATTAGAAAAGGAAAAGGGTAAGGTAAGCAGCAGTAAGCCATCCATCACTTCTGCTGTGGATTTCTCAGGGGAACCACATCTTATTATTTCAGCGTATGTTATGTATCATGTGTAATACAGACTTCATTATATGCTTCCTCTACCATGTGTCAGTATGTTGTGTGTTACTATTTCAGGTGACAATAACATCCCTACACAGATGGCACTGATGGCAAATCTCTTTACATTTATTGTGTTTGGTGATGAAACTGATTAAGACTTTTTACTCCAACAGCAACTGCGGATTTAATTCTCCAGCTCACTGGAGCGCCCTGGTGGATCAACAAACCGGGATGCATGATATACTGCATGCTTGTGATCCTGTACATTTACATCTGACATGCCGTCTCTCGCTTCACTCACTCACACGTTTTCACCCTCAAATATGAGCTGTTTGATAAAGAGCAGGAACAGTTTAATCTGTGCTGAAGTAATCTGTAACAACTTCTCAACCTCAGAACGAGTGTGACGCCCTCGCTAATTTTGGAGATAAAACACAAAGCGGAGAGGATGAGAGGGATGAGTCTTGCATGGCTAATGTAATAAGATGCTATTTTGCTGAGTATCCAAAATGAGCACAGATATAGCGAGACACTTGAGTTTAAAAGCTCCCATGCAAATGGGTTCATCTATACTGACATTAGCATCATCAAAAAGATCATTTTGCTCTGAAACTAGAACATCACTGTGCAGAAGGTAATATACAAAACACAATTAGCAAAACATGATTATAATTCCATTTTAAGCTGATAAGAAAGAAAGAGACACACACAATTACACAAATCTCCTTAATCTCTTTCACATGAGGTAGAAATGATTCAAAGTAATTACAGTCCATATCATGAGAAAGAAAAAATCCTTAAGATGAGGTAGGATCCAGGAGTCATTATACCAAATCACAGCTCACATAAAAATGGAATAAAGACATTAAATATGAAAGCATCTACATAATTGCATTGCAAAACCCTGGGGATCACAGCCATAGGTTACATCTATAATACCATATAATCAACTGTAGCGTACATTTAAATGGATTTTCTCAGGTGTTGATTTGCCCTCTATGGGTTCTGATTCACATTTGGCTTGTTAATTCTGGACACCCATCCATAGCTGTAATTAAATGGCACACTTAAAAAAATAAATGAAACACTGCTTAGTCTCGCTGTTTATAAATCTGCATGATTAGAGCAAAAGCAGCAGGTAATAAAGGATTATCATAGCCTTGGGCTTTTTTTTTTGTTTGGTTGTTTGTTTTGTTTTTGTGGAAGTTTCTTTGAAAAGTATAAGTTTAGATACACTACGCTCATACAGAACTTATAGTTTTGCTAAATAAAGTTCATCACATCCTATCATTGAAAGCACTGCACAAACACCGCTAACGAAGATAAAAAATGGACTTCATTTGAAAAGTACAGAGAATATTCACTATGATCACATACTCAAGCTTCACATGTGAAAGTATTCTCAGGGGAGCTACTTTATTCCGCATCATGAGTCTATTTAATTAGGACCGTGGAGGTTTCTCATCAGCATGAGAATCAAAGGTTTCATCTCAGACCTGGGGGCCAGATGTGTAACATGAAATACATGTATGTACAAAAGGCAACCCAGATATTATCCACTCTTGTTTACCAAAAAAAAAAAAAAAAGAGGAATACTGTCAAAGAGAAATTGAGAAATATTTTGATTAGTGGTTACCAGCCTGCAGTGGTAGTATTTGATAGTATTTAGATCCATTACTTGACTAAAAGCACTAGCATAACACAAGTAGCCTATGTAAAAATGCTTAAATACTTTAAATGTACTACAAGGGATATTTTGGTTTTAAAACAATCGCAGTTGAATACTGATGCCTCCATATGACCTAAAAAAAAAAAAAAAAAGAAAAACAAGACCATCAGTGATAACATTGTGTATATCTATATAATTTTAATGCCTGCCACCAGGTCCTGTTCAGCCATATTACAGAAATCAGAAAATGTGGCTGTGGAAACGCACGATTCAGAAAATATGAAATAAAAATCAACATTATATTCTTTCTAGAAAGACTATAGTTACAGATTACAAAAACAAAAAAATTAAAAAAATAACACGAACAGTGTATAAATTAGAAAGTCACTGAGCTAATCCACCACTAGGTTAATTAGTGTTTGTGTATGAATATATGCATGTGTGCGCATGGAGCCATGCATATGCTTGTATGCAGTAAG
The DNA here is from genome assembly GCA_033000465.1 of Sciaenops ocellatus. Taxonomy (NCBI): domain Eukaryota; kingdom Metazoa; phylum Chordata; class Actinopteri; family Sciaenidae; genus Sciaenops; species Sciaenops ocellatus. The sequence continues at coordinate 18,912,718 of CP136867.1, forward strand.
TGCCTGTTCTTCAGGTGACTGGTTCCATTTCACCCCCGTGGGAATTAACTTGACTGATTAGCTACAGAGAATTAATCAAAGTAACAAGCCGGGGAAATCCTGCAGAGCAGACAGACACATCCTTCATCATTCACGGAGACGTGAAGCTGCCAGAGTCCCAGAAAGATCATCAACATTTACCATATGTGTACATGTGCAGTACATATTAGGCATTTAGCTGATACAGAGGAATGTGCAAGTGTAAGAGCAGGTAAGTGTTCACAAGCAACATTTTAACATGGTAAACGGTGTTCAGATTATAGCGGGTTATGATATACGGAAATATTGCTGAATACTATAGCATGTGACTGAAAATGATAGTATAGGATAAAACACACTCAAAGCTGGATTTTAGTATTTCGGACTTTGGTAATGCCTAATGGTTGTATCGATAGACATTGTTGATGATTGCTGCTTGCTTTAATTCAACTTAAAGTCAATTCTTACCCAGCCAGGTATTCTGTGTGTTTGTGTCTCCCCTCCTCCTTCCCTGTGTGTTGTGTATTTTTTCAGGTAATGGCTGCAGGGATGCTGCTCACCTGTGCAGACAGGCTGTGTGGCTTATTGGATAATTACCTCTTCAGCTGGCCTATCACAACAGAGGAGACACCTTAAAATGGAGGACGTCTCAGGGCTTTGGGTTCTTCTCTTGACTCTTGGTTTTGCTGCACATGGTTTTTGCTTTCCTTGTCTCTTTTGGCGCTCTTTCAGAGACATGTTTGTTCAGGTATGTGTGGGAGGTTTTTGGGACTAGGTAAGATGGGGTACTCTTTACATTTTTGCACTCACGTAGATGATCATTGTTATCCCACTAGGTTTATTGGTTGTGCCACCGCTGTATTGTTTTGGGGACATTTTTGTTGACTTTCTTTCTTCAGAGGTAGCTCAGACAGGCCTTCTTTTGTTATATTACTTTCATTTTATTTGGCACAACCACTTTGTCCCATCCTCACCCACCTTGGCGTGTTTTTTTTTTTTTTTTTTTTTTTGTTACAATAAATCACGCTTGTTCACTTCCACTGAGACTTGTTTGTTTTACTGGTTGTCGTGTTATTGTCTGTCACCTGGTTTTACGACGTGGACGTAACAATGTGTGTTAATGTGTCACTAACTAAATACTTCACAGTATTTCTGCATGACCAAATGTGGTGCAACTGACAAGTCTACACAATACACATGGAGCAGATGCTGATAAATGTGCAGTTTAAAACATTGTGCTCAGCATGTGATATGCTTCAGAGAAGGCTAACAAGCAGATCAATAGAGAAATAATGCTTTTTTTTGATCAACTGATCAACCATCCATCTTTCTCTTAACCCTTCCTTTCTTTCGCAACTCCCTCGCCCCTCCTTTTATCATTGCTTAAGTTACTTTCAATTGAAGTGACAACGCATTAAACAGCAAGAGTGAATTATCACAGCTGCAATATTTTTCCACTTGCCGCTTGATGCCTGGTGAGTTCTGTGCTCCTCCCCCACTCACTCATTACAACCCCATCGATCCCCAGTATACGCTGGTCTGGTCATGTGACCACACCCAAGAGAGGTAACACAGGCACACATACACACATTCACACAATGAACTCAGTTACATATTTGCACAAGCGCGCACTCACACACACTCGCACACACACACACACACACACACACTGTGTTGTTGTATAACAAATCCATTGATTATACATAGGCATTGTGACCATATTTAACAGGTAGCTCCTTCTGATCCATAACAAGAACATTGGCAGAAGCTGCAGGGTCTCTGATTCTGTTCTGTCACCTGACTGCAGAGTATCCTCTACATGCTGGATGTGCAAGCTATAAAGTACATACAATGAGAAAAAACAATGGAAACACAGTATAACATCAAAGTTATGTCTTCTACAGACAAAATAAGACAATAGAAAACACAAATGACATAGCATACAGTCAAGTAAGCTCAAGGCTAACCTGTTCACTATTAAAAATGGAAGCTGTGACAATTGTGACAACTGAAATTGTGTCTTTACATAGAAGGAAACGTTAATAACTATCTAATGACATCAGTAATGGCTCTGTTCCAATTTGGTGTGCCAATAAGTCAGCAGGTACTGAGGTTTATTTTCTGAAAGTTGAAGAGTTAAGAAAAGCCTTACTTATTCTATATTCAGAGATGGTACACTAAATGTTGTGCTATAGAATTTGAACTCTGGCACCCCTTAGTGGTAGTGTCAAATAAGACGTTGTTGCAGAAAGCTTCTTCTCTTCTCTCTTAAAGGTACCCTGTAGATTTTTTTGACCACTCGAAGCGCTATGGAGCAATGTTTTTTACTTGTGGGTCCCTGTTTTGTTTGTATCATGCACACAGCGTTGGTGGCAAACAAGAACAACTACCTGACAGAAAATTTAGTGAAGAAGAAAACCAGTAGCAAGAAAATATGGATATTAATGCAGGGTTCCATTTTTTTTCTGCAAATAAAAGTCTCTGAAAAATGTTTGAGAGCTATATATTTTCAAACTTTTTTTTATTCTAACAAATTACAATGGTGGCTGAAAGTTTCCACTTTCCAGTCCACTTGCCAAACTTAATAATATAATTCATGGTTTTACATCCTGTTCAACATCCTGTCAAATTGTAAAGTCTGAAAGACTGGACCAAACCAGGAAGCTGTGAAAGGGCCCAAAAGCTTTAAGCCTCCATTATCATTACACTGTGCTGGACAAAGAAGTGAAACCTAAGGTTTGGCTTAATCCTTGTCTGGCAAACACCGTGAACTGGCCTAAAAAATCTTAATCCTGCCCAGGCACTTTTGGATGTTGGTATGTATGTGACATTCATCAATTGTCCACTCTGTCTCCTTATTGGTAAAAACCGTAAAATCTGTTGCTCTATTTCATATTCTCTGTGCTGCTCTTGTATATCAGACCTAATGTTGCTTTTTGATGAAACCCACAAAGCCGCAAATAAAAATGTAGGGGTTAATCTGTTTCTGTTTTTTTTTTGTTGTCTTCTATTGCTCCATTCATGACAACATGACCTCAAAAATGAGAGGTATTACCTCCATTACTCTCCTACACATGACACTTATTGTTGATGGTCCTATATTGCATTTGCCACCAGATTAAGTGGTGCGGCAGCTCTTGCTGATATTGTCCAACTTTTATCTCTCCGTCTACCCTTGAGGGCTTGATCTCAGACATTCCCTCCAACACACATGGTTAGTTTCCAGCTCAATAACTACACTAACAACTCTCTCTGTCCCTGCACAGTGCCTCAGTTTGTCTTATTTGCCTTTTACCTATTGATTGCATTTCGCTTCTGCTAACGTCTGGGGAATGACGGATGTGATGTCTGTTTGTCCCAAACTGTTATCTGCTGCTCATATTGTTTGGATTTTAATTAGTATTTTTTCTAGAAAACAATTAAACAAAACCTGAATAAAGTCTGGTCTGCTGTTACTCTCAATTAAGTTAGTTTGGATAAGTGAGTAGGATTCTAATAAATGGGTATAATGTAGTTTTGTTTCAATTGTGTATTGTCCTTGGTTATTGTATCTCTTGGTAATTCTCCATCCTGCAATCCAATATTTCCAGTAGTCATGTCCCTCTGTGCTGTCTCGTCTTTTAAATGAGCAATTTAATAGTGTGATTCTCATAGTTTGAGTCAGAACATTTGTTCCTTGCCACATAAAAATAATCCCCAGTCTCATAATGTGCCCTCAGAATCATCATTTATTGTGATCAGAGGAGCTCCAGGTTAAAATTTTCCAATTATGAAGAGTCTCATGGAAGATTTCCATCTTGGAGGATTGTTAAAATAGACAAAGTCTTCTCAGATTATATGGAGAAAACTTTGATGAATGCATTTTAACCAAAACACTTGAAAATGCAACCATTGTAAATGTATTTTAGTGTGTTGGAAATGAAGAATTTATCTCAAAAACTGGATGGTTTCCACACACTGAGCAACACATAATTCATTTAAATTCTGTTGTGCTATTTTCCCATTTGGACCTACAGACAGTCAGTCAGTATTTTAATGCACAGATACATTACATGAATATGAATGTGAATATGCTCTGCTGAAGCAACTTCCTACAAGAAAGTTGATATTTGAAACCCAAAGCATGGTGGGGAAATGTAAATAAGACACGTTTATCCTCCTGTCCTACATCTGAAAGAACTGTTGAGTTATACTAAGAAGCTTTCAGGTGTGAATATGTGAATATGTGTAAATGTGAGGTAAGGTGATTCCCCAACATTTGGAGTGTGGACTGGATGCAAGGTTTAAATCTGAACCAAGGTTTGTGTTTTTGTTACATTTTGTGTACATTTGAATTGGTTAGCCTAAAATTGCAGTTTGAATGACTGGGGGAAAATGAATGAACAGATTCAATTAGTTGATGCAAGAATATCATTATGGCATTACTATCAGCAGCACCAACTCAATCACAACTCTTCAAAGCTAGTTTGAACTTGCCAAATGAAAGTCCTTGTCTTGCAGAAATTGTCTGCCAAAACTTTGTGTAATTGTTCCAAGAGTGTGAATCATCCCGAATAAAATGTTTTCACACTAGAAATGCACCGAACTATTGTTCAGTTTGCTCCAGAGTGAGACCACCTATTTTCCTCAGACCATGATTTGGCTGTTTAGTGTTTTGCAAGATTCACCCCTGTATAGTTTTGGTTTGAATCAGACTGAAAAGTCCAGACCAAATGAAGGATGAAAGGGTCAATTAAAAGCTGAGGAAGCACAATGTCAATTAAAATTTAAATTAAACCAAAATTAAATTAAGTTTGTGCATGTGTATATAGTTGTCATTTTGCCATGATTGTGATGTTATGTGGTAATGGTATGGCCCCCCATAGCCTGCAAGAAAAAAACTACACATCAGTGCTAGAGCTGCAATGGACCAGGTGAAAATCCAAGAATTATGAGCACTTGTGTTTTCTCCAACAAGGCTCTGATGCCAGTGATGATTGATTATATAGTATGATAATAATAAAAGCTCCATAATCTTCTCATTTTCATTAACAGGCATCTAGCAAAGCTGTTCCACTGTGAACCTTATGCTCACCACAATCATCACTGTCAGATAACAAAGAGAATGAAAGAATGTGAGCATACAGTACAGTACTTTAATGATTACACTGTAATAGTCTTCTGTTCAGTAGGAAGACGAAGAAAACTTTTCCATCAGCACTAGATCACAAAGTAAATAAAAGGATGTCAGCACAATTACTACAGCCACAACACAACACATCCATCTGTTGTTGTGGTGGTGTGAGCAACAGCTAAAACTCCAATGCTGAACCATAAATCAAATCCTACTTAGACAAATTTGTTGAATATTAAGTAGCAATCTGTCCATTAGATCTCGGTCTTTGCAATGCATTGTTATGGACTGAGGAGTTGGTGAAGGGAGAGTTTTCAATTGATGATGGTCACTAAATTCCTAATAATTCATTAAATTATTAGAACTCATCTTCTGGGGACCATGTTTACAGAATTCCCTGGTAATCTAACCAGTAGGTGTTGAGATGCCTCCTCTGGACCAATGCATTGGATGGAAAAATTGACTGATGAACCTATTTCGCAATCCCTCATCAAGACCTCACCACTATCAGGATTATTCTGCAAAAAAATCCAGATGATATGCAATGTCAAGATTTTTAACATCTGAATTTTATGTTTCTACAATATCTGCACATGGCATTGACGGTATGGTCAAGGTTAGTGAAAGAATGTGGTTATGCTTAAACGAAGAGTATGCATTTGGAGCTTTTGACAACTTGTACCCCTACAGAGTGATGTTTTTGCTTGTCTCATGCACACATAGGGGTGATGTGATACACATTCTTACCAATGGTTTCACACTTCTTCACTGATACACAGCTAGTTAATACCTAATGGTAATTGTAAACAGCAACATGCCAACAGGAGTAGGGAAAAAGAGGATACCTTTATCTTCTCCATGGTCATGGTACACACCCATCCAACATCCCAACCTTCACATGTTTACTTTCCATCTCACTACATAAACAGCACTAGCATTGGACTTAAATGGTGAGGTATGGAATTGTCCAACATAAATGTAATTTTTGGTTGTAGTGGGCTTTGGGCAAACTCCATATCCATTTTCTTTTGAAATGTTGCTGTAGCAAAATATTGATAGATAAAAGATAAATAAAGCTGTTCAGATTCTTTTCTCCAGGGTTTTTGTAATACCGGAAGTTCAGGCTATATTGCTGAAGTTCCATCACTACTGCGGGCCTCCCAGCAGGGCTCCTTTTGTCTAGGTTTGAAAAAAAAAAAAAATCCATCTAGCTCATTATACCTGAAATCTCCAGTCAGTTTTCCTTCAAGTGTGTTTCTCTCCTTCTTTGTCTCTACCTACTCTTGTGTATTTCTCTCTCCTCGTCTCTTTATCTGTCCATCTACATCAGCACAGGCCAACGAAGAGAAATGTTCCGTTTCTTGCTTTATTCATTTTTCCTCTCCACCCTTCTTCCTGCTGTTATTCCCCCCTTTTCCTTGTGGCCCTGGCATCAATAATTCACAGTCCCCTGCAGAGACTACCGCCTGGTGGACTGATTAAACATGAGAGAGAGAGAAAGACAGAAAGAGATTGCAGAGGTATGAGGGAGATGCAAGGGAATGGGAATAATGACAGGAAAGATGAATCAGTGTTTGAAACTTTGAAATGCACTACATGCAGTCTAGAGATATGCGACCTAGTAGAAATGAATATAATGTCATAGGATATCTAAATGATATCCAAACTATTTTTATGTGAGTGTGTGTTCCTGTACTTGTATCTTTGTAAGAACCAGTTTACTTTCAGAGTAGGCATTTTCGTGAGGTCTGGACAGTCTTTAAGGGGCTTTTCTATCATGCAGTCTTGGGTTTAGGAATAGCTTAGGCTAATGGATCAGAGGTGAAGGCTACTGTTAATGTAAATATCTTAGTGGGTACAAAACAGTTTGTGTGTGTGTGTGTGTGTGTGCGTGCGTGTGGGCCTCCAATATGTTCTCAAGCCAGCCATCCAGAAAGCCCAATATTATCCCCATCACCAAGTGGGCGTGGGCAGCATAACTCAGCCATCTCTGATATACACAGCCTAACTAATGTACCGTCGTTAGGTGAAGGACGCATCACATTAATATTGCCTCCTCTCTTTAAATCTGCCACTTCCTCTCCTTCTCATTCCCCAAGCAGTCACCCATGAAGGAGCTTGTATCTTGAATCTTGCAGCGTTCTTCCTCCGCAGTAGTTCTGTTCTCTACTGGCTACAATTGTGGTAACTTTTCATTGGAAAAGTCTCTGTCAAATTTCAAATTTTAACAATGCACAAAAAGGAAAAAAAGTTGTACAGGTAGCTTATGTCATAGGTCAGTGTGAAGAAAACTTTGTTAATGTATTCCATGAATAAATGATTTTACATATCACTTAAGTAAATATTAAAATGTCACCGCACACTCACATTTATTTCATGATGCTTTCTATAAATGTATACTACTGGGTGCTAAATCAGGTTAAGTTTTAGGCAGCAAGTGCCTCCTTAATGTTATTTTCTAGAATTCTGGCATTCAGTTGATGCATGTACCTTTGCTGTATGTATGTATGTATGTTAAACATTGTTTAAAGATAACACATAGCACATCAGGTGGCCATCATCATAGCTAGTCATCATGTCATGTTTGATAGCAATCATCGCAGACAATCAGACTGGAATCGCTTCTAGCCACAAAAAATAAAAAGTTGTCTGGTGACTCTACATAAAGAATTTACTTGCACTTTTTATGTTGATTGTGATGCCTTCTGGAAAGTTGTCATTGAAAACCACATGGAAAAAGTCAGACACTTTCAAAAAATACTTGGCAGGTGATTAGATGAAATTCAACCCATCAGATCAGTGAACCATATAATATAATCAAACTCTCACCGAAGTCAGTTCGGAAGAGTGAAAACATATTTTCCGTCGAGAAAAGCCCATAGCTCAGGCTGTAGTTGCCAATTGATCCTCATAGGACGGTGATTGGTCCAAATCACCGTGGTTCAGACAGACAGAACTTGCAAGTCCAGCTGCCTCGCAAGGTTACCACATTTTGGCTGGCAATAACAAATTCAGCATCACTATTAAGAATCACTTTAACTTAGAGAACTTTAAGTAACTCAGAGTGCCATTGTTGCTGAATCCCAAAATATGCCGCACACATGGCTTCAGGACTCCATGACTCACCAAAATAAAGGACACTGAATTGCTTATTTGAATAATCCAATATTTGAAAACTTCAATATATTCTGTAATGTATAATTGAAATGGTTTGTTGCCTCGAACGTCTTAAATCAGAAATATTTTATTGTACATGACCTGCTACAGTATCAGAACTGTGTTGTGCCCACACTGCTAACACACATTAAACCATAAGATGCAAAGTGCCAAGAAAACCATACTGTCATAAGCATGGCATGCATGGCATACGTGCATGGCAGACTGCCATATTGTTCTTAATGGAAGAGGAACTTAGTGTCTTGGAGCCTGGCAGCAGCTATTAAATTTGGTTCTGATTCGGGATGATTTAATGAGGGTTTAAAAACATACCACCTGCTTGGGAGGCTTTGGGGCGAGGCAGAGGGATTAATATTTAGCTGTGGTGCCTTGAAAGCTGTGGCAGATGATGGAAAGTTATGTGTTCATGAAGTCTTCCCCTCTGCTTCTCAAATTTGTAACCGTGACCATTAATAATCCAGACACATACACACACACACACACACACACACACACACACACACCAATATACTTTTAAATTACGTGAAATCTGTATATGCGTATTGTAAAACAATGATGTGATAAGACATTCAGCTTACTTACTTACTATCACTCACACATACAGCTGAGCAATTTACACAAATCTATTGTCACACTAGCTTATACCGTCGAGCCCACTTTTACATGACTGCAAGACGTCATTGCCCCTTAATGATTCCTGCCAATGCCTTAGGCTGCAGATTTATTAGTGTCATATTATGAGGAAATGGAAAGAATTCACCCAAGGCGGCTGAATAGTTCAATTTATTTATGGACCTATGAGAGTAGTAATATACTGTATCTGACAAAGAGGAAGGGAATATTAACAGGTGCTCGAGGCAGGTGTAGTGTGTTTCCCTCCATGTGCTTACTTGTAAGTCTGTGTGCATCTCCATTTTGATATGTGTTTGGGGGTGAATTTGACAGACAGTTACAGAGAGAAAGTACATGATCATTTCAGATCAGATGTTCCAAACCTTACTAGCTTGTGACCCATTCAAATGAAGCAATGTCTACTTGTGATCCTGTGCATATTCACTGAGTACAAGTCACTTTGTTTTGTTTTTTTGTCCCTCTAATCTAGAATTTGGTTTGATTTGAGTAAGTGTATGAAACTGTATTCAGTATTTCAGAAGAACAAAAACAAAAATTAGTTTTTCATTATCCCTGTATTTGTGGCCACTTAGATTTAATGTGTCGCCCTCTTGCAAGTCTAAGTTTGGAACCACTCATTTATACAGGGGTTCTGACCTAACCCAAACCCTCCACTACGCAGTTCTGACAGTTATATTACAGAGTAAATTAAGAGGAAGTATTACCTACAGCTTCATTATGGCAAGCCATTCATGGAGCAATATGTCTACGTGTTCTTGCACGTGTTTGTCAATGTTTGCATCTGTGCATGTAAAGTAAGCTGTCAGTGTAATTGTATACTTAATTGTTTTGCATTTCGTTCTAAATCATTATTGAATATCTCCTGCAGACAGCTACGGCTTTCACGTAGTATTGTTATGATTCATTCCCTCATTAATAATGAGTTCATGAGTTCATCACTGTGTGCCATGCTGCAGGACACCGGGGTCTTATTGATAGCTGTTTAAAAAGAAAGGTAGGGCGATAGAGAACATAGAATCAGATATATATATATCCATAAAATGTCACAGAATCAATGGATAGAGAAAGGTGGTTACATGTGATTGAAAACATGTCTAAACATGTACAGCTACAAACTGTCAAACCCCAAATTATGTCTGAATAAAGCACTTCTGAATGCTCTTTGCTGATGTTTGTTTATCCCTACAATAACTGCAGACAGCAACTACAAGGTTAAAACAATAGATAACATGACAAATAGACTGTAAATACTGAATAGGAAGCAGGTCTACTTTAAAATGACAGATATAAGGCACAGACTTATGCTTCAGAGGTATCTATTGAAATTAGCATGCTTAACAATTAGCCTCGCCCATACTTTCTTGAAATACCACTTGTGCCTTGAGAAATGATAGTGAGTCACTGTAGCATCCAGTCTGCCCTCAGTCCAACATGTGAACCGGGCGGAAGGACAGAGCCGCTGCTAGTCAACAGATAGCTGCCACCCAGGGGAGTTCTAGGAAGAGACAGCGGAGCCAGAACCAGGGATTCTTAAAGAATAAACACCCGTGGCTACGCTGGATTGAGCTCTGGAGTTTATTTTTTAAACTTTTGGGATTAAAAAGTAGATTTATCTTCACTCTTGGTACAGACATCCTCTGGTATTGTAATAGTCATCTGTGGGCATTTATTGCAATTAAATGACAGTAAATTCAGTTTCCTTGTGTTCATATCACTGTAATGTTAGTAAGTGGGTTCAAGTGGCTTCAGGTTACTCACGTGAATAAACACAACTGATCCTGTAGTCTTAATGTAACCAATTGGCATTACTGTTGTGACAATTTGGAAAGTTGGCAATATATTTCTGAGGACAATGCAATATATGCCTATATATGTAAACACGCTTGAGGAGTGTCACATCATCAGTGGTGGCAGGAAGTATCACGCTGTCTCCTATGTTTGTTTGTTTTTTGAGCATAGGGCCCCTTTGACAAAAAGCCGCATTATTGCTGGCCCAGACACTACGCAAACTCTGGCATCATAGTCAGGTGCCATGGTTTTGTTCTGACAGCCCATTATTTCAAAACCCAAATAGTTTGAAAAATGCCCCATTGGACTGAAAATACACATTGTCCCTGCATGCAGTTATTAGTCCAGTAACTGCCGGGCCCTGTTCATGGTGCTGCATTGGCAGGGGTTTTCCCTTAATGGGGTATCTTTCTGGCCTCACATCAAATGACATTTCAAGTGAATTTACTGCTGCAGACAAATTTCCAATGTCAGAAGAAAATCATGACAGTTTTACCTCAGTTAATTCAAACTCTACCACTAACCCTAACTTATTAATGCCACCATGGACAGGGCCAGCAGTCACGGAACTAACAACTGCACGCAGGGAGAGTGTGTATTTTTGAAGACATTTCTGAAATAAGGACTGTGTGGCAAATGGGCTTTCGGTCCAATGAGCAATCTACCACAGTCGGACATGCCAACTGTCCAACCATTATCGGGACTCTACACCTGTAAGACATCAGTGTGATTCAAAAATTCTAATAATTTTGGTGACTTGCAGAAGTTATTCAGCCATGCATGCTGATGCTGCAATTAGGCAGGTGTATGGAGGTGAGAACATTAAGCAGGGTTTCAACTTATTGTCTACTTCCATTGCAGTACAACGCCCTGAATGCCGTTTAAAGATAGCCCGTCTAAAAGTGTGTGCTTTTGTGTATCCCCATTTAAAGAATGATTTGGGATCACCCTTCTTGCAGGGTCTTTGCCCCACATTTAGCTCACTTACAAACGTTTGCCTTTAGACCCAGTTAGATGACACATTACACAAAGTAAGCAGACTTTCAGTCCAGCTACACAAAGGGCAGAGCATTAGTAGGGAAAGCTGACACTGGACATAAATCATGTGCTAAAATATGAACATAATTCATTCCACCACATCCAGGACTTTAGCCAGTCCTGTCCAGATCAAATACACTTGACATTTTCCAGTCACCTTGCAGTTTGTGTCACTCTGACAACTAAACTTTCAGCAGTGCATGTCACCACATTGTGTTCAGCAAATGGCTTCTCACAGAAAGTCTCTTGAACACCACTCCTCAGGTGCATATAAATACAGTGCTTCCTTGTCATTGTTCAGTCACTCATTGTCAGTGTCACTATTGTATTTTAAAGTTACATCAGTTACATGATGAACAAAGAATATCATTTCATTTTAATATCATGCCACATGTCAGCTAAGTCAAACCTTTCTGAGACAATGGCAATTGTTATCTCTGAGGGTTTGAATATTCTGTCATGTAAGTGGAATTATACAGGAGGAGGAACAAACATGGACACAGAAATGAGCCTTTTTTCACAGGATGCTGACATTCTTCGACAAAAAACAGAATTCATTGTCAAATAGAGACATACTGTCCCGATGGATGCTGACTGATGTGACAGAACTCTGGCTCAAAATAACACATTTTTCAGCGCTTTTATGCCTCGACCTGCATAATTAATGTTCTTTCAAAGTGATCCAGTTCTAATCTAAAATGTTCAAAAGTACCTATTGTGCTTTTGGTGCTTTGTAATGGCAGCAATTCTGTTTTACTGAGAGGTGTCAGCTCTTTCTCTTTCTTGTCTCTCAACTTTTTAGCTTTCCCAGTGCCCAGACCGCAATGTCCATCTTAATCTTCCATGATACCATGAAAAATTTGCACTGTTAAAGATTTTAACAAATGGTTCCTGAACTTTTTGGCTTATGACCCATTACAAAAAAAAGCAAATGGGTGTAAATAAACTCATATGAAACATGACAAAAATACATTTTCTACCAACTACCAAACTCCTAGGTCCACCAAACAATTGTTTTATTTAAATTAGAAGCTCCAAGGGGTAAAATTATCCAACATTTAACACTACAGTTTGTTTAAAAAGTCCTTGAAATTTATAATAACACAATGTTTTGACCAAGGTTTTGTTCATCAAGCCATCATTAAATTGCTCTTAGTCAGAAATGGCTTGCCTTTTTTTCTTCTTCTTCTCCTTTTTTTTTTTTTTTTTTTGTCACTGCCTGCCTCTTTCTTACTCATCACTGGCTCTTTCTCTTCCTTCTTCCTCACCTACTACTTGCAATAACCCCCCTCCCATATTACACTAGTCACTTTACATTGATACTGTAAACTCTACTGCACTGATAATTCTGTTAACTCTATTTGTATTTATATTCATATTGGCTATTTATAAGTCACAATTTTATTCTGTTTCTTTGTATATTTCATTCTATTTTATATTTCATATACTTTTATATTTATACTGTTATTACCATGTCTCTTGTTTTATTCTGAGCCTTTGCAACGAAATTTCGCTCAAATGTACATTGGAAATGTGCAGTTGGATGACAATAAAGTCTGTCTATGTCTATGTCTATGTTCTACTTTGATACTTACGTATATTTTTCTGATGATATTGTTGTACTTATACTCAAGCGAGATTATGAATGGAATACTTAACTTATAACGGAATGTTTCTACATTCCTGCATTGGCTACTGCTACTACTACTAATGTACCACTTTCATTTACTCACTCGAAATATGTATGCTTCCAGGCATAGCAACAAGTCTCCAATCTTCCCTAATGAGATTATATAGTAAACTTTCTTGCTATTGTTTCATTATGATGTTGCCATTGCCAATAATTACTCTCTGCACAGAGACTAATTAAAACTTAAAAGCAGAATGCAAACTCACCAACATTAGACTGTCTCTATTTGATTTCTGTTGTTATATATGTTGTGATATAAGTGTGCTGGTTGTAGTATCCTAAAACATTTATGTTGTATGATAAAGGTATTTGTGAGAATATTAAGTTACCTATTGAAGGTTTCAGAGCATTGAGCTTTAAGAGATCATTTTAACAGCTGACTTCCATGTGAGACAATTCTTCCAGTTCAATCCAATCCAGTTTGAGAAGATTTTCTTTCACACAAGTGACTGTATGTTATTACTATCCAGTGACATTATCACACTATGGGTCACATTATTGAAATTGAGCAACAGGTTTTGAAAAGGTTTCACCAACTCAGAGTGGCCAGAATTTCTCAGCCCACAGAGAATCATGCGTTCCCACATGTAAAAACATGAATATCACCACAGTTTGCCTGCCAGCACGTTGTTTCCTCTGACTATCTTGCCATCTCATAAAATAATCTATTTTATTCACCACAGGGTCATTTTGAAGTCTATGAAATCCATTCATATTTCAGATCTGAATTCCATGAATAATATAGGCCTACACAGACTGAAAATGATGTTCGAAATTTGCATCTGTTCTGCATGATGAAGACAGATAGGAACTTTTAAACATAAATATATATATACAAAAACACTACCATGTCATGGTATTGTCTAATAAGCTGCAGAGGATTGTGCTGGATTTAATGTGGTCGGAGGTCTCAAATTTGCAGTATAACACAAGAAATATATTTGATTAAAATAAATGAACTGGTTAATCCTTGAGACAGCAGAAATTCCCTATGAACAAACCAAATTTATGAAGAGACTCTTCTTTTGTGAGTCTCAGCTCATTTTTCATGCAAGATGTAGTTCACATCTAACACTGTATCTGTACCTTGTTAAAGATGTACTCAGGTTGTTGTAGGTGACGTCCTGGTTTGTCCAGAATTGTCCTGGTTCCAAGCTGGGTGTCACTGAAATGTCCCAGTTGTTAAAACAGTAAAACAATAATTATAATATTATAGTTGTTTTCAGCTCTTAGACATTTTTTCAAGTTTTGTCCTCCACATAATTACCTAAACCAGTATAAAAACATAAACAATGAACCACATGTCTGAATTCAATACAGTTTTATCTGTAGGTGTATCAATCAATCAATCAATCAATGTGCCATCGTCAAGGCGGTTGCTTGCCTATGAGTCATGCTTCAGCTCTTTCTGACAGAACCTGTCAGTGTGCCAAAATTTAACTGTCAGACTGAAAACAAAGTCAGTCTTTTCTAAAGAGCTCCAGGGGGCTTATACCTACCTATTGAAAGTGCCCAGCAACCAAAATGCTGCACCCATGTGTTAAAAGGTTCACTTAGTACGTGGGCTGTACAGGCACCGAAATAATTGTCCCCCATCCTGATAAAAACAGCTATGATACGTGCCCAAGTGCATCCATATAAGCACATGATGCATTACAATTACAAAACGGATCCTGGTTTGGTGGTTTGAAGATATCGTCACCCTATCTTGTTGTTTGTGAAATATTTATGTTGAAAAAATCAGCATCTGAAATGTTCTTTTATTTCCTGTAGAGTCAAATAGAACCCAAAACATGCTATCGGAAAGACAGATTTAAAGGGCTCATGTGTTTGAGTACAAACACCCTTACAATCTTGTATAATGTTGTTTTAATTATGCATACAGCCATGCTAGAAGCTCACCAAAGCTACACTAAAGCATCCAAAAACTCAGGCAAGATCTATCTAGCCTGAGTTTGCAACATAAACGCACCTTACAACCCACGTTACAACAATATGGTGGCACATGAAGTTTTCATCACATTTGATGTAAGACATTTAGGTCTCGATTACATTTCTTAATTCTTAATATTACAAAAAATTGCCCCTCTGTAACATTTCATGTTTCCTAACAATGATTTGGTCAACTGCACGAATTTTCCTCCTACTTATTTTCCTCCACTTATTCAGTCAATTATATAACCTGGCACTCACAATCTGCACAACTGAATAATGATTTATGGAAAAGGTTAATTGATGGCCTAAATGTTGAGTTGTTTTGATTGTTTGTTAGTTTAATTAAATGTAGACATAAAATCAATAGAGACCATTTGAAAGCTGGGTATGGAAGCCTGTTTTGAATTAGATATAACATAGCTTTTTTTGAGGCATGCAGTCAATACTGGAGAAGAGTGGAGACTGAATGCATGGATAAGTTATAATTTGATACAGTATAATGTATTTTTTAAAAATGTATTTTTCTTTCAGATATTGTCACAGCATGAACACAAGCTGACAAGACCAAACCCAGGGAAAGGTGGATCAGGATAGAGAGACAATACTGTATTGATCCGATCACAGGTTTGAATTAATGAGTCTCAAAACAGCTGCTAGATCTCTTGTTAAAGTGAAAGACACTGAATCCCTATAATTGTCACTCACTGAATAAAATCAAATTTGACACATTTTTGAGTTGAATTGAAAACGCCATTAAAAGATACATTAAACTCCACTGTTAAATGTTTTAATGTAAGTCAGTGAAATGTGCCACTAGTCAATCTGATGCTCCTTAGTGGAAATGTGAACCTCCTGACCCTTTGGTAAAATCATCTGAAGTCATGGAGAGCAGCACTGTAGTTTAAAATTAACAGTGAATTTGGATATTTTATATGACTAGCCAAGATTAACAATTTTGCTTCCATAAAGTTGGGGAATTTGCAAAAGACATATTAAATAAATAATGGTCCAAAAACAAAATGGATGCTTTCTCCACTCTGCTGTTAGTGTAACTCAATCTTAGACTCCATCTGCTATCATCAGCTATGGATGATGTTTCTGGGCTTCTGATGTAGCCAGCGGATATCCAATGGATATCTGGCCCAATAATTTTTCTGCAAACTTTATATGGAATTATTAAAACTTTATTAAATTGTATTTAATAAAACTTAATAATATAAAAGAAAGCTAATGAAAATATAATAGCCATTTGGTTACGAAATTGCATTTCGGCCAATATGTTCTGCCTCTGAGACTGGTAATTACCTTCACTGTTGCTGTTGTAATGTGTAAAGCAATAAAGCTATTGGTCTGGTTTTGTGGATGAACTGTGTGTTATTTCTGGTGTTTCAGTTTTTTACACAACCCTGATATGGTTTATTTTCAAAGGCAATCACAAACATCCTATTCTGGTGGACTGAATAAGTAGTAGAATAGAGTTAAATCTTTCTACTGTCTACTGTCTAGTGTATACATACTGAGCCATCTACAGTATACTGTTTAATAGTTGTTGAAACTTCATCTTTATTATCCTCTCCTCATGTTTAAATGCAATAAAATAAATCAAATGTACAATACAAAGCTTCAGTGCTCAAAATGCATGAAATTAATGTTTGTCAACCATGAAAGAAATCTGTCAGGATCCACCAGAGTATTGACCAGGACAATTGGCAGAATGTCATCTAGAGGAGAAACTATGACATAAAAAAGCAAAAGAAGAAATTGAACAAGATGATATATATTTTATTGAACCCAGGGGCGAACATCAGTGTCATTTTACACCAAACAAGTCCAAAGAACACACACTAAAGGCAACCAAAACAGCACTCAAGTAAAATGTAAAATTCTGATACTGATAAAATGTGAAGGCTGGAGATGATCCAGATACCTCCACTGCATTATGCCTTAAGGTCCCCCCTTCACCCCAAGGCACTGAGGCACACCTAACTGCTCTGCCAAGGCAGGTCTAAGGTAGCTGTCTCCCCTATCTCATCAGGGCCTGGGGGAATCACCAGGCCCCAGGGCAGCACTTGTAGTTCTGGCAGGAGGTGCTATCCCGGGGCTTTCTCTCCATCCTAAGACACTTGCCCCTGGCTGGTAAACACAGGAGCCTGATGAGAAAAAGACAGAAGATAAAATAAACTGAAAACAAAAATGTGCATGGATCCACCAATCCCTTGAAAAACCCATTATCATCACAATTCATTTATTTCTCAAGAGCTTTTCAAAGACATTTTACATGAGTTGAAATCATCATCACACAACAACATCTCACATTACAAGCGTTCTAAAATGGTGACTTTGGAGTCATAATTTGAACATGGACAGAATAGTGCAATCTGGATTTGTTTGGGAAGAGAGGGAAGGGGAGAAGCAATGGAGAGGTCGTCCCAGGTCTGGTGCCAATCCGGTGCACGAGGTTGGTCCTAAGTGGTGAAGACATGCAGTTGATGTCAGACAAACAGAGGCTGCGGGACATGAGTATGGTGGAAGGCTTTGTGAGTGAGGAGATGGACTTTTGAACTGGAACCATTGTGGGACAGGGAGTCAGAGGAGTCTTTGGTGGACCAGGGTGATGTGCTCAAAGGAGCAGATGAGGTGAGCAGGTAAGCAGCATAGTTCTGGATATACTGAATTTATCTCTACAGATTTTATAGAATATATTCACGACATTGGATGTTGTGATAGAGAAAGCAATTGCATTTGTCTATTATGGGTGTGAGGAAGGCAAGGCAAAATATGGATTTTGAAAGCAGGCTTAAAATATTGTTTTGTCAATTGCAAATAGTTGACAGAACGGAGCGCATTTCCAAACACAGTCAGCCTTGAATGGATAACTAATTGGACCTGCCAGGTACAGAACCAAGGGCCTAACACCCTTTCTACGAGCACTTACAGCGCAATTAACAATCAATGTAGTGATGCTTAAATTGAATTTAATATAGTGAAAATCACACAAATACACACAATACTAAAGCAAAGCTGCTGTCATCACATATGAACAAGGACTGAAACTACTACCTTCCCCACATTGGCTTTTTCAACCTCTAGATTACTGACCCTCTCGTCCAGTCACATAAACAAACATGACTCATCATAGTGTGGGTCTCGAAAGTGTGACACCTCTGTCTAACAGGCAGTGACACAGCACTTTTGGGTAACAGACAGCTCATGTCTTATTCATGTCATAGCTTATGTAGTGAAAGAATCCTCGCAAAGAGATCTTGCCTCCCGTATGAGTTTATTAATCTAGAATCAGACACAAACTGCAGCAAGCACTTACTGTCAGCAGAGTTGACTGTGTATATACGTGTGATTATTAATGACTCCTGAAGAGCTTTACCCAGTCAGCAGTTTCTGCACGTCACAGGAAAGAATGCATGTCCAATTTACTAAGGGCTTTTATCCACTCATTCATTTTTACATTGATACAATACCTATATAATAACTCTTGTGCTGATCATAGACAGCAGTTTACTTCGTCACAGGTGATTTATGAAGCAGTTAGTTTGTTGACTGATTCAACATCAAATAGGTGCAAATAGGAGAGAATATAATTAGTCTTAATAGACACTTAATTATATGCAACTCATATTGAATTAATTCACTTTCTAACTATTCAGTAATTATTTACAATTTTTATCAGACCTTGACCACATCAAGGATGCAGCAAATTTGCAAAATAAGTCTGAGGTTCTTTTCCACCTCAGTCAGTTCATAATGCGACATCTGCAAGTGCTGATGGTAGAGTTTGTTATTTGTTATCTCTTAAATTTTGATAGTGATAGTGATACTCAAGAGCAGGGAGGCTGGAGGTGACTAGAGGGATGGAGAATAGTGCAGGGCTGGGTCAGATTGTCAGATTCTTCAGATGTGGGTGCTGGATTCAGTGCCATAAATCCAGTGCCATAAATGGTAAATGGACTGTACTTATATAGCGTCTTTCTAGTCTTCCGACCATTCAAAATGCTTTTACACTACATATCTCATTCACCCATACACACAGCAATTTGGGGTTGAGTATCTTGCCCAAGGACACTTCGATATGCAGACCGGAGGAGCCGGGGATCGAACCTCCAAGTCCGTATGATGGACTAGTATGGTAGGCGTATGACGGACTAGATTCCTGAGGCACAGGGAACGCAGGGTTAGCAAAAAGATAATCCCAGAGTACAAAGTCGGCCATACGTAGTTACCACTGAGTAGTAGTACTGCAAGGGTTCATTAGTGATGAGCCACAGGTGGTGAGGTAAAGAACAGGTGGGAGGAAGACCACGCCAAGACTACAAGAGAGACAGAGACACAGAAGGGAGGGGGAAAAACAGGAAACACAAGGCAGTGAGAAGCCTCCATCACAACACTGAAGGAATAGTTATGATGACCTTCAGAAAGGCCAGATGTTATCATATGTTATTTAAATACTTTGCAGAAAGCGGTAAACTTACTGTGAACTGCAGTTCTGTAATCTGTTGGTTTTAAACGACAGTTGTCCTTTGGATGACACTGAATATATCTACAAGCTATTCACCCACTCTCACACACATAAACACACACACACACACCTGTAATGAGGTCTCCCCTGACATTGCAGAGGTCTGGTCCTCTGTCCTGCATTGAACTGGAATGACATTTACTTCAAGGCAGACATCAAAACAGATCAATAGCTGTGACCAATGAAAGGAGTGAGAATTAACTAAGCCCTGCTCTTAGTTCTCTGTATCCCTTAACCATTTTGTTTTTATATTTATAATTGCATTACCTAAAACAAATGTACAGAATTCAACTCAGTGAAAGTTTATTACACATATCTAAAGTTAGTACACCTTAGAAACTGAACATTAAAATCTTGATGAAGATGTGATTTATTGCAGGGCTGGTTTTCAGTTTTAGAAAGGTCTTGATTCAACGTTATGGTCATTTTGTGGGGGTGTAATTTATAGGCTTATTAAAAACAACAACAACACACAGCTCAGTGTTTAGCATGTTGGTTTTGGGGTACCTCCCGGCCAATCGCTTATTTTTCCACATTCTTCAAAAACACACTGGCAACCCGATAGTGAAAGTATTTTTAAAGATAAAAAGAGCAAAGAAGAAAGTAAATTAAACCCTCTGTCTAAGAGCAACATGGAGATATTGTGTTGTTTTCATTAATTTCAAGAACATCCTTTAGCAAAGGCAATGCAGATCCTGTAAGGAGGAGATTTCCCTCTACATGTTTGTGTCAGTTTTATTTAATTTTGCTGCTCATAGCAGTTTTGCAGAGTACAGAGGAAAATGATATTATTAAATCATGATCAAGAGTTATAGAATGCCATTTAAAGCATGGAAAATCAGTTTTGAACACTCACAATACAAGCCACGTGATTTGATTTTGGATAACATATCCACATATCCAGATCATAATTGAACTAATGAGACTTTGTGTAGCTTGTTGCAGTTCCTTCTGATTAGGAACATCAGGTCTGTATCACTGCTGGGGAAGGAATGGGCAGAATTTAGATACTCTATTGAAATAGAGTATCTAAAAAAAGATTTTTGTGGGGAAATGAGCAGGAAGCTCTGGGTACAAGCAACATGCTAACACTTGTTAATTTGCATATACTAGCCAGATTGTAATGATACAAAGCTGGAAAATCAATGAAGTTCCCCTTAAAGGCACACAGACAAGGCGTCTCCAAATAATCATAAAAGTCTGTCTGCTTAGGAGGTCTACAACAGATAGTAGCAGCAGTTCAATCGATGTGAGGTCAAATCCTTCCATCTGAAGGCCTGCTTGTGCACTGAATGTTAAACAGACATATCACACCTCCATATCTATCTTGTATCATACAAATAGTAAAGTAATCAGTGAGCTCAGTTTCTACATCTTGAATGGAGCTATCAATCCAGGGTCAGACATTGCAACAGTGACAGCTTTTGAAATAACTACAAGGTGTTTGATCTTGTCTAGGTTAAGCTGACTTCACGTGATAAGAGATTTGCTCTTTGCTCACCAGGAGGTAGAGTGCAGAGTAGGGATGTAACAGTTACCGGTATTACGGTAGATCTCGGTGAAATTTTACGCGATAAAAATTACCGTGTCTCGGTGGATTATCGGGATATGTAATAACAGCCTCATCCAAGTCTCGCGAGCAACTCGCGATGAAGGCGTTGCGTGAATGCGTAGCTTGTAACGTAGGCACATCAAGAATGAAAGCACGGCAGAAAGAGCATGAAACGGAACTGAAGGCATCCAGTCTACTGTGGCCACTGAGCGGAGCCGACACAATGTAAGGCGACGTAAAATAATGTAAACATGTTCATTAACGCTACGAAGAACATACGGTGATATTTATAATAGCGAGTTAAAAACGTGAGTCGATATTGACAGCGAGTTATGCTGTCTGTAACTTTAGCTCCAGGAAATAAAATAAAACGCTGTTGTGTTAATTTAATTCACTGCTCACAGTGTTGGCCAAACACACACGCAAGAACATACACTCATTTTCTCATACAGGCACTCCTCTCACTCACAGGCACACTTCTTATGTGTGAATTTTCCTGTGTAATGATGACCATTAGATGGCATGTTAATGTCTATATTACTATTAGTTTATGAAGGTTTTGAATTCTAAATTACCTTTTTGTTGTTGTTTCCTTTTGAGATTTTGGCTTTTAATGTTTTAGTATGATAAGAAAATCACAAGATTTCGTGAAATTATTTCAATGTATGTGTTTTCTGGACATTTGTACAGCAATTAAGAATATTGCGATAATATCGTTAACCGTGATAATCGAGATATCAAATTTTCCATATCGTTACATCCCTAGTGCAGAGCATAGTGCTTTCAGAGGTAAAGTGCAGTGCAATCAGCAAAACCACATACTTTAGAATTTCTATGTAAAATGATGGGATGGGGTTTACTGTTACTAAGCCAATGTTTTCTGGTCAAAGACTGTCTATATAGCTATGCTTAGGATAATATTGGCATAACTCACGTACATAAACGGCTAGGACAACAGCTACATTTCTAAAGTTACTTTCTACTGTCCACCTCCCTTGCTTACATGCGTTACTGCTACGAAAAAGTCACATACTGCTGCTATCTCATTGGTTGTGCTTTGAAAGGGAAAACCACGGCAAAAGTCGAAGTTGAAATAATTTCAACTTTGTGGAAATTTCAAGCAGTGTGCCCTGTCAAGGGTAGCGCTTTGCCTAATTGGGGGTCACCACGCTCTCCATACACTCAAAAAAAAATGTTTAAGCCAATGCAGGACTTATGCATTTCAATTACATAGAAAATTTCCATCCATTTGAATTACATATATATACATACATATAACTATATATAGCAAATAATAAGATTTATGTAATAGTACTAATACACTCAATGTGTTTCCACTAAACCTAGTAACCAGGTTTATGCATTCAATATTAATAAAGCCAATTTGTTTGCCCAAACCCAACAGCGAAAATGAATGCAGTCATTTTAAGTTTATTAGTACTATTACATAAATCTTATTTGCTTCACATTAAGTTTGTTAGTTTATTTCTATTAAAACTATGTAATCCAAATGGATGGAAATTTTCTATGTAACTGAAATGCATAAGTGGCCTAAAACATTTTTGGGATTTTGATCATGTGTGGGGCCTTAAGGCAACAAGCTCCTTCATTTTATGTGAATAAAATGAAGAGTTGCATGTCAAGAAAACAAGTATCAAACACCTCACCTCACTCAATTTTATTTGCACATCACAGGAATCCACTCCTGATGGCTTTGAAGTGATGTGAGAACATTAAATGTTCATTAAATGAACATTCAATTATTTTTATTTTTTTCTTGTTTCAAGATTCCTTCATGTTTGCTGCAACTCCACAGTCTTGGACAAAGGCATACTTACTAAGACGTTGACACATAAACTCTGCTGCCAGCCCTCAACAGAAAACTAGCAACATCTTGCAAGCAGTAGTGAGTCTCTACCCCCATGAGCTCTGTTTGCTGGGGACCCAGCAGGAGCTCCGTATGTAAGCCTACTGGTTCTCCACCCACATTGTCATC
Organism: Sciaenops ocellatus; assembly: GCA_033000465.1. Lineage (NCBI taxonomy): Eukaryota > Metazoa > Chordata > Actinopteri > Sciaenidae > Sciaenops > Sciaenops ocellatus. Next base: position 18,936,189 of record CP136867.1, read on the forward strand.
TAAGAGAAAGCAACTGAATTATTAACTGAGCTGTGCTACGGTAGACTAATTTAAAAATGTTTGCATTGGGTAATTCATATTTGGAGTGATCCAGTTTATTGTGCACTATTTTTGTGCAACAAATGAATGAAACTGAGCGGTGGAATGAAATTAAGAATGTGAAAAGAAATCAAATTGGGAATATTTATAATTTATATTTTACAGTTCACACACTTTTTTTAAGTTTTCAGTCACAATTTTGGGTGAGTGAGTGAGCAAGAAAATAAAGTAGTTAAGATGGAGAGAGGTGGAAATGATTCACAGGGGGTATGGAAGCTGCTGAAATGAGGGTGGAGAAATTAAGGAAAAAATGCAGAGATGGGTGAGGATGAAGACAGGGAGGAGATGATGATAAATAGGATTACTGACTATGACGGAGGTTTGCAAGAGAAACAAGAGAACATATAAAATACGTACCCTGTGTAATTTTGTATTTGGAATTTCTTACATATGCATGGGACAATTTTTTATTTTTAACCTAGAGGTAGCATATTAGTTCATTTTGAGACCTCTGAAATACTGCCAAGTGCCAATCTCCAATATGTTCAGCGATTCAGATAATGTGCTTATTGATGGCTGTTTCCTCTGGTTCAAGAAACCAGTCACAGCTTTAAAGGCAAGATGAAGAATCAGGATGTCGCTACATAGCCAGCTAGATACCCAGCTGCATCCATGAAATCTGGCAACGATGACAACCTCTTCCACATAATTTCATATCAGTTACTCTGGATCACCCTGGGAAAACGCTCTTTTTTTTACAGCAATGTATAAAGCCATTATAATAAAGTATAACGGCTGTACCTTACTCAAGGATATCTCATGGTAGGGAACAACAAAACCATGTGTTCATTGTGTTTTATTGTGTTGTTATAACTTCTCTGATTGATCTTTGGCGTACGGCTCTGAGAAAGTCAAAAGATTGTGGTCTGTAATTAGCTGCTGGAGCTGAGTCAAAGGCACGAGGATTTACCAATGTCTGACTCAAAATGTCTCAATTATAAACTGAAAACACATCGATAATGTTAACATAGCTTTGATACAGAGGCATACTTCAACAGCTGCTATGGCAGACAATATATGTTCATCTTTGAGTTAATTTAGTCTACGATTTGTCCATCCTGAGGGAACATGAATGTCTGTAAAAAATTCCATGGCAATGTGTAGGCATGGCAAATAGATATTGAGCTATTCTACTCAAAATCATGAATGTGAACATTACAGTGGTGCAAGAGAAAAGGTCAGGGAATCACCACAGCCAGTACTCTTCCCCTGGAAACTATGAATATATGTACAAAACTTTACGGTAATACAGTAAATATTTGGATATTCTGTATCTTGACAATGATTGTCATTGTTTTTATTTTTATATTTAAGACTTAAGTCAGTTGATTCATTCAATGTTGAGGGAAATGTTTTGAAGTGCAGTGGCCCTGCAAGACAGTTAAAGGTAAAATCTATGAAAAAACTGAGCTCTTGACACCTGGGAGAAAGAAGAGACAAGCAAGTTGACAGATGCAAGAACATAAGAGATATAAAGTTAAAGATTCACCTGGGCATACAGAGAGCTGGATGCAGAGTCACATCTTGGCTGGTGTGTCTAGCTCCCCCTTGGCCCTCTCTGTCTGGTCCCTTTTGAAATGGACGAGAGGAGGCAGACAGCAGGCTCGAGCAAAAATACAGGGTAGAGCGAGAAGGGGGAGGAATTGAGAGAGAGCAGCCAACAGAGACAATAACAGCTGAATCAGGAAGAAATGGATCCAAAAGTAGGAGCCGCCCTCACCTAATGAAACACCATAAATACAACAGACAACTTCCCTTTCGCTCTTTCTTTCTCCTTTATCTGTGCCTCTCTCTCTTTCTTTGCCAGCACACACCCACACACACACTCTCTTTAACACAATTCTATATTCAATAGCTTTACAGTATCAGCTTCACTGGAGATGATACTATTCCATGGAAACATGCAGACTGGTGTCTTCATGCTCAAACACACTGACAAACATTAATGGTCTGTGACTGCTTCATTTGAATAAATCCTTACACAACAATGACACCTGCTGGCAAATGAGACCTGAATGACCCAAGAACTTAGCCAGGTAGACAGGTTAGCTTTACAGACATGGTCAAGAGATTGCACATGTTTATATGATAAACTCCAGTTATACTGTTTTGGATGACAGCCAAAAAATATTCATCTTTATTTATTAACAGGGTTTTTATTTCGTGCTCTCCTAATTTTGAATCATGCCACAGTTGTATCTCACCTTGTTTATTGCAGGTCCTGACTAATTAATCTTGAATCACTTTGCCTAATTCAAAATGTCTGAACCTCATTTAGAATGCTGCCGTTTTAAATGGTTGCAAATGAAGAAACCGTGTAGCTCCAGTGAAAGAACATGACATTGTCAAGATAGTCTGACAGTTATCTCATCGATTTAAAAAAAAAAAAAATGAAGACTGCCATTTTAGGATTCTGGACCACAAACAGTGAACTACATCTGTACTTTTTGTATACACAGCAGACATAAACCCAGCCCAAGGGTCTTCAAAAGGACAATGACAAAGATGTAAGTGTTAGCTGTCGACCAGTCAAGTCAAGAGGTCTGAGCAGCATAAAATATTTAAAGTTTGGCAAGCCATGTCTCTTAGGCTTATAAAGCATAAAACAACACTGCTGGAAAAGTGTCTTACAGACAAGGATAAGGCAGGCAAAATTATATGTAATGTTTAAAGCTGCACAAACTTGATTGTTCTGTGCTAAAACTGCTGAAGTTGCTAAAGCTAAATAATTCTGTCAACATTTCATTCATCTAAGGGTCAAAAGCTGCTAAAATAAGATTTCGACTATAGTGAGTCACTTAGTAAAACCCCAAACTAATGAGATACATCTCAGGTTAGCAGCTTTCTAAGTCTGGGTGATTCAATTTCACAATAAATCTGCTTGAAGTGTAGAGTGCTTAAGTGGCAAAAAAAAGTGTCTGTCCTTGACTGTGTGAATGTGACTCGGACTGGCTTTTGTGCTGATGTGTTTTTCGACAAAGGTCCAGAGACATTTTATCTGTAATGTGTAATCTGTAAATGTAACCTTTTCTTTCACTTGATTTTCTATGGTAAACAATTAAGTGAAGTATAAAAATAAGTGTGTATGGTTTGTTTAGCCATATTAACTACACCACTTGTTACAAAAGTATACAATTGAATCATATATCATCAGATGATAGCCAATGGGTTCCTAGACTACATTCTATCTCTTTTTGATTTCCACATGGACTGTTGCAGCCAAAGCCTGCTCAAACATGATTGGTCAATACTACTCTGACTGCAAACAGAAACCAGAATGCGTCTTGGTCCTTTGACTACAGATTTAGAGGTTTAGATATCTGTTTATAGAGATGATGTCATCTGTAATGCCCCAGTATTGGAATCATGGCTTTTTTGGGATGCAGGGATATCTCGTAATTCTTTAATTGACCTCTGGGATGAATTGGCGTTGACCCACAGCACTGTTTTCATCTCTATTCATATACTGTACAATAGCAGATAAATCCCTATGGTGAAAATGTTGGAGCTAGGGTAGGCTAAGCACGTCCTGGACCCAATCTACGGAACACTAAGATGAATTCACTATTGATCATCTAATCTCTCAGCGGCAGTGGTGGTGGCATGTTTTCCCAATATATCTTTCCAATATGTCAATCTCAATATATGTGACTTCATTTAAAGTATGTTTGTTCTCCTCTTATTGTTTTAACCATGGATTTATCATCTTACCTCATATTCAACCATACTGTCTAATGATTTTTATCTTCATATAGTACTTTTTAATGTTCTCTTTTTTTTCAACTCCATTGTCTCTCTTCGCCCACCCATGTTTTGAATCAATACACTATTCCTTCTGCCTGTTTTGAGGCCAGCTTATTTCTCTCCATCTGTCTATCAGTCTGTTTGTTCTTCCTCTCTGTACAGTATATACCACAGTTGGCTTGTTCCACTCCCATTCCTGTTGCTCTTCTCCAGCAGATTGTCATGTTTGTCATACAAGTGCGTATTGCAGGCAATTTCTTAGGAGCCAAAAAATATTCCTTTGGCTGAAATAAACCTCGATTGATGGAGTCAAGTGACTGTAAACATCAACGGACTGAAGCCCACTGAAAAAGACAAACATTGGAGCTATCTTTTTTTAGTTGTGCATAGTTGCATGCTATTGAGACATAATTAAAAAATGTAGGAATAATCAATCAAAAAATCAGCCTAGTCAAGAATTTAAACAAAAACACAACAATTAAAATATGCATATAATTGATATGCATAATATATTCCATATTCTGTCAATAAGCTCCGCTAAATATTACCCACTGAACCTTTCATTTGTCTAGGGTGTGAGTGTTTGTACTCAACTTGTGGTATCTAATCTAATGTAACTAGTTACCAAAACCACAAACTAGTGCCAAAATGAGCATATATATATATATATATATATATATATATATATATATATATATATATATATATATATATTCATCTGTAATGGCTACATGCCAACATGTAATGAAAGCAGCATAAACAACATTAGCTGATATTTGGTAGCTGTGTGCTTCTGAGAAAATGTGGATTTGTGTAGGCCCTGGATCAGGATTGTGTATTCTAGTATGCCTGACAATGGATACTGAAAAAAACGTCTTTTGTTAGTATCGCAAGCTCACCATTGGTGTGTACATTTCAGGTATTTCACTGACTTTCAGATCAGTGTGGTGGTCATATCTCCTTATGCAAACATTTCTGGGTGGTAAAAGATTACAAAAGAGACATTTAAGTTTTAATCTTTTATTTCATGTAAAAGAAAATGTATCTTATAGGACATTCGTATTGTTTTTTTGACATTCAGATCTTGTGCATCACTGACTTAAGAAGTGACAAACAAGTATCAAGGTGTGTGTCTGCATGGTCAAGTTAGCTGTAGTCCTTTATCACAAACAAATCTCAAAAGACTTTAAAAAGAAAAAGAAAAAAAAAGACTTGTGATTTATGTGTAAGAGAGAAGTGAAATTCTTCATCAGAATGAAGCATATGGACATGACGGAACATAAGTGTGAGATCCCTCAAGCCACGTCTTACACAATGCAGATCAATACCGAACTGAGTGACTCTGTCGATGTGAATGATTGTGTGTACCCCTGGATTACAACAGGGGACAGAAAACAAATGTTTTCTCTAAAATACCCGTGTGGATATACGAATGCATAATAGGGATACGGACTATATACAGGTGACAGGTAAAATAATGTGAACACTTAAGGAACAAAAACTGAACTTAAAGACCGTAGACCAGCCATAGCACATACTTCTCTACCTGATAATTGTTTTTAGGTCGACAAAGGGAAAATAAAATAAAATAATGAAATATGAAAGAAGAAAAGACAAGAAAAAACAAGACAAGAAAATATAGATATAGTAGCAGGAATAGAGAGAAAGAAAAGGTCAACATGTTGATCTCTGCAGTCCATTGGGAATGACCAGAAGAGCATGACGGAACATGAATATTGGATGAACACTTCCCTCCCTCTGAATTTTAACACTGAATACAGGAAAGAGGTGACATCAGAGGTCATATTTCCAAACATAGCGACAATAACACCATCTTTTTTGCCTTCTGCACCCCGTTTTTACAATATTAAGGTAATAATATCAGTATGTCATAAGTAACATGCACAATAAGTTATATAAAATATGTCTACCCTTATATGTTTTGGTACTGATTGTCTGTGGTGTCATGAATAGGTTTTAAAGGGACATTCTGAAACCACTCACTGGTATTTTGACATATCTTTGATCCAGACAGATGATCCAAATTAAATTTGGGCAACATGCTGTCTCATCATAAGTCTGATATGATGAGACAGCAATCAATGTAAACTCTATAAGACTTGATATTCATTTAATAAAGGAAAGTCATCATTGAGGCACCGTTTAGATGGGTAATTAGCTAATGAGACATTATCACAAAAAGATTTAATTCATACATATAGAGAATATTATGATTATATGTATATTTTAATTAACTATAATTAACTTGATTTTTGCAAACATACAAACTAAAACAAGTGCTTCTGCCACATGGATTGTGGAACCTTATAACTCGTGTACCCAAAAATACTCATTCAAAAAGATGACTATTCAGGCTGGCACTGAACTGTGCCAGTTGGTTTACAACTGATTGGATTCATTCTTGCACAAAAAGCCACCAGTTGAGCACAAACACACACTGCACTAGACTAATTAAAGGAGATGGCCTCTCTTTTCCAGAACATGCTCATGTCAAAATAAAAAGAAAAGCTCTTTTAGTCATGCACTAAGAGCAATTTAATGGGCTTTATTTCCAATTAATGTACCACAATTCCCGACATTTAATGGTGAATAAATCAGACAGAAAGTGTCACTTCTGCCTTCTGTCCTTATTCAGTGATGTAGTATGTTGGAGTTCTTGTTATTAACTATGAACTCTCTGTCTGCCATTCCATAGTATCGAATTGAATGTCAAATTTCAAGATAGATAGAGGTATATAAATATGTAATACTTAAAGAGGTACAGTATATGACCTCTTTTACATTCACTAAAGATCTTTACGTATTGCCAGCGAGATTAAATTAGTAGATCTAATCTTTTGTCTATAGAGCCAATTGTTGGCTAAAAATGTTTCATGGTTTAATTACACACACCAACAAGAGTCAGAACAGACTAAATCTCCAGAGAGAGTAGTAAAATTGTATGGCGGTTGTTGAAGTGCTGATAATATTGCTTTCTTACATGATATAAAAAGTTTTTCAAAAATCAATAAAACATTGTACTAAGAGCATTTTCAAAAAGTTGCATCAAAGTTTTATGTACTTAATATATATCAAGTTCCTGCAGCTAAAACACAAAACTATATTCAACATAGAGATGCTAAGACTCATTCTGCTTCAAACAAGTGATTATTATTGACACACGTGATAGCTTTTCTTTGATGGATGGCCTCGTAACACAGTGACACTATCAACAGCCACCGGAGTTTAAACAGTAAATCTCATTTATGTTGCCAACTGCTGGTTCATTTGATGATGATTGCATACCGCAGCACTATTCCAACGTGTTGGTATCTGTTGTGACTGACATAGTCTCAGTTTTTATTCAGTTTTAAAGTGCTGACCACAGAGGTGCAGGGATTTTTATAGCCTAGCAGTAAGGCAGATATTAGATTGCTGTACACAGTGTTCTTTATATTTGATTGTTGATAATTAATTTTTTAACAAGGGCATTGCACCCTTTAGATTTTTACTTGTTTTCTAAGAATAAAATTGAAAGGGATGATTTGATTCAGACTAAAGTGTAAACCCACCACGATATCACTTATTGGTTTGCGAACAGCTATTTGGCATTGTGTTTTTGGAGCCAGAAGTGAGCATATTTGTTCAGGAGCATGCAGCCGGTGGGTAGACAGTAAACTAAAATGTTTCTGCAAACATTTGAGTTGAGAAATAGGCAATACAGTAACAGAATAGTTGATCAGCACTGCTTAGCTTAGCAGTTTGATGTAAATGCTAAGTCATACTTGGTTTTCAGACTGACTGGATTACTCTGGTGAGGGGGGTGGACTTTACTCTATTTTACTGAATTTACAATTTACAGGACGCAGGTGGTTGTGAGGATAGTTAAGAATATGTTTCTGATATGTACGTATGTTTGTATGTGATAAAATGGACCAGATATTGGTATGATTAAGTGAAAATTGTAAAAACCTGTATCAGATATTTCTGTCTCAGAAAAGTGCACATGTGGAGTTATGGCTGTAAATGTCAAGAGGGATTTTTCTTACAAAAGCAATAAAGAAATTTGGAAAATCTTCTAGTGAGGAGTAAATGTTATCATTGTCTCTCTGCAGGCAATGTTGTCCACCGACTAATTGGCTTTTTCATGAATAATGGTGTGAACTTCCAGGCTTCCACCATGTTGAAGTCAGAGATAAACAAACAATGCCTTGGCCGAAACACTGGGCAAAAAAACATCCTATTGAGCTAGCATATTGAGTGTGGGTGGGAAAGGACAGGTTCATCTATACTTGAATGCACACAGACACATATTGTCCATTGTTTCAATAAAAAGTTCTCCTGCACTTGCTGAAAACTAGATGAATTACGATTAAGATCTAAATATATGCATCGAATGTGATTTTTAAAGCAGAAATGCAACACAGAACAGTTACTACATTGACTGCTTGAGGAGAAGAAAACACAGTCCAGCAACACTTAGCTCACCGTCCAGCAGTCATATCCACACCCATGACACAAGACAAAAATTTGCTTTGCTTTGTGTCTGAACACACTGTAGTGGTGTTGCTCATCCTGTCTATCTCTAGTCAAACTCTTCCTTTAAAGGTCCCATATGGTAGAGTAAAATCAGCATTGACAATATGATATATAATATGAATCATTTCCATATATTCTCTCTTAAAGAATATTCTGAGATCATAGTATTGACTTACAATGCTTTGCTTGTATTACACATGTATTACAGATTATTCAGTGTTATTTTTCCATGGCACTCATTGTCTACCACTCTGAATAAGCATTAAATGTATAAAATGAAACAGTGACACTAAAGTTGCTGACAGCTCAGTCTGAGTTTGGCATTATACTCTTTGCCCTTTTAGAATCTCCGGTAAAGAAATAATCAAGTCATTTCATATCACGCTTAAGATGAAACCATGACTTTGCATATTTTGACAGCAAGTCTATTAAGTCCTGCAGACTTGGTAATGAGGCACTCACACTGCATGGTGTATAAGCCAATAAAATCAGAGGGAGACATGGTGAATAACTGATGCGGTGTGATTCTGTCAGGGGAGAGAAGTTTCAAAAAGCAGTCAGGATAAACACACATAAGGAAAAGGGGATAAACAGAAAGACAGAGTGCAAGGGTTTTGCTTTTAATACTTTCATAAACTGTTAAATTGCAACCTTGAATTGTCCACGCTGATAGCCTATTTCAGCGAGTCATGCATTGATCCCAGACTCTGCATCAAAACCCAATTTTATTTTCATTTTTACACCATCTGGGTGAATACCACCTGAGAAAATGAGTTGACAAGTTCACAGAGGGAGACGTTGATTGAAATGCTACCAAAGCAGTCAGTTGTTACAGACTACCACATTAAAACCCACAGTGTTTGAAAACAATTATGACTGGAAGGCTGATTCTTTCTGAACTGTTGAACAAATTTGATTGAAAGCATTTTGCATCAATCCATGTCCCAAAGCCATGAAAAAAATGTTTGAATCTCACTTTATGATTTCCTGTTGATAATCCACTCAGCTTCCAACCAATAAGCTACCATGGAGGGCAAAACTTACCATAGTCTGATATCTGCTCCCCTTTTAGCTCCAAACGAACAATGGAGTCGACTCATATTAACTGTGAAGGAATTGGAGGGCAACAAGAAGCAGAGCGGAGTCACATGTTTCTGTTGCTCTGCTCTCAGCTCTGGTGCTGAATGTTGTTGAAGTTGGCCAAACTACTTTTGTACCAGATGCTGAAACAATGAACAAAGACATCAAGGTATCTTGAAGGTAAAACATGACACTTGTGTAGGCTGTAGTAGGAGGTCAGTGCAGTGCAGCTGTTCTGCATCTGTAACTGGGCAGAGGCCATGAATAATATATTTCTTAGTATCCTAGGTGAGGTGTTTTGAAGAAAAACAAAACTCAGTAATGTTGGTACACTCAACAAAAAATATAAATGCTCCCAATTTTCATGAGTTAAAGTGAAAGCGAAGTTAGCAACTAGTTGCAACTAGTTGCTAACTTAGTCTGTCAGTACATTTTGGTACTGGGCTTTGATACATGGGGTGTATTAGAGCTGTCCTTTACCCATGAGTTAACCATTTGCATGCATATGAAAAAGCACAACTCCTTCCAGCCATTATCATTTCCCTTTAAACAAATATTTGACCCATAAATATCCCTGTTGATGACGCAACTTTTGATTTGTTCTGAAGTTTGACTTTGACGTTGTAAACAACCAGCAATATCACGAAGGGGCCCAAACATCATCTATAAGCTAATGTAGAATGCTTGTTGAATAATGATGGCATACAAAACATCCAAAGCTATTATGTAATCTTATAAAGCAAAATTTACATATAAATAATAAACATTTTCTTCCAGCTCAGTCCTGTTAGGCTCAATTTGCAATCATCTAAATAGATAATCCAAAAAACTGAATTCTTATCAACTGAATGCCTTTAATGTAAAAAAGTATTATCCACATGTCAGTTTTCTATAACATCTTTATTTAAAAGGATTTACAACACAAACTGGCAGCACTTAATTTAATGGCATCTTTCTTTTTTATCCTCAGTTCTGCACATCTTTGTAGTTTTGTACATACATACACACAAAATGTGTCCCTTCAGAAAAACACAATCAATTTGTAGGAAAAAGATAAACTGAATTCAAAAGTAAAAAGGGTGGAAATATTCTGGCAGTTCAGTTTAGTCTGTGATCTTCATAAAATGCGTAATTCAGTGGCCTAAAGGCCTCTCAGAGCAGGCTGACCAGCATTTATTCATAGTAAGTGTATGAAAGGGCAGATTGGGACTCCTGAATCAGAAAAAACACCCTTCAAACTGTGACAAAGAATAACAATATTTAGTTACCTTCCTCATATAAACTAAACTAATAAAACGTGGCAACCTGATTACATTTTTAGTTTAGTTTGATGTGATCAGTGGTTTATGTAAGCTTATTTGAGACAATCTGAGATGACATGCGTTGTTAATTGACACTATTGGCTGGTGCGTTTAGACCCTTAACAAAAACACCATACAGTATCTGTCCCATGGCTTATCTGGCTGATTGACTATTCAAGTCAAAGCTGATTCATATAGAAATATCTGTACCAAAAAATATTTTATCTCTGGTCATGTAAGAAACTGAATTCCTATGTCTGATAGTTAAATCAAGTCAAGTCTGACAAGTTCATTCTTTGACCTTTGAAGCTTAGAAATGTTTTATTGCAGCCAAATTCTGATTCATTTAGAGTAGAAAGAGATCATGTGCAGACACTCAAGTCACAACAGAATAATTTTAAGTGAATTAAATATGTTCTTACTTGGCTTTTAACATTTAAGGTGTGAACCACCACTTGAGTTTTTGCATTAAAGTAGTAAAATAGCTGCTGAGAGAATTTGTCTTTTGGATTTTTGGTGATAAGACTGCATCAATATGGAAGAAAGTTGTGCTTATACCTGCTTGGTTTAAGCAAGCTAAGTAGGTGATTTCACAAAGACTTAACACATGACAAAGCCACTTTGACACTTAACATTACTTTGGGGGGGAATCTCTTCTCTCTTGGCTGTGTGAACTGGATCTAGTAGAACTGCAACACTGGCTCATAAAAAGAAGAGCTAACAATGACGATTAGACTGTATGAGATCAAATGGATGAGACTGTTCTGCTCTTCATCTACAAGGAGATGTTCCATGACATGACAGGCGATGACGCTCAGAAGGTGATTTCCAGACGGCAATATCAACTACCACCCAACAGAACGGTAGGACGACCTAACATTACACAAATTTTAGGTTCATAAATTCCCTTTCAGTTCAATCAAATCCCAATGTGAATTCAAACTGCCGAATCTCTCAAAGGTGAGAAAGTTACTGTACAGTCGAATTCCTCAAATGACTGACGTAACAGTAAGTGGACTCCAACCTTAATGCAGTCATGACGAAGTTGCCTGCTTGCTTGAAAGTTAGGTCGATGTGAACAGATGATGTAGATCGAGGAAAAGAAGATGAGCAACAGAAGAAAAAAAAAGCAAAAAAAAAGCAGATTGTGGAGGGCAGGGAAAGTGACAAATGCCTCTGCTGGCTGGGGAACCAAGTTAATGCTATAAAAAAAAACAAGATGAACACCCTCAAACTTGTATTAAAATAGAAAAGGTTATATAATGAAATCTACAAACTAAATAAACACTCAATATCACCTTCAGCACCCCACAAGTAATTGCACCAAAAAGCTTTAAATTGACTTGATGTGGGAAAGAATTCACTCTCTTATGATTCAAAATTGGTTGAATTATCATTTTATATTAAAGAACCATGTCCAGTCAGTCACCAGAGGGCCATGTAGTCACTTCCCCTCCCCTGTAAAAGAGACAGGGTCATGTTTTTAGGCTGTGCCTGCTGCTCCTGCAGGCACTGCTGTAGAGATTGCTGCAGGGTTCAGGCCTTTCCCTCGATGTCTTTGACCACCTCTCCTGCGTCCTCCACCTCCTGACTTGAGCTGCAGACAGACAGGAACACGACAGTGAGCCACACATTACATGAAACCAGGTCAGAAGAAGACAGCAGGCAAAAATTGGTTGGTCCACAGTGGTTCAGATGCATTTCTGAAAAACAGAAATGCATTTCTCACTTGTGTTTTAAAACTCAAAAAAAAAAAAAAAAAAAGGTTAAAAAGGGTTAGGTTTTTTTCCCTGGGGAAGAAATGAAATGAAAAAGTAAGTCCCAAAAGTTCAGTCTTTCCTCTAGGAAATGTTTAGTGGAGGTGAAAAGGCCCCTTCAATCGCTTTATTCATTAAATATACAGCTTTTTGTGATGCGATGTAGCGCCTCTGCTTTTATCTGAAGGTTGAGTCGCGTTTCCATCAAACACTTGCAGTATAGTACCCTTGAAACCCGTACCTAACCCCCAGATCTGTTTCACGTTTCCACTGCAGACGGTACAGCAGGCAGTACTCTTAAATGTACCAGGGCTTTAGGGCAAACACCTTTTACAGCAGTTGGGAAACAACACACCACATTTGCAGCACTGCAGCTGCAGCATTTATTAATGGGCACGGTGTAATCTTCACTCTACATTTACTGCCAGATTCACAACTTACTGTTAACCTTTCCTCTGCTCCACTTGCATTTACAGTCACTTTTCTGCCGTTCTCTCTCTGTCTCTTTCATTTTCTCCTCACGCTCTCTCACTCTCTACTTACACACAACATGTGGTTGTTTATTACAACAAGGACACAAGCTTTGTTTGAGAGAAAGGCGGCAGGGAGCAAGAAGAAAAGACAGCACACTGAACCGTCCCAGTTTGGTGTGCTTGGTACCTCAACAGAATGTTAATGAAAAAAATGTGACCGAACACAGTGGTGCCATCCGCAACTTTTGACAATGTAGAAGCGTAAAATGTGTACTGAACCGAGCTGTACGGCTTGGTGGAAACATTTAACAGGTGTTATAATGGTGTGCCCACCTCCACTATAATACACTACAGAGAACCCAGCAACTGCAATTAGTTACAAATATTGACTTCATTAAAATACCGTAAAAAAGGTCCAGTGTGTAGGATTTAGTGACATCTTGTGGTCAAGTTGCAGATTGCAACTAAATGAATACCACTTCCCTCACGCTCCCTTCCAAGTGTGTATGAGAAACCCGCAAAAAATGTGAAAGACTCTCTAGAACCAGTGTTTTATTTGCCAGCTCTGGGCTACTGTGGAAACATGGTGGTTCAACATAGAGGAGGACCCACTCCCTCTGTAGATATAAAAGATTCATTCTAAGATTCTAAGAAAAATACTAATAAAAAAATTATTCTTATTTTCAGATGATTATACATGAATGAAAACATACTTGTGAATATTACATTCAACTTCACGTCATATTCTGCCAGTAGATCTCATTAAACCTTACACACTGAATCCATCAGAGAAAAACATCACAGCACAAGCTATATATTTTTCTCTTTTAAAAAGGTAAGCACTTCAGCTGTTTCCAAATCAAAAACTACTGGGGTTCAGTTCAATAACTACTTCAGCAATTAAGCATTTAATTGCCAAAAAGTGAAGCTGCTCAGTGGCCAGCAGTAAAACACTGCGGTTGTACTGGAGTAGCTTCCTGGTGTGACTGTGTGAAACGGAATATAAATAAGACTGCACTGAAAAGGAGTTTGCATGCTAAGAAGACGTCAGTTCATGAAGTTTAGAAAGTGAAGAAACCAACAACAAAAACAACATCCAAGCTTAAGAAGACAAGGACCCCATCATGACTCCCACAGTCTGCAGAAACGGCTTTACCTTGTTTTCTTTACTATCTTTACACAGAGGCTCCTCCTCTGCCACTGTCTTGACGCAGCATGCCAAGACGGGGAGAGAGCGAGAGAGAGAGAGAGTAGGAGGAGAGATGGGAGCAGAAAAGGAAAGCGTTAGAGTTGAAGTGAAAGAACATGAACGCCAGACGAGGCAGGGAGAAGGGGCGAAGAGGTGAGTAAATGGAAAAAGAATGATGAGGGACAACTCATAACCGTAATGGGGGGGGTGGAAGCAGGATCTTACGGGCAGGGTAAGAAGGTCATTGAAAGTAGATATGAGGGGGGAATGAACGTGAGGAAGAACAATCACATAATTGATGAAGCAGAACAGGTAAGAGAGAGAACAGACAATTGAAAAAAGCAGGAAGAAAAGAAAACACGTAGCAGCTTCAACATTCAGGTTACGTTACAAAACCTTAATTTTTTTCAAGATTTTATTAAATATGAATAGTGCAGGATAAAGAATGCTGCCCTCATGACAGGAGATAATGTTACTTTTTTGAATTATTATTATTTTTAGCACTTTTTTAGCAATCGACGATACAATGAATCAAGGGGTAATTGTCCGGCACTATGTAATGATATTGAATCAATAAAAAGAATAAAAATAAAAAAAGTAAAACTAAATTAAAGTTCTGGTTTGAAAATGAATTCAAACTTTGGTGCATAAGGCCAACTCTGATGATGAATTTAACTTTGACTAATTACAATCTTGGGTACATAAAACATCTTCTAACAAATGTTTTACTTGTTTTTCTTAAAGCATATTTCACTTCATAAAGTCTCACTGAGCACGGATTTTACTTACTGGTAGCTGTGCTGTGTTGGGACTAGGCGGCCGTGCTGTTGATCCGGCCTCCTCAGTGGCTGCCGTGCCCATCTTCTTACTGGCCTGCATCTTCGCCTGCTGGGCTTTAGCTGCCTGAGTGTTCACCGATTGGAGAAGCTGAAATCACAAGCACAGCCAGTGTCAGTTGACCTGCTTTAATCAGTGTTGTTGATATTAACACTTCAGTGACTGCACCCACATCTCCACTGAAATACAGAAGTTAACATAAGCTCCAGTACCTTTATGATGGTGCCCACAGCTTTGGTGCGTCCCTCCCTGAACACCAGTTTCTGGTCACAGTGCAGGTACTCGGGAGTCTTAATGAAGCGGAAGTGGACTGTGGCCTTGTCTCCTGTTCGTAAGCAGTCTTTGTTCATGGTCAGGATGGTGGCTGTCTGTCTGATGCTGCCGCAGTGGACTGGTGAGATGGAAAGAGAGTGTGACCAGTTAATCTTGGTAGGAATGTTTCAGTGTGACCATGTGTTAAAAAAGCAACACCTCACAAAATCCAAGTGTAACTGCAGCCAAAATAATCTACTGAAGATCAGTTCAGTCAAACGAAAGACACACAGAAGCTACATAAACTGGATTCGTCTCTGTTGTCACTAACCCATTGCCTGGTATCTCGGGGATATCGTGGTGGGGTGGTGTAACACCAGAATCTCAGCCTCAAACTCCCAGGTGGCCTGTGGCATCAACTTTGGCGAGACCATCACCATGCCTTTCCTTATAGATGAACGTTTGATCTGAGACATGGAGAGAACGTATAAATGAAAAACAGCAGGAACAGAATGAGGGCGGTGGAGAGTGATGAAGCCACACTAGTATTAGACAGAACAGTCGCTACACCCATACTTTCGGATTTGCATGCATTATAAAACTGATTATAAAGTTAGAGAACTAATTCATATCACATCCAAAAGTTTCAGAATAACTGTCCTTTGCAGAACATTTTAAAAACCTAACTTTGTATCAGGTTGTCTGTGTGTTGTTTCTGTGTCAAGCAGTTCTGTGAACTGTTCTGCTACAAACCTTTTTGAGGGCAAAAGACGCCGTCTGTCCACCACGGACCTCTCTAACAGGCATCCTCTTGCGGTGGATGGATTTTACAGCGATGGGGATGAAGGTGCCTAGTGGGTCTGGGCCTAAGAGCAGCGTGTCGTTGAGTCTTATCATCCCACGTAACGTAGTCCCTGAAACTACTGTGCCCACACCCTGCCAAGAGAAGATAAAGAGTGTGTCATATTGGTTCACTGACCTTTTTTTTTTTTTTTTACAGATTGCTGTGGTCATCTACAGACGGTCTCCATTTGTGTGCCTTGAGTGCATAGTTCTCTACAAATCATGTCTGCACACTGAGTATTTTCTACGAGACAGTGTAAATGTAAAAGGTTAAAGCTACTCCACACCTTGTCGTGAACACCCACAATCCTCTTTTTATATCCAGAAAATAATGGTGACCATTTTCACCACTCTGTCAACTGCCACTGCTTTCACTTAAGTAACATTTGAAGAAAACTTTACGCTTTTAAGACTGCGAAAGGTGCTGAGGAACTGTACAGAACAGAATGTGCTGCTAAAAGCAGTGACATTCTCTGCACTAACATTTGCATACAGGCTTTTGACACTGAAAGCACAGATTCAGTTCAGTGTTTTTTGCTCAAAGACACTTTCACATGACACACTGCTGCTGAGAGACACACTGGCTTTTGTATCTGTAGTAACCTGCGACAGCAGAGACCCTCAAACTGCTGTTGTCTCCCATCAGGACTTGACTTTAACATTTAGACCACTGTCAACTATTCTGTTTGGTCCAGTTCCGCCTGTTGGGAACCTTCTTTCATGTGTCTTTCAAGCGAGGAAGCAGAAGAGAAAAGAGCGACACTGCTAAAACATCACCTCAACATCTTTGAGTGTGCCGCTGAGAGAGTGTTTTATCTTGTCTGTTTGCAACCACTTTCATATGTTGAAAAGAAAAGTGAGGAAGCAGAACAGAGTGACTGAGCTGAAATGCATTATGAGAGTGCAGCTGAGCGTGTGCGTGTTTCATACCGGTACTGAGTACGTGTCATCTATTTGGAACTCTGCGGGCTCATCGTTGCTGAAGTTGGTCCTAGAAGAGAGGAGGTTGAGGAACATCTTCAGCAGGTCCATGTTCTCCCCCGTCACATTTGAGATCTGAAAAATTGGACACATCCTGCAGAGAAGAAGGGAAGTATGAACACTGATTACATGACAAAAAGCACAGTACAAAAAAGAGAATTTCCGACATTGGACTTAAACCCAGATCAGAAAACATCTGCTCTGCTTGCTCAGGTGTCCTTGAGGACGACTTTCAAGCTCTACCAGCCTAATTCTTGTGCATGGTTCTGTCTTAACAATCTCAATGAGACAACTAGTTTAATAAAGGATTAAATAAATTGATCATCTTCCTGCTTTCTTATTTGTTCGTCAGTCTTATTTTATTTCTCTCCATCTTTGGACTTTAGCTCTGTCTTTGCTTCCCTCTGCGCCCTCCTCTTCTTTGCCTTTACCTCTCAGAGCTGAAGTTGGAGGCTGTGACGATGACATCATCCTTGTTCTGGACCAACACGGGGATTTTCCTACAGCCTGGTGACTTTAACAGCCTCTGTAATAATTTTAGCGTCTCTGCAGATACACACACACACACACACGCAAAGGTAAATCAGCAAAAAAAGACACTGCATGAGAAATTCTCAAAATAACCGCTGTCGCAATGTCTGAAGATACTACACGACTGAACAGACTGCGCAAATACTGAACATGAACGCGCTTCAAAAGGAGTACATGCATTACAATAAGGACACTGGAGAAAAGGGTAGACCTTTAGCAGAGATAGCACTTTATGTCTGCCTTCCCCATTTTAAAAACATGTTTAATCATATTTCAGTATGAAGACTCCCTGTCTTCTAAACTTCTCCGAACTGCTTTGTTAAAATCCCTAACCTTGCCTTAGAGTATTTTATTGTAAGTGTTGAGTTTCATACACACTACCCAAACATCATTAAAAAAATTATGCTAAATTTACCATGCAATACTTTAATCTCACTGATAACTGACTTCCTAATGTGCTTGCAATCTGAACAAATAGCAATTTCAACAATAGCTTATCTTACTTTCCCAGATGCTAGGTGACGTGATCATTGTCAGTAAGATGCACAGCAGTAAGTATCCCTGTACAATGTCTCTTTACCTTGTAAGATGTTGGCTGGACACATGTCTATTTTAGTAACCACTACAAACACCGGCACATTAAGGGCCAATGCCAGACCCAGATGCTCTTTGGTCATGCCAACGATGCCAGCGTTACTGCCAACCTGAGACGAGAAAGAGGCAAAGAAACAAAAGAGGAAATTTAATCCGCTGACTAAGCAACAAGGCAAACACACACACTCTTTTCCAATGCTATCCTCTCTCTCACCATGAGCATGCAGAAATCCGGCAGGTGTCCCGTCATGCCGAACACAGTGGTTTTGAGGTACTTCTCGTGGCCAGCCAGATCGATGAAGGTGATGACCTTTGAGGATTTCTCACAGATCTTAGTCCAGTCTAGACCACCGCCATGGCTATCTGGCTTGTTCACCACCTGAAGAAGCAGAAACAGGCGGAGAGAATAGCAGATGACTTCACAACGTATGTGAGAAAAATGAATACCTGAGTAGAACAAAACTCCAAATGAAAGAAGATAAATATTAAGAATGGCCACGGGGACGCCACATATGCATTTCGTTCATTGTGTAAATTAAACTGGACTTTTACTGTGAAAGGAAAGATCTTTTGTTTCCAGTCGGACCTCTCACCACCCACAGGAAGCAACCTGTTGAGAGGTCTGTCTGGAAACACTCTGACCTGATCAACAAAACTCCACGTCGACCTTGGTTCTCTCTTTTACCTCTCACCCCATGAACACCCCCTCTGAACCTCTGTGTCCTCTGCTGGTTAGCGCACCGCTAACCAAGAGTGGAAACAAATTAGCGCCTGCAGCACAAAAGGCCGCTGGCTGACTTTAAGAAGCAGCAACGAGCAGCAAACCAAGCAGCAGAGGACTGCTTAACTTTTGTCAATATGTACGTAAGTTATTGATGAGTTTTCTACTGAGGTTTATTGTTTCCATGGTTAACAGGAGGTTACTATCTAACTCTGTTTCTCTGCTACACAGTAGCATCATAGAGCTGATGTTACTTAGGTTATGGAGGTCCACGATGACACAAGGTCTTTGCATGCAAACCACACAGATCACACACAGATGCACGTTGAACTGGGACTTCAGCACTAGGTTTGCAGAGTGAATTTAGTCTTTCACATCACAAGCAGCTCGATACTGTATAATAGTGAGCCATGTGGGAGTGTAATAAAGCCTTTTGGTTAATTACACCACACTTAGTAGTGTTATTAAGTTATTATTAAGTATAATAACATTAAATATAAATATACAATCACCTCTCTCCAAGCACTGTTGTTGATACATGGTATTTAATTTAAGGTCTTCAAAGTCAGTAGGGAAGCTCACCTGTCCCTCCTGGTCAAAACCCAGGATGTCATTGCCCACACTGCTGGTCCTGCCGCTCTCCATTTCATGTTTGTGTCTGAAGAGCTTCTGGCGAGCGAAGCCTCTGCCATTGTCAAGCTCACCATGGGTCAAAACCCCCAGCAGAGTGCTCTTCCCCGCGTCAACATTCCCTACCACTGCCACTCTGTAGACAAGAGGAAGAACATGAATAAATGAGAATATGGAGAGTGAGACCTACACACATCAGTACAAAGAAATATGGTGTTATATTAGGAGTACGGCGAAGTAAGCACACATCCTCTCTCTGCCTGTAAATGCGCTAAGCCTCTACTTTATTGTCTTTTATTGTGTTTTACTAATCTCTCAGTTCCTGTTCTTGTATCACTTTATTTCAACAGGCTGTTGCAATAAATCAACATGTATCCGCAGCACAACCTACTCTGTACAAATACGTCTCTCAAAAATCAATTCCTCCTCAACATAAACGAAACCCACACAGCACTGAGTGTGTTGCGTGTACTGTAGGTTTTGTTGGGAAAAAAAAAAAAAAAAAAAACACACGTCCAAATAGAATAAATGGCACCAGAAGCAGTAAATGAAAATATTACTTATTAATGTTCCACTGCCAGAACCTTAAATCAGAATTTTACCTGACTTCCAGGAAATCCTGCTCACCCACACGCCGGCGGATGAGGTAGTCCTGAATCTTTCCGCCAGTGTCGGACCTCTCCCTTAAAAAGATGAGGTCTGCCTCAATCTGTTCACACAGCAAACGCACCGTGGCTACCGATGCCTCCATGTCCTTCTCGTCCAGACCATAGTCACCTCCATCTAAACAGAGAGAGGGGAAAGAAGGGGGGAGTGAAAGAGGGACCAGAGGAGGAAGAAAACAGAATAAGTCTGATCCAGGCTGGAAAATGGGTAATATTACACATCTGTCATTTAATGTATGCTTTCATCAAGAGCACAGAACAGTGAGCATATACTTTCTGAGCATGTCTGGGAAAAAGACTAACAAAGGCCTCGCCCTGAGAATGTCGGTAACTTCCTAAATTACTGGGTGGTGACCAGGAGGACAAATACCACACTGGAGGCAGATTTTGTAGAAGAAACAGTGAGTAAACAGGTGGTTTAAAGGAGAGGTCAGAGTGGATGCAGTTTGCAGATGAGAAAAACCTCAACGCCTGCCAAAATAACTGGATCACAAGCAGTTAGGACAACAGCAGGCTTGTAGACTGTGTGATAGATTACTACATACAGATATAACTTTCTTATGTAAATGTACATTTGCAAAGAAAACCCATAAATACACTCAAGGACAGAAAATGAATGTTAGGCCCACACTCTCTACTGGCTACTTTGGCTGAAGTAGCTCATTCTCAATATAAAACAGCACAAACACACTCCCACTAACTGGCCACAACGTCTAGTTACACTAGACTCAGACATGGGAAGTGCTCTTCCGTCCAGTCAGACAGACATGAACTGGTGAACTAGTGACAGTCCTTGTGCTGAGCAGGGAAAAAATGACACCCTTTCACAGACACATGCACTCTGACCCCCTCCCCAACAGGCCACATGGGTCACACATGTTGCTGTAGCAGGCAAAAAAAATAACTGGTTGCCGACAAAGGCCCTCGTATTTGTGTGAGGGGCAGAATGAAAACGAAATAACAGACAAATGGGGTTAGCTGCCTGGGAGGACACAGCAGGCCACAGCTGACAGAAATGATGGCTCTGCTACTACAAACCGGTGGCTTGGCCTTTCCCTAATAATATTCTTAAACAAGAAAACTACTGGACTTCCCTCAGCTTCACATCGAGATGTAAAACCTTCCATTCCTGTACTGATCAGTGCGTAAATGTCTTTATCCAACATGCTGGTAAACGTTACCTTGTGAAATAACCTTATGAAAATCTAGCCGGTACGATGTTAAAAGTCTTTGGTGCCATCTATAGGATATGTTCACCATACACACCAGATGACTACAAAGATTACTTTCTTAGCATCTTGTCTCTTGCTCTCTTTGGCAAGTCTAGTGCTGATATCAAAGATCCATGTGAGTTCAAATCAAACATTTTAGTCAATAAAATACAAAACCTGTTTCATTGTTCATTCAGCTGTTGTCCATTCTGCCTGTGTGTGTGCATTTTTGTCTTGACTTTTTTTTGTCAATGATCATTACATTTTTATTTTATTATTTTTCATTTTTTCATTAATATATCATATAAACTACTTACAATTTCTATTTGGTAATAAAAATGTATTCTTATAATTTCTAAAAAAGTGGTTGATAAATATATTTCGCCGCCATTTTCATGAACTTTAAGTACCTCTGCTTCTTTTTTAATGATATTTCTAACACTGATTAAGATTATTTGTGACAGTCGAACCACTAGCAGCTACTGTACACACAGTGAAAGCCTCGAGTCCAGTGCAGCATCAGTAAAAGTCTGATCAGAGCTGAGAGCAGAGGAAGCGGTTGTTCTAGGACAAGACACTTTACTGTTGAACCTTCTGACACTAAAACTTTTATCTTCAACATGCATTTCCCTCCTGATTATATGGAAGATACTGCCTGCTGCTTTGTTCGAGATTTTCAAGATTTAATATGAGCACAGACTATGTTCCAGGTGCTGACAGAACATTATTTTCTTTTTTGTTTTTCTTTCTACTTTACTTTATTGATCCCTTTATTGATTTACATGTTTTTTTTTTACCCGAAACACAAGCACGCACGCACACACAGGGCTCATAGACATAGGTTGGTACCTTGCTCAAGGCAGGAGATGAACTACCAGTCCATTTTCCATACTTTTAGTCCATACCGCACCTAGAGACTGAGCTACTTCCGCCCCCATGGAAACTATTTCATAGTTCAAGGTGTAAAGTAAAACTTTAGCTGCTATTCTAGTGAACTGTGTGCTGTTTGGTGGACGAAGTGTATGTATGTTCAGTGGAAGCTGCATGAAAGTAAGTTACCCTTACCTGACCCCATCCCAACAACATAGATTGTCTCTCCACAGCCTTCATCTAATCGCTCCCTTAGATGTCGTAGTAACGAATCATACTGTTCCCCTGTTGGACTCACTAGGACCAGCTGAAAGATGAGACACAAGGGATGAGACAACAGAGAGACACGTGGAAAGGTCAAACAAGACAAACAAGACGTTTTTTTCTGAGTGTCTTGAAGTCACAACTTCAACAAGTTATAACAAAGCGTGGTTTTTGTTTTAAAGACGTGCTCTGCAAATCAGTCAACAACTGTGACAATGTGCTTTGACAGTTCAGCCTGATACCTTAAGCTGTTCCTGCAACGTTTGCACATATAGTAAAATAAGGCCGTGGGTGAGCAACCTGCCAGCTGGATGCAGTTACATACGTAGAGCAACGTACGTGTCACTTCTCTGGTGTTTTGCACAGCCAGCAAAAAAAAAAAAAAAAAAAAAAAAAAAAAAAAGAGCTATGTGAAACTACCACGCAAAGGAATTTTGTAAAGTCACTGCACATCACTCAAAAACAAAAACGCTGCCTGTTTGAAACATCTTAAAACTTAACGTTACTAGGTGCAATTTACAGTGAGGCCCACCTTGCTGCTTAAGTCTAAATGATCCGCGGACTCGCCGTTTGTACCCTCGCCGTCTTCAAAGCCCTCCCCACTGCATGGATCGTCCGCACATCCCCGGTCCGGTGCAAACATACAAGCGGGCACTATGGACTCTGCTGCTGGTATTGCACCCGGGCATATCACTGGTTCTGTCGCCGTTGACGACGCCATTTCTAGGGAGAGAAATGATGCAAACGCAGCAAAAATAAATAAACTTACCCCCTTAGCGTAGCTTCACGAGCTAACCTACAGCTATTAGCATGTACAGAAAGTTAGGTTGGTTATCACAGCCGGCTGGCTAATGCTATCAAATATCAAACTTGTTGTTGTAATATGTGACACTCATAAAATAAATAGTTATAAATAAATTGTTATATGGACGATTTATCTATATATCTAGATATCTTTTTGAAATGAAAGCATACCAGAAATTGCTAACTAGCTGAGAAGCTAGCTTAGTTGTTTATTCGGTTTAGCTTCTGGACACTGACTCAATGACACGCCCACCAGAAAATGGAGACATGGGATTGGTCACCGTACTCAAAGTCACGCCCACTGTGATGAAGTACAACAGACATCAGCGTGCTGCTCGGGTGACCTACTTTTAGACACACACACAAACACACACCGACCGCTTCGTATGACATAATAATACTACATAAATTAGCATTTTGTATACGTTTGCAAATAATACAAATAAACAGTGAATGGGTTTATTTGACAAACAGATACATCAGTTTCTATTTTTTATTTCTTAAATCGTGTTTTTGTGCACTCCAATCAATACCTGATTCATATTCTTATATATATATATTTTTGATTAATATTCATATATACTTTTTCATTCAATGTTAATAAATAATGCTTTGTAAATAATAATTGTACGAGGGAATATTAATTTAACTGGTGTGGCTTATTTTCTACATGATAGATAGATAGATAGATAGATAGAAAAAAGACAGATGAGAATAAAATACTGAGGTAGAAAAAAATAAATAATAATAAAATAAAAAAATAAATAAAATAAAACACAGAATGGGACAAGGACACTTAAAAATGTTGTTCTCATTCAAGAAAGTGTTTAAAAAACAGACCAATTTATACTGAAGTTAATAAAATGCATCATTTGAATAGCTGTGGAAATGCTTATATTAGGTTTATTTAGGCTAGTTAATGTAAATATGATGCCCATCTATCATGCACCAATGAACACAAGAACAATTTCCAAAATTTTGACAAAACTGAGTTCCATAGAACATTTGTTTAACCCATAACATGAAAGTAAGGTGAATAATATAACTCAGATTACAAACAGCACCAAGTCAAGTCAACAAGCTGACAACATATTGCAACGTCTATCTTTTTCCATTCTTCAAGAACGACCTCTTTTAGAGCCTGGATGCTGGATGGAGAGTGATGCTCAACATGTCTCTTCAGAATTACCCACAGGTGTTCGATTGGGTTCAGGATCAGGAGACATACTTGGACACTGAATCGCTTTCACCCTTTAAAGCTGCAGGAAGCCCTTGCGACTGGCAGGGCTGTCAACCCCTCGTGTGGTGAGAGAAAGAGGAAGATGCCAAAAAGCTGCAAGAACAACTATACAACAAAGCACTTCCTCTCTCACCACCAAGGGAGCAGTTTAAATTTCATGCAGCTTGAAGATCCCTAAAAAAACACTTAGCTAACATCTTCTGTTAGCTCCTTCTTCTTCCTCTTCTTCACATGGACAAAACAAAAGGTAAGTATGAGCTTCTGAGTTGTAAGCAAATTCAAAATTGAGAATGATTCATTCAATAATTCAAAGACTGTCTTACTAACCGTTTACTCTGGACGAAAAAGTAAGCATCAGCTTCTGACTAAATATAATATCACTTATATACTAATTCAAACATTATTTGTCTCTTTTACTAATCACTCTTTATTGTTCTCTCTTACTCCACCGCCGGAGCTGTGGACGAAAAAAGTTAAATATGAACTTAGAATAGGGCATAATTTTGAAAGCAATGCACAGTATCTCATCATGTAAACGTGTTCATCCATATAATTTCACTTCTTCAATAATTGTACCATTCAAAGATCGTCTTACTCATCATTCTTCATCATATTTTTGTCTCCCCACCGCCTGAGCTGCTGCTATTCACCTATGTCCTGAGGCCCCTGAACGAGGATGTGCATAAAAATCATAACGCTAGTCCACTGAGTATTTAATAAAACACTCAGACGTCTAAAGTGATACTATGTAATGTGAGATTTTCTTTAACATCAGTGATGTTGGGTTAATGTGAATGAGGTGCAGGTGTCATAAAATGTGTTCAAACTGTTGCTAAAACAACTTCGCCCCCAGGAGCCTCTTTCAGCAACTACACAAGTCATTTTAAATCATTTCACAGACAGATTAAAGTATCCAGCATTTCTGAGAAAACCATCAAAACTCAGGGGATTAAGAAGATGATCTGTTGTAATGCATTACGACAGTGAATGTGGGATTTCTCCACAGACTATAATCATACCACGCATTTATCTATAATCATTGCATCTCTTTTACAGTGCATTCTTTTGCTTCTGGAGTCTTTCCAAATAGGGATTAAATAAACTAAATGTTATTAAATTACAGTATAAAATGAAGCAAACCAATAAATAGCACCCTCTTCTCTCTTAAGTCCAACTGTCAATAGTTTCTAATCTCAAATGCAGAACAAACTTATCAAAAGTAAATCAGTGACCAGTTATCGTAGTTTGTTGTGAGGACAGCACTTTCCTTATGGAGGATGACCATTATAGCAAGAAATATTCAATATACAGTATATATGAGGTTTATTTTGTCAAGGTCTGTCAAAACCACATGTTTTGTCATGTGGTCATATTACTTTGAGTTAGATTTCCTTTTTAAAATATGTCTTTTAATACCAGGGAGTTTATATGCAAAACTGTACCCAACATCCTATGAAAAAGAAGAGTGTCAGTGACTGTGTCGTTTCACTGAGGAGGAAATAAGATTAAATACTTGTCGTCCTTTCACAATCTTTCCCCCATTGGTTGTTTCCTCCTCCTTGTGTCATCAGGGTTATATAAACCACACACCTACCTGCAGAGCTGTGTTACTCGAGGCACAACCCACTGAAGACAGCCAAGATGGTAAGTGGTGTGAAAAGCTTAATTCCTAAGATATTTTTTCATTCTCCTCATGGACAAATTCATTACCTTGTTATTCCTTATTGTATTCAAAACAAGAATATTTCTTATTTTCTCCAACTTCTACAGCCATATTCTATAATCTAACTACTACTATTTCTAAATACAAACAGTGGAGAGATTTTCCTTCTGATTACACCTAAACTAATCATCAATTCATACATATATTCACAAATTTCAGATTATATAAATTGAATATATGTGAGATAGATGTTTGAAAGAGGTTGTGATTAACATTCTTTGCAGAGTCGCTAACGGCCTAAGTCGCACCTTTCTGATTTCTTAGTATTTTGTCAGATGTTAAAAATCATTACAGGGACACTGAAATATTTCTCACTTTTACAGTGTGATTTGGTTGTTGTAATTTTACGTGTGATCAGTACACAAGCTGAGTGACAAATCTAAAATTTCCATCTATTTTTATGTGCAGGAAGTGCTTAGCTTAATCTAAACAAAGTAATAATTCTCAAAATCTCAGAGTCTCAGTGGTCAACTCAGTCACCTCACAGTAGAAAGTCCTAATCCTCTTTGACCCCTCTGAGACATGGATGTATTGTGAGGTATAAAACTATGCAATAGGCTGTCAACAGATCACAGGCAATGTGCTGATGTTGTACTCTGTTCCCCACAGTGAAGTTTAACTTCCAGTCAATAATTAAATCAGTACTGATCTGTGATAGGGGATAAGACATGACTTTAAAGAATATATTGTGAGGTATCTATAGGTGTGGTACACGTATATAAGTTCATGTGTAACCATGAGGTGATGCTCAGCATATAGATAAGGAGAGTAGTGTGTGGGATTTATTGCATTATTGATTAGATGAACAGGTGACTGGGAAGAACATTCCTGGTATGCCGTGGGTTTTTTTTTTTTTTTTTTTTTCCTGGAGTGCAAACTTTAAAATATGGGTGTTTTATTAGGTTTTCTTTAATTGTCTTATAGCCACATACATCCACACCTTTTAGAAAGGTGTGTTAGGGGTACCTATAGTGTTTGAGATCTAACATGGCATAAGGTCCGTGTGTGGGCGTCTTTTTATGGTTTTTATTATCTCTTTATGACGACCACATGTCAACGGACAAATACCGTGCCTTCCTGTTTCAGTACTTTTACAGCAGAGGCTACACTGTTCCACCCTGGTTGATCATCAACAGCTAAGATAAGAACACCTCATTACTTCACCCACCAGTGCACACAGTGCACACGGTCATTTTATCATTATTTGGCTGTCAAATATTCCTAAATTAAAAGCCAAAGCATTTTTCAACCTGTAGATAAAGTGACATATCTTATGGACATATCTTCTGATAACCAAATAGACTTGTTCTCATTGCAGAAGGATTAACACGAGGAACAGAGCAGTCAGCA
Organism: Sciaenops ocellatus; assembly: GCA_033000465.1. Classification (NCBI taxonomy): domain Eukaryota; kingdom Metazoa; phylum Chordata; class Actinopteri; family Sciaenidae; genus Sciaenops; species Sciaenops ocellatus. The sequence continues at coordinate 18,963,887 of CP136867.1, forward strand.
GTTCACATTTATCCCTGCATTTAGTAAAATTGTTTTCAAGATTGGTGGTCTGGTTCAAACTTAAGTTGGACTAAAATAAAAAAAAGACAATCAGCTCTGTAAAGTATGTTCACTTTTATCCTGTGTGAAGTGAAGTTACCAGCGTAAAGCTCTGAATGCTGCTTTAAATCTATGAAAACTAATTTTAGTTAAGACTCATCCATCCATCCATCCATCCATCCATCCAAATCATTTCTCTTATTCCTCTTTTTCATTTCCCTCTACAGAAAGTCAAGGACATGACATTCAAGGAGGGGGCTGAGTTCAAAATCCGCATCAGGCCCAAGGATGACTGCAACTCGTAAGTTTTCCTAATAAGAAAGTTGTCAAGTCAGGAGCGTAAATATAGACTGCATACAGTGTGGTTACAATGGGGCTCGTGGGGTAGGGGGCTTGTAGTCAGTAATACTCAGTAGCTATCTATAACAAAATTATATATGTATTCTACATATAAACTATTCAATTAAGTAAATAATTTCTTCAGTATTTTTGTCATACAGATAGGCAGTGATGGTGCCTTGGTAATATGCACATTCACGGTGTCCAATGTCATGATCATGTGACGACATACAATATATAGCTAGGGCCCATCACTTGGGCCTAACTACCTTATGCCACTTGGTCAAATGGTGAAGAACTTTCGGAAATTGTTCCAGATCCATTGTCTCTGGTTTAGCCTTTAGATGTCGAGTTACATTTAATGAGGAGGAAGCTGACATAGTGTAGTGTGTAGCAGCTTAATGTTGCATCCACTTCTTCCCTTTTTCATTGCACTCTCTTGACCTCTGTGTTCTTGCCTTCACTGCAGCTTTGCTATCAACATCGGTCATGATGCTGAGAACATCGCAATGCACTTCAACCCCCGTTTTGACTGCGGCGATGACACTAACGTCATTGTCTTCAACTCCTTGTCCGGGGGATGTTGGGGTGACGAGCACCGCGAGGGAGTTTTCCCTTTCTCACGTGGGGAGGAATGCAAGGTGTGTTGGGAGAGTATGACGGTCTTTGTCCGTGATCGGTCATGTTTCGCTTAGGTCTGATGCAAAACAGTAGAAAATTGAAGTCTCTTACATACATTTAAATACAAGGTTTAGTCTAAAGGAGGTAACTTGGGAACATTGAATACACATACAGTGTACTCTTTAGCCTTAATTTTAAAGTCCGACGAGGTAACTTTTGCTTAATATCAATCACTGACACCACACGATAACGTAACATACAGTAAGTCACCGTAATCTACTCATGTAAGACCAAGAAAAGTTGTATCAGCAAAACCTGAGTATTTTGACCTGAGACAGGGTGTGTTTTATTGCTTACAATTTCAACCTTTCATTTGTAACAGGAGGAGCAAGTTAATTACTCTTACTTCATATAGTCTCATTAAGCCTGTTTCCTTTTCACTCTAAATTGATGCATGCCTAATTCAAGACTTAAACATACTGTCTCAATATTTACCAAAAAAAAGTAGATAATCAAAATCAAAATGTTACTTTAAATATTTCACGTCACATTGTGCAGCACCTAAAATGGCAAACATCTCATTCCACAGGGAAAACTGTCACAGCTTCTTATGATTTTATCATTGTTTATACAAGGGCTCAAAGCTGCTTTTGGTTGTGAGCATAGTTCACACACAGATCTTTCTGCATTTGAAAGAATATTGTTGCAGACCACTGGCAAAGTACTTTTTCTGTAGTTATTGCAGTCATTTGGCCTAAGTTCAATTTCCATAATGTCTTTTGCCATAAGGTTTGGTATCTGTGCTGTAACCCTGTTAGGTCAACAGAGTTATACAATCATGAAGGGGTTTATGGGCTCATAAAATTTAATAGCCCCTGAGGCAGAGCTTTACCTATCTATCTCAGTCATTCCCTTTATAATCATGTTCTCTTATCCTTTTGTTGTAACTTGTCTGACACTGAAAGATTGAATTTTGTGATTTCTCTTCTTAGTTTTACGTCAACTTCAACAATGAGCAGTTTTACATCAAGCTTCCCGATGGCTCCATGCTGAACTTTCCCAACCGTCTGGGAGACGTCAAGTACAAGTACTTTGATGTCAGTGGCGACGCAAGGATTGTCGGCATCAAGATCAAGTAGAGGCTCAACTCTGCTTAACCTTCTGACTCTTTATGATGGTCCATCTTTTGTTTGTTGCTGAAATAGTCTGTTTTACATTACTGAGCTCAGGCCTGCTTATATATCTTTGCTCCTGCTAAGAGTTATGGAAAAATAACCCTAAACATGTATACCAACATGCATGGCATGCTGCTGTTGTAATGAGAGGAATTGGCCTAAAGAGGGAGCCATAGCAGATTTTACATCATTATGCTTGCTTGACATCTCATCAGTCTCTGGGTTTGTTAATAGATGCTGTGAAAAAAACAAACAAACAAACCAAAAAAAAAAACAAAAAAACAAGTGTCATCTCTGACTGTTTTCTTTTATTCAACATTCATTAAAACACATACTTTTTATATAGATTATACATATTCCATTGAAAACAAAGAAACTATCTAGACTTGTGTCTAAATCAATCATTAAAAATATCCCACCTGAAGAGTTGTTTCTGATTTTGGTCACTTTCACGTGATCCTGATTCTGACCAGTCAGACTTGTGACAATTTGGCCTCAGTGTGTGCAGTCACATTAAAATTCAGGCACGTTTTAAAGGTGGGGCAAGTGATTTTGGAGAACACCATGATAAATACTTTTATATAGTGCAAATAACAACACAGCAAGTAATATATGTATGTTGTGAGTTTGCAAACTGTCTCTAAAGTTGCTGCTGCTCAGCTGACATGCAGAAAGGATGAGATGATTTCCAGAGGTATAAAGTAACAAATTACAATACAACTTACGTATTTATGACACTATTTACTCTATTTTGTTACTTTTAAAATCATAATATGGAGTAGACCTACAATTTGAATTATATCCAAACTTGTCATCTGCATTTTAGTATCCAATTGCCAGGGACACACAGGTGGCGAAAGTACAGTAAAATGTCTGTTCTATTTTTCAGCTTGCCGCAGAAGAATCTGGCAAGAAAAAGATTCTGTGGGCCAATGAAATCCATGAAATAAATAAATAAAAAATAAACACATATGCTACTGTAGCTAAAATCACAATAACAGTATATCTTGGCAAACTAGAAAGTAAGCAAGTCATTTAACAATTTCTGACAAACAAATCCTGGCTGAAGTAATAAGTTAGTGTTGTTGTGTTGTTTTGTGTGGCACGCCAAGCCACTTTATTATTCCCCATTAACAAAGCCAGGCTCAAGCTGGTGGACTGTAAAAAGATGTTCACTGAATTTGAAAAAAAGTGTATTGTGTTGGATTCGAAGTCAGAACTCTGTGCAGGTACTTAACCAGATATAAACGTCAATACAGTGGAGCTGTAGATCATATTGCTATTTAAGATTGTGCTTCAGTGCATGCAAAATATGAAGTAATCAAACCAGTGCATGTTTGAAAGAATCTAAAAAGAGATGTCAACATACATCAGAGCCACAGATTCTGCATAATGAGCACAGATGATGACTTCATGAAGTCTGTGACACTGTTAATCTTTTTTTTAAAAAAAGGGTGCCTTGTTAAAACTAGTCTAAGAAATTAGTAAAATATGTAATATGAACAAAAAAGAGTTGAGCTATAAATCAGAATTCATCATTAAGGCTTGCAGCATGAATAGACCAGACTGTAAGCACAGAGCAGATAATAGACGATAAAACCGGATGATGCAGAAGGAGGGACAATAAACGAGAGAGGTGCGATGAAGCACATTCATATGGAGACAATTTGCAGGAGGACTCAAAGAAGGTAGCCTGAGGCTGAGGAATGTGGCACAATGCAAGCACATTCCCTGAACAGAGATGAAATATCCTTTACAGTACCTGTGTGAGTTTGTGCATGTGCGTAAGGTGTATGGCAAATGGGAGAGCAAAGAAAAAACAGAATCAGATAAATGATTCAATTTTGTTTTTCAGTAAAGTAATTGATTGCACTGAGGAATTCTTGTGACTAAATAAGTCACATTTTAACCCAATTTTTAGGAGCTTAAAGATCATATCAAATATGTATTTGCCAGAGTGATATCATTCGTGTCACGAGGGCAGAACGGGAGATTGTTAGAAAGGCAGAATGTGTACATGTAGGGAATAAGCTTCAGAATATACAAGAAATAACATCATTCAAATACTGTGTCATTTGTGCTGTTTGACCTCCGAGCAGACCTGCAGTCAGACTTTTACGTTAGCAAACATCCACCTGCTGTGCTCAATTTCTCTTACTCCTTAACAACTCTGGTTACACTTCTCAACAGAGCTGGAAATGTGTAGCATTACACATTACATACACATATTTACACACACACACATTTTTTTAACATTTACAAAGTTGTTTTTTTTTAAAGTGCTACATCAGATTATGACATAAATATGACATTTTCCAGTACAAAATAACTATAGCAAAAATGCCCTCTCTCAGGCTGATGAGGGTGTTAATAATTTCTCTATGTATGTCTATGAACTGTAATATTTTTTTTCATTCACTAAAGGTCTTGCAGTGGTGTAGTCATAGCTGACCCGGGGTCAGCCCTGCTTGAACCCACTGACTGACCTTTCTGGGCCAAGTAATCTTTATAGTTCCGGGTCAGAAGAGTGTAAAGAAAAGGATTGATACAGCTGTTCCCATAGGTTAGACATGTGACAAAGAAATTTACATAATTATGGGCAGCTGGGGACAATGCTTTGAGGGACTCTGGAGAGAACAGTTTGGCTAGTTGCCACCCCCAGAAAGGCAAGAAACAAGCCCAGTAGGCCACTACAATGCTAAAGATCATTGATACAACTTTTTGTTTGAGTCCTCTCCTCCGTGCAGAGCGGCCACTACCCCCTAAGCTAGCCTGCGCTGCCCAGTAGCGCCTGGCTAGTCCTACATACAGCCCAACGATGACCAATCCAGGAACTAAAACACTTGTAAGAAACAGGACGGTGATATAAGCCTTGAAGGCTTCAGGGGTCCAGGTAGGGAAGCAGATCCTCTTGACCAAACCAGCTGCAGTAGGTTTGCCCACTCTGAGTCGGATCATCACCATCATGGGAAGTGTTAGCACGAAAGCTACCCCCCAGATAATTCCTGCCATTAGCCTTCGTCTGCGGGATGAGGATCTGTGTGCACTAAAGGGCCTGGCCACGGCACGGTAGCGTTCCAGGCTCATCGCAACCAAAATGAAGACACTGGCATGCATGGTGAGGAGGTCGAGGCTGAGCAGGATGCGACAGCCAGCCTCACCAAACAGCCAGTCATGGGCAAAGTAGGTGCAGACCACGAAGGGAATGGTGGAGAGGTACAGCAGGTCAGCCAGCGCCAAATTGATGATGTAAACGTACATGGAACCTGTCCGGCGCAAAGCGGCTGAGCGTGTAATGATGAGTGTGTACGTGTTGCCTGCCACACCCATGGCACACATGATCATCAGTGTGGCACCGAGGAGGGACGTCACCCAAAGGCCCCCATTGCCTCCACCACCACCACCACCACTCTCCTGGGAACCTCCATCTCCAGCCCCTGGGCTGAGGACAAGTCCCAGCTGTGGAGTGATGGTGACATTAGGAGTGCAGTTCATTGCAGGTTCACAGAACAGAGGTCAAAGGTCAGGCTCTAATCTTTAAGAGCCAGTTTACACAAAGCTATATGATGGTTGGCTCCTGCATTAAATTGGAAAAGGTTTCAAAGTCTGCGTAAGCGTTTCCTGCTGTGAGGTAAGGTGAACATTTCTTGTCACTCTTTTTTGTTCAAACCTTTAAATTGTTGGAGCCAAATCCAAGATATAGCATGAATGGGATGGAAGGATGACAAGTATATTAATCCACAGAGAAGATGTAAGTAGATCACTGACATGAGCAGCTTCAGTTACTGCAGAGCTGCCTGCGGCTTGGAGCACTTATCCCTGGATATGAGGTCCTCCACAAAGCTATGATCCCACATTTCTCAAAAATCAAGTGTAAAAGCCTCCAGCAAAGATTTAAGGCATCAAGAAGTCTCAGATATGAGAGGTGTTCTCAGTACAGAGATTTTTTCCGTTGGGCTTTGGGATGAAGTAAAGCTGACAAAGGTCATTTGGGAGCAGCATAGTGGAACAGCGAGTCAGGACACTGCTTTTCAACTTGAAAAACTGTGTTCAAAATCTCTGATAGAAAACTCCTACAGTGCCAAAGTCTGCTTGAGCAAGACTTTAATTGCTGACATTTCCAGGGAGAGTCTCCTCATCAGGATTAGTTATCATTTTTAATATGAGAAAGAAAAAAATCCACTCTGCCTTTCTCTAGCCGTCTGGCAACCACAAAACACGTCCAGTGTTGGTTTAATTAGCTTTTTCTTGATTGTACTAAGTTGGCCTGAATCAACGGCTGTACAACACCCAGCCAAAATCTGTCTTGTCTTCTCTCTTCTAGGCTTCCACCTGCATAGAGACACCCAAGTAAAACAAACCCTTTGCTTTATCCAAATGATCCAAGTTGTTGCCTCACTGATGCTCCTCTGTAAATAATGTGATGCACGGTAGATGAACCTTGAGTTTCTCCTAGGATCTTCAGTCCCTATTTGATTCCCAGTTTCGATAGAAGACTGTTGTGTCTGTAGTGCTTTGGAGTTCTCCTGGTCATAGTCCCCTCCCTCCTCTTCTCCTCTCTCCACTGACCTCCCTCTTTCTCACCAGAGTGAAAAACTAGCATGGGCCTATAGATTTATGAGGTATTCCTCTCGGGCCTCAACCTGCTGTCTCTGACACCCAGAAATCACTGGCAGGGGCAGCTGTCTGCAACCACACACACATACCTAAGTAGCCAAACACATCATATATAAAGGAGCGTATTTAAAATATTAATTTCAGCTTGTTTTCAAGATATAATGTGCCTTCAGAACTTTAAAAAAACAACAAACCTGCTTTGTCTGTCAATTATATGGACTATATAAGAATCTATGTTTGCAGTGCATTTATATTTCAAATAATGGTGCAGGAAATCTGATACCATAATATATTACAGAAAAAAATATATAGTTTCTATGGAAATGCATTTGATGAGTTCAGGGTGGAACCTAGTTTTGGAATAACTCGCCTTGAGTCTGAAGAGAGTGAGAAATGCTATTAAATCCACACAAAATATGTACAGAGATTCCTTGACAACTTCCAGAGAAAATATTTTTATTTGTGATCGTCAAAAAATTCATATGCTGTCAGTCCGCTATGGTCAAGCACAGAAATACTTTTACTTAGAAAAATGTAAGACACCAAATAATATGATAGCCTCTTTACTCCAAAACAGAAAAGGAAAACAATGAAAAATATCACTGGCTATTAAAAATGAGGGAAAAATAACTTATTATTGGAATTATTGTTTGTTTTAACAAAGACTTAGTATATATATACTGTATGCCACATGGGGGTACTGTTACACCGTGTAATGGCTTGCAGTATTTCCAGGTTTTCTACCAATGCATTCGCAAATCTCCATCTCAGTATGTCTTTGACAGATATATTCACAAGTCTCAAAAACTGCTTACAAAATCAACATTTGCTGAGTCTTAAAAGAAAATACAAAATTATAATCATGATATAAACTGTACAAGTAGTGTGTCTGAAGATATTGCTTCGCTTTTGAGCTTTCGGACTGAAACAGCACAGCAAATAGCATTATGTAGCTGCAGCTCATGACCCGGGCTGCAATACTGATGCTTATTATAAATGTTTTAAGTCATAAAAGTAATTACAACGTTTACATAACACAACGAATGAATAACAATGCTTTTATTAAAATAAAGAAAAATCAAAAGTAATTCTGAATCCACACAAACACTTGTTTATTATCAGTTGATGATCTTTACTGTTTTTATCCATTTCACTCCCTGTACCTTATTAGCATTAACAAATCATCACATAATACTTAGATAAAGAAAACTTAATAAAAGAGGACCAAGGCACTTCTCACCTTGAAAATGTCTTTTTTTTAAATCATGCATAGAATGCCTAATGAACCTAAAATTCATCCATAGTGATTAGGTTTTGCAACAATTTCCAGAAATCACTAAAGGAGTCAGTGGCAGAGGTGATGCTGATGGGTCTGTCGGATTGGTGATGGGTTGAGAGAAGAGGAAATGGTCCCTCAGGCCTCTGCTCCATCAATGCCTGTGCTTGAACAAGGCTTCCACTTGAAAACAAATTAAAGTCCAAAGTTAAAAGAAAATGCTTTTTTTACCCAGGTAGACAAATCATTCTGAATGACATATGCAATACAACACTATTTGTGTTTCATTGATCTGCAGTAATTTGCCCTCCAAGATTAATTCTTGTGATTATTATTACGACATTATCATAAAAAGACAAATGTTGTCTTCCACTGAAGTATATATGACATGTATTGGAACTCACTGCTCTCCAAATAAAATGATCCATCACTGGATTCATTTGACAGCAAAAAGTTTTGGTATTTGGTTGCACTAGTGGAAGAGTCCTACGGTCAGAAACTGGTCCAGAAATTAAATTTTCCATTTATGGTTTGGAAACACATCCTCACAATGATGACACATGTCCAAAATCTCTATTTACTGCTCACGAGGGAGTGATTTCATAAACAGCACAGTTCATGGTAGATAAGATTTACAACTACCACTGAGTCGCAGCAATGTAAGCTGACTCACTTGTGATTCTGTTGGCTTTTGCAAACAAAGTCCCATCTTTCAACTACGAGAGGTATTTAACCCACAGCTGGAGCTGCCAATAATGGTTTCGTGCAGAAACTTGCATGTTTAAATATATGTAACTGCTTTACTGTGTCAACATTGTTTTATTTAATTATTTTTGTGTGGCAAATTATTTATTCCACTGTGCCCCTGCAGCAACTATTTGGTGTGAAACTTTAAAAAAAAACAGTAAGTAGTACTTTGAAAAGAAGAAATCTGCAGATAATTATAGGCTTATAAGGCTAACAGCTAAATAACTATTAAAAAGTTTTGAATTCTTACTTGTGTACTCCTGAGGGGACATCAGAGCACTCATGACATCATTGAAGTGTTTCAGCCAATCCTGCTGGTCGCTTTCTGTTTCGCAGGTGAACAGGAAGCAGCGGTCAGGTGTTTCTATGGTGATGCCGTGTTGCCAGGCGCCGTTGCAGTGGGTGCCAGCAGGCAAGCCGGGGGAGGCGCTGTAACCGTGGTCCTTGTTCCCCAAGAACACCTCACCTTTGGCAAAGGCGTCCTTCAAACAGACGGAGAATGAACAGAACTGAGCTCTAGAGTACAGACTCCTCATCATGTTCATCAACTAACCAACGAACTAACCAACCAATCTCAGAACCCATCGGCTATCGTCCGGTTAGCAACATGATACACGAGAATGACAACAAAGACATACTTATGCTAATCTCTATGAAAAGATATCTGAATATAAATGTATGCATGAATATGAATATACATCTGAATTTAGGTTACTGTGATAAAAGTACCAATCTTTAGTTTAGAGCTAAAGCTCCAAAACAGTTGTTTTTAGCCATGCTAGTAGCATGGCTTTTTGGCTAGTTGGTCGCTCCACCATTTTGGTCTATATCTCAACAAATACTGAAAGGATTGCCATTTCATTTTTTACAGACATTCATGGTAGCAAAAGGGTGAATACTATTATAATCATACCCTAACTTTTCCTCACCAAAGTAGCAACATTTTTGATTTTTAATGACATGTCTACTGCTACTACTGTGATTGCTATGAAATGTGGTACAGACATTTAGGGCTGCAACTAAGGTTTTTATTCAGTATCACTTAATCTGCAATTAATATCTTGGGCCATCTATTAATCATTCGGCCTATAAAAAACAGAAAAATAACCATCACAATCGCAGCAACAGCAAACTGTCTTTCCTCCAAACAGAAAGCAACTTGCTATACATGCATGTGACTGAAACAATTAATCGATTATTAAAATCGTTACTGATTATTATGTTATTTCAGTTGACTGATTGCTCTCTCACTTGAATACCTGCAAAACTAAGGAGGCTGCAACTAAAAGTTGACACCAGTTGTGTTGACACAACTTGCACTTCCATACACAGTGAACCATTGCTTGTCAGCAATATCTAAAACATGCATAATTTAGTTAGTATCGAAGTGATCTAATTACACTTGCTTTGAACTTCCTCCACATATTCCCAGTCCACACTCAACTTCATTAGACTTCCTCTTCCTTTCATCTACCAGTTTTTCTTGTCTAACACTCTTGGGGTCTGATGGACATTTCAGTCACTTAACACCTATAATTATTGCACCTCTCCATTGAACTCTTACATCAGCAAGAAAGCTGAGCTAATCTTGCTTGGCTATCCAATGGGTTGTTAGCCAAGTATTGGGAAATCTAGACTGCCCCCTCTCAAGGCAAGTGTCTAAGATAAACCCTGCAATAAAAACTCAACTTTCATCACTCAATTAATCAGAATCTCACTTTCACAACATCTCTACTTTTCAAGCACTGATATCATATACGTTAAGTCTGACTTTGCACATAGAGTTCTTTGTCTAGATTACAGGATAGAAGTACTCTACATGCTAGCGTTTCAGTTCACATTGAGGCAATCAATACTGTCAGTTCATGGCAATGAATGCCATATGTATAATACAGTTACATACAAATGAAAACTACCCCATAGCATTCTCTGTCCACTGAGTTATGGCTTCATATCCTCAACATTGTCTACGTAATCTAATTAGCTTGATGGTAGGAACCCATTTATATCTTTCCAGAGCACAAGATTGCCGTCAAGCCACTGCTGTACGTAGTGATCAAGAAACTCAACCACAGTCACTCAGGCACCAACTAAATTGCTTGAAATATAAACAGATGGCAATACTGAGGTCTTTTTATTGTGTGTAGGTGTGTGTAAAGATGCCATACCAGCGGATCTTTGAAGTACATGAGTCGTCTGTGGTCCAGAGTGAACCAGCGTTTCTTGAAGCCTTCTGTTTGCTGCAAAGACAAAAAAAAAAAAAAAAAAAAAAGACAATCATTCAGACATGAGGTGAGTGAGACAGTGAGACTTAGACATACAGGGAAACTGTATACAGACATAAAGCGGCATTGTACTTGTACCAAGGGTGGTGTCTGTCTGGTTTTTAATTCAGGAAGTGATTCATATGGCGCTTCAAACATCAAACATCTTCCCTGATACTTTATCTAAGATTGTGAATTACTGAAGTGGCTGGGGTTACAACTCCTGATTATAAATTATTTGTTCAAGTCATTTTTTAATCTGTAATTTAAAAAAATGCCCATCTGATGTTGCCAGAGCCCAAAGTGACTGAAATTATTTGTTTTGTCCAACTAACAGTCAAAAACCCAAAGGAAACCCATTCCATTTAAAACTATATAAATGAGAAAGGAAAAGCAGCAAATCCTCAGATTTGAGAAGCTAGAACCAACACGTATTTCTGTTAGTGCTTATAATTAAAATGGTTTTCTTCCTGGTAGACCTGTTTGAATGCTTACTGCACCACTTTCTCAACACTCTTGATACTGAATTTGAAACGTCATGGTTGAACGTTCACATCGGCGCACCAGAAATTCATAGCTAAAAGCAGGTATCTTCAAGCGTGGCACCTTTGAAGGGTTTACTGAAGTGCACAAGCAGCTTGAGCTCTTTCCAGAGAGCTGAGCTTCAGATAACGAGGATGCTCAGGTCCCAGACTGCTGCCAAATTGTCCCCATAAAAGTGTTTGATATTCATTGTGGCATAAGCCTGAACAACTGACTGTTCCCGTCTCAATTCGTCAATGACTCCTTCCACAAATATGTCTCACATGTATGAAAGGGAAATGAATTATGACACCCATTTAGCAAATCAGCCCAACAGAGCAAGTTAGTAAGTCTTTTCATCTGTCAGCCTGACAGACGGAGATTATACTCAGAGTCTGTGTGTGACTGAGGCGCTTGTGTTGCTGAGGATCAGGTTGTGTCACCTACACAGGGAACAGTCTGAATCCTATTTATAAAAACACCTTCAGTTGTGTACATATTCTTATATAAAAGTGTCTGCACAACAGTGCATGACTGTATATGTACAAATGTCTCTTTGTGTGTTTGCTTAATCCAAACATATGTCTGTGTGTATTTGAGGTTTTGATATAAGGATTAAGTTGGTCCTCAGCTGGAAGCCTTTTATTCCCTCTCAAACAGAGTGACAGACAGACGGACGGCGAGGCAGGCAGGTATGCCCTCTCTGCTGTCAGTCAGCCTGTCAGGCAGCGGTGGAAAGCAGCCACACTAACAGCTACGCTAGTTAACCTCTTAGCCCAGTCCCCGTTCCATTAAAGCAGGGATTAATCCTGGTTTAGATAGCTATGCAAAAAAAGTCTTTAAACCAGTGTAAAGTATGTGATGGATGGGATTCAGCACATTTTACTGATAGCTAATCTGTATATTAATGTGTTAATGCATAATTAGTACTAAACATTTCTACTTTGACTTTTTTATATACAGTACAATGGTACAGCATGTGATTCTAAGATGCTGCCCAGCAGAGAAAAGTCAATCAAGCTGCGTCCACCCAATCTCTGTTTTGTGAAATTTTACAGCAGAGTGAAATCTCTGCAGGTTTTAAGGATTTTAGATGGGTCACTTTCTAACTAGAACAAAAGAGTTATCACACTGTGAGGCTAAATTATTGTTGAAATAAGTCATGTGATTCAGTGCAGGAGTAGAATCCTATCTTTAACGAAGTATGGTTAGTAATCTGAGCTAAAGTTTGTACTTTTTTCTTGTAGTTGCCGCTGATCTCTATGATTATTACAAATCAAAACACCCTCAGGTATTTGTCCCCTGTGAGCTGGGTTTGAAATTGACTTAACTTACAAACGTTATTCTGAATTTAAAAGATCTACATTTACTAATTTCTGAAAACATGAACTTGTGTATTTGATACTGTCATTAGAGTGGACTGCTGCACTGGAAGACACACGAAGAACACAAGAACACATGAGGAAATGAAGTGGGGAAGTATATAACAGGAAAATGAGAGTTCAAATAAAGGTTTACGGTGTGTATCCATCTATCTGTATATATCTGTCTGTGTGTGTGATACTTGCCCTGGGACCTGTCTTTTCCATGTATCCTTCCTTCAGAAAGTTCCGGGTAAGTTTGGGTATCAGCTGAAAACAACAAGTAAAGCAAAGGGATAAAGAACAGCATGACGATACAAAGAGTTTCAGGGCTGAAGATCCATTTTGGAAAAAGGTCTGTCCAACATGTAGAGTAAGTATAAATAACAGAAATGGAGTTCTAGTCATCTTGGAGTTAGTATGTCACTAGCACAGACATAAAATCAATGTCAATATAATTTTAATCTCAGCAATTATCGACAGTAGGTATCCTTAAATACTGCAAATATAAAAATGAGGGGAATAAATTGTGTGTGTGCTTTGTGTGCTCACCTCAGCATCCGTTGCCCCAGGAAAGGCCACCTTTAGATAGTGAAGCTGAACTGCACGAATTGAATTAAACCAGTCTACGATCTCCTAATGCACAGAGAGGGAGAGAGAAGAAATGAGCTATTCCTGTTCCTTATTGCTTTTTGCCCCCTTTCATCGTTTAGAGAAGATAACTCCAGAGATTTGTGTGAAGTCTCTGAGGATAATACAGCTGAGATGCAGCTAAAAGCGTTATCTCATGACTGTTGAACATAATTTTCACAAATAACTCTAACAGCTCTAACAAGAACAGGGTGTTTTGTGAGCATCTCTTTTGATTGGCTGACACACAGCCATGCTAATGGAGGTAATGGATTGTAGCCTATCTGGACGATGGGTCCAGTTTGGCCTTCTAAAGCCTTCTTAAGGAGATGGTTTAGTCGTTATAAAATGACCTATATGTTGATGGTGAGTATACCGTTCTATGAGATGTGACTGAAAGCCTCAAAAACACAGTTGGACCGTGTGTTGGAAAATGTGTTTTTCGAGCTGCCTGTTCTGAGGTTAAGAACAAACCTTCAAGCTACGGTTTGCTCATGAGCAGAAATGTTGTTTGACCAGTTGTTCACTGGCTCTTGTTGTTTACGTCTTCACCTTGAATCCAAATATTAGACAAAGAACAAAGAACATTTGAGAAAATGAATGTCACCCTTGTGCTTCTGTGATTTGGTAACTTGGTTTCAGTCAGAAGGTAATTTGCCAAATACAAATCAGCTGTAATGATGGTTGTGGAATTCTGGCTATCCATTCATTCATATCAGTTTTTTGCTGTTTATAATTGCTAAAAGCAGCTTTTATTATGACCCTTGCTTCCACTCCGAGGCAAACATGGGTTGCAACTAAATCATACCTCTTTCTAATCAAAACCACAGCTCACCTACAGGACTATATTTTCTTTAGTCTGCATAAAAAACCTGTGAATTGTAAAAAAAAAAAAAAAAAGATTCCAATGCTGTTCTGCAGTGGAGTCTCAAGTCACAGATGCTGGACTGCCACAAATAAATGATGACAACACTTAACTGTTCAATGTGTAATATTTCAGTGTGCATTCATGAATGAAAACAGAATGTGAAGCTTGTTGTCACCTGGCAGAAATTGTACAGGTGATTTGAAAAGATTGGGAGAGTTGATGATTGGTAACAAAAATCTCATGTGAATGCTAACTTGTGCTGAAATTTAGTTCGTTAACATCAGCTACGGCTTTTTTTTAGCTTCTGTTTTGTACACTGATCCACTACAGACCTTGCCGTTGTCATGGTAGACAAAGATGTTGCGGGTGCTGTAGTCCTTGAGGTAGGTGATCTGCAGGCCGTTGGGGTTTCCTATCTTCTCAGGCTGGAAGGTTGCGTTCATGGTGTCCACCTTGAGTACTGCTTTGGGCTCCTTAGCCTGCAGGAGAGAGGAAGGGAAGGAAATGAGGGGGGGGGGGGGGGGGGTTGTGTGTGTTAACTGTGATTGTTACACTACCCTCTCTTCATCAAAACCAAGAATGGTTCCTGTAAATCTGATGATTTTAGGTTGAAGATCGCTACAAATCAACCATAATTAAAAAATAAAATAAAAAATGTATATCTACGCTTTGTTTACACTATTGGAATTAAATGACTGTTGCAAATATGAGACAGCTGACTATTTCTTGTATTCTATCTATATTTTTTGTACCTCTTTTAATCTTCTTGTTTTTTTTTATTAATAAACCTCCTTCTCATTTCATGGATTTGACCAATATAGTTTTTTTTTTTTAATGAAAAAAAGTTTTTTCTTCCACTGCTTGACCAGTTATGGAGCCACGGTGTATGGTGTATGGTATCAAGGCTTGGGGCCATAGTTTGTGCTCTTTCTAACCATGAAAATAATATCTAGAGCATTACTGATAACCATTATGTCTCAGACCGACACTAATGCCGGCAAACCTGCTTGCGGAAGCTGTGCTTTAATCTGACCTGACTTGAATTTAAATAAGCACCTATGGTAACAGAATCTGCTTCTGGGTGTATCTTCTGCCCTTGACTTTAACAGATAACAGAAACGGCTATGCTTATGTGACAGCTGATTAGATTTTACACTCTTCTGTCATTGTGAGTATTGACTCTCTCTCGTCATGAGAAAAAAAAACACAGCAAGAGAAAGTGAGACTTTTACAAAGCAGTGAGTTGGACTTGAGTCAGACTGTAACTTGTGCCTAAATATTTTAAACAACTCAACGCTTTGTCTGAAAGCCAACGGGCTCACCGGCTTTAGAAACCTGAAGCACCCGAGCAACACTTTTATCACCGTTGTGACTCTCTGAGGGTGTTTTTGTGTTACTGTTGTAGTATCATATCGCAGTCACCGGAAGCATGTGAAGCAGCAGATAAATATTTCACAAGAGCCCTCCTGGAGAACAGGAAGAAACATTCACAAGAAAAAAGACATTTGTATGCCAAGACACAAGCTAAAACACACTGGAAATACATATTATAAAATTATAATGACAGACTTTTTCTAGTCTTTTTAAATACATTAGTCCCACTTGCCCTGAGCTGGTTAACTGTGACAAACAAAGAGCTCCCAGTGTTTCCGGCCCTAATTGGTGTACAGCTTAGTGAATCAGCCACACTGACAGAGATGACAGGCTGCTGGTTAAGCTTGTCTGAGCATGCTCAGATGCGGCAGAGAGTGCAGGTACAGATACATCTTGTAGGCTTCTGGTAAATGTGTATGATTAGAAAGTTAACTGTGTGTATGTACAAATACTGCAGCACATAATGTGGGAGTGTTGTCTGCAGAGTATTCTATGTCCCTAATTAAGGTATTCGCGTTGTGGTTGCATGTGTGTGTTGGTGTCGAACATGTGCTGGAAGTGAACTACTGCCTTCAAACAACACTAACAAGAACGCTGTTTAATTACAGTAGATTACTGGCATCCTACCGGCATGGTTTTGTGTAGGGTGTGTGTTGGCAAAGTGCATGTGGGCAATAAAGGTCTAATCAAAAGCTGTTGCTTACGTCATATTTGGTGAAATACTTCAGAGTTCCCTCCCTCTCTGAGAGAACAAATCGTCTGCTGAGGAACTGCCCATTGTCCCGCCCCCTCTTCATCAGCATGCCATCTCTAGTTCCTGCAGAAAACCAGCAAAGGTCACTTATTAGCATGAATGTGTTTTGTTCATGCATGCTTGTGTGTGTGTGTGTGTGCGCGCGCGCGCGCACTGACCTTCCTCATATGTTAAGTTTCCAGGCTCTGAGAACTCCTTCCTCTCATACTTTGCTCTTATCCACTGCTCCCTTAACACCCTGAACACACACACACAAACAGATGAAATGTCAGTAGAGCTAGCTTGTAAAACATGCCATCTGTAAGCAGACCAAGCAGACATCTTGCATACTTTGTGGTGGATGAGAAAGAGACTGAGCTGCATGCATGATGACGGCTGATACATTAAAGCAGAAACCCAAATTGGAAGAGCACTCTTTATTCTGCTTAAGTAGATCTGCCAAATTCACTGCCTAGCTCAGTAAAAACATAAAGCTTTTTATATATTTTATAAGTCTAAAATATGATCTGAATATGTCTACAAGGACTGCAACAAACAATTATTTTCATTATCGATTAATCTGTTCTGATAAATTTTGATTAATGGATAAGTTGTTTGGTCTATAAAATCACGCACAAGGCAGGTTAATTCCTAAAAATAAGATTATTTATTGCTGAATCCTGAACAGAACCGGTTCAGGAATCAGATTTAATTTGGTGTTCGAAGGGTCCGCACCTGATCCGCACTTCTCTTCCTGATGTTTCCTGTTGGAGCCACGATTGCAGTGTTTTTGAACCATTAATGTAACCTCTGCTTACTACCTCACGTCACATTTTAACTAACCATGGTTGTATGTGAGCACCACGTGAATGAACGTGTCTATATATCAGGCTGATACTGAAACACGATATTTCAGGGAATGCAAAATTCATTTTAAATTACATTTTAGTGATGACTAGTTTAATTTAAATCAAAATGTTGTAGATGGTGTGTCATATTTTAAATTATTTTATCTCATTTTAAAAATAACATTTCAGAAATTCCTTCAATCACCACTATGGGAAAGTCAAGTACCACCAGTGGTACTCGTACCACAGTTTGAAAACCAGTGAACTAGTTTAATTTGAAACTCTGCTCATAAGTGACAGCAAACCTGGCTCAGGATTAAAACTCTGTGTGAAGAAATCCTATTCTTTGTCTTCAGTTTACTTGTTTATCCTTGTGTGTCTGTGTGTGTGCGCAGACAGCAGACAGACTGTCTCTCACTTTAAAGACCTCAGAGAGTCTAATGGATCAAGCTGAATCCAGCTGATTCAGCTCTTTTTATATACTGAACCTGGAAGGAATGAGAGGCCAAGTGTTTCTTCCCTCTCTCTTCTGTCTCACATCCACCTTCCTCTGCACCAGTCTTTATTACTAATGATCAAAGACCTTGTGTGTAGTAATGTGCGTGCGTGTAAGAGTCGGACAAGGGCGTGGAGATTTGAGCTGTCCTCAGGCACATTTTTCCAGACACAGTGAGCTACTCCTTCCAGACACACACCACATTTTTCATCGTCGTTGTACAGGGTGACCATGGCAGCTTATTGTGCTTTTTTTTTCGCCACATGAGAAGGTTTTTCTTATTTCCAAACATTCCCAGCTTCACATTCATACAATTCCAAGCATTCCTGTCTGGTAGCTTCCTGATGCAACCACAGTGACACACACTATGAAACAGCCATACTGTGCATACAGGTAACCCAGAAGCTACCTGGAGACAGGAGAATGCATCTCTACAGCAGCGAGACAGTCGACAGTCTGGTTTTAAAAGTGTTCAGATTCTCTGACAGCACAAACTGCTTTTCTATGTTGTTGTACGTCATAAAGTAGATAAGCAAAACCATTGTTACAAACATGCTGAGAAGCAGTCTGTGTATTGGACTGGCCCTAAACCTTTTGGCAACAACCCAAGGAAGCTCTTAATGTAACGACATACATCTGGCTGTGATTATTAGCGTATATAATAGAAATAACATGTTTCTTATGTGATTGTAAGTGGATGAATTTACAGCTACTATAATAGCAGAAATGTTCAGTAATGGCGTGGCACACTAAAATAATGTTTAAAGAATCATGTCTTCACAAGTTCCAAACATCGGTATTGATTTACACACCCAGTGAAATGCTAACACTCAGGACTGAGAGAAGTGTTATTACAAAATAACCAAGGAAAGAAAACCTTGATTATCACTGGGTTTAGTGAGAAATGTATTTCTCTAACTTTGCATGCAGATATCATTATGTTCTCAAGATATATGAATGTATCAAATGAAATAGATTTCAAACATAGAAGATGGAGATAAACAATTAAACCTGTGAGTTATTCGAAAAAGTATTAGGGTTCAGGCATTGTTCTTTGTCAAGCGTACTTAATTCACAGTGGAGACTAAAACATTAAAGCTCCTCAAACTGCACGTTACTAAAGATCAGGTTTTGCCAACGCATCCACACTCACAGATGGTTTCAAACGTTTTCTGGCATGCCCCACTTCAGAAGCCAAAAAAGTTTAGGCCTTTCTTCCACACAATATTTTATCAATCATTAACGATGATGAGAGAAATAAATAAAAAAAAATGATCAGTTGAATTTCAGTGAAATAAATGTCATAGATTTAAAAACAAACAAACAAAAAAAACCCTATTTATTTATTTTCAATAACTATTTATTTAAAAAAAAATCTATTTATCTCTGGATTTTGGACAAAATAAGGCATTTGAAGGTCTTTGTGCTTGCAAAACCTTGATCATATTATTGATTACACGATTCATCACAATAAGACACATCAACATGATGACGGCCATAATAACAACACTCAACAAAGTAATCCCAATTATCAGTTTTGCTGTCATGGTTTTCGAGCCCAACTGTGAAAGACTGTATTTAATGGCAGATTCAAATCTTGAATTCTATTTATAATCTATGAAATGACTCGAAGAAGCAACTTTTTCATATACATATTTGCTCTACAACTTCAGCAAGCTTAATCAAATCTGTCTGGTAGAAAAGTAGATGATCCCAAAATAGAGACATATCCAAGAGCCTGTGAATCACTGCCAAGAGGTGCTCCGGAACAGTGCTGTCACAGGGGTTGAATACATCTGTATTTCACACGGAAACTGAGCTGAATAGTCTCTAAAGGCCCTGTATGTATCTATAAGTAACTAGTTGCTCAGAGTGTTAGAAGAAGACAGCTTTCAACCCTGCAACCTGCAAGTATTCTCCTTCTCAGTTAATCTATCTCTTAATTTAAAAAGTAGATACACTTTTTTTTAAAACTAAAATAAGTTGATAATGTCACTAGAATGACAGTGAAAAGTATACTATGTTACATTTCTGCATGTCTAAAAATGACTATAGACCCTTGTCATTTTGTCGTTTGATTTTTCAACAATGTTGAAACCCAGAGAAATGTGTAATTTTCAAGGTAAGCATTTGTTCGTGTCATATCTCTTTTAGGAGAAGTTTACCAAGTAACCAAATAGTAGTGATTTCTGTAGGTGTGGGAATTATGATGATTTTATAGATTTTATATCGAGATCCGATTTAAGGCAGCCACAAAGCTACATTACAACAGTAATGTAGCCAACTAGATAGCTATGCTGATTGCACCAATTACTTCACATAGCTCTTCCTGGGGTGATATATAGTAAACAATGCAATTGAGTTATAAGTACTTGAGGTGTGTTAGTTAGAAGTCGCATTTTATAATTATGTTATCTTTTGACTTCTGTTTATTAAATAAAACAGGAAACCACATTCATGAATGCAAACAATCACACACTGGTACACACTTGAAAAGTACAACATAAATTAGGTTTAAAATTGTACATTTAGTAGCATATATGCATGTTATTTTACGTGTGTGTGCATGTGTATATGCACGCTTGTGTGTGTGTGTTGGCATGGTTACTTACTGGCAGTCTTTGTAAGTCGGTTTGTAGTAGTAGACTGGGACAGCAGCCTCATATTTACTCTTCATCAGGTCATTTCCATTCTTACCCATGAACTAACAAAACACACACAGAGACATACCAGAGACCGCTTATTTGAGGATTAATGACATCTTGGCACATTACCTGACAGATTTACAGTTAAAATTTCTTTATCTGGTCAAAAGGGAGAATTATGCAACAGGTGTACAATCATTTTCAATGTTTATTACACTAATAAATCATAGAGCTATGATGATAAATGCGTCATCATTTACTTATCTGGTTTTTGTGAAATCCAGTGCACAGTTTCAGGAATACTGGGAAATGTGCTGGGCAGAAATGTGATGTCCTAACATTTGAAATGTTTATTTCCCCATAAATGCCTCACAATGAAAATGGAAACTGTTTTTCTATCATGGTGCTTCTTAATTTTAAGGATTTCAAAGTAGTGTACATTTTCATAATCACCACTGCAGTAACATCAGTCATCCATCATTAGTGTGACAATACTGTATACTGTAGTAAATAAATCACTTTTATAAGGTATGATATACTGGTATGACAAAGGATTTTTACATTTTTACTTTAAGACAGCTATGTTTCACAGAAGAAGTCACAGTAACTGGTACATGGGCAAAAATCAACTCTGGCATTTTGAAATAAAAGTTAAAATAATTTAATAAACTTAGCTGTAACAGAACATTTCTTTAATTTGGTGTTACCTATATATTATCTTTGATAAGAGCAGATAGATTCAATAATGTTATTATGCAAGTCTTTATTTCAGTCATATTTAACCGTCCATCCAACTCTCAAGAAACTAATAGGCAAAGATTATAAATTAGAAATTAATATAAAATTGAATCTGTTTCTCTCAGCTTAGTGAAGTGTTAGTGAAGATTCATAAGCACCTCTGTAGCTCACAAACCATCATTCATATCTTGCTTGTTAAAGCTGGACAAAAAATATATATATATATATATATATGACAAATTACCATTTTAAGATGAGTTACATGTTGGGCTATTTCTCGGCCAGTACTACTAACTTCCTGAAGTCTTTGCTGGCAACTGGTCCCAGTTAAACATAATCCTCTGTAAAACAATGAGTTGTCATGTATGCACTGTTTTTTTAATTGATTAAACAAAAAAGATGTAAAAATGTAGTAATTAGTGACGTTTACAGTTCCTGCTAGGTACAGTTAGTTGTTCTCCCCTGCCCCGTTTTCAATTTTTATGATAAACTAAGCCAATCTGTTTAAATCATTTGGTAGGTTTTATCAAAGCTTTCCTCTTCTATTAAGTCTTTCTTTAGTTTTTTTTTCAAATTGACAGCACATTTCTCCTATTAATGCCAGTGGAGAACCTGATGTACTGCAAGCAGAGGTTGTGCTGGCTCTGTGGTCTCACCTGCACCTCGTGGTCCTCCCAGTGGGAAAGGCTCAGGGATTTGACCTTGCTGATGTCAGGGATGTTGCGGTGGATGCCAGAGCAGGCCAGACAGATGAACACCCCCAGGGAGCAGGAGCCCCATGCAGGCTCTGCAAGAAAGGAAGGTGGAAAGAACAAATGTAGTATGGGCACACATGGATAAAAGGAGCTATCGGTTGGTGGATATCACGGGACAGAGACACAAACAGACAGAAAGATGGAGGGGCTATGAGCAAGTTTTGTATGGCTAAGAATTTAGGCAACAACTAATGATTAGTTATTATTAGTTATTATTAGTAATTCTGAGGCTGTTCTGTAAATTAGTTTTCTAAAACATCAACCCATATCATATTCAGGCTGTAAATCTGGTTTAAGCATAATCCCTGTACGGTTTTCAGGACTCTAACCAATTCCTCTGAGAATACACATATTTTTTTTTTCTTTTTGAAAATAAAGTTATACATATTTAACTCATTTTTAACAGTCCAAACCTTATGACCATTAACAACTTTTTGTTAATCTGTGAAAACTATAAGAACGTTTTGGAACACCTTTCTATCCAGGGAAGTGTAAGCTACACCATGCTTTCCACTTCAGGAGCAGTTTGGTGTTTTCTGTCTTCCTTAAAGGTGACTCAAAAGAAGGTTTCAGGTTCATTTATCTCCTCTTTGAGCCACAATATACGAGAAACGTTTTCTTTGCTTTAACCACACCTGTATCACCTTCCTGAAACTCTACATCTTGGCAGTAAACAGAGCCTTTGTGTGAGACTCTGCCTTGCTCTTATCACTACTGATCACGGATGTCTGAGCAGCGAGAACAAGAAATTCTTTACCTTTACAATGGTGAACAACAGATTAGAAAGAAATGTACCTCGCTGGTTAATACCCATACTATTTTCTTTTCTTTTTTTTGCCACGTCACTGTTTCCCAATTCCAGGGAGATCGCAGAATAAAAATGAACCAGCCTACACACGCACATGCCACCTCGCCAAAGTCCCTGTCGTTTGTCTCAGACCATGAGCAACAAAGGAAATGACAGGAATATGAGCCAGAATGTGACCGGAGGGATTGAATCTTGGTACTTGGCAGATAAATGTGTCTTTGAGCAAAGTACAGTTCCTATAAGACAGAACGTGTACTGTGCAGTCAGTCAGCCTTCTTTGGATAAATGAATATTGAAGCGATTAAGAGATAAAGTTTGGCAGTGATATTATCTTTGTTGCACTGCTCAACTACAGGAACACAGCGCCACGGGGCCTGGATAAAGTGATTTGATTGTGATTCATTCAAGTGTAATGTATATACTGAGGATCTGTGATACAACAAAGCCGAATACAGTTCTGCATATTACGTCAAAACTGAGTTAAGACCACAATCTGTCTGTTTGCTGTGTTTAATCTGGCACAGAAACGTAAAATGTCTTTGAAAGCAACTACAAAACTAAAAAAAAAAACAAAAAAAAACTAAACCACATAAACTCCAGATATTGGTAAATCAAATATATTCATTTTGATGGACTGTGTCTTCAATTTTTTATTTCCCTTAACCTAATTGGGCAGTAGATCAATTAAGATTAGCAGAGTAGCAGTAATTCCAACTAAAATTCAAGTGATTTGGTGAGGTTAAGCTACTTTTAAATCACATAAATGTATTAGTTTGTAGAATAATTTCTGACATTGCATTCGATATAAGTATTACATAAACCCATTTCATTTCCTTAAAATAAACTACTTATAATATAAAGGATGGCTGAAAAAACAGATTTTGCTTGTTGCTAGCTAATGCCTTGTCTTCTTGAATTCACAAAAGATGAATCAATCTGCCAATCGAGTCATGGCAATGATTTGGACAAATTATCCTAAGAGTAAAACAGACTCATCATAAGCCTTTACACAGTTTGTGCTAGTCTGAAAAATACTTTTAACTCAAATTCACATCTTATACTTGCTGCTTTGCTGTTGTGGGACAGTAGCCACAGTAGTTCCTATATAACATGCCCAAAAGTGAACATACTAAAGGACATAAGACGACCTCCACAGTTGCTAAAAGCACCAGATGAGGGTGTATGCCGTCACTCTGCATGTCAAGACTTGCAGCACTATGAAAGTTTGTTCTCTTGCAGCCTCCACCACAGAACACTGAAAGGCTTCAACCTGCACTGTTACCTTCAAGTGCACCAGGAAAGTCATCATCTTAGTTCCTAACTCACCTTGCCACGCATTTAAGTTCACAGGAATAACAAAAATCAAGTTAACAGTTAGTTTGATCTCGAAAGTCAAGTAGCATGAAGAACTTGAAAGGCTGCAAAGATTAAATGACAAAAAGAAAAGTGTATGAGCATGATGTGATAATGATTGACTGCGAAAGAGCCGCGCCTTCTACACGTCACATCTCAGCAACAGGAGATATGCTGTAAAGTTTGATTTCCCCGTTCAGAACATTTTTACCGCTAGTGAAAACATTTGTTCTTACCAGGTGCGCCGCAGTCTGCGCAAGTTTCATTTCCAGGCTTTTGCTGGATCTCCCTCAGTGCCCGGATTGCTCTCTCATTTGACGACATTTCAGTGTTCAGATCGGTTATTCCTTCGTTTTCCGAGAGAGAGAGAGAGAGAGAGAGAGGGAGTGAGAGGGAGGGAGGGAGAGGGAGAGATAGAGAGGGTGGGGTAGGGGGGCGCCGTAGAGCCGCGAAAGGCGTGTCTCCTCAGGCTCGACTCCCCCACTTGAGTGCCACCTATACGGGCAAGTCGGCACAGGTATGCGCCCTCGGCACACACACACACACAGGCGAGGTGTGGAAGAAAAATCAAATCAGTGTCTCTTCATAAAGTTTTTACGGAAACGTCCATTCTCTCTTCTCTTTTTGCTGCGGCCCACAAAGCCACTACGGACACCTTTCAGGTGGACTACGAGGCGTGACCTCCCAAAGTCTGTAATCAGCCGCCACAGTCCAGGACTGCGTGTGTATGTGTGTGTGTGTGTGTATGTGTGGAGAGGAGGATGTTTGAAGTGTCATGAAAATCAACACTAGGAAGTGAGATGCAGAGGTTGTTCTAACTTGCTTTTCCGCATTATTTGAGGTTAGGCTGTGCACCTTGCTGCGGTGCCAACTGTGCAGCATACAAATACATCCGCTTACTTTTGAGTTAGGTACACGTGGTGCTTGTCAAATGAAAACGTGGGTCAGGTGGCCAATATAACATCAGCTACCATGCATGTAATGAATTTTAGATTATGATCACGCTAAAATGGCAGATGGGGTGTTACTCATTCAGTAAAACACGCTGAATGTCAGTGTTGAGATCTCTTATAGGGATCATGAATAATCTAAAAATACTCAATTATATAATTTTTTTTATTTTTTTTTTTTTTATCATGTATACCCTGCAGTATTATTTATATCATGGTCACTTACTTTTGCAATATTATTTATATTATGGTCACCTTAAAGGTCCAGTGTGTAGAATTTAGTTGCATTTAGTGGTCCAATCACTGCATTGTAATCTCCTCACATCACCCTCACCTTCCTAATGTAAAGGAGAAACAACACTTTAAGGACCCTGTTTAGAGTCAGTATTTAGTTTGTCTGTTCTGGACTACTGTATAAATAAGGTGTTTCAAGATGGCGGCCTCCATGAAAGGGGACCCTCTCCCACTGTAGATATAAAAGGATATTTTTTAAGTAACAAACATAAAAAGATTCTTATTTTCAGGTGATTATACATGCATCAAAACATAGTTATGAATATTATATTCCATGTTTGCCCCGTTCTGAAAATAGAGGCCCCAAATCTTACACACTGTACCTTTAAGTTGCAATATTTTTATTTTTATATCATGTATACCTTGCAGTATTATTCATATCATGACCACTTATTTTTGCAGTATTTTCATATCATGGTCACTTTACCTTACAATACTAATACTATACGATGCCACTTTTTATCCTCAGTACTTGTTTTTGCACATAGTCTGTTGCAGGTTGATTGTTTTCTGTTTATTGTGTAGGTTATAAGATACTTATGTCTGTTTGTAGTGTTTTTGCCCGTTCTATTTTTAATTCTGTAGAATATATTACACGTTTCTGCTGCTGTAATAAGTAAATTTCCCCGTTGTGGGGTGAATAAAGTAAAATCTAATCTAATTACAGATAAAAAATACTACATTCTAAATAGCACTTGAAGTGAAATGTGATTATTGTTATAGTTTATACTGTTGGGTTATTGGGTAGTTTAATCAATCGTTTGTGAAAATTACTTCTAAACTTGGGGTCCCCCTTCAAATGATGATGATAAGGGGGTTCGAGACATGATTAATAGGATAGGAAAGAAAAAAAAATGCTACTCAAATCTATAATATATATTACATTTTATAGTTTATATATTTGGGGGTGGCATGGTGGTGCAGTGGTTGGCACCGTTGCCTCACAGCAAGAGGTTTCCTGGTTCGAACCTTAGCTGGGGCCTTTCTGTGTGGAGTTTGCATGTTTTTCCTGAGTCTTCCTCCCACAGTCCAAAGACAGGCACTTATTAGGTTAATTGACTCTAAATTGTCCGTAGGTGTGAATGTGAGTGCGAATGGTTGTTTTTCCTTCTCAAATGTATAAAGAGTTAATAGATTTATTACTGCATCCTTGATAGTCTACAGCTTGTTGTAGCTCCATGTTCAGTCAGTAGGTGGAAACAGTTCACCATATTTCTCCCTGTGAAATATGAAAATTGGGTTAGGCTCTGTGCGGTACATGTGTGGCTGCCAGTGCTGTATCTTTGTAGCCTGAATATATATGTTTTCTGACCAAATATCTCTCCCCTCCTTTCAGCGCCATTGGAGAGTGTAAGGCTGGTAGAAACAAGGTGCACAATTTGCCTGATATTACTAATAGTAAAAACACTCAGGAAGAAAAATGATATTCTGTGGAAATATATTTTAAAAAAAATGTTCTCTCTCTTAAGTAACTTCCTTCCAGCCTGGACATTCACTATCACAATTTGGTTGCCTACAGTAAGTGAGACAGATAGCAGTTAGGCTGATTTGACAGTCTGGGAGCAACCAGGGTTTGATGTCATTCTGCAGTACCGGATTTACCCTGTACCAACAAAAGCCTAATGCCCATTACCAAGCTCATTTGTCAACATCAGTCCAGCAGTCAGTGGCTTGTCTATTCTCTCCCACCTTGGTTCCATTTTTCTCTGCCAATTTTGGAGTTGGATGCAAACAACTGTCAGGCACTGGGGTAGGTGACACCTAATTGAGTGAGGTTAAAGTCTGTGCGTGTGTTTTAGAGACAGATGAGAGAGCACCCCATCCCTTCTACCCACTCTGGATGTGTTGCATAAGAGCATCAGTCAAGTGATTTTTAGTCATCTTAACAGGCACAAGCAAACTAATGAATTTATAGCTACTATACTTATATAATACAGTCTTATTTCTTCTTACCTTCCTGTCAGTTGTCTCGCTTTTTAGCTCTTTCTGTCTTTTTGTCTTATAGTGACCTTATAGTGGAGTCTACTTATGCGTGAAGCCAAAGGCAAATTTTTGTCCACATAGTGCATGGTTGTATATTCCCTCTTTATTTGTAACAACAATTTGGAGCTAAACATGCACACTGTATATCATCTCTGTCTCGCTCCCTGAAGATTTATATGCACGCAGTTGGTGGCATTTTGAAGCTGGCTGGGTATGACAGGGACTAAATGGCAGCAAATCCAGGCCATTAGTATGTGTCTTGCTGGGTCTTCTGACATATCATGCCCTGTCTGTGGCCCTGCCTTTGAGTCTGGATTTCAATCTATTCTGTGATATATAGTCATAAATTAGACTACAGGAGTTCCCCAACAAAGTTTAAATCGATCCTCTAAACTGGGTGCTAAATGGTTGAAGACTATTTATTTGAATGAATTCTTTGGTGCTGACGTCAAGTCGCAATAGGAGGGTAAAAATTCAACTGACTGGACCACAAATTAGGATCGAGAGTTTGCAGCATGAGACAGAAACAGCATCAACAGACATCAAGGGAAAAGACAAAAGCACATCAAACAGGCTTTGAAAACCTGTGGCTACTGACCTGGCCTTCATTAAAATACATGCCGTTTTGTCTACTGCTTGGATATACAAGCAGAACATAAAACTAACAATATGGCGCAAAAAAACTGCATACCTTGTAGTATTGTGGTTTATAATCCCACGTAAGTAATGCAACTGCAGCTGTGCAGGTCTCGGGTGTCATTCATTTTGTGTTTACAATAGTCATTATTTTCTAACCAGCTTAAACATATTCTAATTAAATTCACAATATTCATTACACTCAAATTTCTAAAATGACTGTATAGATAGGTTTTATGTGATTAATTTTCTCCGGATGTGATTCCTCTCATATCTGTATCTATACACTGATGCTATCACTTTTAGTTTAGACACAACAGCAATGTATTAGAAATAAAGTCATCATTACTTCTATATTCCTTCTCTTATTTTGTTTTTTTGAAACGTTTTCTGTCATGAATCAAGTTTCCATGTGAATGTAGTATAAATTATAATCGAATTTCTGCAAAATCTGCAAATCCGCTACTATGTGAATATTGGGAGTTGGGTGCAAGTAAACCACTGCAGAAGAAGAGATGATGTAATTAAAAGAGCTCCAGTCAAACCTCGAATGATGGAAAACCGTGTAGAAAACATGATCATTTTAGGAACGTTACAGTTGAGCTGAGTCTCCTCTTCATCGACACAGATCCGATGTTTAATTTGTTTTTTGCCTCCTCAGTGGAGCTGAAGCTTGAGTAATTCACATGTCTTTAATGATTTATTCGCTTAGAATGTTTCAGTTGCCAATAACCAATCACTGGTTAGTCCTCGTGCTCCTGCTCCTGCTTTTTCCTTGGAAAAAAGTGAAGAATAATGTTTGAAAATATGAACATAGAGTCATAAATCAAATGACTACTGCATGTCAAGAATAATTTTTTTCTATTATAAGCATTCAAACAGGGCATTATATTAAACCAATACCATTTTAATTACATTTTTATAAATAATACAGCACTTAATACTAGAACTGACTCCACTGACTGCTCTTTCATGTCCATGTCTCCTACATGGATCATTAGCTGATAGAATACTGACTTTTCCCCTGGGACATGTAGCATCGCCTTTGTCTTTTAGCCTGCTTCTGTAACATGAAGGGAAAGCTCGACAGGTGCAGCAATAGTAATTAAGGGCTTAGTGAATGGTCAATTAGCAACCGAATTGTATATGATTTAGTTAGAAGAAAATGGTTTTACTGTGAACGCTGTAAATGCAATGAACTAAACTTCAACCTTAATGTGTTTGTTCACAGTCATCAAGTTAGGTGTGCATGAGCAGACAGAGTTTGTGAGGAGGCAAGAGGTGAAGTTAAGAGGAATATGATGAGCGATGCAGGGGAAAACCACAAGAAGTAGAGAGAGGAAGAGGGCAACATTAGGGGAACAGAGATTTAGAGGCAAAGGTGAAGAAATGGACAGACACAGGTACACAGAAAAAAAAGCAGGGATAAAAAGACTGAGTGAGTGATAAAAAGTGGGTGAGTGGTAGGCTGAAAAAAGAGAGACATCGAGAGACACTTATCCTGGGTAAAGGACAGAAAGGAGGAAAGAGGCAAGAAGGGAGAGGACCAGAGTGAGACAGAGAACTGGGAGAGAAGACAGACCCAGAGAGGAGAGAAAGAAAACGGAAGAGAACATATTACTCGTGGCAGACTCTGTCATGGAGTTAATGGGGTTTTGCTACTTCCTATCATCCCAGTGCCTTTTGAACCGTGGCCTTTGCATACAGAAAGATCATTAACTCTCAGCTCTGCCTCCTCCAGGGGCCTCGTCTCCTCCTCGTCTGCAGGACGGCTTGTCAGCAAGAGCCTGGTGCCTGCCTCCCTGTTTCCATTTAAATGTGCACCACATACTTTATGTAAAAATACTCCCATATTAGCAGCCTAGACCACAAATTAGGGTTATAAGAAGGAAGAGAGCACCATTCTGTCTAATTGAGATGTTGTAGATTCCCTCTCCTTGAAATTACACTTTTGGATATGCACACAGTAGTGGGAAACATCTTAGGCTAAGAGTGGGAAAGTAACATAAAAACGTTGCTTTTAAATGCAACTATCAAGCATTTGGTGCATAAACTTCACAGAATGTATGCTCAATGAGTCCTGATCTTATGTGATGCGATTTGTAACATCAGTAATCAGCTTCTAAAAGTCTAATATTTACCTCATTACTGGATTTATTTACCTCAGTATCTGGTGGAGGTGGAAGACTTTGCTTATTACAAGAGAGTAGGCCAGAGCAGTGTCAGCGAGTGAGGAAAATGTTGAGATAATAAGGTAGATTTAGCCTTTTTTTGAACAGTACTTCAATTATTTTGATTTTTTGAATTTTGGTTGACATTTTATACTCTTTGGAAGTGAATATTGGACTTACATGTATTACGTTGACACGAAACAACAATACTAATGTTCCTATGTAGCTGCTGGATCTGTAAATAGCCCACTGTTTGCTTATAAATTATCTGTACTGACTTAAAAAGCGATACTATATCAATTACAACAACCCAAAAATAAAAGTCTTCTAGAGTGATGCAAATCAGCAGGACATCATTTGTCTGGGCCTCAAAAACCATTGCAAATCACTGCTGAAAAATGTCTATTATGTGATAGAACTGTGGTTAAAGTTTGGTGAAGTTCAGGCGCCGGTTGGGTTTAGGGATAATGATTGACAAAACATGTCAATTGTTGATTTGAATAGGGGAATGAACAGCACTCTCCCAGGTCAAAGTCTGATTTGTTGATCCATCCTTCCATTCCAACCTCCTTTGTATGTGGACTTCCTCTACAACAGCGTCATATATCCATTGGAGAGTTTGTCACTTGAACATAAACAAATGCCATTTTGGGACACTTGCTTAATAATTGTTGCTTCTTTGTGTGATGATAGTCTAAATTCACCATATCCACTTGAAAGTCTCATCATGTTTCTCCTGCCCTCAAGTGGCCAAGACAATCAGTTATGGCAAACTAGAAAAATAGATTTTGTTGAAAACTTCTTCTTCTGTCACTACCACGGCAACCACGTCACATCTTGATTAGAGTTGTTACCTTGGCAGGTGCAAACACAGAGCTGCTCCTGGGGAAAGTAAGGTCTTAAATGCTTTAAAAGTCCAGGATCCCTGATTATAAGCAGCTACTGTTGCAATAAGCTCTGTGTCAAGGACTGAACCCCCGAGCTGTTTATGCTGACTGTGGCAGGGCAGGGGTGGGGATAGAGAGGTGGGATACCTACCTGGTAATCAGGTGGATAAATCCTCAATCAGGTAGTTGAGAGATGAATAATGCAGAGAAGGAGGACCAGAGCCAGAGGGAGGTCACTGTCATACATCCCCCTCCTTCACCTCTCCTCCTCCAATTTGACAGAGTCACTTAATTCTGCAGCAATCAGGGCCTGAACACAACTCACACAGGTTGATTCAAAATCATGTGTGCACATTTTTGTCTGATTGAGCACCTGATATTTTATGAGAGAGGAGAGAAGGGAAAACAACTCACTTGCTTCTTATCTAAGCTTGAAATTGATTAAAAAGACACCTTTCATGCTAACACAATTAGACACCTCGCCTTGAGTTAGACAGCAGGTGAAACAAATCAGACCAAACAGCCTTGGATGTGCTGCGTTCCTTTGTTGTTTATCTTCTTTCTGGATAAACTTTAACACGTCAGTGATTTTCAAACTTTGTGTTTCAAACTTACACATTCTGCAACTTTGTACTTAAAATACAGTGAATTTCACTGTTAGCAATGGTCGACAAAGTGCAGAAAACATCCTTTCACTTGCATTTATACGGTGAGTCCTTATGTACTAATTAGTATTTTGTTATATGAACAATAGATCTATTTACTGTGTAATGTGATACGGGTCACTCATAATGAAAAACAACGGTTGCTCACAGTGTTTCCAGATTGAAAAACTCACTGTACACTACCTGCACATGCAGCACCAAACAGCTGACAGAGGCAGACAGACATTTAGCTGCTAAAGAGCCGGGTATTTTAAGGTGGTGGGGAATAAAACAGACCTAAAAGAAAAGTGGCATGATTCCATATTAATGCTAATGTTGCTACATTCCTGGATGTATAAATAGCTAACAGGTTTGCTATAACAACAACAACAAAAGAGTATGAGGAGATAATATGTCAATATTCTGTTTTCAGCATATTGCCTCTCAAAAATAATCAAACTCAAATCAAGTTATGCATCTTTTTATTTTTTATATTTGTTATTTTACAAATGAAAAAAACCCTTTTCACAATCTTTTCATATCTAATCAATTCTTGCACACACTTATTTATGTATCTTAAACACTTGATTGATAGCTCTCATTTCTACGTGATTGGACTGCACTTATTGTGGGTTACTTTAAAACAAAAACATTTTTTTAATTAAACAAATGTAATTTCTCTTTAAGTCGTGTTTCCTGAAATATACACTAATTTCAGGAAAGTTATTGTAATAAGTTCATTTCAGTGGAAAAAGATATGTTCCGCCACCAGCAGTTTTGTTGCTAGCAGCAACCACCACTGGCACAGTTCTATAGCAGTTGCTGCTAAACTGACATTGTTACATCCCCCAATTGTTTGCCTGATTCAGTACTACCAATTAGTATTGATAGTATTGAATCTTTTATATACCTCCCAAAAGTCCTTGTTAGACCTTTATCTGTAGGTACTACTTTTATTGCAGCTATTTTGTGATTGTTCAGTTTATACAATTTAATTTTTCAGTTATCTACTTGCTGCTAAGCTAGCTACTACTAGCTGCATGGAGCTAATCCAAAATTTTGTTTAACTTAATTTATTGTTGGTATAACTGTTTCTTTTACTTTTACTCTTGTTGAATCTATATTTGTATTTAACATAATTAACATAACATAACTTAACGTTCACTTGTGATACTAATTTGACGTCTAGTGTATAGTTTTGTGAATCTAGTTACTTTGTTGATGAACTAATACATTTTTGATACCTTTGGTCTGTTTATGCAATACTGTTTTCTAATCATTGTCACATTTTCACCGTGCATCTTGAGCATGTCTATGTTGTTTCTATGACACGGTTTGTTTGTGTCTGTGAATGAGATTGAATTCAGATTCGAAAGTCAGATAGACAATACAGACAAAGATGCAGCAATCCCAAGCTCCCCCTCACTTGACAAACGACATGTGACTAGCAGTAAACCACTGCACAGATCCAAATTCATCTCCACAACAGAAACAACAGAAGCAAATTAGAGCATCTTTGTGGGACACCAGGAGATTATTTACATTCTCCTTTTTCAGCTCAAACCACCCTCTTCACCCCTTATTCATATAGGCTTTCCTGCCGTATGTATTGCATTCTATTGTTTACACATCCCCCTCTTTGCAAACAAGTTGATCATTTCATGTTGATGGAGCGCACGCAGAAGGGGCATGACACATGGATTACATGTTTAAGCTGTGTTTCTGGTTGAAATAATGCATGGCTTCTATTTATGGAGGCGTTGGCAAACATGCTCATGGTTGTGTACCTTCATGCTGATTGCGATGGTGGAGATAGATCACATGGGACTATTTATCCAGCCTTGTTTGCCTGAGTATCTAGGCCAGATGAGCTTCTTAGGAATATCCTGACAGTGCTGATTAATCAACCAAATAAATGATATATGCATGATGCTCGAGGCTCACTACTGCAGTGCACATGAAAGTCAAGGTTAAGCTAAAGGGCTGAAGAGATTAAATCCTAGGCAGGGAAGCGCTGTGAGTACTGTGCAGTAGAGACTGTTCAGAAATCTCCCTCACATGAGACCATATGTCAGTGTCAGCTCCTCACAGTGTGAGGAGTCTTGTGTCAGCACCTGGGAGGACAGACGTGTCAGGTACCATGGCAGGAAACAAGTCATGAGCTGTCCTGTAATTACAATGTGAAGTTAACAAATCTGCTAGGCATGGAGAGGTGGGAAGTCAAACACAAAAAAAGTGTAGCTACAGTTCCCAGATTTAAAAAAAAAACCAATAATAAACAGAACAGAAGAGCAACTGGTGTATCTTTTTGCTACATAATCAAACTGACATTGTTTAATGAAGAAATCAGGTCAATGATGATTATGGCTGCACATGGCACCAGCAGTTTCCCACACAACAGCAGGGCAGAATGAAGAGTTAATTACCTTGCTGGGAAGTTGGAGGTGTGCAATGTCACTGGCTGCTCCTCCACTGCTGAAAAAAAACAACTGTTGTCTTGCTTTATAGACATATTTTTTGATGCATTTAGAACTAACCTCAGTGGCAAATACATTTTTTGTTTCCTGCGGCTGCTCCACAATAGAAATCATCTGCGTATTGTCATTTGAATGCTTTTAGTGTGAAGCAGTAGCAGCGGGAAACGTTGGGTTTGCATCAAACTTAAAGCAGATCTGGTGCGGCTGTGGCAGAGTCAACAGTAAACAGTGAGGCTGATATCAGTGAGATAAAATTAAAAAAAAAAAACAGTCATGCTGGATTACATGCATGACCGATTTTTTGTGAAACCCTTGTGCGTGTGATGGCAGTTTGAATACAGCACTGGAATGGCGGACACTGCCACTAACAATGAAAACTGTAGAAAGGTAATTACTGAGTGTAATTTAGGGATTAGTGAGTACATCATTATCTGAAATTTAATGTATTTGACAAAATAATGAAATTACCTCAAAGAGTTGAAAGACATAATAACTACTGGCTCACACATTTTGAGATATTGAGTGTTACATACTGTTTGTTAATCATTTTTGAAGCTTGATGAAATGTCTGCTGTATAAATAACACAAAATAGAAACCCACTCTGTGGATTATATTATAGTGTATGTCAAAACGCCTGTTTTGTTTTATTTTTATTGTTTTTTTACATATTTTTTTTTTCTGATCTTTTCTGCACAATGTTCTACACACACGCTACAGTATATACACTTTATATTATGTTGTTTAAAGGTGGTAGAGGAAATAAATACAGTGACCTAAAGCTTCTGAGTCCTGGGTTTGTCACCAGTGAGTCAACAGCTGAACCCCCAGTATTGGCTGAATATGAAACAGACTGATCATCATTGACTTCCAAACAGGGAACTCTAGTGATTTAGTATTGTACCTCCATAAAGTGTTGGGACAGATTTGAAAAAAAGAACGGTCAAAGAGATTCAAGTAAATCCAGCCTGTAGGTCACATGTGAGGCCCAAAGTGAATATTAACATTAACTTGTGTCAGTCGATATTGTGCTTTAATGGTGAATAATTCCATACAAATTTTCATGAAAATTCCCACATACAAACCAGCTGACACAGTTCTGGGTCCCTGGAGGAGTCGCCCACTCCCTCCCCCACCTTTTCTGATTGGTCCTCCAGTGTTGTATCTAGCTGTATGTAAATAATAGGGCACCATGATGTTAGCAGTATACTGCCATTGATTTCTCTCGTCATTTTATTTCTTCAAACATTTAAAATATTTAACATCCAGAGGAAGCAGATGGCATATGCTAAATACTGCAACAAGATCCTGAAAAATCCATGACTGCTGTGGTATTGATCTTAGCACAGGCAGGGAGAGAGTGGATAGTAAACATGCAAGCGTCTCTTTTTTATTACGTTTGGAAATATCAGGGGATTAGATTGAGATTAATTAATGATTGCCATATTATATTTTATGAATTAGAACCTCAGACCTCCAAGAGCCAAACCACATTGTGGTAGCTCTTCATCTGCTGGTCTCTGATCTATTTCACAGCTATTTGTTTTCCTGTATATTTTAAGTCATTGTGTTGGGGTTAACAAGGATGCTACAGTAACTCAAAAGACAAAACTTTCAGTTTACAAATACAGGTAATTTAGCCATTACAGCCTCTGTGAAAGCTTAAAATTCAGCATCATGGTCGAGAAATGCACAACTAAATGCTCCCTGAATAACAGGGTGGTTTTTAAACTATAGCCTACTTACAGCAATGATCCTCCACAGCTCTAATCAACTATTTTCCTCCTCTTAACAATTTCTTCTCTGCTCCACTGCTTCTCGTTTTGCTAATATCACTGTTTTCTCTCCCTTTCATAGTTTGTTCCTTTGTCATACTGTCATCATCCTGCTGTGTGCAGCAAATATTTGCTGAATGGTAATTAAAAGCCGGTCTAATATGTGTTTCGTGTCCTTGTATTTTTTTATTCTGCAAGGAGTGCGTGGACAAGACGGTTGAGCAGTTGGCAGTAAGATTGAATGAATGATAAATCTTTTATCTGTTCAATTTCATTGCAGGTGTCAGTGTGAGTGCATGCGTGCGTGTGTTCTGTATACTTGCAACAGTTTGACATTTGGGCGTGGGAAAGGAAGATCAAACTGTGCTCTGCTTGGGTAGCATCTGTTTCCTCCATCTACTGGCAGCATGTCTGTTACTGTGCGCATGTGAGAGTGTGTGTGTGTGTGTGTGCATTCCCTCTCTGTGAAGTAAGATACAAACTCACAAAAAGACATCTTGATGTTGTCCTTCATTACTTCATTATGTACTTGTGCTGAAGTGTAACTTAAAAAAACACATTCTTCACATTCAGTTACACTCAGCTTAGAACTATGTTCTGTTACTTATGACCTTTACAGACCTCAAAAATGCTTTATTTTACATTCCACTGACTGCGAATGAAGCCATCATAATCAATAAACAAACTATGCAGTACTGACCATTCAATAAAGCCCACAGTAAGTGAGGGGCATGTTGCTATACGTGACAAGCTTTACGTTTTTGCATGGCCCATAATGCATTTTACAATGACAACAGTGACAAGTTTACTACCTAAAATTCATAGTCATTTTTTAAACAAAATAGGTCCTAGGTCCTTTGAATTGACAGCTGTTGCCGGCAGAGATCAGTGACATCAGGGTGGGATTGTATTTCTCAAAATGTCAAACTCTTCCTTCAAAGGTTTTTGTTGTACATTCTGCCGTGTATTATTATAATAATAATAATAATATATATATATATATATATTATATATATTATATATCTGGATTACATTTTGGCAAAATGACACCCTTAAACATATGCTAAATTAGCTATTAGCAGTTCATGTTTGCAGTATACTGTTGTGGGAAAAATCTCACACTAAAATCATGTATATTGATCTTTTTGAATAGTATATAAAAGTTGTAAAATAAACACACTTCTGTCATCTTTGAAAAATGCAGTCTGAAGTTAGGCAGGAAATAACAGTGTTTGAAGAGAACAGAGTTGTAAAAAAAATCCATATGTGACAAAACTCAAGGGCAAGCAGCTGGCATGGAAACAACTTTATCAGCAAAGCTAAGCATGGAGCCGGCGCCCTTGAAATATTGACGCCAATATTTTCAGTGCGTTGAGTTGTGCATGGTGTGTTGATGCTGTGGGTCCATGTACGGTGAGCTATGGGAGAGGGTGGGGGGCTAGGGTGGACAGGGGCATTTTCCAAGATAAACGTTAGGGACCTTTTTTCAATATCAAACTGGTGATATGTCTGAAAAAGGAGCAGCGAAAAAATAGCTTTAAAGCAGAATGCAACACGTTTTCAGGGTTGTTTGGGTTTATTGCTGTTGTCAGATTCTATCTGACTCAAGATTGTTTTGTTTTTTTTCAAAGATATTTCTGAACTGTGAAAAAAAAAAAGTCTTTTGTTTTGTTTTTTTTGCCAAAGAAAGACCAGAAACCGAATGACAAACACTCCACACTCTGTTTTTGGCGTGTATAAATGTCTGTTGTGTGTTTACAGAAAACGCAGCGAGTGTTTCATTGAGTAAATTGAGATTTCTAATCAGTCTGTAGATGAAGTGAACAAAAATGACTCCCTCCCTTCCTCCCTCCCTCCTCTATTCATTGCTCTATCCCTCTTTTTACCTCATCATTTAGATAACAAGATTACAGTGACACTGTGTGAGGCGCCCCTAACATTACTTTACATCAGCTAAATAATTACTTTGCCCCTTCCTCGTACGTTTGTCATCGCAGAGACCCCACCGACAGAGCTTTCATCACAACAATAGCTTTCACTACTGATGACAGAGAGAATTCAACACTACAGCAAGCAGCTTCATCAAGCTTCAGTCTATTTTTACTGAAGTGTGCATGTGTGAGTGAGACAGGGAAAGACAGACAGTGTACGTTATCATGCTTCCTTTTATAGGACAGAATTGATTATGCCTTTTACTGTAGTGGGATAGTGAGATAGAGAAAGAAAGACAATATATTATCATACTCCCACTTTTAGAACATAATTATTAACAATCTTGCTTTGCTGAATTTATCCATTTTCTCGCTTGTGCATGCGTGGCTGTGGGGGTGCACACTGTATGCGGGCATAGGGCTGGAGTATGTGCATGTATGTGTGTAATTCCACTCCTTTATACATTTCTGCAACATTGCGCTAATATGATATTAATGGCAAGAGACAACCACTTCAAATCTGTAGAATGAAGGGAGAAATAAGGCATACAGGGGAAAAAAAGGAAATCTGAGATTGTGTCTGGAGTTTATTATACCAGGAGAGAAAAAAATGGAAAATGGAGACAGCCAGAGAGGATGACACAAAGAAACAAAAGACCCAGTTTAATTGGGTTCAACTTACTAAGATTCTAACTTCCTAACAAGTCTGTAATTCAACAAAGCATTGTCTTCTGTTTTGTCTACACAAACTGTCACCAAAATATAAAAAAAACACAACTTAACTCCCTTTGAAGTTTGTAAGACGGTAGCTACTGCTGAAACCCAAGGGCAGCTAGATGAACTGCACCAAAATGCAGCACCCTAAGGCACTTTGGATAAAAGTGTCCACCACTGGTAAAATGTTAACTGTTATTGAAAATTAAACTGGCTAACGCCTGCCACCCGGGCATCCACAAGGATTAGCAATTTTCACACTGAGAGGCATAGCAATTTTAAGAGGTTTATCTAAGTTACGTAATGTGGATGGAAAATTATTGCCCATCAACATGACAGGGGGAGATAGTGAGAGCCTCTGTATATATTTGCCCGCACAGGCTTTGGTTTATGGCGATATATGCAGTTTGAAATGAAGAGCAGAGCAGAATGTGAAGTGTGGGCTGAGGCTGAAACCCTATACATGATATATTGCAAATTACTTATGGTAAAAGGGGAGGAGGAAGATTGCTGTATATACACACTACACATGTATGTGTTTGCCACACTGTATGTGTCAGTGTGTTTGTGAGTCTTTTCATTTCTACATGAGGGAATGCTAGAAGGAAAACTGGGAAAAGGAAAATCCTAAGAAGTGAGGACAGCTTGTCTCCCCTCGCTTTTTATGGCGTTACAAAAGGAAGCATTTTTTTGACAATGAGACCTAAAGGTGCTGTATACGACTTTCAGCACCACTAGGTGTTTCAGATATTAGGCTATTAGTTCAATTGCAGGATGATGCATCAGTGAGACACAAACTGTAGGTGCCTTACTGTATAAAATAAAGAAAAAAAGTATATTAAATTGTAGGCCTACCTGGATTTTATCTAGAATATAGTGAAAGAACTGTCTGTTATGTTTCATCTTCTCTCTAGTTTCCTCTGTTGAAACCAATCACCTGTTCATCCAGATGCATTTCAACAGCAGTCAGTCTATACAGCACATGCTGTACAACATACAGAAGCCAGTGGAGCCATTTCTAGACAGATTGTCTGTGTTGACATGTAGCTTCTGTAACTTGCCGGACCAAATGATGGACAAGACACTTTCAAAGCAGTGAACCACTTTAAGGGGACCTGTGATTAAACTGGTTCACTGGAAACTACAAAACAGTCACTGTGGTGCATGCAGTCCTTTAAAGAAAAACAGAATCTTTTCAACACAATTCCTTGCCCGGTAATTTAAAAAGGGTCTTCTCTGGATAGGCAGGAGAGAAGGTGTCAGCTCTGGAACTTTCTTTGAAATGGAAAGGCCTCACAGGTCTGGTCAGTAACATTTGCAGATTGCCAGTGGTATTACCTGGATAGTCCTACAAATCAGCTGAATCAGAACATTATAAAAGACTTTGATGTTTTGCTCCTTCTGGGGCATCCTGTCTAATCTTGCCGAATGCCGAATGAATGCTGGGAAATCTGTGCCGGCAAGTCGGCACAAATTACCACCCAATCCATTCCAAGACAGAGCCAAAAAAAAAACCTGGCATTT
Source organism: Sciaenops ocellatus (assembly GCA_033000465.1). Taxonomy (NCBI): domain Eukaryota; kingdom Metazoa; phylum Chordata; class Actinopteri; family Sciaenidae; genus Sciaenops; species Sciaenops ocellatus. The sequence goes on from CP136867.1 coordinate 19,004,080, forward strand.
GACTGTGAATGCAGATTAAGGAAGGCCCTCAGACTTAAAAAGAAAAGTATCCTTTAATGCTGTAGGTCATGTGACATGCAGGGCTGAAGCCTGAGATCATTGTATTTACTGGGATTTCTCACTTAAATCACTCTGATGCGTGAAATTAATGCTGATATATGTGGTGAATCCACATACAGTACCTCCTTCTCTTTCTATAGGTCGAGCTATAAAGCTGCATGGTGGACCCACCGCCTGTGTTCAGCAGCTTAGGCTTTCTGACTAATGTGATGTCATGGGCTCACATTCACCATCCAGCTATTGGAGAAATGTGAATATCATTCATATCATTTCACACAACCATTTCACAGTGTATACTCTACCTTGGAGCTTGGAGCTTTTTAAACAGCTACTATTCACTGCCCTTCATAGTTGATAGTCAATTTAGAAGGATTTTTATATGTATGTATGTGTATGTATATATATATATATATATATATATATATATATATTACAGGAAATAATCACATAGATCTCACAAAATGGAAAAGTCCTACATCTCAAAGAAGCTCAGAGCCTCGACCTCCAGAAATGAATCTAGATCACTGAATTATTAAAAGGTCACAGTCTCAAGGTTCACATTTCTGATTTGTGCTGTTCATGCTTTCTATTTCTTGTTTTTCTATTTCTTTTCTGAGGTAGCAGATCTGCAAGCTGCTGGTCTACAACACTTTAACTTGTTTCGATATCGTGCTTTGCAATTGTTTGTTTCACATGTAGCAAGCTACTAAAACCCAATTGGCTGCATCCATTAACAAGATGAAGAAAACTGATTTCGCATACTAATAATATTGCTATCATTTTGACAACATTTTTGGTGTCTTTCAGCTGACAATAAAAGAGAGCTAGGAATCTTTAATGGCTTTAATCCAACCACCCATTTCAGCCTGATTGGCTTTTGGCAACCATTTAGAGCAATAATTTGACAAGTTGACAGTCTTATTCCCCATCTGAACGTCATCTGAAATTCTGTGTCAAACCCATGAGTACCACAATCTGACTGATTTGCTTTTATTCTGACGCTGTGCAGAATGAGATATGACATGTAAATCTCTCTATAAAGTGGAATTCAGCTTTTGTCCATTCACCTTTGCAAATAATAAAACATTACAAAGGACACAAGAACAAGCAAACTCACAGGCGGTGAAGTGTAAGATGTTAGAGACTCAAGAAGGCCCTCACTTCAAAGAATACAAGCAGACCCTAGGACATGCTCGGTCAGTATAGGTAACACAACCACCTTTACTCTTACTGCTCTCACATATCTGTCCGACAAAATGTCACTTCAAAAATACACAATAGACGTATAACATATACACAACCTTGGAGCAGACCAAGGGACTGAGGTGACCTGTAGTCCGTAAGTCAATAAGGTGATATTACACAGAAATGGAGGGTGGGGGGTGGTGAAGTCATGGTTCACTGATCTGATTGGTTCAGAGACAGAAGCTGTCCACTCTCATCCGACAATACCACATTCACTGGTCTGAGCACAAATTTCGCCTGATTGAGGTTGGACCTCTCCCTCTCTCTGTTTCCCTTTTTTCATGATTTCTCCATGCTAATGCCTTCCTCAGTATTCACAAGCTTGGTCAAATCTCTCAGCAAAATCAACGCGTATTCAGTGGGGCTGCCAGTTTGATCATGTACAGGTTAATACATTACAATGGTTGTTCCGAAGTGAAACAGAATACAGGAAATTAAATAATTGTCTTTAAGCTTGCATCAAATTTTGTTTTGACACATAAGAATCAGGATCCAAGGCAGTCAGTATAGTAGCAGTAGTATCTGTGTGTGCACACACGCCTCATAATGTCATGGATTTTATTGGCCTAATGACAGTGGGAACCAAATCACAAACCTAGCAATTTGAATGCTTCTCCAGAACACTACACACCTACTACCTTCCATATATCCGAGTGGCCAATCCAGTCTGAAAACCACCCTTAAGACCTGGTTCCATATATAGTGTCACAGCAAAATTCTTCCACACAATTTTCTCAAAATATATGGTTGTAGAAGGTGAAATAGTGACTACTCACAGGGCTAGTTGGTAAACTACTGGAACTGGCAAGCTAACCACCAACATGCTAGCCAGCTGGATCATCTACTATTTCATAGTAGCTCCCCAAGCCTAAAATATTTACATAGCTTCACTTTGCCTCTGCAAGCAATCCATCTGTGTGTATTGTTAAGTTGAACTCAGCAGCAGACTCAAAATGCAAACACAGACCACAAAAGTAAAACAGTTACCAGTCATGTAGCATAGTTACCAGAACAGAGCCTGAACAAGTGGTGTGGTAGTGTTTGGGCAGGTGAGAGGGAAAACTAGCACGCCCAGCAACACACTCAAATAGAGACAGAGCAGACATACAAAGGGAGAGCAAAACAGCAGAAAACACTGGGAAGAGAGGAGGCAAAAGTCCCATTATAACATAGTGATACAGTGCATTTAGAAATAGTCTTAGATAATGAAGTACTAGTAGTAAGTACCAGAGCCTACAGTAATCATTTTATATGAAGTAATTACATGGAGCATTAAGACTTCAAAAAATCCATACATTATTATCTATACCTCCCTACTGCCCCTACACTCATTACACTCTGGAGTGTTCAGTGGAGGACTCTGATCCATCTGTCTGTTGAGTGAGTTCAGAGCTCTGGGTTAATTCCTTAACTCTGAGGCTCTCTCCTCTGCAGATTCACACTCCCCACTCCTCTCCAACTCGACCAGCAGATGTTTGCTGTTAATTAACAAGCTGATGTGGCAGATGTAGAGGTCGAGAGCTTGATGGTGTTCACGGCTGTCATCTCGCTGGGTGCCAGATGAAAAAAAAAAGTTAGAGGGCTCAGTGTTGTGGACCCCGAGGGATTAGTGCATGGGAAATGCACCTGTGGGTCTGCTGTCCATACTGGAGAGGGTCAGGCCAAAGCACCGTGGCCAATTAGCGGCCCAACAAGAGATAAACCTATTTGTTGCCCTCTTCGAATTCAGTCTGTGACATGTGACACAATGTGCACCAAAACATGAAGAATTACGGGTGAGGAAGGCCAAAAGGTGAAGAAAAACAAGTGCAAGACAGATGAGCTAAACCTCTTTATTTAAGAGATTAAAAAAGGGGAGTCCAAGTCAGTCTAAACAGTCACTGCTCTCAAGGTCTCAACCACCTCACATTCTCACTGCCTACTGCTCTCCATCCCCTCACTGACGACAGTGTGGCTTTCTCATTATAGCACCATTCATCTGTCACACCAGGCTCAACACAGGAGGTCCAGGTTTACTGTCACTCTCCCTGTTCAGCCTGCACGCCTCAGATTTGGGTCATATGGCACCAAATTTCACTTGAAAACATCACTTGCAATTTTAGATTTTACTGTAAGGTAAGATGTTTGAATTAATTTACCTTCTACACATCAAAAAGCTAAGCATTCAAAAAGTATTTATAAATCATTGAAATATAATCGTTCTAGCCAGGATTAAATGCATCCTTCTCTTCAGGACATAATCTTTACTGCTCCCAAATATAGACAAGACCAAAGAAATAGAAATAACCACTCACATGGTCTGTCCCCTGTGATAACAGCAGCCGAAGTTACATCAAAATTACACAGAAATTAGCTGACAGTGATAAAAAGCTGCCTTTATGGGTGAGTGAGATGCATTAATGAGAGCCTGGGAAGAAGATGAAACTCAAAATCCTATTTCTTGTGTTATTTTGTTTCAATATCAGCCTGGTTTCTAGTAACCTTCATGCATGTAGTGCATGCATACATCTATGATTTGTTGGCAGAATATGACAGAAAGATAGTAGATGAAAGCAGAATTAATGATTGAAAAACACTGCAACGTGGCTCCAAACTATTTATCTAAATCAGCTCTGGTTCCATTCAGGATTCAACAACAGTCAACGATAAATAATCTTTTTATTAGGAATAAAACTGCCTCCTGTATGAACTGTCTATGCTATGGCTATGCTATATTTAAGCTACGTCTATGTTACTGTTTTTTTAACGTTTCTGGGAAAGTCTGGGCAATTCTGAGCTAACTGTTATGTTTTTTACTGCTATTGAAGTTATTCTTCTTCTGGCATTTTTGGCGGTTACTAAACAGCTTCAGTTGCATTACCACCACTGGGGACTGGAGTCAGACTGATTTGTATGCAGCCCAGTGATGCATTGGTCGACCTACAACCCACAGGTCCCTGTCTCTCTTCCATACAAAAACACGCACAATACCAGTTAATTTTCATTTGGTTATGCCAATTAAATATCACATTCTTCTATCTCTTTCTCATTCAGAAGATTTTTCTGACGGAAAAAAACAATGAAAATGGAACATAGAGGAGAAGATGTAAGAGAGACAGATAAAAGGGGGAGGAAAGAAGAAGAAGAAACCTTTCTTTCTTTCTTTCCATCTAATCACACATCTATAAGGCTTGGGGATTAAATAAAGTTAAAGGCTTTCTCCCCCAGTTAAAAACCAAACAGTTTACTACGCAACAGTCTGATTACATAGCATATATAACCTGGATGAGCAAAGGGGGGAATTTTGGGTTAAGATAAAGTTAACATAAGTAGAACATGTATGTAAGAGCCACTTAAGCCATATAGCTTTATTTTGTTAATGCCGTCACGCATGAGCGCCGGAAAATATGTGGTTAATTGGTTATATAATTACACTCTGAAGTCTGCTGAGGTTTGGTTCGATATAAGTTTTTGACCGTCAGCATCATCGTCATCGTCGTCGTCTATCTCACGTTAAGGGCTGCATCGAGTCGGTAGTGGAACAGTTTAAGATGTCGATTTTGTGGATTTTTGTAACATTATAAGTTGTCCATTTTCAAATAAATCAACGTTCAAGATCACCTTCATCTCTCTTTGTGATTGCAGTGGGTTTTTCGCAAGAGGATTGGGTTAGGTTCATGGACACGCATCAAAAATAAGATTCCTCAGTTGACTAATTGGCCTTGGGCCTTTGTTAAACGGCCACTACAATATAAGATGTAAGAGTTTTATTTACTAGACCATATTTTCACCTAAATATTAAGTTTGTCATCATGTGTCAGCCTGTGGCTAAATCGAATCTCTGTTTGGGTAGTTAAAATCCATCATAAGTTAATGTGACATGACGGGTTAAATGTCAAATTGTTCCCCTTCCAGATACAACGTAGACCAATGGTGCATCAGCAATCTGTAGTTATATTATTTTTTTTCCTTCCAAAGTATATTTTTGGCCTGTGGTTCACACTGTATCCTGTATACAAACATTTAGACACTTTGTTCATACAGGTGTGAAATGTGACATACTGCATGTGACACAGAAAAATAATGATTGCACTGTAATGACTGTCAAGTGCCTCCTCCCCCTTACACAAACATACACACATACATAAACATATCCAATTTGTCAAGTGACAGGTATGTCAAGATGGTATCATCCTGTTCTGTGGAAGTCATTACCATGTAAATAGGAGGAGAGGCCAAACAGAAAACCAGCCTAGTGACCCTTTTTCTCATTTAGCTCCACTGGGCTAGACTCCTCAGATTGATGCTTTTGTCCTTTCTATTAGAATGCAACAAGGTTATTACGACACTGACCAACGAGCGCTCTCCTCCTCCTCCTCCTTCTCCTCCTCTTATTCCTCTGTCAAGCCATTTAGCCTGGGAATTGCCGTTTAGCTGGAATTACAAATGCTGTGATAGAATTTACACAGTGATGCCTTCAACCCTTAATCACACTGATGTGCACAGGCAGGTCTGCACATGCACACACACACACACACACACACACACACATCCAGTCATTCCACTTGAGAGCCAATAAAGTCATTTCAGTAATAACATGCTTCATTTTCAATCTCCCTCTACCCCTCTCCAGAGTGCTCACACCTACGTACAGGCTTCCATATACAGCCACATTGGCACTTAACACCTGCACATGATTAGCATTTGACAGCAAACTTTGTGTTGCACCCTCAAAATGAACTGCCAAAAACCACGTCCATCTTCGTTTTAGCAACTTTTAATAATAGAAAAAACTGTCCACGGTTCAACACAAGCACACATACAGTATATATATATTTTTTAGCTTGTCTGTTCACAACGTCCTTCACTTGTCCTCTTAAAGAGACAGTATTTTTTTCCTAAAGGATGAGTACAAACATTTCCATCTTCAAAATATGCAGACATTCAGATAAATAATATTTTAACCTTGAAATAATAATAATATGAATTAACTGTAACACATGTAAAGCAAATTACTTTCACTGGACACTGATATTCTAGAATTAACAAATATGAAATTACTGTTCCACTGTGCCACATCCTCCCCCACTAAAAAAATAAAATGTTAGCAAAACATTTTACTTCAGGTGGACTGTATCAACATTTGTTTAACCTTAAGGTTGCAATTCTGAACACTATTATGTAAATACTAATCAGTATACAGTTACGTCACTACAAAAACATCAATAACTACACTTCTGGTGACTACATCAGCATGACTACAGGATAGATAATGACTGTTTCTTTTCCTGCTTTGTTGTGTTGTCTTAATTCATCGGTACATTGGTAGGCCTCCCAAGTCCATTAAGTCACATATGGCAATATCTACCATTCCAACATACTTAATGTAATTTAACATTATACATGCTTTGACGTGTAGTACTATCAATTACAGAATACCTCTTATGCCACACTGTTACATTGCAACACACTTATTTCTGTAAATACTCCTTTTCCTATCTACTTATGTGTAGTTTCTCATGTCCTCTTAGTCTCAAGAAATGAATTTCTGAAAATGACTAATGAATTACTGTAACTGTATTATTAAATACATTAATTCAAACAAGATGAACTCTCCAATTAACATTTTACATTAGCTGCATTACCGACTATGAACTCTAGCTGTTGCTGTATTTCTACTTTCTTAAGGAAGTAATACTAGGTTTCCCTAATTCATCATATGTGAGGATACATCTTGGTTGACGTGTTCTTGTAGAACGTCTCGCCCTTTCAGCATCATGGTCGTCTTCTGAAGACACTGCATCGTCTTGACACACTTGAAGTTCTGGTTCAGGGACTTCCGACTCTGAGTCTGAACTCGTCTCCTGTTCCTGAATATCCTCCACGTGTTGTAACTCCTCTGTTTGACCATAATCCCGTGTGGTACTGTTTCCATCTTGTGGCTGGCTTCTTCCTTCATGAATGAGTTTCTCAGCCTGGTTTCCTATCCTCGAGTGTCGTCCTTCTGTGGGATTGAATACAGGGGCGTGTGGGTTAAGGTGTGTGTTTTGACTCTGTCTAGGCACCCACATCGTGTATTCCTCCTCACTTGAACTCTCAGCGTCTTGAACTTGAGCCTTCGCTTTTAGTTTTTGTGTGATTTTCCTTTCTCTCTTTCTGTCCTTATTTAGGTGTTTAGTACCCTGTACATCAACAAGGTAAGGACAAGGTAATAGAAGGTTTCGGTGTAGAGTTCTCTCTCTACCTTCTCCATCCAGAGGTTTCACAACATACACTGGACCGTTTGTTCCTCTTCTTTCTTTGACTACATGTACTTTGTTTTCCCAGTAAGCACGTATCTTTCCAGGTCCTCCTCTTTCAGATAGGTTCTGGATCAGTACATGGTCTCCAGGTTCAAGAACAGAACTCCATGCTCTCTGATTGTAGTGTTTTTGTCCTCTCTCACCGGCTTTTCTCATGTTTTCCTGTGCAATGTTATAAGCTTCCTGCATTGACTCTCGCCATTTCTCAGCATATCCGGCATGACACTGTGGATTTGTTCGTTCTCTGGGAAACATCAAATCAATGGGTAAAGTAGGTTCTCTTCCAAACAACAGGAAAAAAGGAGAAAACCCTGTTGATTCATGAACAGTGGAGTTGTATGCATGAACCACTTTGTTCAGATAGTCCTTCCAGTTAGGTTTTTGTGTCTCCTCCAGTGTCCGGAGCATGCTTAACAGTGTTCTGTTAAAGCGCTCGGCTGGGTTAGACTGGGGATGGTAAGGTGTTGTCCTTGAATGCTGTATCCCACTGTAGCTTTGTAGCTTCTTGAACAACTCATTCTCGAACTCCCTTCCCTGGTCGTGGTGAATTTTGGCAGGGAAACCGAATCTCAGAATGAAGTCATCAAAGATCTTACGTGCGGCTGTCTTACCAGACTTGTTTGGTGTAGCATAAGCTTGAGCAAACTTTGTAAAGTGGTCTACTATTACCAGAATGTATTCCACTCCACCCTTGCTTCTCTCCAGATGCAGATAGTCAATAGATATCATTTCAAAAGGTGCTGATGTCGTTATGCTTTGCAGAGGTGTCCTTGTTTTTCTATTTGGTTTCTTTTGTTTCAAGCAACGGCACACCTTTGTGACATAATGTTCGATTTCCTCTCTCATTTTTGGCCAAAAAAATCTCTCTCTGGCTAAAGATATCATCCTATCAGCTCCTAAATGACCCATTTCTTCATGGAGTTGCTGATAAATCAGTGACTTGAATGTTTCAGGAACCACAAGCTGGGATCGTGAGGTTGTCTTTCGCCGCAGGATTCCATCCTTATCCAACTGAAGACGTGGCCACTCCCTCAAAAGGCATTTCACAGCTGCTGATTCTTTGATCTTATCTTTGTATCTCAGGCGTTCGTTTTGTTGTTTTAGAGTGATAACTCTACTGATTACTTCATCTTCTCTTTGACCTGCCTGAATACTTTCCACTGGTATTGCTTGAACTGTAACTTCACATGCAGTACTTAGTTCAGATAGCACATCCACATTACATGTAACAGCTGAAATCCAGTCAGAGTTACCTGTGTTTTGTGCTTGTAGTCCTTCTCCAACGGCTGCAATGTCATCTGGTTTACACTCCTCTGTACATTCTTTCATCAGTTTGTCCATTTCTGCTGGTTGGCGGGATAAGAAGTCTGCGTCGCGGTTAACAGATCCTGGCCTGTATTTCAGAGTGAAGCGGAAATCTGCTAACTCTGACACCCAACGATGCCCCACAGCATTAAGTTTTGCAGTCTTCATTACATATGTCAGGGGGTTATTATCGCTATACACTGTGAAGTGAGGGGCATGGAATAGGTAGTCTCGGAATCGCTCAGTTACAGCCCACTTGAGAGCTAAGAATTCCAGCTTCCCTGAATGAAGCCTGTAGTTCTTCTCGGCTGGAGTGAGTGTCCTTGATCCATACCCTATCACTCTCAGTGCTCCACCTTGACGCTGATACAAGACAGCCCCAAGACCTTCCTCAGAGGCATCAACATGTAGCACAAATGGCTTCTCAAGATCAGGATATGCCATTACCGGGGGGTCGGACAAAGTGTCAACCAGTCTTTCCAGTACTTGCTGGTGCAGTGCTGTCCACTCCACTGGCTGAGATGGAGGTAACTGGGGGGAACGTCCCTTCTTCATCAGCTTCTTTTCAGTCTTTGGGTGGGACAACAACTCATAAAGAGGCTTAGCGATCCTTGAAAAGTCAGCAATAAATGATCTGTAGTAGCCTAGAAAGCTAACCAGGGATCTCACTTCTCTGACTGTTTTTGGTTTTGCTTTCTTCAGTGACTGAACAGTCTCTACCTCTTTTGGGTTCATCCGATATCCTTCCTCTGAAATTACACGACCAACATAACACACTTCTCTTTTAAAGAGATCACATTTTTTTGGTCTGAGTTTGATTCCACAGGCTTTTTGTCTCTGTAGCACCTTCCTCACATTATCCACATGAAGGTCAAAATCCTTACTGAACACCAAAATGTCATCAAGGTAAGGTACACAAACCTCGTCTCTCAGGTCTCCAAGGCATCCTTCCATATACCGCTGGAAAGCAGCTGGAGCATTTGTCAGTCCAAAAGGAATCCTGAGCCACTCATACAATCCCCAGGGCGTGATGAAGGCGGTGCATGCTCGGCTCTCTTCGCTGACAAAGCCCTGATGGTATGCTTTACCTTGATCAAGTACCGTGAACCATGAATTTCCTCCAAGATTCTCCAAGATTTCCTGAATTCTTGGGATGGGGTGTCGATCAGGGTATGTCTTTTCATTTAGCTGTCGATAATCTACACAGAGTCGGATGGAAGAGTCTTTCTTTCGCACAATCACTATCGGTGACGAGTAGGAAGAGGTTGACTTCTGGATCCATCCTCTACTCAATAGATCTTGTATGTGTTTTTTCACTTCCTGGTATAGATGACGGGGGATGGCGTTGTATGTCTTTGTAACTGGGATGTCATCCTTAAGACGTATTGCCATCTGCAAATCAGGAATGCATCCAGTGTCCCAATCATCCCTAGCAAAAACATTACACTCTTCTCTCAACATCTGTCTCACCTTGTCTTGCTGCTCTGGTGTTAGGTGGGAGAGATTGACTGGTGGATCCCAGAGTTGTTTTTCAGGTTTGCTTTCATTACACTTTTCCTCTGTTGTTTCCTGACATGGCTTCAGATCACCATTTTCATTTTCTGGCTCAGCTATTACATCTGTGGCTTTTTCCTCAGCATTCTTTACTGCCTCCACAGCAAATAACCAGCCAAGTACAGTTCTGTTCTGTAGTCTGATATCATCATCTGTGTTGTTTTCAACCACAACTAAGATAGTAGCTTTATCTTCACTGGGTAGCTGCACTAGTTGCTGCTTCACCTGTAGTCCAGCAGGCCACGGTGCGTTCTCATTAGGCTCCAGTACCGCATACTGCTCCTTTAATATGTTCTTGTTGAGTTTTCCACAGACCACTTTTACCATCTTGTGTTTTGGAATGATAACATCCTGTCTTCCCAGCCTTGCTGTCTGACTCTCTGAACTGCTTTTCTGCTTTTTCAGTACTGAATATACTGCTCTTGCCTTTCTATGTCCAACATCCAGTGCTGATCCAAGGCTGTTCACAAATTTGCTTACTACTGTTCTGTCAGTAGACATGTTGGTCTGTGCTAACTCTTCAATGACATTGAACCCTATTATTGGTTTAGCAAGTGGGTGGGTGCTCACCAGTATAGGTACCAACAGTTCACTGTCCTTATTTGATGGCAAGCTGAACTTCACACCTATCCAGCCCTCATAAGGCATCTCTGTCCCATTTGCAGCAGAAAGATCCAATATACCCTCATCAAGGAGTTCTTTCACTGATCGAATCTCAGCATCTGGTAAGTGTGTTTTTTTCCAGTCCATATCAACAATAGACACTTGGGATCCTGTATCCCATAGCACTGTAGTCGGCACCCCTCCAAGGTTACACTGGACAAGGCTTTTGCGTCCCACTAGCTTTGCTGTCTTTTCTTGTTTTCGTGACAATGGGGTCTGACTTGACAACATAGCAGCATCATTTAACTTATCACTGGAGATTTCGATTCTACAAGTGCTGGCAGTGGTATCTTTTCTTTTGCGACAGCCAATAGCCCAGTGTTCACTGCTTCCACATTTGTAACAGTGCGTACATCTTCCCTCTGGGTTTGATTTTTCACACTCACGACACTTTCTTGGACTTCGTTTAACACTACCCGAGTCATTCTGCTTAGTTTTAGGTGGTTTATTGTCCTCTTTATTTGTCTTAGCTTGGCTGAGGCTAGCAACATGTGTGGTGAGGTTCTGAAGGGCTTCACAGATTACTTTATTACCAGCATCAAGTTTCTCAAGTATAGGGTTGGGCTTAGCTGCATGGCTTTTATTTCTCTTCGCACCACTAACCTGCTCAACGTCAGTGGTTTCTTCTTCTTGTATCATGGCCACTTTTACTCCTCTTTGCTTGGTTACCGATGAAAGCTTACTTCTCCTCTCCAGTTCCACACTGTAGGCGGCACTCATTTTCTCGAGTAACACTTCATCCTGTACAGATGGGTCCTGCAGGTAAGGCTTGATATCTACACGTACAGCATCATCTTGCAAACCTGTCAACAATGTTTGCAAGAACTGGGTCTGTATGAGCTCAGAGTTATACTTCAGCCCTACCTTGGCTCTCTCAGATGCAAACAACACTTTCTGTCTGAGGTCCATGGTGCGGATCAGAAACTGGACAGGGGTTTCTTTGGGCTCCTGGACAGCACGGGTCAGTGAATGATATAGCTCTGTTGCATCTTTCTCTATGAAGTGAGTCCTGAGAACTTGCCTTAAAGAGCTTAATGAAAGTTCTTGTCTGCTCTCCAAGTAACTTTTTAGTTTTACTTCAGGTGCAATAGACTGTATTACTGCTTCCACAATCTCACCTTCATCGTAGCCTTTTTTAAGTCCACGTTCAATTTGTCTTTCAAGGCTGGTGAAATTCAGTTTGTCCTTTTGTCCCACTTCACCAATTTGACCAACGATCCTGAAATCTTTCCTGTACATAGGATGCAGATTCATCTGGCTTCTCGCTTGCGCTGACTCTCTTTCTGAGCCCAGTAAGCTGCTTGGTCTCTGAGGTGATGAATCCGGTGGAGGCGTAGTACCATCTTGTGCCAGCAGAGGGTCCTTCACACCTGTCTCTGGCTGGACACTCCTCTCCTCTTGACATACAGATTCATTATCATCATTCTCTTTTCTCAAGGTGTCGATAAAATCATTTGTTGCCATCAGCACTGATAGTCCTGAATCCTCTAAGCCTGTCACTTCTTCACTTTCCAGGTGACACAGGATTAATCTTCTCAGTAAACGGCATGATGATTTTACCTCCTCACTTGGCTGAAGTCCTAGCTCCTCACTTACTGCACTGAGATCAGTGAGTGATAAAGTTACAAGTTTCTTCTCAACCTCAGCCAGTAATGATTCCCACTCACTGTCCATTTCCACTTAGCTTTTGTGTTACTCACAGCTTGAAGAAATAGCGTGCGTTTTGTTTACTTTTCTTCCATGCGCACCTTTTTCATTAACGAGCTGATTGCTATGGTCGGCTTGACGAGCTAGCTTGGCTTCCCTCGTTGTGCACAGCACGCAGTCCTCTCTTGGCAAGAAAACAGACTTTTTCGGCTTGAAACTTGCTTGAACCGGGCGGAAACACCAAAATTTATGTTGCACCCTCAAAATGAACTGCCAAAAACCACGTCCATCTTCGTTTTAGCAACTTTTAATAATAGAAAAAACTGTCCACGGTTCAACACAAGCACACATACAGTATATATATATTTTTTAGCTTGTCTGTTCACAACGTCCTTCACTTGTCCTCTTAAAGAGACAGTATTTTTTTCCTAAAGGATGAGTACAAACATTTCCATCTTCAAAATATGCAGACATTCAGATAAATAATATTTTAACCTTGAAATAATAATAATATGAATTAACTGTAACACATGTAAAGCAAATTACTTTCACTGGACACTGATATTCTAGAATTAACAAATATGAAATTACTGTTCCACTGTGCCACATTTGCACCAAATTGAATTAATGAAATTGAGTGGAACTGTCGCAAAGGGGAATAAAGCAAATCTTTGTGTTGGATAAACTGTTATCAAACATGTTAATTTGCATCACTGACCTCTCAGCAAATGTCACTAGTGTGGAGGTCTGTGCAAGTCCAAAATGGAGGCCGCTTGTTTCAGCTAATGCCATTGTTACTGCCAGACCAGTTCCTCCTGCCAGTACTGTGCATGTGCAACCTTTAACAGAGATGAGAAGGAAGCAAGATGGCTCCCCTGTTAATACTTCCAACATCAGCTTCATGAAGAATGTTATTGATTAAGACTTTTTGCCTTTATTGTCTTCTGGATGGGTCTGAACACCTCACGCCAAGAAGGTTCCTGGTTCAGCAAGCCTTTCTGTGTGGACTTTGCATGTTCTCCCTGTGTCTGCATGGGCTCTGTCCGGGTACTATGGCTTCCTCTCTGGATTGTGTGGTGCATGTCTGTGGACAGACAAGATTAACTGGCAACTTTAATTGGCCATAATAGTGAATGTGAGTGTGTTTGTCAGCCCTGGCAACTTGTCCAGGCTGTACCCCATCTCTCACCCAATGCCAGCTGGGATTGGCTTCAGCACCCTGTGACCTTGCTGAGGATAAGAAGTGACAGAAAATGGATGGATGGATGGATGGATGTAGTCTAGTTTCTGATGATAAAGGTGTAAATGTGTTGTCAGCTATTTCTTGATTGATGTGATCTCTTTGTTGAATGTGCTCTTGTTTTAGTTGTGTGGTAGCGAGCTTACACAGCTAGCCACCTGTAACTAACTGTAGTTTGCTGTTGCAAGCTTGGAATCTTGGATCTTGGTAAGCTTACCATTTCTCAGTCTCCTGAAATGGAAATTGTATGGTCATATTTTACTACATGGGAAGTTTGGGAATGTTTTCACATTCAAACGGTCTGAATGATTTACTTGGAGCCTGAAAGTAAAACAGACCTAGTAAAACATATTTTTGTTAGCTTCGTGGTGAGTGACAAACACATCCACATAATAAATTAAAAAGTAACACAAAAATTGTCAATGGACCACTCGTGAACTCAGAGCTATCATGGCACTTTACACTTTCAAAGTAGTGAATCAGTATACAGTACAGTGTTGCTCACATGGACTCCTGTGAACACGTCCACTTAAGACACTAATAATTGCAGTTTTGCAGCTGGTGTAATTTTGCTGTTTTCACACTTTGTGGTGCGACTTGAACCTCACAGAGCTGAACGTATCTGCCCACATAGTGTCGGCACGGATGTGTTGACAAGCAGTGAAACAGATGCTCGAGGTGGAAAATTATGAATTACTTGCAGGCTTGTATCATTTCATTCAATGAAGTTCAAAGATTCATAGTCACTGATTATGTAGTTCTACACTGTAATATGGTACTGATTCAATCAGTGACAATAAGGATTCAGAGAGTTCTTTCACATAAGAGCAAAACTGTTGGTTTGTGTGATGGCCCCTGTATACACGAGCACAATTCAGTGTGTTCATATGTGCATGAGTCAGTGCATCTTTCTCTGCCAGCTCTTATACAGAGGCCATCACTCTTCCATTGTCTCCCAGTCTTCGTTGGCTGCAGTAAGAAAATGACAATGTGCCAGACTGCGCACATGCTTGGCACCTCCACACAGCTCATCTTTAAGCACTTTCTCCCATTGTCTCCCCCCTGTTCTGTGCTGAATGTGGCGTTGGAGTATGAGCTTTATGTTAAGTCTGAGTCAGAGACCGGGGAGGTAAGGATGGTAATTGCATGTCGTGCTGTGCGCAGCTTCCCCCTTTTTTCTGCCCTCGATGGCCCCTTATTGTGCAGCACACCGCAGACAGAGAGGAAACACACGTGTAGCCATTCCTTGGATTAATTGGCTATCTACGGCCCACCAGTTCACTCTCTGTGGCCTAATTATGTTTTTTAATGGGAATACGAATTAAATTGAGAGAGCTCTTATCTTGTTATTGCACTGTAAATTCTATCAAGTGGTCACACATGGTTTGTCAAGGATGTGTGACTGTGTATGTGTGTTTCGTCCAATTCCACCATGACTAAAACTACTTTTAGTATTTCATCAAAGAAAGTATAGGAATTAGTACCATTCCTGACCCTGTGGTTACTTCTCAATACAGCACTGCGATGACAAATTGAAGACTTTGAAAACTAATTTCTGATTATACCCTCACTACTAAACTATGTGTAGGGCCAGCACATTTCTCTAAAGGGAGTCATTTTGTGGTTATCATATTCTGTTTAATCCACTGTTGGAGCTACAAAGTCACAGATGGTTGGACTGGAGCTGGTTTTGTAAGTGGGCTTGTGGGGTGGATATTTTATTTTAAATTATTCTTAAAAGGAAAATATTTTCGGGAGGCATTAAGGCAATTAATTCTCATTAAGCAGCCTGAGTCTTTTAGAAGTTAAGCTGTTTGCACAAGTGGCCAGTGAAGTCAGTGAAGAGGGACATTTATGTTTGTGTCAGATCACTTGTTACTGAAGCTGTGCAACATTTAACATTTAACTGACAACAGCTGATTGAACATTTCCTTGTTAAAGTTACCAATTAGGCGGTGCTGAAGCTGACTGCAGGTGGGCTCTCCTGAAGTGGCAGGTACAAAGACTTCAATATGTCACTGCTGATGGAGACTTTCAGTATATGCTGTGAAGTCTGCAAACACACACACATACAGCAGTGAGGAGCAGATGCGGAGCAACAGTCAGAACAAGATGAAGCTCCTGAAGACCTCACAGCTGGTAAACATCTGACAACCTGCGGCAGCTGGTGGCTGGCTTCTATCTCTCTCTCTGTCAGTGACACAGTTTGAGAGGTCTGTTTGGGGGGTGACTCAATGAGTTAGGGCTGGATTTTATTTTGGACTGAAATATGATTCCAAAAAAGTTTTGTCCATGTGTTGATTAACCGTTGCCTAGTCTGTCTAAGATCTTGATGTCATCATGATGAAGGAAATAAATCCTTCTCTCTTAAAGTTGTAATCCTGAGGACATTTGTATTTTCACAATTTTGTGCCCCTAGTTCCAATATATAAAATATAAATACCTCTAGACATGTGTTTGTCATGATTTTATTACTTGTGATCAAAGTTAACGAGTCAATAACCTTGCTAACAGCTAAACAGCAGGTGCAACAACACAAGATGTAGCAGTGAGCTAGATCTTACCCAGAGCACATAGTAACACAGTGCACGAACAGGTGTACAGGGTGGCACGTGAGAATGACAGAGGCACTATTCACCTGATTACATATCAGTGTAGCATAGCTACATACAGTAGGTGTTTTTTCTATTGTTTGACGCAATTGTTGCTCCTGTTCGAACTTTTTTGGCACGTGTTGCAGGCATCAAATTCAGAATGAGTGTATTTATAGAAAATTTAATGAAGTTTATCAGTTTGAACATTAAATATCTTGTCTTGTACTTTATTAAAGTGAATATGAGTTAGAAAAAAAATGCAAAATATTGCATTCTGTTTTTATTTATGTTTTGCACAGCATCCCAACTGTTTTGGAATCAAGGGTAGTAGTTTCTCTTTATTATCTGTCTGTTGTCTTCTGGTGAAGAAGTGACTCATTTCGGGAACTCCGAAAGCAGTAAAATCAGCCGCTGTATTGTTTCTCTCATTGTGGTTTCTATAGTTGCTATGGAAACACGGCATTGTTGCTGCCACTGACAGCCGCACACTTTCTGAAAGCACCTTATAACAATGAAATAAAACTATATAGAGAGGTAAGTACTGAATGTGCAGTAAATACATCAAACAGCTGTCGCTAAAAAAAAAGGACAACCATGAAGTTCTAGAGATCTACAGTATGAAGGCAATAGGTGTGTGTGTGTTTTCTTATAGCTCCCAATTATGTTGAAAAATCTTCAAATTATCAAGTTTGAATGAACAAAAAACGTCTTAATCACAATATATATATATATATACACTTCTAGAAAACACTTGTTTTCAACACTTTTTCACTTGTTTCTTCGGTTGCTTTAAAGGACCACTGTGTAATAGTTAGTAGCATCTGGTGGTTGCTGATTACAACCACCTCACGTCATCCTCTACCTTCTAGCATCAAAGAAAAACTATGGTGGTCTGTTCTGGCCTACTGTAGCATCTGTAGATTAAAAAAGAAAAAAAAAAAAAAAAAAACTCATTCTAAAATAATAAAAGCATAACAATTTTTATTTTCAGGTGATTGTAAACCAACATAAAAAAGACATAGTTATATGTTGCATATTATATTCTATTTATGTTCTAAAAATAGAGCACCCTAAATCAGACACACTGGAAATGCAACTTTATATAAAATAAAAAATTAAATTGTTTTGTTAATCTTGGTCCAGAAGCTTGTGTTTAAGCACTATTGATAAAGTATTACCACCTGTTACACCCATTTTACATCCATACATTTATGTGTTCATCTATCAATTAAACTATTGATTCTTTTTTCCCCTCATTTAGCAATGAATTGACAGGATCATTCCACCCACCTTCATCTATTAGCCACCTCTCTTCGGCAGATTTATTTCTACACATGCTTATTCCTCTCTCAGATGTTGGATTACTCTGCTTGTGGGCCTCACTCTGATTCCTGGTCATTTCCAATTGATCAGGCTCTTATTAAAGGCTGCTAAATTAGTTTGGACAACCCAAATCTGTGAGCCTGCTGTTTGTTTACATGCAGCCTTTGATTAGAGTGTAGGTGTCCCAGGGGATGCACAGGTGTATGAGTCTCAGGTGTGAGGTCTGCTTTATGCTAATTCTGAGCTGGAAAAATTCTGAGCTGTAGGATGTCTTGGCACAAATTCAAGCAGTTGCTTAAAGCGCGCGTTTGTGTATGTGTGTGTCTGCAGAAGCTTGCCCTCCATACATAACAGGATTGGCTTTGCTGGCAGAATTTTTTAAGTGACTTTAGCGAACCAGAGTCTTTTCATGTCTTACTTCCAGGGAAATGTTTGGCAGTGTCAACCGTGTTGTTGTGTGTGGTGTTCACACTGTTGTCTGCGCACGGCAGCTGGTTGCAGGTGAACTTCCATCACCTGTTAATCACATCACCTATTATCCATGTCAAAAACCCCACCTGTCGCTGTACCAGTATTGGCAGAACACCTAGGACTTATTTTGAAATTACCAGTCTTCTTTCACGTCATATTTACTCTGCTTATTCAAGAGAAGACCTGTCACAAGCTAATTTCACTTTCCAATAGAATTAAAAAAAAACATGCTCAGAGCTCATGTCAGAGGTTTTTCATCATAAGTCTGTAGTTCAACCAATCAACCACTGTGGTCCAGATTGAGATATGCAACAACTAGTGGATACAGTTGGGAACTTTCCATGGGAATTAAGGGGAATGTATGGGAATTTACAGGAATTTATGGGAATAAATGGGAATAAACCGTGAATTTACAAAATTGAAAGTTGGCCCTTAACAGGGAACTGAAATATAGTTGGGGAAATATATATTTTAGCATAATCTTGACTAAAACAACCAGATATCATGCAAGTACTGCTATCCCTCCATCACATGCACATAGCACACTGCTTACTGCAGGACTATTGAGGCCACACCCTCTACATGCACTGTGCATTCCTCCATCACATGCACAGATGATTTCTACAACCCTGGACCACTCTTTGGAGCCCAGAGCACAAGACTATTGAAGCCACACATTTGAGCCTGTGGATGACATAAACTGAAGTAACTCATACAGTAGATAGCTAGCTGATAAGTTAGATGCTAAATAAGCTATAGCTAGCATCATTTCATTGACAATTTATGAGGCTTAGCATGATGCTAGCATACCCACAATTACTAAATTACCCCCAATTTCCAGTTAATTCCCGTAAATTCTTATTAATTTTCATACATTTCCGTAATTCCCATGGAAAGTTTCCGGTTTGGAATATTTCCAAAACTCCCCATCTTAACTTCCCATGGAAAGTTTCTGGGAATTTACCAGTTATTTTCCACCCCTTTGCAACCCTATACAGGATTACTGTTTGGTTTCTGGAGCTTTAGGAAAATATAATCAGTGTGTATCAAGTACATTGCATGCATTGTGTGCTCTGCTGTAAGCACTGCACTTGATGGGCACTTGAAGGCAACAGGGAATATACACAATGCAAAGAGCATCGAGGGATTGCACAGCTCATTTTTGCTCCAAGGCTGCGACTGTTTTAATCCAGTCACGCTTACAAATGTAAATATCTTTTCATTCATACCGAAGGCAAAAACTTTACAGGTGTGACTGCATCTTTTAGTTTGCAGATGTGGTTTATCTGCATACTCTATACATGTGCCTTGTTGGTGCCACATGTCTACTGGAGGATTTCTAAGAAAAGTGTAATCCAGCACCGGGAAATAAGCAGAAAATAGAGTTAGAATTAATTTCTATTGAGGTTTATATGATAGTGAAGCTGTGTCAAATATATTTCACTAATGACGTTTCTTTCAGAGTTGGCAGCGCCTCACTGTAATGGCCCAGGCCTGGGTGAGATCAGAGAGGAAAATAAGAGATGAAAGGGAGCGAGTGGCATCAGAGGGAAGAGTGGAGGCGCTTAATGTGGATTTGTATGTAACTAAGGATGGATAGGGTGGTGAGGGTAAATGAGAAAAAATAAGAAAAGAGAGAGTCATGTGTCACTTACACAGGAGGAAGAGCGGTGACATGACTTTCTTATATTCTGTATAAAAATGTGTTCCCTCACTGTCTGCATCCATGCTAACAGTTCTGTGAGGCAGTGTTTACAGGTAGATATAGCACAGGTAGATGCTAGCATGCTCACAATGACAATACTGGCATTCTAATGTTCAGCACGCCATGTTGTATACAATGTGAATTTAGCACGTGCAGCTGCAGCTTATAGTGTCATTAGTGCTGCAGCGATTGGACATAAAATAAAGCACTGTTATGAAATATTAGATTACCAAAGTTGTCACAATTCTTCCTGTGGAGGACATCAATGTCTGCCACACATTTCATGGCAATCCATTTAAATGCTTTTTTGACATTTCACTCAAAACCAAAATGCCAGAGTGATTCAAGAGGAAAAATCACCAAGTCAGTAGGGTTCATCCTCTGGGCACTATGCATATGTGTTGTAATGCTATTAGCATGATTGAAAAAAAAAAAAAAAAAGCAGAGTGAGTGCAACAGTCTGATTGCGATATGAGAGAGAATAATCAAATGAACACCACGCATGGAGAAACAGAAAGAATAAAATTTGGTGTTTTAAATGATCTGATAACAGCTACATCAAATGACTAGTATTACTATAACCAAACTCACAGCCCAATTTTTGATTAACAATGCCTCAGTCAAAGCATTTATTTTTCTAAAAGAAAATGATTCAGAATGTTTCTAAAAACAGTAAAACAGTCTACTCCCCTTCATCCTACACTGCCAGCAACCAAAACAAGCTGCAGGGTTTTTTAAAATCCAGCACAGTTTCCAAAGCGACAGGTTTTCTTCTGGGTGGAAAAAAACAGATTAAATATAAAGCAGTAATAGCAGAGCCCATATCTATTGTTTACACTGTACAAATATTTGTCAAGGAGATTATTTGCCAGGATCCCCAACGACTAAGTACAGCACAGAAGACTGCAGAGATTTCTTATTGTGTGTGTGGATGCTGGGACTGCAAGATGCCAGCTGAGGAATCCGTTTATTGAACTGATACTAAATAATGCCGGAGACTGTGACTTATGACTTATTGCTCAGTGAATCTATAAATGCCTCAAAAATTACAAATCACACTTTTAATAGATGTTAACTGAAGTGCTATCAATGCTTTAATCCAACCCAGAGAGAAAACAACAAACGTTATAGTCGGCAGTTGACAATATTACACTGTATCCCCTATTCGGGGGGGGGGGGGGGGGGGGGGGTACCATTTTAGACATGAAATGGCAGCAATTTTAAACACTATTGCTGGTTAAGTAAAAGTATTTCGCACAGTGAATGGAAAGTTAGTGTGTAGTTAGTCTGCAGTGCAATCACAATGTAATTGAGAATGCTGGCAAGCAAACTTTTATATATATATATATATATATATATATATATATATATATATATATATATATATATATATATATATACATATAAGCTGAAATAATCAGTCAGTTAGTCACTTTGATAATCTATTTGTGATTTTCATGCAAAATGCCGTATAGTTCCTACTTTTCTTTTTTGCTTTTCTCTTTTGATAGTGAACTGAACATTTTTGAGTTTTCATTTGGAGATGTCACTTTGCTTTTTCTAGAACTGTGATTGAAATTGACTTATCCAGAAAACAACACTGACAAATGAACTGATAATAAAGGAAACAAAGGCAGGGACAACTGCAGTTGCATTCATATTAGCTTCTGCTGGTCAAGTCATGCCCTTTACCTTTCACCACATGCTGTGTCTTCATTCGAGGTGCCTCCTCAATAATTGGGTATAAAGAAGCCGGACAAATCTTCTGGGTGCAACCTGACATTTAGGACTAAATAGGACAACAATTATAATACTGCACCACATCATTTGTGTGCAGCAATTGAAATGAAAACAACAATAAATAAGAAATTATGCATCTCTAAATGTATAAATACATCTATACCATTATTTGTCAATGCCATGTCAGTGCAGTTAAAAATAAAGTACAAAGTAAAACGTGTTTTTCCTCAGCACCTTTGTTGGCTGTATGAATGTCAGTCAGTTGAGGGTTAAGCTCTATGCTGCTTCAAGTTAGAAAACACAAAACACTTACCTGTTTTAAGTTATGGTTAAGTTATTACTGAATAACTGATTTTTCTCTAAGATAAATGCATGCACAATAAAATATTCAGTCATATTTAGCTTAATTTAATTTGGCAACATATCACTACCAATTATTTTTGATATTTTGCATCCAGCCAGTCTACAAGGGACACTGCTTAATAAGATAAATCACCTTTTTGTACTGTGAATAAAGAAGACCAACAACTCTGACACAACCTTGAAGAACAAAACAAACATAAAAAAAAAAAATGTAGCAACCTTCATTTAGAAAGAAAAACGTCAGGAGTCAGAGGTTGAAAAGCTATCTCACTTTTATATGACACTAGAATGACATTTAAGAAAACAGAAAATAAAATCCGACATGCATCTTGGAGAAAGAAAATCTGTTTGGGAAGATGGAGGGGAAAAAGAGAAAACATACTCTCCAATACGCTGGAATACATGAATACATCATCATCCTTTCAGTGACCTTTGAATTTCAGTGACATTTTATTCTAATACATGAATCCATAAATATAATCCTCTCTCACCATATACTCTAGCTATACGAGTCTCATACATCTAACTGTACATCTACTGTAGCATATTGCATATCTCGAATGGGGGGGGGGGTAGTCAATAGTCATTTAATACTCCAACTTCTCTGTGGAAGGGAGATAATACAATTGTATGGTAATAAGGAGGGAATGAAGACAAAGTGGAGAAACAGATAAACACTGTCTCATCTCAAACTACAGAAACATCCTGCAGCGTTGTGACAGTGACATCTTTGTTTGATATGTATGACTGTTTATGTATGCGTACTTGTACTTTATGTATGTGCTTCAATGTGTGGTGTATATAATGCTGTGTGTGAGTGCATATAGGTCCACCTGAGGTCTACCTGCTCTGGATTTCAAATATTATGACACAACTATATATTATATGATGGGTCATTACAATTTGTCAAAATGTCTGACAAACAATTGCTAAAAGTTACAAGTTATACTAATTTAGATCTCATTGCTTTCCATAATATAGGGTGTTTTCTAAACTCTTGCTACACTCAAGCAGACCTGAGTCAAATAATCATTTGGGTTTAATGCAGCAAACACAAACTGGGAATCCCATCTTTGGAAATCCTGGAAATCTGACAAACCACACAACATACAAGAACTCTACCCAGTGTTTAACACACATGTGCTGGGAAACCTTGAGTGTATTATCAGCTGTTAAAATGTGTTCTGGGTTATGAAGGCAGTTTAATGTCATTCAGTTTGCCTTGAATCTCCAAACTGGTCCCACAGAGCAATGCATGTACAGTATATGCTGGCATTAATGCTTCTTGACATGACTCAAATAAACAACTGCACTGGGTGGACTAGACTGAACAGATGACAATCACTAAACTGAAGAGGAGGCTGTGTACCACAGACTGCTGATACTAAATCAGAGCCTACTTTGTTAGCTGGCAACAGTGGATTTATCTTTATTGTTTATGTGGCTCTTGGAGTTTGATTTAAAATCCCAGTGTACTGTGGTGGCAACAGGTTGGAAGATGGAAACAGGACTACTACTATTTACAGTCGGGCTAGCAGCTCTGTGAGGCTGTGCCTGTGCTTGTGAAGGGCTGTGCTTTGAGCTAGATACTAATGTTAGCATGGCAACATGCTAACACAGAGCTAAGGATAATGTTTAGCAGAAATAAGGCTTATAATGTTCTATCATCTTAGTTTCACATGCTAGCATGCTAACATCTGCTAATTAGCAGTTGAGGCTGATGGAAGTGTCATTAGTATATAAACAAACTGAAATTTTGACATGATGATAGTGCTCGGGGAAAAAATAAGGGGCAAGAGTTATTGCAATTCGTGTTGACGGGGAACATGAATATCTGTGCAAGCTTTTGTGCCACTCCATGTAGTGTATGAGATATTTCTAATAACAATATATGGCACCACCTGTTGGTGATGCTGCATAAGTAATTAGCATTCATCGTCTGGACATCATGAATATCTGCTCAATCTTTCACAGAAAACCATCAAATAGTTGAGATATTTCAGTCTGGACCAAGTGGCACACCGGTCGACAATCATCTGTGGTTCATTGAGTCTATTCGCTCTAAGGTTTCAGCCTAAGCTACAAGTACGTATGAAAATATCAGACAGCAACGACTGCATGAAGCAGAGACACTGTTGATGTGTTGCACAGAAGGAGAACTTGAGGAAAAGTGGATGACATCAAACTGTCTTCTTCTGTTTATTAAGATTTTCATGTTCATATTATACTGAGATATTTTCAGAATATTTTGTTTACCCCCTGCCTTGCAAAGTACATCTTTGACCTGTAGAAATCACTACGACCCATTTAACATGCAAATAAATGGTGTAGTTGTTGAGAAAGTCTTTATGTGTTGGATGTGATTTTTTTAAAATTATTTTGTGTGTAAATCTATAAAATACAGTTTTCCAGTATTCCAAACTACAGTTTTACAAGTCAATGATTATTTCAGTGACATGTGTCTTAGCCTCCATGTACATATTTTTAGCATCAGAAAAGTCTTTGAAAGTAATGGATGTACCTTAAAGACACTTTCAAACAGTATGTTAGGTAGCAAAAGATTATTTGCCAATTTGGCCCAGGTCTGCACTCTGCACATTTTAGCCCTTTCATGGGTATGTAGAAAGCATAGAGTCCACTCTGAAAGTGGCCAACGTTTGCACTAACAACCCACATGTATTCTCAGCAGCAGTCACATATCCATTTTCCTATTTCAAGAGGCCGTCGTCATTTTTCAGACTAGCCAAGCTCCTTTGCTTTTCTTGGTCTCCCTCTCCCTCACAAACGGGGACAAACGTGTCTACATTCACACAACTTCAACACAATGAAGCTGCAAAAGAACACACAAAATATACAGCCTCTCAATTTCCTTAGCCACTGAATCTGCTAAAGAGGAAAAAAAGGTTGGTAGATGCTACTGTCAGCGATGGTTATTACAAAAAAAATTAAAGAAACAAAAGGGAAAAAAAGCTGTACAAAGTTCAGTTCTTCCTCAAAAGAAGCTTCAGAGTTGCCATCTGTCCAATGTTGATGACACTGTTTTTGCACAAAGGTTGAGGGCACGTTGGGTCAAGCAAGTTTGAAGTTTGATACAATTTTTTTTTTTTTTTCATTTAAAATAACATCACCTTAATAAAGTTCATCAATCTCAATCTATAATTTTCAGGCCCATCTCCCAAATGGATTTCCAAAAATTCTGTATTTCAGGATGGCTAAAATCACCCAGATTCGCCTAGAACTGCCACAGCTTTCAAGGCTGAATCCTGGTTAGGCTTAAAATCTAAACCCCTTTTCATTAAGTCCTTTGAAAAAGCAACTACATATCCCGTGGAAAAGAAAGGATGTCAAAACTCAGAAGTGACTGTAATCTTTTGAGAAATGACTGATCCCAAGCAGCCAGATCCGAGGAGGAAAGAGAGAGAACAGACGATTCAAAGACGAGAGAATTTCAGAATCAGGTTCACAGGACATGTACTGTATTAAAAGTCTCTCCCTGTTCTGTTCAAGGTCCAGAAATGCAAATGTTAAAGTGTTCCACAACAGAGAGGCAACAAGTGTTTCATCTATTTTTCCTCGAGCTTGTGTCTGTGGGCTGGCTGCTGCTTTTCATATTGAATCCTGTGATATCACTGTCCTGCTCACCTCTCGCCCTTCCATCCACCCAGGGATTGGACAAGTAACCATGGGCATCTATACCATACAAGTGCCGTCCATCTTTACTCCGGGCAGATAGATTGGTTTGGTCCAGTGAGCCTGTGCTGTTACATTTCTTCACCAATGGGGATGCCAGAGAGCTCGGGGTGAGCAGTGATGTCAGTGAGAGGCTATTCAGTGTTTCTGACAAGTGTTCGCTGTTGAGGGTCTGCCGGCAGCCGTCCCCACCCGCCCCTGTGCCCATGTCCTCATCTGAAGGGTCCATGGAGTCCTGCCGGGGGCAGCCAGGGCTGGTGCTGCCACCGCCACAGCTGCTTTGACTCCTCTGGTGCCCCCTGGTGGCTTGGAGGTTAAAAGTAGTACTGCGTCTCTTTAGTGAAGGGTTTTCCTGGTCTCCTGTGTCCGGTCCCTGGGGGTGTAAGGGATGACTGGGGATGGGGCAGAGGAGAGGCATGGGGAGGTCCAGATCTCGAGGTGGGGATACGCTGAAGCTGAGTCCTTCCTCTAAAGTGGTCTGTAGGCTGCCCTCTGAACTACCTGTGGCCAGGGAGGAGTCACTGTGAGACGGGTGCTGCACACAGAGGAGGTGAAAGAAAATAAGACAAAGCCATCATTGTTTAGTAGACAAAAAAATATAAACTGATGGATAAGATTAGGATTAAACTGTATTTCAAATGATTATCAACATCGCACCCATATTCAAGATGTCTAATCTCATTTAGGCTGAAATGGATGTCTGTCTGATGTACTGTCAAGCTTACATAAAAATACCTCTCTGCTATCTCTCATGTTTGCTAGAAGGCGCAACTTTTCTGTTGAGTTTTGTTTATATTTCAGTTCAAATTATTTCCTGAATCTGTAGTGCCTTGAAGTACAAAGTTAACAAAGCTCGACTGGGCTGAGTTGTTTTGTTTTCCAGGGATTGTGCTTACTGTATTTTGCTCAATCAATGCAGCCAGAACAGTTTAAAGTTAAACAGAGCAAGATTTTAAATTGCTATTTGAAAATGTGGAACAAAATGGCAGATTTGAATCATAATATAGAGCTAAAAAATGTTTCAAAATATAACTTTTAATCCATTCATCATCATCAATCAATCAGTAGTGCAACAGATCTGTAAAATAAATTTCAAGTTCATCCTGATTGGTGCAACACACCCATTGTGTGTTATAGGCATTTGTTTCATTGAAAATATTACATGGGAAAGAGGGTGTCAGTCATTGGAGAGTAAGAGATTGGAAGAAATTGAGAGATTGGCAGAAAAAGAACCAGACGACAGAGGGCAGAGGTGCAGAGAGAAGGAACATCAGAGAAAGACATAACAAGATGAAGGTAATACAAGAAAAAAGGGACAAGAGAGAATGTGAATAACATGAGCCAAGAACAACAGTGTGCACAGAGTCGGTATCAGGCTCAGGGCTGGCCGGGCTAATTAGCTGAGTGCCGCAGAGCATTACTGTAGCAGCTGAGGATCACAGATGCACTCAGACATGAGCTAAACAAAACCAAACAGGTAGAGGGGAAAGAAGATAAAAATCTGTCTCCATGGTAACACAGGAACAAGAACTAAAATAAGGGCCTTTTCACTCGTGTTTGTTTCATGCAGGAGCCAACAGAGGAAGGTGTTAGATTCAATAGGAATGAGATCCTAGCTTTAATTATAACTAAATAACTTCACCAGAGTTTCACACTACAGTGGGACATCAATGGAGGGTGGTAGGTGTCATGTTCTCAATTTGGTAATACAACAGGTTGTGTATGCTCAGTTGTAAGTAGCTACTGAAGCCATTCGTGAGTTTTTAGTTTCTGAATGATAAACCCTACAAGTTGCTTTTTCACATCTAATCATATCACTTTTTCTTCTTGTAGTGTTGGTTTCTGACAAAACTGATGCTATCTTTTGCAAAAGGCTGTTGAAGCTCAGATACTATAGACAAATTGTAATAAAGTCATTTTAAATCAATACTTTCTATAAATATTTAGTCTTTTGTCACTGTGTGCGCCCATATATTAAGGCATGTTACAGTATCAAGCTTGCAGATCACTGTATTTGTGCTGAAAAGCTCATTCTTATACCTCATTTGGCAAATCCCATCTGAATGCCTGAAGTGTTTTTGATGCATGACAACTTTGGTTCACTGAACGTTCTCATAGGAATTGTCTATTTACACTGCTCCATCATGTCTCTGATGTTTTGCACAGAGAGACTGATGTCAGGTCCTTATTTGTCTATTCACCCATCCATCCATTCAGACACACAAGTTCATCCATCTGTCCTTAATACCTGAGAGCTCAGGGGCCTGCTGTTCGCTCCAGGCGAGCGAAGGGAGGCCCAGGAGGCTGGGGAAGCCAACCTGGACGGCCCTCTGTCTCCTGGGCCAACACTGTTCCCAGGACTGCCTGGATGAGCCGCGGCAGCAGGGTGGAAGAAGTCTGCTGGTAGATGAAAGACAGGTGAAAACTCACCACCACCTCCACTGCAACTTCCACCATCTCCATCTGAAAAGAAAAGGTATCAGTTTAATATAACAATGTCAGCGCTAATGTTAATAATTTCATTACATATCAAGTGTCGAGACATTTGACACTTTCATATATAACCAATAAGACCCTCAGTGCAAGACTACTTTATTTCCCTTGAGGAGTTCTGTTCAAACAGAGTAAATATTTTTGTGGTGTGCCTCAAGGTTGAGACCTGGGCCTCATTGTTTTCTGTCTCTACATTCTGCCATTAGATTATTTCATCTGCAAACAAAATTGGTTTCTATTACTACACAGATGACACACAACTCAATATTTCTGCTTCTCCTGATGATATGAGTCATGTTGGCAATCTTGTAAATAGCATTTTAGAAATTAGTGACTTGATGGCTCATATTTTTCTTCAGGTAAAGAAGAAAAAGCTTAAGCTTAATTTGGTTATTGAGCCAACAAGGAGAACCTCATTTCATCTTAGTGCAAATTATGTACTTAGAAATATAATGTAGTGTAAAATGTAATGTTTGATAACAATTAAAATTTTGAAGCACACATTCGAATCACCACAAAACTGTATTTTACCACGAAAGAAAAACATTGTCAAGGTCACACCACTTCTCTCATAGGACAACTCAATTGACAAACTCATTGAGTCTTCCATTTTTTTCCCTTCCACTTCAAGTCATATCAATTACTGTAATGCATTAATGCACAGCATTATTACTGTAGTAATGTACACAATGTTGACTGTTCTTCATTGCCTGAACTGTTGGAGGACTAAAACATAAGTCATAAATGTGTATAAAATGCCTTGTATGAATAACGTTTTTATATTATGATCAGTAAGACAGACTGCAGAGAAGTGTCCATATTATTAGAAGTGCACACTGAGTAGTAGAAAATGCATGGACAGTCCTAGATGGAAATTGCATTCTAAAAGTCACCAACAAGTGGGCCAATATCATACCTCAGCGGTTTAACATTTTTGCCCCCAAAATATTTTGAAATAGTGATCTTAATATTGTTCACACTTGCAGAGCTCACAGGAGACAAATCTTGCATATTTAAGAGACATAAAAGGTGAACTTTACGGCAAGTATTTCATCCACAAACCTGATAGAATTTAGGTTATAGATATTAATTTATCAAATAATAGTTTCATCTTTTTTAAGGGTCGCTGAGTGAAGTAATATTTTTTGTTGCCATTAAACACACAATGTAAACACCTACTCTATGTCTTTAGTGACATCCCGTCTGCAACACTCTGTGATGTTGGAACAGCCCCCCTGAATTGACTTTGACTTGTATTGCTCCATCTGTTCCAGTGATGACGGTCATGTTACGTGGGGGTGGTGAGCCATCAGCATACCATAACATGTCATTCATCTACATCTCTGTGTCTGCGTTGTCGCTGGCCTCATCTATCACTGCTTTAATTGCAGTGGAAGTCAATCAACTGTAAGGAATATGAGACACGTCCTTGTGTGCCTGTCGGCTCCAGAGCCATTCAGAAAAAAAAGCCTCATCTTATTTAAATGATACTATCAATGTCACGTCAAAGTCATGGCTTAATGAAATCGTGATGGTTAAATACCAGTAAGGGTCATAAAGAACACTGATAAGGATAATAAGAAATGCTGATGAAAGGTAACCCTTAGAGGGATTATTTTAATATGATTGGGTGATGTGAAAGAGTCAACTGAACCATTTTGCTGCTGTTCGGATTAAAAAATGATCTACAAAATGCAGGTTTTACTGAAGGAAAAATCATTTTATTGTTCAAATTATTCGACCCTTGACTGCAAATATTATTGCATTTGTAAATGCATCAAGCACATGGGAGAAGTTTGCCTTCAGGGCTTTTTGGCAGAACGGCTGTGCTTATGAACTAACCTTGAGGAGGTTTCTTGTGAAAAAAAAAACACTTTGTTTATGTTCCATGTATAATGTATGTGTACAAAATTTCATTGTGTGTGTCTCTTCGAGGTCTATCAAACGTTTCGAGCCTGTTTTTTAAGCTATTTGAAGACTGCATTATTTACATTTACGTCTTCTACTTTTCATACTTTTCCTTCATGCCCTTGTTGCCTCCATTGAATCGTGGCAATGCCGACCATCAATCAAATATCATAAAACTGGCGGCAGGACAGTGCATGCATTGCTGCGCTACTCTAAATGCATGTGTTTTCTTGCGAGTTCACATGGGACACAAACAAATCAGGGATTTACTCATAAAACATTGAGTCATGCTGGTACGAATGGTCAGAAACCTTACAAATGTTTCACACCTCAAACTATCATTTCATTTATCATTTATGATACTTGCTATTCGGAAAGTTTTTTATAAATTGTTTCTGTATACTGTTATATTATGTTGAACATTTGTGCTCATATAATGCAAAATGCTAAACAATAAAAACAGAGTTAAACATACACCAGAAACTTTACAGACATCTGGTGTTCACTGGTTTATTTCAAAGATACTTTCCTCACCAGACAAACAAGACCATTTGTCGTCTGTTCAAACAACTTAAATAAAACTATGCTCATTTTAGGTTGTTATGGAATAAAACAAACAAAAAACCTACATATTTTGTTATTAAGGTGTGACAACTTAAGTATGTCACAGATTCATTCGCTCTGTATGACAGCACTAACTAAATACAGTATCTCAGATGCTGTGCTTCCATCACGTCTACCTGTGCAATGTGACGGACTTGGCTGCTCCAGCGAGGGAGTATTCAGCTGAGGATGGACGCCCACCTCAAACAACTCCTGGACCCCTTCCTCACTTCCTGATCTGGAGGGCTGAAGCCCTCTGTAGCCACCCTGGGTGGGCAACTCCTCCGAACTGTGGGAGTCACTGCTGCCCCTCTGACAGTGTCATGCATGATATGAAAAGGAAGAGAGAAAGTGAAGATAAGAGAAGCCGGTGAAAGAGAGACAAAGAGACACAGGGAGAATACGCATGATATCCAGGTGCACAGATGTTCACTGGAGCAATCATGATATCAAACTGAAGCCTTTCATTTCCCCTTGTCATAATGGAAATCTGAGTACAATTTGATTCCAATTTCAAAAAGCTCCCTTTTCATGTCCCTTCCATTATCCATCTATACAAGTCTGATTAAAACTGGATGTGGTAAAAAGAAAGTAACAACAGGCTTCAAAGCTTCAAATTGCTCGGCTGTTGTTGTCAGTTGTAAACTGGATCAAATGAACTGGCCTTCAATAACGTAGTGATGAAACAGGCCAGGTGGAACCGCTGTGAGCTAAGAGAGAAGTGTTCATGGGAAGATATGAAAGTGTGTGTGTGTGTGCTCACACACATGCAGACACACACACCAGGAACCCAGCATGCCCATGTCGAGAGCACGGAGGGAGGCAGGTGTTTTAATCAGGCAGTAAGGCATGTAAATAGTAATTAATGATGATTAGCAAGATGGAAGGAGTGTGATGACAAGAGCTCTGACTCCCCAAAGCCCGAAAGACATGTACGCATGTGTGTGTGAGTGATTATTACAGTTATGTACATATCAGGGGTTTAATCTTACAAAAATGGCTCCATCCCTCACTGGTTTGAATAAAGTTACTGAAATATTCATTGGTTGATTATTGATTTTTAGTACAGTAAAAAGCACAGCCTCCACTCTTGTGGTTTCAGGCTTTCCATGTGATTTCTCAATCTGGCTGCAGGGATTTGCTCCCTTGCATCAGTGAGGTCCAACACTGATGCTGGGAGATACGGTCTGTCTCACAGTCGGTGTTAAAGTTAATCCCTAAGGTGTTCGATGGGGATGAGATCGGGGATCTGTGCAGGCCACATGAGTTTTTCCACGCCAAACTGGGCAAACCATTTCTTTATGGACCTGGCTTTGTGCATTTGGGGACATTGCCATGCTGAAAGATGAAAAAGGACGTCCCCAAACTGTTGCCACACAGCTTGGGACACAGAATTGCCTAAAATATCACTGTATGGTGTTTTGAGATTCCATGAAATACAGCCGCAGACTAAAAGTACACAAAGGTATGTAGATTTATTACGCCCAACTGTTTTTGGCCACATGGCATACTTTTGTAAGCTCAAATCTAGAATAATAAAATTGATGTGTAAACCTAAATTTAAAAAAGTAATTGTCTAAGTTTTTAATTGCAGTTTGCTTCATATCATTATTTTGGACAATTGTATGTTGTAAAACAATAACACAATGCATGTAAGTGTAAAATCCATACGTGTGAAATGACAGTAAATGTCGATGTGTGTATGTGTGAGTACCTTGCTGTCTCTTACCAGCAGCTGGTAGCTGCTGTGTTCGTCCAGGCTCAGGTCATCAGGTAGCGCCAGAGAAGATGACTTGTCTGACAGCTGCTCTGACATCAGAGATGCCTGCTCCACCTCCGCCAGTTGTATCTGTCAGACCAACACAAAGGACACACAGGCAAGTAACATCCATGGTATAATTTGTCAACAGGTAGTGATGCCACCACACAGCAGTATTAGACTTTATAAAAGAGGGATTGAGAGAGAAACAGCAAGGTATATCATAAAAGATGCATTATATTGAAACAATAATTTATGTGGTATTTCTATCACACCGTTTTAAAGGAAATTTGTTTTTAACAAAGTTATTGATATCAAAACAAGTCTAACATACATACAACAGATTTGATAGAAATGACACATTTAAATGATTGCTTGTATGAGATTGTTATATGTGATAAAGGTTTCTTTTTTTTCATTTACTTAGGGTAGGGTCTATTGATGCCGTATTGCCTGGTTAATTTCAACATTCTAGAAACCTTTAAAATCAAGGAAATTACTCTCACCAACCAACACTGACTACAGAACATAGGAAATAAATACATAGCATAGAAAGCATAGAAAATGGATGTGTAGTATTTTGAAGATGTTAAATTTTCATCTCACTGTTGGAAGATCAAATAAATATGAGATAAAACTTTGAGGGTTGAAAAAAAAGGAATGCAAAAAAAAGAGAGCAAAAGATGAATGTACTGTATAAGAAATGAAGACCACATTGGATTATGATAGCATATTTGCAATCTATCATTCATGTCAATACTTTTAGTAAATAATTTAATGTGAGAAGAAAAGGAGATACCCAGGTAGGTCACACTTTTACATATGCATCCTAGTATCTAGAACACGTTAACAGTAAGCTGCTGTGACTCATACAATGACCCCCACTCACAAAGCTACAGATTGAAATATGCAATCTGCACATATATCAGGTCGAAATCATGGAATCACCTTTGGTCTTGGCTGAAATTGGTTTCACTTGTTATGTGTGACTGATGTTCTCACATGTCTGTGTGCGTCATGGCTGAATGCACTTGTTGAGCAACCAAGTTTAGAGGTCGTGTGGTGGTGAAACGTATGATTGGACCTTTGAGAGGGTTCACATGCGTGATTGTACAAGGCAGAGAAAAATGTCTGAGCGTTATTACCAACAGCTTAGCCCTCCAATATTGGATATAGCTATTTCAATCCTTATAGAAAATAAAATCTGGGTATTAACAGTATCTGATTTAATTCAAATGAAATGAAATCTTGCAAAATAGGCTGGTCTGAATATAAAAATACCACCTAAAGTGCATATATCTTCATGAAATATGCACTTTAGGTGGTATTTTTACCTCTTTATGATGATTATGTCAGTTAGTCATCAGCATCTTTTACTCGATACTGTCATGATTGTCACGTTTTTGGCGAAGGTAGCACATATTGCAGAGGACGCTGGGCATAGGAATGTAATCCTTTTTTCCTATTTGCTCAAAAAACACCACAATGCCACATCTATGAAAATACTATTACAGTACTGTACAGTGTCTTGATTGCAATGCAGTGCTAATCTGCATATCTATTACCAGGATATCAAAGTGACCTTCTTCTGACATTTCTGGGATTTTACTGGGGAAAATGGTTTGAAAGGATATTTTACATTAATCCGAAGAAGCTTTAACACCATCCTGGGTGTTACGTATTGCACAAGAAAGATTTTTGCTGCAAACTTCCTTTTAAAACAATGATATCTTATAAAATGATAACTCATTTGAATAATTTATTTGGGTTTTCATAATTATGTAGCTGAAATTAACACAACAGGAGTATCACATTGCTCAGAGAAAAAAAGAAAAGAAAAAAAAAGTATATACTTGGTATATAACTGGTTAAATAAATACAGGAAATCCCAGAGCTTTGGAACGTGTAGAATTATTTACAGCTCATAATATGTGATGCGTTATTTGAGTACACTGACTTTCTGTCTAGGGATAGATAAACAAATATATAAATAGATATCATTTTCTAGTGAACTGAACCGTACATGAAGAACCTGGGGAAATGGAGGACGATGTGGATTCACTGTCATATTTGATCTTATATTGACTGGGGGATACAGATATTTGCATCTGTGGGATTGCCACACACAGTTGTTTGCGATGCACACTGTTGCTATGTGGTTTGGTAGAGCTCTGCACATTCATGAGATATAATCATGTGAGAATTTTCCTTCCACTCACTCACACACAGACACCATGGCTAATGTGATAGCTGCATACGTTTATGGGAGAGACACACGTGCCTCTTTCTCTCGATATACACTACAGTATATATTTCAAACACAAACACGCTGGATTTTTTTTATTTCTGCAGACATGGTTTGTGTGAAGAATCAAACAACTTTGATCCTGGACTGCACAAAATGCTAGACCACTGGTGTTTATTTTGCCGTACAAAGGCTTGTTACTGGGGCAGTAACCTATTCAAGTACACTAGAGTACCCCTTGTTTATTAAAGTTGTATCTGCACCAGTTGTACCAAATGTACTTTTAAACTGTGGTGTTTGTTAGTTCTGCACAAATTTTTCTCCATATAAGTCCAATTCAGTGATCTCCTCATGTCCTGTCCTGTCTGAAAGAGACAGTGCTGACAGATCAGTCCCTAATGCTGCAGCAAGGATGCGATCCCTCACTGGCTTCCCACTAGCGAAGGCTTTTTTTGTGACCAGAAACTCAACTGAGCAGAAACACTGCAGCCAGGCATTTAAACCAGATCTCTGGACAAGTAATTACTGTGCTACAGTATCTAGAGTAATGACACACTTAAAAAACTGCCCATTTAGTTTAGACTGAATTGGTACAAAGCTTAAACTATTAAATACTTATTTGCACCTTGTATGGTGGGTGCATATTTTGGGTCCATTATGCTCTGTTTACAATACACTTGGGAAAAATGGACAATAGCCAATAGCTTGGGCCTTAAATATCGCTTATTACACTTGCTCCAGATGATGCAGTTTTGTATGATTGAGCCGCCTCAGGTTAATCTCACTCTCTGAGCACTGTGAACTACAAAGTGAAAAACAAAAAAAAAAAACACATATGTGATAAAAGGAGAAATGAGAGAAGATGAAAGAAAGTGCAATAGAGAGATCTGGACAGTTAAAAATACAATTGGCTTAACACTACTTAGTAAAAATAAATCTACATCTGATGCATGGGCGAATATTGTTAAAAAAAAGGGAAGTTTAAGCACAGTGCCCATTGGTATTAAAAGGCCTTTATAAACATGACTAATAATAAGAGCTTTCCAGCAAGAATGAACGAGACAGAAGGGATGTGTGTGTATATGTGTGTTTGTGTGTGCAACACCACTAACCTCTTGTGGGTGGCCCTTACAGTCCTTGCAGACGGGAGCAGAGCAGTAGTGGTGGAAAACTGAACCAGAGAGGTTGTCAATCATGTCCCCTTCCAACGAGTCCTTAATAAGCAGAGACACACTGTCCAGCCACTGGCTCTCCTGCAACATACAAGCACACGCACAGACACTGTATTAACCTTTTGGTTTGTTTGTAGATGTATATTAAAAAATGTAATGCAAACATACTGTGAACACATAATTTCAAAGAATAGTTTAACATTTGGGGGAATTGGCAGACTCATTTTCTTTCCGAGAGTGAGATGAGAAATTAATGTATCTCCCTGTAAAACTACAAAATCACATTTATTTTGTAGTTAATTTGTGGTCTTTAGAGACGTTGGTAGACATATGCTCTCACCAGGCTAGTTGTTTCCCCCTGCTTCCAGTCTTTATGCTAAGCTAGGCTAATCTTGTCCTGGCACCAGCTCTTTTTAATGCACACAAATGACACTGGTATTGCTCTTCACTCTCAGGTGCAAGTGCAAATATGTGTATAATGTTGAACTGGTCCTTTAAAATTTCTTGTAATCAGGGAATGTCAGCTGTACACAACCATCCAGCTGGTATCCATCTAATGTTTTCTGGGGCTATGTCTTGGCAAGCATTGCCGAGAGTCCAGTAAGTTACTGGTCCAGGCCAATAAATTTGGATACTTATTGTCTGTACAGACTAAACAAACCAGATATAATAATAATGTGTTAAGACTTTATTGCTAAGCTAAGCTAACTAGATGCAAGCTCTAGACTCATATTTACTCTACAGACATGAGAATCTTCTCATCTAACTGGAGGCAATAAAATGAATAAGCATATTTCCAAACATGTCAAACTACTTCTTCAAATTCTCACCACCGCTGTCACTCTACATACAGAATGGAAAGTTGTACAATTTCTTGTCGCGGCCACAGGAAATATGAAAA
The DNA here is from genome assembly GCA_033000465.1 of Sciaenops ocellatus. Taxonomy (NCBI): domain Eukaryota; kingdom Metazoa; phylum Chordata; class Actinopteri; family Sciaenidae; genus Sciaenops; species Sciaenops ocellatus. Next base: position 19,041,042 of record CP136867.1, read on the forward strand.
TTATTATACATATATATGTTTTACATCAAACACTTTCACAGACTCAATGTCTTATCCATCTTTCTCATCTGCTCCAAATCTCCCCTCTTCCTCTTCTTCCTCGCCCTTGATCTCACTCTTTCTTCCTCAAGTCTTTTATACAACATCTGTAATTCAGACTAAACCTTGTGTTGTTTAATTAACCACAATCTGTTGGAGCTGGTGTTATTTTCAGCTGCTGCTGGCAGGTTCCAGACAGATATTGATGACTATTGCCTGCTTTAAGCCATACCAAAGGAGCAGATGAATGTCATTGTTGTAAGATTAATTGCATGGACCAAAAAAAAAAAAAAAAAAAAAACTACACTGGTCTACTTTAGCTGTAGATGACTACGAATTCCCACTGAGTGGCACTGGAGAAAGATTCCTGTGAAGAAGATTTTACAAAGTCAGCAGGATGGTTGAATTTGGACAATAAATGAAGAGAAGGATAGCTTTTTGAAGCTGCTTGTTTGTTCTTTTTCTTGGTTTTCACTCAGGCTTCTTTGTACTGGACCATCAGCGATCCTGGGACCCCGTCTCTTTCTCTCTTTCTTTTCCCTGGCTGTTGGTGCCTCATTCCAGATGTCTTAGCTCTGGATCTTCGGTCTCTAGGAGATTCATCCCCTCCTCATGTCTCTCTCTCTCTCTCTCCCTTGAGTACATGCTGTCCTTGTCTCTCTCTCCCTCTGTGTTTGTTTCCTCTCTCATCTCTGTGTGAATGGCGTTCTTTATATATGTTTACATTCTATCTATAATCTTGTTATCCTGATTGTCCGTACTGTCGTTTTTCTACTCAGTACATGTGACATGTATTCTATCGCAAGAGGGATGCATCCTCATGTGCTCCCCCTGAGGTTTCTTCCATTCTTTTCCCCGTTAAAGGCTTTTGTTCTGGGGATGGGTTTTCCCTTATCTGAAACGAGGTTGTAAAGTCCCTTGTGGCGATATTGAGCTTCATACAAAATAAACTTGACTTTACTGTTCAGATTTTCTTTCAAGCTCACTCAACCTCGGTTAGACTGAATCTGTCTGTAGTGAGCTTCAAAAACCATGACTCTGACAGTGACTATGTAGCAGTTATGAACAAGAGCGAAACATCCAACAATCAATACATGAAAACATTCAGGTAAAAATGCTCCCATTTTGTAGCCTCCAAACCTCTTGTCTTTGACAAGCATGCAAATTCACAAGGGCTGACCATCCATCTATGAATGAGTGAGTAACCACAGTTTAAGACTGACAGCCCACAGTGGTAGCCTGTAGTGTTGTAAAGTAATACACCAGCAGCCAAAAAAATAGAAGCAGTATAATAATCAAAGTGTTAATTAAACTGTTAATGTAACAGTTTGCCTTTGTTTTATCCTCTAAACAAGTTCAGCTTTGGTTTGTTTAATATCTGTCTGATTGTCTGACTGCTCAAGTTTCTTTGCCAATCAGCAGTGGCTTCTCTGCTGTTCAAGATCTCAGCAATTAACTTGATTTGTAATGTTATCATAGCTATAGTATCAATAACCAAAATTACTGAACTGTTGTAATAAACTGGAATTATCTTTTCAGGCTATCAAGTTGTAGAAGATTATTTTCACACTTTAAAATTTCAAAACCAATTGTGAGAAGCTGAACATGTTGTTTGTCCATATTTTATACTTTTTGTAGAATATTAAAAAGTTGATTCATGTTGGTACAAAATATTGTATACTCTCTATTCGGATGAGTTAATATTTTTCATGGTGTTTGCATTATTTATTATCTGAAATGCAGTTGCAAGCAGGAAAAGGTTAAGTGCAAATATTTTTATTTTCTGTTGAATTTCACTTTAAAGCCTTGGAGCAACATGAAGCTGGAGGCCTTTTCTTGGTCAGTCGGGTTTCCCAATAAACTATTCTCTTTCTTTTTCGTTCAAGTTGAATTTTTTCATGTCAACTCTCATTTTCCTGCTGCCGTGTCAAAAGTTTAAACTGCTTGTTCCTTCCAGTTGCTGGGCTTTCCTACTTTTTCTCTCCATGTAAGAGTTTCTGCTGAAGGGTGTGAGGTGAAGAGGGCAACCACAGCTGATGGTCAGACCTTGGCAGCACCTACTGATGTACTGTACACACACACACACATACACATTGTTTCAAGTGCAGGGAGATGCACAGCGAGGGGTGAGGCAGCCTGATTGATTGGCTAAGCTGGGGGCCTTGGTTGTGGTAAATAGTGCCTATGACCCTGTTTGATTCACTGCACTGCCATCTGGTTTCTCCCATCCAGAATGCTCTCATCCACTCTGAACCTCCACACTGTAGATCATCTCTCTTTAGTTATATGTTTATCCATCAAATTTTTACATTTTACTGTATATCTGTTTGTTGGTCATAACTGCTGGGGTGGAGGTGGGTCCAATTATATCTGCTCAGCTATATGAACAGCAGCTGTAGCAGTTAGTGATTGCAACAATAGGCAGCAAAAGAGTGAGAACAATTTAAGAACACTGTCCTAATGAAAAAAGTGCATTGGATATGTCGTAGTTAGTATGTTGGGTCTAGTTTGAAGGCATTGCTTCATTTATGCACCACTTTTATATGCAGGACACACAGGAACAGCAATATGCCAGCAGCACAAAAGCAGCAGCTGCAGTCCTTCGTCAGTGTCCACATTGAACCTGTTCAGCCAAACTACTGCTGTACTCTGAAGCGCCGCATTTATTTTTACCACTCTATAAAAGAGTTTCTCTCTCTTGGTGTGTCTAACTTTCACTCTCCGGTGCCCTGCGAGCTTCATACAAACTAATTATGACAAGTGAGTGTCTGCTCAACTACATTTGATTGGCTTTTTCAATTCATCTTTTGTTCATAAATCATTATGATCATCTACTGCTGGAGTCATTAGCATTTGAGTGTTTCCAAGTGCATGAACCATTAAACGGTAATTTGAATAACACTGGTCTGGCTTTGTTACATGTTTTGTTAGGGATCAACTTATTCCAGATATTACACTGGATGCTTTATATTCTGCAGGGATTCTACACCTGTATTTTAATTTCATCATTAGAATAACACAGCACGGAAAAAAGGGAGAAATTCACATTTTGACAATGGATTGATTCTTTTATGAACTCTGGATTCTGCATGTGAGCTATGCATTCATTTCTGAAAAGGCCAACTTGTCTCCACAGGGAGTCTTGTTAATCAGCACTGTGTTTCTATTGTCTTGTTTGCCCACTGTACTTGTACCGATTTTTCATGAAGAAGCCACAGAAAGGTATATATCTCCGATTACTGCTTGATTTGTACTTGTTTATATTATTAAGGCTGGTGTTCTACTGACTCTTCACTGATGCCCTTTTAAAACAGTCACATGATTGCGAGTTTAAACTTTTTGATCAAAGAATTTGTGACATGTAGAAGAAGATGTGATTCCTCTGTTGTAAGATCTAAAATTGTATTCATTAAGTTGGACTTCTGTGTGTTTAGGTACTTTTACACAAAGTTTGACATAATTAATAACTTGCTCGTAGTTACTGCATGTATTTTATTTTGTATACTTATTTTCCTTCAGCAATCTGAAGTGTTTCTAAATCTCACTACAAATGCTCATAAAAATAGGCAGAACATTGCGCTTATAGCCTAACAAAGCCATTTGCTGGCTAATCAGAATAGAGATTTAAAGCGCAGTGCATATAGGAAGACATATAAAGAGTCCCTCCTCTTTCTCATCTCTCTTATGCTCTTCTGGTTAAAAATACCAGTAGGCTGACAGACAATGAGCTATAAGCACAATGAGACTGTGGCGGAGCCTGCCACCCACTCACAATCTCCCTCTGTCTTCCAGCCCTTCCACAGTCAGCCTCTCTCTCTGTTCTCTCCTCCCTTCTCTCTCACCCATTGATTCAGTGTCATTCTTTAAGATGGATGACAGTATTAATTTCCTTTGGTCTGAACCAAAGTACAAAAGATTACTTAGGTGCATTAGGTTCACATACGCAGTTATAAACATAACAAGGCTTAATGGTAAAAAAATTTCGGACTCAAGTCCAGATAACTTTAGCTAAAAGGGTGAACACACGTTATGCTTGTTGGGCCGATTATAGTCATGACAGTATGACAAGTGATCAGACAACATTTTGAGTCTATTTCAGTCTGTGCCAGATGGTGTTGTTGGTAGGGGGATAAATTCATACAGTATGACTGACAGTAATGTATTTTTTAGCCACTTGGAGGCGGCAGAACAAGCTGTAAAAACAATACAAATTACAAAAGTTAATATAGCAAAAATGTTGGCAAACTGTTGCCTATTCACACATACGAGTACACAAGCAGCAACATGAACATTCATTTGGAGTCATGTTTTTGGCACCTCAAGAATAATCCAAAAATGTTTGCTGCAGCTGGACTAAATATCAAAACAATTGCCAAAAATAGCCTGAATAGATCAGTCGAGCTGATGAGGACTGCAAAAAAAACAGTGTGCAATTATACTTTGGCTACACTGAATATACAATGTGTGCGTACCATACGTGGAGCGCGTGTGCAGCGGAATTATAGACTGTATAAATAAAACTGGACGTAGTCTCTGTGGCGTCACCCACAGGTTTCTGAAGAGCCATTTTAGAACTCAGTGTGGTGACTCTGGCCATAGTCATTTTGGCAGACCTGACTCCACCGGCTCACGGCTAATCCAAAGATGCAGAGCGTGGGTGGAGCCGAGCTGGGTTGAAAGAAGCATGGCTAAAACCAGCCTTCTGTGACAGTGCCTACCTGTCACTCAAAGTGGATGCATGCTCTGGCAATTATGCATAATATTAAGCTTTAATAAAATGTGAACAGGGAAATTAGCTATTGAGAATAAAACAGTTTTTTGTACCAGGCTGTAAACATGCTTATTTCTGCTGTGAAGTTTGCCATTTTAACATGTGGAGTTATGGAGATTGACTTGTTTTGAAGCCAGCCTTTAGTGGCCGTTTTGGGAACTGCAGTTTTTGGCACTACCATGTTGGATTCATTTCACAGCTACGGAGGTTGCAGCTTGTATCTTTTTTCCTGGCTACATGTGTTGTGCATATATGGCGTAGGGTTGTGTGAACATGGATGAGTGAGGTAGGAGTGCTGAAACACTCCCTAAAATCAGGCATAAAAAATCATCAGACGATAAAAAAAAGTGTGAGCAGCAGAGAGAGAAGGATGTGAATATCGGCAGAATGTGATCGATTTGACATACTTTATAACTTTCTTTGATCCATTAAGTCTAATGTTACTCTACAATTCAGCTGTTTATCAGTGAAGTGAACAACACTGCAGACTGAAGTCTCTGCTAACAGTTACAGACAGATAGATGTGTGCTATATAGACTCATCTACTGTAAGATGCATCTGCATCCTCACTGCACTGCTTATCATACTCTACAGTGTGATGAACTGGTCGTGGGTCATGTCTCTTGCCTGCTTCCAGATGCTGTCTCTCCCACTTCATGTCATCTCCTGCAGTTCTCATGCATTAGTTCCGTCTTGTTGATTGTGTAGTTGCGGTGGCTACTTTGACATACTTTTTGACAAGTATGTTGGTATTCAAGTTAAATGCCCACTGCAGTGCAAAACACTCTCAAATGGTTTTATAACCATTTGATATGTTATCCTCAAATTAATACAAAAAATATATATAATATAGTTGACCTTCTCTTAGCACGCACAACTTTGAGTGATTTCCAGCGTCCATGTGTGTGAGTCATAGGCAAAACAAGATGATGAGTTTTCATTTTGGGAGTGTGTGGGATCGTGTCTCCAGTTTTTGGACCTAGCACAGCGCTGTCACACTTCAACTTTTTCATAGAGTTTGTGTAATATGGCTATGTTAACATCTACACACTACAGCTGACTATGTAAAGGATAAAGTTACTAAGCAAACAATCATTCAGTCTGCTATTTCAATCTCTCCTGTCAGCTATTATCCGGAAGAGGGCGTTGCCAGGAAACAATAAATAATAATATAAATCAAAACCAAACTGCCAATAAGCTAGAGACATTTTCTGTACACTGATAGTTTAATGTATGTGCATATAGACAAATGTCTGTGTGAAAAAAAAAAATCTATATTCAAAATATATTTATCCAAGATATGAAGAGTGGATCATGCCTGGCATAGCCAGTGTTGCACCAGCTACCTTTTGAATGGTCCACATATGTTATGTACAAATGAAATATATGGTTGTTCCATATCAACTGATATGGAACTGTTTGCTATGAAGTTTGAGACATCAACTTAAACATATATTCCAGCTTATTAATGTTGCCTCCAAGTGGCCAAAACATCATTACCGCTACTTATAAGTAGTTGGCAAGATCACAACCAGACATCAGCTTTTGCTTGCCATTTTTAGTCATGTTATATTTTAAGTAATTAAAATACTATGCAGTTATACATAAAAAGCTTTAAAAGCTTTATTACGATAACTGAGGTACAAACACGCATGCAGTGTTCTCAGGTACCACTTCAGACTGGAACAGCAATAGTTAACTCTCACAAAAGCAACAAATAGTACAAGTGTATTTATTTTGGGATGCACATTTTGCAGTTTTCTTTCTCTATATGTTAAAAAGTGGGAGCTTCTAATGGCAACTAAGGGCCAAGAATTGATCGTCAATTTCTAAAAAAAATGGTTGCTAATACCAACCTGGCAACCATTACTGATCATTTAGCAGTTTTCTTCGAATTTTGCCCAAATTGATTGAAATTGTTCTTGCTGGATTTGGGAGATTGCCTCTACTCGATTGTGTATTCAATGACTTTGTTTACCATTCGTTCAATCATTAATGTTCCATTCGTTCAATATATGTTTCTTCCTCTGCAAGTTGGTGGTAATGTTCAAGATAAAAGACTGTTCCCAGCTTTAAAATGAAAAATCAAATGTGTCTACTGAAAAATTCAGAAGTTATGAAGAAATAATGAGCATTAGTCCAGACTGCCTTTTTGTTGTTATGGATTTCTAGGTATTCTAGGACCAGTTGGCAATCAGATGCCAACACCCAGCTCCTTCTACTTCTGCTAATCAGTGTTTGTGTTTACAGGGTCATTTCTAATGAGCCACCTTGCAGTTTACTTGGTGCTGCTGTCACCTGCCCAAACACATTAAAGTTAAGGAGTAAAGACTTGTAGCGTAGAGTCACTCGGCGCAAACACACCTTTCGTCACTCCGCACGATCATTCAGTCAGTCACTGACTCAAACACACTCATTTGTCGCTCATTCAGCCACTTGCTCATTGACATCCTACAGCAATTAGTCACTTGCTCTCCTCTCATTTTCTCTCTCCTGTTGCTCTCCACTGTCATCTATATTTGTTTTAATGTCTCTCTCCGTTTCCCAATTTCACTTGTTTCCCCCATCTCTCCTTTGTTTCAGCCTTTGTTTGTTTATTTACTTGCTTCTTTCTTTCTGCCTCAGCAAGCGTACTCCTAAAAATACCTGTTCTCATTTGCAGGTGCTATAATTTTATGTAAGTGTGATTATAGATGAAGCTTGTACTGACTTGCTGTTTGAGATGCAGCAATCAGGGAGCTGAAGAATGAGAGCCACCACTGCTACTGCCCCCACTTGTGGTATTTTTAGAATGGTGGAGACAGCGGCCATTTAATATCTTTGCATGTGTGTATGTGCACATGTGCACGCGGGTTGTCTGCAGAAGTTTGAGAGTTCTGTGTGTTTTTGGCATGTTCATCATCAACACTTTGTATTTGCACAAGTGGAGCTGCGATATTTCATGAATAAAAACAACTCTAGCTGCTGTGCAGACCCACAACTGTTAATGAAGTTGATGACATCTTAAAATGATCAAGATTAACATACAAATCATGCATTGTTTAGTTTAGTATAACAATATGTCTTCAGCATGTTAACACATTAGAAAATTAAAAAAATACTTTTATTTTCTCATTTGAAATTTCTATTCCTTTTTTCAGCTTCACTGTTCCAAGTTGAATTTATCAAATTTCTTAACTGCACAAACTTGTTATAAATAACTCATTTCAACCTGATGAATGGCACCTCTTAATGAGGAGGTGAATGCTTGTGAATTTTGATCATTTTCATAACTGCCCTTATCTCCAAATTGCTATAGGAAGCTAAGTGCTCTGCTCTGTCTGTGGTTGTTTCATTGACAAAAAATCTGTCAAAGTAAAGAGTAAAAAGTCTTGCTTTCAGAAATCAGGAGATGAAAACATAACAGATGTAGTCATGTTAGTATCTGTATCAGGGGACTTGAAACTATTAGAAAATATTAATACTTAGGCTAACAATGTGTCGTCAGAGCGGCACAGTGTGACTAAAATAAAACAACGGTTTGACATTAAGTTAATCCTGTAAAATGTTTCTCTGCAGTAAAATGGTCTACGACTTAGTTGAGAGGCGGTTACAATACCACAACGTTGTCACGCTCCCCTTAGCGCCTCATACAGATGCACATGGCACCCTTTAGCATCTGTATGTGATGTACAAGACTGAAAATGCCAATCAGAAGTTCTGGGAGCCCAAGTTGACATTGCAAAATGCTTGTTTTGAGTGATCAGCAGTCACAAACAGTAAATTTCCAAATTTGAGAACCACTAGATTCATTTTCAGTCAATTGACCGACTGGTTAATCAATGAATCATTTCAGCGCTCAGTGGCTGATTTTCTAGATTCCACTCACTCTGGGTGAGACCAGTGTCTGTTGTTACCTTGGATCTAAAATGCTTCTAAATGTGTAAATATGCTATGTAATTAAACTGCTTCCCTTTCGGCTGTCTTTAAGATCGAAAATTTGCATGGTGGGTTTCATTTTGAAATTCCACCAGATTCTCTATGCTGTTTCTGTGTCTGACTTGTGGCCAGCTTGAGCTGCTCTATGCAGATTGACGCGGGTTGCTGGTCCGTCAAAAATAGAACAGCCACATATTCTCCACAGAGGTGAGTGGAGACCCACTTCAGGGACGCTTCTCAAACGAACCGCGGCAGGGCCGGTGGGGTTTGAAACATTGACTAGAACCAGTGCCAGGTGGAATTTGGGGGTTAGATGTGCATGTGCAACCTTGAATAACACTGAATATTAACATCCACTGACAGGATCCCAGGGGGCTAACCTAATCAGCGCTGTCTGGGAGAGTCTTTTGAGATTTTGAGACATTTAGATGATCACCATCTTAGATGTTTGCAGTAAGCACTTTTGTATTCATTTACTGTTAAAGGTCCAGTGTGTAAGATTTAGGAGTATTAATTGGCAGCAATGGAATACAATATTTATTAGTATGTTTCTATTAGTGTATAATCACGTGAAAATAAGATTTGTTGTGTTTTCGTTGTCTTAAAATGAGCCCTTTGTATCTACAGAGAGAGCGGGTCCTCTTCCACAGAGTCCGCCATGTTGAACCACCATTTTTCTATAGTAGCCCTGAACAGACAAACCAAACACTGATCTACATATGGCCTTTTGCTTTTAATGTGAATTTGGCAGCCAGAGTTTTTCTTACATGCTTGGAAGGAGAGGGTAAGGCGTGGGAGAGTATTCAGTTGGTTGCAATCTGCAACTTCACTGCTAGGAGTCACTAAAGTCTACACACTGGACACAGATACAGTAATGCTAAATAAAATAACGTAAACATGTAAAATAAATCACAAATAAATCTGACAGACAGCTGTATAGAGGTTACATTTCTGTTCATTGTCTGATCTAAATATGGCTCAATTGAAAAAATGAAATAAGGGGAATGTCAGATCTGATAATGAAATACCAATTAAACTAATTCCAATTTGATCAACATGGGAAGTAAATATATCTAAAATAATTGGGGTTTGTACATTGCCATAATGCAGAAACAAGAGCACTGTATAGCACAGATCTTGTCTGCATCATCAAAGGTAGAAGTATGGGCTGTATCATCAGTAATTACTCTCCTGAACATGTGAAAGTGCTCTTACCTGGGCAGGAGAGAAGAGCCGACATCGGTGATGCGAGTGTCCCTCATGAGCTGCACCCCCTCCTCCTCCATCTCGAAGCGGTACAATCACCCCGCCACTTGGACCCCCGACTGTCCCCGCTGTAATTGCACCAGACGCTCCTCCGCCCACACCAGCCCCACTTGCAGCACCACCTGTGGCCCCCGCGATGGCGCCGATGCCCCCCATCATGCAACAGAGGCCTCCCTGAGCCAGCTCCAGCTCGATCTCAGCATCCATCTCAGCGTCCTCCTGTGCCTCCTTGTTGGAGTCGTCCAGATGCTTCATCAGCACGGCCACCACCACGTTTATCAGAACAAATTGAGCCGTAAGCACAAAGGAAACAAAATACAACGGAGAGATAAACTGCAGTCCAGCGTGGCAGCCGTAGTCGCTGCCTGGACCATCCGGTGGGCACTCCCTCAGTGTGTCCTAGTGGGTGATGGGGTATTGGGAGAGTTTAGGGGTGAGGAAGAGTCAGACAGAAGAAGAAGAGGACAATAAAGTGAAAGAATAGTAGGATTTCAGTGAGTGAGTGGCATAGAAAACAGAAGGGAAAGATGGAGAAAAGGACAGAAAGACGATAAGATTAATTGTCCTGTGTTATGTTTACATTCAGTATCACTTGCCAAAACACATTCAGCTCTATTTTAATTAGCAAGTAATTAGCTTGCAGAGTGGCAGATCATATATATTGTAGTTTAATTCAGGTAGTTGCAACAGCGCAAAGCTCAAAGGGGCTGGGTGACATGGACTATTTCAGCTTGTCATAGCTTTTCCTGCCATAAAAATGCTTATTATACAGTATAAAACTCAGAAAAAACAGTAAATTCTCACATTGAGTTCACATTGAATTCTGCCCAATCACGCAATAAACTAATTGTTTCTGAACTAATGAGAGATATAATAAAGCAATGATTGCAATGAGTGAAATGGTTGAAACCTTTAGTCTGTTTCTTTTTACTCTAAGGGAACAATCAACTGGGTAATACCTTTATGTTCGATAAAAAAGACAAATTCACAAATCTGAGCACTGAAGCAATTTGTAATGCCGTTACAGAACACATTGTCAAGCTCTCACACTCCGGCTTGAGGTCTGACAAAGTTTCCCATCTGTCTTCCTTTCATCAACAGTCAGTCACTCTTTCTAAAAGCCTAATCAGCCAGACCTTATTAACTTTCTCTCAGAAATAGGCTGTGATAAAATTTTTCTAAGAGCTCAAGGTACTTGGGTGTGATTAGTGAGTGAGAGATTAGAGAAAGACGAGGGGAATCGCATACTCAGATTTTGTTAGTGGAAATGTTCATCTTTATTCATCCGTAGGAGGATTTTTGTTGAGTGCACATTTAATTTTTCAGCACCGTCTTTGCTAAAGCTCATTACTATTACTCATCACTAAATATTGTCTAATCCTGGGATCCAAACTAAAGACCTTCAATTACAGTTCTGCCTGTCCACTTGTGTCTGTGCTGAGATTCAGGTACCAGCTCAGAAAAAAAAAACAAAAAAAAAAACATATGCCTGTACGTATGTCTAGACTCTAAAGTAGAGCAGCTTTAGACTTCTGCATGACCCTCATCTCAGAAAATGTGTGCTGTCTCCACTGGAGATGAGGTGACGGTGAGGAAAGTGAAAACCGATCAGCTTACTCGATTACATAGCTCAATCCAAATGTCTATAGACAAGGGTGATATGAACTCATTGTAATGCAACTGTAAACTGAAGTACCTTCATGATGCCATTCCAGTTGTCACCAGTAGAGACCTGGAAGAGTGTGAGGAAGGCCATCCCAAAGTTTTCAAAGGTGGCATGTCGACTCATTCCTTCACAGGGGTAGTCAGCATTACACACTGAGAGAAGACATGATGTGAAAAGAAAGAGGGAACAAGGGAAAGAAAGGGTTCAGAGAGTGAAAGCTTGGTAACGTCAAACTTTTATGGAGGTTATTTGAGAGATCCAAACTTTAAATTGGTTCCCTTGGTCAAAAGAGTTGTGAAAAACATTTCTTTGTGTTTATATCTGTTCTGAATTAGAAATGAGGCAGAACTTAGAAAACAAAATTCACACAGAGGAACAAAGGACCGGAGCACAGTGACTCACAGCCTGTAATACAGACAAACATGTCTTCATCAAAGTCAAAATAGACAAAAACAGATATGGTTAACCAAGAATGGGTGTACATTTGTCATCAGATGGTTGAACAAACAATCCAATCTATGCCACATCTGCTAAAAGCCAGCACAATTCTGGGAACCTGTTTGCCTGTTTTGTCCACAATGTACAATTTAAAGGATTTCTAGAAATGACTTGGGTAGTCATTAAGAAAGGGATAACCAATAAACACAAATATTTCATTCTGCGAAGGAAATGTGGCAGTGGACATAATTCTTGCCCTTTAATCTGGCTGGTCAAAAACAAACTGGAAAGTTAATTTCCAAATTAGACAGCATGGCCCAACAGAATGTTGGCATCTCTGATGTCTACTGAACAAACAAAACACTGATGAGCCACAAGATGAGGCACACGGTGTTGTTCTATTAAGGCTACAATTGCAAAAAGAATAGGTCATAACTTAATAACACAGTTATTAAAGTGTTTTAATCACTTGTGTAGCTTTCCACTGAAAGAAGCCTGTTAAGGCTTAAGTTGGTGTAGAGCAGACTCACCCAGCTCTCCAAACAGCTCCACTCCTAGAGCTGCGTAGATGAAAAACAGCAACATGAAGAGCAGACCAAGGTTTCCCACCTGCCACACAAAAAGGAACGGTCACATATTATATGAACAGTGATGAACTCATGTATTTGTTTTTTAAGGCATTTAATTGGTTAATTTAGCATTCATGCAGTTGATCCCACTGTGATTTCTAAGTGTTAGTTAAACAGTACAAAGGGAACTCTTGTGAATTGTGAAACACAATCTCAACATTTGTTATGGTCCTTCAAACTCAAAATAAAGAGATTCCCCATTGGTTCATTATCTTTTCAAGGCCTTAACAGCATTTACTAAAGCTCTAACACAACATAAGAGACACATTTCATCAAAACTACAACCATTGAAGCTGCTAAACAATTTATGGTGTGTAAGATCTTCTGTCCTGCCCACCCAGCTGGATAAACAACACTCTGGACAGAAAGCCCTAACATTTCATGAAAAATGAAAACAGGCTTATGATGGTCATGCATTTTTGAAATGCTACATTAAGTTTTTTTTTAGTGCTTAAAGATCATGAAAAAGACACATCCAGCATCCTGCAAACATTCCATCTAATCAGAAATAGTTTTAGAAATTGACAGGCTAACACAATGCAACCACAACAAAAGCACCCCCCTGCCTCAAAGCGGAGATAATCATTCTGTTACATGCTTTGGGGAAACTTTTACTTGCTGACTTCTTAACAGCCATGAATCCATCTGTGTAGAGACTCAAAGCATTCAGAGATAAAGATATGTAATGCAAATGAGAAAAGGACTCCCTGGGGTGCGATAGTAGGCAATAAGCAGAATGCCATTAGCTAAGTCACCTCGCAGGGAAGGCAATGAGGTGCATTTGAATACGTAGAATTTCATTAGATAGGCAAATAAACTGGGAGAGTGGATTGGGAAAGAATCAGACATATAGTTTTTATTGGAGGAGAGGCTGACATGGTAGACAGAGAGGAAATAATGAGAGGATTTTGTGGAGGTAAGGCAAAGCCCGAGGACAACTATCTTTCTCTCCCCAGTTGTGCATGTTGATGTTTCCTGGTGGATAATAAAAGCAGCGATTTGGCCTAAAGCAGCTTGTAACTTCAGCCCATCTGATGTCTTTAGATCCCTCAAGCAGAGAACTAAAGCACGGTGCAGGGATGAGGATGCTGTGGTATATAAAACAGATTGTTAGATGCTATGGAAGCATTAGAGCTGGCAACTAGGCAACAGGAGCCTGTGTGAAACACAGTTAGTGTGGACTTTGATATTTATACATCTGGTTTCCATAGCGAACAATCCTGAACTGATCTGCAAACTTTTAAGACTATTTACTGAACATGTTCTTTTCTGCATTTAGACTAATGAAACCTCGACTTAGTCATCTGCGTCAATGACATGGTGGGACACATTTTTGTTTCAATTATGTTGGAAATTTGGCACGCAATTTGACACATCACGTTGACATACAAAAGTCATTATCCCGACCTCAAACTCCAGTGACAGTAGAGACCCTTTAAATAGAGGGGATAAAATGTTCTCAGGGAAAGTGGGGCCGTGATGTTTTTTTTCCAGATAGAGAACAATAGAAACTGACACACCATGAACGTTGCACTCTTCTCAGAAAGACGATCTTCACACTGCATGTACTCAAATGAAATTTAGAATATACATCATAAATGCATCAGTGGAAAGGATTATGGTGACCACGGGTAGTTTAGATCTCAAAATGGCAATATGTACTGTATAATGTTCACATTTTTGAGGAGTGATACTTTAAGTCCTTAACAATAGTTTTAGTTTTGAGAAATTCTGACTGGACTTACTCACAGTCCAATGGTAATTCTTTACACCTTTATGGAGAATCTGCTTTCCAAAAATGGGAAAGCTTGCGATTTAGTCAAACATGTGTGTTTTCTATTGTAAAAGGGGAACAATGCATGTTTACTGTCAAGCTATAGCTGAAGCGGCTTTATGTTGTTTTAACTTACATAATCAAAACTTCTTAGAGAAACACTAAGAAATACTGATCTATCCTTCCTATCCCTCTATTTTAATGGTGCAAATTTATCTCGTACAGGTTTGTATGGATACTGTTGCACAATCTAATTATTTAAGAATGGGGGCCTACTTAACACCCAGTTCCAGATGAAGATCTATGCTGCATAGCCATCATTCAAAGTGCTCCTGTTACTTGTTTTTTTTTAAATCTGCACTGGCTTTACAAGGGGAAGTAGCCAGGAGAAAAAGTCAAGTGTTAATGAAAAGTCAATAAAGCCAAACCAAGAGCGTATTAGGCTTTCTTCAGATTGCCAGCTCAAATCCATTTTTTTTTACATGAAATGCCATTTTTCAACTTGGATCCAAAGTACATTTGGAGTTGGTTTCCAAATGGGTTTCTAGAATATCTAGAACTATGGCTGCTCATAGGACAGGATTGGATTTTAAAGTGTCTTTTGAATCACTTGAACCACACAGCTGAGCAGGATCCTGTTACTGGAAGGAAATCACTGGAGGATTGTTTGGTTGCAATCAGTACTCTGATGATTCTTATGTTACTAATAAAAACAAAAAAAATTCAAACAAACAAAAACACATTTTTCAGTGTTATTAAAGAATCAGAGGGAGGATTTTGGCAAAACTACTGCTGAACTGTTTTCAAAGCACAACAGGTAATTTACACTCTTCTTTGATATCCATGTTCATAATGTTCAACATTTTTCACTTCCTATTGACCTGTGAGTGTGTGTTGTGTTTGTGTTTGCTAATGTTCACAACACAGTAAGACAACAGTACAGTACTGTACCTCCAGTGACCCCTGATTAGATTTATGTGCATTTTTGTTTCAGTCTAAGCTTCCACAGCAGGAAACAAGAACAACAAAACCAATGAAATCTGGCCAAACCAGAGAGCAGGGACTGGAAGAAAACAAGTTAAAGTGAATGGAAAAAGGGGACTATTGATTTTGAGGCACAACTGTAGTGAAGGAGATTTCTGTCACTGTACACTATCCATGTGTGAGCCTGCATTTATTTGTGTTAATGAGCATTACGGAGACAAATATTCTTCCAGAGGGGTCGAGTCAGGACACTGATAAGGCAGCAGAACTGAAGAAATCAACTTCTGACTGCACACTGACTCCCTTCTTTACAAATGTCTTTAATAAAGAGCTGTTTTAAAGAGAGCAGCCGGTTCAGATCCATTAGTGTATATGTCTCTGGTTTCTTCATGTTAAAGAAAGACATAAAGAAAGAAAGAGTTATAGAAGTTATGAAGTTATGAAAATGCAGAGGATGAATAATGACATGTCATTTTATCTTGGTATTGTAAAAAGCTGTGAACTGGCTATTGCAGAATTTGGCCCTATGACCTTGTAATCTCAGAAAATACATTTTATCTTTGCACATCATTTTTTTTTTTAATCCTCCACTCTGTTTTTAATGGTTAAAAAAGTTTTAGCTTGTTCAAACCTAAAACTTTAAAAAAAGACAGTTGCAATTCAAGCTAAAACATCCATAGCTTATTTGCAGCTTGACAATGCTCATTATAATCAGACAGAAACCTTCTAAATTAGCAATACATCTAGAAACTATTTGACAAAATATTTGACACAAGACTTGTATCAAATGTGCAGTTTGTCATCTTTGTTTGCTCACATGTACGGTTTCTGTTCCCCGATCCCATACTATACTGTTAATGTGTGTAATCAGCTGGTCATGTTGATATCATGGCATAGCTGTACTATCCATCAGATGCAGTGAGAGAAATCCCGGTGGGCAAGTCGCTCTGTAGGGCGCTTGAGCAGAGCGTTATACAAAAACAAGAGCAATAGAGGTGGTCCACCACCCACTTTGATTATGCACCAACCCACATCGTCCTCAGCATTCTCAATACCAGTTCAACTGTTAGTCAGTTTTTTTCAGCAGAAGCCATAAGACAGAATACATTAAGGATAAGATTACTTATCTTAGCTATAGACCTTCACTATTGTCTGAATACGGTCACTGTAGATCTGAGAGCATCATATCCAATAGTCCCAAATGAATTTACTATCCACTCCTGTTTAAGTAATGTTTCCTAAAATCTCCACTGCCCAAATGTTTTAGCTTTTTTTAAAAGAAACAAACATAAAGTATCTATTTGTGTCCCATTCTTAAAGATGGATGTCTTCAGGAGGAACTAATGGGCTTAAAGCAGAGAGGGGAGTCAAAAAGTACAAAGCGGCAGACTGATGCTTTGCTGATGTTGGTCTTTTCATGGGATTTGTTGACAATAACAGACAAATATTGCCAGCCGTATCCTTCAATGCACCATCTAAAAGCAGCACACCACCATTTGTACATATTGATGTCAGAGAGTGTGTCATCTCTGGTAGGCTCTACTGGACAAATGTTTTCTTATTACAGAACATCCAAAGCCACTTATGATTAGTTGGGTGATTTGTCAAAGCAAATGTGCCAAAGATACATCATCATTTATCTGACAAAAATCCTTTCTGCCACTAACTGCTCTGTGCTTAATCTGTCTTCATCATTAAATACAGTGTCTGCTTCAGGCGTAGGAAACACAACTAATTAATAACTGAACTTATGGAGGCAGACAAAGTGACAGTGATGGAAAGATGTCCAGCTGCAGAGACAGAACACAGGGTAGGAGACTTAAAAGAACAAAAAGAGATAAAGTGAGAAAAGAAAGGAAATGAGGCTCTTGAGGCTTTGTAAAACTCCAATAAGTTTATAGTGTTTCCCATTTCACACAAATTCAAAAAGTGACAAGTTTGGTTTCCGCTCCAGTAAAATCGATCTACAGGGACCATCTAATACAACTAATGTATGCGATTCCTGGCTGGTTGCTGCTCTTTAAAAAAAATCCTCAGTATTTCATTAATTATAGGACAAGCAAACACTGAATATATGAATCTGAGAAACGGCTAAAGTATAAAAATTCTTTTTGTGTACCAAGGGAGTAGAACTGTTTAACATGCTCTTTTCTCATCAACAGCCATGGGAATTAAAAAAGCTTAAATTAATGTCATTAAGGCCTTTTTATTTCCTTAATAATGAAAGGAACAGTGTAAAGTTAGGAAAGTGCCGTAACATTGGGGGCAAAAACTTTAGTCATAACCCGACTCCTGAAAGTCATAATTCTCAGGGAGCTTCTATCGACACCGATCGTTTATCATTCCACAAATGTTAATTAACTCCTGTGTGCCCTTGTGATAAGCTAAAGGAGGATGTCTGTGTCTGTGTGTGTGTTTTTGAGTGTGTGTGTGTGTGATGACACATACCTGAGGCAGAGCCTGGACCACTGTGTCTAGCAGAGCTCTCATCCCGGTTGCCATTTTCAACAACTTCAACACTGGAGAAAGATCATAGGGTGAGATAACAATAGCATCCACACACACAGTGTGTGTATGTGCATGTGTGTGTCTGTGTGTTACTTTGGACACAAGTGTTTGGGTGATAAACAACAGACAAACACCTACAGAGTGAGAGAAAGTGAAGCAAAGGACACCACAGAGACAGAAGGGAACGATCAAGATAGATAAGAGGTAGGCAGAGAAAGAGGAGGAGAGAGATAACAAATGGTCAATAGATGGAACAGGTTTCAGACTCTCCATTAGAGACCCTACATTATTCCCAGCAGTCCAATTTCTGGAGGACCATGGCTGACTATGCGGCCGGTAGCAGAGAGAAAAAAAACACAGTTGTATTCTTATGGGGAACGTCAATGGCCAAAAGCCTCCTGGGAGATGGTTGGTGGTGGTTATACAGTAATTGTGTGTGTGTGTGTGTGTGTGTGTGTGTGTGTGTGTGTGTGTGTGTGTGTGTGTGTGTGTGTGTGTGTGTGAGAAAGAAAAAGTGCATGGAGTTGTGGTTTTGGTGGTATGGCCAGAGCAACTCTAAATCATTAGCCAGGTCTGTAAAGCCTCTGTAGGAACCTTCTCTCCAAACTCCTACACAATAGCATCACTTAGAAATGCTTTTTTGGTGCAAAGTTTGTGTGTTGCAGCCTCACACTTCACAGACTGTTGGTAAAGCTGAAAACACAAAGTAGCAAACTTTTCTGAACAGTTTGAGGATCTCAGGAACTAACCTGGTTCCAAATTTGGTTCCTGGGCTGAATGTAATGTTAGTTAGGTAAAGTAAAGTTGGGTTAGGGATGGATCAACATACTATCAAGGTGGGGTCTGCAGGACAATACTTGCCATAAATTATAATAACATATACCCCTCCGACACTGATTCTGGGTCTGAACATTATGTCTCACATTTGTTGAAATTGTAAACAGCCTAATCTGACAAATCTGCAGGGTTGTTGAGATGTTGTGGAAAAGCAAACATGTATGTGCTAATGGAACTACTTGAACTGTATTTCTTGAATTTAGTTCTTTTAGTTCTTTCCTTCCTCCCGATCACAAAGATCTCATTTGAGTTTCTGTAGGTGACTTGTTCCTCACTTATACCCTTGTCCTTGTACCTCATTAGCAACTGTTGCTAAGGCAGTCAAGCTTCCCATTCTAGCATGGCAGATAATCCAGGGCGACAAATTTATCACAAGAAAATTGTAGTCATTTTTTAACCTACGGGATCTCTATCTTTGATTTTCCACATAAGTAAACAAAGGCAGAATGAAGATTAGCAGCAAAGAAGATTAGAGGTCCTGCAGAGATGCAAAAAGGAGAAGTACAGTGTGACCAGAAAGATTTTTGTATTCTTAAAATTTTAACATTTTAATATTCTTTCCCAGTGCTACACAGGTTATTTAACATTCAGGCAGAGTGGTAAAAATATTATAAGAGGAGCAGAAATACTATAAGTCACCGGTAACCCTCACATGCATCATCAAATACCCCACTTGCTTGTTAATTACCACCGGCTGCTGTTTAATTAGCATATTACCCATGGGTCTACTCAGCGGCACCTGGGCAGTATTACAGAGGGCAGAGGGCGATGGTAAGAGGGCGAGGCTTAACTGAGATTGATGTAATTAGCCTTTATTCTCCTCAGTGTGAAGTTAAGAGGAACTGGTATAGCGCAGAGAGCAGTCATTTCCTCTGAATAATAAGAACAGGTGAAAGGTGCTGAATAAGATTCCAATTAAAAAGCAGGGATATCGAAGCTTTACCTTTATTCACGGACAACAACAGGACTATAAATGACACGTGTATGAGATAAAAAAGTAAAAATAAATGGCGCAATAAAGCCACAGTCTCAAAATGCCAAAGTAATAGATACAACTAGAAATAGTTTCAATTTAAAATGAAGGTTGATGTGGCAAATGTTTTTGCTTTTAGAGAAATTAGTAATTGGTGGTGCTGGAGCCCATCCCAGCTGACTGGACGAGAGGCGTGGTACACCCTGGACAAGTCGCAAGCTCATCGCAGGGCATATAGAGACAAACCACCCTTCACATAGCCAATTTAGAGTCACCAATTAAGTGCATGTCTTTGGACTGTGGGAGGAAGCCGGAGTACCTGGAGAGAACTCACCCAACCTTCTTGTTATGAGGCGACAGTGCTAACCACTGCACCTCTGTGCCACCCAGTAGTAGAACAATTATAGTGAAATGTATTTTCATGAACTCCAACTATACATTCTTAATTAAACGAAATAACTTAACATAATAATATGTAATAGGTAATAATAACACTATAATATGGTAAGGAATAGCAGGAATAAATCCTAGGCAGTGTCCTCACTTAATTGAGTGGCCTGAGGTTAGTCCTGACCTGGTGTATCCAGAACATTCTTCCTGATAACAAGGACAAAAGGCTATTATCTGGGTGGTTGGGATCTCCGTTTTCCAGTATCTGGTATAGATGTCCTTTAGACAGGATAGAGCACACAGAGCTAAATGAACCACTCTTTGTTCGGTACTGTTTCCATACCAAACAGTGATATTCCCTGTCAGGATGGTGCAGTAGGAGTAGAGATTCCTTAGAAGTTGAGAGGATATATGGAATATCCTTAAGCATCTGAGGTGAAACAGTCCATGCCTTGCCTTTCTCACCACAGTCTCTATGCAGCGTCCGGCCCTCAGTGATGTGGACACCAAGGTACTTGAAGCTGTCTACTCTGTTAGAGGACCCATTGATATTGAGGAGAGTGTAATTCCTTCTCTGCTTATTCCCAAAGTCTTGCTGACATTCAGGAGGACGTTTTTGTCTTTACATCAGCGGGTCAAGTTGTCTACTTCTTTTAGATAGTCCTTTTTATTGTTTTCAGTGATCAGGCCCATCACAGCATGTGTACAGGGAGTAAAGCAGGGGACTCAAAACACAGCCCTGGGGTGCTCCACTGTTAAGGATAAAGGTGGATGAGGTCTTTCTCATACCTTGCTCTCCTGGACAGAGTTCTCTTGACGTTCCACTTTTATCCCCTGTGGCCTCTTTTTCCACCTTTATTGCTATTCTTAAATTGTAGATTGTTGCTTTACAATTGTCCATGTTGCCAGATTGCAGACCTATTCCTGCCTGTATGTTGGCAAGCAGGATGCTTGGCAGAGAAGCTCTGTGTGCCAGTTTCCTTAGCTGGTGTTTAATCCCTCCTTGGTGTTTCTTCTGAGCTTGATGCAGGAATAGACATAGAGATGGATGGCTTGTCTGTGTGGTCAGGATCACAGCTGGTCTTTATTTCATCCACTTTTTCCTTCTTTTCCACAATGTTTACTCTGATGTTTACATTTAAAAACCTCATTCGGACAGATAGCAGAGACGGCAGGAGGATAGTTCGCAAAGCAGGGAGTTGTCCATTTCCCTATTCTGATGATTGTACCTCTGTATTAAACTGACTGAAGAGAGTGACTAAAGCGGCTGTTTGTTTTCACAACAGAGAATGAATATGAACATGCATACTACATATGTGTTTAAAATGTGTGTGTGTGTGTGTGTGTGTGTGTGTGTATGTGTACCTCGTGCTATCCTGAGTACCCTCATGATCCTGATGATGGTGGGATTGATGGGAAGGGAGGCGTTGATCTCAATCTCTTCCAGGGTGATGCCCATCACTGACAGCAGCACAATGGCTAGGTCCAACTGATTCCACCTACACATACAGGCCCAAACAAACACACACAATGAGTTTTTGATCTGCCATACATTGTAGAATCTGGCCAGAGTGATGGTAAGCCATGAACAGGAGAATCAGCATGAATTTGGTGTCTTGGCTCAGTGTGTGGCTCAGGACCTGATGGTTGCACACATCAGCATCTAATAATCTTCATTTGCATGATTATACCATAGCTGAATGGGCAACAGCCTACCATTACCTGAAGGCCTACTTAATACTAGAACTCCTTCATCACTATGCAAACCTTGTAGCTTCAAAATTTTGTTCTTTGTTTGTTGTTGCCTCCTGTCATTTCAGGGCTGAATAACAAGCTATATGTTTAAATGTGATCTTATTTTGATCAATATCAGATGCAGCTACATTTGTGAATGTGATGGTCAATAGTACATTTGTTTCATTGGCATGTTTGTATCTGACCACTGCAAAACTTTCAGTCCCTTCAGAAAATACAGGCTATACCAATACCAATGCTATCTGACATTTAAGCATCTAAAGAGCACGCAAACAAGCCATGAATCAATCTCAAATATCTTTTTTTTCTCTTCGTGAGCAAATAGTTTTGGTCCAAATGCACACACATTGACAAGAAACTACAGGGCATTCTTCAGATGCAAAAAATAAATAATATACATATCCGAAAGGTGAAGTCTGCGAGAATGTAGAGAGTAATGACCGTTGACAGTGGTCACTTTTCTTGGATTTTTTTTTTTTTTTTATTAATTTGATTGTATATATTTAAAAGAAAGACAATTTTCACATCTGAAGATTGTTACTCTGCCGGCCATTTTATTTTTTTGTGATAGAACTGTTCATTTCTTCTACATAGATACATGCAGTATGTACAGTATACAGGTATGTATACTGGTGTCTTGGAAGGTTGAATTTATTGCAGTACCATGGAAATTACAACTACTCTTCTCCAGTAGACTATGTATTCACCTCACAAAATGTTTTTGGTGGTGCTCTGATGAATGGTAAGATACATCATGTGTTTTCATGGGCTGCTTGGAAGCTCACACTAGTCTTTACACCTCACTGTGTGTGTTTGCAGAGTAAGGAAAATTCAGTCATTATTTTGTGTTACTCCCATTTTTTTGTGTATTTAAGTGGGTTGTGTCTTATAACATGCACCTCATTAGTTACTTTTAAAATGCAAAAACAATGAATTGACAAGGGGAGACCCACTGACATATAATACAACTAATAACATTAATCCAGCTGAGTAATAGACAGAACACTATATTCGTACTCCTGCTCTTGTCCACTGTATTTTGCAGGTATCACAGGCATCTATAAATTCTATGCCAAGCACTTAACAAAAAACATTTTCAAGTACAAAAACTTGGATTTTGCCTGGCCCAAAGCTATAGTTCAAGAGAGTGAGAAAAGAAAGCATGGGAAACCTGTCCACCTGTCAAATCTACCCTTAGACAAACCATCATCTAAGCCATACCGTAGTGTAACGTCTTGGTTACGAAGACAGTTGCACTTCTTTAAATCCACATTTTCAGTCTAGTGAAGTTTCATTTTTACCTTATTTCAATGCAAAATTGCTGCCTGTGGTATATTCCTCCATACATAATGTGTCGTGTCCCAGATAATAATTCAAAACAGCGGAACTGTCACACAACTGGCTCACAGGGTGTAAACCACACACAAAATGGGGAAAGGGAGAGAGATGGAAGGACACAAATTACAATGAAGAACAGAAGGAATAATATGACTAAAAATGTTTCTGTTTACATAACGAGAGAGAGACGAAGAGGAGGAGACAGAGAGAAAGAAACAGTTGGACAGGCAAAGAGCATTAAGATAGCTCGGAAGAAATCATTTTGCAAAGAAAAGAGGGCAGAAACATCCAACAGCAATTTCCTCCAGCACGTCCACAATTCTAAAAATGGATCGGAAGATGCAATAATAAAATCTACATTGTAGGGTCCCTCAAATAATATTCACCAACAGCATCACAGCTGCTCCACATGCCTGTACACATGGATAGAGGACCCCTGGCTCGCTGGATTATTAAGGTGTTGGGTGGAGATACTGGAATCTATTAAAATTAAAGTGTTCCTGCACCTGCACAGCCTTAATGTGAGTCATTTATTTAGTCTAGAACCAGTGTTTATATAAACCGTTCTACATATAATTCTGTGATTAACATCATCACCACTTTTTAGGACTAGCAGGCAGAGAGGACATCATATATTGGTCAAAAAAATTCACAGACTCTAGTGTGTACCCCGTTTCTCACCCAGTGCTAGCTGGGATTGGCTCCACCCCCCTGTGACCCTGATATGGATATGTGGTTATGGAAAATGCATCAATTTTGAAAGAAACTTAATGCCGTACAGATTACATTTTCTGTCAACATAAGGATAGTCACAAGAGAATGAAGCCGACCAATTCCCTCCAAGAAAATGTAACTCAACCTTCAATGGAAAAAAACAGTAGTTCTACTCTCACTGGCTAGATGTCCCTATTCTTGGTAATTCATTAAATTACATCCCTATTGGTCAAATGTGTACGACTACTGCTATAAGATATTTAAGAATGTTGTATATACCAAACACTAGGTTAAATGTTGGGAGACAGAGACAGTATATTAACATTGGTATTAGCAGCTTCATAAACCTCATCAGTACAAATCTAAACAGTCTTAACACAACATGGAGTGTCCCCGTTGTACCTGTCCTTGAAGAAGCGACGGAAACCAAAGGCTACCAGCTTCAGTGACGCCTCAATCACAAAGGTGGAGGTGAAGAAGTAGTTACAATACTTCAGTGTAGTCTCCAGAGACTGAGATAGAGACAAACAGGGGACAGAGGTTAGGAAAAAAAGAACAGAAAGCAGAAGTAATAGATGGTTAATTTCCTGTCTCTATCTCTGATCCTAATAAACTAATGAATTATTTTTGTTCTACTTCAATTTAGAGGATAGCCACTTCTTTGTCCAAAATAAGATATGTTAAACTGATTTTTTTAGTTAATTGTTTTGTCATGCCAATTAAAGAACTTTTGTACGGGTTGAGAGAAAATGACATAACAAGGATTAGAGGTGTTGTTCAGTGAATCATTTCTCTTCAATGTAAGAAAAGTATCTTGCCAGCAAATCTCTTTTAATAGAAGAGAGCTTAATTGAGACAGACAACTAAAGCATGTCAGACTCTGGGGAGGAACAGAGAACATTTTACTACAACACAAGCATTAATAAATCAGATAGAAAATGACTATCAAAAGCTTGTAATGTTCAAGGCACATACAGTATTAAACCTTATTATCACAACCAGTGCAGCCTGATTAAGAAAGAATAAAAATATAAACCTTATGAGAGTGGCATTGATCTTCTCATATAAATCAACTTATTCACACCATATATTAGCTGAATAAAGTAAACTACAACTTTAGCATTTATATAACTATACCTAAATTATAAAGTATATTGTATAGATTTGTAATAATGTGGGGAAAACATAGAAATCATGAGAAGGAGAAATATGATGTTTAGTTGACATTAATCTAACAAGTGTTGTCTTGTCAGATTACTACTACACAAATTCTTTCAAGGCAGACAAAAATAATCTCAGCCCCAATGTGAAGTCAAAGAATCATAGATTTTTAGAGCTCAGACACATTTGAATATTCCTGTTAAACTTGAAGCAAAGGTGCTAACTTTATAATAGCTTGTTAGCTAGTTATCTTCCTCTGCTGTTTCCATTCGGCTTCAGTCCAGTGTTAAAACCTGCAAGTCTTTGACTTTGTAGCTTGGCATGTATAGACAAAATTGGCAGCTCAAATAGTTGCTGACTTGGAGTGTCAGTATTGGTAAAAGCTGGTATAAACACACCGAAAAGGTGAAACTAACTGAAAATAATGAGCTGTGTAGGTTATCTGTTTGCAGCCAGCCAAAGCAGCTGCTACTATTTTATTATTTTTTTATATTTTTGTATCTTCAGCAGGTCAACAACCCAACAGCCTTACTGACAAAAAAAAGTGTATTACTGTTTAAAAAATATTTCTAAAAAGACATTCAAATTGACTCATTTACGGTATTTCCTACAGAGCAATTCAATTTCCTGCTACAAAGTAAAATAAATAATTAAGCATAAAATAAGTTATAGTTCATTCTATTTCAATGTTGATAGCGTGTAATGTATTCTGTTATCCAGCACGTCTAAATGGAAAATGTCACTTTACTTGTCTTTAGTAGCCTATAGTTTTAACATATTACTGTCATTTAACTAGATATCCATCCATCCATCCATCCATAATGCAAAGAAAAGGATCTCCACACGTACTTTTTTAATTACCTCATCGTATCTGGTGGTGCAACTCTAAGACGTGGGCTCATGCAAAGCTTAAGACACATTTTCCCAAGAGGACAATAAAGTATCAGAATGAGGATATAGCCGTATTGTTTACTGCCATTAAACTACAGGTTTTTTTTTTCTTGGTTTGAATCAAACTTATTTTTTGTCACCCTCAAGAGCATCTCTGCCTCTGAGAAACATTTTACATAACTAATACCCCAATCTGCCAGATTGTTTGTAATCCAGCACGTGGATAAATGTTTTGGTTGTTGGCTGTTTTTGCTGCTGATTCAGAGCAGCATGTTGGCAGCCTGCCTCTGGGAGTGCCCACTTAAAAAAAACAAAAAAAAAACAACAAATCTGCCCAGATGGTGTATCAACACCTACTCAGAAGCCCTTAAACAAGATTGCAGTATCTGTCTCACTCCAACATCCACACCCAGACTGTCCTTCCATCCCCATCGAGAAGTGTGGTCACCTGTGGCTGGTTGTAGTGCTCCAGAGACATGGTGATGACATTGATGCAAATGATAAAGGTGATGACCAAGTCCAGGTAGTGGCTGGTGCACAGGGTGTGGATAGCAAGCCGGGCTGGACCATATGACGCATAGTAGGGCAGCTTTTGGGCCTCTGGAGAGAATAAAAGTAAGAAAAATTAGATAAATAAAAGAGGGGGAAAAAAACAAGAGAAGGAGGGTTTCAAATCAGTGAAAAGGCAGGAAAACATCTTAATGAAAAAGACGACGTGGAGGGGAAGGAGGCTGGAGAAGATGAATGCCGAAATGAAAGCACACAATCAAAGAATAAGCAGAGGAAACACAAAAAGACAGGAATAACAAAGAAAAAGAGCAAAAGAAAAATTAGTTATAGAAGAGAGAAACAGATATTTGGTTTAAAATATGAAAAGAGCGTGGACAAAGTGATGCAAAGTGCAAACAGAATGATTTATTTGGGCCAAAAGGGGTTAAACCTGAGGGGAAGAGACAATGAAGAAAAAGCAGGGAGGGGGGGATAAAAAAAACTGTTGGATAATACGAGAATAAAACATGAGGAGGAGGTTAAGTAGTTTTAAATGAGCTGATATAATGACTCATTCAAAGTATTTTTATTGAGTATAATATAAAATATCAAGTTAGAAGTCTTGGACACGTGCCATTTGGATTGTAACCAGGGAACAGTCTTTCCAAAGCTTCAGTATGATTATTATTTTACATATTAACTAACTTTCTGGATTATATTTTATTCTGAAGTGGTAAACAGACATTTATTAATATGTTTGTATATTATAAGCTATTTTCTTAATTTACCAATTCCCTCTATTCCCCATGAAGCTATTCCTCTTTTCCAAAAGGACTCCCATCCCTTCATCACCCATTCCTCCCTCTACTCAGCCCTTTGTCTCCTCTTTCCCTCCCAGGAGATTTATGTGTCCATCTGTCCTTTCAGCTATTCTTTTTTTCCCCTTGAACTCCTCTTCTCTGTATATTTCATCTCTCCTTTCTGTGTTTCAAAGCCTTTTCCCACTTATTTTCTCCAAACAACATTTTAATTTGTCTCTCTTCCCTCTGCTTTTTTCCCCTTCTTCCCTGGGTCTTACTTCTCCTCTTCTTCTCCATGCGACGCTGGCGTTTCTCCTCTCGTCTCCTAGCCTCCTCCACCTCCTGGTGCTGGCGGCACTTGTGGAAGTTCTCCACCACTACGCCCACGAACATGTTGAGGACAAAGAAGCTGACGATCAGGAGGAAGGAGATAAAGTAGAGCAGCATCCATGGGTTGTTGTTGATCATCGGCTGGAGGAGAGGAAGAGAGAGTTGGGAGAATGAAGTCAAGAGGAAAGAGCAGAGAAAAAGAGGTGAGACAGCAAACTTGTAGAACAATAGTCTGGGAGGGGAAGTCAGAAAGACAAAATGGAGGTCTGGCAGAAGTCTTTCAGGGAAGAAAGTGAAGACAGAGTGATCAGGCAGAGGTGGACAAGAGGTTATTGAGGGAAAATACCACAGATAAAAATGGGGGGAAAAAGGATAACAGATAAAAACAAAAGGATAAAAGAGGAGAAACAGAAAATGGAAAAATTGACAATGGAGTAGAAGATGAAAACAATATGAAAATAAAGTAAGAAAAAATAACAATAGATGTACAAGATGGGAAAAGCAAAGTGGCAGTGTGGTTGAGAAGCATTAAAGGAATCTGGAGGGAGCTCAAGGTAGCCACAGCCACCACTTGAAATCTCCAAGCCAACAACAGCATGTTCGTCTTAATCAATGGCACTCAGTGGAGGGTGAATGAGACGGCAGTATTTATTTGAGTTATTTATATGCATATTTAATTCACAGAAGTAAAATATTATTAGACCAGAAAAAAGAACATAAGAACTTGGAATAACAAGCAGCAAAGGTCCATGGCCAAACCAGAGACAGTTAATACAGACTGGCCCTTTTTCATATCAATATTAGGGGAACAGACAAAGGCGTTGTGAGAGATCTGACATTTCGTTCTGTTGTAAAATGTGTGTTTCCACCGATTTGCTTGATTTATTTTATTTTGTTATGGTTCAGTGGTAAAGATAGTCCTGGGTTCAAATCCAGAATGGTGTGTGCATGAAGTGTAAACCAACTGTGATGCCACACACTGGTTGTCGACAAGCATTTTGAAGCCTCGATTTCATTAGGGCTCTTTGTTCATTGGAGCCACAAGTGACTGTATTTGGACTCATACTGAGAGTTGGGCTGTGCTTCGTTTTGACTTCATTTTTAAGGAGGAAGAAATGTCCGCCTGCCTATTCACACGTGTTCTCGTATTAGTTAAACACTAAAATATGTACATGAAAATATTTGAGATTTGAAATAAACAATGCTTGATCTTGAATCCTGATTAATATTTGTTCAGTTTGACAGTTTGATCTGACTTTTGGGAGCCTGGTGTGTTGCACTGGATGGACTCACTGAGAAGGATGTAGCCACGCTGTAAAGCATACTCTTGTTCATAATCATATTGTGTGGAAGAAAACAAGAAACTAGTAGTTGAGACCATAAACTTGTGAGGAAACTGTTTCCTGAGGTATAAAATGGGGAAGTAGGGTCATTTCTCCATAAGAATCCATATAATTGGACCTTATCATTGCAGCCAATGGAGCTGCCCTCATTGGAAAGAATGCAGATTTAAGCGTTTGCTTCACCTTACAGACCCGGAAGCTCTGTTCACTAATTATATACTGTCAACGCATTACAATGACTGCTTCGACTTCATCCCACAGTCCAGATATATACAGATTAGGTGAACTGGAAATGGTTAATTGCCCGTAGGTGTTGTGACGTGAGAGTCAATGTTGGTCTGATTATATGTTAGCCCTGTAATAGTTCAGTGACATGTACAAGATCTACCCAATGTAAACTGGGATTGGCACCAGCTCCCTGCGACCATGCACAGGATAAACACAGGATAAGGATGGAGCTACTTATACAATTAAGTGTAGGATATACAAAGGAAAATCTTTAAGTATGTAGACGTACATCTTCTTGTGCTATAATGTGCTATAATGTATTATGTAATAATAAATATAATGATGTCTGAATGGTGCTGATTGTATATCAGTTTATTCTCTGAAAAATTCTGGATTAATTTATCATTGTCTTAAAAGGACTAAGCAGTGACTGAGTGGTAGTCATCTATATTTGCCCAGTTTTGAGATACATTTGAAATGTAAATCTTCCAATTAACCAAGCCACTCCTCAACCAGTACAGTCCAAAAAAAAAAAAAACCTTGAGCTGCCACTTATAAGGAAGGATTACAGGGGAAAGGGCAGGGAAGGGAGACAATGTGAAGAAAAGATGAGGATGATTGGGTGTCGAGGTAGTCATTGCAGGAAGTCATTACAAAACAAAAATCAAGTTCAGGTGCAGTAAAACCAGAGATGAGCATCAGATTTTCAATTTGGAGGAGCGTTGAGTGTTGAAAGTGCAGGGTGGAGTGCAAATGGGATTAGTCATTCAGAGCCATGTTGGACTGCAGTGAGGTTTCTCCCCCTGAGGTGGGGAAACTGAATCATCCAGAATGATGCCCTCTCTTTAACATTCATTCATTCAACAGAATAAAACAAATACTAAAGGTAATCTCTTTACTTTGGAGACACGTCAGAAAACTGATTTGCATCGCAACATTGGACTTTGACATCATGTGTGTGAATGTGTGCTGTGCATGATTTGTGTTGTTAAAGGGAAGTTTACTTCTCGGAACTAGTGCATTTTACATTGGGGTGGCAAGAAATAAGGATCTCTGAGACTCTTAGTCTTGGGTAAATTAATGTATCATATGTGATGGATGAAAATAAAATAAGTTAAGTAAGTGCACTGAGGCCTCTGCCTCCATCTGTTGACCATCTGGCAATGCAAGACATCTATCCGCCTTTTCTTGCAGGTGCTGAGCCCGCACAGAGGCAGTTTGGGCTGACTCTGGTTAAGACTCATGCGTTCAACCCCGGCTCCCACCTGCAAGTTTTCCTCTCAAGCCTTGCCCGAGGAGGTGACCACACTATTTTTAATCCGGACATGGTAGCTCTGTCCTGTTTCAGCCTCTTAAAATCTGTCTTCTCTCCAGTGAGTTGATACACGCAAATATAAGAGTTTAGGGTATAATGCAATATAATATCATCAGACAGGCAGCATCTGCACTTGTATGAATAGTACACTGATATGGTCGAGAGAGAGCTGCATTTGAGGACAAGCTCTCAACTCCCAGTTGATATTTGATCGGAACCTAATGTCCTTTGCGGGGTGTTTGGCTCGTTTTACCTTTATCTGATAGTTGGCAGTGGAGACAGAGAGGAAACGTGAGGAGAGTTATGCTCAATCAGATGTTGTTTGTATGATGTGTTGTCTGACTAAGTTGGAAATTAATTGTGTTGTTCTGAAAGGCTGAGTGAAAAGCCAGTCATCACAGAGAGAGGATATTTAAGGTTATCATAACATCAGGTATTTTCAGTCTCTCCTGGAAGGAGTTCATAGTTGCACTCAGTTGTTCACATAAACAGTGACAGAAATAGTTTTATCAAAGATTAAAAAGAGAGCCAGAGAGAGAAGATCAAACCCAGGCTCATTTCACACCTCCGCTTTGCTGACCAATCACAGCATTAAGTGGGTGTGAATGTCGGTTCTGGAAAGTTACAGAAATTGTCGGTGTCCAAAGTGATTCAGCTGTATGCTGACAGCTCAAAGGTGATGACATGCAGCAAAGATTCCACAGCAAAAATCCTGTTTGAGGTCAACTCTAAGAATGAGATAAAGAGTGAATCTTATTCTTTTGGGGCAAGTTGAGGTGGTTCGGTAATCGGAGCAGGATGCCTCTGTGTAGAAGATTTAACTGGGTGGAGATCCCAGGATGAACAGAAGGACGGATTTCATATCCCATCTGTGTAGGATGCGTGGGATTCCCCAGAAAGATCTGGATATCTAGGCACATGGGCTACTTTGCTTTTCCCACTGCAAACCGGACCCATATAAGTGGTGGAAAATGGTGGTATGAGGAGAAGAGTACCAGACTCAATGTATATGTATATATAATTACACAAAGTTTGTACCAGTGCAGTTATTACCTGCTGGTCTATTCCCACTGCATCCAGTCCATGGTACATGATGTTGACCCACCCATCTTTTGAGGCCAGCACAAACAGAGACATTAAAGCCTGGAGGAGACACACACACACAAAACATACACACATCCACAAAACTTTATTTAGATTTAAACTGGTTATTACAGTGAGACGAAGTGCTGCAATAACACTGACTGAAAAGTTGCAAATTTGTAAAATGACTTTATACCCAAAACTAATACTACTAATTCCGTTGTTGTGCATTCATCTACAGTATGATTCTCTTTCTTTGTCTGTTTGCTTGTTAATTTATTATTGTGGTGACAAATTTGGTGCAAACTGTTGCTGCAGTGTTTAGCTATGACAGCAATGCAGTTCTTTGTTTATTTGTTCCAAGCAAGCAGCTGAACTTCAAACCCTTCCTGTGTGCCGGAGGACATTTACCTACCTATACCTTCCCTCACTAGATTTAGAAGCACTCCTTTTGTAATAGCCTATGCGTGGTTTACTATTGGTTATATGTCTTTTAGTCATGTTATAGGAGAAAAGCTGTCCTATACAGTGTGGTGATAATTATTATTATTACTTTGTATGTGCACAGAATGAATAAGTTCAACACTATGTATCTTTTCTCTCCTGTACCTGTCCAAGGTTGTCAAAGTTGTATTTGTGATGAACCCATCGATAGTTGGCAGCCAGGCAGTCGGACTTGTTAGTGATATTCTTCACATCGAAACCCACACAGTAGTAGAACTTCCCTTTAAAGAGCTAGGGAGGAAAGAACACACACACACACATGGAGAAGGAGATGAGAGACAGAGGCCCACAAAGATACATTTTGATGAAGTGATGACAACGCTTGTGTGTAACCGCTTCTTTCATGCAGCTTTTGAAGTAATTTCCTAATTAGTGTCTGTAACTAGTGAGTAGATGAAGACTAACTGGAGACTCCAACAGCACTTGATATCAGCAGTGTGGTTTTCCTCCGGAGAGAAGATGTTTTTAATTCTCAATCATATTGAGCACATCAAAGAGGGGAGTGAGTAAAATAACGCATAACGGTGGATCCAGGGAGAACAATAACGTGAAACGATATAGGGAAGAACATGGTGGGACTGACAACTAGATGCAATCGAAACTACAGGACTGCACTGATGAAATAAAAATGGGAAAAGTTAGTGAGCTGTATGTTTGCAAGACTTATGAACTTGCCTGTGAACAGGATAAATTACTAATGATGCAGGCTGTAGTGCAGATACTGTTAATATTGAGGACATATTGTGTAGTTTTATGAGCCATTTCTAACAATACAGCAAAGGAGACTTCAGTTGTTAAGGAGGCATTTAAATTGGTTTGTTTTTGTATAGATTCACCATAATATACTAATTGATAGAGCGTATCTTGTTGGTTATTTTTTCTGTATCTTTAGAATGTTTGTTGTTTGAATGTTTCGAGATTTTTGTATGCACACTTTTTGGCATTTAGGGTTATTTCTGTCTGTGTTCTTGAGTCCCATATTTCATGTTAATTTCAAGATGTACGTCGAACATGTCAATTTTTGTCTGTAAAGGATGGATAGGGTTGTGGATAATTATATGACCATGTGTGGAGAGCAAAACTTGGTCCTTTAAAATCAGCCTGTTCTTTCTTTTGGCATGAAAATAACCCACAATTTCTGGATTTTTGCAGGTTGTTGTGTTACCATTATACCTCTTCCTGGTGGATTCTGCTCTAATTAGCCTTCTTAGCCAAGCGGTGAGAACGTGATTTCTTTGTGGATGCAAATAGGGCCACACAGCCTCGTCTCATTTTCTCCACCGTTCATGTTTAATCTTCCGTTTCTTTGTTTTAGTTTTTGTTCTAGATGGAAATTTAAGAACATAATTATGGCCCAGGTAGCATATTTTGACCCACTTTAGCTTTCATGTGCATAAAAACTTAATAGTGCCATGGTGAGCATAGAGGTTGCTATGTTAGGTCATATTATATTTGCAATAGTTTGACCATCTAAGGTCCAATTAAAAATCTTTCAGAGAGGCTTCATAAATTGTTAAAGGCTTGTGAGATCCCCTGACTAAAAAAAATAGAATGATAGAAAACACTGATATCCATATTTGATGGTGTTTACCTGAACACCAAGAATGCCAAAGATGATGAAGAAGGCACAGCAGATAAGGACGATGTTGCCAATGGGCTTGAGGGATGTGATGAGGGTCTCGACTACAAGCTTCAGCCCTGGAGCCCTGCTGATCACCCTGGAGGACCAAGGGGGAGATACAGAGAGAGAAAGAGTGAGAGAATGAAACACGAAGAGGAATAAAAAGAAAAAAAAGACTAGTTAATGTTAGTTTAATAGAATTCTAAGTCAAACCAGTTCAAATATTTAAACTTTTAGATCTGCTTTTATATCAAGAAATGGGATTCGTCATTAATGAAAAGGGCAACTGTGTAGTTCACGTTGATGTAGTAGACACGGTTTTAGCAACATTTTACCCTCTATTCAATAATAAAAATAAATTCTTTCACTTTTATATGGAGTAGAGTACATAAAACAATACAGTATCAACGCATGTGTAACGTCTATACGTCTGTAGAAGATAAACACTGTGTCTGGTCCCAGTTGTAGAAATGAGATGCAGCACAGACTGAATTCATCCAGACCTAAAATCACCTTAGTTGTATGTAATTTGAGCTCCCTGCTTCGTAGTTCACCAGCTG
The DNA here is from genome assembly GCA_033000465.1 of Sciaenops ocellatus. NCBI lineage: Eukaryota > Metazoa > Chordata > Actinopteri > Sciaenidae > Sciaenops > Sciaenops ocellatus. The sequence continues at coordinate 19,075,367 of CP136867.1, forward strand.
CTTCCATCTCAGCTATTCACTTAACTGCTCTGTCTGGTAATGTTTGGCACTAAATGGTTATAAACATATCATAAAGCAGTGGGAGTTGGAACCCCCAATGAAGTGTCATGAAGTGATGAATGGGACAGGAAAGTAAAAAAAAAAGAAAAAAGAAAAGAAAGCATTTCTGCTTCATGTTATATATATATATATATATATATATATATATATATATATATATATATATATATATTTTTTTTTTTTTTTCTGATCTTTGCTTTTCATTTTGTGAATAATGGACAATTTCATTCAAATATTCAAGTTATTCAAATAACAGGGTTTGGGAGTGAAAATTCATACTTTTCAATATACTGCAGTAAATGGCTGGCTGGCACTCGAAAAGTAATAATCTGGCATTTTGAGAAAAACACTTGCTGAAAAAAATGCATGACACAATCAACTCTCTCGTTTGTACGGTAAATATGAAGCTACTGCAAGTAGCTGATTAGCTTAGCTCAAAGACTGGAAACAACAGTAAAAATAACAAAAACAGTAACAAAATCTGGCTATTAGCCTCCCAATCTCACTAATGAACACATTATATCTTGTAAGTTTAATAAAACAAAATGTAAAAATGACACACAATGCCTTTTATGGAGATTTAAGCAATAAAGTCTCAACTGGTTGCATCTGAATTGCTAAGAAAGCAGGCGAGCTGCTGCTGTTAGACAGATTTCTTTACCTTTGAACTGTCAGGCTAGCTGTTTGGCCAGTCTTTATGGTAAGTTGAGGCACTCTAGCCGTAAATATTAAGTGAAGAAGTGTCTTTCCCAAAATGTCAAACTATTTCATTACGAACAATCCCAACCAATCATGTTGTAACAGAAAACATGACAGTTTTTCCTCCTAACCTCAGGGGGCGTAACGTCCTGAGCAACCTGAGAACACGGAGAACCCCCAGGATCTTAGCCCCACCCGCCATTGACACCACAATATCGATCAGAGACACGAACACGAGGAAACCATCTAGAATGTTCCAGCTGCTCCTTAGGTAGGCTTTCTCCCCCAGGTACAGACCCATGGACACCACCTGGAGAGTTGAAGGGAGAGAGAGAGATGCAGTGTACCACACAGGTAATGCAACAGTGGCCAGATGCACACATACACATTCAGGCTTTGATATTTAGATTTCACATTTAGCTTCTTAGGTAAGAGGGAAGGGGAGAAGAAGGCAGGAGAAAGACAAGCAACTGTTCTTTAACCCCAATGAAAAAGAGTGAATATTCAAAAGGAAGAGGAAATAACAGACAAGAATAGGACTCAAGGAAACTGAGGGAAATGTCTATGATTAAAATAAGAATCATTAAAGGACATTTCAGTTAAGACAGCCACCCAGTGACTGCAGCTGCAAAAAATTACAGCTGAGGAGGTTTCACTCATTCACTCAGGCAAGCCCTAATGGGGATTGAACCAGAGAGGTAAAAGGAGGAGAATATTCTGGAGAAAAAAAAGGGGGGGAATCAGTGAGGTGGGAGCAATCAACAATTTTGTAAGAGTGAGACAACTATCAGTGTGTGAGGAACAAGAGGCAGAAGTTACGGGAGGAGGAGAAAGACAGAAGAAGCTCAAGAGAAGGTTTTTTTGAAATCAAGAGTTGGTGAGGTTGAAGGAAAAGTTGGATGGCAGATGTTTCGACATCATTTGACACCTGCCAGACAGGGCAATAACAACTTGGTGTGGCTGTCATGTCGAAGCGGCACTTCAAAGGCGCAACGGGTTTCGCCTTCCCCGTTTGGTAGAAAATGCCGCCAGAGAGATTTTTTGGAATGATGAAAAATTCTGGAGAAGGTGGGATAAGCTACGGTGTTTGTGTGTCTGCACAAGCATTATGATGGCAAACTGCTACAACATAAGCCACAGAAAATAGATCTTTGAAGAATCAAGTTAACTCCCGATGGCTTGAAAGGAGGCTATCAAATTGTGTAGCTCCTTCATGAGCTGTAGTCAGATTCCAGTGTCAAACATCCATTGAGGCTTCTGGAATCACACCTGCAACATAACCCAGTTCTCTGCAGCTGCTCCTTATGTTGCCATTCGCCCCAAAAATCACTAATAAAGCTTCTTCTTCCAGTTTTGAAGCTATAAATGTATTGAGCTCTGTTGTGAAGAGTTTCTGGAATATAATATATACTGTAATAGCAGAGACGAATTGTGCTTGTAAGGAGTGGTTCTAGAAGTTTCTATAGACATTTTGATGCCATTTGGTTATAGCAGTGGGTCACTGCCGTGTCTTAAGTTGTCAGAAATAAACTTTTGAGAGCCACCTTTCAAGCCTCACACAGCGGGTGTTTGGTATTTAAAAGATTGATTTTCACTTGTGTATTTTTTAAGGGAACAAGCTAAACTAATCTTAATGACCTCACTATACCTGTTCATAATTATGTGTCACCGCTGTGACCACCACTATTCAGACAATATTCATGAGCAACTCAGTAGGAAAAACTCTTTACGTCAGCTTCCTACTTGCAATTCCAAGTTAGCAATATCAGAAATTTTTAACAGCGATGACACCTCCAACTTGGTGAAAAGGTACAGATATGTCAGTAAAGTTTGTTTCTATTTGGTTTCCCTCGTTTATGAATCACCACATATACGTAAGACAACAAAAGTAGATAGTTCAGGCTATATTTAAACAGCGTGACTAAAAGGCAAGCAATGGGAGTGACAGGACATGTTCCTGTACACTCTTGTGTAGGCTTTCTTATTAGGTTTCAGTAAAAAAAAAAAAAAAAAAATGACTGTCTGCCTTCTAGAAATACTAGTATAAAACTCTGTAAACCGTCAACAACATGTCCTACCTCTGAAAAAAAAACACCGTGACTGTCACCACAGTGAGTGACGGTAGCAGCAGCAGCAGTGGAAGCATGATAGCAGGCACTGCCATGCCAACTGTTGTCAGGGCATCTTAGCTATAGAAATAATGCGGAGGCTAAGGCGTCAGAGGGTGACAAAGAAATAAAATGAAGAGTAATAAAGAAATGGGACAAAATGAAGACAAAGTGGAAGACAGGCAGATAAAGAGAGAATGATGAGGAAAGAAAAAGACACCTATGCATCAGAAAAGTAACCTAAGTAGTCAGTTTGGGGAATTCCACACAGCTCTGTTTAGGAACAGACAATCTTTCCACCTTGTTTTGACAACTAACATGGTCCAAAACTCTCACTGTAAGAAAATGTTCCATCTGTCTTCACTGGCGAGATCTGCACAGCAGCGAGTCACTGTCATAACCTATAAGATAGGTCTTTTGTCATGTTTTGACAGGCTGGATAGCGAGTTACAATACATCTGCTCTGTTATTAATAGCAGCCGGCTATACTGAAGCCCCTTCGGGACTACTTGAATGCTGTGGGGCCTCCATTAAGCTGATCAAATATCACCATGATAAAACATGATGCATGGGAAATCTATAGCTGCTTGGTGCCAGCGCGATCATCAAAGCCTGCTCTTTTCCTCTCACACTACTACTAGCCTGTCCTTTGGCTGACAGTGCAAGTGTGTCACATTAAATTCCAATTTAAATTACATTTAAACTCCATTTGCAATATCACTTTGCAGAAAATATGGCAATTATTGTACTTGTCGCTTCAGCGTTATTTTTGTAATCGGATGTTTAAAATGAGATTTTGTGAGATCACATTGCTGCACATCGACTTGAAAATGACCATAAGTTCTGATGGGTGTCCACTATACTATATTCTTTATAGTACTTTCTTTATAGTACTTAGTACCAGAATGTTATAGTACTATAAAGACTTTTGGGTGATGGAGTCTGACTGAGTCTGATTATTCGAGTATCTGACCTGTATCAGCCAAATCTTATGACCATCGAATGTGTGTGTAAGTGGCCAAGGTAGCCGAGTGGGGTTAACTGTGGCCTAGCAACAGAAAGTCACACACGAGTTGGCTCTGGCCTGTATATAGCTACACTTTGGGGTAGCTGACACGGGCTGGGAATCGGCTCAGTTTACCAAGCCTATCGCTTACAAATTACAACTGGATGATGTTCAATGGCAAAACAGTCAACATGAGGAAAAAACTGCAAGGAGGTCGTCAATGACTGGCACCAGTACAGGGATTTGCATCAATATATTTAGATTTGGACAACAGAGTTACTTCGGTTTTGGTTAAATGTTGATAAGTAATGTCATGTCTCATGCATCAAAGCACAATTTTGACTTTTTTCAATATTTAACCAAGGTGACAATCTTTGCATATGTGGTTAGCAACATATGTTGAGGTTAACACAACATGCTGATTGGTGTACCAGTCAGTCACAGTATGGCAAGTGCACATAAAACACCACAGCTGGAAGTCTACCACCTACTGTACATCCTTTAAATCAGGTTTTCAGAAACAATTCAGGTTCCTGGTCAGTTCCACCAGGAATGGCGATACAGTTGTGGATAAGACAAGATCAGTGTGTTGACATTACTCCACCGCTGTACGGGATGTGAATGCAAACAGTGGAAATGCAGCACAATACATAAATGGTTGGGTGCTTGAATGTTTAAATATAGCCATGGGGGAAATAACTGAAACACTCGAAGAATTGTTTTTTTTATTTTTTATTATTATAACTGCTTGCTTTTTGTGAAAATGTTCTGTGTTTTTGTGTAATAGAGAAATGTTTTAAATGTTAAAAACTGAATGCCAAAGTTGCCAGTGTGGAAAAAAAAAATGCTCAGTCCCCAGGAAAAGGGCTTTGTCTGTTTTTGACACTTGGCACTACTGTCAAAATAAATGAAAAGAAATGTATCCATATGCATGTTTTTTTTTTTTTTTCCCTCCCTGTGATGGACTCCTCACTGGAGTATGAACCGAACCCTGACTTCTGCGTACTGAAGTGTCAGTGAACAATTGGTTCGATGTGCTCTGTGTGATGGTTAAGGCATGCTATTTTAAACTATTTTGACCACCTGGTAAGTATTAAGTGTGAATACAAACATGAGTCAGTAGTAATTAACATCCACACTTCATTTAATTATTACTTTGATATTGATTCATCAGCTTGCTCATTAAAAAGCTAAATATTTTGTATTTCTTAGGTGGTGCACACTAATTACAAATCTAGCATTATCCTTCCTCCTGCCCAGTGCAATCATAGGATTTTGCAGAGCAACACCAAACAGCTCCAGTGGAGTAGTATGGAAATGTAGTATCTTGCTCAAAGGTTCTGATTTAAAGAAGTAAAGAACCGAATCATTAATTTTCACTGGTTAGACCCTCTCAGTCCAATGTGAAGAGTCTCAGTGCAAGAGTTCTTACCAGGCAACACTTTCTGTGCAGCTGGAATGCACTTTAGGAAACGGCATTCATTGTGCTCATGTCTGAAGTCTGAACACGAATCAAAAAGTTGCTCAGTATGCTACTTTGAGCTAAAACCCCAGTCTGACTGCATTTCTTTTAGCTTCTGTCACTAAGCTGCTCAGTAAGTGAAAAAAAAAAAAAAAGCATCATGATGTTTGATGGAAACATAATTTATTGCTCTCTACTCAGCTCCACATATTTGAAGCTGTACAGCCTCAAGCTAATTGCTGTTTCATGACAGCCCCAGGGTTGAATGACTAGTGCTGAGGTGAGAAATGGACCAACTGAGACGGGAACCTATTACAGTATGGCAAAAAACAAAACAAAGTTGCATACTGGAACTTTAAATTTGGCATGATGACAGCATAAACACAAATAGTGCAAATGAATGGCTGCTAAAATGCTTTAGTCTGTCAGGCCTGCTTTGATTTATAACACTCTGATCAGTTTTAGCAGGCAAAAGATGCAGTGTCACAAAAACGAGTCAACTCGGTACAAGTGTGTGTGTGTGTGTGTGTGTGAGAGAGAGAGAGAGAGAGAGAGGTGGGAAGACAGCGAGATCTACACTCCCCTCTTCGCTTCTAATTAGAGACTGATGTTCAAGGTCAGTCTTACTGTGTGCAGGTAACACTGTTTACACTGATCACTACTGCTCATGTTTGTGTGTGTGAGTGTGCATTTGTGTGCGTGGACGGGAAATGAGAACAGGCCGTCTGGTCGTGATGGAGTGCATGTCGAAGAGAAAACTCTGTTTAATTAGTGCTCCTCAGAGAGAGATCAGACTGGCCGGCCTGGAAGCGCAGATTAGGAGCAACAGGCAGAGAGAGGGAAGGATGGGAGAGAAGCCGGAAGGAGGGTGCGATACAATGAGAATAAAATCTAGTTGTTTTAGTCCTGTATTGACACAAATATAAGAGAACAAAAGGCACTCGAGATCATTACCTCAAGTGTCCATGAATTAATTCATTAGTGTTTTGTTAAAAAAAAAAAAAAAAAGTCTTAAATTGTTTATCCACACGATACAATTATAAACGGCATAACTACTTTTTTCCCCCATGGCAATGTTCCCAAGCACACAGCGCAACATGTGAATGTGTGTAGCTTTTACTTAACAGATATAACAGACGTGAAATGAAAATAATTTGCCACGCATTTGTTTTGTACAGGATGGCACAACAGTGCTGCAGCGGTTAGTGCTGTTGCCTCACACCCAGGACTGAATGAATTAGCTGACATCCTCCAATCAAGACAGTATTCCGCTACGTTAGTAAACTAACAATTCATCTGCATTAGCAAGCTAATGTTAGCTAATAGGTAAACCAGCTAAAACCACATAATCACAATATATATTGACATGCTTTGCTGTAATGTTAGTTTTGATTTTGGACTTGGCGTTGTGGTGGCTGCTGGTTGTTTGTTGATGTTAGAGAACTCTCTTTCGAAGCTAATGTTAGCTAGTGTTGCACAATGTTGACACTGTAGGGAAGCAAAGAGTACAGAGACGCTAACAAGTGAAGACACATAACATCCTTTGGATTTTCCTGGGAAAATTGCCCCATGTCCCTACATACAAAGCTATGTTACAACCTGTTTAGACATTAGCTATAAGAAAGTGAATAAAACATAACGTTAATACACAAAATGCCCCAGAACCTTACATAAGGCAACTTTAAGTGAGTAAGTACACAGAAAATTACGTAAGTTAATAATTAAGTCACTAAGCTAGAAAATAATTAGTAAATAATTAAGTAAGTAAATAATTCAGCAAACAAATAAGTTTGTAAGTCAGTAATTAACTAATTCATCAAGTAAGTTAGTAAGTAATTATATAGGTACATCAGTAAACAAGTAATGAAACAAGCAAGTAGCCAGTAGACCTAAGGGTATTATTGCTAAATGAGGCTTTTTCAGCTGCCTTGATAAAATTGATGTGTATGTTAAAATAATAAATGCTGACACGAATATATTAAGACAAATGAGTGTGTACTTGTATGTGTGGTGGGATTTTGACAGCTCAGATAAAATGAATGCGCAAATACAAGTGGATTTTGCGGCAGCTCAATCACAGGACAATTACTTAATTATTGAGTAAGTGCGGTGGCCACACCTTTGATTCCACAGTGAGTGGAAGTTAATGCCACAATACAGAAGTTGATATACTATTTGAGATAAGAACAAAGAGCAGCAGGAGTGTTCAGGGACCACATTTGAGTATGCAAATGAAGTAGGGCACAGATAACAATGGAGCTCGACTGATTAAATTACAAATGGGGGGACAAAAGAGCAGAGAGAACGATAAGAGACGGATGAATATGAAATTAATCGAATGAGCGGCACGGGGGAAGATAAGGCAAGTGAAAATGTGAGTGATCGGACGACTGATCGAAGGAATGGAAGTAAATAAAGATACGAAGAGGAGATACAGCAGAGAATAAATAAACCGGGCCAAGTTCAACCTGAGGCCAGAGGCATATATGTGCATATATGTGCATATATGTGAACTCTGCACCACCACAGCGCTGAGCTGATCTACATGTCATTGTGCTACACATGTCTTCATTATCCCTGGCCATAAATAAATCACTATAAGGTTTCTACCAATGCAGAAAATGTCTGGAGACACAAGGTCCTTAAATAATGGATGATGCCCTGTCTTCTGGATAGCAGATTAGTGGATTAAAAAAGAGTATGTGAATGTGTGTTTGTATGTGCATGTGTGTGTGTGTGTGTGTGTGTGTGCGTATGTTTATCGATGGGAAGTCCAGGGGTAGCTAAAGGCCAGCTGAAGAGAGATAGCCTTCTAATTAACTGCATTATCTAGCTGCCCATTGCTAATGGGACATGTGCAACTGATTAAACCGCAAGTTGCAGAGTTGTCAAGAAATAAGGAGGAGGGAGTGGAAAAGGATGGGAGGATAGACTGGAACAGCTGGAGATGAAAGAAGAATAGAGATAAGGAAAAAAAAGACAAGGAGAGGAAAGAAGGGGAAAAGGATGGAGAGAGAGAAGTGAGCGTGAAGAGGAAAGCAGATAGGAAATGAGGAGAGGAAAGAAGTGGGCGAGATAAAAAAAGAACAAAAGAAAAGACGTAAGAGAAAAAGAGGAGAAAAATAAGAAAGAAGAAAGACAAGTGTTTTAAAATAAAACAGGAATGAAGATAAGCAAAGAGGAAAGAGGGAGATGAGATGAGATACAAGGTCAACATGGGAGGGCAAAGAGGAAAAGAATAATGGGGGAGAGAGGAAAGAGATGGGGATGTATTGCAGGGTGAAGAAAGGAGACTGACGAATGTAAAGAAAGTAGAATAGACCAACAGGAAAAAAGGAGAGGAGAATTTTACCTTGACAGTCATCTCTGCAACAAAGATGGCAGTAAAGATGTAGTTGGAAATTGTGAGAAACACCCGTTCCTGTAACAAAAGAAGAAAAGTGAAAGGGAGAGTTTAAAGGAGCTGTGGAGGATGAAATGAGACAGAAAGAAGTGGCAGAAACACGGTCTGAGAAGAAATGATGTTGAAGACAGATTGAGAGCCCTTGACTCTTCTCTTCAAAGCAGGATATGAGAATCACAATTAGTTCGGGTCCTTCGCTGACTTCGTTTTGTCAGTGCTTTTGCTATTAAATTAAAATTGCTTATTGCCAAATTAAACGCCCAAATTCAAAGCGCTGCTGTGTTTCAGATCACATCGCTTTAAAAAAGCGCCTTCCATCCAATGTTTCGGTGCTGCTTGATTGCAGAGAAGTGGTTTGATGCCAAAATCCAGTGAGAGCTTGGAGCAAGGAAGGCAAGGTGAAATTTTGAAGTAGATTAATTTCATTAAATAACTACTGGTTTATAAGTCATTTGTACAATTGTTTGTTTATAAAAAAAATAGAATGCATAACATACACAAATATAAGAATATACATAAAAACGTTGTTATAAGAGTATTTCTAATGACAGCAGATTTCCAAACATAATAGTCATAATGTAGTTAGTAGTAACCATGATCAGTACATGATGATAGTTCTTACCAGACTGCCTTGCAGTATCTTCGGCCTCTCCAAAGCCACAGTGATGCAGTTGAGAAAGATGAAGGCCAGGACCACGTAGTCAAAGAGCTTATGGGCGATAATGGACTGGCAGAGCAGTCTGAACCTGACAAGAGAGAAAGAGAGGGGGTTAGAGGGAAGCAGCAGATACGAGGAGGATGTAAGATTTCTCCAAGAATTGTGCTTAAGGATATGCGTTCATGTGTAACTTCATTAAAAATAGATGAAGGTTTTTCAGTCCTCCGCCGAGAAAACAGTTTATTTAAGACATCTCAAAAATACACGCTCTCATGGGTTAAAGGACATTCATTTACTGTGATATTCCGCGGTGATTCATGTGTTGAAAGCCATATGATTAAATGAACCAAAGGCATAAACAACTCCATCACACCAGGATGTTATCTCAGGACACTTTTTATATACAGCAGGTCTAGATCATACTCTCATAATGTTATATACAGAGACTCAACAATGTTTGCATGCTGTGACCTGAACCACTGGTGTGGGGACTTTAACACCCGTAGACACCTGCAGGGTTGTTTTCAAATTGTCAGCTCCAGAGCCGGTAAAGGCAGTAAGCAGCTCCTGAGTGAAGCTCCTCAGCCGTCTCAGCTCATCTGCCAGCTATAAAAGGGAACAGAATATACCTACTGCTGCACCTGTTCTCTGGGTGAGGAAATCAATGTGCTAATCTGACTGCTTTTCCTCCAGACCTGGCAACTATGTCCCTTTATCTATTGATTCAAATCTGGCAACCCTGTCCCCTGATATCGATCGTGACCAGCGGCATCGCTGGCGTAGGCACTTATCCCGCCTGAGACACAACTTCTGTTCTTGGCTTGTTTCTCGTTTTGTTTGTTTGTTTGTCTGCTTGCTTCACTTTAATTCTGCTTAGGTACACTTGTTAGAGCAAACACACATATGCCTACACACACACTCAGGCATATATAGTACACTGAGGCATAAACGCGCACATATGCTCACACGTTCCCACAAGCACATAAGCAAAGTCCCCCACAAACACATGCGTGAACACTACCAAAGATATGGCCTAATGCTAGTACACACACCGCCAACACACACAGCCCTTGCTTGACAGATGGCACCTGCCAGGATGCCAAAACACAGCCCTGGGGCCTGGCTTCCCTTAAGTGGCTATCAGCACGCAGGGAATCGGGTGAGTAAGCGAATGGATGACTGAGTGATTTTTCTTTCATGTTTCTTTCAGGGGCGTTTCTACCAGCAATGCATTGACGGCTGGGAAAAAAACATAATGACATAAACACACACACACACAACTTGGAGCCTATAGTCAATAACACCGTCTAGAGCAAAATGAAAAAAAAAAAATGCTTTGGAGAAAGCGCACAGCGACATCACTTTAACAAGCCATTTGTGAAACCAGAAGACAGCAGTTTTCTGTGTGTGAACAGACAAATGGTTTGACTATGCAGCTCCCCATTCTTCTGCATTATCAGGACAGCGCTGGTAACGTTTGCTAACATTTGTTTTCGGGGGCATTACTCTTGCTTGTCGCTTATCTTTCCACACTTGGCTTCTCTGCGCTTGAGCACAGCTCAGTAGAAACACTTGGCCAAAGCAAACTATCACAAGTACTGACACATTCAGTGAAACGTTAACTTTTGTTGCACATTTTTGGTTCAGACCATTTCCCACTGCCAGGTTGTCACCTGAAAATAAAATTTTTGGAGATTTTACTTTTCTAAATCGAGGGTCTAAGGATAGGGGGTGTCATTTGCTGTGTTCATATCATGAAGCCTCTTGAGACAAATTGGTGATATTGGGTTTATAAATAAACCTGAAGACTACCAAAGTTTGAATGGCATCAAAATTTGACTAAAGAAACATGACTATACATGTGAGTAGAGGCGTAATTCACACCCAACATGATTAGGATAAAGGCACTGGAAAACTTTTTAGTAGTAGATTTAGTTTCATCAGTTCATAGCATTCGTATTCAAACTAGAAATGCATTCATAATTTGTTTTTGATGCACCTGAGACAAAGCTGATTTTGAGGGAGGCCTTGAGTCAAAAGACAATACTAAAAGATACAGACATGCAATACTGACTCTTTCAAAACGGAAAAGTAGACCATGAGTGAATGTATCTCTTTCTTTTTTTTTTGTATTCTCTCCTTTTCCAGTGCTAATTTTCAGTTGCTTTGACTAAACACACCTGTTCTGAGGGGAGAACAGGTAGACGGACCACTCCTCTCTGCTTTCACACCAGTCTGGCTTGTACACCTCCATCATCTTCTGGATACGGAAACACAAACTCTGGAGGAAAAAGGAGGGAAATGGAGATAGATATGAGAAGTGGGGGCATGTGAAAAGATTCAAATTATTGAGCAAATCAATAAGAAATCTCAAATCATTTATACAGTGTGAAACAATATTTATCTTTTTTTTTTTTTTCAGATGAATCTTTATTTGATCCCTGTTCTCTCCATAACGCAAATACTATTAAGATGATGATTCATGATTCACCCGGATGAAATTAGAAGATCTCTGGCATGCTTGGAAATTTCATAAAGTGACTACCAACTCACTGCAGAGGTTAGATAAACCAATAGTGCTGCCTCATTTCTACTTTCTAACTCCCAGAGTGATTATGTTTTTATCAGTTATTATCTTGGAATATCTGGGAACCAATAAAGAATTCCCCATTCATCCAGTGCTAGCAGCATCCCTGAGTGGTGCCCTGAAGCTACTCTCTCATTTGGACACATACACAACAATAAAAAGATATACTGGTGTTTTAGCATCTCTCCTAAAGCTAAAGTATCTAGTTTAGCACCTAGTCCCTATAGAATTAACAGATCAAGGTGGCACCATATCACCTTAAGAGGTAATAATCATTTATTTATTTATTTATTCTTTATTGAGTGACTCACATAATCTGTCTCTTCATCAAGATCTGCTCTGTCCTTGCGAGCACTGACATGAGGAAAAACCTCAGCCATCAGCTGCGTGTGGGGACCCGGTGTCTTGCCATTACAGTCCCGGTGGTCCACTCCTAAACCACTACCAGCCCCAGACCCCCCAGTGATGGATCCCCCTGCCCCAGACCCACTCCTCCTTCCGGAGTCTGGGTGAACAGGGGGCAGGCCCGGGGGCTGTACACCTGCCCGATGCAGCTCTGGCAGCTCCAGGGAAAGAGCCCGTCGACCCCCCCTCACAGCAAAGTGTCTGGAGAAGAACGATGGAGGCGGAGGTGGGTGATGAGGGGGTAAAGGGTGATGAGAGTGGGATGGTTGTGAGAGAAGAGACTCCTGCTCAGCAGCATAGGTGTAGGATTGGGGGGAGCGGGTGCTGTGTACACGGAGGCTCCCTCCTACTATAGGAGCCCCACCAAATCCATAGCTCCTCCTGCCCAGACTGTTTGAGCTTGACCTGCAGAGCAGAAAAGATGATAAAATTAAGAGGAATTTAATATTGATGAACAATTTATAATGTATTAATACAGAGGTACTCGACACTATTCTACAGGGTTTAGTCAGGAAGTTAATAAGGGCATAAAACAAGCAGCAAAGGTTTCAATGTTGGTAATTAAGGTTCAAAGAAGGTATTCAGAATTCATTAAGGCAATAACTGAAATCAGAAAGTAAAACTTTTTGTCTACCTGCGGTTCCATGCAGACTGTGGATGGAAAGGACGCCCCCAGTTGTGATAGTTTGGACTGCGGCCATGACGCTAGAAAAGACACACAGCAGTTTGGAGTAATGATCAGCAGTTTGTGTGCAGTATTTAACAAATTAATCAGACTGAAGACCCAATGAATATGTGCTCTAAACATGTATGTGCTAAGAAATAAAAAAGCTATTGTGAAACCCATACCGCACATATGGATATATTGCCTTTATAAGGCAGTTTTTTTTTTTATCTTCTGTCCAAGCTTTTAAAGGACTGGCGATTTGGCTAATTTGTCAGATTTACATCATAACAATGTGAATGTGAAGAATAATTCTGCACCCTATTTTTGTAGTTTTGGCCATAATTCTTGAGAGCATGGCCGCAAAGAATTTTTATGGAACAAGAGACAGATAGGGGTGAGATTATCAGACGGTTGTAAACAAAGTCCCGGGTTAACCAAACCAATGTGAAAGAAAAAACAAAAATAAACAGTTAAATTCATACCCAAACTGTAATCATTCAACCCAGTTTGCAGACAAACGTCCTGGTTCAGATTTGACCCACAAAATCTGCCATAGTTGTACAAGCACATTTTTAACTTCTTTGATTAAAGTCTGTGTAAAAGCAATTTCTTTCAAAATACATTAAATATGTTGGAAAATAGTTGCTGAAAACACGTGAAAAGATTTTAAACAATACATTACTGAAATGTGGAGTTTGAGGTTAAGACAATTTTTCACCAGTTTTCAGTCCAGGATTTTTTGCGCGGTCCTAAAGGGTGGCTTGATGACACACTGAGGCCACCCTGAGCAGAGAGATAGAGATTAATTCATCTCGCTCAGAGTGTTTCAAAGTTAGTCATGTCATTTTCTGAACTCATCTGACACGTTTCAGTCTCAAAGTTTTAAAATTGTTGCTTGACTGTTCCCACGAGTGGGCGTGGCTTCAGCACATTCAGCGGACACGCCCCCACAGTCCTGGAGCTGAGAATACAGCTCATTTTTACCAATTCTGACACCTAATTTCATAAACTTGTTGATATGTTTAATCATTCAAATTTGGCTGGTTGGTTAATTACACGTTCTTCTTTGGTCTGACAAATTCAGAACACAGATTTATTCTTACTTTGCAGTGAATGAATATTGTACTTTTTGATGGTGTTAACATATTTATTTTGAGAATCATGTGCTACACCTTTCATGTGTCTCTCTTAATGAACTTGTGCTGCGTAGCTCCCTTTTACTTTTCACTTTTAAATTCATTAAAAGTTCTTTTTAACTTGTCAGCCAGAAATACTCTTAAGCAAGTATCTCCCACCTGCTCCAATGGAACTGCTTAGTGGCTGCCAGTATTTAAAAAATGACGAGTGTGTTAATATGGAGCTATAGGGATAATTGTAAAAGAGCACGACTGCTACTGTAGGTCAATCATTTATGAACAAATAAGTAAATGACTGAACAAATGAAATATAAACTGGGCTTTTCAAATGAGATTGCAGTTCACTCAGCAGGCTGTCATCAAGTTTAATATGCAAACCCCTGAGTGCCAGTTCCACTTAGAGGAACATAACCAGTTGTGTTTGTTTCCGCGTGTCTAATCCTCTCAGCATGATAGGCCTAATTATACGTTTTACCCTTGGAAACGTACATGTCACCAATCACAGCCTGAGTCAATGCCATATAGCAGTGAATCTATGCATCCGTCTCTATAGAAACTGCAGTGAAGCGTGCACGCTTGCTATTAAATAACACCTTGGTCCTCACAGACCTGCACTGCGGCTCACTCAAGAGGAACATTAAGAGTGTGTGTGTGTGTGTTTTAGACACCAAATGTTACTGTCAAGGCAAGTTGTTTCACACTATATAGCAATTTGGTTCACACTATACAGCAATTTGTTCCACACTATATGGCATAAAACCCCAGACAACATCTGATACTAATGTACTGTATATAAGTCAGTCTGCTTGTTTGCTGCCAAACACACTGTAACTACAGCAACTTTTTCTTATAGAAAAAGCAGTTGAGTCAAATTACCATTACACCAAATAAACCAAAGGTTTATATCGAGATATACTGTATACCTCTGCATCAATGCAGTGTGTTACTGAGCACGCAGATTGCTTTCCAGTCAGTGAATACTGCTCATTGTGTTATACTGTCTATTGATTTCTGTCAAAGTACAATTTTGCTGGCCCTGAACTGAGGTCAACTATGATACTCAAAACGAATTCCGCTGATCTAGGTTGTGTGGTAATTAAATATAAGTGAGGTGAAGAGAAAATCAAACTTTTTTTAACGTTTACAACACCATTCTTACTCTGTGTATACATACTCTGTCTATACATACTCTTTTAAAGTGCTTTATTGAGAGCACCCTTTCGTTTTGCATTCTTTACTGTTCTGGAAACTCTACGGTAATTCGCAGAAACAAGACAAATTGTAAATATTAATAATTGCTTTTTGACTAGTTGTAATTCCAAAACAACATCATTAGTAGCAATAATTACAAATATCTAGAACTGCTCACTACTGAAAATGCTCATTTTAGATTCATGTAACTTAATTACAGCTATTTAACTTTTACCACTTACTTGACTATTCAGACTCAATTACATATATCTATACTTCCATACTGACATGTTATAATTCCAAATCAACATATCCATAAGTTAATATTGACTAGTTGCAATTCTAATTGATAGCTGTGCAAATGATAATTATTGATGTCAGCAATTAAAAATGTGTTGATATCAATAGTTCTATAATACTTCTTAGTAGTGGCAATGTTTATTGTAGATATCTATGATTGTTCTTACATTACAGATACCATGAATTAAATTCTACATTGTCAAAATTAAATGATCTATTTTGCGGCTTGATATTGTAACTAGTAAGAGTGCAATATCAGATATCTAGGCAATTCCTTATGCAAACAAATACTCACAACAAAGCAGCACACCCATGACACTGATTGTTGTGATGCAGCACAATCAAGTCAACAGAGTAATGAATCGTTGGACAATCAACAGTGGCTGATATACTGTGTAAGACAGTAAAACAAACAAACCACCCAACGAAGATGGAACTGATCCATAGTTTGAAATGATTTCATCAAAGAGGATCAAACGCCCTTCGAGCTGCTGATAAAACTTCAGCAAAATGTAGCAAACTATTATAATCATCTTTCTGAATGCTTATCATTGCAGTACTTGCTCAGAGTGATGTAAAAGGTGCATTCTGATTTCAATTGACCTAAAGCACTACGACAGAGGAGGAGGAGACTTCACAGTGAAGTGGATCTTCCACACGCACTGTGTATAACATTATAACCTTAGCTTATCATCTCTGTAGTTTCCACTCCTCTCTGTCTTCCCACCATTGCCTCATCCTTCCCATCTCTTTCCTTAACCATCTCTCTCTTCTGTTTTCCCCTCTCTACTTCTCTCACTTTCTCTGTGACTGAATAGAAGAGGGGGGCAGTCAATTAATATAAGTTGCCATGGCAACTGGATACTGAGCCAAGCCGTATAGTTTAACTGTTTTAATGTTATCCCCCATACGAATGCACACACTCTCTGGCACTCTTGCTGTGTTTTGCACATACATGATTTCAAGTGGTTGGTGTTGGTTCAACAAATGCATGTGTGTCAGTGGACAGGAGTATGGCTGCTTACCAGAGAGAGGGAGCGTCTCTCAAGGCTACTCTTGCCCAGGCTCAGCACACTGCTCTTTCTGGACTCGATGGTGAAGCTCCGCCTCTCTGAGGAGTAGGATCCTCTGGACCCTGAAAGAGCGCCCAGTTCCAGGTGGCCGTTGGGTGTCAGAGTGCAGATCCTTGGGTCTACAGGTAGTTGAAAGAAAGCAGTATTTTCGTTATTTTTTTGTCCATGCAATGTATGCTGATTTACGACGAAGTTATCTTGTGATACCAGTGTAACCCCATGTTGCTCAATCTTTCTATTAGGCTCTCTTGTCTGTCAGCAACTAAGAAAGCTAGACAAAGCTTATGAATGTCTGGAGAAAGTCAAAATGAATTTGGAAATCACAAACTTTAAAAAAAAAAAAAAAACTGGTTGCAAGTTTTGTAACTAAGGGAACTATCAGTGGTAAAAGTTCAATCTAAAAAGAAATTCTCATTTTGTTTTCACTAAATTAATTTCTGAAAAGATAAAGTTCCTTGAAATGGTTGGGGCGATTACGGCAAAATTGAAAAGCTTTAATTGAATATCCTTCTCAAATGAAAAAGAAAAGAAAAGAAAGTGGTTGGTTCAATTCTTAAGATTCCTGCGAGAAACTGAGATATAAAAAAATAAATAAAAATAAAAAAAATAGAGAGGTGAAGAACGAAAACTGACCCACATAAAACAAAGAAAATCCAAACAACCAAAAGCAATAGCTTTGTGCTGTCTAAGTGGACAGACAGCAAAACACAGCTGCTGCAGAGTTTCATCTTTTGCTTACACTGCACTGCAGAGATCACATCTCCTCTGCACCAGTAGCCCACTCACACAATACAGAAGTGGTTCTCCCAGTCTCCGAACTCATGTTTAATCCTCTCTCAACTGCATTGTTTACTGGGTCTGTTGAGGAAGGCTGTATAGCTGGAACAGGTTGATTGTGGGCTCTGGATGAAGATAGAGCTCATTCATATTTAAAGTCTGCTGGATATTCTCTGAGCTTTTGCAAGTTCATAAGCTTTTGGCTCATATGTAGTTCTGTCTTACTTTTTTGCGTCGAGCACATCTAGCTTCTTGAATAAGACTCAGTGGGAAGCAAAGATTGCTGGCTTGAATGTGAGATTCAAACAGATTGTTGGTTGTGTTGTTCAGTTTTTACAAGAATGGCAACATCTCTGATGTGAATTGTGGTATTAGCGGGGGAATTAAATTTGAGACACAACTCACAGAAACCAGGGATTTAGTTTTAAAATCTCAAAACCACCGATTAAAATAGAATTGCTTTCTAAATAATTGTCAGCAAACTGTGCTTTTAACTGTACAAACAGCAAGCTTGATAGTATCATTGGACCAATGGTCCAAATAAAATACAGGAATGTTACAGATAGCATTGCCATTGTAAATATCATTTTAATTTATTTCCCAGCATTCAGGAGCTTAACTGAAAGCAAAGCTTTTGATGTACCAGTTAATCTGCATTCAAACCCTCACCTATGGCCATGAGCTTTGGGTAGTGTCCTGAAGTATCGTTATTGGCTGAAATTCAATCAGAAAATGTGGTTGGGAGTTTGGGATGAATGCTTTTGAGGCAGCAATCATGAAAACCGATTGCTGACGCACATTGTATTTAGTTACAAACAGATAGCGACATACAGCATATATAGCATTAGCAAGACAGAGAGTGAAAGACAGTGACGTCTTTTCTTTTAAGAAAAGAAAAAAAAATATGATTATGAGCAATTTAATTATAATAACTTCATAGAAACTGGACTCTGGGGTATAATCAGAATATGCTGGAGAGATTATATATGTCACCTGGCATGGGAACAACAAAGCATCCCCAAGGAGAAGCTGAAAATGATGTCTGGACTACCTTGCCTTGCCTGCTGCTGTGACCCGGCTTTAGAGACACACCAACTAGCTTAACGTATATAACGTATATTAAGTCACAGCCTACAGTCAGATATTTAAAATATGTTAAGGCACTGACGGATAAACCTCAAATCAAAATATACTTTAATAATAAGGATGAGAAGGAAACAGCTCACCAGACAACTTTATAGAGTCGTGTTTCTCGCTCTCGTCAAAGTTGGAAGAGGAGCGGTCATCATCCGAATAAGAACGATTGGCATCACCCTGGAGATAAAAAGAGGGTGAGAGACAGATAGGGGTGAAAAAGAGAAAAAAGAAAGTGGGAATTACACAGGGCTCATGCTAAAGGAGACACTCAAAGTGCACTGTAACAGATTTCGACTTAGGACCTCTAATCTCCTGTGTGACATCAGTCAAACCAACAGACTCTGCTCTCTCTCCCAGCAACTGTCAGACATATTTGAGGTTATCAGGGTGGCTCAGATCTGTGTTACATCAGATCAGTGTTAAATTGGTAAAACCTTCAAACTGCTGACACACTACTCCAGTAACCCCACAGATTTGGTTTAACAGACAACAGGATTTCTTTGTCACACTGGGAAGATCTGGAGTAAATTGTGTCAATAATTCTGAGTGTGTAGAAGAAGCAGACTGAGTGTGGATAAGCAGAAGGTGAGAAAGCCAGAGGGGGTAAGACCAACAGTGAGGGAAGGAGAGAGAGGGAGAGAGAGAGAGAGACAGAATGAAAGACTGATGGTTGCTTTTTGTTTTGGCATTTCAAAAAGATCAGTCAAAAGCCTTGTCACTTGTGTCAGCGCTTCGACTCACACATCATAGCCACATGACGTGAATATGATAATGCTTTGATCCATGTATGAAAACAACTGGATTACTCAACCACACTACAATTTTTCCAATGATACATCTGAGACTTTGACAGTTGATGGCTGATTGACGGCATCATTTTCCAGTGTTTTCCACTGAGATTGATGGCTTCACAGGACACTATTGTGTTTAATACACCATTATTATGTTTTGACTGCTGATACAGCCTCTGACAAATATCTGTAATTATTCTTTCTACAGTATAAAATTGATTTCATACCCTTTGCCTGCATAGCCACAGGATTTACCATACAACAAGTATTTAAAATAGATAGTAGCCATGTTTCCATTCAAATTTACCAATCTTAACCAACTTTCGAGCAACCGAGCAGAGGAAAATACGCGGAAATGCTTGTTTCCACTACCATTCTGCCGATTGGTTCACAAGATTAGCGGGAGATGATGCCAGTTCTCGAGTCGGAAAGAAGAACAAGAAGAAAGCAAAACAAGGTGACATTCTTAAGAGAGCCAGCAAACATTCAATCGGTGAAAAACAATACAGAAAACATGATGAAGACATAACATTTCTATATGTTTCACTTATTGATGTGAGGAAGAAATTCTAAGAAATGAAAGAAGTTTCCTTCAAATTGAAAAACATAGAAACACAGCTCATGAATGGATAGAAGAGACTGTCAGTCTTCCAATATTATAAGGCGCATGTTTTTAATGGATTATATAATTCATGTTTTCTTTTTCCTTCAGAGATTTATATGATTAGCATTTGCCACCGGTGTTAAGGAGTTAAGGGTTAAGAAGTGCAACGTTACAATATAATCTGTTGTTTACTGTAACTATGGGCTGTAGCCCTGAATATTTACCATTTCCGTCACCTATTGTCTTTTACATTGTTGAATGTCTCCTGTTTGTGCTGTAGCCAGAGATATGCAGACAACAATCACTTGGATAACTTTTGATACTGAAATAAATTTGATAATTATGAGCCAGAATCTAGTTCGTTAAAGTTATAAGTAGGAGCATCTTTTGCATATAGTTTCAATGTGGATTAATGGATGTTCTTGACATAAATGGGAGACACTGTTGTTGGAAAAAGTGTGCTGATTGCAGCATTATGTGCATGAAGTCTGGGCATTCTGCTTTGACTGAGTTATGACTCTGAGAACAATTTAGCACAACTCATTGCTGTGAAAACAAATCTCCGTCTGGGACAATCTGGAACAATCAACATAATTGTTATACTGAATGCTTTTTACCAGTTGGGTAACACGTGCCCTGTTTTACTATGTCCTTGAAATTACAGATTCATGCCATAATACATTAGCTATCAACACAAGATAATATAGTACATTATGTCTATGGCTAATGGGGGCTGTTGATCAGCTTCATCTATGCAACTTTTAACTTCCCTCACAAAAATCCCACCTATCCAAGACCATTTCTTACTTAACAGTCAGGGATAATGACAGTTGCAAGTACTGGTGGTTTCGTCTATAAGCTATTTGAGATTGTTTCATTATTAGAGACTCTGTGCATGTCAATCTGCCCAGTTCTGTGATTATGAAAATCAGCAGGAAACAAAAGCCTGGGCTTATTTTGGCTGTGAAGGTTGCTTACAAAGGTTAAAGTCTTTAGTCTTTGAGAAGCACAGACAGATGGATGTCAGCTGCTCATGGGGGAGGACGCTGTTCATCGAATAAAAGAATGGATGGATGGAGGCAAGCTAAACATAGAAGAGCTGTCAAAGTTTGAAGGTTTATGTAAATCAGAGACATCATCAATTTAGGGGCCATGCTTTGCTAAATACCAATTCACTTCCTCAATATTAGAAATGTGGCATTCATTTAGAATACATTCTACTCCATCAATTTATAAGCCAAGGTTTGGTGAGTAAAGATTCATTTTGACAACGTTAGAAACTTGGCACTGGTTTAGAGTAAATAATTTAATAATTGTGAGGTAAGCAGTTGTTGATTTGCTGCACTTCCTTGGTTGCTCCTTGTTAAAGGACAGTACTAATCTGAAATATATCACCTCTTCTGGTGCAAGTTAAACCTATTAATCTTCTTAAAAGGATGAATAATGAATAAGATGACAAATCTGGTCCCGGCACCTCAATCATTAATAACTAAATTAAAATGCGGGCTAATGAAACAAGCTGACATCCTGCAGTTTAAGCCCATGTGGCATGTGTGTCCTTACTTCTGCCTGAAAGCCTTCAACCAAGATGGCCACCAGCAGGTTGAAGAGGACATAGTTTCCAAAGGTCATGAGGGCCACAAAGTAGAGAGCGGCAATTGGTGAAGTGGCTGCCATACCATTGTACAAAACCACGTTCCAGTCCTCCTGGGTCAAAATCTGAGATAATTACGTATATAAACACAAACAAACAGGGTGTTAATAGCACACAAGTACACCACTTAAAAAAGTTATCAATTAATATCACAGTACAAAAACAACAATTACAGAGAGTATCCCCATTAGGCTATCATAGCATGCTTTAAAGACCTTTTGGTGTATTACTAAAAATATGGATCACTGTGAGCTTGAAAAACTTGGGAAATTTGATTCATAACCAATATGCAAAGGTTTACATCATTAGAGTTCTAGGTGGTTAGATATACAGGTTAGGGTATGTATGAAAAATGCCGAAATGTAACTTAAAAAATAAGTGCAAGTCATCTGCATATATAGAGACATGTAGATCATAAGCAGAGCAATTATGTACAGATATGTGCTAGCGTGTTTGTGTGCATGATTATCCAAACAGTGACGAATGTTGATTACCTGGAAAACAGTGACAATGGCCCAGAGCAGGGAGTCAAAGTTCTTCCTGTCTGGTACTGTGTCACCGGTCTCTGTCTTGAGACTGAATTTACAGCCAAAGATGTGCATTCCCAGGATACTGAAACACAACAGTAGAGCCTCTGATGATGTTAACATACTGACTAACACTGAAAATGTATCATCTGCTTTACCAGGCTGATAATTAAATGCAGATCTTTGCAGATTTAGGGAAGCATGATGAATACAAGGCCTACTTGTCTTTAAGAGGCTTTCAGTGATTAAAGCTTTTGTTTGCCTCAACTGCATCTTGTTTTAAAAATTCTACCTTTTATATGCAAGTCTGTGTATAATCTTTGTTTTTGTACCCTGGCTGCAACTAAATGCTTTTTTTTGCTGGGATAATGGAGATAAATGTAAATGTTTGATTGTGACTGAATCCTAAAACCTGGTTACATGAGATATTATCTACTCCAGTGGCCTTGTCGCAGCTGTAAAGTACCTCACTAAACATCTAAAAGTAATGGAAGGGGTGTTTTTATAGATAATAGTTATAGATAATGTTCTCTCACAGGGTATTCAACAGCATTTGTACAAAATCAAACTGTGGATATAAACTGCATATAAACTGTGACCAGCACCTGAGAACAGTCCAGAAATGTATAATATTTCAAAAAAATTGTGTCATCAACCTGACAGTTTACATGGAGTTAAATGGACAAAGCAAACATGTCACGAGCAAACGTTAATGGCAATGTTGCTGGAATGTGACACAGTTTTTTTAGTTTGCATTATGGTTAACTTGGGGTCAATTCCTCTCGCATCAACTTAGAAAGCAACCTAGTTCAAGTGGAATGTGAAGCTGTGAGGGAGGAAAACAAAGACAGTGAGGACTGCAGCGGCCATTGATTGTCCCCTTAAAGATCTTTTAGGCCTTCAAAGAACTGCTGTGTCAGTGCTTGAGAGCCAACAAATGTCTACTTGTTATGTTGCTCCAGTGATGCTTGTTAAATTCTAACCACATCTTCAAGTGTCTGCTCGTTATTTTCCACCTAGGGTTAATAGCTGCTGAGGAACACTGTGACCTTCTGCACTTCAGTGGTAGTTGATAAACAGGTACACAGGGTTTTGGGGGGAAAAAGACAGAAGCCAGCACATACAACCACACATAAAAGCAGAGGATGAAACAACAATCTCTCGCTGAATTTCACTGAAAGAAACTAACAAACTAAAAACCAACTGTTAAAAGTTGTAAGTATGACTTTACCTGAAGATGAAGATGAAGAGCATGAGCAGCATGCAGAAGGTGGCCACATTGTCCATGGTCTTCATAAGGACTACCAGCTGTCTCCTCAAAGCTGGCATGAACCTTACCAGCTTCAGCACCCTCAGCAGTCTGAAGGTCCTCAGCACAGACAAACCACCGTCAGACTGCCCAACAATCTCACATACACTGAGAAGAGAAACAGACCACACAGACAACCACGAAAAATAAAGAGGCTTTAAATTTGCTTTTAAATGGAAGGTGTCATGATTCCCATTGATATTGGGCGATCCAGCGAAACCCTGCATTATGTACATTTTATATCCAATGCTAACAATCTTGCTTCCGTAATGCAAATGTAAACTCTAGTATGGTTAGGGAAAGTGGTTATAATGAATAAAATATGGTTAGTTTTTGGCAGATAAAACAATTGGGTTGGATTTGCAAAAGTGATAACGCTTGACAAAAAGGTGTTGTTGAGCATAAACTCCAGTCTCATGCATGAAAATCAGCTACGTACCCATCCACAAACCCCCTCAACCTCTACACATTGCATTACTACGTATGAGGCTCACTACTTGATGTGTTGATACTGGACAGAAGGTAGGTGCCTGAGCAGCAACAGCTCAAATGACTGAAAAAAGAGTGCATGCAGCACTGACCACAAAGAAAAAAATCATGAGGAGGAAAAAAAACCTGGCTCATTGTTCAGGACCGAAAACGAAAATCCATCCCCTTCAGCCGGCTTGTTTGCAACAAAACCAAACTTCCTCTCTTTGGTTCGCTGGATAGTCCGTTTGTATTCCCACTGTAAGCGAACTGCACCAGGGTTTACTTGCAAGCTAACCGAGACCCGCTTTTTTAGGCGGATCAGCATTCACTTGTTTGGTCCGCACCAGAGTTTTGATGAGCTTTCACACCTGCCCAAATGAAGCGGACTATGCGGGGAAATGAACTCTGGTCCGTTTAAAGCGGACCAAACAGCTCTGGTGTGAAAGTGCCCTTAATGTCCATCATCAGGTCATCAGTGTAAAAGGGAATTATCACAGCTTTAATTCACATTTACAGCTTACAAGGCTTTTTTTTATACTTAACAAATTAAGAAAACAAAAAGAAATGAACTAAGTTTACCACAAATTCTCGGGCAACACAAATAATTCTTTCTTTATCTTATCTTGCAGTAATGTGTGCACTTAAGAAGTCACTAAAGTTTTGGACATTATAAATCAAGCTCTTGCTTAAATACTTAATGACTTTCTTAATTGCTGTTTGCTGCCGCAGAACAACCACAAAAGGAGGGTAACAAAAGTTTTATCTTTCCTTTGAGTTCTTGATCATGAGCAGAGAACCATTTCCTAGTATAAAATCTGGCTTTAAAGAAATTTGTCCTCTAATGGAGGTGCTTATCAAAGGCTCTACTCAGCACATCAAAATAGCATCGGCTCTGCATTGGCAAAGATTGAATAGGGGCACTTTTATAGAGCACCTCTGTATGAATAGCTGAGGACATTCAGATAGATGAAGAGAGGGAAATTGGTAGTGGAGCGAGAGATAAGAAGACAGATGTAGATATGTTCAATCAACATGTATCTTTTCTGTGACGGGCTGCACATTTGATCTTCTTCAGTTTTAGCTGCTTTGATGTGTATTTGATCTCTGGATTATAATGGGGATCACAGACAAAGGCGCTCAGACAGATGAATTGGAAAAAAACGCTATCAGATCAAAGACAGAGCCATTTACCTGAAGCTCTAGGCACACATACAACAAAAGACAAAACCTGGTTACTGCTGCCTGATGCTTTGGCATCCAAATACATACAGGTGGTACATTTGTACCAATGTAAAATGCAGATGACAATTTGACAAAGCGTGACATGAATAATTTAACTGCAGGATCTCTTTCCAGAACAGTCTGGCAGACCAAAAAAAGTATACCTCGATTACACTAGTCAATATTTCACAAACATTATATTTTTGTCCTCCAAAAGCTGCTTC
Source organism: Sciaenops ocellatus (assembly GCA_033000465.1). Classification (NCBI taxonomy): domain Eukaryota; kingdom Metazoa; phylum Chordata; class Actinopteri; family Sciaenidae; genus Sciaenops; species Sciaenops ocellatus. Next base: position 19,100,837 of record CP136867.1, read on the forward strand.
TTTCTTTTTTCCCACTCTGTCTGCCAAAATTCTGTATATTCAGGATATTTATATCATGTAATTACCTTATGATGACAATGATTCCATCAAAGACATTGTATGGGTTTCTCAGGTAGCTGAAGGAGCCAAATGCAGTGATTTTGAGGATCATCTCCAAGGAGAACATGCTGGTGAAGACGATGTTGCAGATCTCCAGAACATTAGTGAGCTCCTCTGGCTGACAGAGGACAAAAAGAGGAGAAATTGGACAATGAAAAAAGAAGACAGAGAAAATATAAGGGTGAAGAAAGAGGAGAAAAGGAAGGGAAAGCAGAGAGAAAGTTTAAGCAGAACAATTTAAAAGTGCACTTAAAGCAAAGCCACATCGGCTCACATACCAACATTCAAACATTGTTGGATGACAAAAAAGATATATAGATACATAGAGATGTATAAGATATACAGAGATAACTTTGCTCCTCTTTTCCCTCACAGCTGCATTTGGGAAAATACAAACTTTGGCACCAGAAGAACAGGTCAGGTCAGGTCAGGTCAGCTCTACATGGTTAAACCTTGGCTCAACTTTCATCTGTCTAAGCTGAACTTTGGCAGCCTCAGCTGTGCTTTTAGCTGAATTGAACTGAATTTCCTTTGGGCTCAATAATAAAGTATCTATCTATCTATCTATTGTAGCATGTTGTGTCAACATGCTAGTTATCATGCTATGTTAGCATCATTCATTCTATGTTCACATTAAACTCTTAGCTGATTCTTGTTAAAGGCTAATTAGTACAGTATGTTAACAAATTCTATCATATTAGCTAACATTTAAAATGCTACTAACATTTTGTGTGGTAACAATCATATTTGACTAAGACATTTGTATAATTAGCCATTTTTTTGATGACCCACCCTACCCTGCCTCTGGTTGGCTTACCCTGATATTTTTACCAACCCAACCAACAAAGGCAACGATTGCCAGTCAGAGGCAGAACAGGACAGGTGATGACTTCCCCATCCTGAGATAAAACAGTTGAAATATAGTTAGCATGCTGGAGGGGATTTAGTCAAAGTTTTTGATGCAACTTATTGTCTTGTGACACAATAGGTTTGACCTGTTGGTGGTACAGTATGAAAAGTCACTAGTGTTGGACAAGTAGACCAACCTACCAGTACCTACGGGTTGACCTTCCTATACAAGCATGTTTTTAAGCACTAGCATAGCTAATAATAATTAAGCTAAATTAAAGAAAAAAAAGGGAAAAAAAAGTGAAGGCAGAAAGCTGGTGAGAGAAAGGGAAATGAGCAGTAACAGGGTAATACAAGAGGAAATGAGAAGCAGTACAACAAATACGGGGGAAATAAAATGCGAGTGTAGACATTATCTGTGGGAACATCGTGGTCCCTTTTGTCATACATCCACAAATAAGCAGTCTCAGTCAATCAATACTTTGAGGAAATAAGGCAATCATCTAAGTGTCACTCTCTCTCACACACACTTGCAGCAAGGCTAGAATGTATTTCTGGTAAAAAAAAAAAAAGAAATTCATAGTTTATCTCCATCCATCCATCCATCCATCACTTGACCTGTTCTTTCTATTGCCTTCTCAATGCTTTGTCTAGTTATCAGCCATTTTACTCACCATAGATCGAATGGTGGAAAGGGCAAGAAGAAGGACAACAATCATCTCGCGCAGATGCATCGATGTCAGTAAAGAGTACTAGAAAACTGTACTGGTTAGGTGCCATTTTAGAACAGTACAGACAAATACACTGACAAGCAGTAAAATGGCTGGTACATTGTTCGAATGTGCCCGCTTTTCTAACACAGTAGCAGGTAGCAGGCAAACAAAACACAACACATTTCATCATCAATTATGGATGTTGCATATGCTGCAATTAAAAAGGTCCAACATTTTACTCCTGCCCCCTGGGAGACAAACTGAATTTTTGCTCCCAAGGTTAGTCTGGGGAGCTGTGATGTTATACTGTATACTCATTCAGTCCTGGAAGTTACAACGTCAAAGCAATTATTAATTTAATGTGAGAATGATAAAATTAGCACCCAAACACGCTGCCAGTAAGTCCACTTATTCTTGTTAACACATGAACATTGGCAGGAACTGTTGGATGCATTTCTTTTTTGCCTCCTACCGTATGCCTTTACAGTACATTTCATTTTCTTTTACTTGCTGTCAGTCTCACGTTGTTAATGTGCATCAGTGTCTGTCTTTTCAGCAACTCTGACACTGTTTGAGTTCGTCTGTCTCTTTGTCTTTCTGTTTCTGTCGGGCTTTGCTCAATATAAGGAAGAACACACACATGCACACACACACACACACACACAAAGAGCTAAATTTGGCACAATCATGATTTCCAGCACATCACTATTCCACAGAGCTCCTCTGTAACTGCGATGACGCTTCTGACATTTCACCGCCCCAGAATCAATGAGCACTGTGTGTTTTACATTTACACATCTATCTGTGTGCATGTGTGTATCTGTTTGTACTGCTGTATGTGTGTGTGTGTGTTTGTCAGTACTAATGAGTGTTTAGCTGTGTGAAAACATGGGCTAATGATGCATGCCCACCAGTGTCAGTAACAATGTGATGACTGACCGCTGTTTGCAGACCAGCCAAACAGTGTCGGCAGCCCCTGGAGATCCATTACTGCAGTCTCATTACTGCAGACCTGGGAACAGATCTAAAGACTTTGTTTTATTGTCAGCTGATGTACGGAATAAAATAAGAAGTGTGGGGATATTATATCACCCTGAGGACTCAAATTTGGTTTAGGAAAGTGAGCAATATGTGACTTTTAAAAACTTTTAAAGCAATAGCAGTTCCATGATTTCAAACAGAACCTAAAAATAAACTAAAAGCTAAATTTGAAAAGGACAATATTGTGAGCAAAAACTGCTATAGGGTTTCGGCATCTGCAATGTTTACCACACATCGATAACCCTTAAATGCCTATTAATAGTAATTTGGGTCACACAAAATTAGCATTGGCATGGTTTCTAAAATGCAAATGCAAACAGGTAATTCTGCCTACCAAGTAGCTTGTACTGTCTGAACAGCATGTTTGAAAACGTTAATTATTCAACAACTGTACAAAAGCATAAGCAGGGATCCCTTGTGCTGCTCTGTATGTGTGATCTGATTAGTATCATACTTTACTGACTAGGTTAGTTTGAGTGAATCAGTTCGAGCCTGCTACTCTGCCAGCATACAAGATGTGAAAATCAGCCACATTTAACCGACTGAAGGTCAGACTTTAAACTGTCAAGTTCACCAAAAAAGAACAGCATCGGTTGTTTAATTCTTTGTCAAATGATTAATTGTTTAAAATCTAAAGCACTGCAGACACATTGTTTTCTATAAATCTGACACTCTGCGGACAATAAGAACTTTTATAAGTCAGATTTGTCCTACTGTATTCTGACTACTTCTGCTCTCTAAATGACGAGTCTGTTGTGTGCTGCAGGCATTATTTGTTGCTCTTAGACTTACACAGGAGGCGGTGTGGTGGGTGTTTGGGTGTACAGTTTGTCTGACTTTGACACCAGAGCCTGCTGTTTGCATCTGTGTCCTACCAACAGTTAACGCGGATTCATTTTAACCACGACTGTGATCTTTCCCTAACCTTAACCAAGTAGTATTAGCTGCTTAAACTTTAAACTAAAAAGCAGACCAGAAAACACTCATAACAAAAGAGTGTGTAATGGTTATGTGGGGCATTTTGGAAGGTAATCACAAACCTGTTTAGCGACAGGGCATTCCTGTGATAGTCCCTTGTGGTCATTTTTATTTTTACTGAACTTTTAGCACCAACATTCAACATTTTTAACCTTTCCACTATTCCAATGCTTTTAGCATCTGATGCACAGTGAGTCTGACCCCCGTTAGTGCCACACCTTTTCACCTGCCTCATGCAACATTCCTGTTATAGTGGATAACCCAAAGCCATTGCTGTAGTATCATACATAAATGTCAGTAATGTGATAATGGAAATCATAACAAACCTAAATCTTCTAATGCATCTCCCTGTGTCAATCCTAATACAGTTGAGCGTGAAACAAATGTTTATTATTCAATCTCTGCAATAAGAGCTTTTTATGTTTCAGCTTTGGTTAATGTAGATTATAACTTCATCTAATAATCCTTAAATAGGGTCGGAAGGTTATCTACAACATACACTTTAGAAGCAGGGTTACAGCAGACATCCAGCTGTTTTCTGTTGATTGATTTATTGTCCCCTAATACCCATTTATAATTATACTTTCGTTCATAATTACGATAATCATGATGGCTGTCCCTGCAACATCAATCTGGTCATTGTGTTCTGCTTCCACCTTAGCGTCTAATTTCCATTCTAAGACGAATTGTTTGAACGAAGACTAAGTCTCGGGAAGTCAAAACATTATTTTAACTGTTATGTCATATATTATGTAATTAAATAATGTAAATGAAAAGAAAAAAATCACACTGCACATTTTTCTTGATCATTTTGAAAGAAGAATCTTGGAAAAATGGTTCTTAAATATGCATATAATGACCACACACATGGTTTTTGGCAAAGATTTTTGACTAAGAACACAGCCAAAGTTATACATGTCGCTACTGAGATCAGTCAAAAATTCAAAAAATATACCTGTTTGGCTGGTTTAGCTGACTGTTTTCACCTTTAACATGACAAGAGTTAAAGTTTTTAGGATGAAGACAAGGCCTGAACAATGAATTTTGCAAACCTGACACTATCTTGGGTAATGTAGGTCGGAGTTGCTCTAGTGTAACTTTCCATATGCAACAAAGAGCAGGACAGATGTGCTAACATTACCCTAAACTCTGATCTGACCACACAAAAGAGCATCCGGGACCGGCTTCCACACAGAAGGTAAATACTACACAGTGTATGTAGATTTTCTGATTAATAATGTTAGTTAGCATGGCATGTAAAGATTGCAGCTTATGTTAGAGCAAAAAAAACAAAAAACAAACAACATATAGAACATAATGCATTCCTTACACTTCCTACACACCACATGTAATGAAAGAAGGTACAGAAATATTGTTGTTGAGGTGCTCTGTTATAGATCTAATTTAATTGCTATAAAATGTGTCTTTGCTCCTGTAAAAAAGAAAAAAAAACAGTATGGGGTCCATCATAAAATATCTAACACTCTTTCAGATAAACTCACTTTACAAATTATGTCTGGTTGCCTGCCAAAGTGGCTGGTGGCCAACATCATATCTGCTACAGCAAAGAAACTTTGCTGTAGAAAAAGCATTTGGCTGGCATTTTCTCACATTGGTCATCTGTTGTTCCTACCAACAGACCTATAGAGCACAGGTGTCGTAGGACAGATGGAAGCACCTCACAACAGGCTGAGGATCGGCGCGATGATACAGATTAGGCCTCTGATACCACTGTTCAAACAGAGGGAGGCATGACTCCAGTTTGCTAAACAGGCGGCGGAACCGCAGACATTCCAGCTAGCTATTTCCTCCCCATTAAAGGAGCAAAGTCTCTGTCTGCCTCTCTCGTTCTGTCTCTCTCTATTTTTAGCCGCCCCTGAGATGAGAGACGACCCACCACTGCGGCGATGGCAGGCGTGAGTGGGCGATGGTATAGCAAGAGCGAGAAATATTGATATAAAGACAAAGAGTGTAGAAAGCAGAGCGACAGCAGAGACAGGAAATAGAAGGGGGAAAAAAGAAGTTAAAACCAAGCATGAGACATCTTTTTTTTTTTGATGTGTGATAGGAACCAAAAGTTTGTTGGTGGCCTTGTCTATATACTGATACCTAACCTGAGCGGAAACACATTATACAGGAATTATAAAGGCAGAGGAAAATATTTAAATAAGAGAGATAGATATACAGGAAAAAAGAATATAGAGAGGTAAAAAATGACAATGAGTGACAGGGACCTTGGATTCAGATTGCAAACAACATGGTTGTCAGTTCACTCTCAAACTACTGTACGCAGAAAAAGTGACAGCAGCTCATGCATCTACAGGCAAATCCTTTGTTTTAATTGCTTTGGATATCCCCAGTCATAAATTTATATTATTAGCTTGCTAGTATATGCTAATTTGGTGGCATAACTTAAGATAAACATGCATATAGTAAATAAACAACAAGACAACAACGATACATTAACTCCAGCATTATCACTAATGGATGAAACATCCCTCCAAGCATTGTTAGATTGTATTGTTCCCGTTCAACTACAAGCTGTAAAAGCCAGAGAAGCTAAGAATGTTTCTAATTGGGTCTCATTATTTTTCCTCTTGGCAGCCTGAGGAGTCGTTGATAGAATAAAATCACGTGATTGATAACAATGAAAAGTTGGAACTGAATGTTGCCTGGTTTTCAAAGAGTCTGTTAATATTCTACCCATTCCTCCATTTTCTGTAACCACTATCCTTATCAGGGTCGTCGGGGGGGGGGGGGGGGGGGGGGGGGAGAGGTAGGATACACCCGGGAAAGGTTGCCAGTTCATCACAGGGCTGACACAAAGAGACAAACAACCATTCACGCTCACATTCATGTCTACTTTAGAATGACCAATTAACCTGAATGTCTTTGGACACAGAAAGGCCAAAGCCATGGTTTGAACCAGGAACCTTCCTGCTGCCGTGCGCTAATATTCTATATGGAAATAAAAAGTCCAAATTCAACAGTGAATTGACTACAGAGAAAAAAAGCAAAAAGAAAACTCTTTTTTTTTTATATCTCAGTGTGCTGTAGGAAGCCTAACCTTTCAATAACACTCAAAGCCTAAAAGCTTTTTATTTAAAAAAAAGAAAAAAAAAGAAAAATTGCTGTTCAACTTTTAATTCCCTTCTCTTTTGCTCCTCAAACAGAGTGAGTCTTCCATCTTTGGCTTTCTGATTTCTGTTTTCTGATTGATGATGGTCTTATGACTCCTTAATGGCTAGAATTTTGGATGAACGTTTTGTCCTTTAATTAAAACACAAAAGCAACTTCAACATTTCTGGCAGACTGTGCTAGACAACTTTTTATGACCATTAAAACAGCTAGCTTTGATTGGCTGTTGAGTACTTGTCTGTGCCCTGATGTCATAATTGACGACAATTTGTGCTTTCTGTGTGAACACATCTGCGATGCTGAAAACATGTAATTGATCTGATGACTAGACAGACAGCTGTGGAAAAGAAACAGATAGACAGAGAATGGCAGAGGCGACGCAAAAATGAAAGAGATTATATCAAAGAAAAGTGTGACTTAAAGACCAAAAGCATTTCAAACTTTTCTGCAACACAGAAGAAGAGAGCTGCAGCTGTCTGTACCTGCTCGTGGTGCTCAATGCCCATGCTGATGGTGTTGATCAGGATGGCAATCATAATGCCTCGATTGAAGTACTTGCTCTCCACGATTCCCCACAGCTTTATCCTTATGTCGTGCCACACATCCCTGCAACTTTTCTTCGGACAGCAGCCCCCGTGACTCCCTGCACCCTTCTGACCTTTCTTGTCCTTCTCCTTACTACTACAATGTTCCCCCTCCCTGTCCGTTTCCTCCACAGCTCCCTCCTCCGCTTCATCGTTTGCACTGTGAACCGGTCCTACCCCATCGGTAAGCGACAAGGCTGCGGCACACTGAGGACAGCCGTCAGTGGCAGAGGTGGCGGTGAGGGCCATGGGTGAGGCGTGGTCTGGTTTGTTATGGTGGGGACAGGGGGCTCCTAAAATGGTGAAAAGGTCAAAAAGTCAGTGGTTAAAGCATGCATCTGAATACTACTGTCTCAAGATTTTTACAGTTACATACCGTGCCTCCTCATTGCTCTCCTCTCACGTCCTCCTCTTCCATTGGCTTTTCTCTCCCTCCCTTCTCCCCCTCCTCTACCTCTACCGACACCCCGGAAGCCACGAGGTTTACCCCTCAGGGTGTTAAAAAGGGCAACGGTTTTCCTCCTGGCCTTGCGGAGGATGTGGCAGACCAGCTGGAAGAGCTCTTCATAGCAGTCCCCGGGTTCACTGGCCATGGTGGAGTTGGACGAACACTCTGCTCGCTGCTTCTGCATCAGCTGGTGCTCCCTTTGCTTGGTCTCTGAGAACTGGGTGGCGATGACCACGAGGCACAGGTTGATCATAAAGAAGGAACCCACCTGGGAGGAGGAGAGCCATACATGAAAATACAGTTTTTTTTTAAAGACCCACGTGTTTGTGATACCACCATATGTAAAATGTTTTTGAGTGTTACATTTGTAAACACTGGCATGAAACAGTCCTACAGTCATAATCTGAGCTATTAGCGGTCAGTTCCTGCCAGCTAATAACACTGAATAAAGAACTCACAGCAAGATGGCTTGAGGCCAGTGGAGTTTAGCTGTTGCTACCTCTAGACTGTTAGCCCACTTGGCTGGACAAGTCCACACATAACACATTGCACAATATGGTTGCAAACAAAGCTGCTGTGTTTTCAGTGAAAACACTAAAGATACTGAGCTGTATCCCCTGTCTTTTCTTTAAGAGTATGATGAGAATTTGTTTCCACAATCAGCAAACCTTATGAGTTGAAGAACAACCAGTGTTAACCTATGAGGAGATAGGAGCTAACACCTACCTCCTTGATACTGTTTCTGTTGTAATTAAATTATCTTTATTCATTTTCTTCCTTTCTATTTTCATCATAACATAAATCTTAGATTAAATAATTACCCTGAAACATCATATGATTAAGAGAAATAACCCACAAGTGCCAAGGATTATGTTTTATTATTGAAACTTAACATATTCTAACCTAGGCTAGTACTAGTATTAGAGTTTCCAAGTAGAGGAAGCTATTTGGGGGAGTCCTGGATCAGAGTTAAACGTCTCATTCATTTTCTCCACAGTGCAGATGCTGCATGATTCACTGTTGGAGTACTTCCACAGATTGGATGGACATGAAACTCCTGGTGGAGTCCTCCGCCAGGAGAGAAAGGCCTTTACAAGAGGGGAATGAAAATTAAGATAGAAGTGGAAAATGTACTCACCTCTAATCTACTAAGCCTAAGAGATAGTCTAAAGCTAAACTGACACTACAATCAATTTACTTTTAGTTTCAACTATGGCCTTGTGTTGCATAACAAACTGCAACAATGAATTATTTGGAATATGCTACAGCTCTGATTTGTGCTTCTAAAACTAATGATCATGATCATATAGGATTGTTACATTCAGTGCCCAGCACCCTCTTGTTTCAATGTTTGAGAATATTAAATAAGAATAAAGAAAAATAGGAGGAATGTACATACTCCCATTTTACAACTCTATAGTGCAAATATAAGAAAAACAGAAAAAATACTTTCTTAATAAACAATTTAAAGGTCCAGTGTGTAAGATTGGGGGCCTCTATCACTCTGTTTTCATGCATGTATAATCACCTGAAAATAAAAATCTTTTTGTTTTTGTTACTTAAAAATCATCCATTTATATCCATTTGAAGCCAAATTAGACAAATAGTCATGTGGGAATGAGTGTTTGCATCACATGCTGAGATGTACACAACTTACATAGTTGTGTACATCTCAGCATGTGATGTTCTGTTACATAGATGTGTATGTCACTTAATTTATTTGTGTGTAGTGTTACAGTAGCCGTGATTGAAGTACTTGTATGTATAACATTTGTTTCAAAATGTTCTTTTACCATTGCAGTTGCTTTGTAGACGGGAGCACAGATATCTAATATTATATGCAAGACTCTAAACTTATACACCACAGGGCCAAGTCAATGTTATGTACACTGGTGGAAGCAGCAGTAACTGAAACCTGGCCTTGAGCCTGGTTGTCCTTGATTAATAATGAACTGGTTTTTAGCATAAGAAAACCTTGTGAGACTACAGTATGTAAAAGTAATATTTAAAAGACAAGAAAAGTCAGAGGAAAAAAAAAGAAGCCATCATTTTCGCTCCATTGTCTTACTCATCATCTATTTCTATTACTGCTGAACTCACACTAGGATTTCTTTAACTAAAAGCTGGTCCTATGCTCCAAATTTAATTGTCAAATTTAACCAGGTTTAAGTTCAATTCTATTGCAGTCATTGTTTAAATATGAATATAAAATATTGTGTTTTTTGTGTCACAAAGCTGTAAGGTATGTGTGTTGCATGTTTGATGTTTTAGTCTCGCTCTCTTTACAAGAGACAGCAGGTGAGACGAATATAGAAGAAGAGAGAAAAAAAGGAGAAGAAAAAGGGCAAGGTCACCCAGAGAAGCAGAGCGAATGGGGAAAAAAAGAGGAGGAGAGAGAAAGTGAGACAGCAGAGAGGGGGAAGGCTAACACTCTCTAGGCTGTGATCAATAGTGATTGTGAAGCCTGATAACCCCCTTCTGCTCTCCATCTGAACCACTGTGACAAAGACTACAGAGGGGCTGGATAAAAAGTGTGTGTAAGCAGACGTGTGTGTGTGTGTGTGTGTCAATGTGTGTTTTGTGTGTAACGCTGCTCTTCATTGATCCAAAGCAGAAATTTGTGGTCAGACTGGCTGATTTTTAATGCCACCTCTCTGGACTCGCGGGCTGAAAGGGAGGCACTGGGTCCCAGCACCCGTTCAGCACCCTCGCTGATCCCATCAAATATTTATACTCACACTCTGCTGGAGCCGCTGAAATACAATTAGATTAGTGTGTGGGTCTGTGTGTGTGTATGTCTGCAGCAGATTGACATAATGACTATGTGTGAGATGCAATGAGTATGTGTGGATGACAGTGGATGCATGCACTGTGTGTGAGAGTTTGTCACTGAGCAAGAGAAAGGGAGACAAGCCCCCAATTTTTAAAAGAATTACAATGACTCCTGAATATTAAACTCTACTAATCAATATTTCTTAACAAGGAATGTGAAAGGCACTGTATACTGTACAGTGACAAACCAGAGGGAGCGGATCTACAGAACTTTTTAGCCTCTCTTAGCTTATTATCTTGTTTTTAGGCAATTTTGTGTGGTTAGACACTCTGTTATTCTCATTTCATTTTCTGTAATGATTTTACTAACACAGACTTTGATAAGCCAACAAGGATACAAGGATAAATCTAAGCTGGTGAAGAAATTCTGACATCTAGCTGCTAAACATTCAGATATATCTTTCTCAGGAGTTAATAGAGATCAAACCATTGCTAAAAGAAGAATCTGTGTAGGACTTACATTCATCAAATGAACAGAAACACTGTGTTAGCTGGTTTTCACACCACTGTTTGCTACTCATAAACTTTATCAGCATATATTGGATCATCTTTGTGTCTGCACCTTCTTTGGTTGTGCCAAAAGTAGTAAGCTATTTGCATGGACAATCAGAATACTTTAGAGACCTGGAGCAACCAAAATTATGTTCTCGCTGTGAAATCAGTTTGAATAAAACATTTGTGATTCTAACAGTTCCACCTGCAGTACAACCGGCATGAAACATGGTTACATAAGAGTACAGTAATTTATTATTCAGGTATGAAATGTGGACACTGACAGTGCACAAGAAATAAGCAATAAAACTATTCTTGCCAAAGTGAAAGCGCTCCAACAAAAGCTGTATCTGTACACCTCCACCATGAACAGACATAAACAGTGCACTCTAATAAAACACAGAACATGGAAACACTACTTTTCTAGCAACCCTTTCGAGCCGCTGGCAACCCAACTCCAAAAATCTTTTTAACTATGTAATTTAGGGTCTTATGCACATATCTAAAAAGTATTAGACAGTACTTTTAATCCAAATACAAAATACTGTCATTAAACTTTCCTGATACCGGGTTTGATTTGGACAATTAAATGTTGCAATTAATGACACAAAAAACAAAACAAAACAAAACAAAACAAAACAAAACAAAAAAAAAACCCTTTTCACTTCAGAAAGAATCTGTTAAAATGCCCAAGAAACACAAAAACACAAACAAACTAAGCAAGTATGGCAGTGGTACAAAATCAGCTCCTGTGTACTTCAAGGTAAAATGACTGTTTTTGTCCAAGAGTCCATTCCAAGAAAAAATAGATGGATATAATGGCTTCAGTTCCCCATTGGAAAGGCTTGTCTGTTTGTTTTTTCAGGTGACTAAAATGAATACTTTTTACTTTTTCTGCTGCTACCCCCATCCACAGCAGTAGGCTACTTGCTTAGCTTCCAAAATAAGTTAATTTTTGAACTAGGTTTTCTAATAGTTGTGGATGTTTATTTTCACCCTTAATGAGGTTTAATGAGACGCTCAATGTGTCATGATATGCACTTTTACCATGTTAAGCCACATTTACAGAGGCTTTAAACTAAGTGCCTATATACAACAACTACTGCAGTGATTGAGTGTTTAATAATGTAGTTAAGTTCCAGTCAGGTTGTGTTTATGGCTTACAAATGTAGCATATTTAATTTAGATTAATTTCAAATATGGACTATACATTTCTAAAACACATACCACAGTATGTATGTCACATTACAGGTTCTCACAAATCAGAAAAGTCTTTGTAGTAAAGGTAGAAATGGTTATATATCAACTAAACCATAGACAAATTTGCTGTTTTGTGTCCATATATAAACCACAAACACAGTAACAGGTGGGGGCATTACATGAGTTCAATGAACAGGTGTTTGTGTCCATATCCATGTATGGGTTGATGTTAATACCAGGTGTTAGTGAGGGCAAATAAAGGGCTTGCACAGTGTCAAATCAAAAGGCTTATCGCACTGTGTGGCTTTGTAACAAAGCAGGATGAGGCTGGCATTTCCGGATGTTAAACCTTAATTCCACAGGGCCAAACTATTTTCCATGGAAAGCCTTTAATTCCACTGAGTCCTCTTGTGTAAACTGCTCTACATGAGGGTAATCGGTATACACCATCTCTCAAACCCTCTCCATCTTCATACCGCTTTTTTCATCTGTCTCTCCATCTGTCACACTCCCTCTTTTCATCTCTCTCATCAAAGTTTTCATCTCCCCTTCTTGCACCCTCGTATCACTCACTCTTCACCACACTCTTACCTCTCTCACAGTTCAATTCGATTTAACATGCTTAATCTGCATGAACGATACGTGAGTGGAATTGTCAAAGCATCCACATGCAACCTGAACTCCTCTCTCCGCCTATATCTCTCCTTCTGTTTGCCTCCGTGGCTGTCGCTCACTCGCTTCCGTCTCGCCATGCTTAGTGTCATGCACTATTAAAGGAAATATAATTAAAAGTCTCTTCATCTGTCTGCTAGTGAGATGAGGACAAGCTGGGATATGAACAGAACTTTTGACATGTGAATAGTAATGCTTAAATCGCTTTCCTCCACTTGGTCTGTTTGTGAGACAAGCCTTGAAAGTTGCTGCAACAAAGCCAACAAGTGCCAGACTGTCAAATCCTGTTTCTGTTGGGGGAAAGGACAGACATGCAAATCCTACTATGACAGTTTGAAGCATAATGAATTAGAACATATTCATCTTGAGATACTGTGGAGATTTGCTCCCTCGTTTAGATAATGTTCAGGCCGTTTTTCTTTAAATTCCAACAATTGAAATGATTTTGTTCCTGAATCTGTAGGATGGTTCAAGTTAATTGTTTAATTTGTGAAATACTTTACACATACCATAGAGGTTTTCCTTCCTTAAGTCTTTAAAGGTCCAGTGTGTAAGATTTAGGGGGCTATCTTTACAGAATATGGCAGAAGTAGAAACCTAAAAAAAGGGAATTGCTATGTTTTTGTTACCTTAGAATGACCCTTTTATACCTACAGATGCTGCAGGTCCTCTATGACGAAGTCCGCATTTTTTAAACAGTAGAAACAAACTAAACACTGGCTCCAGATAGGGCCTCTCACTGCAATTTCTCCTTCAAGCCAGGAAGGAGAGGGTGACACGAGGGTGTTGCAATCAGCAACTACACCACTTGATGCCACTAATAGTTAGTTTAAAGTACAGATTAGACTGATGAGAGTCTTTCACAATATGCAACTGAGCCTGACAAGTTGCCAGCTCCGCTTTATATTACTTTAAGATGTCCTAAAATGGCCACCACACAAATAATGAACTATTTTACTCTGCACCTTCAGGACAAACCTTAAGTTTTCTTTGGCCCTACTAAAGATCCAAGATCCAAAAACACACAGAGATTAGTATTATTAGTAGTCATTTTGTTGGCTTTCAGGGAGAGCATACTGTCTGTCACCAAATTTAAACTACCGGGTCAAATGCAAATGCATTTTAAGATCTGAGGTAACTAGTCGAGTCATTTTCAAAGATTAAGCTTTGGAGTTTTGTTACATTGGGCACTGAATGTTGGACTGGACGTCCTCATTTTAATTACATATATATACATCTTTTGTTCAAGAATTTAATTATTCATGTTAGTGCTAATTTTAGCTGCTAAACTTGGATAATGAATTGGTCAGTGATTTTTATATTTTACACAAACATCATGCTGAGACACTCACAGCTCCCCAGCATTTCTAGCTTTATGAGAATAAAGTAAAAACTGAGAGAAACTGTGGTACATTTCTGGTCTTTTAGTATTCTAAAGATGTTCTCTTAGGTGATCTGGAAGCGGTCTGCTAACCATTCCCGGAGTTTGCGTTGACTTGAATAAAAGACTTTTATGTTTCTCTCTGTTTTGATCTCTTTAATTTCTTTTAAAGTAGTTTCTACCCTCTTTATTTGTATTTTAATATTTTATGCTGTCTTCTACTGAATATTTTAATGCACCATGTGAAGAGCAGCTTTTCTTTCTGGAATGTACTGTATGCATAAACCTGCCTTCCCTTACTACCAAAGCATTTTCATTCTAAAGGCAGGGGGGACAGAAGGACATACTGTATGACATACTGATAAACCCGATGCTGTGATCAGTGTGTCTGCTCCAGCCATGTGAGCCCAGAGGACACGCCGAGGGATTCACTCTAATTAATAACATTTCATTTAAGATCAAAGAGGGAGACCAACATGTGTGCACTTTCCCTCTCCCGTTCTCTAATCCTCCCTCTGATTTCATGCCGACACTCAAGTCCATCATCACCACCTCCTGGTTTCTTCTCTTTATCGATCCATCCACCACCCCCATCCCTAGTCCACTTCTTCCCTCTTCATCAACTTCACTCTTAAGCTCACTCACCACCTTCCTCCTCGCTTTCCCTCTCTCCTCCATTTCCTTACATCCATTTATTTTCATCATCCGTCCTTCCTTTGATGTTTGATGCTCTCCACTAACCCTTACTCCTGTCCTCAGTAATTTCCTTGTCCTTTCCTCCTTCCTCCATCCCTCCTCAGTGATGTTTACAGATCGAATGTAACTACTATATTGCAAATTGTCTGCAGCAAGGCAAGTCTTTGGTTGATGGAGAGATGAGAGAGGGAATAGTGTCCAACAGTGAATCTGGGAAAAGTGTGGGAAAGGGCCTTTTTCCATGCATGTGTGTCAATAAATTTGTTTTCTCATATAACTGATAACTATTTTTAAGACTTGTGGAGCAGGGATGGACAGCTGGATTACCGAGTGGGCCATGACATTAAAATTCCTGCTGAGCCAGTGGGGTCAGTCACGGCAGTTTAGCATAAGCAGAATATGAGTCGCTGAGTATCTGCTCTTTGCTTGGGTGAGAGTGGGAGTTAAAAGCGGCTTAAAGGTAAGTTAGGTCAGGGCAAGAGAATGGTGTCGTCTGTCACGGGGCTCAGTAGATTAATGACGGCACAGCTTGATACCCACTGCAGGGCTTAGTGATAGGTCAAAACATCATTTAAAAAGAATACTTGGTTTCCAGAGGAATGCTCACTAAACTTTTGGCATCTTTTACTGTGTATTGATAACAGGTGTGTGTGCCTCCTTTGAAAGTTTATGTGTGTGTTTCCGCGTGACTGAGGATAATGAGTAGAGTGACAGATACATGAATGATGCTCAGCGAGAATGGGGAGATGAAATGAAGGCAGGAGGGGAGTGGATAAGGGGAGCCGGGAGGTGGCAGGGATGAAAGAAAAGAGAAGGAAGGAGGCAGGGAAGGAAGTGTTGGCAGACGCAAGGATTGATAGATGGCAGGAAAAGGTAAGAAAGGTGGGGTGGCAAAGAGCAGAGGTTGACGGATTTATGGAGATCGAGGGAGTAATGGAAGAAAGAATGGAGGTGTAAGAAATGAAGGGAGTGATGGTGAGACAAGAGGAGAGGAGAGGCAGAGCTTGCGTCTGAATCTGAAGGCAGGCAATTAAAAGTGTAATAAAAGGACAAGACAGGCTCTGGCTTGAGGAAGTAACCAGGACTGGCAGTCACACTGCATTATGATAACACTTTCACACGCACACATACTCTCTGACAGGAT
Source organism: Sciaenops ocellatus (assembly GCA_033000465.1). Classification (NCBI taxonomy): domain Eukaryota; kingdom Metazoa; phylum Chordata; class Actinopteri; family Sciaenidae; genus Sciaenops; species Sciaenops ocellatus. The sequence continues at coordinate 19,117,104 of CP136867.1, forward strand.
AAAAAAGAAATATACTGAGGAGAACACGCATCAACACTCACACACAAGAGCAATACACACCCAGCGCGGCACGCACAGAAGCTGAAGGACTGGAATTAAAAAGTGTTTTATAAAAAACAAAAAGGGGGATTCTTCTGGGATTTCAGCTTCACTCACAGACACTGACAGGCTGTAGTGTGTATGTGTTTATGTATGCGTGTCTGCATAGGTACTACAGTATGTGAGTGGGCTGACTACTACAACTTCACTGCAAGTGTGTACCTGTGTGTATTATAACTCAATATTAGCTTTTTTCCCATGTGGGATTGGACGCTAATGATGTCGTTTCATCATGTAAATGATTTAAAATGAATGATTCCAAGCATGTTTTAATTAAAAGCCAACAACATTAGTTTTTTTCTAATTTAATGCAAACTGGACACAGTTTCATAGATTATTTCATATATGCTTTTGAATTTACCATATCCTGAAAATCCCTGGATTGACATGGATTTCAATCATGACCCCTGTGCACACTGTACTGTATGTCTTTGTGTATGAGTGTGACTTACAATAATCAGCAAAATGAAGTAGATGAAGTTGTAGAAGGAATGGGCATCCATCACATAGTACATGATCTCCACCCAGCCCTCCAGAGTGATCACCTACAGTCAAGGGGAAAGATGCAGTGAGCAAACAATAACTGTATCCACGGGAAGTCTCCTGTCATAGAAATACTCTCATGTTTGTCCAGGATACAGCCAGTAACCAGTAAGCCTAACTTAGCATAAAGATGGGATTCAGGGGACAACAGCTAGCCTGCTCTGTCTGAATGCAACAACATCATGTTCTATGCATGTCATATCTCATTTCTCAAAATCTGTTCAAGTGAAAATGAAGATCTGACATTTTATGGGCACTTGTGTGTCTATTTCTTGGCTGGGAACAGAAACTTACTGAAGTCTCTACTAGTTAAGTCAAGAACCCCTCATAAAAAAGCAACCTGCTGTTTTTACTTCATGCATGGATTAAACACATGAGATATAACGGGTCCATTTGTGAACTAAAGAGGTGCTGTTCCTTTTCAACAGAGCTTGAAGCTTTTCCCTCATGTTTCCAATTGAAAAAAACAAAAACAAAGAAATGTATTTAACCTACACATTTAAGTTGTTGCTGTCTGTGAAAAGATTGCTGAATATACTGCAAATATAGAAAATTACTCAAAAGGTGAACCAAAGGGAGATCTAGTTGATGGTCTGCTTATATGGTACCACTTTCACCAAAATTCCCACCTGGAAGATGACAATCCAGGCGTAGGCAATGTTGTCAAAGTTGATAGCTCCCTTGTGAGGGTTGCTGTACCCTGTATGACACCGGGTGTAGTACCGGTTCCAGTTGACACAGAGGCCTGCTACACTGTCGGTCCCATTGGCCAGAGGCTCAGGACTCAGGCCCAGCGACTGGCGGTACAGGGCGTCGTCTTTGTCCAGGCAGCACACCCTGCCTCCCTCACGGCGGGCTGGGACGTCGGAGCAGGACATGATGCCGTTGTCGACTGGCAGGGAGCAGATGAAGGGTCGCTCGTCATCCTCGTCAGCCATGTAGTAGGGCCGAGGCAGACTGATACCCGTGTCCCTGGGAGTATAAAGGTAAAAATTATTTGTGACTTCTTCATACAAACATGCGGCCGAAATTCTTAAAATGACAAAAATTTGAAACAAAAACAATAATAACATTTTCCAATACTAAAAATTAATAAAATCCTATAAAAAGCAAAAAGTCAAATATTAAAATTAAAAACCATATTATGAAGATAGGTCTTTAATTTCCTTTTAAAAATACAGATAGAATCTCACTGACACATTTACATGGCCATTCTACCATGTATAATACAATTTGCTTTGAAATACAAACACAGTATGCAACATACTCATGAAATCTGTAAAATAGGAAGCGTCACCAAAAAAAGAAAAGAAGAAAGGGTGACAATGAGAACAATTAGAAAAAATCACCAGGTAAATACAAAGTGTCACATCAAAGCCAGTCTGTTAAAATGAACATTTGTAACATTCAATATAGCACCAAATGGGCCAAATAATTTTGAGATTCTAATAAAAATCTAAGTTGGCAGCAGGTGAAAATCAGAACACGTGTGGCTGCATCACTTCCAAAAGTTTTGAGTACAACTGTGTTATGTTTGTGCCAATGAAAAGCTATGACATATTTAGCTGGCCCGTGCATAAACTAAGACTGTGCTTGATGAGTAATCAGTAAAATTTGTAAATCAATTCTTAAGCCTAGCTGTGAATAAAGACATTTTTGTCTGGTTTCTAGAAAAAGAAGGGAGAAGTCAGAAAGATCTACTGATCCCAGAATAAAAAAAAGAGTGTGCTTCCTCTTCATTCACTTCAATAAGAACATAGAGGTTTGCAGTAAAACATGCCATCAAAGGTAATGCGAGTTTGTATGTGTCTGTGTGTGTGTGTGCATTCATACTAGTTTGCTATGGGAATTTTAGACAGAACATTTTAGACAAAAATCACTTCTCCTTCATGGCTATTTCCAACATTTGCGTGGTGTGAGATCGGAACTGAAAGTATAATGACTGCAGACAGAGAGATAAGTGGATGAAAGGATGGTGAGAAAGAGGGAGACGGACATAGAGAGTGACGATTATGTTTGTAATGGTAAAACTGAAAGAAAGTGACACGCAGTGAGAGGCAGAAAGGTAGTGATGGAGACACGTTAACCTTGACACCAAACTAATAGTCAGCTCTTTGACAGAATTTTCCACCAGCATGTGTTGGACCATTTCCTGTAGATTTTGTGCTGTGTCCGACATCATTGGCTGTATTCTACACATATTCGCTGCGGTCAGATTGACTATGTTGAACTGGCAATGACAGAAGTCTGTAAGAGTTGTCTGACTGACTGTAACGAATCACTTACTTCACCTTTTTAATGTGGCGTCTACTTATTTTACACTTCTACCCTTTTTCTTCTTCCACTAACAAATGCAGACTGTCCATCATACTGTAGGCTGAAACACAGCAGTGCAAAGCACGACTTTAGGATGTCTTTCAAGCATGAACTGTTAAATCAAATTCACAGCAGCGTGGAAATGGTTTCTTACAGTAGTTTGTTTAGTTTGCTTTCCTTTGATATCCTTTGGACTGTGAATATCAAGTACTGATACCCTCACAATGGTGTGCAGAACGTACATGCAGATCAGTGGCTGTAATTTTTAAAGTGTTACAGTGCAACCTTTAACAGAAAAAAAGGCAATGTGAAGTGTTTGAACAGATGCCCTTTGTCAGCGTTTTTTTTTTTTCTTTTTTTTTCTTTGCAGTGTCATGGCTTTTAGAGAGAAACAGACAGGAATAGGCTAAAAGCATTGTATGACTTTACTCCATTTAATGAGCTACAGTGAGTGTTGCAAGTTCAATGTTTGTGCTAAAAGAAGTTGGAAGTGAAATAAATGGAAACAAGGAGCAGAAAAGAGGGACAGCACAGGGAAAGACAAAATAAAATGTAAGACAGGAACACTGACAAGAAACTGAAAGATGGAAAGAATCTGGAAGAATCATTCCTTCTTTCTTCTTTAGTAAAAAGAAGAAAGAAGGAATGATATAAAAGAGAATGATACATGTTAAAAAGGGAGAGCCATAAAAAAGACAGAGGGAAGAAAGTGTAGAAAAATGTAAGGCAGGAAGGCAAGAAACAAAAGAAAACAGATCAGAGAGATAAAATGAAGGGGAAAAATCAAAAACTGAATCAATAACTGAAAGACAGAAGGCAAGACAGGGAGAAGAAAAACAAGAATAATATGTGTGAGGCAAAAAAAAGAAGAAAAAAAAAAGAGCAAGAGGGTCAGTTTGCCTTGGCATTACAAAAAAGAGCAAGGTAGACGCTAAAGACAAAGAAAGGCAAAGCTCTGTGTGATCTCACTTTAATCCAAGGGTGGGTTGCTATTTAAAGGGCAGACCGGAGAAAGAGATACAGATGAATGCAGGCTGTGGTTAGCAATTACATCTGACCTGGTATTTGAGAAGGCTCGATGGAAGCAGCATTGCGAGTACTACCCTGCTTTTCACTCAGTCTGTCTTAGTCACGCTCTTTGTATGTCTGTCACTGACTCTGCCTGTCTGTATTGTACTGTATTGAAAAGAAGCTATTACCTGAGCAGACTTGCACATTTTTTTTCTTTTCTTTTGTAGTGTATCCAATATTTTCTGTCCACAGCTCTATTTCCTCAACTTTTTTTTTTTTTTTTTCCATCACTTCAATCCTCACATCAATCATGTCAACTGATTCTGGCCAAAATTTCCTCACTTGCATCATCTCATCTTAGTTGCAAGTATATTGGCTCACAGGGCCAATAAACAACTAACCTAAATGTGCCACAAGCATGTCATTCTACTGTATTTTAAAGTAACAGTTTGGTTCTTTAGGGAAAAACAGACTTAGCGACTTTCTTACGGAGTTAAATAAGACTATTAATAGTTAGCGTCAAATCCTTTATATGTAAAAAATATATATATATAAAATATGTGAAACACTCCACTATAAGTAAAATACCTGCATTCAAAGCTGACTGAAGACAATGTATTTTTTAGCTAATCCATCAACCCATATCTTAATCCTTCAGATTATCAGAAAAACACACATTCAAAATCTAAATTTCTAAATTCTCTGCATAGGAACAGTATGGAAACCTATCACCTGAAAGGTTACTAACTAAAGCTCTTAGACTGAAGCTGTGGAGTAAAAAAGTACAATATTTTCCTCTCAGATGCAGTAAAGTAGAAGTATAAATTTGAGTAAAATGGAAATACTCAAGTAAAGCTCCTAAAGTACAGTGCTTGAGTAAATGTGCTGCTGAAAGTCAGCAAAGTTAGGTGAAGAAGGTAAAACATCTATCAGCCATAACAACTTGGAACGAATTTAAAGGCTGGGTTTTGGGTCTGTCAGCTTGCTGTGGAGTTCTTCTGCCCCCCAAGTTGGTATAAAAAAATCTGTCACTGCAGCTTTAGGTTGAACCTTTAAGAACAAAAACAACTTTAGTGGCAAACATCATAATCAGTACGACATTTAGTGCAGTCTGCGCACCCTGGCACACTATTAAAATCACATTCACGTTTCAGAGACTTGGACTGGAAGATTCCTTACACAACTTTCATCACGAATAATTTAATTTCCCTATTTTCAACCCAACAGTTATTTCCAGTTTTTAATCCATGGCACTGTTCTCTTCTTCTCTTTCTAAATGCAGACGTCTTGTCTTACTGTGTTTAACTGTGCACAATAAATGAAAAGTGCTGATGTCTGGTCTTTTGTCTCATTATTTATGCACTCTATTAAACAAGACTGTTTTTGTGTGATCACTTTCTATTTGTTTTTTTTTTAATCCTGAGGGTGCAATTAGGTGACAGGCACACTTGCCAATTGCTGTCCTGGCCAAGCAAAGCTGGCTACAGAAAACTGAAGACAAGCCCACGGCAGCTATAGGAGACCATGTTTCTCACTTTATTCAGAACCTTAATAACAAACATGTGTTTTTTGTACTGTATGGATAAATTAGTATTGCACTTCCAATTAAAAACTTGAATACTTGAATAACAGATAATTATGTGAGTTGTGCTATGTGCTTTTGAGACTGTCTGTTGTCACATGGACCTCAAGGGGCTGAAACATTCTGTTTATCATACTAAGTAAAAGGAAATGATAATATCTAATTGTCTAATTGAATACTGATTCCTTTCTGTAAACATTTATGAATCTTCTTCATTGGACAGCCCGCACACAAGAGAGCAAACACAAACTCATAAACAAATAACTGTGGGATGCAATATACCAGTATACAGAGCAGGGGATTTTAGTCTGTGGAAAAGGTAACAATTTTTATAACAGACCACCAACCAGTGTGGTGAAATTACTTTTTTATTCAACTCATAATGTCAGGTGGGAGATATGTCATACTGTAGTTATGATTACCACTTACAGACACTGTTTGTTTTATCAACTAGCAGATGATTTGATTTAATATGAACCCAGCCTTAATAAAGAAAAAGAAAAGTCAAATACATATTTTTATTCCTAGCTGTGTTCACCTGTTGAGCCCATCTGCTCAGCATTCTCATATCAAAGACGTCTGCTCAGCAAAGTTCAAATTTCTTTAATGTGTTTTCCACATGGCACAAAGAACCTGCATTACACCGTGTGTCTGCGTGAACAAACCTGTGCTCTCAGATATGATTTCCTGTTGATCTTTTGTACTTTGGTCTTATTGCTAACCAGCAGCCTGGGAACAGCGAGTATATATCAGGAAAACGTGACCATCCACCCACTTGTTCTACTCATCTTCTCATCGCACACCCCACCCACTTAATCCACCTCTGCGCGTGACCGAGGGATGGCAGATATCAGGGCCCCGCTCATTATCAGATTGGACATCGGTTGTGTGTCGCTGTATACTGAGGTGATTACGTTTACCACCAGACAGTGTCAGACAGACAGCAGTCATTTCACACATGAGGAGACGTTGGACTCCTGACAGCGGAGGCACCAGCCAAAGGTGTGTGTGTGTGTGCGTGTGTTTTATACCCCCTGCTCTTGTTCCGGGAAACACTGATTTACAGCCGTCACACAAGGTTTGCATCAGCTTTGTGGCACAAGAGAAAAATCTGCTTGTGTGCATATTTTACTAACATTGGATGACATTACTGAAATTAACTCAGGTGGGTCAGGACACCCCATGATTACATCCCCTCTTCATCTCTGAATCGGTAACCATGGTGATAGCCTTCCCCAGAGCCTCTCATCAGATCATTATTTTCTCTCTGGACTCGGCAGCGCAGACCGCCGTCCAGCCTACTCCTCCGTGCAGGGAAACTGGCCTAATCAAACGCTTGGTCATGGATTTGGTTTCCCCGGGCTCTCGCTCACCGACGACCTGAATCTGAGTTATTGTCTGAGCTCTGTGTTTTCACAGTGGTATTAGCTGTACTCTTAATCATAGATATATTTGGGTACAAACAACACCCGTTAAGGCTCCAGGTCCTAATTTGGACCTGCCATTTTCTTTTGCAGTTATCAGGGGACATGAATAAGACCTCATGACTTTTTTTTTTTTTTATTAAATTACCCTGCTGTCACACATTGAACTGAACAGTTACCCTGCACAACAAATGTATTCTTGGATACTCGGATGAGAACATTAACACACATACACATCAAAACAATCAACTCATGTTGTCTGATTTCTTCCAAGGTGATGTGGTAAACTAGGTGTGAGAGTGTGATCAAAACCAAATGCATGATGGGAACCACTGAGATGACACAGGTTTCCAGGAAAGTAACTGCTATGTAACTATGTGCTGTGAATTGAGAGGAAGATTTCCTGGAAAATGGAAACATCAGGGTTCACACACTTTCTTATACATCAAATTTAAGAACTTCCTCAATTCTAGTGAGGGCCCAACATGGCATATTTTGAGACACGGATCAAGGTTAATTACTGTTACAACATGGATTTTTTTTTTTTTTTCTAATGAGAACTAGCAGGGTTTACAGAAGCTCAAAGACAACAATTAAAAAGAGAGAGATGCTAGAATGTGCAAGCACTTCTCAATTATGCTGTGTATAAATCATAAAATATATAAAACCAAGGATGAACTACCCTAAAACAATCAAACAATTGTCTCTATTATCCCTGTTATTTGTACCAAATTAATCTATTTCCGGGAAACTTCCAGGGAAATTATTCTGAAATTACAGATAAGTAAGTGTAATCCAGTTGAAGTACATGAAACGTAGGGCATTAAAATCAAAATACCTTCTATTTTTAGTCAAGCTTATCTAGCATTACATTGAATAGGGCTTAACAATTAAAGGAAAATATCTAATTTTGATTTTCCAAACTGACATTGTAATATTCTAAAATAAATTAACTAATATTCTATAAATTAACTCCTGCATTAGGGGTCTGCATACTGTATTATCATAAACAAAATATGTAACAAAGTGCTACCTAAATATTTCTGATACTTTTTGAGATCTTGGGTAATGGGTAAGCTAATTTGTCTTGTCCTTTCTGCTATGAAGGCGAAAGAACACCATTTTCCAAAGTTTGTGCTTAGAGATGGACCGAAAACAGTGAAGGATCCATCCTCGACTGAGCGCTTATCTTCTGATGGTTTAGAAAATGTACACTTAATCGTCACAGAAACTCATTTGTTCCATCACCATTAAGATTTTATACAGCAGCAGTTAATTACTGTGTTGATGAAGCTTCACGTGGTCACAGAACAGTTCATAAGATTTACATGGGCTGTACAGTAATCTAGTTGTTGTTTTTTTACTGTTGAACATGCAATATTATAGTACAATGTGTAATACTTAGATGTAATATTCTGGTTTTATTGGTTTTAGTGGTTGTATTGGTTTTACTCTTTTGTAATTGGTTTTAATGGTTTTATTGGTCTATTGGTTTTATTGTTGAATGTGTGAACACTGGCTTTGTCATTTCATGTATTTTAATGAATGATTGTAAGGATTGTACTAAATGTGTCTGTGGATGAATGTCATGTAACGGAGAGATGGTGAATCCAATTCATGTTTCCCCAAGGGGACAATAAAGCATATCGTATTTTACCTGATCTCTGAAGAATGTCATTTTGAAGTTTTCTCAAAAGCTTGCTATATGTCATTTTTATTAATACTGATTTTAAAATTGGACTTTTTCAAATTGCAGTTTTGGTATTAAAACAAAAAAGCACATTGTCATCTCATCTATTAAATTATCTTGCAAGGGAACTGTGATGTGGTTCATGGAGTGTGAAAAATGTAATCAAAACCAGCTGTGTGGAATCACCAAACGATGCCTGATTTTATGGGCAGAAGTTGTAGGAGACTGACATCGGATTGACAGCTGTTGCTGCACACAAAAACACACAAACGCGTGTGATCCCTGTGCTACCGAAGAACACAAGCAGAGAGTATCAGTGGCTGCCCTTAAATCAAACAATAGCATTTGCACTCTTCTGATTTTGAAAAGACATGACACAAGAGTAATTGAATTTTTGACACTTCCACCAAAATAAACAGCCCACAGCCACGGAGATACAGAACATTAATCCTGGAAATACCACGCAATACCATACAAACAATAACGCTCTCACGCATGCACCAAACCTTCACCAAAGAAATGGAAAGAGGACAAGTGAAAAGGTGAAAAGATATAGAAAAATTGTCAAACTATAAAGGTTACAGGTAGATAAAGGTGCAATGCACCTGGTACATATGATTAGCATCTTAAAGCTTTTCCAAAACCCCAGATACTCTGCTGTGTCAATCAGTGATTGTGTGTGTATGTGCATCCATAAATGTGCATCCTTGCAAGTGTGTGTCTTTTAGCAGAGTGACGAGTGTGTTTAGCAAGGGCACGTGTGTGTGCACAGCAGGGGATGATTTGCCACATACAGTTACGGTAACTGCTAATCTATGTGATATTGAGGAGATGATACAAAGCAAAAGTTAAGCCAATTGAGAACAGCAGAGAGGAGAAAAAAACGTTTTTTTCCTTAGAAGAACACAGGAAAAGAGGTCAGTGGGTCCAGCTTCTCTTCTCAAATGAGACGACAGGAGCGAGTTCAGTGAAACGAGTATTTCTTCTACACACAGCTTCGTGTCCAGACCCTCTAGAGACACCCGAAAGTGGTGCTGCAGCTTGTGATAATCACTAAAACTTAATATACTTAAAAATATTCTGAAAGTTGAAAGACAAACTGATACACACATAACATACATTGAATGTATTGTTATATGTCGGCATGTCAGTGGTCCCCAATCCCCTCTCAACAAATCCGGTCTCACACACGTACAAAATACTTCAATGAATAGCTTAACTCAGGCATCTATAGTGCAATTATGGTTTTTTCACTCACAAGCACCTAGTGCCCATTATATGAATGATCACTTTTGTCTGCTGGTATCAAAAGCGGAAGTATTACATTGTTACTGGCCAAGCAAAACATCTTGAAGAGGTCAAGATGGATGGATAGTCAGCAAAGTGCTGGACTAGACTTTTCTACCAACAGTTAAGCAGTCACCTAATCTACAAAGTAGTTTTTGTGTCTAACCAAAACCTCCAAGTGGTGCCACGCAAGGGGACGGGAATATAAATATTAATCTATGACATTAACGATGTACCAGTGCATTTCAAGGTTTGGAGAGAGAACATTACAAAATGTTATTAGAAAACGACAAAGGGAGAAAAGACGCTTTAGATTCTACACTGAGAAAAGGATTATTGCATTTAAAACTGAGGGCCATATGAGCAATTTAACAAATAAAATGTTCAACCTATACTGTACACACAAATATTAAACCAGTCCAAAACATTGCTGAAAGATGCGTTCACTGACCATTCTTTTGATGTAATCTTCACCTTCATATTGCTTTCTTTCTCGCTCTGATCTTGCCATTTTTTTTTTTTTCCTGGAAAATTTGTACTGTATATCTTATTGCATTTATGCTAAAATAACATTAGTGATATGACAGCGGAGGTTTGCGATTGGGGGTTGACAGAGTTTGGGCAGGGGGGGGGGTGTGAAATAAAAAGAGCCTCAGTTTTTAATTAAGTGGCAGAATTGACTCTGAGTTAATGATATTTGCTTTGTGCAAATTTTGGTTTGCAATCACCCTCATTATATTAACACTTGAGCAAGAGAGCGAGAGCAGAGACAGAGAGAAAGAGAGAGAGAGAGAGAGCCTTCATCTCTCTCTATGGTAATATCAGTACATTGAGTAGATGGTGTAATTAATCTTCTAGAGTCACACTAAGGGAGGGCAGGTAATAAGAGGAGAGGTGATAGATCTGTGTACTAAACACACAAATGTAAAAGCACATGCTGTGGCCACAGTGTGTTCTCATGCATACCGTATATGCTTTTCAATAACTAGTACACATTCACACCATTACACAATGAACAGTATGCTGGAAACAACAGAGCTGAAATATTACACCGACTCAGACAGGCAGATAAACTTTGAAGCTGACAGACCAACATGTCACAGATCCTTGAGCATCAAATTGTTCCACACTTCTCTCTCGCAGTTTCTTGTTCACACACTGACACACACACACACACACGCACACACACACACATACACACACACGTAGACAGAGCAGGAGGTGACTCACCGTGTGAAGTTCTCCTCCGGGTAGCAGCGGTTCCTCAGCAGCCCCGCCCACAGCTGCACCCCGATGATGCCGAAAATGAAGAAGACGAAGAAGCAGAGGAGTAGGACGTTACCCAGCATGGGCAGAGTGTCCAGCAGCAGGTTCACAAGGATACGCATGCCTGAGGAGACAAGCACCAAAACATTTATACTGTGACGCATGTCGCATATGCTTCAGGACAACGTACTTACCCTCCTAAACTAAATGTGACCCATCTCTAATCTCAACTTTAAAGCAGGAGGTGGACTGACTATCTGACACATTTCCCGTCAGATGCCAAACTGTCCAAATCCACTTTCCTCTAAGAACGTGGCCCACAAGAATGCAACCATGTCACCTGAACAGAATGGTTTTGCTTCACAATAGCATCTTAATGAATTCAGGGGGCCAAACAGCATCTATTGGTCAACTTCCAAACTTATCCTTGCATCAAACAGTCAACAAAGTCATTGATATGAGTGGCCCACTTGGACAAGTTCTGTAACATATAAACATAAATGTACATAAACGAACATTTTGGAAAGCAGAGAAACTAATGAAAATAAAGATAAGGAGTCTGACAGCTTTTGGAAGGACCTGCAGTACCACTCCTTCTTATATGGTGGGAGTAGCAGTATGTTGCTGAAGGGGCTGTTTAAGGCCAACAGTTTGTGGATTCGCCTTAATGAGAAATGGTCATCTCGGGGTATGGAGGATGCTAAAGGTTAAAGTAGTCCTCCAGATTCACATGAAAGATAACCCCACTTCTCTTGCACATTTCAAGGAGCCGTTGTAATGACACGGCCTTGTTGACCTTTTAATGTGCAATGCATCGGACCGTTAGTCTTTAAGGCAGCCTGAACAGGAACACAGCTTGTCTACAGTCACACGAGCAGACGAGTCATCATTTTTCCTCTTGGGAAACCAGTTAGCTACAATTTAGCTGTCATTCACCAAGATAAAAATGACACGCTGTGTGTGAGAGCCACCCAATAATTCATATTGCTGCCTTAAGGTATCAGTCAAGTATTAAACTGATTTAGTTAAGAAGTGGGCCAGCAACAGGTTTATTCTATACTTAGAAATCCAGGAATATACACAGATATGCTTGTGTTTAATCTGTACACTCGTACACACAAACACACTTTCAGAATTCTAGCTTTTTCACCTGACTACCGCTTTCTCTCACACAAACACATTCTTGCTCACCCCTCCCACTCTTTTGCTCATGCTGGAATTAACACATTATGCTTCCATTTCCATATAAGCCGTCGTATTATCATAATTAGCTAATCAATCCCTAATCTTCACACTAATTGGGATCCCACGGCCCATTACTTTGGCTCTGATCTGCAGAGGGAATCTAAACCAGGGGTTAAATTCTATCTGTAAAATAGATAGAGAATTGATACAGCATTTAGCTGACTAATCAGGGGTAAGTGGGCAGGCGGTCCACAGATCTTTTTCCCAGGGGTCCTGGCAAATGACATAATGATTTAAGAAATTCTAGTCTGATGAAGATGAGTCATGATAATAAAAAAAGTTGATTTAAAAAAAAAAAAAAAGCCAAAAAAGCCAAAGATACAAGTCTTTACATATTTAATTTAATAAATTTCCATAGATTTCCAACCTAACGATAGCATCAACTTTCTTAATTTAACCCTTTTAATATTGATATTGTTAATAACAGTGTCGCAATATTTTGTAGTTTGTGCTGTGTGTGTGCTCAACCTCACTGCTGAGCTCTAATTTGTGTGAACAATAAAGAATCCTCCTTTTAGCAATGGATGGAACTTTTTAGGTTGATATTTTCTTGTGGGGAATGTTTTTCAGCTCTGCAGGAGGAAGCTAATCCAAACAGGAAAATACACATTTCTCATGAGAATTAAATCCCCCTAAAGGGAGGAGATTTCAGTTTTGTTGGGAAAAAATTGAGATGTTTTCTCCTCTCTCATCCTCCCAGTTTAAACACAGACAGACAACGACATGACCTTGGTTGAACTGTATGCTGAGCTTAGTTTGGATTTTTGATGTACAACTGTAAATATTTCATGATTTATGGGCATTGAATTCCTCAAACTTCAAACAGTTTGGTCTCAAAGCCAGTCAGGGCAAAACAATTATAAAAGGTGCCCAGAAAAACAGTTTCTATCAGTTTCTAAGATTGCCCTTGTTTTAATTAGTGCGATTATTGGCTTCAACTACATAAAATGCCATTCAAATCATTCCAATTAAATTACACTGAACTCTGCTGGAAGACTAACACTGGAAGTGTTGGTGCAAGATATTACACATCACAGAGCCTGATTTCCTTTGAGAAAGTTGAAACTACAATGATTAAGTCTGTTTGAAGGCAGAAGTGGCTTATAGTGCTGCAATATCTCTCAAGTCACCATGAAATTACAAATTCAACAGTATCAACAGTAATAATAGTAAACTTCACGTCACAAAGAAGGAAACAAGACAAAAAACAAAGACAGATAAAAATAAAATAGCTATAAAATAGCACATAAAAGGACACTTATAACAGTTTGTAAGTTTAAAATGTGATTAAGAAATAAAAAAAAGATTGTTCCCTTTAGGAAGTAAAATTAAAGCCGCTTTTTGGAATAATCACATTAGCCTGTCTATTTGATTGTAGGGTGCTGACTAAATAGAACAACAGGTGTTTGTTTTATATAAAAAGCAACTTTAATCATTTTAATCATTTACAACACACTGCTGATGGAAGGAGGGGAACATTAGGCGCGAAGAAAAAGGAAATGAGCAAAGTGAAAATGCAATTAAAAGTGAGAATAAACAGAATATAAATTAAAAGAGAAGTAGCAGAAGAGCATGTGCTGATGACCGTTACCTTGGCTGCTAATACAACATTCTCCCAGGGGGAGGGTTGTGGGTAATGTAGTAAACAAACCTAGTCCTTTAAGCTGTGGCCAGTGGGAACCAGGCCTGGATAATTTCCATTAGTGTCCCATTAACTGGCTCTTCTGTTCACTTCACACATCACTCACGGAGTGTGTGTGCACATTCAGTCAATGAGTGCCTACAACTGCCTGTATGCAAGTGTTTGTTGCTTTGCATTAGATATTGCCTGTGTGGTGTGTGTGCATATTTTGGTGTGTCTCTGTCTGTGTCTCTCCCACAGCATGGAGATTGAATTACCCCTGAGATGAGCTCTGTGGTAAATTGTCTTTAATAAAGCAGAGTATTGCTTCTTTATTCATCCAACAAATAAAGACGGGTGAAATAACTGGCTTTTGACAGCTGGTGCTGGCGCTGAGCATGACCGTGTTTGTTATAAACTGACCTTTTCATCCTGCGGCCACTGCGGCTGGAGGTTTACAAAATAACTTGACACTTTTATATTTATGTTTGTGATTGTCCCGTCAATACTTGATGAAGCATAAACGAGCCATTTCATAGCAGTTCAAGAAAGTTTTTATGCTGTCCTGGAACCAACAGTCAAATGCTGATTTTGGACGATTTTGGAATAATTCAAAATTAACTGACGACATTTCTTAACGTTCAGCGCACACTGTCCTCGCAGTAAGAAAAGAGCAGGTTTAAATAATAAAAGGAATGACTAATGGCTAAATTCCATTTTGTTTCAGGGTCCTACTATTGCGTCTGCTGTGAGAAATACCTAAAGCATTATTAAGGTTAGGCAATGAAAAAACATGGTAAAAAGTTAGAACACTTTTTTGTTTTCAATGCCATGTTTCTGAAAGGGAGTTTGTGCAAAAAGAAAGCGCAAAAGGTTTTAGTTAATAATTTTAAATATATATTTTGTAATGCTTTATCACCACTACAAAAACACTAGATAAATGTACAAGTATGATAATGATTTGTCTGATGTTGACTGCTGTATGTCTGATTAATGGTTTACTGATGTGTGTATTGATTACTGCTGACAGTGGCTGATCAGGCTGTTTATCAGCTATTGTACTTGATACCTGTACTAATGGCGGTATGCTTTTTTCTAAGTCACATTAACATTTATTCACCCAGAAAAAGCTAATATTTCTCTGCACAATATGCTCTCCTCTTTCTGTCAGCTGTTGTGTCTCTGGAGTGTTACCGGTTTTTCCACTCATGAATTCAGTTAAACCTGTGACTTATCTATTCAGAGAAGGAACTATTCATCATTATTTTTGGTGTATTCATATATATAATGCTCCGAAATATAAGCGTTATGTACACACGATATCTGTTCCCTTACTGCTCAAAGTACAGAACACAATAATTTTATATATGACTGCCATATAAACTGAGCTTTACAGTGAGTGAACAGCTTTATTAGTCATTTCTGAATGCTCTGTTGCAGGAAATGGCACTTTCAGGTGTTATTTGAATTGAAAATTTCATGACAAACCTCTCCTTGCATGTCACTAATCTCGCACTCCTACCTTCAGTGGTGCTTTGAGGAAAATAGTATAGTAGTAGACAACATACAATTCCCCCTGCAGGAAACCAATTTCCTGGTAATCCATCTAATAGTTGTTGACCCATTTCAGTTTGGACTAGAGTGGCAGACCAACCAACTGACTGACACTGCCAACTCTCGAGCCACGTTACTACCATGGATTTTTTTTTAAAAAGCCAACACTAACTGTTGGTCTGTGACTGGGAACAAAGTCCTCTCTACAGCATGAAAGTTGAACTTGTCGATCCACCACCTCAGTTTTGCTTTTTGCCTGGTTAAATGAAGGGATCACTGCTTCCTGTGCTTGCACCGAACATTGTGAATTGTGCATCGAAGAATCCACCAATATCCTTTCACAAACAGGAGGTAGCACATTTCGTTTTGTTTCTTCTAGGAATAGCTGTGGAAGCGTCTGCCTTGTTAGCTTAGTTATGCAATAATCACCATAGATAAATAAGAAATAGATAATCGAACTAAAATTATGTTTTTAATAGTCCAGTATCAACTTTATTCCAGGGTCTCAATCATGACCCTCATATATGTCTGCATAGTAACCCCATTGCTGTTACAAAGGTACAGAACATGAGACCATGAAAGCTTCAAGTGGTGTGTGTGTGTGTGTGTGTGTGTGTGTGTGTGTGTGTGTGTGTGTAAGTGTGTGTGTTTGTGTGTGTTGTTATCTCTCTTAGACTCAAGGTCTGAAATAAATTGCAACATTGGGATTTATGCCTCAATCTACCGCAGTTCATTTAAGTTGAAGAAAATTTATTACACTCGTGTGTGTGTGTGTGTGTGTGTGTGAGCATTTGTGTATGAAGTATGTATGAAGTGTTGTGATGCTGCTCCTTGTCAATCCATTTACATATTGTCAAGAACAAAACAAAAAACAAAAATGAGTGCCTCATATTTTACTCTAAGATCTAATCGTCTCCCTTTTCTCATCTGGTCTTGCACTCTCCCGTTCTCCGTCCTCACTGTCCCTCGCTCATTTCATCTCTATTCATCCGATGATTCCCTCCATCCCTTGCACTTGTCTCCTCGGCTCGATCTATCATCGTAATAGCCTGCTCATCTGAGTCCCCCCACATCTCTCCTCTCATCATCCCTCTATTCCTCTCGTCCATCTTCGCCTATCCTTCATGGAGCTGGATAATCCCCTTTTCCCTCCCTCGTTTGTCTCTCTTTGTATCTCTTTTTTTTTTCCTTTCTCACCTGCTTCTACTTCACTTTTATCCTTCCTTAACCCAAATGCAGTGTCCTTACTGAAATGTTGGTGAATAGACAACAAAAAAAGCATCAATCTAGTGCGATGAGAGGTGTTTGGTGACTTTCTTATACTGCCTCTTTACTTGCCTGTTATATATGGACTGATACAAGACAACACATTCAGATTTCTAATGTCAAAAAGGAGAATTAGTGACTAGAAAAGTCACCACTGCTCATAGAATTGCAGCTGTAAACACAGTTTATACTTAAATGACGTATTGTTTGTGTTTCCTCCCAACAGAGAGCTGTACAAAATAACAATTTAGTGGCAAATTAAGTCCACCTTGCATGTAAACACTGACAGCCATTGGGGACGTAATGAAACACAAACCTCTGTGTAATGCAGAACCTACAGTGTGCAACATTTTATGCAATGTTGGGTAGTGTTTGGCGTTTTCTATGTTACACCGAGGAGTGCAAAGTTAACAAAGTTTAGTTTTGGTATGTTATGACATCCTCTCACACTCGAAATCAAAACCTGTTTGTCTGTCAGTGCCGTCCAAAGTGAACCATATGGCTGATCGTTCATGAAAGTTTTGTTGTCATGACTGATTAAAATGGCAGAGTGGGCAGTCATTATGTCTGTACTCAGGGATTTGAATGCATTTGACTAGCAAAGGTGCTGTTTTTCACATGAGGATAAAACAAATGATGTGTGTGAACGAAACATGGCCTGCCTGCACAAGATAGTGTCTCCTCAGCTGACACCCCTGTCTGCAACACAACACCATTTGTCAATGCTTTCCAAAATTTTCACGAAATATGGTATAAAAAATATAAGGGTTAGGTTTGGATACAAAAACAACTTGGTTCAGGAGATCATGGTTGGGGTAAAAAAAATACTGCAACTAGTTAGGAGGACGGCCTCGACTGAAAAAGCAACTTTATATAAAAAGAGGTGATGCAGCAAACATAAAAGGATTGAGGAGATCTGTTATGTCCCTTACTGTTATCAAAGAAATGATAAAAATGGATGAGGAAATGTGAAAGTCTTGCTCTCCTTTCATCAGAGAAACAGGCAGAGGGGTAAAATGGACAGAGATTGGCAACAGACATGCAGATGACATTGACAGAATTGACAAAGTTGTCCTCGACTCTAGATACATGGTTGGTCAACGTTCTTCCTGTGGAAACACGTATGCATAAGTGCTCTTCATGTGTGCGTGTACATACATTATATGTTCTGTGTAATACAAATTATAAAAAGCACCCATTTCCCTGTGACCGACCAGATTCGCTACAATTCTTTGCAGAGGAGAAAAAAAAAAAAGTAAAATGCTCAGATAGTTTATGTTGCAGATTTATGAGCAGTGGCAGGCTTGCAATTATGCTTATAACGGAGGCAAAACAACATTAACTTCAAGCACCAGCATATCCGACTTAGAGAGTACTCATAGCTTCTTAAAATGATTGCCTGCTAGGCACAATTTAGACACATAAAGCACAAAAGCAACTAGAAGCAAGCTCTGATTATTCTCATGAAAAAAGGACAGAGACTAAGCAGCACTCTCAGAGTTAAAGCGACAGGCTCGAGGTGCTCAAAACACTTGTGTAGTGACTTCCGGCATTGCTTCAGTGATGGATTTGGGTTCCGAGGAGATTTTGTAAAAAATAGAACAGTTCAGCATGGATGAAATTACTTGTAAGGAATTTTAATATTCCAGTGTGCTTGGCGTCTTCTAAAATTTGTTTTTTTTTTTAACACTGATGAAACTACTTGCACAGTTATTATGACATACCCCCTACTTTGGCTGAACAGAGATGACATGTGGCCTCTCTTTTCAATTGTTTTCTTTCCCTATTTTTTTGCAGATCATTGTTTGAAATGGATAAGACAAAACCAATTTGTTCACAGGCAACAGCTGCACCTGTAAAGAGTCGAGCCAGCTTATTGAAACAACAGGTACACAAATCAAACCCATATAATTACAGCCAAAACATCGAGGGATTTGGGCCGTACTTGGCAGTCAGGTTGGTGTTGACATTTATGGTGCAGCAGTTAACGGTGAAGAATTTCATGTGGCCAGCATGCCTCACAATGAACAGTGGACTGAAACAAAATCAGTGTCAATGACAATAAAGGGAATTATGTGTGAGCAAGGTGAAGCTGTGATCACCATAGTCAGATCAGTCTTGCAAAAATACAAGAATTGATTTGGATTGATTCATTGCCGATTTTGAAATGATATTGTGGACAGAATTATTAAAATAAGACGTAACCAACCGTAAAAACTAACGAGTAACCTAATCAGCAATGGTAGTATTTTTAAAGGCTAATTTAATGCCTAATTTTGTAGTTGCCATGTGAAGATATTGTAGAAAGCACTTTTTAACAATGAAATGTAACTTAAAAAGAAAAAGTTGTCATTGGGCATATTACTGAACCGTCCAATATTAAGGTTATTATTTTTTGTCTGTTTCTTGGTGATACCTGTTTTACTTTTTTATCATCATCATTATGAAATCAGTGACAATTCATTGTGAGGAAAAGACACTTAAAATACAACAATACAATTAAACAATATAAATAAAACAACGCTTAAATAAAGTCTGAGGTGAATTCTCAGGCTGTTTTTAGCTACTGTTGAGAGATAAAATGTCTTCTCAGTCATCACTGCGGCCCTCTCAAAGATCTATGTGAAATCAAACTAAAAATACAGTAGCATATTCTTAGATGTCTCTCTCTAATTACTGCAGGATGACAGCCCACCCGGCTAATACTTTGCTAAGGTGCTGGAAGCAGCAATGAGTCCAGACTGATAGAAAAGATATGCGTACACCGAGCTCCATGCAGTGTTTCACTTTATTTGAGCTTTCGGTCTATCAGACCTTCATCAGAGCATACACTCTCTCCAATTATTAAAAAATATTTTAATCTTATGAATCAGTCATTGACTGCAGTCTCATCCTCACTCTCCCTTAGTATCAAAAGCAGACAGGATGTGACTGCTTTACTTCTGACGGGCCTAAAAATAATTCCAGTATGTTTTAACTGCAGTGTTATGTTCATATTTGTTCCCATTCTGACTACGGGTCATCCTAGCTGTGCCCTCCTCCTCTGTGGTAGAGATTTTAGAAACACAACTCCAGAAAAAAAACAAAGAAGCTGTGCAAGCCTTTAAAAGCTTTCTAAATAAACTTCAGTTTTACATACATTATTACAAATTCTTGCTTTTGATTCCAGTCCAAAGTATAGAGAGTGGCCTCTTCTGGTTAACTGCATGACCAAACTAACTGTGATAATGTACTTCTGATACTTCTGGTAATACTGCACATGCCTGTAACTTGGAATCTCTACTGCAGATGCCTGGAAGAAAAAAAATCTGAAATCTGAAAAGGCAACCATTACATAAAGTGTGTGCTGCACTTCCCCAGCTTTTAAAACCTCCTTTCCTAGCCTCCACAGGCACATTGAAGTAAGCTGCGCATAGTGTAAGTGAAAATGTAGTCAGCTATAGGGTGCCAGTTAGCTCAGTAGGCAGAGTGTGCGCCCCATGTACAGAGGTTCAGTTCCTGCAGTGTCTCAGGGTTCAAACCCAACCTGTGGCCATTTACTGCCTGTCATTATGTTTGGTATTTTATTTTTAATGTGCAATGTTGTTCCTGGCGTTGTGATAATGACATTAAGTTGTAGCTAGTGGTCTGTTAAAAGTAGTTAACCTAACATAACACCAGTTATGTTGCTTTAATAATTGCAGTAGTAATCACACCCTAAAATAATAATGATAAAATATTAAATTGTACAAATATTTACTTTCAATTATTTTACTTTATTTTTTTATTTTACCTTATTTTTTTTATTTTTTTTAATTCTTCATTTTTACTGTTGAAAATGCTTCCATGAATCAAAATTTACATCAACTAAACTTTAGTTAAGAAGTTGGCTCTAATCAAAGCCAAATCCTTCTGCCTCCAAGTAATAAGTATAGCTTGTTGTCATCTAATCTGAACTATTCACAGTTGAGGTATTCCTGGCTCAGTGACTCATATTCAGAACCTCGGACAGCAACCAGGCTGCTCTCGCAGGCAGCTGTCCATGGTTCTGAATGACATAGAGCTCATTATATGAATAAACATCTTTTTATCTCTCAGTTTTAAGGATGAACAGGCTGTTTATTAGCATGTGCAGGCCTCGAAAGTTCACATTTTCCATTATAAAACATTTAATTTATTATGATAACAGGACAACCTAGTCTCAAGTTGAGTTGTAACTTACTTGGCACCCTGTTAATGGCTCTGAGAGGCCGCAGTACCCTCACTGTTCTGATGGCCGTGAAGTTGACATTCTGTAGGTCCAGCGAGTATTCAACCATCCTGGAAAACACACACAAAACATAGAGGAAGACTTGTTAACAACACAATATGCCTCCAGATGTCTCCAGTTTATGAGGGAATGAAAAGCAAGACCAACACAAAAGAACAACCACTATACTCACCATGTGATCATCACTGAGGAGCAATTATT
The DNA here is from genome assembly GCA_033000465.1 of Sciaenops ocellatus. Lineage (NCBI taxonomy): Eukaryota > Metazoa > Chordata > Actinopteri > Sciaenidae > Sciaenops > Sciaenops ocellatus. The sequence continues at coordinate 19,138,458 of CP136867.1, forward strand.
TGATTATTTGATTCAATATACTCATCCCTGCATGTTTGTTCATATTATAAAAAGCTTAAAAAGAAGCTCACACACCCTCACACAGTCAAGATCCTGCTGTGCTGAGCCTAATATGAATTAATGAGCTGGAATTTGTGCACCTAATAAAGTAAGACATTCAAAGAAACAGGTCAGTGGCAAACGTCATAGCTTACTGCGCTTGCAAAAAGAAACTGTTTCTCTGCGGGACAACACAACCAATGAACAGTTTGCAGCCGTACATAAATATTAATTAATATAGGTGGATCGCTTCACATGGCAAAGTTAGAGTGCTGCGCCGGCATCAAAAACAAAGTGTTGTGTCGTTTTAACATGGAGGAAGATGTCAAAGTACGAGTGAAGTACAGTAGACCTCCCGCATCCTTGAAACTGGATATACATTTTATAACATGCATTGAACGCATCAAAGCATGATGTCTGTTCGCAGGCGTGCTGAAGCATGAGAGGCGTGAGATTAAACCTGCAACCATCTGAGATGAAAGTGGGGCTTAGGAAGGAGCGGGAATTGGAGGTGGAGGGAATAAACAAGCTTGAAGTAAAACTAGGTGTGGGATAATGGAGACAGAGAAGGGAAACAGTGAGTGAGGACTTTGTTATTTGACCTATTTCTGAAAAAAAAATCATTACAGGGAAAACACACTTTGCCTGTAGAATGGCAAAGAAAGAGAGAGCAGAGAAGGAGGGATAAAACAGATAGGAAGAGAAAGAGAGAAGAAGAAACAGAGGGATCAGAAAGCAAAGCAAGTAAAGCACCAAGGGATGATTAAGTGCAATATAACGATGGCAATAAAGCGAGATTGAGAAAGGAAGAGGAAGAGAGCCTGAGGGTTTTATCAAGTGTTGGAGATAATTACAACGTTAGGAACAGAGAGACAGACAGAGGAGAGCAATATGCATATACCTGGCTGAACAGAATAAAGCTGTTCTCAGACTGGGAGTAGAAGGGTGGTGGTGGTGGTGGGGCGGGCGGGGGGGCAGAGAGTTGTCAAGATACGGGGAAAAGAAGTACCGAGGCAAGTTTCAGGTATTTCACACAAATATTCCACTCTAAGATTTTCCAGCACTTCATAATAACAAGCTCATTTCAGCGAGAGGTTGGAACACCTACCAGGTGATTTTTTAGACTTTAAAACGCCCCAGGCAATTATTTGCTTTCGATCTTTTGACCTACACATTCGGAGAGGAGTCTTCAAAAAGTTTTTGATAGCAAAATAATGGCGAAATAGACAGTAACATAGAGATCCTCCAATTCCCTGATGTTCCAGAGGGAGTTTCACAGCTTGAATTGAAATCCTGCAAGGTTTCAGAGTTTGAAAACATGTAAGGAAGTAACTCAGGAGGTTGGAAAAAGAAAAAAAAAAAATCTGCCCATGTCAAAAGACTGTCAGGATTTGAGAAAATATAGGCACTGCCAGCTTCAATTAAATGTCAAGTTACAAGAGCATACTGTAGGTCTTCCCAGATTCAGAAGTTGAAAAAACTTGATCAAGACCAAAGTTGAAATATGCAGCTGCACAATACTTTAACATTAGCTCCTCCACAGAACTGTTTGCTTTATTCTTTGCAACATAACATATGAATCTCTCCTCTTACCGGCGTATTACTGTAACCTTGGCTGTGACAGAAGCCGACGAAGCTCTGATTCTGCTACAGCCTCCCCCACAAATCAGACCAAACTGTGCTAGTAAAACACACTGACCATGAAAAGTGAGGTCAGAGTGCGCAGAGTACCTGGATGTGGCCATATCTGTGTGAGATCACAGAGGTTGGTTCTCACAGTGTGGCCATGATCTAATCTGACAGGCCATTTTCGATGGAGGGAGAAAAGAAAAGAGCATACACATCATCCGCGTACACAGTGAGAGGAAGAAAAAGGACACTGCATTTTTGGAGTGCAAATCAGAGCACAGCAGAACATTAAAAACCTTAAAGGTCCAGTGTGAAAGAATTAGGGGGCACTATTTACAAAATAACAATGATTTCACTTAGTGTATAATTACCTGAGAATAAGCACCGCTATGTTTTATTACCTTAGAATGCGTCCTCCATGTTGAACAACCATGTTTCTATGGTAGCCCAGAAAGGACAGACCTCTAGATAGGACCTTTCATGTTTTTTTCTTGAGTTTCGTGACCATCGTACTTTCTCCTTGACACTAGGAAGGAGGGGGTTAGGCAAGTGGGTTGTAGTTAGATGCCACTAAATCCCACACACTGGACCTTTAATTAAATTATATGTTTAAATGTTGAAAACATAAACATTTTAGTATCAATTTTTTAAAGGAGGAAAAGGACAAAATAAACTGGACTGGGAGTAAGTACAATAGTTTTGTGTACTATAGCTGCTATTTCAATAACTGTGTTGCGTGTGTGTGTGTGTGCGTGTGTGTGAGTGTGTGTGTGTGTGTGTGTGTGTAGTGGCGAATATAATGGGGATTTGTCATTTTGAGTAATTTTCTGCAGCAATTTTAGATAAGACAGCCCATTTCGGCCACACATACACACAAGATTACACAAATGCAATGCATGCACATACGCAAACAGACTTGTGCAGACAATAATATGCACAAACACACACACACAAATGCAAAGAAACAGTCTATTTTACACGCAGGCACAATGACACACACAAAATACGGATAACCTCAGCATGACACCCAAATACAATCGCGCACATCCACGTCCACACAAACACTCTGAGTAGAGAAAATGCTTGGGGCCGACTCCGGGCTCACACAATGCTGTTTCAAATCAGAAGACAAAGGTCACGCACTTGCACAAAAGCACAACCACACATCCACGCACACACACTTTGTCTTTCTAACACTAATAAATACACACATGCACACTCCTAAAGAGTGTAGTTATGTAAGCCGTGAACCCACACACGCGCTAACAGTACACACACACGCGCACACACACACACATACAGGCAATCATTCTCAGACACACACAGACACTATTACACACAAGTAAAACTAAATGTAGTATCTGTCTGTGTTTGAGTAAGGGTTGCTCTCCAAACAAACAACTTCATGAATATTTGAGGGGAACTAGATTACTTTTGTTGCTAAGTCATGTTAGAGGATTTCTAACTATTTCTTAAACATCCTCTCTCTGTAGCTCACAGTTTACTTTATCCCCAAAAAAGTGCTCTCACAAGTTGGCAGGAATAGTGGGAGAGTTTTTCTCCAGGGATGCTTAGCTGGTTGGAGGGGGAAGCTTTGAATGTTGGCGATAAGGCAGGTGTAGCCTTTGAAACCATACACAGGATTCATAGGTATATCTGTGTTGGGTGAAAAAAATCCATATTGAAAGCCAAAGTGGAATTATTATCACCATTCTAATTATCATTTTAATATGGTTTATATTAGTATACTATGGTATACTAGTATACTATAACTTATATAGTTGTGGACACAAAAGAGTATCCAAAGTACAGCACATGTATGCTCACATAACTCTTAAAAGGTCTTTGTAGCATACATTATTGCTAAAATTGTAACTGCTATCCAATTGCACAGTCCTTATTCAATATTTCAGTAAGAAATGAGCCACTCCTTACTTCAGCAGGTGAGATTTCTGCCTTCCAAATTCATCTTCATGACGCCTCAAACTCAACCAGAAAAGGAGTCTAGAGGTTTTTCTTATTTAAAGTTTAATTTTGCTTGGGACGAAAACTATATGTCCACTTGGAGAATCTCTTCACAGCACACTCATTTTCCTTTGAATTCAGTCAAAACATGGTGTTCCCCACAGGTTTAATTATTTTGCTATAGCGCAGTGATCTTCAAAAGCAGCATTCACATCAGTCTGTGTCAAACACTGCACTTCGTCATCAGGGAGTGATACAAATAATACCAGTTTTTGAAAATATATACAATCATACAATTAAGAAGAGAAATAAATCTGCATTTTTTCACAAATTGTATTAGTTATGCATTTAATTTCAGTGATTACCTATATGGTCCATGCCATGCGTTAGCATATAGAGCAGCACATTTGTTTAGGGACAGCAGTGCTTTGAGCTAAATGCTAATGTCAGCATTTCCATTGTTTTAGTTTAGAATGTCATCATGCTAGCATTTGATAATTTTGATCATTTGTCAGTTTTTCAGGTATCTGATCAATACAGAAAATATTGGACAGATTAGAACTTTGATCTGATTGCACCAGATGAAAAGTGAGGTGATCCCTAGACCCACAACGCTAGGATGGCAAACATGAGCAATGGACTGCATATGTCGCTTTTCTGGTCTACTGACCACTGAAAGCACATTTATATACTTACGGCAGAAGCTGCCATGCAAGGTGCTTCATCAGGAGCAATATAACGATATAGCTCCTGATGAGCAATCAAAAGCTATTCAAGGTCACAATAATACTAAACTTACCTACACACGCACACCCACCACCTTCACTAATATGCCACAGAAGTTTATGTTTAGTTGACAAGTGAAGGCAACTAACTAGCTAACACTGAAACAAAACTGACTACTGATGGTGAAACCTGAAAGATCAATCAATCAAAAACCAGCTATTTACTGGCCAAATTAACTCATAATAGCTCTAAAGCATAGTTGTTTATCTGACACAGTGGCCAAGACATGCATACACTTACGGCACTTCCACAAGGTAAGGTTCACAAGCATTAACAGCAAAAGTCCATCTATTTTCAGTCACATTAGGTGTGACATAAATTAACAAAAACCTATCTTATTGGTGATCCAGGCTGTGGATGGCCTTGTAAAGCAAGATAAAACAGCTAAATATATATTGCACATTTAAGCCATTTTGCCGGCTGTACACTGAACCTAACAGGCGTGAATAAACTAATATGGCAATTACGAGAGAGAAGTAAATGTCTCATTTTATGCCAACAGTCCAGGCCAAGCACCGTCTGGAGAAGACTGCATCAATTATTAAAATGAGATTAATGGATGCAGTAGATCTTCTGTCCCAGAAGAGGTTTGCAAGTCAGAGAAGATAGAGGGCCACACACATGAATGCAGGCAAGTGAGCACACTAAGACACACACTCATTTACAACAGCCCTGAAGCACTTGTCTCTCGCCTCTTTACCTTTTCCCTCCTCCCCTCCTCTTTTATCCTTTCTACCAACTTTTCCACTTCACAAACTCTCTTAAATATCTCCCTTTTCTGCTTATATTCTTTCCCCGCTTTTTTATATTTTATTTTAGCTCTTCCTCTGTTTTGTTTTGTTTTGTCCTCCCTCTGTGATGGTTTTCTCTCTGTATGCATTATCTTCCATTCTCACATTCCTACAGTGTGCTGTCTGGTGTCAGAGCTCTAATGAGCTACTGTTACACCTCCAGCTGGGTACAGATGCTCATACACATGTCGATATGTGTGTGTGTGTGTGTGTGTGTGTGTGTGTGTTATGCATCGGCATGTGAATATCTTGTCAAAGATGAAAGCCAGCTGTCCGCTGGAGTTGATGTCGTCACATGACCCATCTCTCTTCCTGTATAGTGTCCCAATCTCTTCCTGATTGACTCTACATGTCATCATTAAGCCTCTGAATTTATATTACTATGACTATGAAATAAAATGGGAGAGTTAATGATTCATAGGTGTCTTTCCCAGTAAACCTGTCAGCTTGTGTGTTTTTTCTTGTGTTTTGCCCATGGATTATATGGACTGTAGGAAAAGCGCTAGGACACGCACGATGTGACTTTTAAAGTCCTCATCAGCTACTCACTTTCTATTTGGTACTTGCTGCTCATTCATCGTGTGCAGTCATACATATTACACAGGTGTAAGCTGTGTAATCACAACATGCCATGTATAATTAATGTTAATATGGCTGTACTATTATAATGTAATGTGCAAATATTGATCTATGCAATATCTTACAAAATGCTCAGCTTGTTCTCTCTCCCAACTCATTAAATACTGCAGCTTGGTTAGTAGCACTACGCTTCAAATTATAACATTGTAGGTACCACTCAGTGTGCAATGGTTAGCAATGATAAATATGCAATGTCCAGTTAGACTTTCAAAGTAAAGTTTGACACTGTGGTTGCCCCTTTAGCATAATTTCTGGACACACATTTGGTGAAAGTGGGGTGGATGGATGATTAAAAAACAAACAAACACAGGACTTACATATGTAGCTTATTTTAACCCAAACCACAACGTTTCCTAAACCTAGTGGGGCCTAAACCAAACCAAATTCAAACAATTTTTTTTAATTTTTTTTTTATTGTTGCTGATCATACAGCAATGAATCTAGAAAAAAATAGATGGGTACCTACAGTGTCATAATTTGAAGCACAAACCAAGCAACATTTGACAAGTTAGGTTGACATACACTATGTGTTTGCAGGGTTTTATTATTTACATAATTTTACACTTCAAATTATGTACATTATTATCTTATTTATAGTCTTACATAATCATGCCCTTCTATTTAGTTCATTTTGTCAGTTTTGGCAATAATCTTGTCACAAGAACTGATTGCCCAGTTTCACCAGATGCTTCTTTCTGCAGATGACAGAGGAACTTTTGAACTAACAACTCACAAATACATCTGCAAACATCCAAAGAAACCATCAGGGATTTGATGAGACATCGATGAAACACTCAAAAACCCCTTTGCCAACTGATGGTCTGATGCCCATAAAGGATTTTCGGGCATAGGTCCTTCTCAATAAGGTTGCAGACTTTTCCTTTTTTTTTTACTGAGTAATGACTAGACGATAGAGTGCCTGATTCAGCAGTACAGCAGCACAAGTTCTCTCTCTTCAGAGCTGACAGGATGGTAGATTCACTAAAAAACAATGAGGTTGCAGCATATGCGATTTGAATCAAAAATGGTCTACTGACTCAAAGGTTTTATCAGTGTGAGAGTCTCACAGTACAATCAAATGCAAAGCCTTTTATCCACCAAGAGAATTCACCTCGATTATATTTGTAGCCACCTCGGTCCCATAACTGGAGAATTCATTGATTTTGATAATGGGAGATTTTAGTCATATTAGATTGGAAAGGACACCACTGAAGTAAAAACAGCAAGTGAAGGTCAACACTAGAAAACAACAAAAGCTCAAACGTTGCTACAGTTCGATAACACAGGCAGACTACACATTAGCTGGAATTCCCCTTAGGCAGTTAGATCACAAGTTGTCTCTCATCTCATCTCATCAGTCACAACGATTATCAGAGAAACATTTGGTTAGCAATTCAATCCAGTATCCAATATGCACATGCAAAGTACAGAAACATCTTCAAATAAAATAGATTTTCTAAAAGAATTGTCTTATCCACAATTGTATTCAAATTCTAAACAGTACTACTCTATGTTTCAAAATCAGGACATTTGGAGACAACATTTTGGCGTTACTGTTAGTGTGATCTTGTTACTTTTAACTTCAAGAACGTAACTGCTCCGATCCAATATTTCAAAAATCTATAAAAGCAGACAGCACTTATTTCTGTCAATAGGTAGAGGGAGAACATTTCATACATGTGTAAATATAGTTCTGCCAACGCAGATCGGGATCAATTATGGTCTTCCATCTGCTCTCTTTACCAGTACAATGTTTGGCAGCTCGGAACATAAGAGGGAGACAGTTAAGAGATATACTCAAAGCCGACCAGAACAGAGAGACATAGACACAAATCAAAACACAACAAACAAAAAAATATTAAAGACACTGACACACACTAACGCTTTAGACACAATTTGACACGATAGGATTGTTAAACCCGTTAAAGGTGAGACTCACTGAATTCATCAAGGAGATGACTTTCACCAACTTTCAGCTTTGTTTTACTATGTTTACATTCAAATAGCCACAAACCAGATACATTATGATAAATGTTTTAGAAACAAATAAAACCAACATTTGGGGAGACAATATTATGTGCGGGACCTTTGGAATTTCTGGAAAAGGTAGATGTGGGACAAACAAATAAATCATATAACTAAAACCAATGATATTAACTAAAGAAGAAGCAGCAACGTGAGTTATGCAGTCCATATTTTGAGTACCACTGACATGAGATAGATGCTACAGATTATCTTGACTTTGGTCTATAAGAATCTTACAAAGGAACTGCACAATGCGTTGGCTTAATTATTTTAGAATATCTATATCCATTTTAATATTTATTTCATAGTCCCATATTCTGAGTTGTTCAAAGTATAAAAGAACTATTTAAACTGCAACAGAAGACATACAAACGTGTCTCTATTATGTAGAAAGATTAAATATGGTTTTACGGTTATTATTTAAAATCATGTGATAAGATTCAAGGTGGCTGGAAAAGTGATAAATCCTTCCTGGCGTGAAGAAAAAAAAAAAAAAAAAAAAAAGGCTTTTCTAGCCAAGCAAGAAATAAATTATGTGTGGAACACAGGATCATTTGCCACTGTGGTGACTAAGGCAAGCAATTGGCTGGTTCAGATTGCCCATTGAACGGTGCTGCTTCTGCTCAGATGTGTAATGCTCTAAGCAACAGAGGACACAGTCCTGGTTGTCATTCTTACAATAGGTTTGATAAGAATGCATTTAGAGCGCAAAATGTGTAAATTTATGAGCCTTGACATTTCTCCTATCATACGCTTTGATGTCCCTTCCTTTCTCCGTTATACTGCTAGTATTTTTCATTCATGCTCTCTCAACACATCAGCCTGTCTTTACCTCCTCCTCTGCTGAGTGCTGGAGACAGATAGAGGGCGTGGGGGGAGACAGGAGGAGCTGAGAGAATGAATGCATCCTGGGAGAGGAGGTGTAAAGCCGGGTCTGTGCTCACAGATAGCCTCTCCGACATTACCCCAGATGACAGACACAATACAACAATAGTTTAAATATACAGTAGACAAACATACACACTCTCGTACAAACAATGCATGAAGATGATGACGGGGCAGTTAGTGATTCAAACATTTCCGAAGCAGAGACGCTTTGAGGGAGAAAAAGTAGGAAAAAGAGGGTTAGGGAGTGAAGCGAAGTCTGTGTAGAAAAGGGGCCAGGGAGTAGGAAAAACAAGCTTTACTTGGTCTATATGAGGTGTGATGAAGCTGACCTTCAAAAGCATAGCTAACATAGATAAGATATCTAAGACTGTCACATAAAACCTGCATCCTTTTTAAGATCTTTGGTAATTGATAAAAGTCATTTCTGCATTTCAGACATTGCAGACTCTGTAAAACTGGTTCTTGCACTTTTCACAGGGAAGTTAATCCAAACCAGGATTTTCTTGACTTCCAGTGCAGTTTCACATCCAAAAGTGTACCGGCCAATCTCCTCATGCGAGCAAGGCAACAGTCCCAATGCTGAGCAATAGCAGGTGCCAACAGTAAAAGACTAAAGGCAGAAAAGACAAAATACCATCAGTCTCATGCCTTTCCTTGCTTCACTTCCCTTTCTTTTCGTCCTGTTCCTCCCTGTCCGCTCTGCTACAGGCAGACACAGTGGTGCAGCGCTCCAACAAATTAGCATCAGCGTCACTCATTAGAAGTAATGTTATTACTGTGACCAAGAGCCAAGAGCAGCTGTATATATAATCAGCCACGCAGAAGATCCGAACACAGAGAGACAGATATCTTACGGCACTAGTTTTGTTGTGCATAACGGAATTGCCATCATTACCTGAGCTGTAAGAGACCTCAGAGAAAAAGAAAAAAAAAAAAGCTGAGGATGAATACGTATAGTTCAATGTTAGGAAATAAGAAAAAGACAAATGACTTCCTAGGATTTACTGGGTTATGCACCAATTTATAATGTATGTGGAATAAGGTAAACTAGAGCTAAAATAATAATAATAATAATAATAAATAAATAAATAAATGTTGCCATAGAAGAAACATTTGTAAAATGTGTGTCAAGATGCATGCCTTGTCTGCTGCAATCCAAATCTACCTACAGGTACAAATAAACTGACCTGAACCTGAAGTGTGTGTTAATGAGGGGTGAAAGAAGATGTATGCATGTGGCAGTGCATGCATGCGCACATACAGACGCGCTAAATCATCATCAGCTTGCAAAACACGCGCACTGTGTCATTCAAGGACTCCCTGAGGGTTCTGCAACATGTCGTCTTTTTACACATTAACATTGTGAAAAAGGTTTGCACTCTTGACCGCAGGCCCGGAAGGAATGGGATCCCTTTTTGAATGTGAAGAGGTTCTTTTGTCATGTCAGAGTCATTTTTTTCATAACATTCTGTGCTGGACCTTGGTGACAAGTATGAACCCACAAGGGAGTGAAGCGGGAAACAATATCAGTAAAAGAATGCCCTTTTATTTTCAATGAAAAGAGAAATACCTGCAGACTGAATGCAGAAATGTGTTTGAATAGACAACCAAGTCACATTTACGTTTACCTTTCGTATTTGTTTTTACATTTCACATTGTATCCATATGTTGAAGAACTATATAGGCTGCTGTACTATACAAAATAAAAGGTGAAGCTGAAAATAAATAAAAGAGGATACCTAAAAATATTTGAACTCATTATAAAATCCTTGGTCCCTTAACAAAATCATGGGTTTCCTGAAGTGTAGAATAAATCTAGATTTAACTAATGGCTTCTGCTAACACAGTGGGTCAACATAAGACACTTGGTTCATGCTTTCATCTACATTTCTGAATTCAGTTGGACTGATTTGTATTTGAATGTTTAATATCACCAATTACTACAATTTAGCACACATTAGTAAAGGTCAGCAGACATAAATCTAGTTAAAATAAAAATACAAATAAAAATAAAAATAAGGAAGGAAATTTTTTGAGTGGAGTGATGACTCCATTTTAGATTAGAAAACAATCAAGCATGATGTTGCTTATTAAAAACTCTAGCAACTCAACAACATCTAAATGGATAAACACAAATGTTGACTCAGTTTTGTTTGTCAAAATTAAAAATGCCTAACAAATAGGCGCTCAGTGGGAGGGTTGCATGTAAGGGAGAATTTGCACAAAAAGCAAGCTTTTGGTTTAATGCTGGACGCCTGCCTTCTCCACACCAGTCCACACACACACACACGTCATGCTCACAGATTTCTCCATACAATCTAACTGTGTGCAGGGGTCTGGTTCAGCTGAACAGGCAAGCTAAGTAGAGCCTGGTGTGGAACTCATGCTGCTCCTAATCCCTTTCCTGCAGCTCGCCTACTGTTTGTGTTTGCAGCACACTAGTTCCCAGGGGTGCAACGTTTTATCACACCCACCCTCCTTGCAGCTACACGCGCTGCATGTGGTGGATGTAAGACTGGGGAGTAATTGGTGGTGGTGGCGGTATCTCTCTGGAACGCAAGCGCTGAGCATTGGGGTTTGGCACGTGGAGGCAAGGCAACAGATCTCTGTGGCTGCTGCTTAAAGGATGATGACGTGAGGAAAAGACGTGGAGAAGAAGGGTGAGGAAAGACATATGAGCCGAAACTGTGGAATCAGAGTCGAGGATTGTGAGAAAGCAAGATGGTGGCAACAGTAGCTTTTATAGCCTAGGGGCTGGAAGAATGCACTGGTGATTGTTGAAATTTATGGAAAATTGAGAGAAACCAGGGCAGTAAAAAGTGAATGAAAAACCTTCCCTTGAGGGAAAAAATAAGAAGAAAAGGAAAAGCCAGAGAAAGGGGAAGTGTCTAAGATAGAAAATGCAAGTTAAGATAAAAAAAGGGTAAAAAAATAAATAAATAAATAAGTAGAAAGTAAAAATAGAAAGAAAAAATCTTCATAAGAAAGATGGAATAGAAATATATAAATCTTACATACAAATATTTTGACGCAATATTTAAAACTATTATTTGAATATTCATAAAGAATTAACATACGGCTTTCGTGTTCTCATCAGGACTTCCTGAAATGTTACTGATGGCATTGTGGGAAGAGAAAGGAGATGTACTTTTATCATGTTGTGTGGTTTATAGTGTAGTTTGCGGTGTGGACTTTTTCCAAGCAGATTTGTTTTGACAACCATGTTAGTGTACAGAAGTAAAAGAAAGAGCAATCATGTACTCAAGCATTGTGCTGGTATGAGGGCACAAAGCTACAACAGCTTAACTGTAGTGGCAACTGGTACAGTAATATAAAGTTACAACCTTTGTGTTTTCATATTTGTCCTTGGAATGATTTTTTATGAATCCATCAACATGATACAGGGATATTTTATTCCACTGTTTACACACTTTGCACACTGCAATATCATGTAGCTGTTTAATTACAAAATCCAGTAATTGTACTCATAAAAACTGTTTTAATAGTCATGGAAACTTGAAAACAGTTGTATATCCTTTGTGGCTCTGCAGGAGCTTTGTTAAGTCAGATAATGACCACATATATCATCAGGTTTGTCTCTGCCCAACCATTTATTCATTCATCCATTCGTTCACTGAACCTTTATGTTGATAGTATAATAGAATAATTAATTCATAATTAATTCACTGAGCTTTGTCTACATAGTTTCATATTGACCTGTACACCTTTAATCTGTATTGTATAGTTCGGTAACAAGGTGATATATGATGGCTTTATAACAACCAAAATCGAACATGCCATTCATGCTGAAGTGAATCAACAGCTCTGTGCCTGAATCGTACACAATGCAGACTAAAAAACACATAGCACAGTACATTTCCATTTGAATTCAGCAACTACACGATATCTGAAATGTCTGTTCTAACACTTGCAAGTTGGAATATGACTAAATTAAAGCTATCCACAGCATGTCCACTACTAACAAAGTATTTGCATATAATTTGATCGGTGTTCCACAACAGTGATACAGTTTAGGACAGAACAACTGGACGGAGAGAAATGATATCTTGTTTTTATATATAGTATGTATTTCACCCACTTGTTGAGTTTCTAAAAGAAACAGACATGATGGAGAATGTCTCTTTAAAAAAGCTTCAGCGGACGGCATACACAGATATGAGATATTTACACGGCATGCCCAGACAACCTGCTGGTGTCATCTCCTGTAAAGGGTCTGTTTACTAATCACTGGGGGGGCTTCTACTCTGCATGCTAATGATCACTTAACAAAAATCTTGAGAACATAAATGATATGATACAACTTGATTGTTTTGATCCATCAAATCATGTTAATTACTTTAATTCTTATGTGCCAAGAGATAATGTGGTACCCCAGCTTTGGGAATGTCTGCTTCTTGCCAGAGCTTTTTCGGTTGTGTTTCTTATTCTGTCACCACCATTCTGGCTATCGTATTTATTGATTTATTGATTTATTTTCAATCAAGTGAAACTGCAAATTAAACTGAAAGCAAATAAGGCCTTGGTGATTATAAAAATGCATCATCTCAATCAAATTGAGAGATGCACACATACTAGGAATGACTTTAGGTAGAACATAACTACAACAATTAAAATGATCTAATTTAGTGCTGTCAACTAGTGTGATGTTGTATTTTGTGGCAATATAAATCATAAAAATAAAACAACTGTATTGGATTTTGTGTGTAAAAGAAATAAGCTTACAATTTGATTTAGAATCATAATTCTGGTACTGAAGGGCAACACACCCAGGTTCATTCATTCATTCATCATTTTAAAGTTACTCATTCTGTCGCACTTGGCTATGAATTGGTAGTGATGTGTCTTTCACACCTGATCTGTGGGCAATCAGTCTTATTGTTGAGCTCTGACATTATTCATTATTCATATCATATGAGGTTCGGTTGCAGTCTTTTCTTTGTGAGCTATTTGTGACTCCAGAGACGATAAAATAAACACATACAGCAGAGTAAAATGCACACATTTTGAGTAGTTTGTAATAAAAACACCGATCAGAACTACAAGGCAACGCAGTATTGGTATTTGGACAGTCTGCAGGATTTGTAACGTTTGTAACAGCTCATTGGTTGACGTTTTCTGATATTACAACACTGTGGTTAAAGTTTGGTTAGGTTTATGCACAACAAATATCTTAGGTTAGGATGTGTCCATGAATTGTCAAATATACTTTGATGATATTATGTTAAATATGTCCCCATAAAAGGATCCAGTTGAAATGTTAAAAATATGACAGATAAAGTGTTACCTTTGTTTTCCCTCTTAGTCTGGACCAGCTGAACTGAACTACAAAGTGTGGATGCCACATTAATGTGTTTTGGCAGAAGTTATAATACTACAATCACAGACTGTAACTTCCAAATAAACATCTACATCTTTTGAAATCCTATCTTGCATTTAGAAAGAGAGATTTCTGGTCCCTGTACTCATTGATAGATAAAACATCAAATGATTTAAAAAAAAAAAAAGACAGAGCTTCTCTTGCTAGTAGAGCATCACTCCAGGAAGTGAAAGATGTTCAAAGGAAACTGAAAGCAGTACGAGCATCCCACTGCCATAAAAACAGATTGCAACAGGTGGATAACAAGGGCTCTGAACAAGATGGTAAAATAGAAACTGTGAAACCTACAATGCATGAGATGAATGAACAAAACTGCATAGCTGAAATCACATTGCTTAAGGTTAGGGTCATAGTGCTACATATTTAAGGGTTGATCTGATAGCTTATCATTAATTTAACATATATGACATTATTTAAAAGGGGTTATAGACTCATTTGTGGTTAAACAAAATAAATAAAAAAAGAATGCTACTTTTTATGAGTCTTTATGAGTCCAATCAGTCAGTTAAGTGCTTTCATTTTGCCAGCCAAAGGTTCTGGCTCATATTCGTGAAGTCAGCAGTAACAGTATGAGTGTGTGCGAAAATGATGACAGGGTAATTTCAGCTCATTCATTAAATTACATCGCAGTGATTAGCTCAGCTGAATTACATTACCGTTGTGTTATTGTCAGCCATGTCCCAGGTGAAAGCCAGTGACTATCAACATGTTAATATTTAATGTCATGTTACATATTTAACTCCGACATGATTGGCCATGCACAATGGATCATGGAGTGTCAGGAAGACAAAAAAAAGCAGAGCGGAAAAATTAGATTTGGTGTCTGGCCTTTAAATAGAACATCTGAACGTTTAACTAATTCAAACATGCTATATATGGAAGCTGTAGGAATATAGAAAAACACATTACTGTAAATTAATAACTTTCTGTTCCTATTTAAGTCCAACATGAGTTTTATAGATATGATATTGCCCATTATGTTTTACTTTGTACTGAATTGTTTTAATTTTGTCCTGTGAAGCTTTGCAATCTGTGTGTTTGTCATCGTTCACACTCATGTCAAGTCCTCTGACACACAAAAGAGATTAAATAAAGCGAACAGGAGAACCTCACCCGGCCATGACAATAAAGAAATCCAGTCGGTTCCATGTGTCCCCGAGGTAACAGCGTTGACCAAAGATTCCCCGGGCGACCATCTTTATAACCATCTCCAGAGCGAAGAAGATGTAGATGAATGCATCAAAAGCCTGACAGAAAGACAGAAAGAGACAATGCGTCAAGAATGAAAAAAGGATGCCATTAATCAAAGAAAAAGTCTATTTCAAGATTAATCTAAGGGGTCACAACAAGAAAAAAACAAAACCCTCTGCATTACTTTTTTCTGATTTTTCTCTAGTCTTTGTTTTTTAAATTACTGTCGACCATCTGTTGACTTCTAAATACGATTCAGATTGTGATGTCAGATTTGTTTTGAGAACAGCTCATAACTCATTGGCATGCACCCTGCGATGAGAGGGCATTTCTGTGTATTACAGGAATCACTGAAACGTGTGATTTGATGTGACTGTTGATGCCGTTTCAAACAAAGTTTTTCAATGAAATAGAAAATCCTGTAACACAAATTTTGCCTAATGTCAATGGTTTCATCGTGCCAGCTGTTGAAAAGGATGGAGGACATGCTGTTTACTCATCTTTATCAAATGAGCATCACACCAAGATGTGTATACTAGATCACCTCATGATTGCTGCAGCAATATGAACATCCCTGAATCCAAATTTCAGGACTTACAGACTTGCAAACTTAATAAGCTAGGTAAGGTAGATAGACTAGGTAAGTTTGTAAGGAGACTTGAGTGCGCTTCCTTAAGTCTGTTTGTTTTATTGTATGATTGGACTTCTTGTATAACTGGCCAGCTACAAGTAACTTGGACAAATTTAGATATACAACACAAACATTTATTTACAAAACCTTTAAGATACACTGTACATTTATAAATCTAATTGGTCAGTTCATATTATAATGCTTGATATTGCACACAAATTGTGATTCCATTTAGAAAAATACTATAAGATGGATTACAAGGTCAAGCAAACAAGTTGATTATGACATTTTTCTGTTGATTGATTAATGACTACTTCTACAGCATGACCTTTCATGCACGTGATTAATCATATCACAAACATTTACTGGTTCCAGCATCTCAAATGTGATCATTTGACCACTGTTGCACATTGCAAAACAATGCTGTCAAAATCATGCAGCTACACTGCTGGAGCCTTATAAGAAACAGCCATGATAGAGAGGAAGAAGCAGTCCAAAACATTTTCTTTACATGAAGAAAGATGACAACAGGGCTAGCTGTAATGTTGATAAAATGATTATAAAGTTAGGTTGGAAACATCTTTCTACACAACGTGGGCTTAAATTCCACGAATGTTCTTTTCCTCACAATAACTTGATCCAAGGGAATCGTTCTGATAGACCTGAATCTATAATGGAATTGCCATTGGTATCAATAAAGTCTAAGCAATTCCCATCCCTACCATTGATGTTTTTCTTTGATTTTACAGACCAAAAACTAGATGATATAGCTGAGGAAATACATGCATAAAAAGGAAGTGTCAAGGCAGCAAATTTAGACGGTGGAGATTTGGATTCAGTCAATGACTTTAGCTCAGTTTTTAAGCCATTAACCCGGTGGCACCTCAGAGATGAGGTGGGTGATACCCTGGAGTGATTCCAGCACAAATTCCAATTGCAGTGAGGTAAACTGTGATCCTATCTACCACCAAGATACGTATATAAGGAATAATGAACCAAGACAGGTTTCAGTAATATTCTCTCTTTCCTCTCCTTCTTTCGTTGCCCTGTCTCCCACCCTGGCTTCTCTCAATCATCATCCTCCGTTTCCTTCCACAACTCCCCGATGATCTCTTACTTCCATCTCCCTACCTACGACCGTTTTACTTATTTTCTTTCTCCTCTTTCCCTTAAAATGTCATACCCATCTCTCTCCTAACCTCCTTCTCTCTATTAAACCTTGTTTTCTCCTTCCTCAACTCCACCCAACCTCCTCCCTCTCTCCAGTTTGCCCTAAACGATGGGGTAATGGAAAATAATTTGTTTGAGCATCAATCAGAGATAAGCCCCACACTGACACCCCCCGCCCCACCTCACTCACAGCTTTAATCAAGCATCTAATTAAAAGAAGAGAGAAAAAAAATCCAAATAAATCAAAGATCTCAGCTTGCTAATGCGTGTTATTGCTGTTGTGAGCAAAAAGCCTAGATTAGCTGGTGTTCCTTTCTATGTATACAGGGGGATTAGAGATGAACTGACACGCTTGGCGTTGCCTGTAATTTGATTTTCAGAGGGAAGTACTGTAGGCAACATGATCTGAAGCTGAACCACTGATGTGAATCTTGCCCCTTAAAAGAAGCAACCTACTCAGCAGTCCTGGAGGAGTGTAGAGATGCCAGACTGGCCTACTAATGTGGGGGAACGGCCAAAGCTTGCAACCTTGACCTTTGTCAAACGGGAAAGATGGACGAGGTGCTACCTTCTGTAAAGTTTGCTGAACCAAGGGAGAGCAAAACTCTACCAAATGTCAAAAAATATTCCTCCTCTGACATTTCCACAGCTCTCTTTCTTACACCTTTCACTTTCTCACTGCCAGTCTTATCTATCGCTTCTTTTTTTTTTTACATCTCTGCCTCTAAATGTCTGCCGTTATCCATCTCACTCCTCTCTCCGCCTGTTTCTTGTTTGGCTCTCAGTCTTCAATCTGTTCATACTTTGGCTAAATTATCTCATATTATATTATGTCTTTGACATTTCTGCATCATCAACAGACATATATGCCAACAGGTCAATATTGAGCAATATATCCATATCAGTCAGGCTCTAATTGGAAAAATAAATTGATCAGGCAATCAAACGGCACATAATGTATCCATTGTGTCTTTGCAGGTGTTAATAGGATAACAAATATCTGCATTACAGACAGAAAACTATCAACAGACTGCTTTCTCTTTTCCAATTCGTCTTTTTTTTTTTTTTTTAATGAGCATAATGTTTTGACCTGCAGAAGACCACCAAGGTCCAAATCCTTCCAACAAATTCTTCATTCAAGGGTTTTCTAAACCTTGAGGTGGATTTTTGGAGTGGTAATGAAGCTGTAATAATAAAGCAGCACTTTATGATTGACTACGTTATTTAAACAAAATGTCACTACATCTCATGGATTAAAAATGAAGGTTACTCAGGAAAAAAGATACCTATAGGATAGTTTATGGTTTATGGTTTATTATCCCTACAGAATTGCACGTTTCTTCTCAATGGTATTACAATAGTTTCTATTAAAATAGCAAAATATAATTGTATAAAAGAAAAAGTATTATTATGAAGTATTTAATTCAACTTCAAGTTACCATATCAAAGAATTCTGCTATTAGAAAACACACTTTAGGGCACAAGTGTATCAGCGACAGTCGGCTCGAGCACTTGTGTAACTGTAACTTGTGATGAAGGACATAACCTTGATTTAGTCCTCTTTCTGAGGGCTTATTGTCGATTCTCTTACATTTCCTATTCCGTAAGATGAAAACACTGTTGTCTCTGCAACATGTGATGTCTATAAAAATTCTCACCCATCCAGGTCATAAGATAGCTAGAAGGAAGTCAAATGCAAATGAGATTTCTATCTGGTTCTGATTGTTGTTGCCTTTAGTGATAATCCAAACCATCTATTTTCCCCATCTCATCCACTCACCCAACCATATACAAGTGGATACTAGCTGACTAAATAACTAGATAAGCCTCCAGAGGTCTTTAAGTCCACATTTGTTAGAGTTTAAAGATTGTGCTGGTGAGGCACCATTGAAATCATGGTATTGAACAACGGATTTTCTGAGTGGAGAGTATTGACTGTGACGCTGTAGCCCACTAAATCCATGCTGATATTGAATAGGGTCTATAGATACTTGGAGGAGAAATTCTATTAGGTCCACCTCACCAGCCACCTCCCCCAGGGAGCCAAATCAATCCACTGTGTGTGTTGGCTGTTATATGATGAGTGTGGTGCCTTGTGTGAGAATGTGAAAAACAGGATGCCGGGGTGATTCAACAAGCACTTCACACCGACAGACTGAAGACATACGTGCACACTCTCGCGCGCAGATGTTACACCCACTCGGGCCCACCTTTGACATAAGTGAGAAGGAATTCTGCATCTTGCCAGATGACGGGGGAAAGCTGCTGAGGTGATGTACGTGAGAAAGTCATGCTCGCTGCACCATAAAGACCACATGCTAGCAGTGAGTCACTGAGAGGAGTTACAGGCCCCAGCATGGGAGGTAGAGCGCGAGGGGAGATCGAGACAAGGGAGGATTGAAAGGAAGCGTGTGTGTGTGTGTGAATTAGTGTGTGCTTTATGTGTCAACACGAGAATGTAGGAATAATACATATGCACAGAAGCACACTCTTTGCTCTCTGTTTCTAGGAATATGAGTGTATGCCTGTCTGTGTGTCTCTGTTCCTACATGTTGTGAAGTGCTCACTTTGTGTCCTTATGTGAATTCAGTATGTCTGCCTTTGTTGGGGTTACACACTGTATAAAATATGTATGGCTGAGTGTACATGTGCGCAGATTTGTTAACACGTTTCTAAGTGCTTTTGTAAAGGACGGATGTATTTGGAGCCTCTGATTAAATATGCATGACGCCGTGTAACTAAGTAAACTTTATTTATAGAGCACTGTCAAAAACAAAACAATGCACCAGAGAAGAGAAAAAGAAGAGTCTCCAGCCACACTAGTGGCTCTGTGAAGCTGTAATGCTTGCTGTAAAGTAGACAAAATCGTAATATGGATAAGTTCTTGTAATAAGTAAGTTCTAAAGTTAGTTTTGGTGGCAAAATAAATATCAATAAAAAAAATAATGGTGTTAGCTGTGGTAAATGTCCCCCTTTAATGGTTGAACAGTACACTGCATTACTATTAAACTTGAGTTTAATGAGATAGTACAGAACAGTTTCAAGCCCTCTGAGAGGCAATCCAGCTGTGCAGGGTTCCTACACGTTATCATCATCAAAGTCTCTATGTATCAAAGTCTCTATGTATCTATCATTAGTAACTGTGATGTTACTACTAGGATGTCGTATTTCTCAAAATGTGTGTTTTATTACCAAATTCATTAAGATGCATTATCTGGGAACCAATTGTGTCTCAACCCAACCAATAGCTGTAGAGATATCTTACACAGAGACTGACCATGTCATCTTTACAGGCCATGTGGAGAAGTACAACTAATTGAATGATTTTCTTTCAAAAATGTGATTTGGCTTCTGATACATTTTGTGGGAGGCTCCTATAAATCTGAGTGGTAACAATGGCAACAGTATGATCACAAAAAAAAAAAAAAAAAAAACGGTGTGTATGTGTGTGTTGGCATCTACCTGTAGTATTTGGCATCGGTCTGAGGAGCAGTCGATGTTCTCACACGGCTGGTACATCCCCAGGGTCACGCAGTTCAACAAGATCACCATAATACTCACACGTTCGAACCACGTAAAAACATGGACTGTTAAGGAGAACACCTCATCGAGCGATACAGAAGAGGACACAGTGGATAGAGAACAGAGAACCAACGACTTTTCATAACTTTCGATTTCATAATTGTGTGAAAGTGATGAATGATGACAAATAGATGTGGTTTTGATTCTCACTCTGTGCACATAACGATGACAGAAAGTGTTCATTCAAAATCTATAGTTCCACAATTAGCGTGACAGATCATCAAACATCATCAGACATCAAGGTGAGTGACAAGAACAACTTCAAATATAGTATGCATAACTTTTTTAACAGCACTAGCCTCACATGATCTGAGTTTGACACTCTTGTCGGGGTCAGCTACCATTATTGTAAAACTGAGGTTGTAACAAGACTAGTACAATCCTGGAGGTTCCAATTCAATAACAAAATGTCATAGTTTTAAAGTACGGCTTTGACTTTTAGGGCCTGCCATGATTCTTCTTAAACCACTAATGTGTAAATATTGCTATTAAAGTGCAGGCCTTCAGAGCAGTTATGACAGAGGATGTATTATTTGCAGTAGCAATTAAAATAATATAATGTGATGTTCACATTGTGGATTAAACTATTAATTTCCTGGTTAACTGTATCACTCCCCTGACATTCACACATACATCCTCACAGAAATCTAAATTATGAAGCTAAAGGAGCTCTAATGAATTTCACCTACCATTTCTACCACCATTTACTGTCAGTGTAGTTCAGTGGTTTCAGGAAAATCTCAATGACTAGAGAGATGCTGCAGAACAAATGTCAGACAATATCTGCGGTGCTGCCAAATGTTTTGAGAGTGCGACGGCACGAACAACACTTGTTCAAAGGAGAGGTTAACGGAGCGAGCAGAACATGCAAAACTAAGCTGCATGCCGGAGAAAAACGGCGGAAACAAAGCAGCAGAGTGTGACGGAGTGATTCAATATGCATTTTCTATGTGTTGAGGGAGTGAATGCGCTGCTTGGCTAACAAGCGTGTGAAGGAGGATGTGCTGTAATAGTCCAGGAGGTCCGATCCCTCCCCGAGGCTATACAGCACAGGATGCTAAAAATCTTCCCCAGCAGCCTACAATACAGAAGGAGAGCTGCTTCAGCAAGAAATAAGAGAGAAAAATGAAGAACCTGTTCTTCTCTGAGCGAACTACACCGCGTGTTTGAACAGACAGAAGTCCCAGAAAAGATTAAATTCTCAACATGTTTCTCTTGGCCCTGCCTGAACCCTCCTAGAAAGACATGGACTATTGTAGATATCACAGCATGGATAAAGATAGGCTGTGAGTGGGCAAAACACATGCATACACATAAACACACAGACAGGGCCTGCACACAAACACCCACTCGCCAACAACACACGAGTAGGAAAGTACACATACGCAGATATTGCACGTGCAAACCAACCAACATGTTCAAAAACATAAACGCTCACATTCACCCACCCACACGTGAGCACACATTCACACGCTCTCTCTCACACACACACACACACACACACACACACACACACACACACACGCACACTGGTGCATATTGTCTCATATTAAATCAAACATTAAATCAATGTGTGTCAGCTGATGGGGATCATTTAAAGAGAAATATTCAGCGCAGCAGGGAGACATGCTTAATATTGATGTCCCGCAGGCTAATACCTGTAAAATAGACATATGGTACAAGGTAAAGAGAGGAAAGATTTGTAATTTAATACGACTTCTTTTGACCCCTCAGACAGTGCTGCCAAACTGATATGACATTCAGCAATTAATACACATCAGATCCATTTTAATTGGATTATATCTTTTAAATATTGCTTATGAAATCGGGCTCTGGTTGTTATATGTAAAAACACAGTGGGTGGCACATGGAAGCTACAACAGTGAGACAAATGGATACACAAACAAATGCACACCTAATGCTAGCTTTCATTTGCATTACTGATATGGAAATGACATAAACTATAGGGAAGTTTCAAATCATAAGCACAGAAATTTCACAAGCAGGGTTGTCAGGGAAAGCTTGGCATGAGCATGCAATATGTTATTTCTGCCATGCGTTTCGATTTTTCTGTATCTTTATCATCATGGATCACGCATCAAATTAGGCTAATATTGATGCATCATTCATGCGTGAGGATAATTCATCACTAATTCATTTTAATAAAGATGCCGGCATTCATGGCATTCTTGCTATTGACGGGCACGTGAAAAATTGAGCTCCCCAGAGAACTGCCGTATAGTTTGCACACTGATGGAAAGCAGTGCGTGGAAAGCATCTCAGAGTCTATGGAATTTAATCAAAATGATGATTGATTGACGAACGGGCTAAAATTGGTGTATTCAGCAGAGATGAACTATGTATGAGGACTCATCGTAAATTCACAAATATAAGATGGTCTGAGGGTTTTGAGAGTCTTGAGAGTGAAAATATTTCTACTTTTCATGCTCACTGAGGCAGTTGCACTTAAAATAATCAAGACAACACAGGTAAACAGGTAAAATGAAGGATGTTTTGAGTGAAACAGCAAATTAGAACAGATCAAATCTTAACAACGTGATGATGAAACAGCAGAAATGAGAAATAAGGGCCTCTGTGCAGATGAGCTAAATACTGATACTATTTGTGAATTTCAGGTATTCAAGTTTAGATAAATGTATGTATGTATATTTATTACCATAATAAGGTATAAAAATGCAGGGGTTGAGCTATGATTTGTGTGGGATTAGATTCTTGTGTTAAGTAGGACATAGTAAGTATATGATGTGGGCCAACATACATTTTGGAAATCAAAATATAATGATTCCCTTTTAAATGTATGTGTAATAAAATCAATTTTCCGTCCACTTGCATACGGTATAAATATTCAAATGACGTCTTCATTCCTCAGGCAGGCACATACTGCACACATACACACTTTTGCCACTTCAGCTACTCTCTGTAGCTATGGCCCTTCCTAATAAGCAAAGATATCATCCGCAGGTGTCACTGAGCTCGTGATGAGACCGTCCAGGCAGCATCTGTGAACACACCACCTAAAAAGCGAAATCTTTCCAGGCAGATACACACTTTAATGTGAATAGCATGGCTGGATAAACCTGCAGGTCAGCGCTTTCTTACTTCCCCATTCTAAGTAATGATGACAGCCTTTGGGTTAATGCTATAAGGATTATCTCTGGGTTATTTCCACTGCCAAATGCATTCTTTAAAAACTAAAGCTTCTGTGAGTTGCCCAGCTCTTCAGTTTAGCTTCTCATGCACGCTGCCGATACATGAGCTGCCTTTAACAATGTGCAAGTGTCTGTCTGTCTCTCTCCCCACTTCTGAAAAATGAGTCAATTAGTGTAGGTGCCTTGGAGGAGGCTCTGTATCTTTTTTTTTTTTTTTTTCCCTCCCTCACACAGACACATGCACACATAATGCACATCAACACTGCAGCTAGATGGAGAATGAGGTGGAATTCAAAGCACAAAGCTCTATTACAGACAGGGTGTTCGAAGAAGATTAACTCAGAAATTGTTTTATAGAACTGTTTCACCTCCGGAACCTGTTTTTTTTTTTTTCATTGCAAAGTAGGTCTCTGTTTTTCAGCACGCTCAACTTCACATTCATGCAGCGGCTGTCACTCACTTGCGGAAGCTGCCGGGAGCACCTACAGTATTTCAATGTGGGCCACTGCGCTGCTCCATTAGGATGGCTGGAAGTACAGTATGACTGAAAGCTTTCTGATGGATGTGAGCACTTTTCTGTCAAAATGGACAGTATTTAGGGTTTTGACTAATAGATGTTTTGTCATTGGCAAGGTGAAAAGCTTCTAAAGGTGGATTTAAGCAACAGTGGGACACATAAAACCTCCAGTAATGTCCATAAAAATAAAAATATGAGAGTGGGGCTGGTGTTAAAGGTTTTACTTGAGTGCAGATTGTAGAATTACTTGCAGTGATCCATATACAGCACTGTATATTTACTGGTTTGCTGTCAAGTGCCTTAATTAAAGGTACAGTGTGTAGAATTTAGTTGCATTTAGTGGTCCAATCACTGCATTGTAATCTCCTCACATCACCCTCACCTTCCTAATGTAAAGGAGAAACAACACTTTAAGGACCCTGTTTAGAGTCAGTATTTAGTTTGTCTGTTCTGGACTACTGTATAAATAAGGTGTTTCAACATGGCGGCCTCCATAAAAGGGGACCCTCTCCCACTGTAGATATAAATGGATATTTTTTTAAGTAACAAACATAAAAAGATTCTTATTTTCAGGTGATTATACATGCATCAAAACATAGTTATGAATATTATATTCCATGTTTGCCTTATTCTGAAAATAGAGGCCCCAAATCTTACACACTGTACCTTTAAAGACTTTAAAGACACTTTTATATTGTTTGTTATGAGAGGCAAAACATTTTAGGGATGCATCCTCGGATTTGTCACCATTGATTCATCTATAAATCTTAATTAATTAATTAAAATGATTGAAACCTGTGAAAAGGGGCAACCACCATCTCTGGAAGTTGTTGTTAAAATGATCATTTTAACACTCCAAACCTCAAAGACTTTCAGTTTCATTTTCAAACATTATTGTTAAATGATCTTCTGACAGTTGATTAATTAAGTAAATCGACTCATTTCCACTCTGAAACATTCTACAACATTCATTTTGGCATGATGTGATTGCCCTGGCAACCCACTGTCCACGCCTGCAGAGTAAAGGTATGATAGAGTTTGATCCAAAGCTCCAGGAGCTGATTCAGTTACATCATACAGCTGCCAGGAAACAAATCCAAGGTTTTAAAAGGCCAGATAGAATTCTCTGGCACTGGAGACCATTACCCAAAAGATCTGGACGTGCCGAAAGCATGAGCGTGACAGAGCTGGAAAGAGCTGGGAGGCTGAAAGTGTGTGGCAGCGGGGGCTAAATGAATTCTTAATACCTCACTGCATGGCATCACTCTTTCTAACCCCTCCTCAATGTCTCTCTGCCTTTTCTCTCTCTCGCCTTCCCTCTCTTGTTTTTATTGTATCCAAAGAGACACGCAGGAGGCAAACGACCTCCGGTTTCCACAGCAACCAATCGACTATCAAATGAAGTAAATAGTCACAAAGAGAGGGGAGCGGGATAGAGAGAGATAGAAAGATGAAAAGAGAGAGAAGTGGGGAATAGGGGGAAGTTATTTTGGTTTGGGGCTTGTGGAGTCTGTAAGTGAGACCCCATCATGTCATGAGGAATCACAGACTGCATCAATGTTTCTATCACTGTTAACGACACAGGAGGAACAGTATTTGTGACTTAAGATGGAAACATTACATTTAGCAGTTTGGTGTGGAGTCTCAAATATCTTGGGGTAAAAACATGAGAAAATGCTCCCCTACATTTCTTCAACAACTATGGTGCAATGCGCTTAACATGCAACTGAGTGTAGCTGTCCGAGGTCTGTTTGAATGTAAAGGAGGGCAACTTATATTTATCTGGTTAAATTAAAGTTAAACAAACTGATGCTTAATTGTTTAAATGTACAGTCTGGTTGTTCAGTAGAGTACGGGTTTAGACTGGTTTGACATATAGGAAATATGATCCTGCGAAATGTGTTACCACAATATGCTGCGACATAATAATAATGTGATGTACACATTAAACAAATATACACTGTCTAGCAAAGACAGCTTTAGAGTATCACATTGGACTGTTTCCTCTTGCCTCTATGCCGGCTAAACTAGGCTAACCACTACTACTTTAAGGACGAGTGTGTAGGGTTTAGTGACATCTAGCCATGCAGTTACTGATTACAACCTCCAAAACTATGGTAGCTGTAGAGCCAGTGGTTTGGTTGGTTTGTCTGTTTTGGATTACTGTAGAAACATGGTACAACATGGCAAACTCTGTCTCTAAATCTTACACACTACACTTTTAATACAGAAACATGAAATTGACATGGAGCTCCTTATCTGAGCTTTTGTCAAAGTGCTGAACTATCCCTTTAAACTAATTTTAAGCAATGACAAACTAGTTCAAGTTTCTCATTTCTAAGTGAGAAATTGTACGACCCAGTTATAAACTAGCCTGAGGATTTGTTATTTTTCTTTTCATTTTATTTTGTCCATCTCTCTTCGCTTGCTGAGCATGGAACTTTAGCAATTTATTTACTTTGTTGTCAAAGCAAATCTCTTGGCTGAAAGTTTAAACTGGATGCCATTTGCTGTGCTGCTCTCAGCACATTCGATACATAACCATTTATTCTAACAACATTTACTGCTTTAGTCTTCTTTTTTGGTACTTTTGTTTATTCTTTAGACATTTATCTCACCTCAAACTGGTCTTACATGCCATCTAGCTTCATTTGCTCACTCTATCTACAACCCCTCCTCTTCCTCTTCCACCATCTATCTTCTCCTCTATCACTGTATAGTGTTCAGAGAGGCTGGCAGGTCTTTTTCTTTCCTGGAATTTTCCATCAGGGGTTCTTCGATCCAGTACAGCTGACTGGATAAAGGGAGGATGGTGTGTGCATGTGTGTGTGTTGGACAGCAGTAAATGTCATGGGATATCACACGGTAATGCTTCACAGCGTCTCATGTCAGCTCCTCTTTTTCCTAAGCTGTCAGGTCAGAAGAGCACTCACTGACACACACACACACACACACACACACACACACACACTTAGAAACACTCAGACACATGGATGGTAAAGGTTACGTGGATAATTGTCAAGATGACAGTAACAAAATAAGCTATTACTTGTTCTATGAATCTCTCAATACTCATCAGGCTGCTGCCGGACAGTCATTTTTGATATCTGTCTTCACTATTACTAACATCGAAAGTGATGTTTAGTTAAAGGTGCCATATGAGGCGTTTAAACTATGTACCATTAACACATTGACTCGATACCTTTAGTATGATGACTAGAGATACCAAGATACCCAACATTGCTACCAATACCACTCTAATAATTACTATTAGGTCTGTGAAGCCTCTGTGCATTGGTTGGGATTTTAAATGTATATCTCAATAGATTTAGGGTCATGCCAAGAATGTCCTACAGTAAAAACAAAACAAAAAAAAAGGAGAGAAAAAAAATGCAAATGATAACTAGTTACCTTTTTGATGACAGATGAATGGCATGCTACATGATGATTTCATGATGCCTTAATAATAATAAGACAAAGACAGATACATAAATCATGATTAATTACAAATTAAATAACATCCAACAAAGGACATAGGAACCTCATTATGAGCATATCTCCCGACAAGCTACAGGAAGATTTGGTCCAATAATCAGGGGCTAAACTACCCCATTTCTTAATCTTGCTAACTATGCCCTGATTTGTCAATGGACTGGTTCCACAGCAGACATTTTGACAGCAGGACACTGACATGTGTATTGACAATAGTTGCATTCCAATTAGGGGTGGTCTTGCTATTGCACATGCTCGTTCACTGTCACTGTTACTGAGAAACTTAATGGAAATGGGCTGTTGTTACTGTTATTAAGTCCACCTGTGTTTTTCTTGCTGTGACAAGTCAAAATGTCTGCTGTGCAACCAGTCCATTGCTTCGGTGACAACAGCTGTCAGTGGACACAACACCAGACCTATCTGAATCACTGAATAAATCAAAGATGTCGGCACAGATCCAGAAGTATGGAACAAGGGTACAACTCAGACTGACTGCAAAGCAAATGTAGAGGCAGTGTTATTGCATACATGTACAAATGGAATGCATATAGATGCGCAATTGCTCTCGGCAGAGCACATTATGGTGGAATCCTGAGTGTGCAGGTCGTAAAGGTTTCAGAAGAGAGAGAAACTGGGGATAGGTACTCAGTTTAAAATCAGTTTGACTCCATTCTCTATTCTTTCAACTCCGACCTCATTTTCTCATCTTTTTGTTTCAAAGTGACTAATGGGGTCGTCAAGTTTTGAATTTGGTCCAGCATTGAGTTAGAGTGCTGCAACTGGGAACTGCGAAAGAGGCTACAATGTAATCCTTATGGGCAATTGCGCACCATCAGATTACATCCATTGAAGGTGCTTGTTTTTGCCCCTGACTGGCTCAGACTGTTACTGTAAGTGTTTGACAACACAACTGTATAATGGAATAAAACCATCTCTGTTTCTTTAACTTGATCTGCAGTGTGTCTAACCAAGTGTCCCTCAAGGTGAAGTCTTGTTCAGAAATCTCAGGAGAGGTTTTCTGTGGCAGTCAACAGTGGAAACGTTAGTGTAGTATTACACCGGAGTTTGCTGTATTGAAGTACTGAAACTGTAGCTTAGTGTTATGTAAAAGACTTTCAATGTCATGGATGAATTTTTAGGTTATTTCAACAATGTGGATGAACACTTTTCGTATTTATTTGATCCGGAGTACACAGATTAGACTACAAATTAAAGAGCCAACGAGGAAAGAGAGGGGCAACAGGGAAAGGAGGGTGAACCAGCTGGGCTCTGAAGCTGGAGAGAGTAGTGGTGTTTCTGTGGGTGCTGTGATTTTATGCCCGCAGAGGAGATTTCACAGACCAGATCAAGACAAAAGGCAAAATCTCTCTGTAGAGTTCTTTCCATAATGTTGTCAGACACTTATAATAACAATGTATGCTGGTCAGTGACAAAAACAAGCACTTTTCATTGATGTATTTGGACAGTGCGCATTTGCCCACAAGAATTACGTTGTAGCCTATTTCACGGCTGCAGGCTGCAGCACTCACTCAATACTGGACCAAATTTAAAACTTGCTGTCCCCATTTGTCACTTTGGCACAGAAACATGGGAAGATAAGTTTGAAGATTGAAAAATACCAAAGATATCCTTAAATAACCTTACAAATATATACTCTCAAGTCTCTATCACCCTTTATGCTGCAGTTTACAGTGTGTGCAAACAAGCTATATTTGTATTTAGAATTTAGGAGGATTTTTGGCCCAAACTGTTTATTCTTGCTATATACTGTAGATTAAAATTAATGTTAGCTTGTCCGAATGCTCAGTTGCCTGTGAAGTGGTGTCATTATCTCTTATTATTCCCTCATGGATTGGTGGAAAGTTTTGCCTTAATGGAAGGTCAGAGGTCAAAGTTCAACTGCAGGCCAGTAGCTGTACATGTGGTGAAAATTGTGTCTTTTAATGATTCTGAGGTTGTGAAACTGGTTCTTTGAATTGAAGAGGAACTCTAATAGGGCCATTCTGCAACTGGGTCTTAAACTGTTTTACTGGCTTTTCCTGACTGTCTTAACTGTCACACATCCTCAAAAGGAGATAACCCGATTAAATGAATCATAAAGTTTTGGTCACGGATTTTACTATTTTTTAAAGAATTACTCAACTTTCCACCTCCTCAAATCTCTGACTTCTCATTCTGTCTGTCTCCCCCTCTATTTCTCTCCCAGATGGCCAGTGCACAGCTGCCATAGGATTCCTCAAGCTCTACCCTGTTGCTGTGGCAACCAGCGCTGACAAAAAAATTAGGAATCCTCTGTTGTGTGCATGCTGTGTTTGGTTCTTAGGTGTGTGTGTGTGTTTGTATTGTGAATAAATTCACATTTTGGCCAATTAAATCATGAGTTCATCCGTTGATATATTGATTGATTCATCCAACAAGACCAGGATTTGGTTTAATAACGTGTTATCAATCTTTTTGTAGAAGAAGACGGCACTTAACTTATCAGTGTGTTATGAGTTAATTTAGCAGTCCATCACCTGCTGGAAATAGACTGAGGTAGATAAGTTGCAGCAACACGGAGGACTGAAGGCATGGGAAAGATAGATTAACTTCT
Source organism: Sciaenops ocellatus (assembly GCA_033000465.1). NCBI lineage: Eukaryota > Metazoa > Chordata > Actinopteri > Sciaenidae > Sciaenops > Sciaenops ocellatus. Next base: position 19,168,964 of record CP136867.1, read on the forward strand.
ACTGGTTTACTAACAGCTGCCAACTCTGGTGTCTTTTAGCAGTGATGGAGAGATACGAGGAATGGAGGCAGCAAGGAAAGACTTGTGCAATTACAGATAGAAGTCTGCTTGTAAGACGGGAAGAGACACAAACATGCACACAGAGTCTTCCTTTAGACCATCTGGTGGGATTTTCTGTGCTTTCCGTCTTGCTGTCTTTTTTTTTTCTCCCTCGTTCTCTCTTTCTGTGATGTAGCATGGTGGTAATATGATGCGAATGTTAAGTGTGTAGGTTTCCTCTCCTGCCCACGACCACTGTTACATGCTATTTCCATCCTCCAGCATTGCCAGGCTTGTATAACTGAAAGCAAAATCCAGAGGAACAGACTGACCACCCATTACACAATACAACTACAGATAGAGCTAAAAATACTGTGACCAGTGAAAAAAGTACATAACAAAACACAACACCATAAAAAGTCACACTAAGGTTTGCTATATGTACCTGTTACAAGAATAATATGGAATTATTATAATGGGTTTGAAAGGATAAAGTAAACTAGTGCCCAGTTCTTTTTATGTTTAGTGCTTCTTGATAGCCTTTCACAACATGCTGCTTTCATTTTTCATGCAGTCATGCTGTTTATAATATCACACACCTGCTTAATGAAAGCTTTATGCATAATCAATAACAAATTTTATGTTTATGCTTTATATTTAGAATTGGAATTTAAATAAGATCTTAATGAAATGGCAGATGGTGTAGTGGTAACTTATTTTGAGATGATGGAGGGTGTGTATCTGTGATTTCTGTCAGCAGCTGCAGATACAGCAGATACATTAGTTAATCTGGCCGCTGAGGAGCTGAAGTGAACTGAAGCTTCGCAGATGAGGATCGGTTAAACTGCGGCGGGTTAAGATATACTTTACTCGTGTTATCGCTGCCATTGCACTGACTGTCATTGTGAAACTAGAGCCCTCTTTTTTCTCAAGAAGAGACAGATCGCTGCTCAACCATGATGAGAAATAATGTGCGAGTTCAAAGAAAGAAACGTACTGTTTGTTCTAATGGTCTAATTCTCATGAAAGTTGGTGAAAAGGTGTAACCTGGGAGAAGGAAGAGCCCATTAATCTCTGGAGCAGATGCGAATGATGGGGCAGATGCACAAGATATTTTTCACATTCATCGACATTGCAAAATCAATTCTAATACAGACAGACTTTTATATCTTAGAGGTCTGTGCTCTCCCACTGCTTTTCTAGTTTCCTATTATTCTGGTAATTTATCAAGTCCAAAATGTGAAACAGATCAACAGCAACAATCAAGTTAAAGGACCAGGCTGTAAGATTTAGTGGCATCTAGCAGTATAGTTGCAGATTGTAACACCCTCCACCCACGCTCCTGTTCCAACTGTAAAGGAGAAGCTACGATGACTGCAGTACATTAGAAAAGATGCAAAAGGTTTAGTTTGTCCATTCTAGGACACCGTAGTAACATAGTGGTGCAACATGGTGGACACCATGAAAGAGGACCCGCAGTGTCTGTACATATAGCTCATTTAAAAGTGAAAACAAACAATAACAATCCTCATTTTCAGGTGATTATACAATAATAAAAACATTGTTATGCATACTGTGTTCCATTTCTGACCCACTCTATAAAAAAAACACCCTAAATCTTAAACACTGGACATTTAGGTCTTGAAATAATCACAAGCAAGTCAAGTCCTACAGTAGTCAAGTCCTCACCTCAATTCTACAATTCCCTCTCTTCCTATTATCTTCCTCTCACCTTATCCCCAAAACTCTACATCCTCAATTCACTCCTTCCCCTACTCTACATCTCACTGATCTACTTTTTGTATCATTCTTCCCTCATTTGTTACACATTTATTCCCTTCTTAGCCTTTTAGCTTGTTTTTTTTTCTTTCCTCCTGCCCCTCTTTTTGCATAGTTCTAACATCTATCTCTGTGTAGGGAGGTCAATCAGCCCTGAGTGTTTCAGTATGCTCTGGTCTCTGCATTTTTCTATTGTTTGGCATCATCATAATTTGGCTGAGACTTAACAAGGTGACACATTAATATTCATGATTTTAACAACAGGAACAAAGTGTGGTATCTGCAGGGACAAGTACTTTCAGCAGGGACTAGATGCTTCCTAAATTGAGACGCTAATTTGGGTTCACAGAACAAAGGTACACAAACATGCACTTGTACACACACACACACACACGCGCACAACACATTAACGCGTGCCAGTCAGCAGTTCCCAAGATAACACCATGCAGATAGCAATCATTGGAGGCGAGTGTTAATGACAGAATAATGACTGTCATTTACTAAACTTGGGAGAATGTCTTCATTTGGACTGTCTCAGTTTTTCATTCTTCGTCTATGTGGAAGTTTATCACCAACATCCTGTTGTTCATCCTCATGTTAAACTATATTTCCATAAAATTAATGTTTAAAAATGTAACAAATTCTATTTTTTATGAAATTCATCAATCGTATGTGCAGTCTATAGACTGCCACACATACATTTTACCATGTGTGCTGCAGTGCTTTTTCAGTTTGGAAAATTGAGTGTGTTGCCTGTTTTAGGTAGGTTTTAGGTTTAGAATGCAATAAATGATAAATGGACTCATGCAGCACATCGCCTTTCTAGTCTTCTGACCACTCTAAGTGCATTTACACTACATATCTCATTCACCCATTCACACACACACACTACACTGATCGCATTGGCTGCTCATCCATTTTTGCATAAGCATTCACACACCGATGGCACAGCCTTCGGGAGAAATTTGGGGTTCAGTATCTTGCCCAAGGACACTTCGACATGCAGACTGGAGGATGAATCGAAACCCCCAATCATCTGATTAATGGACGACCTGTTCTACCTGAGCCACAGACACCACCAAAAAAAAGCTAGTTTGTAGTAGCCAAATCAGGAATCATCACGAAAGCACACACTCACACAGTCCAGGTAACGTGGTTGGAAACGTCGTTATGATAAATGTAATATGGTTCAGGTCAGGCAACAAGAGCACTTAGTTAAGAGCAGGGAAAGCTTGTGGTCTTGATAAAATACTGAATGCAGTTCTGGCACTGTCCAAGGCAGCAGGCCATTAAGAGCATGCAGCACATGTTTGATCTCTTTCTTTTGTTTATTATAATTTGCACACTTGACAATTGTTTCTGCACTATTCTTTGTACTGTGTCGTATCACAAGTACATACAAATTCCCCCCGAAGGATAAATAGAGTATCTGGGACACATTCAAATGAAGTATTTAGTTCTATGTAGATCTATGCACCATGTACTGACACATAGTGCATAAATCTACAGGAGGAGACAGGGTTGGACAATACGCTAATTAAACTGTATGTAGTTTTATCATCTACCTAATGCACTGTGTATAAGGAGCATTACTGATCAAGCAACAGTTTATATGAAATGCAATTTTGTCTATCAGAGCTTTGTGATAAACAAACTGACTGCAAAATATCAGGCTGTTTTTATGGACTGTTACTATCTACATGTTGAATTCCTCCTCTCCTCTGATATTTACTACTCTTTTGCTGCAGTCTGTTGTACCTCCAACATGGAAAAGTGCAATTAACGGTCATTCAAGTTGGAATTCATAGACAGAAATTAGACAATATCCCGCGTTCACCGACATAAACACACCTGATGCCGCAGTAATATAGCGGCACAACAGTGAACAGCTTGAATGATTCATCTGCGAGCATGCGGTACTAGCTTACTCCTCTTGTCTCTTTTAAAGTGTGCTAAAGTGTGTAGATGCTTTAGCAGCTCACATACCCGCCATACGAAATTCAGTCTGCTGTGGTCATCCATGTTTTTTTCCGAGCAAAAGCACTGCAGCACATTTAGATTGAAAGTTGTGAATACCCACTCGGAGCCATCGACTTTCGACTTGCAACGGATTGCAGCATCAGTCCCAGCATACAGATATAAAATTGATATCACTCATCAGTCGTCATCGATTGTACTCTGAGACTTATTTATAAATATAATAAGCATTGCTACAGTAAAGCATTTTGACTATTGTTTTACTAAAGTTACAAAAATTGCTTTAGGCAAAAGTCTTTCTGCTGAGTTAAGTTATCAGAAAAGTTCCATGACATAGTTTGGTCCTCTGAGGATCGCCTGACAGGCTATTATAAATAACAGACACACACACAAACACAAGTCTGAGGGAACTCATAACCAGCGCACGGTCAGAACATCTGACTTCTATACATCACCATGGCGACACAGACAGCTGTGAGGTGTGGGAAAGCAAAAGGAAGGGATGAAAGGATCGAGGGGAGGCAGAGGAGAAAGGGAACAGAGGAGAAAAACAAAAGAGGAGTTCTAGTGACGCCGACACACACACACACACACACACACACACAAACACCCAACCCCATGTTAAGGAACCTGCTGTGCTAATTACTGGGTCTGCGGTTCTCTGAAGGCTGCTGCTCACATCGGATGACCCCTTACCTATTCACTCACACATACACACACACAGGTGTTGTACACCCTCTAACCATCTCTACAGGATCCAGTGTGTTATTTCAGCACCCGCGGGCTCAGTAGGCGATGCCAAGCTGACAATAATATGTACTGGCAGCAACCAGCATGAAAGCGGAGCAGCAATACAGTACATGGCATCAACAGCATGGGGCTGTCTGGAACAGGAGGGGGTAAATGCAAAGAGGATAGAGGACACACGGGTAGGAGTTATAAATTAAATACGTGGGATCAGCATCACTGTGTGATGCTTCATTGTTAAACTTAGTTGTCAACAATTTAGTTAAATGAGATATCAGTGTATTTTTTCATTCACAAGATATTTGTGGGACTTGCAGCCTCCAAACTGCGATTTCTGTTTTTGTCACTGGGTTTGGTCTTGGCATAGAACTGGAAAGGTTTGTTGTTTGGAGTGCAAATGTAGCTCCATTTTCAGAGGTTGTACTAATTTCAGAGGGTCAAAGCAATGAAGTGTTAAACATCTTAAACATCTCGTGTTTTAAAATAACTCTAACACACCAGAACAACAGAAAAAAATGGTGTAGCAAAGCAGTATCTTCTTTACATCAGAAGGGTTTAGGTTCATGGTCCTAATTTTGTAAGATACGTTACAAATGCCAGTAATGTAAAACTGCTACTAAGTCATGTCAAACTTAGAGGTGTAAAGTGAGTCACTAAATCATGTCCCTCTAAAGTGGGGTAGATGTCAAAAGTGCAGACAAAACTTCCCACACAAACTGTGGTAAATTTAGGCCTCCAAAATCAGATAACCAATATAGGCTACCTGCCCATGTCCCAAGTATTTTGGCAACCAATAATGAACACTTTGCCTCTTCTTTCACATATGTGTCTGATATAATCCATCACAGCAGGAGAGGAGATGTCCCCTGAAGAGTTAACTAAGGCAAAGTATTACCAGACAAAGATCAATGACAAAATCCCAAAGGAACACAAAAAATCCAGTCAAGCCACTTCTATTCATTTTCAATCAATACTATCCAACTGATGGCGTAGAGAACTATCGATGTTCTTATTGAATTTGCTTGATTGTTTGGTGTTTCTAAAAAAAATGGCCTAAATATTAGAGATGACATTCAGCAAAACAGGGTGAGCTACAGTGCAAAGGATAGCAAAGAATTCATGAAATTGTAATGAGTTGGTTTAAGATGGGGTGAAAAAAGGGGGGATTTAAGGGTAAGTACAGAGGGGTCCTGGGCAACAGAAGACATAGAGGACCACCTATCTGAGCTGCAGAATATACAAATGATGCGGTATAGGAAAAGACTTACAGGAGCTAAAACAACAGGAGACACAACTGTTTGGGCTTTTCTGTAATATTGCTGAAGAACAGCAACTTTTAAATGTTTGGTTCCATTAGCATATAAACAGATACCCCAACAAATCCAAATCCAACCCCCAGGCTAAAAGTAGCAACAGTGCTTTAAAATAAATCACAGAGAGAATTAGATACTACCCTACGTTATCAATTTTTTCTCTACCTTTCTGTCTCTCTCCAGCCCACTCCTACATGAGCTTCTCGCCCCTTACACCTATGAGAGTTGGCAAATTATACTAAAAAGTACTTGTGCTCTGTTCCATGGCCCGCTAAAATTTTATTAAGCAATCTCATTTGTCTGTGCCATCGCAAATGCCGGCTCTAACTGCTGTAGGAAGTGAAACTTAAAGATGGAACACAACGGTTAACTAGGAAAGGTTGGCCATTAAAATGAATTGCAGCTTCTGCCAAAGAAGAAATTGTCTATTCAGTGAAATAGGATCTGCCGATGCTGTGATAAAAAATGGTGTAGAGCCTGCGGGATATACTGTATGAAGGTGTTCATACCCAAGCATCTTATCTCCGTTTTGGAAAGAAATTGATGTTTGTATTCAGCAGGTTTCCTTTAAAAGCTGGATTGTTCTTTCCACAAATACACACATCTATTTTGTAGGAACATAGTTTATGATGATACATAACTTGCTCATATTTCATATTAGTACATAATTAAGAGTAAATGGAGGATTTGGCTTCTGTTCTCAGACTGAGATGAATTTATTAAGTAAAAACCTATATAATATTACTGTATGTGTCACCACCTTTGGTTGTTTTTTAAGGATGTTATATATCTTTATTTTCAGATATGCTCATAGTTGACAGATTGCTGTTATTTTTGTTTGGTAATCATAGCTTAAATTCAGTTATATCACAGCTCAAGGACATTGTCACATGTGTAAATTTGCTTATTTTCTGCTTTTTTTAACTTTGGCCAGCAAAGTCGCTGCCCCAACCAATAGCAAAGATCGACTGTGTTCACTATGGCAGGCAATGGTGACCCTCCTGCATCCATAGCCTAAGGCAAAAATAAAATCTGTGCATTGATGAGTGTGAAGGTTCACAGTTTAAGATTAATACATCAATAAATCAGAGGCCCTGTGCATGCAGGTCCTGTATAAATTAATGAACGATCATATCTCAGTGTAAATAGGTCTCTTACAAAGCAGGAGTTTTAATCTTCCATTGGTTATATTCTATAATTGGTTATCATAAATTTAACGGTCCAAAATTAGATGAGTTAGAACACTTAATTCCAGTGTATTATGGCTGTGCAATGGTCAGGGAGTGATTACAGCCAAACAACATACCAGTGTAGTTCTACAGCCTTAATGCCTAATAACAGCCCCTTATCTCAAAATGCAAACAAAGGCTACTGACACTCATGAACACAAACAAAACACCAACAGGGACAAAGAACGACTGTTTTTCTGAAAATGAGGGTGTGGGCGGACTGACCAACACGCTGATGCAATAACAGACTTTTTTTTTTTTAGTGTATGTGACATTAATCAGAGGCAATTTAAAATGATGGAACATGAGCATTTTGTCAATTTTGTTTCTCTTTAGCCAGCAGACACTTAACTCAGTAGGGAGCAATGGTAATAGCAACAAATGGATATAAATAATAATAATAACAATTTTTAAAAAGTGCCATTTACACAGTCACATCATCAGGAGAATATGGTAAAACGATATTACTGCACTGGACTGACTGGTAGACAATCATTTTCAGTGCAAAAACACGCAGCACGACATTGACCTGAGCGGACCGAAAGAAGAGGTCATCAATTGATAGAGTTAATAATACTAAATAAATTAAGCTTAACATAAATAAGAATGAAGTATATGAATATATCATGTTTCTGTGTTCTATACAAGTGGCAACCTCTATGGCTGTGAAGAGAAGCTTTCGCATAAGTGACAAAAACTGCAATTCCTCAAATGGCCACAGCCTGGTACAAAGAATAGTTTGGGTCTCTTTAGCTAATTTCTGTAAGGAGTCAGAATTTTTCAATAACTCACCCATTCAAATTACATTAAGGCTTAAAGTTATGTATAATTAACAGCATGCCCGGATATGACATCCATTCTTTCTACTGTTGATGGTTCTATACCATATTATTTACGGATGGTACACTACCCAGGGTACATTTTCAGCAGCTCAGTTGTATTTCTTGTTGTGTTCTTCACAACAGAGCCTTGTTAAACTGGAAAACCATGTCTTCCTGCAGCAAAAAAAATAAGAGCTTTCATGAATGGAGATGATATTCTACTCATCAGAAAGAAAATATGTGTTTGATTATTTTTTAGTGAGAATTGGTTAAAACAAAAACAGTGAGCTATGTTTCTGACTAGCAATCACTTGTACCACACACATTCATACACACTCTTTTTTCCCCCAGACACACACACATACATATAAACATGCATGACTGCATGAACTGGCACACATGAATGCTCTTATTGTTTCTGTCTCTCACACATTACTGAATATCAAACCATTAAAAGAAACCGAGCTTTTGCTACACAATCTGATTCACACATATTATTTTACACACACATACTGCCACACACACCATCAGTGGGATTTCCTTGTGGATGCCTACAGTATTCCCTATCTGCGTCTGAAAGAGACTGCCTGGTGAAGAGGTTAAAATATCAACATTTTGGCTTGAATGATGCTTTTTAATACTTTGGCAGCATTGTTAGCTTGCCAGTGCTGTTGTGTCTGTTCAATCAGGGTGAAACTGAAAACAAAAGTAATAAAAAGAGAAGACAATAAACAGGGGAGATGGCGGCAAGAACTTGTCCAGTGGGAGAAAGGATAAAGGGAGGAAGGGAGGGGGAGGAGGTATAAAAAATAATCTAATGAATAAAACTGAATTGAATACATGAAGGGATAGAGGGAGTAAAGGAGAAGAGGAAAGGACTGATCCTCATATGCAGCCTTTCCACCAGTTTGACAGGTAGGTACAGTGACATTAGCATAGTGATTAACAGTCACATTAGCATAATGATTAATACCAGCATTAGCATAAGAACCACAGCTGGTAAAACATGGGAGAGAGCCAAAGAAAGACAGAGCGAGGCTGCAATACAGAGATGGAGTATAAAATATATAGAATAGCACAAGAAACTGGAGGTGATAGAAAAAATGTATAGGTTATGTAGAGAGAACAAAATGGATGAAGACAGAGGTTGTCTTTTTTTTTCTCCCATCACAGCTGTTGACAGCTTCAGCTCCATCCATTCCAACATGTCTTCATGAATAAGTTTTCTCTTCATCCATGCTCCACGTCCAGTTAAGAGGAAGGAACGTCCCAAAGAGGGAGACTAGCTGTCAGTGCTATTCCCCCCGGCACATACACTACCCTTATACAGTTCTATAGGTAGAATCACTGACCTCTGCATACAGACACTGAAAAAGCTGACATACAGCCAAACAATCTTATGGTAAACCTGCAGAGCCAGTCTTTAATCAGCACATGAGTTCTGATACTGCTAGTACATGAGTCTTTTTGTACATAAACTGTTTTTTAGGCTACAATTAAGTTGTAATATTAGCCAAATAACTACCTCTCTAGTATCTTATCAGACCGAATAAAAACACTCTGCAGTTATGATTTCTTTATACATCGGCATGTGAATTATTCAGTTTACTGCAACTGAATAATGTGAGTTATCTTCAAAAAGAAATGTTAAAAACATGTTTTTCATATTATTTAAAGGTAAAAATGTTCTGAACTGTTAATGGAAACAATTCAGTATTACTATTAACAGAAAATGCTTTTATTTTGAAGTGCAACCAAATAACCTGTTTTGTGGTTCTGTGGCTAGCTTTAGTGATGATATGAACACAAATGCAAAATGCAAAAATATGTTTTGTTCACGTTTGTCTACTTTTCAGGTGTCAAATGTTCAGTGTGAACGACGCCCATTCTGGTCATTATTTGAACCTTCCACTATGACAGGCAGGAGTTCAGCAAGAAAACAATATTAGCACCATGCAGGCACAATGAGAATTGAGACACCATTCATCAGTCAGTCAGACCCATCTGACTGAGGAACATCTCATCTGGGTCAGTTGATAAGAAATATATTAAATTTCAGGCAGAAATTGTAGTTACCCCTGGGATTTCAAACAGTGCACAGGTTAACTAATGCTGCACCACTAGCCAGTAAGTGTCACTGCCTATATGTTTTTTTGTAATTGAAATGCCAGTTAGAGCAATGCTGCACATCTTCACTAAGATTGAGATCAGTGGATCAGATTTTTATGACCTGAATCTGGTCCATGGTGATTTCCTGGATTCCACTGCTGTATATATGAAGAGAGAGACCCATGCTGTTACAAGTATGAAGCACATGTGTAACATGTAAACATATACAAACAGCACTGTGATAAAAGTGATCATCTCCTCATCAAGACCTTAAAGACACATTAATTCTGCCTCTGTGTGGATTCACCGTTTACAGTAAAGAGACACAGCAATACATTGTACATCTCCTGCTACAGCAAATGGATATCCCAGCCATGACTTGCAGAAAACATTATAAGCTTGAGGTGCTTTCGCCTCCGCTGTCTTCAATGTAAACGCTCGGCTCTTCATGAACGCACACAGCTCTTTGCCGCTGCATCTGGAGTTTATGTTGGTTCAACTTTTTTTCAGCTCCCTCACTGCGTGACCATGGCAACCGCAGAAACTACAGTGAGGGAAACGATACAGGAGCTGATTTTACTGTATCTGAGTTATACACCTCTTCACCAGCAACATGAGCCTCAAAGTCTTTAAAATTCCATCACGGACAATAAATTACCTTTACGATATAGTTAGCAAAACTTGCTATAATATCTGTATAATCAATTTTACACAACACTCTGTTCTATTTAGCTTTGTGTTGAGCTTAAATTAGGTGGATTTCAGCAGCCTGTATATGGTACAAGTGGATAGGATCGCAGGTAGCTGGGAGCAGTGGTGGCGTTTCATCTTGCTTTAAAATACAGAACGCTACGACAACCAGTCGCTGTCTGAAAGCACCTTTACAGTCCTCCAAAGATACATATAAGGGTCTCACAGTAAAAGGTGTTATGGGAAACCAAAGATGCTCAAAGATGAGCTGTACACACATCTCCATTCAACAATGGATTTTATGGACCTTAATGTTAAGTAAGACGGTTGGGTGATTGAATTTCTGTCAGGCAAGTTTGAAAGAGTAAATAAAAAACATGTCAATACTACACTTAAAAACCATCCAAGTACAACGGCTATATGGACATCTCCAAATAAACGTCAGACACATAGGCTTCTATGCAGCCTAGAGGTCCCCAGTGTGAATTAAAAGTCCTTTGGGATGCACCAAAACCAAAACATCAAACCAAAGCAGATGGAGGCTACACAGACTTCTGCTGAGAGCAGCAGTGCACATGTCATCTTGCCAGAATTAGTCAGGTCCTATCAAGTCAAGTTTGTTCATATACTGTACTCTGTGATACAGGATTTTCCTCTCCTTTTTCCCTGTGCTTTTCTGTTGTTTCCCTTCTTTTTTGGTTCCCAGTCTGTATGTGTGTGTGTGGCTTACTGGTTCCTCTCTGGCAAAACTGCACAGTATAAAACCCTGGCTCATTCATCCAGACTTTGGCAGATTGTTCACGACCATTCAGACGCCATGGCCTGGACTTTCCAGAGCCTCTGTTCTTTACATGTTTCAGGGTCATAGAGATTGCCACGTCCAGCAGCCTCCAATCTTCAGTTTGCCCGTTTGGATTACGCTACCACTATGAGGACTGGGACCTCATCAGCTTTACGGACCACCATTACCCTCATTCCACACCACTCCTCTGTAACAATAAATCTGATATTGGCTGGCCTGTGGTCTGTGTTTGCATTTGGGTTCACCTGTTCTGCCTTGACAGAGAAAATTAACAACTCTTTGAAAAGAAGACATCATCCATTCTATATGCCAAGTTGGCAATTTATCAAAACACCACTGTAGCCAGGCTGCTGCTCTTTCAAATTATGTGGTCTACAAAAGCTGAGTCCTACTGAAACATACCCATTGGAAATAGGGCAGAACCCTTTGCCTGCAAAGCACTGTTCAGCAAAAAAAAAAGTACCTTTTAGGCATCATTAAAGGTGACACCTGCACTCACTGCCAGGAAATTAATTTACCAATTAAACTTAATTTGTTGAGCAGATATCTTATATGAGATAGTCCAGTTTAGCTGCATTAATCCAACCATCATCCGATCAAATAACCTTAGTGGGTATTTCACAGCAATCCCCTTGTGTTTAATGATCAGCCTAGAACTGGCAATTTATATTAAATGTAGCTGAATCCCATTTCTTGATGCAGGGCACTGGAAAAAGCCAACATGTTGGTACCCAACCTGATCTATACAACCACTCCACCACACATAGACCCTGTTCATTAAAATGTAGTTATCTTGATGCAATGTATGCATCCTACACTTGAAACTCATATAATTTTAGTAGCAAAATCATATCCAAATGGCCCATTACAGGCATCAGATGTTGTTAAACTGCTGCTCAGAGCCAAACCAATCAGCAGCCAGACCTGGAATCAAATGGCAAGTGGGCTTAATGGGAGAATGCAAATTATGTAAGTATCACTCCAGGAAAGCAGATGGGTAAAGAAGTAAAGGTAAAATATCAAACACCTATCTTGAGTTTTTTTCTATAAAATCATTTAATTGAATTAATAAAATACTCATATTTACAAACAAGGTGCAAACTAATAAAGTCTGTATATACACACTGAATACGACTGTGTGTATCTGTAGATTTCTGTAAATGTCAGAGTTTTTGTGAGAGAGTGTGTGAACGTGCAGTAATGCCAGTGGCACTGAGGGCCACATGTGTTGATCTAGAGGAGATTGAAAGTGAATTGGAAGCTATTAATCTGACCTTCCCTTGCTATCAAATTTGGTTTGGAGCAGAATATATATTCCGTCCCCATGCTCTGTTTGTCTTTGCACAGCATGTTTCTCTTTTCATTATATCTCTATCTCTTCCTGTATCTCTCTCCTGCCCTTCCTTCTTTTCAATCCACAGGTACAGGTTTAGATGTGGAGAGCAGCATTTTACATTTCAGCCTTTGAAATGATCTCTATTATTCTCTCTACCCATGCTGCTCTGATTATCCCTCCTCTATGTGAATGAACTCGGCTGTGTCTACGCCTGAGAGCTGGTTAACGTGATATTTGCAGCTCCACACTCACTTTCACCTCAGCATCAGCAGAAACACACAGATGTGGGTACAATGACAGTACTCCCTGTTGGAAACAGCTTCGTTGTACAAAATAGGAAAGAGAAACCACAGACTGTGACAAGTTTGCCTTGACGTTACATTTCTTATGTAACTTTGCAGTCTATTCAGCAAGGGAAATGTACAATTTAGCAAAAACAAATAGGAAATTGTACAGAAATGTTAAGACTGCTGGCAGGGCCTCAGTGTGAATATTATTATATTGTGCACAACCAGAAAACTTTTCAGTTCCAGTTATTTCTTTTAACCACTTTTGTCCTGGTTCTTCAGCACAGAGTTTGTTTGAGTTTACTTATAAGTGCTCTCCAACCACCACTTTAAATATATAATGCAACTGAGATGAGAGCCTTTGGGTAGCGATATGGTTATGGTTTAATAAGATAAAGTTTTTTGTTGTATCCACATAAAGCATACTGCTGGAAATTGTGACTGGAGGAAAAAATCTGGCCCCTTTTTCTCTGATAACAGTTTAATTAATGCTGCTTCTCCTCAGGTCTACCCATCTAAAAAAAACAGGTTCTCAGAATAAAGAAAAAGTCTTTAAAATTGCATTATGTTAACTGCATTTTTTTAAAAATCTTAAAACTGAATCAAATGACTCAATTTGACTGAATGAATGAATCACCGTGTTACATATTGCAGAACCCACTGTCAATCAACACCCCAGTTGGAAGTAACTTGCAGTAACTTACCTCATAAAATCTAAATGTGCATCATTGCAAAGCACCGAATGACCAAGAGGCAAAGTATAATGGTGGTTAGTGAAAAAGTTAAATATCTAGAAAGCCAAGAAATACAAATATATTCTGTAGCAGCTGACGAAACCAAAAAAAAATGCCAATTCTCGACAGGTTGTTTTGTCTTTCTTTTCTCACAAACACAGAATGAAACAACTCTGAACTGTGACATTTTTGGTGTGCGTTAGTGTGAATGACGGACCGAAAAAAAAACCTGTGCTGTCATACTAAAATGAGCAGATGAGTAACACATAAGCCGACCAGCTACAGTAAGCAACAACAACAACAAAATGATACACAGATGAAAGACAGGGGGAATTTGGAATAGGTGAAGAGTGACAAAAGTTTAATCTGCCTATTACTGCAGATAGCTAAAGGCGTTCTTTTTTTAATGTTGACTGCCTACTGTCCCACTCTGCCTCACTGACGGCCTCTCTCTACCTCTGCGAAATGATTTAACTCCATGAAAACTACAAATGATTTACTGTCTAGAAAGAGGGGGGTGAAGTAGAGTGATCGAGACAGGGGAGGGAAAAGGAGAGGGAGGGGGAGCTGAGCCAGCAGGTACAGCAGAACTCCTTAAACCCAAATAACTGGCTAAAAACTCCTTAAAACTCTGAGCCTGCTTTAAGACCCTCCTCATAACCACATTCTTCCAGTCTTACTTCTATTAGCTCTTCAACTTGAACCCAATTGTTTCTGAGTGTGCCCACATAGCTTTGATTTAATAAAATACTCCCTCTTTTAAGTTGCAGGGCCCTCAAATTTTATCCAAGGTCACTACCCAGGTTCACTCAAGTGTAAAGTTACATTTTCAGTATTCACCAGTATCACTACAGCTACATTTACAGCTCTCAACATCACACGTTTGACTGTTAGCGACGAGAAACTGAAGAGATAAGCTCTAAAACAAAATGAAACAGGATATGCGTTTAAAAATGTACTCCTTGTGTCTTCACAATTACCTGCAGTAAAAATGCCTCTAATACTCATTATCTTACCAAGATACCAGTTGGTTAAGCTTTGCAATTTAATATAAAGTATAAGGGAGATGTAGCAGAGTTGCTGCATCCCCTAGATTATATTTGAACCATACCGTATCATAAGCTCAGGCTGGAAAAGTACAGTACTTAAAATACTTTGAAGAAGTATGCTTTCTTTAAAACATTCCTGCCAATTCAGACAGACAGTTGCATATATCTTAATTCCTTCTTTTTTCATTCTCTATCACTTTACACATTTGCTATTTATTTGTTCATTTTTTTGTGCAGTTGGTAAAGTAGATTAAAGGATTTCTATTTACTTTATTTTTCCAATTAAGTTTCACCGATGCACTCTGACTCCACACAATTGTTGCTAAAATAAAGCACACCCAAACACACACATGCAGACAAGTTCCGGTAGTGGACTGAATGTATTCATACACACAAAGAGGATTTCAAATGTGGATCAATCCACAGCACCACTCAATCTCAACTCACAATGCAAGAAAGTGGACCTGGTCAATACAAGCCCTTTCATTTTAGGGAAGTAACAGGGACATACACACACACACACACACACACACACACAGGCACGCACTCACACAAGCACATACTGCTATATTCACTCACATTTCCTCTTTCAGTCACAGTGATTTAATTGAATGCTGAGAGGTGGTGAAACCAGCAGCTGTGTCAAAGACAGACTTAGAGGTTATCCTCACTCTGTATAAGAACGCATTTATACATTTTAGGACCTCCTGGAGCAAATAAACTAGAGCAAAAGTCCATGGCCAAACACTATTAGTAGCACAAAGGTACAACACTCACAATAAAAACATCAACTAACTGCTGGATGGATAAAAAACAAAAAACAAACAGATACAGTTTTTGCTATTTGCATATCCTTATTAGTAGTTGGACTAAGAAATGCAAAGCTTGGCCTAAGGGGCATGATCTGAACCAGTGGTTCTCAATTTGGGCTTGGGGCCAATTATATTGTTACATACAATCAGTATTCTATGTGAATCTATAGTATTTAACTTGGGACCAATAAATATAATCTGAAAATTCCCAAGAAATAATGGTGTCGGAGGGGTGAAAATCCTCTGTGCCAAAGTAATGGCATCAGGCTTTGAAGCAAAAGGGAAAGGGCCTTGAACCGAGGCCCTGAGGCACTGCAGGCTTATGAGAAGTTTCAAATCAGGCCCCATGGCACCGATAACAGCATAAGGAGGAAATCTCCCTCCTGAGATTATAAATTATGGTGCGTATGGGGCAAGCTGGGTATATAAAAATGATGGTGAGCTGCTTTGTCTTCAGTTTGGTTTATTTCTTGTGGAAGAATAAACTCCCAAACTTTGTACATGCTCAGGGAATTTTTGGACTCTTCTTTGAATCTTTTTAAGGAGTTTTGGAGACTTCCATAGCTCTTCACCTTGACTGTAGTTACATGTTGGAAAAGAGGTCCAGATTTACAATCTGGCTCAGACTCTGACTTATTTGGTTGAGAACCACTGCACTGAACAATCAATTTGGTTAACTAAAATTAGTAAGGCTACCAGCACTGGGGTAAGAAAAACAACAACCTAGTCCATGCAAAAATTCGATTTTCTGATCACATTAGCTCACATAATATCCACAGCTTGTGAAACAGCATCAACAGCAGCAGTGAACGCCTATACAAACACTATAAAGCAGTTTGGGTGCAAGCATAGCACTATTTCGATATGAAAACACAGGGCTTTAATGCTTGGCAGGTAAATACCTTTATATGAGTTAGTAAAGTCCAGAAGAACAACCCTCTGTTGAGATCATACTCTTAGATCTCTGACATAAATCTCTGACTCATCACAATAATTGCACCACACGACTTTAAGAAAACTCGTGTTTGTCCCTGGCAGTCAGTCTTTTCAAGACACATGAGATTAGTTAGTGGACAAAATTATACTTAAGTCACTTATGAGCTTTCTCAAGGTAACACGGGAGACGGGACTGGAATACTTATAATAGAGACATAACAAGAGACAGCAGGAGAGAGAGACTGAGAGGGGAAAGAGAATTAAAGACAGGATCAAAACACAGACAAAGCCAAGTGTTTTATCTCTGACTTAAGAGACTATCCTTAGGAAGCCCATTCAACCCTTTGTCCTCCCTTCTCTCTCTATATATTTTTTTTTCTGTGTCTCTCTCTAGTCGGTTATAAATTCATGTCAGTCCCAACCAGAAGCTGATGTGATGCTTACTTAATGGAAAGGTAAGACAGCACAGTGCACAAACAGAACATTTAGTTCAGTGTTGTTCTTTCTATCACAGGAATCACAACTGGATTCATGACTCAGGAAAAAAAAAACTTTCTCCCTTATTTATGGGACAAAACGATAAATCAGAGGCCGCGATGCATGCAAGACACACATCCATGTTACATTTGCAGCATTCCTTCTCTCTCTTTTACATCTAGTGAAAGTCTTTCTCTCTTTCTACCACCCTTCTTTATGTCTTTCCATCAGCATACCCTTCACTGCATCTTTTTTTTTCTACCTTTATTTGTCTGTCTCTGCTGTTTCCCTTATTATTTTTCTTCTTTCTCCATCTCTGCTTTAAAGAACTTCAACCAGTCAGTCATATCTGCTTTTCCACGCATTCATTCTCACTCTTTACACCCAGCGGGGTTACTACTTGCAGACATAAAAAAAAAAAAAAAAAAAATCAGTGTTTGGGGAATTTGTGTATACGTGCGTGAGTCACACATAACTTCACTATTAGTGTTGCTGTTAAGAAGCTTGATAAGTGTCTGCTGAACGTTAGGGCAGCTGACACAGTGTAGCATTTGTACTGCTCCCCTAGATTATATTAGGCATAGCACGATTGTGTGCTTTCTTTGTGTGATAGACTAACCAAACACTAAGCAAACATAAGAAAGATAACAAAGCAGACCTTCTGAACAAGAACCTATGGAATTTCTATGAGATCGCCAAATGTAGAAAACAGGTGGTAAGATAGTGATCTAGTCGCAATGTTTGATTTAAGTTAAATCTAAGTAGTTCTTTGGATATTTGGAACTCCACATCTAACACTACTTAGATTTCCATCACGTTTATTCTTATCACGCCCACCACTGTGGCTTGGGAAAAATCTCATCTGTCCTATGCTTAATAAAAAGTTTTTTCAAGCAAAATTGAAATTTGGTAATTAGTGGACATTAGGAGCAAACCGCATGTTAATCTGTTTGTCGAATGCAGCATGTTTCTGGATCAGAATGTGTCAGATCTTCAGCAGAAAAAAAATAGGCACAAAAGTTACAGTAAATCTGACGTTGTTGATGTTAACTATACTTAAATACCTGGACTTGGATGTAGCCTCCAATGCACCACACATACATCAAAAAAACACAAAACAGTGCTCCTTCACCATGCGAGGTAAGTTAAATGGAATTAAACTAAATAGAAATTTAGCTTTGATGAGTTTTTGTCAATTTACAGCATAATACCTATGATAAATGATGCAATGAAGATGGATTTGGATATTAAAAGCAGCACATTATTGCTGATAATCCATAATCTCTAAAAAGGATATGGGCTGGAGACCAAGCGGATGCACAAGTTGCGAGGGCAGGTTGTCTGCTTGAGGCAGAAGAAGACCACAGGTACCATGTCAGGGTAGGGCACAACTAACACACTGGTATCACTGCTGGCATCGTCATCATTATCTTCATCATCCCCCTCACACTCCTCCACCTCATCCTCCTTCTCAATCCTCTCTTCCTGAATTATCCCTTCCTCCTCTATTTCCTCTTCTTTCTCTTTCGCTTCCTCGGGACATGGGAGGTGGTACGGAGAGGGCCTGTGGGGGGAGGAGGAAGTGACGGTATCATTGCTATTGCCCCTGGCTGTCGCTGTTGTTATCCTGGAGATTGCTGCCGCTGATGGTGTCGTTGCTGTTGATGTTGCAACACTGGGGCCCTCCTCCTCCTCGCTCGTCATGGCAACGCAACGTTCTGAGGTGAGACAGAGAAGACACAGAGAGAGTGGGAAGAAGAATTTAAATTCACAAACCACTTTATCACCTTCAGATTAGAAATAAATTCACAAAGTGGCATGTCATAGATCAGGATAAACAAAACTCAGCTTGCATTACTATTATATGGCGAGAAAACACCAAGAGAAGCAAACACATAAGAAACACTCTAGAATCGCCATCATGTCAACTTTTTTTTCATATGCGACCCTAAATGAAACGTAGGCAACTAAAACTACTTTGGTAAGGTTGGCCAAAGGACATGTCCATGGGTAAAGTCATAGAAAGATTTGTCTCGGTTATAAGAAACTAAATGTGATGGTTTGTAGGAGTGAAGTGCAAACCATGGGCCATTGGCCACTTTTACACCCGTGCAATACACTGTGGGGCGGGCCGCTCAGCTGACTGAATCAACGTCCTTTGACAAAATCAGCATAAATACAGGTCACTGACAGTACATGTGCTGTTTGTTTGGCTATATCGGAATTTAAAAGAAGTGATCACAGAGGGAGTGTGAGAAAACAGAATGCTGATTCACAGCCACAGCTATGACTGGGCAACTACAGACACACCTGATTACAGGTGGAGTAACAGCCAGTTACACCTCCAACTCTCTTTGGTCACCTATATTGTGTTGTAATTTGGCCAAAGTCATGATAGGCTCATGATTCATTTACAATTTGTTTGGTTTCTGTTAGACAACAGAAGAAGTATGAAATAGTTATGTAATGACAACCGATACAGCATTAACAGAGTTCATAGGCAACAATATGTTAACATTTCAAATGTGTGATCATGGAGAAGGTATGAGGCAATAGAAAGTTCCTTTAAAGGGGTAATTTTGGTATTTTTCAACTTGGGCCTTATTTTCCCATGTTTTTGTGTCAACAAGTTTTGAATTTGGTCCAATATTTAGTGAGAATGCTACAGCCTGCAGCTGTGAAATGGGCACAATGTAATCCGTATAGGTAATTGCACACTGTGAGTATGTCCATTAAAAGTCCTTGTTTTTGCCACCGATTAGCTCAGATTGTTCTCTGTCTGACAACATGACCCAACAAAGGCCAGCTTACATCATTGCTTCGTAAAAGGTCTGTTTTTCCTGCACACACTGAAATACCAAGCTACTGTTTTAAGATTTACACAGTCTGGAAACCATCTTGGAAAAGCTCAGTTTTTGGGTGAGAAAAATGCTGCTTCAGTCTGGACAGAGGGCTCAAATGGAGGGAAAAATGATGCATTTGCTAATTTAACCAACTTAGTGTGGACGTGGACTTTTACGGTGTAAACATAAAAATAAAGAGAATCTGCCTTCACACAAATTACCGCAGTAAAGTAGATGTCAGACTGGTTTAATGACATGGATTATACCATCAAGTTAAAAGACAATCCAATCTCTTTCATTTGAGTTATTTTACTTAAATAAAAGACAGTTAAACAAGGCACCAAAGTGACATTCATTATTTCTCAAAGTTTGATCACTTGCAGAAACAAAAGACAGAGATAGAAAGGGTGCACAATTGAGAGGTTGTAAAAAAAAAAAGAGAAGACAGCAAAGCACTGAAAGGCTGGAGACAGAAACAAAGGAGGGAGGAAAGAGAGTGTTAGGCAAGAGAGTTCAGTGGTTTAGTCAGAGGCTTAGTGTTGAGAGGAATCAATACTGTATAGCAGGAGAGAGAATAGAAGGAGCAGGAGTCCTGATATGACTGAGTGGCACCTGCCCATGGATTTCCAATGACTGAGCTGAGCGCACAAAGCTAGTCAAAGCTCACGTTCGCTTCAGTCATAAAAGAGAGCCTCCAGAGGCCCTTAAAGTGTAAAGTAGACTGTGTTCATTTGAGTTACAAGGTGTTTTTAGATCATTGTTATGGCTACAAATGAAGGGAAAATGACTTAGACAAAGCAAAATACTTTTGTCTTCCCTTATTTACATGGCCAATATGGAATCAATTTATCAATGGCCAAAGATGCACAAGATCAACTCCGGCAAAGCTTCTCAAGGAAGCCAGCTAATTACAGCTGAGATACAAGGGGAATATCTTGTGAAGAGGAATACAGTATTCTATCAATCAAGCACTGAGTTATGTTCCTAAATCACAGCAGGGACTGAAAGGGGAGTTTTTAATGCAAGAACTCTCAGCATCTGGCGGAGTAATTATCAACTAATTGGTAAGATAACATAAAACTTTATAGAACCCTGTGGAGAAATTTGGTTGTTGCAGTAACAACAGACTAAAAGGATCCCTGCAAGTAAAGTAAAAGAATAAAACAACTAGAACACAAAATCGAGCAATGTGTGGCTACATGACTACATACAAAAACAGATTGTTAACAGTTGTATGTTTATAAAACCACATGTTGCTAATTAAAATCATGGGATAGTCCGAAATCAGAAGAAGATTGATACCTGAAAGCAAATGTTTATTTCCCCAAATGTTATGGTATTCCTTTAAACTAAGGATCAGTGTCCGGGATCTAGGAGGGTAGTTTCAGAATGTAATTCCCTCAAGTCGCCCTCCTGTTCCAAGCATTAAATAGAAACTATAGTGGCAGCCAAACGTGCAAAACACACACAAAAAAAAACAACAACATTGCAGCGTCCACAGCATTTCTATCATATTGTTTGAACAGAGCACCTTAACCACCCTTTTTGATCCCATGCAAGATTTTATGGGGTGTAAAAACTTTTTTAGTTATTGGTGTATGTTTTGGATTCTGCATTTGGATTTTGTAACTTTTGCCTTCTACTTGTTTCTTAGAAATACTTGCCTGTATAATAATATTTTACTTATCAAAGGGAAGAAGCATTTCAACAGATGGTCTTGATGCAGGATTGATAAGTGATGCACCCAGCAGTTGGATAAAGTGGGCAGATGTTGAAAATATAGACTTGCAGATGAACTATAAGCAGCAGCTTGGAATATTTCACAACAATATTGGGTGTATGTAAAGTCTCCTAAAACACAGTTCACAAATCAGTCCATTAAACTTAATAGTCTATTTAAAAATCATGATGGTGCATAATGTCTTCTTACTGACCAACTGGACTGCCCTCCTGGGGTCCCTAGGCCCAAGCCAATTGTGAAAGTGCCGCAAGAAAGTGAGGAGGCACATTTTCCCAAAATATTGAACAGTGTATATTATTTGTGGTGAAAGACCACTAAAGCGTCCTGCCTGGAGATCCTAATTTCCCCATTCAGTTCATGGACCCTTCCAGACTGCAGTGATGCTTAGCGGCAATATGCTTGGTGCTGCCACTGGTAGCCACAAGCTATATTGCAACAATACATCAGTATTGCTATATTACAGGGGTTCAGGAGCATTAAATGTCAGACATGAAGGTTTTACCCAAGTATTAACACCATGATGTTTAGTGTCACAAGTGACAGCAGCTATTTGACTATCTGCTAATGCCAGCTGGTGGAGAAAACAAAAATCACCACTACATGGTATGGTATTTATGTGCTATTTGTCCTAAAACCTTTCCAAACAAACCAAATGGTGCAATATGTGCAGAAAAAGATGATGAGTGGCTCTAAAGAGTCAAAAGGCTGCAAATCCAGTGGCTTAGCAGGATAATATAACATTCACCACATAAAATAAAAGTGATCTACTGCAGACAGGAGAATGGCAGACAATAAAGCTCAAGTACAAAGACAGTGCACATAGGCAGCCTTTTCCTGAATAAAGTAAGTATGTTTCCAATTAAAATGCAAAGTGCAGGATTCTGTGATACATTACTGCTCATCAGGGCCAGTGAGGCAGGCTAGCTGCTGTTCACTGTTTGTAGCGACACATTGCTTTAGCTTCACTGCTGTGTTTGCAGCTGTTGTGAACAGTCCTTTACAGCAAAAACAAGTAGTTGTCCAGAAGTTTTAAACCGATGTGCCTTTGTTAAGGAGTTTGCTTTTGGGGTGCAGAGGAACACGTGTGATCGTTCTGTGCATTCCTAGTCTCTGGACCATCAGTACACTGCATAATGTACTCTTTTTACTGCACATCGCTGCATAGTCCGTACACACTTGCTGTTGCGTATAGTACGACACTTTGACTCCCTTTGCATCTTGCATTAAAATGATTGTATCTATATATAATTTATCCTGATTACATTTACACCTGGTATGAATATGTGTACCCAAAGTCCACACTAATATCCAATTGATATTCTATGCAACTCAAACATTCAAATGTCTTGTTGTGGTCCAAGTATTACAGCCAGGAATGGTTGTAGCAGGTATGCTATTGTGGGACCAAATTAAAAGGAGAAACTTGGTCTTATCTGGACTCCATTCATGAGTGTCATGAATATTCATATTCTTGCTACTTGCTTCTTGCTTTCTTGCTAGTAGCTGCTAACTGGCTAATGGCTGCTACCTTGCTGGTTTGAAACAGTTGCACACAATTACGTGTTTTCATCTACACCATTGATTTCAGACTTGTGTTCAATGAGGTCAAAAATCCCTGACCTCATTGAACACAAGTTCATGTACCTAAAAAAGTAATAAACCTAAAAGTAATGCCCCTTGTTCTGAGCTCACCCACAGCTGCAGTGGCTCCCGTCCCAAAGTTCTAGGGTTATATCCTCGAGCATAGATTAACATACTGTATCTAACATATAAGAGAATTCTTAGAAATCAAGGGGCCTTACCGAAGCCTTGTTTAAGAAGCCTTGGATCAGTAGATTGATGAAATCAAAAAGCACAGAAATGTTCCATTGCAAAATTTCATATTAAAATGAAAAAAGGATTACATGATATAAACCTTGATTTAACAAGGTAAAAAGAAAGATAATTATGCATTTTGAAACAAATCTCAGATAAAACTTAAATAACAAGAATTACGATGAAATAAAGCTTCAAAGAGAGATGTCGATGAAGTTAAGGATGTTTGCAATGCCTGTCCTATGGTAAAAACGTCAAAAAAATTCAAAGATTTCATTGGTTATACAGGGTATGCAAACAGGATATACAGTACATCTGCTGGTATGATTTAAAAATAAACCCACCAAAAACAAATATTATTGGGTAAAAGAGCGTACATGCACTGATCATGCATGATCTACCCAGACAGCTAAACTCAAAAAGCTTCTTATTGGTTACAGAGGGTACGCATGCACAGAGCATGCATGATCGTGGGCAGGATGTGGTTTCTGTCTCTCACACTAAATGTACAGTTTAGTTGAATATAGTAAAACAACTCCAGTGGTACACAGGATCATCAAGAGAGTGATTAATGAAGTCAAAAGACGGTCAAGTCAAAAGCGCATTTAAATCAAACTCAGCTAATCCTAATCAAAACCAGTCCTGCATCAAATACTACTTTTTGTTAATGATGTACATTGCAATGAGTTCCAAAATAGCACCACAGCACAAACAACCGCAACAAAAGTGGAACATCAAGCAACACATATTTCAAACTTTTTTCTTTATCTTTTTTTTTTTTTTTTTTTCTTTTTGCAGCTCATCAGTCTCTCAGTCTCTTTAGACACTCTCACAGGTAGGGAACACTTAAGCAGAAGTGTCTGTGTGAGCAAAAGTCAAAATCATTTTATGCATCATCCAGCCATACCCAATCACGATTAGAATAAAATCATTTATATTTGAAGAAAACCAGAAAGAGAAGTTCAAGTTGGTGTCTCATCTAGGTGATAATCCAGTACTAACTTAGAGAAAGAGAGAAAAAAAGTCACAAAGTTCAAGTGGTATTCAATTTCCATCCAATATAATCACACATCTATGTGCTGTAGCTCCAGAGGTGCTTGAATTAACTAATGCGGTATCTCTGGGAACAAAAAAGTGATACTTCTGAGCAGCAGTGAACCCACAGCACAAAAAACTTAATGGTCAGTCAAATGCTAATGATCAAATTCCCCAATCATTAACCCTGAGGTGAGGTTCACTAAAGACATAAAGTATGATGGGGCATGGCTCCCATTAATCTGTCAGATACATAATGGGACATAAAGGAACACAGGCTCTAATATAATCCTAATGATTTCAGCCTTGGAAACAAAAACAAAGTCTAAATGAGGTTATACTGGACTTTACTTTTGAACAGGTTTGTCAGTGGTTAGAAGAACATGAGCAATAATGTCCCAGCATTATCACAGCATAATCACATCCCCTTGGTGTCTATTGGTTTATTCAAACTAAATTCCCAAAAGTAAAAGGCCATGCAAAACTATTTTATATTAAATCATAAAGAGAAACAGAACACACACATCAATATTACTGCCACTGACCTGAAAAACTACTAATTAATTTTGAAGAACATTATGTCTGCCACCTTGTTAAATCTGAACTAATGATCCATGCTACTGAATCACACTGCTGAATAATAGCAGTGATTTCACTAGGACACCAAGCAGTGGCTGTTACACAGTGTTTTATTCTACCTTTTTTTTTTTTTTTAAACAGTGTGAACGGCCAAGAAAATTACACGTTATTGCAAAGGTGGGACAAAATAATTGTTTTTCCAAGTTAAAAGGAAGTCTATGTACTGAAGTCCTAAATTTTGGGGGCTCTATTTACAGAATATGGAAGAAATTGAACATAATAATATAATATAATATAATATAATATAATGTCACCTGAAAATAACAGTCATTTGTGTTATTATTTTTTTGTTACCTTAGAGTGAGCCTTTTATATCTACAGATGCCAGGGGTCCACCATGTTGAACCACCATGTTTCTACAGTTACCCAGAATGGGCAAACCAAACACTGGCTCGACTACATGTGGCTTGTTCTCACATTTCATGGCCACGATAGTTTCTCCTGCATGCTTGGAAAGGGAGAGTGTGTCAAGGAATTTGCAATCAGCAAACTGCTTTTTGCCACTAAATATGACACACTGCTTAAACAAGTCATGGTTCAGTAATTATAAACCCATTTAAAAAATAACAATAATAATAACTGGGCAAGAAAAAGAAAAGTAATAAAAAAATGTTTGTTTGTGGTGAGTAAAGTTTGATTTTCACTGATAAATCCTTGATTTATGGCCACTGTGCGACAACAACAAAGCTAATTTTCTGCCTTGAATGTGTTGGACTGCTACTCAGCTAAAAGGCAATAAAACAACACAGTCATCTCCTAGATGGTGTTGTTAAGTCTCAATGGCATATATGAGTGATTAATGACATGTGTCAGGCAAGGATTGACCTTTACTGATCACCTGTCAGCAGCTGGCTCATATATCACAGTCTTGTGCAAAGCTAAGGGTCACGATGGACACTATTGCCACAATAGCACATGGAGGGAGGGGAATTTGAAACACACACACACACACACACACACACACACACACACACACACAGAAGTCTGTGCAGTGAATTATTTGTCAGAAAATAAAAAGACAGATTGACTTTTCCTTAATATAATTTTGATCCATTGTAATTTGAGCACCAATCAGGCTAATGTATAAGAGGTACAGTATCTACTGTATACTGCACATACACTCATGCAGCTTACTGACAAAGCTCAGAAGAATTTAGATAATTTGCTTGGTGTGTTCATATTTTATAAATGTATCCAGTATTTCACAACAATCACGTGCACCGATGCAGTTCTTGGTAAAACTATCGATGCTGCAAGTTAAACTTTTTTTTTTTTTTTTTTTTTTTTTTTGCATGTGGTTGAAATTGGTTTCTTTGAACACACATCCACAACTATTACTTTTCACAATTCTGAACATTTCATTACAAGACATAAAAAATGAATGAACTGAATGAGCCATTAAGATCATTCCAACATATGGATGACTATAAACAAATGAAAAATATATATTTTAAATATTTTGGGGCGGCTGTGGCTCGGAGGTAGAGCAGGTCGTCCACTAATCAGAAGATTGGTGGTTCGATCCCCTCCAGTCTGCATGTAGAAGTGTCCTTGGGCAAGATACTGAACCCCAAATTGGTCCCGAAGGCTGCGCCATCGGTGTGTGAATGTGTATGAATGGTTAGCTCCTCAAACTGATGAGCAGTTGGCACCTTGCATGGCAGCCAATGCCATCAGTGTATGAATGTGTGTGAATGGGTGAATGAGATACGTACTGTAAAAAAGCGCTTTGAGTGGTCGGAAGACTAGAAAGGCGCTATATAAGTACAAGTCCATTCCATTTACCATATTTGAAAGGGAAAAAAAATACAGTCTCCAAATTCAAGCTCAGATAAACCCTATGAAATTATGCTATCTGAGCTTTTTTTCAAAACCACAGAAGACAGAGTTATACTGTGCAAGCCTGGTAAACTTATTTCGATTACCCCTTTAAATTTTGCTTGGGTTTACAGTAAGACTCACTAACTGTACTAAACTTAATTTGTTGTATGCCTTTGATACACTTTCTGTGGCATTCTTGTCATATATTTGTGACTGTTTAGCTGTTGTTGTTGTTGTGGCATCACATTTTAACCAAGCATGAAGGGAAGCGACAGGATGTGAAGCTATATCGGCAGTGGTCCAAAAAATAAAGTTGCTTTTTGGTGTACATCCAGTGAGCAACTTGCTTTGAAATTAATAATTTAGTTTTTTTTTTTTTTTTTTTCAATTCAATTTTATTTATATCTCATGACACTTTCCATAGAGAGCAGGTCTAGACCGTACTCTTTATAATATTATTTACAGAGACCCACCATGAGCAAGCACTTGGCGACGGTGGCGAGGAAAAACTTCCTTTTATAATAGGGGGCCCATTATTTAACCCGGTACCTAGTTCTCCATACATCCATGATACTAACTACCAAATACTTCCATTCATGCACCACACATAGCTATGACTCAACTGATGACTCAAAGTTAATCCTTTTTTTTTTATCTTGAGAAAGACCTTTCCAACACAATAAAACGCTCTACAAAATAATGGGTAAATGCTGAATCACCCTTGTGTTACATCAGTTAGCATACAGAATAGTTTGAGGTGCACTGGGTTATTACCTTAAACCTATTCCTTGCTTTATTTGTGTGGATCTTCAATTCAAAAGACAATCATCTGCTACATCCAGTGCTGCTGAAAATTGAACTTCGCTTGGTTGGTTGCAACCTAAATTAGCCCAGCAGGAAGTCTTATTCACCTAGGACTAGTATATCTGTGTGGTCCTAAAAGCTAAACAGCTCACAGCACTTCAGTGACTCAATGGGCTTGAGAAGATGAGACATACACACAGCAAAGAGCTGATGGTAAAAGGACAGAACATAAAATGCATATGTAAGTGCTATGTTCCGAATCATTTACTTTTTATTTTTAGTATGTACTTCAGCTGCCCTTGCAAAGTAAATACTGTTACATGCAGTGTGCATAAAATTGGGACATGCTACTTTGTCATCACATGCCCCTTTAACTCTGACCCTGTTGTTCATACATCCCTCGCAGTGTAAATATTTAAGTAAGAAACTGATTGTACCTGTATGACTCAAATTAAACTTAACTTGTACCTTCCACTGCGCAGGAATTTAGCATACTAAACAGTATGGTAGTGTGGATATTAAAAATGCACACATAGTTATGCGGTATAGCATCTAGGCTTACACCTAGCTAATGAGGCCTGGTTATAATATGATGCATTATCAGAAAAAATCACAAAGAAACAGCTAGAGAAAACCCACATTAATGGCTGCAGTATAGGTCCCATGTTAGCAGATGGTAAAGTACCTCAAATATATTTTTATAGGTTTCTGTTATTTTAGGCATTTCTTATTCCAAGGATGTATGTTTATTTTTTCTGATTTGTTTTTTGATGCTATAAAAATGCAGTTTCAAGTCAAGACTGACAGCTGAGCCCTGCTCAAAATTGAGTCTGCAGATGTATGGGCAGGACCTTACTGCGCCAACCCAAATCACTCCTGCACAAACTCTGGCTCCAAATGATGTCACCAGCGCAAGATGACAGCACATGTGGAGATCTTTCGTCGTCAATCTTTAGGTATGATTTACACATACATAGAGTGAGTGTCAGAAGCTAAGAGCTAGCTAACTAGGTCTGGTGTTGATGTGTTTTGATGTGACAAAGATCCTCATTAGCGAGCTCTAGACTGTGCTGACGGCTTAATGGCCTGTACGCTCACTTAGACACAGGCAACACACACGACTATACTCAAACTCATCAAGACCAAACTGAACTGTAACACGGGTAGAAAGGTAAGCATGGACAATCTCAATCTTAATGATGTTGGCTAACTGAGATGAAAGGCTTTAGCAGGCCCAGTAGAGCCCATTGCTGCTCCCACTATCCCCCATTGATATTTCCTTCAGCTAACAACACAAGCCGTTTGCTCATCGACTTTCCCATAGAGAAACCAACGCTGACAAACGAACGCTTATCCCCATTCACACCAAACATGCACACTTGCTCGATTCAGAAATTGATTTTTAAGCGGCAGAAGAAGGAACCGAGCAAGAGAGGAGCACTGACAGTTAGGGGTTCAATTCCATGTGGAGTTCTATGGGTGGAGCACTAAAATTCTCATTAGCATTATACAAAATAGAATAAATTTGTATCAGGTGGCGTTCTTTCTGCAACATTTCCATCTCCTCTGTACTTAACAGTAATAAGAGGCTGGCGAAGAGCCTTATTCATTTCAACTTGATTTGTTGTTTGCCATGATTGACATGATTTGTTCTCCTTGGTGAGTGAATACACACTGATTTCTTTCAGAAGAATTTATCATTCTTGTTGAAACTTGAATGTGAAACTATTAATTAACCAAACCAAATGAATGTTCTAGTACTAGACAAAAAAGAGTTTTGTGGCATAGTCAAACACATTCGTCATGCTCCAAGGAAATCATTACTTGTTTACAAAATGCACACTCAAGTCCCATTTCAAATATAAAAAGCTAAGTGCCAGTGTGCATAAATACTCACATTTTAGGCAATTCTCAACCTAATTAGACTCTATTTTAACTAACAAATGAGTGCCAATGAATGACTACTGGAGATTGCTTGTTAATGCTTTGTTTTCAGGCCATGTGAATGCTTGGCTCACATATTCAAAATACTGAATTCTTTCAGTCTTAATTGGAAAACACAAAACAAGCAAAACGCAGAGGAAAAAGTTTGTCCTGTATCATTAATAGTCAATTGATTCATCTTATTCTGTGAAGGTTCTCAGTCATCCAGGTCATCTTTCTTCAAAAAAGGTTACGTCTGGGGCAACTGGACTGTTTGTAGATCCGTGAAGACGTTTCACCTCTCATCCAAGAAGCTTCTTCAGTTCTGACTGACTGGCGGGAGTCTGTATTTATGTTTCACTTAGTTCGTTAGTGCTCATTGTTGTGTGACGACTGTCGCCAGAGTCGCTGATGGTCACCTGAGGACTGACAGTCATTCAGGTCACCTGAGCTCGGGTGTGGCTGATGGTCGTTAGAGTCACATGAGGCTAAGTGTGAAGTGCTGTTCAGTCTCCTGGGGAGTGATGAAAGGACAGCATTGTGGGAGATAAGTGGTGTCTGAGGCCTCCTCCTCTATTGAGTGAAGGTTTCTCTACTTTTACATAGATAGCCTCCTATGGGTGGATCTACAAGCTTTCCTAGTGTAAATACACAGACTCCCCACCAGTCAGTCAGAAATGAAGAAGCTTCTTGGATGAGAGGCGAAACGTCTTCACGGATCTACAAACAGTCCAGTTGCCCCAGACTTAACCTTTTTTGAAAAAAGATTAATCTTATTGTTTTCTACCCATTGTTTCTCCTTCTAAACTGTGGGTGAAATCTATTTCAGTGTGCCACAACTGATACATCACGAGTCCCTTTAAAAATAACAAAAATCTGAGTTCATTAAAGTTACAATGTTGCTCGAGGTCAGATTGATGTTTGGCTGGAGCAAGGATGCAATGGGGGAATGGAAGATGGCATGGCATGGGTGTATTTCTGGTTCTACAGTGTTCTCCATCTTGCATTTAATTTAATGCCTGTGCATTTCATTTCTGTGTATGAACCCTCTCCTTAACTGAACAAAAACCACTGTGACTATCTTATGTTGCAGGTCAGTTTTGCTGTAGTATGAACAACATCATTAAACAACACAGCCTACAGAAGTGTTGCTTCAGAGGAGTGAAGGCTGAACAAATAAGACAGATTCACTATAGCATCATTCCAACTGCAAATCTAACAGTATAATTGTGATTAGATGGTTTAGAAAACTAATATCTTCATTTCATATTATGGGTTCGCAATTTCGATCTTTACAGGAAATCTACTGTATTTCCTACAAATGGAAATGACTTTGTGGCAACATAAAACAATTTTACAGCGCAATTGTAAAACAACATTATTCTAGAGGAAAGATAGAGGATACTAGGGAATAAGAAATCTTGATTCTGGAACAGAAAAGACCCAGTCACTTGTTAAAATGAACAGTTTTTGCAAGATGCAACCCTGTACCCTGTGGTTTTACCACTGAAGAGTTCCACAGGAGCAACCAAGAAAACATCTCACACTTTTTCATTATAGCTGCTGACAAAAGGGATGTGAAATGTTTTCGATACAACAAAAAGTTCGATTCACCTAGATATACATAGTGTAAATGTATAAGATGTACCCAAAAAACAAAAAATTCACATATTCACAGATGCTGCACTCACTTGCACCATTTGTGGCAGAATTAGCGGCTGTGCATGAATCTATCTGTTGTGGGTCATATCTCTTGTCAGCTGACTCTATCCTAGATTCCACACGAGCCAGCTGGCTCCCATCCATGAACTGCAATCAGCTCATCTCTCTGTCTTTCCACAGATTCAAACAGAACACATGCTGCTGAGTACTAAGTAGTTGTTTGGCTACAGTGTCTGCGCTGGTAAGAAATCATTTCTGTGCTCTCTCTACCTCAGCAATATTTCCTACTTAGATGGCCTCTGGGCTTGTGCTTTTCAGGCAATAACTACAGGTTAGGGCTTTAGTCATTCGCCCAAAGCAGTTTGACTGCTGAAGACAAGGGAGCTTAGTGCTTAAGTGTGGAAACACGTGAGCAGGTATGCCAACTCTGGAGGTGTTGATGAGTCTGCAGTTGGCAGGACTCTATGAAACTACATGTGCTTTTATTCGTGTGGGAAAATTTTAGTCCTTGACAACTTTAACATCAACAAGTCTATCTGTCTTCTGTCTGAGTTCATCTGTAACCAGCTTCACAAGTTTGGGGCCCCCAGGACAAAAACTCTCTTTTGGGGCCTTACAGTCACCTTCAATCCCCTCTCACTGCCCTCAAATTGCAAGAGGGGTATAACCCATTCGGTCCATTTTTTCAAAGTCCCAAACTTCAGCACCTCAGTTTCCATCAACTGTCAAACAACTGGTACTAGAAGTCAATCAAATTATGAGGTATTACAACAAAAATGGTGTGGTGCACAGAGCAGACCAAAAACATGGCAGCTTTATCAGACAGTACTTTGACCCAGAAACTTTATAATGGAATAATATATTCTAGCTCACAGTTTTCTGCATATCAAACGTCTATGGTACTTTTATTAAACAGACCTTAATTTAAGGATATGCACCATGTCAGTATAATAATGGTCTTAAAACTAGATTTTAAAACAAGAACTCGCTACCAGACAAGGCCACAAATTATGCATTGTCCATCATATATTGTACTTTAGTGCTGCAAATTACATTACAACACTTACACTTACTAATAACCACTGATATAAAGTGAACCTAGGGCTTTGGGGTCTTTAGGGGTTAGAAGCAGTTGCCAGAAGTGTACCTAGGGCATTTGGGACTACTGTACGTCTAGGTGACTAGCTTTCTTGCTTATTTTATTCTATGTATTTATTTATCCATTTAGAGCATATTTTGGTGAAGTTATGACACTGATATCTCTGTCTTTTTGTCTTCTAAAAATAAAGAAACCATATGCAACACAATACATGTAACTGTAACTGTAACACTGTTTATGTAAAACATTCATGTGAACTATTAATTTGAAATACTGCACAGCAAATGTATTGTGACTGAAAAGTCACCAATCAGTTACTACCAATCTAAATAGCATGTGGGCTGCATTTTACATCAGTGTATTAGCACTGACATAGAACAAAGGTTTACTGGTTACATTCATTTGGGTTTAAAGATGCACCCAAATGTTTAATGTTTAATATTTGCTATATATAATATATTCTTCTTCTCAAAGTCTCAAATTGTGTAAGAAGTATTAGTATTGGCACCACCTTAAAAAGAGCTGGCATTTTCATAAGTTGGGGAAATACCCCAGTGCTCCATACATGACAGCTAACAGAATTAGCCTTTAATTGATAGGGGAGTTATTCTATAAACCTGGTAGAGACATTGAAGAAGACCAACTAGGGTTGAGGGGGAATTCATTTGTGGAGATGATGTTATTTATTTCCACTGTACAAAGGGGAGGATAACCAGAGGGAGGGAGAGATAAGAAATATTTCATCATTTAAAATGTTAATTTCCCTGAATAGCTGAAGCCCACTGAAAAAGACAGATATAAAGACGCAATGCATATGGCTAAGTCATACTAAAGTATGGGTAAGGTTAGGAGTTTCATAATCACACATTACATATATTAATATCATTTACTATCAAGATCATTTATTTGCAAACTAATCATTTGTATAAAGCACTGGGTTTTTGTGGGCTGTAGCAAAGGTAAGATAAGGTAGATAGATAAATCTGTAGCCAAATAATCCCAAACTCATGACAAGAACATCATATATTTGCAGCATTATTTTTAAATCTACGAAAAGAGGGAGCAGATCAAACAAACTATTCAAATATTTACAAGACCAAACAAGCTATTTACTTATTTGTTTAGCTAAAGTAACATCCTGATCAAGAGAGAAATGCTCAAACCTGCCTGCCTTTCCGCACTGAGTGCCTAAAGAGGGTTAGAGACCCTGGCACTGTTCGCAGCAGATCTATCAGCTTACTCTGAGCAGCAAGCATTTGAATTTATTACAACATTATATAGATAGATAGATAGATAGATAGATAGATAGATAGATAGATAGATAGATAGATAGATAGATATAGATATATAGATAGATATGTAGATATATAGATATACACCCTTTTCCAAATGGTCTGAAGTTGTAGCTTTTTAGAAATAATGTCGCTAAGAGGGTCTGAAAAGATGCTATATCTAGTGAAAAGGTTACCAAGTAGGCATTTGGCCAAAGTCTCTTAACAGTAAGGAAACCCATGCTATTTATTCTGGCATCATGTTGGCTCAACTGTGTTTTGACATTCTTATAAACAAAAATGTAAATGAGCAATATTAAGTCAATTATGTAATTATTGTGACAGGCCTACACCCAATAACAATAGCAGTTGTGCTCCAGTAAATGTACTCTATATAGAAAACACATTATAAATCAATTATTATAAATTATATTCTCTTATGCTGATTGATGTTTGAACCACACCTGTTTATATAATTTGCCATTTATGCTGTTTTGATTACACTAATGCTTCTATCTGACACACATTTGCTTTTGTCCACAATAAAAGGAAGACTATTTATCTTTGAGCGCTGAAATTCCTTTTGTTGCTACAACACTGCACTCAGTACAGTATTATGCGCGCTGCTACTTCTCACTGTCTGCAAAATCATAAGAAAAGAAATGCTTCCTATGCTGTCTTTCTGATGTTCTCCTCTTGTACGTACACACAGTGGTCTGCAAGAGACAAACACGTACGTTTGCAGACACTTGAACATGTCATCATTCCCCAAAATCAGACAATTGTGTCAGTATGTTACTGCTCATATCTCAATTCTTTCTGACAATGTCTCTCTGTACTATACATCCTAACAGCTGCTGTGCAGCTGATGTGAAGTGGTTTGGTCAGGTTTCTTCTTGTTAAAGCAGATAGCAACATGATTAGAAATCAATGACATGTATTTCCCAACCAAACCATCTTACGAATTCTTTATGCATCAGACTACCAACCAGCCTCTGCATTTCCTGCTGTCCACTTGTCACATTCAATCTTTCTCTTTTGCAGACTTCCTTTTTGTGTATCTTTGCCTCTTCTTTTCCCCTGTTCTCCTGGACATGTGTACTCTACTGTGCAGTAGTAGTATATACACCTTTACACCTTGACAATAGGCTTGGACAATACACAGTGAAGTACACACAGACAAAGAATCCAATCTGCCACGCCACACTGCACACGAAACACATGCTGTCTTGCTGTAACTCTCCTTATTGCCCTTTACCCCCTGTCTCATATACAGATGGCTGACAAATCAAAGGAAAAAACAATATAAAGTGTGTTAGTATGGTGTTGCTTCACTATAAGCCTCCAGAACACCTTCAGTGCTCCTTGTCAGAGGTTCTTCAAGTGTGTTGAACTCTACAGAAAGGCTGAACATTGTTCTTCTATTTGATGCATTGATGGTGGAGGAGAACAGTATCTAAAATGTTGGTCCAAAATCCAACACTGATGTTCAAACACCAACATAACCCAGAAAATCCTCTGAAGGCCCACTAGAATATCCTAAAGGTCCACTAGAAAAGACCTCCTTGAAACCTCTTCAGTGACCACTAGAACTTTTTAAAGAACAACTAAAACCTCGAAAAACAACCCCACAACCTACAGAGTGACCACCAGAACCTCTTTAATGTTCAGTAAAACCTTCTAAATGACTAGACCTTCTAAAGGAACCCTAGAACCTTCTCAGTGACCACTAGAGCCCTCAACAACACAAGCTCTTCCTTTTTCAATGCCTATCAAAACCCCTTAAGTACTGAATAACCTCCTCAATTATCCTAGAACCTCTAAAATGACCCCTAAAACCTCTTGAAAGGACCCTAGAACCTATATTCTCAGAATAATGCACATGTGAGTAAAACAAAACCCAACATAAACCCATGACCCTGGTTCTTCCTTTAATCTGTCACTTGTCCGTTGTAGTGCAAAGAGCAGTGCACACACACACACTTCTGGAAATGTTTTCATTTATAGCCCAGCAAACACAAATTGTAACGGCCTATTCTGTGCTGAAAACAAAATCATTGTGAACTGATTGGGCAATCCATTTAGCATAATTAAATGATAAATCAACTGTACTTATATAGCGCCTTTCTGGTCTTCCAACCATTCAAAGCACTGTGACACTACATATCTCATTCATACACTGATGGCATTGGCCTGCCATGCAGGGTGCCAACTGATTATCCATCCAAGCGAACCAGTCATACACATTGAGGAGCTGGGGATCGAACCGCCGATCATCAGATTAGTGAACGACCCGCTCTAACTCCTGAGCCACAACTTAATTAGCTCATATAGACTAAAAGCATTGATTTATGAGTCTGTTGTTGCAGTAGCATTATTCATGTTGTACTCAACAACTCTGTTTGCAATGGGTAGTAGTTACCTATTACTACACATGCCTATAAACATGTTAAGTAAGACTGATTGAAGGCTGCAATTATTACTTTCATTTTCAATTTATCTACCAACTACTTTCTGTGAGGGTTCTATGTTTTGTGTCTTGTCTGTCTTTTCCCCGCCTCCAGGTTCTTCCCCTCTGCAGGGCAGAGCTGATGAGGCACACCTGCAGCCACTCATCTCATCACAACCTCCATAAAGCCTCTGGTCCTCACCCTACTCCCCTGCCAGATAATTCCGTCTCGTCGGTAGAGCTGACCCTGTTCGTTTCTGTAAATCTTGCCTGTCGAGTTTGCCGTCTTTTGATTAACTTGTTCTTTTCTTTGTGTGTTTTGCTTAGTTCCCTGTGCTTCGCTGCCTCGTGCCTGAGTTCCTGTTTTTGCCTCGTTCGAGTGCTGTCGTTCTGGAGTTTGCTGGCCAGCCTTGCCGGACACCTTTTGTTATTTTATTAGAGGAACTTTTGTTTGAATAAATTTTTTGTGTGCTTCTGTTACGCCAGTCCAGTCTCTGCTTTGGGGTCCAAGTTTCATAGTCCTTAACACTTTCAGTTAATCAATTAACTGATAAATGGTTTATATAATGTTAGGAAATAGCTAAAAATGCCCATTGCAAGTTTGCAAAACTCAAGGTGATGTCAAGGAAATCAAGATTACTTCAACAGTCAAAAACTCGAACAGAACATATTCACATTTAAGAAACTGAAATCAGTTAACTAAAACATTAGTTTAAATGATGAATTAATTAAGTTCCTGTTCTGGCTGGAGTTATGAGTCTGCATACACATATATACTGTATATATTGTATGTATGTATGTATGTATGTATATGTGTATGTATGTATGTATGTGTGTGTGTGTAATATATGTAATGTAATATACTCTAACCATCTGGGGTCAGAACAATCACCCACGACTGCAAGAGCAATTGATAGGACCCCAGAGAGCTAAGTACTTTCTAAATGTTTTGCAAGCAAATGTCACCAGTGTGCCTTCAAGTGGTGTAGCACCGGAGTTAGAAAACAGAGTTTGAGGGAAAAAAAAGTCAATTTTGAAGGTAACATATTGTAAATGTGATGCAATATATTACATTCATTTGACAGACGCTTTTGCCCAAAGCAATTTACAAATGGAACAAGAGCTCAATGTCAATAGAAATGTGCATATACATCTCACAAGACAAGAGTACATTTAATGCTATAGCTAAGTGTTTTTTCTTATACCCAAAGAAACATATTTAGCACTGCACCCAGTAGAAAACTCATAAGTCAGACCAAAAGAGATGGATGGGGAATTCAAACAGAACAGCAGTCTTGTAAAGGTCCAACAATGAGACCATTATTAGTGGTCTAAAGTCCAGCTGACAAAATCCATTACTGACCACCCAGGGATATTAATTATTTTGTCAAATAACTTTATCTTAAAAGGCAACAAAGGGAGATATTGATAAAGCAAATTCAGCACTTCAAAAATTGACATTCTGTCTAATTACAGACACTGAGAGGGATTTTCCCAGACACTCATCTATACGGTTCTTCTTTATTTAATTTACATTATGCACTGCAGTCTCTTATCCACAAACCAGCAGTCCTTCTCCATCCACTGTGTAATAATCTCCACAGTCGTCACCACCCACCCATTGTCTGTAATTAACCTCCTCTGCTTTCACATGTCTGTCCTAACCCTTACCAACATGAATCTGACTGAGCTGAGTGCATCTGTGTGACACAGAGCATCTGTAAAACTGCAACTCAACACTGTGATGAACATAACTGTATCGTGCATGCAATGCACACACACACACACACACATGCACAAATTGATACCTCAACTGTCCATCAGATCACCAAGCTATCATTAGCCTACACTGTCAAGCAAAATAAATTAATACATAAACACAAATGCTCATTATAACAAATCAGTGTGTTAAACAATTTTCTTCAGTTAGGTGATATCATTGTCACATTGCTTTGCAGACAGCTCGGCTCAGGGACCCAAAGAAAAACGATAAAATAAAAAAAAGTTTGTATGGCATGCAACTCGTTTGATCACTGTTGCTAGGTAGTTTGTGTATTGTTTTTGTTTCTGTACTACAATTCCCAGTTTTAGATGCTGTTGTCTTTTTTGTCTGTATAACCATGATGTCACTGTTCATATTAACTACAGTCTTCCTTCTGTTTATTCCAAACAAAGTGCTGTTGCTGCTGTTGGAAACATAAAACACATTCATCTCTGTGTCATAAAGACACCATCAAACAGACTGTTTGATGGTTTAAACACCGAATGTTTAATCCAGAAAATCATAAAGCACGTAGGAAGGAATTTGTAGCAAGGAATAGCTTACAAAGAGCAGCAAATGGACATTTATGTAAAGAATATACAGATCGTCGCCTCAAATTAGTTTTTACAATGGACTCAACCCACTCTATTGCTCTCTTTATAGCTTCTGTAATTAACGGATTCATTCAGCAGGTAGCCTTCATTCAGTTAGCCAGACATTATTAAACACAGTGGTGCACTACGATTGTCCTGTAGAGAGAGAAAGAGACAAGCCTGAAGCTTTTCAAAGTTAGAGCAATGAAGAGGAAAGGAGTGTCATGAATAAAGAAAGCGGTAAAGATGGAAAAAGAAGTAGAGAAACCGAGAGACAGAGGACGGAAGAGACCAAAACCTCTTCTGGTCTCTTCCGTCGGAGGGAAACAGTGTGAATGCGTAGAGAAAAAAGATGTCCTGTCAAATCAGGGTGTACTGACATGGTAAAAACAACAGGGAGCTG
Organism: Sciaenops ocellatus; assembly: GCA_033000465.1. Classification (NCBI taxonomy): domain Eukaryota; kingdom Metazoa; phylum Chordata; class Actinopteri; family Sciaenidae; genus Sciaenops; species Sciaenops ocellatus. The sequence goes on from CP136867.1 coordinate 19,207,961, forward strand.
GCATAAGCACCAGTCTGCTCAAGGGGCAAACAGTGGGGCTTCCACAATAACAGAGAACTGCGCTGAATGAGGTGACTGGTTGAGAGCCTGTTGAATTATTCAGGTCCTTCTTCAACTTTTCAACTGCACTGTTTTAGACTGTGTCCTCTTTTGACTGGGACAGGCACCTGGATGTGTGTGAATGTGTGTGTGTGTAGGTGTGTTTGCAATGTCATTTACTAAGAAAAAGTCGACCTGGAAGGTTTCAAAAAATATATATATCTGGATAAACATTTCCAGTACAGCCACCACCTGCCACTAATGAACAGAGCAGCTCCACTGGAACATACTGAGTGAGAAGTGCCTTGCTCAATGGCAAAATCTACCTTGTTGATTTGCCATGAAGCAGGGATATTTATTTGAGCTTCTATCCTTGAATAAACAGCCCTGTTTATGTGTATTTCCAATGCCCTGGGCTCCCTCCGGGGGCCATCTCTCCATGCCTTAAGCAGATTGGCTATTCACTGATTCAGTCATCTCGCAATGACAGCACTGACAAGTCAAACAAATGCTCAGCTGGACTTACTGAGTCCATTAAAGATAGAGGGAGAAAGAGAGAGGGAATTAAAGTGGAACAGGGCAAGAGGGAGAGACGTGAAAGATTGAATTCAAGAAGAGAGAAAAAAAATGAAAAAGCTACAGGGCATGAAGAGAGAGAGAAATAGAAAGAATGGGATGGAGTTCAAGGCATCGTGTTTTAATAAAGGTTTTACTTCAAATGCTGCTCTTTACGGTTTACACTATATATATAAATATATAAAATGGCTGGGTTCAAACACAAGGTGCTATCTTCTACATTGTGCATCAGATCAAGATGTAAATACCTGGAAATAAAAGCTGAAATGTTGATCTTTTGTCTCATATTCATCTTTTGATGCCAAACCCAAATGTTTTCAGTCTACAGCAACAATAAAGGAATTGGCCTCACTGTTCCAATACTTTTTAGGTATAAACAATTTTTATCATCTTAGTTTAGCATGCTACTCTGGCTCCAACAGTCGGACAGTCCAACAGTCCAAAGACATGTATTTAATAGGTTAATTAATGACTCTAAATTGTCCATAGGTGTGAATGTGAGTGTGAATGGTTGTTTGTCTCTATGTGCCCTGTCCAGGGAGTACCCCGCCTCTAGCCCAAAGTCAGCTGGGATTGGCTCCAGCCCCACCGTGACCCTGATGAAGTTTAGCATGCTAGCATGTTAATATTTGCTATGTAGCACTACACAAAAAGTGCAGCTGTGCCTCAGGGAAAGGTCATTTGTTCTGTATAGTCAGTTATAAGTCATAAATCTATGGACCTAACCTATTGAAGAAATGTGGAGTTTTGCTCGATGAAAGGTCAGGAGATCACCAAAGTTATTACAATTCATTCTGAGTGGGGCCTGGATGTGTGTACTACATTTCATGGTAATACATCCAATAGTTGTTCAGACATTTCACTCAAAACCATGTCAGGGAGCATGAATGTATGCACAAAACTTAGCCAACCTACGTATTAGATGTTGATACTGCTTTCACCCGCTGGTGCCACTAGAAAAAAAGCCACAAGAACACTAAAATCACTGGGCTTCATCCTCTGGGGACCATAGATGTCTGTACGAAATGTCATATTTATCCATGCAATAGTTTCTAAAACAGTCTGAAACAAAGCGCTGGACTGAACGACCAACACAGAAACAGATTTGTGGATTTCGACCCCATAAATCTTGATCACATGCCACACATAATATATTTCAGCATAAATTTCATTTTAGTTCTTTTGTAAACTGATAGATAGAGAGAGAGGAACAGAATATTCTTTTCGGCCTGTGTTAAATAATTTTATATAAGTTTCACAGAGAGCAGCACTTTCAACAAAGGTCTATTAAGCAAAGTATTTCTTGGATAGTTTGCCGTTCAGTAGGCGTATGTGACAGTTATATATAAATAGGCTTTTATAACTTTAATGCATTAGATTAAAAATCTCCATTTGTCCAAAGGGAACAAAAGGACATGGAACAATGACTTAGATTAAACAAAAAAATAAGGGTGCACAGATCCAGTTTTTTTCTCTTTTGATAACTTAATTGCAGATATCTTCCAGTACCAAGTTCTGATCCATGACCAGGGCTTTAATTTCCCGAAATATATAGTCTGTATATTGAGATTGGAAATATTCTTACGTGTGGTAACACAATGCCATGGATTGTTGTGGCCCTCCAATCCTGGGACCTGACATGACTGAATAAATGAATGTACTATTATATGACAACGATCAGACACGCCATGACCGCTACACAATCAGCTTGATAAGGCCAAAATCAACACTGATACCAATCGACTGTATCAGATTGGTGCATCCCTACAGAAAACCATCAGAGAACTGTGGTAGCCTACATTATAATAAAAAAGAAAGTGCTCAGGACAGAATATTCAGACATTAACAACAGACATTAGTTTCACAGACAACATTATCCTGGGTGGAATTAACAATTACGACAGTTACATGAAGGTGGGTTCAAGAGATAAGTTCACAGCAATAAATCGGTTTGTTCCTGTTGGGAGACTAATGTATAATCACAACTCAGGGCTCAAGATTGATGGTGTGGTGTCAGAGCAAATCATGAAAAATTATGCAGGACCATTCATACTCGATGGTACACAATCTTAATTTGGAAGTGATTATATGCTGCAGATATCATTTAGATTTTCTCAGCTTTCTTGAAGAACGGCTAATGGCACATTTGAAAGACGCAAAAACAATCAAATGGGTGGTAACGTAAAGTCAATTTTATTCTATTCTGAATTTCATGAGCTCTTTATGACAATTTCAAAACATAAATAAACCTTGTAACTACAGCGTGGCTTGGTGTCAGTCATTAGGCTTAACTTTTCCCTTAGAATCTGTGTGGATATAATGAAGCCACATGACAGCTTCCAGTATAATCAACATTCATTAATTGGGCTTCCCAACCAATGATAATGTCGAGCATTGATTCTAACCTTTCATACAATAAAAGCTACCACTTCATCTCCTACTTTTAAGGGTATATTACCAAGAAATGAAGAATATTAAGCAACGCAAACAGTTTTGGTTTAATTTGTGACGGTTTGGAGATCTGAGCCCCAATACAATGGATAGCATTTAAGAATTACATTTGAAAGCTCTTCACATCTCTCCGAAAAATGTCTCTAACACACTGGATAATAGATCATGCTGCCAAGCTTTTTCTTTGATAGAAAGTACCTCCAATGAAAACACGGAGGTCTGCACATTGTCCAGATAAACAGGACCATTGCTGTTGAGTTTGTTTAAATATTTTCCAATGCTGTGAGCATCTCCCCCATGGTATTAGGGTGGAGACAGAAATCTCAGATACAGATCAAAACCAAAACTAACTGTATGACTAGATAACAACTGAAGGAAACATATTTCGTCCATCTGTAAATTAGATAAACCATCCCTTTAAATAATCACATAGGTTATGTGTAGTTGTTTAAATATGAAAATGTACAAATATTGTCCCTGACAATGTTCATCAGTGCTTGACATATTTTTGCAATAGTGTGTCTGGTGGTTCTAAAACAATGGTGAAAATCATGCAGTACTCTGTGGTGGTACACAATGTGACAATTTGTGAAAGATTATGTGCTGCAGATGTCATTCAGCGTTTCCTGAGCTTTGTTCAAGAAAGGCTGATGACATATTCATTAAAATGGGCTGAGGAGATGAAAATGGTGTTGCAAACTCACACACTTTGGGGACTTGTGAATTTCATGAATACATATATACATATTGTACAAATCCGGAAGTACATACATCAGGTGTTATGTTATGTTATGCATCTGTTGGCGCTCGCGCACACGTGTGTGTGTGTGTGTGTGTGTGTGTGTGTGTGTGTATAAAGTATCATCAGTGTGGTTCTCAGTGTGTCCTCCATTAGTCTAGATGTGAGGGTCTGACAGTACCAGACCACTAGGATCTATGGCTGGTAAAAATAGACTGAAGCAGCTGTAGCGCTCTGTAGGCTGGTACTAATACAGTATGTCTGAAGTCATACTATCTGCCTGCAGTGCTGAGGGACATAGAAAGCCATGTCCATAAATCACCCTTTTACTTCCTGGGTTAAAGGATCCACAGATACAAGAGAGCTGTTAGGTGGAGTGTAAATATACACAACCTAGTTAGTGTGAGTGATGCGTCACTGTCACTGACCGGGAGAACTGGGAGGTGAGCAGTATGTTATGGCTCCAATTTGTAAAGTTTGCTTTAAGCGGCACGTTTCCTAAAAATGTCATGTCACTAAAATATAATCTCAGAAAGTTAGCAAAAACAAGTTACCCTAGCATATATTTAATATATTTGAATTGCATACACATTTGGCTTAATAAACACATGAGAAATAACCTCTGCTCTTGATTTGGAAGCCTGATTAATCTCAGGAGAGGAAAATAAAATTAATTATTTGCTGCTTAAAATTAATAATTTGCATCCTCGGATTGTTTAATTTTCTCCCTTCATGTAACAATTTGTGTCCTCTAATTACATAAATTATGCCCGCACATTTTATTGATCCATTGCCTAAAAGTGATATTAACAAATTAGGGGTTAGAGGTTGGAACTGAAGTTAAAGGTTATTGTGGCTGCTCTAGTAAGCTAGAGAGGAACAGCCAGAGTAATAGAAGCAGCTGTGTTTTAGTGTTAAAGTGCAGACAGACATTTTATTATATTATTTCAGATTGATGTTTCAGCACTCATCGTTTACCCTTTGCTGGAGGTATGGCATGGTTGTCTCTGACCATGCATTTGTGTCTTTGTCTGTGACCAACATCATATACTTTATATCCACTAATGCAACACTTGCAACAGTGACTGTAGCAACACAATAAGGCCACTCAGTTTCAATGATGAATTAGTCATGCTGATGTTGCATATTAATGCTTCCAAGTGGATGAAACCAGTGACACTTGGTAACCCTATAACCCCAAACTATCCTGCATGCAGTAGACTACTGCAAGTCACCTATACTGCCATCTATTACAAATGTAAACTACATCAACAGTAACATAGCAAAGATAGGGCCAAGACGTGTCATCTGAACAAGTCAGTCAGTACGTTTACATGCAGCAAAAAATTCTAATTTCTTATCGTATCAGACATAGTTCGGACTTTTAAAATGCATGTAAACACCGTAATCCGACCTACTTCGGACCATAATGGACATCTCAAAATCGGATAAGAACACCTAGATAATTTGTTCATAGTCGGCTTTTTAACGCCATGTATACTCAGCAATCGGATCTAAATCGGATTTTGCATTCTGCGCATGCTCGAGAATTTCCGCTGGGGCTTTCACCCAGGAGTGAAAGGAGACCGTCGTATTAAATAGCGGTGTTGTTGCTTTTATATGCATTATTAGGAGGAAAATAATACACGAAATGTACGCTACTGTAGCATCGTCCATCTCCTCGTACACAATCTTTGTTTGAATGCCGTCAGATAGTTTGTTGTTGCTGATAAGTAAAGGTCAGCCGGACGTGGCTCTTTGTTGAGAGGGCTACAGCGCCACATAGCGTAACGGAGTCAGCCATGCTCCGGCCGTTTATCCGATTCTCTGAACGGCATGTATACTCAGACAAGTGATCCGGTCCTATGCATGTCATTATCTGATACGATCAGAAATTTGAATTTTTTGCTGCATGTAAACGTACTGAGTGTTTAAAATGAATAAGTCTACAGACTTTCATGGAGGTATCCAAAAATCCAAAAGAAATGTTTCGATGCACACACTGCATCAAAACAAAAATAAATAAATAAATAAATAAAACATGGCATGATAATGATTCACTTGCGTGATCTATTGACTGTTTATCATTTTAATATGGTGCAAATGCATTCCAGTTTTTGGGTCATTACACACATTTAACACATGCCATAGAATTTCGTATGTTAATTGCAAGAATGAACAACATTAATTAGGAAACATGAGGCTTGTAAATGACATGACGATCTTTATTTGTTTCTTTCTCAGCTATGAAAGAAAAAAAAAAACAACTCCTTTTCAATTACCTTTTAGGATTGTACACTGCATTTTTTTGTTTATGGTTCATTATAAACATTTTGGTAGTCTCATAATGTAATTTGAGGTATTACTTAATCACTGTATTGGAGAAACAAACAATCAAAGCTTAAGTATTCAGCACAACTCACAAAATATTTTCTGAAATGAGGCCAAATGAAAATAGATTACCATTTTAGCATTTCAAATTAATTATGCAAATGCATTTTTGGTCTAAGATATAATTTGAGCTGTTAATTCTACTGAGAACAGAATTTCTAATGGCCTGTTTGCCGTTTGTTTTCTCGCCAGTGATGTAAAAAGTATATCATATACATCTAATTATTTATTTATAGTTGAATAAGAAGTTTTGTCTGAAGATAAACTGGGTCCATAAGTAGACATAATGAACACATGGATAGTCAGCTGCTAACTGCTATATAATAAAGAAAAGAGGCTACAATAAGACAGCAGTGCTTTGAAATAACTGCTAATGTCAGGATACTAATATTATAATATACTAATATGTTCACAATGACCATGCTAACAAGTGAATGTTTGGCAAGTATAATGTTTAGCACGTTTACCATCGCTTTTGGCATACTCACATTTACTAATTAGCAAAAGCTGCATACACAGAGTGGGGCTGTTGGAAATGTAATTAATTTTACCAGTATTTACTCACAAACCAAGGATCTGTACATAAATAAATAAATAATAAATACACTCACTAGGATTTTACCTTTGGGCACTATGGATATCTGAACCAAATCTCATGGCAATCAGTCCAGCAGTTGTTGAGATATTTTAATCCAAAGTGGTGGACCAACAGACAGACAAAAAATAAAAATAAAACATCAGAAGATTCTTTGAGATACATGAAAACTACCTGACCTCGCCTGTGATGGAAACATAAGTAATTATTGGTTTCTTGTTCTTCTTTCATTTTAAAATATCATCCCTTCAGTGTGTTAACTCAACAAGCAGGCCATCCTCAGCCATGACAAATGGCAGCTCGTCACATCAGTGAGTCACCATCCCCATCAGGGCTCCTAATGGCTTGGATTGAATCCCTAACACACACACACACACACACACACACACACACACATATACACACACACACACAGCAGTGACATCAATAGCTTTTGATTCCAAATCAGTCACACAGAACAAAAGGGGATGCCGTTCACACCTTACAGCCACAGCTTTCAGCTTTCAGACTAATGAATCCGCAGCTGCTGAATATCAACAGAATATTGACAGAAGGACATACAAACACAATGTGATGATGAGAAATATGCTTGATGAGGACGGTCAGAGGGCAAAGCAGGAGGTGTGGAAGGTCAGGGTATGGGGGATCACAAGAGATGGTGGTGAGGTAAAGACTGAGAGTAGGAGAAGAGAGGAGTGAAATGAAAGGGGGTGAGATTGTGCATGAGAGAGAGAGAGAGAGAGAGAGGTGGGGGAGTGAGATGATGGATGTGAAGACAGGGGAGGGTGCGTGGGGTGATATGACAGATACCTCGTGAGTAACGGCAGGCTTGGGGCAAAATAACTCCTCGCTACAATTACACAGGGGGGCTCTGACTGTGGATTGTGTGTGTGTGTGTGTGTGTGTGTGTGTGTGTGTGTGTGTGTGTGTGTGTGTGTGTGTGTGTGTGTGTGTGTGTGTGAGTGAGGTTACATTACAGTAGCAGTAGCATATACAGTGCATGTGTGCATGTACATTCTGTACATAACTGTAAATGTACATTGAGAGCGAGGCGTAACCGGAGTCAAATTCCTTGTGTGTGCACATATACTAATTATGTAGTGTATGTGCGGGGTCCTATGTGTGTAAGATGTGTATCAGTGCAAGGAACCACGCAGAGCGAAGCAGCACCAGCCAACAGAGGGAAAAGAAAGGATGACAATCGCACTCCTGAGAGACACGCGGTAAGTGTGTGGAAGAAGAAGATGAAGAGGGCAAGGGGGGTGGCTAAAATAACTGCAAAGAGATAAAGAGGTGTCCCAAGGTGAGTTATATAGAGAAAAACCAACAAGAACGAAAAAAGGCACACACAATGCAGCTGAGCTGACAGATAACGATGTATTGACACAAGTGGCCTGCAGGTGAGATTCTTTGCACCTTGGCTACAGCGACTAATCCTTCAACATACTCGGACGCACAGGGTCATCATATACTACATCACTGGACTAAAGAGAGGGAGGAAAGCAAGGGAGGGAGGAAGGAAGGGGATTAGATAGGTGGCCCAATGTGTGCACAAAGAAGGGGAAAAAGGCTAGAGTGAAAGGAATGCAGTCATACTATCTAGACTGAATGAAGGAAGGTGTTAAGCCTGCATGCCAAAAAGAAAAAAAAATAAGGTGAAAGAAGCGGAGAATAATCATTTACATGTATTAAATTGGACTGCATGTCTTATCCTGATTTTTATATTTGGCATATGAAGCTGCCTGTACGTATCCTGATAGCACCCAGATCAGAAAAAAAAAACAAAAAAAAGAAAAAGTCTGCCTGATTGGCTGACAGCTTGATTGACTGATGTCAGATTGTCTGTTAGAGCATGTCTAGAAATGGACTGGAAGTAAACAAATCATGTCCAAATGTATTCTTCACTTCTAAACACTCACAAGCAAAGGAGCTGCTTGTTCATTGGCAAGAATTGTGTTGATAAGAAACTGTTTCAACAGCTAACATAACTTTGTGCCAGGCAGCATTTCATTTTTGTTTATCAGTAACCCTTGAGGCAAGGGTCACATAAAAAGAGGAATCTCAAAAATTGCTATTACAATGTGCTCCTCCACAGACATACAGAAAGGGAAATAGTCCACACAGAACTGCATCACTTCTGTTTCTTGGGGTCAAATCACTGCATAGCTTCAAGGAGAATTTTACTCTTTTGTGCAGAAAGTTGCAAATGTTTAACTTTGACGCTTTCTTATGTCACTGATCAATCCTGCACAACTTGCTATCCAACAATACTTTGAAACCAGTGTAAACCTCTAGTGAACTAGTAGTGTACAAAGAAGAGAAAAAAGAAATTGTTGACCGGCACTCAGGCACCATGAAACGAAGTCAGAGTGGAGAGAACCGTAGAAAGGATGTGGGTGAATATTCACAAGATGAAAAAAGGAAAAGAAGGACGTGAGCAAGGAAGGCAAGACGGGGAGGACAGTTGGTAGGAGTACAAGGAAAGTCAGCAAGAGCAGTTTGTTAGGAAGAAAGAAAACTGGGGGGGAAAAGGAGGCCAGGAAGCCAGACAGGTGAGCAAATAGGGAGGGAATGAAGGAATGGAGTGAGAAAGAATCAACAAGAAGTAAGGCAGGAGGAAGCAAGGTGATTAGGAAGTTGATTAGTAAGGAAAAGTCGGCTAGACAGGAAGCCAAACTTCATCATTACAGAGGAGAAGATGGCAGACTGAACCATCATCATATTCAACATGAAGACATCTCCTCTGCTTGCTCTCTCTCCTGCTCCTGAATGGACAGGATGAATGATTGTTGTGCGGCCGTCAATCAACCATGCAGTGCAGGAAAGCGTGTTTGTCAGTTCAGAGAGAATGTGTACAGCTCTGTACTATAGTTTATTAAAAAACACCCTGTTTGATATGAGGATTAGGATTCATGCTCTATACACACTTAAATAGGCTACAGAGTGCTCAGGCGTGAAGTTAAGAAAGCATTGCAGATAAATGCACACAGCACTGCACATGAACACAAACCCACTCACATTCATTGGCTCTATCCTTTTATATTAGACTCTGTCAAGAATTTTAGCCCCACAGCCCACAGGTAGGCAACATGCAAACATGTACACATGTGTAAGCACACAAATACACAGAGCATTAAAATTGTGTAACATGCTGGTTTTATGTAAGTGTGGAGCACACCCACTCCCTGGGAGTCGACAGTTTGCAGAGCACTGAGGTAAAGAGGAGGGAGGAACAGAACGAAAGAGATGAAGGGAAACCATGACAGAGGGAGGTATAAAAAGAGGGAAGATTGAGAAATGTAGTCTTCATCAAGACCTTCCACTTGTTTTGAACCAGCTTGGGAGATCCGATGACTGCATTGTACATAGTTCTGAAACTTTTAGTTCATTAGTCAATTAGCTGATACAAGATTCAGAAGTGGAACATTTGCCAGTTGTTTGCTGCATGTCATTAATATTTTGTGTTTTCCAAGCTGCTATTGAGACAGTCAAAGCAACTTCAGCTTCTGTAATGTAAAGAATAGAACAGGCAGGCGGGCGAGAAACTCCAAGAGGGATTCGATTTCATTACTAAAAAGTGGCTGTGACTGCAAGCATGGAGTGTCTGGAGAGCCACAGCAGTTCAAAACTTAAATGGCTATAGAGAACTGCTCATGTCCAACTATGCATCCCTAACCAGCGTTGTCCAAAAGATCAGTGGGGTTTTATGTGAGATGATCACAGTGGGTCACAACAAATCCCATTTAATTATCAAAATTGAACAGAAGAAAAAGATTTTGATAAACAAAACTTTTTTTTAACATATTCGATTACTCTTGAGGGTGGTTTCACACCTAATCCATTTGGTCTGATTCAAACAAACTGGTGCAATGTCTGTTTGGTTTAGGTGGACGTAAAAGCTGTCAGTCCAACTGGACCAAACAACAGAACAACGCCGCTTAGGGTGGGTCTTGGTCCATTTCCAATCAAACTACACTGAGCCAGGATTGTTCAAACCTGTAGTTAGTGTGCTATGGTCGATATCAGTGGATGACTTGGTAAACTTGCGTTTTCCTTGTTCTTTTCACATAGAAAAGATTCCCAGTGAAACAAAATGCATCTCTGAAAGCCATGTGAGAACATCACTCATTGGTTAGATGTGCCTGGGGCAGGAGCAAGAATGCAAGCATAAGTAGAAGGATCCTCCAAACATCAAGAAGGTAATCTAAGAAGGCAATGCTTACCAACATCATCGCTATTCAAGGTCAGACCTTGATTCATTCCCCAAGTAGCTGCTAGTGACTGATTTTTGCTTTTTGTGATTTTTGATTACAAACTCTGTGTTCAGATTTGTCCAAATAATTCGTACTGGACTGGATTCTGATTTAACCAGACCAAACAACATGAGTTTGAAACCTCAAAATAAAATTGAAAATAATTATTGTTTGCAGGTGTAAATTAGTCTACTATTATGTGTATATTTATACTATCCTGTTCTTTGTATTTCTATTTGTTTATACAACTAGGTGCTGAATTGTATAGCCTCACAGCAGGAAGGTTCCTTTTTTGTGGAGATTGCATGTTTTCCTTGTGTTCATAGAGGTTTCCTGGGTGGCCTGTGCATTGATTTCCGTTCATTATCTGGAGACTTTAAATTGCCTTAAGGCGTGTGCATGAGTGTTTGTCTGCGTACGTGTTAGCCGTGTTAAGAGTTCTTCCCTGCCTTCCTCCCATCACAGCACGGGAAACTGAATGAATGAATGTACTACACTCTGATCCGTCTAACACCAACAGGCATATTCAAATGCTCCCTTCAGTTTGATGGAGCAGAAAATGTGAGGCGATTGCATCATCCATTTTCCACCAAGCAGGGTGTTGCATTTCCTCCCATCTGCTCCCAGTGAAATATGTGATGTTCCACCATCTATCACCACAGATTCTCATTTAGCCGGGAAGCTCCTGCTCAAGCTGTGTGACAATGTGCCCAGAAAAGACGTCTACGGTACCACAACATGTGTAAACAATTACAAAACATGCTCAGTGTCTGAGACTATCTCCCTTACTGAGCGGAAATTCAGAAGGAACATTTCAGATTTTAGCTAGGACTTTGTGTCTTCGCTTCCAGGCACATACTGTATTTCACAAGAGGGTTCAGAGAAGCAGGAAGGTGAAGCATCCCTGGATTAGATTTAGCATCTTACCCACAGAAACCTCAACACATTTGTTTTTGAGGGGTATTAAACTTTTGATCTTCCAGTTACAAAGAAAGATCTCTCACTTCTACAATATGTTTCTAGACTTTGCTTTTAATAGAACTTGTTCTGGTTTCTGATCTGGTTTCCCTTGAAGCTGTGTCCTATGAGTTTTACAAGAACTTGAGTGTCCAAGTATTCCAAGTATTTAAATTTCACATTAGCTGTTTTGACACTTTTAGGCCACATTCAAACTGACAGTAGCCCTGTGGTAAAAACATAGCCACATTTGAACGGAGCCAGTCCATCAGTGCAGCAGGGGTACCAACAAAGGGACATCCGATAAAGCAATTCTGGGTCGTCACTGCATGCTACTACCACTAAAACCACCAGCTCGCCATAATTTCAAGGAACTAATTCATGCAAAAAAAATTCTACCTTTGTTTAAAAGGTCAGAGCCTTGTTCACGGCAAACATGCATGCAATGACGATATAAAATGGACGCCTTCTTAAAATGTATTTGTGTTTTCTTTAGATGTCATACAGAATTTCTGTTACACAGCGGGACACAAAGCCAGGACCAATCTGTTGCCGTCACTTTACTTTTCAATCTCTCAAGATTGTGTTGATGTGAATTCATGAATACTGGTAAACGAGGTAGCACAACCCACACACATGGTAAAGACAGACTGACAAAAGGACATGTTTACAGGGTTATAAAGAGGAATGGCATTAAGAAGTGAAAAAAACATCTGTGATATTGTAGATGCATGTGTTTGTCTGGCTATGTCTCAATTAAAAATGCTGCCTAGTCATTAAAGAGTGCGACAGATTCACTTGAACTCTTTCAAAGCCATCCCCTTCTCATCACTCCCCTTATCCCATCATTTCCCAATTTCTCTCTGTGCTTCCCATTTTCTCTGTTCCTGTTCACCTTTTTTGCTCTCTGAAGCTGCAGTACAATGGCTCCTCTGTCTTCTTTCAATCTTGTTTCCCTGCCTTTCATTTCTCTGACTGTCTTTCCGTTTTTCATTTTCTTTTTTTTTTATTTTGACGTGTTTATCCTCTGTCAGTTTTTGCTTCTTTTCTCCTGCTTTCAATAACTGCCTACAATTTTTTTATAGTCTCTCTTTTGAAGCCTTTGTTTGTTTTTCCAAGTCCCTCAAAACCTGGCTTGTGGATCAAACAAGACATATGAGGACATGAACTTAGGCTTTGGGAAGCAATGATCAAAATTTTGCACCGTTTTCTGACATTTTATGGGCCAAACAACAAATAATTCAATGAGAAAATGATTGACAGATTGATTCATTAATAATGAATTAATGGATTTCAACAACACAACCTGGTGTGGCCAAAGACACAACGGTGGCAAAGCCACAGAAGCAAGATTAAAGGCTCTACCTTTGCAGAAGACACAACTTCTGACCAATCCATGAACAGCTCCCTCTCTTCAATTACGCTGGTGGCTATAACTTAAGACAAGCTAATGATCCTTTACTAACTGTCTCAAAGCTCTGTAAAGCCAAAGAAAGCTGCAGACTCAGATGATATTTCTCTGTAGTTTCATCACAACCAACCCCTTCCAAATTGTCACATTGCTTCCACGTTGCCATTTGATACATTTTATGATAAAAATATTGATTATAACCACTTTAAAGATTGTTATTAAGTCAGAGTAGTAAGCCATTATTGTCAATTTGTGTTATGTTTACAGTAACCAGGAGACACATGTGCACACTCTCACCGTACACATCTGTCATCCCTCTTTGTCTCAAGGGAATCTTGATGGGAGCCTGATTTTCTCTAGCACTTCAGAAAGCCCTTCTTACTTAACAGCTGTCCACTTGAAGAGTGATAGCTGCAATATCTGTCTTCTCTCTTTCCTCGCCTCTAGTAGCACATATGTTCAAGTTTCCATAACTATGTGATTTTCCTTTTTTTCTCGACATCAATAAAAACTGAAATGATTTAGATTTACAGTAGCTTTGTGTTAGTTCAGCTGCAGAGGGTAATTCCCAATGGTTTTCCATTACCTTTTGTGGGGTGCCGCTTTCAGATCAAATGCCACATTGCACACAGCTCTACTGTAGGTTTACTCTCAAGAATGTCGAACATTTCCTTTGGGCACAAGACTTTTGTTCAATAATTTAATGTTGTAAAATGTAAATGGTGAAAATGCGCAAAGCACATCGATTCTCACGGCACCTTTTTTGACTTAATGATCCAATTGTCCTCAACTTTACAATTCTAAACAGTGTTAATCTTATTATTCAACTGGTTTTCATGACAAAGATGAGCTAAAAGCAGGTCTTTGATAATAAAACCTGTGACGAGAGGTTTGTTTTTGGTGATGAGTCTGAACTAAAATGTAAGTGGTGGGCTGCCAGACATTCAAAGAATGCATATTTACCCCAAGAGAAAAAGTATAGTGATGTGCAGGTCTGGGTTTTGTGAAGAGCCAATCTGCACTATCGGAACAGCAAAAATATCCATTAATTAACGACCTGAACCCAACCTGACAATTGTCAGCACTATGCAGCACTCTCCAAGGGGCAGGTCCTGCTGTCCAGAGTGATGTCTTTTCTTTTCAACCCCAGTCACAGTAACGGAAAGATCTAGGCAAAGAATTGTTCCCGACGTGTTCTGTTGAATAGCAGCAAAAAAAGTAACCCATCATTAAAGACATGTCTATTTTCCTCTCTCTCTCTCTCTCTCTCTCTCTCTTTCTCTCTCTCAAACACATACTGTACATGCACTGCATACACAAAAATAAGATACAAAAAAAAAAACTACTACAACTAAAATCTAATGACTTTTTATTAACTTTCATTGACCAAAACATTTTGAGTCAACTAAAACTAGACAAACATTTTGAAGAATAAAGATGACTAAAATCTACAATAGCTGCCAAAATTAACACTAACAGGAACACTAAAAGTAAGTGTTGTACTGAGTTGAAGCATCCAAAATAATATACTTGTTCATTTTGTGTTTACAGTCATTTTCTTTTTAGACTCAGCCAATCAGCTCTTGCTTGTTCCTCCAAAACGATGATGTAAATCATCTTTCTGCTGATTTTCAATCGCTGTTTATTGTTGTAATAAATAAAAAAATGAAAAAACACCCTGGCAATGTTTAGTCATGTTGGACTGCACTGCGAATAAAACATTGTTGAATTTGCCAGAGAATGACAGGGATAAGAGAGGAGGTAGATGTGAAGGGTACGAACAGATGGAGATTACTCAGGCTGAGCAAGAAATTTAAAAAAAAGAAACCAACAATCAAGGTAAAAAAAAAATAAATAAAAAAAGGTGGTTGAATTTCATTAAAATGAGAAAATAAAAATAAATACTGGGTACATCTGGTTATATGACACGTTCTGCTCCAAAGCATTTGCATGAGCCTTACTTCCCTTATTTTGTGAAATCATAAAATGTTTCACACCACAGCTCTTTGACTACAATGACATTCACTTGTTGTTCCATTTAGTGAGTGTCAGCGATCGCAGCAGGTGAGTCAACTATTTGATTGACGATTGTAATGAGAAGAATACAAATTACGTTTTATTGTGGAAGAGAAACCATGGTGGCTATAACAATGCGAAAAGCCCTATAGGCTTGTAAGAGGCGATCTGAGATGCTGCTGCGGTCATCATGTCTGTGTCTGTCTCAGAACGATATGTAAGATATGTATTTGTGCAAGTAAGTTTTACAAATGTTCGATATTGAATTGGTTGTCTAAAGCCTGATGCAGTCTGATTCTTTTGTTTATTGGAACTTAACCAGCTTTTCTGCTACTTTACAGCAGAATATCTGAATAACAGACTCACTTCATCTCTCTTAGAGTATCGTTTTACAATGACCAGGCCTCTACATGTAAATTGCCGCTGTTGGTTAAAAAACTGTATTTTAACATCCGTATTTGGTCAATGAAAAGTCCTGTAGATGAAAATACACTGTCCACATCCTGACAAACTGTGCTGACACAACAGTCCTAGACTAACACCAATTTCTCCAAGGATATAAATCTAAATGTGTAAGATGAAGGGACAAGTATTGGAAAAAGCATATAAGTGTCAAAATCTGGTTACACTGATGCGCAACCTCAAATCTGGACCAATTTCTGTGTCTGTAACGTTTTTGTAAAGGTTTTGGACCACTATAAACACATGACATTATAGAAATGTAAAATGAATAATCACTACTACATGTCACAAATGAAAAATGAAAAATGAGCTGTTGAGACCGGCCTCAAGATCGCTTTTGGAAGGTCTCAGTTTCGTCTCAGAATTGACTGTATTTAACTTTATCTTGTCTAGATCTTGAACAAAGAGGACTCAGGATTTTATTTCAAGATTAGTCAAGATCAAAACTACGGGGATATTACTACTGTTTCCTATTATTAACTTCATAATGTCTAGTTTGTCCTGCCATGGTTTCATAATTAACTGAAAATACTTTCACACTTCAGGTGGAACGCAACTTTCACTTTTACTTTACGGTGGACCGAAGTTGGCGCACCACTGAGGAGAGTAAAACAAATGACAGTGAAAGCGTCTGAGAAACAGTTCAAAAAGTTGTTCTATGGTCTGTTGAGTAAACACCTGCGTGGCACAGAAAACAGTAGAGGTCAGGTCGAGGTTTAAGCTGAAGGTTTAAGGTTTTAGCTGAAAAGTTCTTTCAGCAAATGAAACTCAGTATTTTATAGTGAGTAGCATTAAAAAAATGTTAACTGGTTCAGTTTTGGGACTATGAACTAGAAATAAAAAATGCACCCTCCTCTCTTGTTACACCGTCCTTCTGTGGGAAATGCTTTACGTTGTTAAACTCCAATTGCTCCTAATAACCAGCTGTAGGCTGCTCTCACTCAAGCTGCCTCTAAGAGAGAGAGAGCTGCACATGTTGCCTGCTGAGAAATAAACTGTTGTCAATTCAGGATACCTTATCATTTCCTAATAAATAAATAAAATAAAGAGTAGTTAAATAAATAATGCTACACAATAAATAGCAGGCTTCAAATAGAGCCTGTGATCAGTGATCAGTATTGTCCAATACAGCTGCCAACGATCAGTGATCGGCCCCAAAAATCCCGATCCCGAGCACCTCTTATATTAATCATCAAGAATTCAGCCAAGCCGTTGTAAACACAGTATTTTATATATGAAAATGTATGTAAAGAAATCTTGTCCATGTCATAACCATTTATACCTTTACAATCAGTGTGTTTATGATGAAAGTGCACTATATTGATGCATTTAACTTTAAAATGTGCAACGTTTTCTTTGGGGCAGCAGCCCCTAGACACCACTAGTAGGTCTGAGGTCCATCCACTACAGTCTCACAAAATCCTCACAAATGAAACTAATAACTTAACTAATAACTAACTAATGTTTGTTACTGTGAACCGCTGTCAGCCATCACTGCCCTTCTTCACACGCACTCCTAGAAAGTGATTGTATCAGACGTCAGCCAAACCTCTGTAATAAAATTTGACTCCCTGAATCACAAAGACTTCATCTGTAAAACAGCATCCAAAAGAAAACACACAACAGTATATAAATTCTACAATACGCTTACTGAGAAGTGGAGGCATCACCCAAAGAGATTTGGCAAATATTAGCTATGTTAGGTACCTAAATAGGCTATGTACACTCTGGTCTCAGCCTTTATTAGGTTTCGCCCTGCCTTGGTCTCAGTTTAGGTGGTTTTACAACACATTTATTGTTCCAATGTTTGTTTTATACTTCTTCCTCTTCCACTGCTATGTGTTATACTTTTTTTTAACCGTGCATCCCTGTTTAACCACTGTGTCAATGACTCAAACTAAATCCATTATAACTAAAAGAAAAAAGCAGCAAAAGAAACAAAATAAGTATAGTTTTAGCTTAATCTGTTGCAATTAAACTGTAGATATATATTTTACAATGATGATGACAACCATTTAACCTTTTGACAGATCTGATGTCACTGATGAGCCATCAGCAGGCGAGTCCCTGCGCTGGATGATATTGGATCATATCTGACATTCAAACGCCTCTGCAAGAGCTAGATGCAACTGTCTGTGGGAGTAGAACTACGCAGGAGCCATTGATTGCCTTGTGGGCGTGCTAACAACCATATTTTGCTTCACAAAAAAAAAAAGAAAAAACATGTAATAGGTCTTTACTGCTACACTGATGCATCTCAGCATTCTATCACTGATGTAAAAATGTGGTCACAAATCAGCAACAAAAAACTGAACAATGAGAAACAAACACAGCAGAATGAACGTTTGTTTGTTTAGATAATTTGCCATGTTATGGCAATGCACACGTTTTGTCACATTTATGCCTGTTTTATCCCTTTGCAATCAAGACAAGAGCAGCAGAAGCCTTAAGTGTGCCGCAATCATTATTTTAGTGAACTTCACCAATTTTATCCAACAAAGCAAGAATAAGTGAGCATTTGTCAGCATATTCAGGTGTCAGCACCAAGGATGCTTTGCATACCACATCTAATTAGCCACACACCATTCCACACATCCATCTGTCAGTGGTTTAGAAATTAATGAAATTGTGCATTATTAAGTGGTTCACAGTCAAATACATTTTTATAATTTAAAAGTGCTGGATGTGGACATCAAAAATACATATTTGCAGCACTGTGGCTGGCAACTGTGACAACGGGCAAAAAAAAGTCGCCCCACAGGCCAATTACAGATACAGTTCTTGGAGCCATTTTTGACGTCCTTCTATATAAATACTATAAATACTCAGCTTAATGAGCCGTGTCAGTTGCTTGCTGTATGTAGAACAACATTTTGTTGTAATGCTCCATTCATCTTGCAGCTAGTTAACCCTGGTGGTTAACCATTTCGCAAATGAGGCTTAACATTCTGCATCATTATTGTTAAAGACAAAAGAAGCATGCCAGACTTGAGCTACAGTTTGACGATTAAGAAAATTACAAACAGAAACCTCATGTTCTGTGTTAAATTATAATAGTTGCATACCCTACTGGAGACTCTATAACTAGTTTACATTGTCTCCAGTTATTCTACAGTACATGAATGCTACTAATTTGTTTTGCCAATTACAAGCACAGGACTTTGACAATCAACACTGAGGGTTAATCTCTTGAGTCCCATCTGTTGTTAGGTTTAGGCCACTATAACACTTGGATAAGGATTAGGATTGCAGTTTTGGTTACATATAAACGAATGTCATGCTGACTTTTTTTTATATTTAACTCTCTTAGCCTATGTAGTGTGATTCTTAAAATAACACCAGTAGTATCTTTGACTAATTTGAATAAAAAAGATGAAGTATAAATATAGAGGGATAATTCCCAGTATGAAATGAACCCATGGAAAGATTCATTGCTTTGATTCATCCTTTTACTCTTCTACTACTACCCTTACTAGTATTTTTGTCATCTGCATTTCGTCATCCCTCAAGCTTTAATTAACACAACAAAGGGCTCCATGTCCCCCGATGACGGCACTCAGAGGAGAAATTCCTTCTCAGCTAAGTCAATGAAGCCATGCAACGGGCAGTACACATAAAAGGCACATCAAAGATGATGTTTAAATTCTCATGGAGGCATAAAGAAAAGGTAGAAAATAATGAACACTGACAAAAATATTCATAGAGACTGCATAAAGTTTCATAGATCAGTTACACTGAAATCTGTTGATGTTGGTTCTAGGGAATGTAACACATAAGTTGTATTATTTTTTGCAGTTTTGTTTTATTTGATATATATATTTATTTATTTCAGTTTGTGGACATCAATAAAAAGAAAAACTACAGACACATTTGTTGATATTTTGCTATAAAAAGATGAATACCCAACAAATGTTGGGTTGAGACATTTTTTAAGCTAACATAATAACAAAATAACATATAGAGACATATCTTACTGGTTAAAAAGCATATTACGCTTCACCAATACCAACAATTCTCCTGGCTCCCTACATAGATTCAAGCGAAATTGTTTTAATGACAACAATGAGACAAACTAAAATGACTGTGACAAAAATGGTAACAAAAATACAGTTGCAAACAGCAGCAATTATAGCAGAAAGAAAGAAAAGCAGGCTAGCATCGCTAATTATGATCCTCCACACTGTCCAGCTTTGAATAGGCTAAAGAACAGAGGGAAACAGAGGGAAAATCACCTCCTCCTTCAGGCCAAAGCCATTATAACAGCTGGATCCAATGAGCCAGAACCAGCAAAACTCTTTAACCAATGGGGACATAGATCTGTTGTGTGTCTATGTGTGCGTCCCTCTGGCCTGGCTGCTGGACTCCCCATGGCCAATTTCCTTGTAATGTTCCCTCTTCCAACCACTGCTTATTAGGCCAGCTGCCAGCCATTCTAACTGCACTCTGGGGGACAAAAAAGCAACAAGAACATTGCCTTACAAAACTAGTGCACTGGCCAGAGCACAGAGAGGTACACGAGAAGGAGTTGAGTTTAGCTGAAAGAAATTTTCCAGAAGGGGGATTTGATTTGATGGTCAGAAGTCACTGGTGAGGTTAGGTTAGAGAACAGAGGCTTGAAGAAAGAAAGCAGTGGAATTTGAATCTGCCCTCACTCAAACATGTGCGTGCATGTTTTAGATGATATGTGGGGATGGGTGTGTGCATACCGCGTACATGAGGACATCCAAGTGTGAGTAAAACCAAAGCACAAAGACAGCAATTGAATCTGTCCTTAGTGTTGTGTGCGTACGTCATGGATGTGTGTGTGTGTGCATGATGGATCATAGAGAGAGACCTCAAAGAGGTCAAGGGGGTCAACCTCCTCCATCTGGAGTGTGACATCCTCCCTCATTCTCGTCCCCCTCCTCTTCATTCTGCTCTATGCTACCATTCATCCAAATCACAGTCTTTCTCGCTCACTCACAACACAGAAGCAGCTCTCTCTTATGTCTTTGCTCTCCAACTGCCTGGCAGCCAGAGCACCTTGGGACTAAAGTGACTGTTGGCAGTTTATAAAGTGACTTTCCTCTCAGGAAGCTTGATATTTGCTTAACTGTACCACAATGCTGTCATTTTACTCTAACAGCCCGACAGTTTGGCTTATTAGGGAGCCACATAAGGCAAATCAAACAAAACACAAGTGATGTTTTCGCACAGCTTTCTTCTGCAAGTTTTCTTTAGGGTCAACAGGCTCCTTCTGTGACTACAGCCACTCAAAACGTCTTCAGAAGGTTTACGGGACTTCTGTATAGGACATTCTGTATATTTTACATGTTGAAGTCACACAAGAGTTTTGAGAAATGTTACAAAATAGGGGCATGGAGTTTGAAGAGGACTTTACCAGGGTCACAATCAAGTTGCACCTTGGTCTTAAAAGTTAAAAAAAACAGTGGCAATGATGGCAACAGTGACACCAGAGAAAAGACTAAGACATGACTTGCTAAACCTTCGCAGATGCATGAAGCCACCACACAGATGTAACCAGAGCTCCTCACACCACCAATTATCAGTCAGAACCTGAGTCACTCTTTGGTCTCTAGGGCCACTGTGGGAAGGCCACACAGCTTACCAATAATAACAACATCAACGAACACACTGTACAGTGTTCCCCGCTCTTTTCTTCTCATTTTTCAATTTCATTTGTATTTTTGCTTCGTCCACTTGGAAAATGTAAGAATACACTTGTTTGACTTGCAGTGTAGCCATACTTAATAAAGATGTAATAAATAACAGAACAGAGAGATAACCAATATAATACCTGATTTATTTATTAGTCTGGAATTAATATCTTTATGTTGTCAGGGATCTCATTAATGAAATTATTTCATTGTCTATGAAAACATAGATTTAAGAATACTACTCATGGCATGTAATTAATTTTATTTAATAATGTGTGATAAATGTTAAGATAACTGCAAATGGACAGTGCAGGGTACTTAAACATTGTTACGGCAAAGTGGCGCATAAATCTAACTTCTTGGAAGACAAAAGAAACGTTGGATTTATCATCATGAGTCATCAGGATCTTGTTGCCTTTTAAATGTCAAACAAACAGCACCAAGTAAACAAAGCCACAGTTTCTCATAATGACCAAAAATAGGTGCAATATATATGATTTCTAATGGAGCGTATAGCAGTTGAATAGCACTGATATTTCAAACTGTGACAGATGTCACATGCGTTAGAGAGACCTCCTTCCCCCTGTCAGTCTGTTTTTCGCTGTAAATCATGAGCTACAGTATCACTCTGCCCGTGCGCTAGATCCATTTAACCACAAAGAAGTGATAAGGGAGAGATCTATAATCGCTGACTGACACGGGTTATCGCAGTGCCACAGAGGGCAAAGGGATAATACAGAGAGGAGAGAGAGGATGCGAGGATGAGTGAAACGGTGCAGCAGGTGATGAATGGGAGGGGAGATGGTACGTTAGTAGCAGGATTATGGAGGCAGGGCGTGAGAGAGGAAGAGAATAAACTGCAAGGAAACAGAGATGCACTGTGAGGTTATAGTAACAATTCACTCGATTTTCTCATGAAATGAAATTCTGTTTTTGCCCCTCGGACAGATGAAATAAAATTGTGATTCAGCCAATTTGTAAATGCTTTTACCTGCTGTTCAGAGTGCACAGTGTAAGTTAAGCCATTCTCAGAAAACCGCCTCTGTCACCCAATAAGCAGCATAGAAACGGAAAAGAAAAAAGAAAAATTCTCCTTTTATATCTACAGTGGGAGCGGGTCCTCTTTCATGGAGGCCAGCATGTTGACACACTGTGTTTCTACAGTAGCCTTGAACAGACAAACTAAATACTGACTCTAGACAGGGCCTTTCAAGTGTTGTTTCTCCTTTACACTAGGAAGGTGAGGTTGATGTGAGGACATTGCAATGCAGCGATTAGTCCATTAGATGCAACTAAATTCTACACACTGGACCTTTAAAGTGATGGTCTTTAAGACTTTGGTCTTAAAGAACCAGTGGAGACATATAACAAAATTGAACACTTAACGTGAAATATGACATTAAAAAGGAGGATCATGGCCAGCCAATTGACATGAGATCTGCTTCCGTCAAAGTGAGCTTAGTGTCTCTGTACTATGCCAATACAGCCAGCCGTAGATGAACATTACAGTGTGTACACAAATGGTCATGCCCTGTTTTGATCTTTCCATGGAGATTTCCTCATGTTGCAGTGTCCTTGTCATCACACCGGACATCAGCGGTAATTTCTCCCACTCTCCCAGATAACCAGACCAAAGCACCTGTTCAGAAATTCAAAATTGTGAGCACCTTTGGTGGAACAATTTATTTATTAATGACCACAATACTGAAAGGCTGTGTTTTATGTTTGTTATAACAAGAATAAAACAGAATATTCCTGTTTATGTAACACATTGGCATCTTTTGTACTCTTCACAGCAGGTGGTGAAAAACTAGCTAGTTCGTAGCATGAGTCAGGCTAATTACAATTAAAATAGCCTAAAACCAGAAGTGTCTCAAATACACTCATAGGCTGCAGAGATGGAAAACTCTATCTGAATGATCATATGATCACATGAATGATCACCTGCCACATACATACACAGGTTACCCAAAAGCTACATGGGGAAGGCTCGGCCGGTAACGCACAGGTGGAGTTAGGCTGTGGGTGTGCTAACCAGAGGTGGAAGTTGTCAGAAGGTGACCATTGTCATTAATAGTGCATAGTTCAGCATAGTTTGCCTCCACATCTACAAATGCAAATTAAGACTCTACAATACAAACAGAAAGCCATATATCAACAAAATCCACCAACTCATCTGAGATGGACTTAGGGTAAGTGGAAACGAGTGCTGGGGTCAGACGTCTACAGTTTTTTGAAATTATGAAAACGTACGCTTTACAAAGTGTTCCAACCTTTGGAATTGGGGTTGTAATGTTGGACAGTTTTGGCCTGGGTGCCCTACATTTTGGCTGCAATGCCCTTAATAAATTTGTATTTATAAAAGTTCAAAGTGGCCCTGCGCAAAAAATGAATTAATTCCAGGACTGCAATACCATTGACCCTGTTGAGATGGACACAAAAAACCGGGTTACTGGGAGAGATCAGGTTACAGCAGGAAATCATAGTACAACCTCTGCAGTAACCTGGTTACTGTAACACCTCTGTTTACATGTAGCTACTCACTAATCACATTACTCCCCTAAATATAGCCATATGTTGGTGCTACTTACAATGCAGAAAAAGAACAGGCACTAGTGAGAGTGCGTAGTTTGGAAATGTGTGTGGATTTAACTATATTTTCATGTGCATTTCAAAGCTATTATTCTTTATTTCACTTTTCATTTCCTGCTTTAATCAGACTTTCCTTACTTTAGATTCAACACAACGCTGCTACCATTGATTAGCGCTAAGAGAAATGATTGATCAGTCAATAATAATTGATATCTACTTTCCCTTTAGGAAAGTAAGATTCTTTAACCCTGAGATGACACTATAAAGTCAAATTGAAATTAAATGTTAAGGCTGACTCTCACGTGATTTTCATGATGACTTATATTAATCTGTATCAGTTTTTCAAAATTGAAATACTTTTGGATGTGGGAGAAAGATATCAGAAATTCTGTTGCTTAAGGACAGTTTCAGTTCATGACAACTTGGGTCAGGTTTTTGTAATTTTGACTTCTTCTCATGGGTTATGATGACTCAAAAACACGTCTACCAGGCAAGTTGTAAACAAGCCAACAGCCAGACTATCTTTATTTAGAGGTAAAACTGAACGTCTTTGCACTTGAAATGTCAGAAATAATCTTCTATAATAAATAAATAATCTAATAATTTTTTGCTGTTTTCTTTGCTACTCCACATCATTTTGGCTGACATGAAGGTGTCTTTAAAAGTGGATGATCATCTGACTGCTTGTGTTTCTCGCTCCACCAGAAAGTTTTTTTGAGTTATGTCATCACACTCCAAGGCGTCAGCCATTAACTTAGTGAGAAGAATCTTATTTTATCAAATGGAATGATGGCCAAAAAAAAAACTACCAAAACAAACCAAGGCTGTTGCTTTAGAAGCATGTAAAACCTCTATTTGAGCCCACGCTGCAACAAGAAGAATCTATGTTCCCGCTAATAAATGGAATTCCTATAACTTAAATTAGAGATAGAAAGGTTGCAGATGGTGTGCAGGTGAAGTAATGCAACAGCTTTACAGATGGTTCAGAAGCAGAAGCAAAAATAACAGGATACAGTGTGCCAGTAGAGGTGGGTGGATCTGGTTTGGTTGCAAAGGCAGAGAGAGAAACCAGGAGAGAGAGAGAGAGAGAAATAACGTAGAAAGATAAAAGCGTTTTGAAGGGCACAAATTACATGGTTCCAATAAAAATGACTAAATATAATTAAAACCACAGGCATTTAGACTCAAACATGCACTTGCTCTCTCTCTCTGTGTGTCTCTGAAGGCCATGTGTCTCTTTTGCTTCATGGCTCCCTTGTTTCCTCTCATTGCTCATCCCTCTCTTCTGTCTATCTTTCTGTGCTCGGCTTTGCTTTTATTATCAGCTGACTGCCACAGACACTGAGTAACCACTTCTGACAACCAGGTGTGGAATGACAGGGACACACACACACACATTCTTGCACCCAGACACACACACACACACATTTTAACAGCACGCGTGCAATCATGTGCTTCTATAAACATAAACAGTGGAAGACACCAGCAGATACGAACAATAAGACTGTCGCACACACATGCGCACACCATGGTCCCTCAAAAAGAAGCAGTGGGAGCAGCAAACATTGATGGCGATATTGCAGGCTGGTTGGAAATGAGGGTGGGGGCGAGCGAGGATTAATTACAGGTACGAAGGAAATAGAGAGAAGAGAGGACAGGAAGAAAATATGAGGAAAAGACAGCAACGAAACAGTACAGTGTAAGTTGAGGAGAAAGACGAAGAGAAGAGTGAGAGAAGTAGTGTGGCAATGTTTAATGGATGCAAGGGACTCCCCCATGCTAACAAGTAAAAGTAAATTAGAGAGATTGTTGTGTTTTCCTAACAAGGAACCTCTTGTGGTTATACAGTACAAAGATACAACTGTTCGATCAGAAAACGGTCATATAAATCTTTCTTCTACTGGTCATTTAGAAGAGATTTGGGCAGCAAAGACAAGGGATGTTGTCCTGCTGCTAAATTATGAAACATGTAAGTTTTCATGTGTAAGGTCGCAGCATAATCCACTCGCAAAGAATATGACAGATGATCATTTGTGGAGTTCCAAACTTCTACATGGTGACTGACCTTTTTAGTGTCTTTACAGGAGAGAGAAAAGAGGAGAAGTGGCTTCAATATCACTGCAGACATACTGCAGCCAAAGCTGAGTAGATCTCACATTCAGTACAGGGCCTGCGGTTGTGAATTTGCAACAGCAGAAATTGAGTTTGAGAACTCTCTCACTTTATTTAGATTCCTGGTTAGGCAAAATGTAGCTTCCTGTGTTACATTTTTTGGATTTTTTCCAAAATATTTGGGCCACTTGCCGATGCAGATACTGATATATGCACATATTTTTTCCACCTCATTACAAAGAACATCAGCTCTCCTGTATTGGAATTAACATATGATTATGCCTGATCTTCTCGTGGTGGCTAACTTATAGATGCAAACATTAAATACAATACTTTTCAACATGTACACATTCACTGGGCAGGAAAGAATACGACTGCTGGCAGCATTTTTTTTTTTTACTTGCACTTTCTCTTCACAAATTTGTCGCAATGATCGGGATGAAGGCTCTTAAGATGGTCAAATTAATTTGCAGTCTTGAATGAATGGAGTTTAATTGGCTCCTCCTTGCATGACCGACGCTTAGCAATCATTGCAACTTTCCTCTCAGGTTCGGACACACTGTGGACACACAACATATATACTCGCATTGGATGTGAAAAATAGAAGCGTCATCTTATCGGCGTGTCATATTTGCAGAAATTTTAAAGTATTGTTACACCTACATTCCAGACTAATTTATTATTCTTAACTAGTACACTAACTGTTGCACTGAGACCAACTTGCATTACAGTAAAGCCGTGCTTCACATTGTGGTTGTGTTGCATTTTTGTTACACTCTGTCCATGTTGCATTGTGTTCTCATTGCGTTGCATCATATGGAAGAGCCAAACTTCAAAGAAAATCTGTAACAAATTCTTCAAGTTGTTCACATTGAAATAATGAGCAGTAACCTTTATATTGGTTGTTTTCTGGAGTAATGACTCATGTATAAGTTACAAAATGACACACATGGAATCCACATATACCATGAAGTTATAATTCCAAAAATCTTATTATGCAATTGGGTCAAATATCAGTGAAAATTGCATATAACTGTAACCTTGGATGCTTGTATCTGGTTGCTATTTGTGGGTTTACTGTAGGTTGTCTCAACTCAGGTTTTGTTTACACTTTGGCACAAATACCTAAGCTTTATGCATACTGATGAAGCATGAACAGATGCCTTTCCCCTCTGCTCCGTGTTCACAATAAGAGCACTCCGTGGAGAGGACAAACAAAAACACAAGAGCAACAATGTTGTCCAAGTAACTTCTTGCCAATCTCGCCGTCAAAATGGCAGATGGTAAAAATGTATGACTGAGCAAAAGATGTAGAGGAAGTGCGGATGTAGAAATGTACACATTATTAAGAAGTGATATATCTGTGTGCTGTGCGCTGTGCTCAAGAGTCTCACGTGTCCCATAATCCCCCATCGCTATGGTATTCTCTACCAATTAGCCTACAGAAATATTCCAGAGGCACACACACACATGCAAAGGTCTAATCAATCCAGTTGATTAAGGCGCTGGTCTGAGACAACTAGTCAATTATTTGCGGGAGTATCTGTGTGTGTATGATTACTGCTGCATTCTAGCAGCGTAAATGTCAGGCTTTCTCTTAATTTAATCGCTTTTGCATGACAGTCATTTTATCTCATTCCATGCACAAAATATAATATCCACCAGCACAAACGCACACATCTTGCAGAGCTGCAGGCATCAGCGTGTGTCTATGTGTGATCCACCCCTCAGAGGAACACAGTTCAGCCCCTGCTGCTGCATTATTATCCAAAGTCTCAAAGCACAAAGGGACACGTGAAAAAAAGACAAATCACCTTCCTCTTCTAAGGTTTATGTAATGACATTAACCAGAGAAAAAACTGCATTACTCCCACATCAAGTAATAAGCTTCACTTTCCGTTGTAGAGTAGGGCAAATGTAGATTTTCCCGGCAGCACTTCAAACACTGTAATGTTTTATTTCACAACTAGTTATGTACTATTCAGTATGATCATTTGATGCACAGACTCATACATGCTGAAACACGTTTGATAAACAATACTTATTTTATCACTTTGGGGTGATGTTTCTCATTCTGTGGTATTACTTCAGACGATGTCATGCCTTTATATTAGTGCAGCAGCAAGGCTATTTAGAATGAATGAAACTGAATTCAATTTAACTGGAGTTCAGATGCAACTTCCATTTTTAGAGATCTTGCCTTTAGTCCTAAATCACCCCTTCATACAGATGTCTCACCTGAGATTGGAACTCCAATAATCTAATCCCCCAAATGAACCCTAATCTCTTATTTTCTTCTTTTCCTTCCAATAGTGGATTTTTAAAGAGGAGCATATCAGTTCAACCCATAGCTCATTCAACATTCATTTTCCTTGCTGCAACAAGACACAGTACCCTACAGTTTACAGTATTCGAAGTCCTCTTGGTTTGAACAGAGTGTGCTTACAGTAATAAAAAAAAAAAAAAGAGCTAAAATGCTAATAAGCTGCCGATTATGCAGCAATATACAGAAAGCAGGGGCTATTTGTATAGCAGTATAATTACACCGACACTCTGAAACTACAACACGGAGTCAACAAAAATACCCAAAAGAAAAAAGTTGGTAAGGCAACACATTTTAACATACTGGTTCCTTTTTTCCACTCACTCTCATCATTGCCTTCGTTGTGTATTAGCATTCTATTGAAAATGTTCTCATGCGTGCAAAGATTCATCAGTCATTGAAATGGCTAAGTTTTGTCCCTACTTGGCAATTTCCAGAAGTGCTGGCTCAGCTGTTGAAGAAGTGTTGAAAAGGGACCGCTAAAATCACATTTGAAGACCGGAGAGGGAAACTTATACCAAATGCCAGAGAATAAATTAAAATTTGGACCGTGGCTGGAAAATTTACTCAGGACAAAATGATATGTTAAAAAAAAAACACTTTATATGAAAATACTGCTGCTTGACAAAGATCAGTGTGTACAAACTGAACTACAGCTCCACACAATCAGTCTCTACATGCTCCTATGAAACCAGTGGAGTACGAATATCATGTGGGCCTACTTAATTAATACATGCAGTTTGGCATTAACAAGCAGTTGAGAAGCTGTACGATCCACCAGTCAAAGTGGAAATAGAAACGTTAATCCCCTACCCTGTTGACTATGCATTTTTGGCTCCAAATGACCAACCACCTCTGAGCAGTTTGAGTCAAGGAAGTGCTCTGCTGGTGTCAACTCGCCATAACAATTTGTGTGTCCTAGGAGCACAGCCTCCATAAATGAAGGAGACAGGAGCCTATATATAGATATGATGGAGGGAGAGGCACAAACACTCCACGACAAACACTATTAAGGCTGGGTCAGAGACAGGACAGGAATAGCACTTCACACAAACAACCTGAACCGAACAAAAGAAAAAAAAAAAAAAAAAGTGTTCAAACATGCAGACAGTGCGAATTATTAAAATTATGTACTGCCACTGATAGAACTTACAGAAAGCTTATTGTTAAATCAGGTTGCATGTTCAGTAGTGGTCTTATGTAGTCAATTAATCAATTAATCCATGACAGATTAATCGAGGAAGACAATTATCAAGCAGTTTTCTCTGTTGTACGTTGCTGTATACAAAAGATTTTGTTTTGAGCTAAATTCTAATGTTAGCATGCAAAATGCTAACGCCAGAAGCACAACAC
This sequence comes from Sciaenops ocellatus, assembly GCA_033000465.1. Taxonomy (NCBI): domain Eukaryota; kingdom Metazoa; phylum Chordata; class Actinopteri; family Sciaenidae; genus Sciaenops; species Sciaenops ocellatus. Next base: position 19,237,888 of record CP136867.1, read on the forward strand.
ACAAAGGGCAGCTGAGGATGGAAATGTCATTAACATTGCAAGTATTTTGTCATTAACCAGAGATATTGCACAATATTTTGAATGTCCGTATAAGATTTAATGGCAAGTGATTTAGTAATTGTTGAGATTTTTCATCTGGCCCAAACTGGTGGGCCGTGTGACAGACAAATATTACCAGCATTTACTGGGAAAAAAAAATAATTTTCAACCATTTAGTTTTTCTTCCGTTACCTGAAGCTACAAGAAAAGAAGTTTAATTTTCAACTGACATTTGGCCGGAGAGGTTCAGACTTAATGGCTTTGTGTACTTAAAAGATCATTTCTTTACCTTTGATTTAGTCAGCACACATTTTAACAATGTGTAGAATAGGCACAAAGTAAGGGAAGCGATGTGTGTAAATCCCATTGAAACTTTATTATATCATAAAGTTGATGGCCTGTGTCTTCTTGATTTATGTGTCAAATGAAAGTCTGGACCCTACGTGTTTTTACAGTATTCTACTCATAAAATCTCTCATAATGGCGGTAATGAGAACAATAAAAAACAAAATGTGAAGAAATAATATTCACAGTGAGGGAGTCCCTTGTCTCCTTGTCATTTGCTCTGTTCGTCAGCTGCATTCCCTGACTGCATCTCCTCTACCTGTCAGCCCCCCGGCACTCAATTCTTCTTGCACCACTGGACTGCACTGAGTGTGTGTCTGTGTGCGCACATGTGTGTATGTGAGTGTGCGTATGTGTGTGTCTACAGCTGGCCCAAACCTTCCCTGTGAGGATGTTTAAAGCCTTTTGGGATGGTTGGCAGGATAGCAGAGACAACACTTGTGTGCATGTGTGTGTGTGTGTGTGTGTGTGTGTGTGTGTCAGTCAGCCTTGTCTCCTGAGGGCAATAATGATCTGCGGTCAGGGTCAGAGGCCCTGAGTTATGAGAACATATTGATCCCAGTGAGCCTTGCAGTGATTGAGGGTTGTTTGTGTGGAGAGTAGCTCCCATTACCAAGCTCGGAGTGCTACAGAGTGGACGCAAGGAGAAACCTCACAATTCGTCTTCCACAGGTGATGCGAAACACACTGTCATCCCTAAGTGCATCCACTCTAGTGGCACATGGTCTTGTGAACAACCTGGATTATCCATAAAGACAGCGCAACACATCGTTTCATCAAGGTTTCCCCCTGGGAAATTGGTTGGGAAGAGGTGTACTGCTCTAAATAATTACTGCAAAGCAAATAGAAGGTGTGATTGATCTATCAATCACCTGCTGAGCTGAAGCAAACAGATCCTGATGCATCTCATCTTGTTATCAATGTAGTTACAAGATCATGATTTCAACAGTCGCCTCGCTTATTGAACACATAGCCTTTGCTGTGTAATGTAACACCACTGCTCATTTTCCCTGAAGTTATTATGGCTGATATTAGGGCTATTAAATTATATTATACTATTATAGTTCATAAAAATTAAGTTGGCAAAGGTGCTCTTTATTTCAGGTGCGGCGCCTTAACAATAAAACACTGTGGGAAGCCTTTATCTGAAGTATGCAACTAACGATTATTTTCAATATTAAAGAATTTCTAGATTCAGTGATTCGTCAAATGTACAAAATAAGTGAAAAATGACCCATCAGTTGTGATGGGGCACGTTTCACACCTAGAGGTCAAGGTGAGGTCTTCAAATTCTTTGTTTTGTCCGAACAACAGGGCAAAACGCAAAGGGAATTAATATGCAGTGAAAATAAGGAAATCCCAACGTTTCACATTCTGTTATACTTCTCTGCACAACTGTTTATTTTCTTCTTTATTTTATATATACAGCATGGTGTTGAGGTTTGAGAGGCATCCTCTGTAAGCTTGTGTGACCCCATGGTTACCCATAACACCCTTCCCTGCGTAGGTTCACACAGAGGTTCCATATATTTCCGAAGAAACTTTAGTTTCTAGTTTGAGAGCGGCACAGTTACTAAATCGTGTGTATGGGGATGGCAGAAAAAGTGAATGATTTAAAAAAAATACCAACAAGTAGTATGTGCCTGCCTTTGATAAAGTCTAATAGTCACCACCTCTCTGCAAGATTTCTCAAAACACCTTGAGGCAACTGAGGTCTAAAAAAAAGCAAAATAGTTGGTACTCAAACTGAAGGTGCATCTGTCACAAAAACTGCTAAATTATTTAACATAGCACAGAAGTAAACAGTCTTTGGCAAAGAGGGAAAGGGAGTTATAAGTCAATGCTCGCTGACAGGGACAGATGGGGATTAAACCGAAAAGTTGCTAAAAGCGTGAATTTACAGCCTGGAGAACTGAACAGCACCTCTCTGGCACAGTCCTGACAAAAAATAATATAATTCTATTTAATCCTTTTCCTACTGGACAGGTTTACATTTAGAAAAAGTGAAAAACAGTGTCCACTACCTACAGTGAACTGTTACTGTATGTTTAACAATGTGGTGTATGCATAGTGGTAGAGCCAGCATTCTCCCAGGGGACATTAGGTCAAAAGATTTATGCAGGGTCATATACAGTATAATATAAAACATTTTTCAGAATTTCTCAGGTCAAGAAAGCCAAGAAGATTTCCATCTCCCGCAATCCCCCAAAAGAACTGGAAGCATGCCACAGTGAGGAATGATCTGATATGTTCTGACATAGCTCAGTACAGGTATGACAGCCTTCTGAGGAGGATTGACACTGTTCTGAAGAGAGTGGTCCATCTCCCGAGGATTTATTTTCACTCAGCATGCTACAGCAAGATAATGGTATGTTTATTCAATGCACTGTGTATCTATTGCTGAAAAAAACGCAGCGCATTGCTCCTGAATGCTGATAAGGAGTGTTTTCTACTCTATTATGTTTTGTATTTCTACTTGTCAGCATTTAGTTACTGTATGTAAGCATTTATGCCAATAAGCTCCTACATTAATGACCCCAAGTCAAATGCCTGTGCATGTTGTCAAAAGAAATGAATTTCATTAAAGATAATCAATATGAAGTCAATATTTTAGATGGTAACCTAAAGAAAATAAGCAGCATACTCTTAAAGGTACCCTGAGGAGTTTTCTTATAAAAAGTTAGTTTTACATTTAGTGTTTGTCCCAAAAATGCAACATGTCTATCCTTGAGGCATATTGAATGCATCGTGTTCCTTCTAAAACATTGGTATTTGTGCACTCTTCTTCTCTCTTGCTTTTTGCTGCCGCATTACTATGTTTCTTGGCACTTTAACACCACCAACTGGAGTAAAAGTAAGGAATCTCACACAGTCTTTTATTTGATTGACATGGCCAATGTTTTAAGGCAATTCTTGTATAATTTACCTTTACACTGGGTGATTTGTTCTGTTCTTTTTCTTCTGGTTTGATTGTTGGCAAGCACTACATTTTCCACTTTGCCAGCCCCTGCATTTGAAAAAGTGGCATCCTTGTGCTTGTTTTTCTACATATGCCTTGTATATAGCCAAAGACACAAACTAAATGGAGACCCATTCATCAAAACATTGCTCCATAGCACCAGTAGTGGTGGTACCATCACATACAAAGCAGGTAATCCATGTACCAGCACTACATACATAACACAACCACACACACACACACAATGGCACAACAAACGTGCCCTGCAACAAAGAGGTGACCAATACTAGAAAAAGAAAAAAAACACATGCACAGGCACTAAGAATCCCAAGGCGACCCTGTTTACCCTTCCTCCAAGACAATATAGAGTCTGCCCTGTAGGTCACACACACCCCATAGGCCTCTAACTGTGATTGGCTCATGATCATTGGCCTGGGACACCCACAACACTGGCCAGAAAAATTATGTCTAACCAAGATGATTCAGTGGATGAGGGGATTAGATGGGGATAGGAATGCTTGGTTAACCTTGAGTGAATGTCAGTTTGTTCTGGTACTTGCTCAAATGTTTATTCTTTATCTGTATTGTGATATTATATACCACCCTCTGTACTCTTCCACTAGCTGCATATGGGAGGTCCTGCTGTTCCTGCTGCAATCCAGTCACAGTATCAGAATGCAACGTGCTTTTCTGGTCTCCACAACAATACCACCATACCAACAGTTTCCATCACATTTTGTTCTGCTTTTCCAGAATGATTAATATTTCCTACTGTTGCTCACACACATGAACAAACCTGCTCAATGTCAGCTTGTTTAAGGCACTGCAGCCAGCAGTAAAGACTACATAAACACACTTTTTTTTTTTTTTTTTTTTTTTTTTTTGCAATGTATCTAGGCAATGTTTCCAGCAACCAAAAACAAAACAACATTCAGAGACAAAGCAGTGCTTAGTTGTCTCCTGGCAACAACATTCCTTAAGTAATAATTGAAATCATACTCAAGGATGTCTTGGTACTGCCCAAAAGGATGTCCCTTGTTTACAGTCATCAAACAGCCATGGATATACTGGACACCAAAGGCAGTGCAAGCAATGTAACTCAAGCTGTATGTGTTCACTGGTTGTGTCTCTGTCCCTCGCACACAAAACCACGCTTGTTGTATCTCTCCCTCAGCAGCCTAAGTAGACAGTACACTGGAAATTAAATAAGAAATGAAACAATGTAATAGAAAATGCTCCCATGAAAGTGCTCCCATTGCACCATCATTGAAGCCTTTGAATTGTGACCCATCTTTGGTATGTGATTAGGGTTACTTCACCATGTCCTTCATTTGCAACTTGTAAATTCAACCCTCACATGTAGGGTGAGGATTCCTGTTCCAGTGAGTGTGTTGGCAGTTGCACATAGAGCTTTACTTGAGATCCCTCCTCAAGATCCCTTGTGAATAAACACCAAATTTGAGTACACTGTGGTTGTTAAGAGTTCCTACATCCATTTCTTTAGGGACCATTTCTACAAAAACATTTAGGCACTGATTGGGCCCACAGGTCTCTGGCATCAGTGGCCCTTCCCATCTGCATAAGAAATTGCACATATGATGTTTAATTTATGAGGTGGCATCCCCCGCTTTGTGTGCTCATAGAGAGGTGAATTATAAAGACAAAGTGGTGAGCGAGCAAACATGGAAAAATACTGCGGCACCACTGGGACAAATAGGTATGTTGCCCCATCTATATCTATGTATAACAATTATTTTTTATATCACAACAGCCAAAGGAATTTCTTGCGAGGAAGATCTCATTCCTCTAGAATGAATTAGCAATTTCTAATTTCTTCATAAATATACACATATTAATGCAGGCAACACTGGTGTTGGGGCGATGGGTGAACCCACAAGACATTTTTTTAAAGGATGTGCACACACTGGTGTACTCCTTGGGGTAAAATAAATCCTGGGAAAGGTGAGGTATCATTAACGTATGAAGGTATCAACATCTTTTGGGATTTAGAAACCAGAGGCTGTAATGGTCAATCAAGTGACTTTAGGCCAATGGTTTAACTCCCTGCACTGGCTGGCAGAATCAAGAGAAATGGATAATTAAATGATATTACAGTTCCTTAATCGGTGCAGTTGATTAATACAACCAAGCCTCAAAATGCTCAGTGGCCAGACGGCATTTACACCGGGGAAACTGCCATGTGTGAACGAGGAAAACTACATGCTTAATGTGTTTTGTTTTTTCCAGAAAAAGTAATAATGGTGTAGTTCTTATTGGTATCAGTGGTTCTTCCACTAATTAATTCTTAAATCATATGTTTCAATACGTTCACAACTAGGAGATAACCAGGACAATGTGGTTCCTGCTGAATAGCTGCTGAAGCATTTGAGAATTCAGTGCCTTGCTTGAGGCCTCTGTAACAGTGGTAAGATGACACCCTTAGCCCTTTTCCCACCAATCACAAATCTCTCTTGGGGTTTGCACTGGCAGCCTTGTGGTCACAATCTTACTCCTCGAACATGCAGGCTACAAAACCACTTACGTGAATGTGAAGCACGATCGTGAGTTTAAGCAAAACCCAATATTTTTTGATAGAGATGTCAAGTTACTGTCACAAATACTGTAATGTCTGATAGGCCAAGCATACACAGGGGAACAAGTAATGAGCCAATTACACCCCTGCTTCTGATCATTCTTAATGATGAGATAAAATGTCATCCTCTGGGACTTAATTGCCTTCCTCCTCTTGCATCTTTACTCTTTAATCGGTTTTCTCCAGCGGCAATGATACGCAAAGTGTTTTGTTTATTAGGAAGCAAACTGCAGTCACTATCTATCCATCTATCTTTCCATCTCTTCCTTCCTCCCTCCTCCATACGAAGCACTTCCATCAATGCACAGTCAAGTTCATTTTAATCCATACAGCAATTGAATATATTATAAAGATCACATAAAAAACTATTCGTCATAAGTGCATTTATTCTGTTGTTAGTTTTAACTCAATATAAAAATACCTTGTAGAAAATGATCTCATATCTAACCTGCAGCAATAAACCTTGTGGATCTGAGAAAAAGCAGTAGGTTACTTGAAATCAGTTGAAAGAGCGTCCTCTGTTGCCTGTTTGATTGCCTTACTCCTGAAAATCAATACAGACAGGAGTGCTAAGATTTGCTTAAACAACCATGTCAGTATTGCACTAATCCAAAGGAATCAGGATCAATACTTTCTCAGGTATTCATTTCATTTGTTTTTTTTTAAGAGTCTGCATGTACAGAGAGAGAGAGAGTGAAAGAGAGAGAGAGAGAGAGAAAGAGAAAGAGAGAGTCGCGCCCCCGGACCTGTTGACCCAGAGCCACATAAAAAAAACAGAAATTCATTATCCACTGCGCGTATGGACCGACCTGCATGGGCGTCACGTAATTGAAAAGCGCTTTTCATTTTTTTTTCTCCATTCTGTAACCAACAGAGGCTTGAAAACCCCCTAACAATCACATGAATAGCACCATACATTCTGCACAACGAATAATTAACGATCTTAATTATATGAGCTCAATAATGATAACAATAAACACAATGTTGTTTTGTGTCTTTGGGTATCAGTTATCTTGTTTTTGCAGTGCGTAGCTCTATTATTTTATTATCTTCTCTTTTTTGTCACCTAAAGGCGCATCATGTTTTTTTTTTTTTCATAGCAGATAGAACACAGGGTGTTAAACTGATGTTGAAAAGTGAGAATATATTGCTTATAAACAACCAGAAATTAACGTCTCTTTGAGAAAAAAAAAAAATCTCATTAATTTTTACTTATAATTATGGTAATATACCTTATCATCGACTTCAGAATACATTTAACCAACGCTTTTACAGTTTTAATGCTTGTTCTGGGACCATAAGCAACAGGAAATATGGAGAGAATTGTTGCTTTACCTTTTCAGACATCAAAGAAGAGTGCGTCTACAGTTGTTCTGGAGAAGAAAAAGGCTGGTAATCCGTAATTGTAAGATCTACTTTCCAAATTCTTCTTCCATGCTCTCTGTAACTCCAGAGCCTCTTCTGTGTCACCGCTGGAGAGGTTTGATATCCGAGCGATTTCCCCCTTAAACCCAAAGCAAATATCCGACCAGGAGCATTCCTGTGTTCAAAGCACTCCCATGAACGACTTCTTCTTGAACATTTTCAGTTTTGCACGGAAGATAGCTGTTCATGCAGAGAGAGAGACGGGGAGAGAGAAAGATGATGATGAATTGGACACCTGCGCGCATCAAAACCAGATTCGACGGTGCGCCTCGGGAATCCACGTGTCTTTCCCGTCCTTCCTCCTTTCACGTCTTTTCTCTTCTCATATGTTCACCGACACAGGTGGACTAATATTGACGAGGGGCCCAGGGACTGTATCCAAGTTGAGAAAGGGAGTAATCGCTTCATCAGCGCAGACTGATGCGCTGCGCACCGGCGTTTGGAGAGGTTAAAAGCGGCTCTATATGATCGGTGTCGTTGAACCCCTCAGTGAGAGAAAGGGGAATAGTCGAAGAAGAGACACAGGAGTGTCTCTTAGCAAGCCTCCTGTGCCCTCCGTCACTCCACTTTCAATCAATCTCCCCACGACCCCGGCAGGGTTCTCCAAAACGGTTCCCCCTGATGAATTTCGGGCAAAGCAGATAAACTGATGGTTATCGCCCACCGAAACCCGCCGACAGCGGGCTTTAAACTACGGTTCCCCAGCGCGGCTCATTGTTCCAAACTCCGGGAATTCCTCAACTGAGGCTCCAATGCGACTTATTGTGTCATAAACTATGAAGTTAACCCCGGAGGAGATAAAAACCAGGCAGTGGAGACTACACCTGCCTGTTGCGGTTGTTCGGTGAGTCCCCGGAACATTTCCAAGCGGGGAGGGTGAAAGCTGGGGGTGGGGGTATCAACAGTTTGCCCAGTCGCCGCTTGAGCATACGCACAAAACATCGCCGAGCTCCGCGGGTGATTTCATCTCAGCGACAAAAAAAGAAGAAGAAAAAGAAGAAGAAGAAGCTGTAAGGGGTCTAACCGTGAGCCACTGACCGTTCTCCTGTGATTCATCCACGATTTATTTCCAAACGATAAGATGATGCAAAGTCATCGATGAACCTGCTAGGATTACATTTTATCTATATTTTGTATGTCTTTGCCTTTATTTTCACATGTCATGGGCTCCGTATATCCACCGTAGCAATGCAAGTGGGAGGCAAAAGGGCCTTTGAGGTGTTGGAAATGAATATTTTAACAGGGGCGCGTGTGTGTGTGTGTGTGCGTGCGTGTGTGCGTGACACAAACAGAGAGAGAGAAAGAGAGAGAGAGAGAGAGAGAGAGAGAGAGAGAGAGAGAGAGAATCAGAGTGATCTGTGAGCAATGCGTATGTGTGTGTGTGCGCAAAGTGAGAGGAGGAGAGAGAAATGGGAAGCAATAACAAGTGAGTGAGATAAAACACTATAATAAAAAAAAGTCAGAAATAAAAACAGAAAGTCTGTGATGGAGGAAGAGATGGAAACAGAGAGGCAGATTGACTGTGTGGGCAGAAAACAGATTCTTAGATCAGCACCACGGACAGCGACCGGGCAGACAAACGGCAGCTCTGGTGGCACCGGTTTACTTTCCTTCCCATAGCCAGAAGTGAGCGGACTAATTCGGCCCCTATTAAGTAGTACGGCAGGTCGTTACCGGTTCTGGATCGAACCCATACCGGCATGCTGCTAAAAAAATGCAAGGCTTCCACCCCCACATCTACATCACATATGACAGTACAAATATTGCTAATCAATATAGCTAAGATCCTGGCACGCAAGTCAGTATAATAGTACAGAGGCTCTGTTCACAGTTGCAAATCTGATTATCAATGCTATACACGCTGTATGTGTTCTTACATTCAACACATATTGTACCTCATTCTGGCAGTGTCTAGCAGAACACAATGTTATATCTGGCAGAACTAGAGGAGAGGTGGAAGCCAGCAAACATGGAGGTGTTCAGTCGTGGAGTCCTAATGTAAAAGACATATTTGTATTGTACTCACCCTCAATTGGAGGTTTTCTTCTTTTGGCTCCTTCAAAGAGAAACAAACAACAATTTCACTGACTGTGCTTCCATTTGGCAGTTGTTTCACATTGAAAGATGCTTTGTTCTCTTAGTCTACATCATATAAGTAGGATACTTACCTCAGTTTCAGCAACTTTGCTTCCAGATCCAGTTCAGTTCATCTGGTCACCAACTTCCACACCATCTCTGTAACAAAATGCTTCAGCTATAAACATGTGAGATGTGAAATCTGGAGTGTTCTCATTGAAAATCTAGGACAGTAAAAAATAAATAAATAAATAAATTAAAAAAGGTATAACCCAACAAAATGTAGTCTTAATTTAAGACAAGATTTGTGTAACAAATTAGCCGCTTTCGTGACACATAAGCTGGTAATCAAAGACAACAAAACAAATGGCATTCACACTCAGAGTCTCATAATGAGTCTACAACATGTAGCTGTATGATTGCAAAGCAGCAGGTCTGTTACACACCTCAGAATACATTTGGCAGTTGAAGGAAGTGGGAGAAGTTAACAAACACAAACAGCAGTCCAGGCTAATGTTAGCCATCTTAGCTTCATTCAAGTACACTAAAGCAAGGTGTGAAACAAGAAACTTTATCTCAAGGCATTATAACTCATTGCTGCTGTTGCATGCTTACCATGATTTTTTTATTTTTTCTCCTTTTGACGAATGCTGCTAAGATAAAGAAATCTTGGGAAATTCATAATAACCTCCAACAAGGGCTATTTTAAAAAATGACTTGTAAATCATCACTGACTGACTTGTAAATCAGCGCTGGTTGTTATTTGGTACAACTCCAAAGCAATCGCGGAAATTGATAGATAATGACAAACAAAAAGCAATGGGGTAAAATGGCCCCAATTTCTATTCCCCAAAATAGATTTCTTTTCTGTGGTTGTATGAGAAAATAAATACAGGCAGTTTCTTTCCCATTTTAGCAAGAGGTACAATTGTGTGAATGGGTTTCTTTTTCGCTCCCAGTCTTGCTGTATGTACTGCAGGCCTGACCCACTGAACAGAACAATGCAAGGGCAGGGTACACCTGCAAAGTTGCGACTGTTAGAAAGTGAGAAGAGTTCGTGATAAAATGCTTTAAACAACATTACCAACACCTGACAATTATTAAACTATTTACGTCATGTCAGTTGCTTAGCCTAATAAAAGGACTGATTAAACGTGGTTTGTATTTCTGTTTTATATTGATTATTATCTCATCATCATTATATTCTCATTAAACATTGGACTTGCATTTAATTTTGAATATTTTCAATGTTATCAGTAAGCACAGTATCAGTGGTTCGCCTCCTGTCTACCAAACTGTATCCGCAGGCTGTTCACAAGAATGTGGTACGCCAAACAAAATCAGCAACCGGCCCAATATTTCGGTCTTGCTGGGATTTGACCTATCAATATGGGACTGACTAACAACTAATTCATCACCACTCAATGCTTCCACAGTGGCCAATTTCATTACCAAAACATTTGGTACACAGTGAGACATTAGTTAAACCATCCACATAGTAACACGTTCCTATAAAACAGACAATTTGATTTTTCATGTCAGAGGTGAGGAGTGCGTCTGCAGTGACAGCCCCTGCAAGCCGGGATCAAATCAATTCATTTACCTTACGACTGTAAATAAATGTCAGCCACTACATTGTTCTATTGCTGCCTCACTCAGTTAGACTAAATAATTATATTGATCTTCAACAGACACTGGAGTCCTTGGGGTCTGGGGAGTAAAACGAGAATACACATATGAATTCAATTCACCCTGCCCTAATGTACAATGTGCATCAAAAAATACTAAGACTACTAAAGATACTAAGACACTAAAATAATATGAGATGATGGATTTGTGAATATCCACCCTGACTGTCGTGTAATCAGTGTACAGAGATCACAGATCTCTTAGACATGGTCCTCCTGTGGTGTTTGGATGCTGGACATCATCTTCTTAATCTCCATCATCATTAGAAATATTTGTAATACTTACTTCCTCTTGGCTTTGCACATCAGTTGGCACAGCAGCCCCATCATCGCTGCTGTTGCTGCCTATGAAGCAAATGTTTGCTTCACTTAGAGCTTGTTGAGCTTTGAGGCAGTGGGAATAGTGCTAGCAGCAAACACTAGCAGCAGTTAATTATTTGATTATTTTTTATCAAAAAAGTCTTCTCTCCTCTTGTACTTTTCTGTTTGACCTGGGTCATTTCAGCTCATTTAGTCCTTTCTTCCACATCAATGGCAAAAAAAATACCCTGTAATCAAGCTGATAAGATGAAGAAAATCATTTCTTTCTATTTAACAATCTCTATTCTTCTGTTTTTGGATCTTCTTTCTGCTGGCAGTTACAGACCTCTGCCTAATGGCAAAACCACCCCTGAAAATTACTGCCGTTAAGCTCTTTTATTTGGCAGAAATCTAACATCCACTCTCATTCTCTCTCTCTCAGTCACTTACTGTATTTCTTTTTTTAAGTTACTGTAACTAGTTTGTAAGGATACTCTGTGCCTACACTCATCATGTGAATCAAGCTGGTTGTGTCTCATGCAGCTTCAACTCTAACAGGGAAATAAGATTTTAAAGCCCATATTATGTCTGTCTCTGCAGAGGGGTTGGCAGGTTTGTTGATGTGTAACAATAACCCACATTTAATTCACCAGGTGCTGACTTTTCTTGTCTTTCATAAACAATTTTATCCACTCGGGGGCTAAAACTGCCAACTTCTTGGCATTTCAACACACTCTGCATCTTCTCCCTGCCTCCTTGCATTTTAAGCCGCTCTGCAGTGAAGGGCAGTGAGTTAAAAGCAAACACAGGAAGTCGAAACATATTATATTCCACAGCCATAGGACCAAATGACATGTCTGGGGATTGTGCCAGAGATCTGTCCCCTGCTGTGTTTCCAATACTGTTTAGGGGTTGATGGAAGGGAGATAGAGCACTCATTGCAAATTTATATGGCCATTTAATCAGATTTAGAGAATACAAGCTTACACTGTTTTTTATCGTGCAATATCAACATGATCACGCATCTAACAACGATGTATGAGATGTCATGTGGAGCCCGACAATTAACGTCAATTAAAAACCACAGTGATCATCATGATATCACTTTAATCTTAAATAATTTAATGACGCTTAAACCCGTCAACTCAGACAGAACAACAAATCAACCCCTTAATGAGTTTTTACTAACAATAAAACTTAAATATTCATGCTTTTATCTGATATGACACATAATATAACCAGTTCAAATAAAGATGGTGGGACATATATTTCACAATGCCTTACTTTTTGTAAAATTCCACTGGATTTTGAATTAGATTTTTTCAAAACTAAAAACACTTTGCCCATTCAATATTGCAGCGGCCAAAAAAAACTATGTAAGAATAAAAAAAGGGGCAATTCCAGAAGATTAACCTACAGTACAGTACAAGCATACCCAAGCACATCAAGTCTCTCTCCCCTTCTTTATCTCACACAGTCGCTAACAGAAACACAGCAGAGGTGACAGCATGGTTTATCAAAATCTTATTGGATTCCACCTTGTCCCCCACCACTGCAAACAGAACAAGGAAGGTCAAGCGGCCTCCAAGACACCCCAGAGGCAGAGCGGTCATTGTGCACCTCAGTCACGTTCCAGCTGTCCGCTCGATGCCCACTTGTCTCTTTTTACATCAGGTCCTCATACATACTGTTGATGGACCACAGGGGATAGAAGAAGGTAGACCACTGAAATATGGCATGCAGCGTGACATGGCAGAACACACCCTGATTGATTTTTATTCTAAGCATTCTGTGCACACATGCTTGTTCAGGGCAAACTTACAAGGAGAGTAGCAGTAGAATAAGTTGAAAGTGACCAGTAGCATGGACTGTGAAGGTCTAAGTTACAACACTGAGAAAATAAAATGTGATGAACACTTTCGGAATTCAGCCTGGCATTTGATTCATTCATTGAGGGATCATTATCTTTGCTTTAACTACTCGAGCTCGAGTGACACATCTATCATTTTCAGACAACACGGATGCTGCAGTATCGGTTGCTAGGAGCAGTTAACTTAAAGTCCATGTAAAGTAAGAATGACGACTGCAAGGTGTCAGAGTTCAGAAAATTACATGACTAACTTTGAAAACACTCTGAACAAGATTAATCACTCTCTATCTCTTTACTACAGGTGTAGGGTATACTCAGGGTGGCCTTAGTGTGTCATCGAGGCAACTCCACATTTCAGTAATATTTCGTTCAAAGTCTTTTCACATGTTTTCAGCACCTATTTTCCAAAATATTTAATGTATTTTGAAAGAAATCTCAGAATTGCCTTTACACAGATTTTAATGTTTCTCATCTTAACCAAACTCCCCTTTAAGAATTGGTATTTCAGTACAACACCTTGTAGGAGCTCATCCACATTTGTCACTATTTTCTGGCTCTGCTACAGGTAAGCTTAAGCTCAGCTGTCATCAGTTAGCACAAAACTGGTCCTATTTGAATCACTGACAATAATATCAGAGAAGTCTGAGATACAGGCAGTGATTCAGGCTAATCAAAACATCCAGAAACACACACGATCTCCCTGAATGGATTATAAATCATTGTTCCTTGCCTTACACATAAAATGATACAGGTGTTAACAATGATGAAGTGTACATGTGTTATGTACATGTAAACAAATGGAGATAGTGAATCTTATGGATGGTGTCTTAGCAGGGTATTTTAGCGATGGTGATATATCATATTCAGTATCACGATCATGTTCTATTTTTTTCTCTCAGTTTCTATATCTGACACTGACATTTACTGGCTCCTCTAGTGCTGCTGGTAGTTGCTACGGAGAAAGGTGAGGTAAATAAAAATGATGATGATTATATCCCTTGGCTGTTTGTTTAATTCAGGAGAATGATGAAAGCCAGCCAGTTAATTTGGACCAACACATACACAAGCTTAAATTAAAAAGCTTAATATTAATCAGGTTAATATTTAAAAATCAAAAGAAAGACTTCTGGCATCACCTACAATGATAGCAAACGACATTAAAGCAGTCATTGCAACACCATGATGAAATTGTAAAACGGAGAAATTTATGGAGATTATTTCATGATCTGAAAAATTGGACATGGCTCAACTTTGCTCTGCTTGCACACGTACAGTATTCCAGTCACGAACACTGAAGTGCTGATCACACATAAAGAACGACCCCCTGTGGAGAAGTCCCCATCAAAGTAAGGACTAGCTGCAGTTTGTCCTCCACTAGGTCATCCTTTCACCCTGTGACTATGTTATGCTACACTCTGTCAGTCTGAGACCTCAACTAGACAAGGCTTTTATCACCGAGGCCACTTCAAAACATGCCTTTGACGCAACCAAGCATGCAATGAATGCAAGGTTTTACAAGAGTCTTCTGTGTCTTTAAATATGCTTTTGTACTGTGTAGAGGGACCTTTCTGTTTTGTGTAGAGGGACTGCGAAGCTGAAATTCTCTACAGAAAAATTAAACACCAACCTGTAAAACAGAGCAGGATTTTCTACCCTTTTTTCCACACTCCATGTTGACAGATGTTGTCTGTAGCTAGCCTGATGGGCCATGGAACAGCCTCAGTGGGGGGGATCTTTGCAGATGAGCCTGTTCCTGTTCCATTTCAACTCACTTATGGCTCTGCATCAGTTGGAGTGACCTTCATGTAGAAGTCAAGTGTCCTCAACAAATGCGCCTAGTCATGTCACAAGAACAAACAAAAAACAAAAAAAGAAACTCGAATGAGGGCTCTTCGACATGGGTCAAACACTGCACACGGATGAGGTTTGTGGCAACAATTCAGACAGGATCAGGTAAATTATTAGCTACTTCCTGATATCGTGACCTTACGTGCATTTAACATATTGCCCAGGGTTGTGTATTCCGGTCCATGTTGAGAACTTTTTTTTTTTTTCAGTCAGAAAAAACACTAATGTGGTATTTACTGGAAATTATAAAAACGATTCAGGACCCAAAAAGCTTCATTCAGTGCTTTAAAGGTCAACTATCATTCTCAAATACTGCACTCAAACCGCAGTGTAGAACACCATTATGTACAGCACTATTCCTGGCACAGAGACGCAAGACAGATATTTGGTCTTGTAGCGTTTAAGTAATTAGAGTATGAAAGTTACAAGATGTTATGGTAGAGAGTAGTTTCAGTAGTCATTCTGGCATCTTTTTTTCTGTGTCTGTTCTGTTTTATTTAAGATGTGGAAGACAGAAGGCAACCAGAGAGGAGGGACGAGGAAAAGGAATTGGGCAGAAATTGATGATTGAGACAGATTACTATATTCCCCAAGAAATTAGCTTTGAGTGCAGTATTAAAGTAAGAAATCTGTCTATTGAAATTATTTAATGAAACTTCACTTTAGTTTCATTTTCAATTAATATACCTATTGATTTCTATGACTTTGCAATGTTTAGGCTACACCCTCCCTTCATGTCCTTAGCTGTAATATATCTCTTCTTTTTCATCATTCCCTCTTTCTTTTCCAATCATAGCCCTACATCTCCCTAATCTCTAATCTCTTCATCGATATGCAGAGTGGGGAAAAGATATTACAGTTCTTTTAAAAAGACAGACCAAGATAAGCAGACCTATAGAGACGAAGGAAAGCCGATTTAGGTTTTAAAGCACCACAGTGATGAATCAAAACAAGAACAATAATTTGCACAAACAAAACAAACTTTTTCCTGTAAAATAGAAGTGCTGCGTTCAGAGAGCAATGTGTCATTTTGACGTCAGCACACTGAAACATTTGCATGAATGCATATAAAGTGTGCGCACAAGTTAGAAATTAAACAGCCAGGCCATGTAAGCCTTTGGCACCAGACACAGCAGCTAAAAATGTTAGCAATATGGAACATACATTATCTAAATATATATATTATTATTGGTCTAACCAAGCCTACACTGGATTTTTAGCATGATTTTGTTGGCCCTATAGTATCAATGTAGCTAATACAAGCTTTTAAGCATATGTTTGCATAAAACACTACCCTAGCAGTGGAGGACAGCGGTTAGCTAACTCGCTACTAACTCATGGCATTTTCTGGCCTTTGTGTTTAAGTAACCACCATTTCAAGATAATAAACATCATATAAAAAGGTGCATGTTGCATTTTTTCTTACTGTGTAACTACAGTTCCTGTTGTACTGTTGTAAGACTGCCAGACAGTCAGAGAGGACTTCTACTGTATGAAAACTGTTTCTGCTCCATGACTCCGCCCACTGACAGGTGCGTCTTCATAGCCGGAAGTTGTCCAGGTGTTGTTAGTTCAACTGTGAATTACAACTGTTATGTAATATTGCGTATCCCAACTTAAAACACCAAATAAAATGCGTCCATTGATTAATAATTACGCCACCTGTTGATGCTCAACCACTTGGAAACAGAAGTGCGACAGTTGTGGCACAGCACGTGGACTTTGTGTGGTCTTTAAACGCACCACGGCTGAAAACGTGACAATAAAGACAAAATGAAGTCACATGTGGAAGCCAGCTTAACTGACAACTACACTCTAAAAGTTGTGAAGTCAGTGTACTCGTTTTCATTTGAGACATATTGCAGTACCATCTAGTACCAGGATGAGCTCCGGTTGTGGTCAGAGCCATTGGATTTTAAAACGCTCATGCTCCTGCAAGGAAAGGGTTAAAACTCACGTCGTTTAAGGTAAGACAGCTCGTTTTGGAAATGCATTATTATGATAACATATTTCTCACTTTGTCAGCGTTTGCTGTGGTGATGGATAGTGTCCGTGGGTTTCAGTGCACTGCCATAATTCAGGTTTAATATAGGCCGAGGTGCAGCTTGAGGGCTTTGAAAGGAAAGTGCATCAATGTATTGTTTTTCAGTGGAAACGATCAAACACTCCTTCATTCATACATGTGTGGTATTTTTTGATGTTCGTCTGTGGCTGACATTTTTATTAAATCCTGTGTTGTTAGTGTGCACAGTGTGCATAGAGGTGTGTGGGGTAAATATTGCAAGGATTTAATGTTATGATTATTGCATCACACAGAGTAGAAAACTACAAGATCTGTTATTTTTAATTGTCTATATAAATCTTGTTTTAATTGTTATCATAGTTGTATTCAGTTTTATAATTTTACAAATCCTTACAAAGTTAGTGTTTGATATTGTGAACTATGTACATCCATGTATTAGCAGTGGCACCATTATTTCTTTGATTTCTGATAGCTCTTGCTCTGCGTGGTCAGCAGCCATCTTATTTTATTATGGTGACAGACAGTACACTGCCGCGAATTACACCTGCTGTCAGTTAATGCTAGCTAATGTTAGCGAACATTAGCTCACTTTGTTAGCTAAGTTGTGAGCACAGAGAAGTGAAGGGGCATCAGTGTTTGGACCACAAAGTGGTTTGGACCACCTTTGGATATCAGTTCTGAATCTCCATGTATTGTTTGTTTGTGTGTGGAACTCTAGATTCAGAACTCAGAACTCAGAACTCGGAACTCTTGACTTAAAAGGCAGTCACATGTTCCAAGAGAACCCTATAAAAGCCCTGCAGGCTGGGCTGACCTTCAGACAGTACAACCAGCAAGAGGGGTGAACACCTTTTTGGTGGTGCTTGAAGAAGGGCAGAAGGACAAGAAGGACATCATGTCAGGACAGGACAGGATCTGTCATCGGTCTGGAAGCTTTGACGATGGGAGCTCTGTCTATGAGACCCAGGCTGTGAGGAAGAGTTGAATCTGCCAGATCTACTGCAAGGTACGGATGTATTCGCTTGGGAAATTTAATCAATTACACACTGAAAGAAAAAAAAAGAGGCTAGATTAAACAAGATACAGCTAGATTTCAGATGTCACAGTCCAGTTACTTTGACTAGAACAGCTTAGACCCTATAAAGTTGTCATATTTTTAAAAGATGCAAGTCAAAGATTTGTTTTGAAGTGGCCTACCTTTCTTCCACTTCTTGTCCAAGTGATCTGAAAGGTCTCCTGTTGTCTTAATGTGTGTATTTCAGGTTTATTTTTCACATCTTTACTTACATTGTTGTAAGAAAAAGATGAAGGATCAGGCAACTCTGTGTCAATCTGTCCAGACCAAAAGGCCTTCTCTGCTGAAGAAACTCCAGCTGTTCTTTTGCTGCCTGAGGAGGCGTTCCTGGGATGATAAGTACAACCTACCCTTTCTCTATTTCCTCTCTGTATAGTGTTACCATTGCTCTTTCTGCTCCCCCACTATTCTCACCCTTGACTCCTTACTCTTTATCCCGTTCTCCTCCTCTTGCCTGTTTTCTTAATGTAAATGGGCAAAAAGAGGCCTCGGCTAAAATGTTATTATATATATATATATATATATATATATATATATATATATATATATATATATATATATATATATATATATATGTGTGTGTGTGTGTGTGTGTGTGTATATATATATATATATATATATATATATATATATATATATATATATATATATATATATACACACACACATACATATATATATATATATATATATATATATATATATATATATATATATAAACTGATTAGGTTGTAGGAGTGTTGCAACTCCTGTCAGAGTGCTTGGAGGTTTGCTGCACAAATCCAGGGTTGGCTGTTACAAACTGCATGATTACAGGCGCATTTCCTCTCCTTACCACAAGGACACCCACCTGAAATTCAGTGCATCTTTAAACCTGCTCACAGTATAAACAGAGGGCTGAACTTCACTTCCTCCTCTTTTGTCTTCAAACATTTTGGGTGCGGTCAAATAGTCAGTTTTGCTTAGGAAGGTTCCTGACTGAGTGAAATGACCTGGAAGTATTAACGTGTCCACCATGATAAGAGCTGTTTAAATTCTTTAACTGTTAAGGAAAGAAGCGTCAATGCTTCCTTTTATTATCTCCTTTAGCATAGGATACACCGGACCATCCTTTACGAAAGGAAAGGAGGTAATGCCGTCTTGACCTGAAGCTAAATTGTCCTTCCATTTTCGCCTGGTTTGGAGATTATGGCAATAATGGTGGATGAAGGCTGTCCAGAAACGATCTGCTAAAATCTGACTATGATGCCATTTTTTTGCCAAGGAGCTCACTTGTACAGTATATTTCCTGGGGAAGTCAGGCCGCCACATCAGCAACAGGTTCAGTGGGGCTTTGTGAAGGGTTTGGCTGATGCTTTAGAAGATACCAATGGCAAGGGGTTTTGATACTGTTTGTGAGAGGTAGGCAACAATGGTTTAGGTGAAAGGCGAGGCTCTGCTTGATGAGGAGGTGTCGATGGCCTAGGTGCAGTTTGAGACAATTTTGGGGTGAACTCGGCCATGTGGAGCTGCTTTGAGTCTATTACACCTGACCTTCATAAGTGAGCTCATCAATAGGGTTAATGCCACCAGTCACTGAATCAGCCACACTGGTGGAATTTGGCTCAGTTTCCAGCTTGAAGGTCCATTTTATTGTGGATATAAAATGTTCTAACTGGAGCCACAAACCACCAGGAAACACTTGATGCTCTTCCTGTTTATGTATTTCAAAAAAGGGTGTGAGTGTACTTATTGATGCTTGCCATGGTTCTGAAAAAAAAAAGACAAATTACGACTGTTGGTGGTTACCCACTGTGTATCTGGCCTACGGAGCATGCGCAGTTAGACAGGGACTCATAAGTACGCACCAAGCACGATCAATGTACCACTACAGAAGTATAGCGGCACACGATACGTCGTGTGACCACAATGAGCTGTTGCAAACATTCCGTTGTCGGGTACAAGACAGTGGGTGCTGCCTTTGGCTATTTTAAAAATTACGGCATTACATTAGGATGGTCCAGTGTATCCTATGCTAAAAGAGATAATAAAGGAAGCATTGAAGCTCCTTTCCTTAACAGTTAGAGAATTGGAAGAGCTCTTATCATGGCGGCTACGTTAATACTTCCAGGTCATTCGCTCAGTTAGGAACCTTCCTAAGCAAAACTGTTCGACCGCACCCAAAATGTTTGAAGACATAAGAGGAGGAGGTGAAGTTCAGCCCTCTGTTTATACTGTGGGCAGTTTTTTTGAAGGTGCACTGACCTACAGGTGGATGTCCTTGTGGTAAGGAGAGGAAATTCACCTGTATTTCTGCAGGTACATTCTATTCTCAGTTCCTTTACCCCCTCCTCTTTTGTCTTCAAACATTTTGGGTGCGGTCGAACAGTTTTGCTTAGGAAGGTTCCTAACTGGTGACGTTCCACGTCCCAACAGCCAACCGCTGTGTCTGGGGATCAGGCCATCGGGGCCCCCGCCTTCGACCGCTGCCCGATCCACTCTGCACCGACCCCCTATGGCCACCTCTGTGGGGGGTGAGCCCACAGGAGGTCGGGCCCACGTCACCGCTTCGGGCTGAGCCCGGCCGGGCCCCGCGGGCAAAGGCCCGGCCACCAGGCGCTCGCATACGAGCCCCAACCCCGGGCCTGGCTCCAGGGTGGGGCCCCGGCTGCGCCATACCGGGCGACGTCACGGTCCTTGTTCTTTTGTACTCCATAGAGGGTTAGTGAACGGCCTCCCAGATCTGAACCCGAGCGGTGCTCTGTTGTTGGACTTCTGTGCTAGTCACGGTTTGTCTATAACGAACACCATGTTCGAGCATAGGGGTGTCCATAAGTGCACGTGGCACCAGGACACCTTAGGCCGGAGGTCGATGATCGACTTTGTTTGTCATTTCATCTGATCTCCGGCCCTATGTTTTGGACACTCGGGTGAAGAGAGGGGCTGAGCTGTCAACTGATCACCACCTGGTGGTGAGTTGGATCCGCTGGCAGAGGAGGAGGCTGGACAGACCTGGCAGACCCAAATGTACTGTGAGGGTCTGCTGGGAACGCCTGGCCGAGCATTCTGTCAGGGAGGTCTTTAACTCCCACCTTCGGGAGAGCTTCTCCCAGATTCAGAGGGAGGCGAGGGACATTGAGTCTGAGTGGACCATGTTCTCTGCCTCCATTGTCGACGCGGCTGTTAGGAGCTGTGGCCGCAAGGTCTCTGGTGCCTGTCGTGGCGGCAACCCCCGAACCCGGTGGTGGACACCGGAAGTAAGGGCTGCTGTCAAGCTGAAGAAGGAGTCCTATCGGACCAAGTTGGCCTCTAGGACTCCTGAGGCAGCTGACGGGTATCGGCAGGCCAGGCATGCTGCAGCTTGGGCAGTTGCGGAGGCAAAAACTCGGAGCTGGGAGGAGTTCGGGGAGGCCATGGGGGAGGACTACCGGTCGGCCCCGAAGAAATTCTGGCAAACCGTCCGGCGCCTCAGGAGGGGGAAGCAGTACTCTGCCAGCACTGTTTACAGTGTGGGTGGGGAGCTGTTGACCTCGACTGGGGATATTGTCGGGCGATGGAAGGAATACTTTGGGGATCTTCTCAATCCCACCGTCACGTCTTCCATTAAGGAAGCGGAGGCTGATGACTCAGAGGTGGACTCGTCCATTACCCAAGCCGAAGTCACTGAGGTGGTTTGCAAGCTCCTCTGTGGCAAGGCACCGGGGGTGGATGAGATCCGCCCTGAGTATCTTAAGTCTCTGGATGTTGTGGGGCTGTCTTGGCTGACACGCCTCTGCAACATTGCCTGGCGGTTGGGGACGGTGCCTTTGTGTGTGAAGCGGCTGGGATGAGAATCAGCACCTCCAAGTCCGAGGCCATGGTTCTCGACCAGAAAAGGGTGGCTTGCCTTCTCCGGGTTGGTGGAGTTGTCCTGCCTCAAGTGGAGGAGTTTAAGTATCTCAGGATCTTGTTCACGAGTGAGGGAAGGATGGAGCGTGAGATTGACAGGCGGATTGGTGCGGCTTCCGCAGTGATGCGGTCGCTGTACCGGTCTGTCGTGGTAAAGAGGGAGCTGAGCCGAAAGGCAAAGCTCTCGATTTACCGGTCAGTCTACGTTCCGACTCTCACCTATGGTCATGAGCTTTGGGTAATGACCGAAAGAACAAGGTCGCAGATACAAGCGGCCGAAATGAGTTTTCTCCACAGGGTGGCTGGGCGCTCCCTTAGAGATAGGGTGAGAAGCTCAGTTACTCGGGAGGAGCTCGGAGTAGAGCCACTGCTCCTTCACATCGAGAGGAGTCAGTTGAGGTGGCTCGGGCATCTGTTCCGGATGCCTCCTGGACGTCCCCCCGGGAGGAGGCCCCGGGGAAGACCCAGGACACGCTGGAGGGACTATGTCTCTCGGCTGGCCTGGGAACGCCTCGGTGTCCCTCCCGAGGAGCTGGCCGAGGTGTCTGGGGAGAGGGAAGTTTGGGCTTCCCTGCTTAGACTGCTGCCCCCGCGACCCGGCAACGTATAAGCGGGAGAAAATGGATGGATGGATGGTTCCTAACTGAGTGAAATGACCCGGAAGTATTAACGTAGCTGCCATGACAAGAGCTCTTCCAATTCTCTAACTGTTGTAATTTTTTTTTTTTTTTTTAAAGAGTAGTTCAGACTTTCCTTTTTGATAGAGGTTATAGTTAGGGCTGGCTCAGGTCATCCTTTAGTCCGGGGGATTTCAAATGGTGCGCTGGGCTCTTCTCTTCTTCTCTCTCTCACCATCACCATCTGTAAGCACTCATGTCTCATTAATGCATGTTAATGCATGTTACTAACTAAACTTCTTCCCCGGAGTTTCTGTGCTCTCTCGTCCAGCAGGTTCTCATGGATCGTGGCTGCTGCTGTTGTCCTGCATGACGTCCACTACATATATTACAGCCATTACTGTTACCATACCTCCATCTCTCCATCTGTCCCTCTCTATATTTAACTCAACCGGTCGTGGTGGATGACCGTCTACCAGTGAGTTTGGGTCCGCCCGAGGTTTCTGCCTGTTAAAAGGAAGTTTTTCCTCGTCACCGTCGCCAAGTGCTTGCTCATGGTGGAACTGTTGGGTCTCTGTAAATAATATTATAAAGAGTACGGTCTAGACCTTGCTCTGTATGGAAAGTGTCATGAGATAACTTTTATGATTTGATGTTATATAAATAAAATTGAATTGAACTGAATATACCCATTGTCAGAATTACATTATTACAACAGATAAAGCAGAGGGAGTCAAGGGTGATTATATTGTGGGGGAGTCAGTCTTATGTTTCAATTATCTTTTATTTACATATAAACAATTGTTGTGTATCAGAAGTCTGGATCTTGAACCAGAGACTAAGTCCCAAGTCCTGCAACATTTGTTCATAATTTCAATCTTATCTTCAAAGAAGGCACTGGAGAGCTTCAGAGTTGAGTGCAGCAGAGGTTTTATTCTCTTCACAGAAAATAGAACAGGGTTTCGTTTATGAAGGAAAGCAGTTTTTTAGCTTAAAACATCATCTTGTATAATGGTATAATCGCAACAATGGTACCTCCTATTTTCATTTTCTTACAATGAAACAAGAGTATCAAGATCACATGATTCCTAGTATCCAATCAAATTATTTGGGGTTGGTTTTCTAAAACTGCTAGCATAGCATATATCAAAACTGCTATATCAGCATGTGCTCAAACCTGCCCCTACTTTGTCCAACTGTATTTCACCTTTCATGTGTTCTTGAACCCCCTCCGCAGCTCAGGCAGAGACTTTCTACCTCTGATTTCACAAAGATTTTCACATTTAACAAATATAATTTGGAGATAAATGCAGAAAAAGTCTGAGAGGGGATAACTTTGCAACTGATAGTATGCTTTAAAGGGACACTGTATATTGTAATATTTCATGTAAAAACAGATTCAGAATTTTTGCATTAGTGCAACACAGCTGCAGTTATATAATATGAATATTTGCTTCTGATCAGTTTTGCTTGGTAACCTAAGGAGCTTTGTGTTTGCAGGAGCAATTTTGAAATACCTGCGGGGACCAGTCCAAGGAGAACCAGAGGGATCTTCAACAGCTCCTGACCAGCAAACAGCAACATAACTATATAATTATTCTTACTATTTTTTTCTTTTTTATTGTTTATTTTTATTAATTTAAGTTAAGTTTCTTTTTGTTTGTTTTTTTTTTTACTCTTTTGGATTAGTGGAGAAAGCTTTTTTTGTGTTATGTCACCTTGTTTTCAAAGTTTACATTAAACATTTTTCAGGAACATGCTGCATCTGTTGCATTTATTAATGTACTCTACCTGTTTTAACAAACTGTTGCATCGCCATAGATCATATGAAACGGTTAGGAATATCTCCCTCACAGTTTGACAAATAGGGGCCCCCAAATAGCATCTTGCATAGGGCTCTGAAACAGCTAGAAACGGCCCTGATTTTATAGGTACGTCATGTTTGTAGAACATCCAAAATATTCATGTCTGAAGAGTGTTGCCATCAAATGCAGTAAATATATCCACACACCTCAACTCTGGCTGACACTGTAGGAGACTCTACTAGAAAATAGTTTCATGTTTCTCATGACTACGACTCCAGCTGTTTGCGTTACATAGTCTATATCATAAAGCATCAAACTCCTCCACCAAGGACCTCTCTGTCTCCCTCCCTCTCTGATGCTTCTCTCTTCTCCTCTGTCTAATGAAACTACAGTGAGACCATTAGGTAGATAATTAAATGTGAGGCTCATGCATCTCCCCTGGTGCTCGCCAGGCCCTGATGGTACATGTTGGTTTGTGTGTGTGTGTGTGTATATGTGTACTGTACGTGTGTCTGTTCTTTGTCCATCTGTCTATCTGTGTGTTCCTCCTGAGCACAGTTGCTTTTTTTTTTTTTGCAGCAGGGGAGGATTTAGCTGTAGAAGGGACGACACACTGGTGGCTTACAATTGTCCCCTAATAAGAATTAAGAGGAGATGATGCAGTGTTCCTGTCCTCTGCATAAATCACCACATGGGGTTTGGACCATCTGAAAATAACTATTTAGTCATATTAATGAAGGTTTTTGGTGTGCTTCAAAGAATGTGGGGATTATATGCAGGATTGTCAGCTCAAGAATAGAACTTTACTGGGAGTAAGAGTAAGAGCAACTTAACCTAGACACATTTATTTGGTAAAATATGTTGTCATGATGTGTTATTTATTTTTTGGTATCATTTATGTTTAAAGGCAATATATATGTTGAACAGTGGACAAAGATATGTGTGTTTCTAGTTGATATTCTGTTTTAAATCACTGGAATACAGTTTGTTGTAGGTTAGGACAGATGATGATAATGCTGTAAGTTGTTAGTGCACATCGGCAAAGAAAGAGGTGGACGGGTATGGTGCCAATATGTAGAGAAGTCAGGATGAGACATAGGACTGAGTTTTGATCACCCTTTGTGACGTTGTAATTTGTTAATATTTAAATAAACCCTCGCTCAAGTTTCTCTGCCTCTATTAGGTTTGACAAGAAGATTGAATTCATTCTATGGACACTGAAACATTTGTTAAAATCTGATCTGAATCCTGCCTCAGTCTATCTTCACCATGACTTTCAGTGTCTCCTCTGCAGCAGTTGAGTGAGATCACATTTCCAACTCCATCGTATCTAATGTTATTCTTTTATATGGCGAATATCATCTGCAGGTCTTCCTTTTCAAGAGACTTTTCACCCAAATTACAAAAATTAAATGTTACTTGAGTGGTATTGAGTCATGTGACCTTGACAGTTTGTTTTTATGTGAACTGACTCATGGCACAACAAACTTGAAAAAACTTTTCTAAACTCTAGAAGGGTTGCCTGAACAGTCTCTAAGTCTCCATATACTGCAGTGGAGCAACTTGTTGAAAGACTACTATTGCGCTGGCCCATAGGCATCGGAGTGTGTAAGGCAGAAAGATCTGATAATGTCTACGTGGGTTAGAAAATAGAGGTTTAAAATTGACTGAGAACACATCACAAATTTATGAGTTCAAGCCTTAAGATACAAGATATCCGTGTTTAGGGGTGCTCAGAGATTTCTGTCAGTGATCTGTGACAGATTCCTGGGGGGGAAACTGCACAGTCATTCAAAATAGGCCTGATAAGCGAGTGCTTTGCTGCTTCAGAGCTCAGTTGATAATGTATCAGCAAGGCAGATAATCATTTCTCTGATGTCACAAATATGCAGTGTTCACTGTATGTATTTGATTGTTGTGGTTGTTTATGGGCAAGGTGGATTAGTCCACTTCACTCTGTGTGGCATCTTGTATATAGATCAACAAGATTTAACACACCGCGACGCTTAAATGGACACTTGTACAAAATTTTGCCCACGCAGGTATGCCACATGTAGCTTCACAAAGTCCTGCCAACTGCAGAGTCATCAACACCTACAGACTTGGACTACCTGGATGCACGCACGCGCAGTGTGCACATGCACTCCCATACACACATACAGACACTCTCACACACGCGGTTAAATGGTGCTTTGCAGTAATGCTGGCGGGCCAAGTGGTGAGGTTGCTCTGCACTCAGCAGCACTGCATTTTTACTGACTGCCAGCCAGTAGCTCAGCACTTCTCTGCGTGTGTGTGCGCGCGCGTGTCATTGCACATCTGTCAATACTCTTTAAACAGCACACTTGTAAGCTGACAGCTAAACATCTGTGTGTTGGCACATGCATTACGTGACGTGTCATCACACCACGTGTACAGTGTAGTATGTGAGAAGCTGCATTGTTATGCAAATAATGCTTTTCTTTGTCCAATTTGAAGGAGCTGGACCTGCTCCAAGGCCTGCTCCCTGGCTGCATTGCCCAGATTAGTGGCGCCTGACTGGGCTGCGATGGCAGAGAGAGCTGCCTCATCATCCAGGAGCTCCAGGGAAGCCGCAGGCCTCTGCACTCTCCTAATAAAAAATTAAAAAAACTCACATTGTATTGCGAAGTGTCTATCTATGTATCAGCAAGTGAGAGGACTTATGCTCTTTTGTGCTTGTGATGATACTTTAATGGCCAATTATAATGAGTGCACAGGGTTTGCCCTGATTTGCTGAGACATCTTGACAGCTGACAATGTGCACAAAACAAGGCCACAGAGCTTATCGTTATGTCTTTCTGCTGGAGCCAGAATATGGTCTGATAGCCATGTGCAGAGGCTGCACCAGCATACATGACAGGATATTGGCAGCAACTTCACTTTTGGTTGAAAATTTGATTTTCTATAAATAATTTTTGTACAAAGTCAAGGATCAAGATCCCAAAGGTTGTTTCTTGGCAGAAATCAAAATCTGTGCTGAGTAACTATTTGTGGCCAAAGTGAAAAATAAACTGAATCGTCCTGTGAAGCTATAATCTTTAAAATATTCATAGAATTAAGCCCTGTTTTTGATATAATTTATGATTGGCTTCTTACTTTTTTTCAGCAGTAGCCATTCACTGTATTTACATTCAGAAATGACCTCTCTATATGGTAGTTTTCATTAGTCCTGCACAAGACTGAAATTGCCCTGCACATGAAGGATTCACAGGAAATGATGCAGCGTTATGGTCTTCCATACAATCTCATTATTGATATCAGCCTTTACTGTTCATTCTCCGGTTATTCATGACGTGATAGACGTATGTCAATTATTATTTTAAACAGACACAACAGCCGCTCCTGTTGTATTCCCGACACTGGCAGTAACCCAAAGCATCACCAAATCAACCGGGACTGAAATTTGTCTTCTGCCTTTCCCGACACGTTGATAGCATTTAGTGAAAATGATCACAGAACAGCTGGACTAAGCATGAGCCCTCTGTGGGCAGTTTACTGATTGCACATTAGAGCACTGGCGTCCACAGAAAGCAGTCCCCTCTCATTGCCATTTGGGACCAATAACATTCTCATTTTCATACTGAAAAGGACAGGAGGCAATCTATCAGCTGCATTCAAAACTGGATTTACCCCCTTCCTGTTCTTTCTACATCTTCTTTCTCACTTCTGTTTTTAAATAAGTAACCGAAATAAACCAAACTTTCTGGCTCTGCCCCTCTTTCCACAAAAAATTCCCTCCTCTTAACTACTCTAACCTTTTACTCTCTTTCTTTCAGCTTCCTCGCCCTCTTTTGCCCTGGTCTCTCAGTTCTGTAGATGAGCTGACAGAGAGCCTGAAGCGAAGGGACTGAGCTCCAAACACCAATCTGGTCCCAGCTCAAATGTCAGCCACTCTTAACACACACACACAAACGCACAAAAACTTTCTCCTCTCACCCTCATCTCCTTGTTCATTCCCCCCCCCCCCCCCCCCCCCCCCCCCCCCACACACACACACACACACACACACACACACACACACACACACAAACTGTTCCTCTTCCTTTATTCTTCTCTCACCGCTCCAACACTCTCTCTCTTTTTCTCTCTCTCTCTCTCTCTCTCTCTCTCTCTCTCTCCCTTGACATTTAACAGAGCACTCATCTGCTCTATAATTTCTTGTCATCTCCGGTAATCTAGCTATCTAAAGGGAGGTTAAGGATGTGAGTTAAAACAGACAAGATGGGGTCGAGACAAGGGACGGTGATGTTTGCTGCTGGCATGTTCACAGCTGCCGCGGTGGTCGTAAACAGAGCCAATTGTTTGAAGGAGCTCAGTGGTCATTATGGGACGGTACTTTAAAGCCAAGACAGCTGTGAGCATATCACCTCTGCGTGATGCTGTCACAGTCTGGGACACAGTTACAAAGAAATTCCAGTGTAAACCATGCCAGGATCATGAATAGAGCTGGGCATTTTTTGTCATTTTTCAGAGCTTGGGTAGTGAAACCAAAGTGATAACCTTTTGTGAAACCTCATGTACCCCTTTTTCTTCAGAAAGAAGCCAGACAAGTTTACAAATGTTAAGAGTAGCTGTACAAGAACTTTGGCTAAATGAAAATTGTCTAAAATTGGTCAGGTTTAAATATATAGCACTGTCACAGGTGTTCTGATATTAATGGTTATCATCTATCTTACATTGTAACAAACTTTGCACCACAAAGACGAACACATTTCTACAATTAGTTCAAAAACACACAATCTCTTACCGCACACTGCTGTTTGAAGCTGAATACGATTAGCTGATAATCAGCCCAATGAGTCTCTGTCAGTAATCAATAAACCATTAATTAAACCAATAAATAACCGCAGTCAACAACAGACAACCTTATATTTTAGTAGTTACCTAATATTGTTGGATTGGTTGTCTATTCGGCATGAATATAATTCATAAAGATAAACTGTATTTTTGTACAAACTTTATATTTTTAAGTTATTCATCCACAAAGAGATAATAAGCTTTAAAGAGAGTATGTTTTGAGGCACCGTTGCATGTATTAATAAACTGTATCTCTTATATATAACACTTAAAGCATATTGGAGATGCACAACAATATTTTTTATAACTGAAACACACTGAAGTACTTTAGTACCAAGCCAAGGTCATACATTATGATTGTGGCATTATGCTGAAATGCTGCACATTTTAATTTGCAGTTGAGATTATTTTTACAAGCTCGAAGCGATGAGAAAATGTCATTATTATCATATACTCTATTACACTGGACATTTAGCAACATTTTTAAACTTGAGATTTGCCCTTTGGTAATATTCTTAATGGAATGGTTCAAAGCTGTCATTCGGCTGTTTTGCTGTTATTGTAATATTGAAATATGGGAAATAGCTAGATAACTAAGTTGTATAATACATGCCTGAATCTACATGTAAAAGTGTTATCCTATCAGGACCAGCCCTGTATAAAATGCAGTGGTGTGGTAGAGCAGGTCTTGGGGTGGATATCAGAGCTATATGATGGGAGGATGGAGGCCCCAAAGGCAGGCCAACTCCTGTGGACGCACCATCTGTTGCCCCTGGCAAACAAGGGCAACGGTATGACCTGGAGTGTGCAGACCACAAAACATGGCTAGCTGAACACATAAAGAATGCCGAAAATGACAACAAGAATACAATACATTAGAACGTGGAACGGCTTATAAGAAAAGAGACAGCGGAGGTGATGATGATGATTTTTTATGAAGATGAACTTTAACGATGTGCTTTATCTGGCATGATAAAGAAGAAATATTCAGTAAGTTGGGTTGAGACTTGATGATGCTCCAAAAAAAAAAGACAAAATGGGGACCCCGTTTGCATTTCTTCTTTGTTGTTTTGGTGATGTTGTCCATCTCTGAAGTCCTTGGCTCATTGTGGGCTAAAAAATAAAAAAAATCAATCTAGTTGACAGTGCAAAACCAAACCGGTGGCTCTGGAGTTCTCACTCCAGCGATGACCAGTGAGTATCTAATGGATTGATAGTTTAGCTCAGTGAGAACACCTTGACCTGTTCATCAGTGGTTTCCTCAAAGCATCCATCAAGACTCACGAGGGACCAAACTGAGCGAGTGAAAAATGTCTGTCAGAGAGTCAGAGAGAAGGGAGATGGAGTGTGAGAGAGGATCAAAGACCTGTGTGTGTGTATGTGTGTAGATGTGTGTGTGTGTGTGTGTGTGTGTGTTACACATAAGCACACCGTGTCATAGTGTATGCCTCACTCTACCACAGTGTTGATTGAAAATCTGCATAATGTAATCAGACTGCAACACTCCACTGACCCCTGCTGACCAGCATCAGTAGTACCACATTTTGTAGAATTCACATCCCAATTATATCAGATTTTTAAAATGATCTGTTTATCTTCAGCTTCCTTTTATCTAGATGTCCTTTTTTTATGATTGGCAGAAACTTATTGAGGGGAATCAACAGAGGTTTTTATCTCAATTCAGTCCCTGTCATGTCGTACATTAAGTTTATATGCACTTTTATCCAAATGACCTCATGGTCAGGCGAGTGAATTTGCATTTTAAGGAGAACTGGTGGAATCCTTTTCAGTGTTTTGCTTTGCATACTGTCTCCATCACCACATTGCAACCAAGCAAAGTAACAGATTGAGTTTAAAGCTTCACTAATCAGCTTTAACTCTTGATTGATGCCTGATATTCTATAGATATAATATAATTTCAGTATAGAGTTCTATGGGCACTTCTTTAACACTCATCTCTTCCTCTTTGAGTATGATAGGAGAGGGGGTGGCAAAATGGTGCGGCCATCATCCGACAGTCTCACTTTTTCTAAATGATGTGCTCTCTTGCTGCCATTTCAGCAAGTCAGAGAGAGAATTTCAGTGAATATAAGAGTCATAATTTGTGGGAAATGAGTGCTCTTCTCATCTGCATCCCTGTTTCACGATTTAGACTGAAAATGTGTGTTTTTAACTGGCATAAGAGTCAGTACTCTGGATAATTTGGCAAAAGAAAGTTTTACAAAACATTCAGCACATTTCTGTCAGATTTTGCCAAACTTAATGTTCTTGTTTTTAGTTTAGTTTTATTCTGCCAGAAATCACGATCTAATCTTAAATGGTCGGCGGACATGCACAAGGCTCTCTTCATACTTTATTGGGTGTTTGCGCAGGCGTGTTCATACACGTCTGTCTGCAAGTACAACCTGGAGAGATCTGCTTCTGCCACATTGATGCAGAAACTGATCACGAATTGCTGTTATGGATGTATTATCAGTGTAAAAAAAAAAAATCCTTAATCAGCTCATACCTGCTTTAGCTTATATGCTGTTACTTATACAACTTGCCCTCCTGTCTTTGAACACAGTGGGTGGATTTTTAACACCACAGGGCAAGGAATACATTTTGGAGAGGTTCAGTAGAATTACTTGGTTGGCACTAGTGGACTTGGTGAAAATGGATTAAATTGGACTTATGTGGATGGATTACATTCTTTTTAGAAAGGTGCTTGGTTTAGAGACATGATCCAATATTTATGCCATCCAAGATGGTCAACGTGCCAAGACTAGGCCAGGGCTAGGTACCCTGAGGCTCTTTGTCCATCTTCAGTGGCTCACTGTGGCTTTGGCAAAAAATATATATGGAATAATGAATAATTTTGATCTCTCACTGTTGTAGGCCTAAAGTGATTTTTACATTTTCTAATGTATTAACATTTTGTCAACTAACCTGTGCACCACACTTCACATAATGACCTGGCACTCTGTCCTTTATATTTTCCCAAACCTCAATAGCTACTAGTCCTGAGTCTGTCTTGCTAAGCTAGGTGGCATTTGAATTTATTCAAGTGAATCCTGTGTCATTTAAAGTTCATTCAAACTTTTTTTGGAAAAAGTTACAACCCCAGCGTGGATAGATTTGATTGCTTTTACCACAAAAGCTGCTGACTCACTGGTATGCTTGACCTATGGTGAGAAATTAGCATTATAAGGCCTGAATATGTTTTGCTTTTTCCTTTGCCTTTACTTGGATAGTGAGAGCTGAAGATAAACATGAAATTGGAGAGCGAGAGAGAGAGAGAAAGAGAGAGAGAGAGGGGAAGAATACAGCAAAGGGTTGGTAGAGGTCGGTAGGTAGAACTGAATCCAGGTCCACTGCAAGGACTCAAGCAAAGTACATATGAGCTACCAGGGCGCCCCCAAAAACACCTCTTTTGATAGTAAAGGTTGCTGACTCCTTACTAGCCAGTCATTTTTGCCCTGATTTGGTCGACCCAGTCAACCTGACTGGTTCAACCCTTGCTTTATTCCTTTGACTTTCAAAATGGTAAATAAATAGCTAAATTTGGGTTTTGTCTTCAACACTTGAAGAGTTACTGGTGTTTTCCATAAAACCTGGAATATTTTTAGCCTTATCACTGACTTTTTACTCATTGCAGTCTGTGTTATATTCTCTATTATGCTTTGCACCAATGTCTTGTTCTCATTTTGTTTGTGGCGTCTCTTTTATTTCACGTTCGTAGTAGAGCGACTGTTTCCCATTCCCTTCGATTACACTCTCCAAGTCAAATTTTTGTGTTCCTGCCTATATAGAAATATATTGCGTAACTGCATTTGACAGTGAAGCCCAGTTTGTTTGTGCTTTGCCTGGTTGAATGATTTGAGCAGTGCTCCAACTCTTAATCAGTCCTGATCTGTCAGTCTGTTTTGCTTGATTGATAGATAGCTCAGTGAGATGTTTATACCTACTTCATGAAAAAGTCAGATCTTCGATTACACAAATTTTTGCTTTTGCTCTCTAGAGCCAGAAACTCTAGAGCCCCCCTCTCGTTCTCGTTTTTTCCCCATCTTCTTCCTGTCACTCCAATTTTCTGCTTCAATTTTCTTCCTTTTTCTCCTCTCGTTCTCCCTCTGTTCCTTATCACTCTCTCGCGCTCTCTCTCTCAATATATAAATCAACAGCTACTCTAACAAGTGTTCAAATCACCCAAACAAATCATTGGCGCACAGTCTGGTCAAACGGATGGTGATTTACGGGTTCAATGATTTTGCACACAGGGCAAAATACTTACCTCTTTTAAAAAGGTGCAGTTGTTCTTTGTTGTTACAAAATAAAAAAAAAAGAAACTGGAATCATAGAGATGGAAAAACTGTGTATATTTGACACAAATAGTAATAAAAGACTAAAGACGTACAGAGAGAGACCGAGCAGAGGGCAAATTAAACTCACACAAATAAATAATTATTCTAGTCTAGTGGATATTGATTCAGATGCAAATTAAAGAAACATGTACAGGATAATGCTGGTGACCTTACCGAATATTTTTCTAACAAGTATTCCCTGTGTATTCAAAGTCTCATTCAGATTATTCCCCTGTGCCATGAAGCTCCATTGTTCTAAAAACTATTAAAACACACTGATCCCCACTGTTGCACTGGGTGACATGTTCCTTCATTATCATGAACCCAGTAGTTTATTTTAATTCAATTCCACATCCACCGTCCTGCTGCCATAAATACTTATAGTGCTCCAAATTTGTAATGAAAATAGTCCTCCTAATTTCCTCTGTGTGACTAACAATTGCCCCCTAACCTTTTTCTTTTTCTTTTTCCCATCCTCACTAGGAACCTATGGGGCTGCCACCCTCAGGCAGGCTGAGTATTAATGGTTTTGGCCTTTTTTATGGGATTTGTTAACAATAAGTCAAACATGGAATAGTGCCACCTTTATCCTTTTTAATTAATAGACATATGAAACCATAAAATTATAGCCTGATGATTATTTTATATGGACACATACCAAACAAACAGTCTTGATACAGACACTATTTCTGAATTTTCACAAGGTTTTTCTCTACTGCAACGTGTGGGTGCTTATCAGCTGACATACACTACTGATATATCTACAATAAGCTGTCATTCTCTGGCTACTGTGGTACAACCTAAGGTGTTTTTTTTCCCCGATATCAATGTATATCATAACATTTTAAACATGTCCTAAATAATTCTAACAAATGTAACTATGATTAAACTGATGCTCAGTGCAAAAGACTGCTTTTTTAATGCACAACTTGAGACAAAACCCATGCTCTCTCTTCTTCTCGCTTCTTCTTCTTGTATATATATAAAAAACAAAATGAGTTGTAATTTTGTTTTTTATATATATAATTTTAATTTGATGATTACCTAAATTCAGTATGTGATGACATTAATCAACTCGTAAAATGTTTATTTCCTCTACCAAGGAGGTTAAGGAAGAAACAAACTAAAAAGATGTAGTCATCACCCATCAGATCAATTAAATGTGTCATAAAGTAAATGAAAGACTCATTAATAGAATAATCAAGTGTGTGTTTGTGAGATTGACAGTCCACACTCCATACACCACTGCCCTCAGTAACTCAGTTCTGCTGAATAATTCAACTCTCGGGGCTGGCAGGGGGTCCTGTGTGTGCGTGTGTGTTTGTGTGTGTGTGTGCGTGTGTGTGTGTGCACGCACGCAGTACCTGCATTTCTTCATCCCTCCATTTTCTCTCTTCATGTTCACCTCCACACACTATGACCCAGCCTTTGTCTGTGCGCCATCCTGATGAGATGAATATGCATGATATTGAAATGAGGGTCATTTGAGCACTGTTTGCTATAGTAGAACACACATGGGAACAGTTGCCATGGTGAGGAGCATTTTATGCTGTTGGACCCATCAACTGATATACACATATTTTATGTTTTAAAAAAAAAAACAACAGCAAACTTTGATGAAAGTTGAGAATAATCTGACCTTTTCAGAAACAAAATGGCATCTTGGATAAAACAGCATAATTTCTTTTATTTATATCTGCTGACGTTGGAGAGTGTTTGACTTAGATAAGGCAGGGTAACCTTAAGTTAAAAGCTGCTAAAGAATTTTCAAGAACAAGAAGAAAATATAAATTGACCCAAACTGACAGACCCTCTTCAAATATTCCAGCATCTTCGTAAGCACAGAGTCTACTTTACTTGATGGACTGTTTCTGTGCATTCACCCCACCTGCAGCACAGGCACAACCATTCATTTCATAGCTGTTTAAACCTGAAGGCACCATCAGTGTTATGTAGTATGATGCATGGATATGAACCGGTGATGTATGAGTCCACTGGATGAAGGTGAGGTATAGACTCTCATCGACAGAGACAGATAAGCTCTTATCTATCATTATGTCGAGAAAAACTTAGGCCTTCCCAGAACACTTAATGGCAAGGGGGCAGGCTACTAATACTGGATGATTTATTGATTCTTGAGGCAAAATTATTGTCTCACTTAGGCCCATTTTGCAGTGAGGTCAGGGCCATGCACCAATGGAGTTGTAGTTAAGTTTTTATTCAAGGATGCTTCAACAGGGTCGATGCTTAAATCCTCTGATTGAGTGCTGCTCTGGGTTTTAAGTCCTTCCAGTGCAGATTTTGTGATAGCTGCTTTGATGATAGTTTGCCAGTGTCATTTTTCATCTTTACACCCTTGATACAGAGAAACATCCGGAAGAGGAACATGTACCATAGCTTAGAATAAGTGTGAATGAATAGCAACTAACATAATTTGACTGTAACCCTCGCAGCCTTTTCTAAATCTGTTGTAGAATTGACATTCTGTTCAGTCGCCGTGTCTCCTTTGCCTCACATGCTTATTGTACTGTAAGGCAGTTGCATTTTAAAACATTGGCCAAACCTGTACTATATGGTGTGTTATTTAAAAGGCTGTCTTACAGTACTTCTCAGGCTTGGTGTCATGGTTAGCTATTTAAATCAACTAACTTGTTTCTTTGACGTTTCAAGAGAACAATTGCCAAGTTTAGTATTCAGACAAAAGGGCATGCAGTTAGTCAGACAAACCTCTTGAGTATAAAGCATGACTTGTTGCACTTGAATTCAAATTCAATTACTAACATTCCGTCAATGGTAGAATAAAAAGTGGCATACCTAGCAAGTGACAGTATTGGAATTACAATGTAGAGAAACAGAATTACAGTATACAGCCAAGTACAGCAACGCAACAAGATATCTGCACCACTCCTTTCTCATACCTGTTGCCCACAGCATAATCTCTACAAACCGATAATCTGCATATAAATGCAGAATCTGTAAGCAAAGGACCAAGATTTTTTTTCTGGTCTTTGTTCTGGTCTGTTTCTTGTCCGAATATTAACCAATGACGTTTGAGGGGCTTTGGTTGCAAAAGTCCACGTGGAGAACAAAGGAGGCAGAACACACTGGCAGGTTTGCCATCTCTCAACCCATCGGCTATCATCTGACAATGATTTAGCTTTGTATTAGCTTTTTTTTAAGGCAATCATTTAGAAATTAGCAGAAATATGTCTTTCTAACGCATCAAGTTGCTAATCAAACAACTTCAGGAAGGAATCAGGAAGGCCTGGATAGCCATGATCTGTTTTGCAGATACCTGCTGGCTATACCAGAATCCTAGAAACATCATCATCATCAGGTGATTAGCTGATGGGTTCCAAGATTGCCCACATCGCATTCTTAGGCATAAGGGTTTTTCACTTAGATCAACGTATAGGACTGTAAGCTGAGCAGATGCAGTACAGACACTGACAGAGGACTGCAACTGGTGCTCTTGTGCTGCTTTTACTGTAGGGCTGGAATAAACAGGGTGTAACATTTACATCTTGTACTCTACACAGAGAAATCTATTATGCAAGAGGAGGACAAAGAGATCTGCTGGATAAGACCTGCATTTTGAGCAGCTGTTTGTTTTTCTAGCAGGTTTTCCTCGTTTGCCTCTCTCCTTTTACCTTGATGTTCAACACATAGCTGTGTGCAGTGCAGCAACTTCATCACTGGGGGTTGCTGAAAGGAATTCTGAGAAATGTAAGAAGAACTTAGCGAAGCAGGTGTAGACACATCTGGATAAGGGAACGCAGATACGTGAAAAGTTCATAAGCTTAGTTGATATGATCTGAAAAACAGTTAAGTGGAGGGTCTGATGTTATATTCTTCATTTCAAACCTGAAATCCTGTCACACTTCTTTCTGAGTTGTTTTTCCACTGGGGACAATATCGTCCGATTTATGAATGTTAGAAAGAATTTTGCAGCTCTGAGAGGTATTGTTGGTCTTGCTGTTTCCAAACCCTGGTGGGATATTTATTTGTCTTTTTAGAGTTTCAGAGTGCAGTTTTGTCAAAGAATTGCAAAAGGCAAAATCTTGACTTTCTTCCTCATCTTCTTTCACCTCCTCTGCCTCTACAGACTTGGACAGATGCGCAGAGTTAGGTATGGTAAACTGAATAAAAAGTGATGTTTGCTCACAGACTATTTATTATGTATCTCCGTCTCTCTGTTGTCAAATACATCAGTCTCGCTCTCTTCCATTTTCACTCACCCAGACTCCAGAATTTGAAGTCCCTAAAAGATTTTAAAAGAAGCAAGTGTTAACACACACAGATGTGCACAGAGTCACGCACACCAAACAGAGTTAACGGGCCCATTAATTCTAAATGGCTGCTCTGCATTTAGTCATATCTTGAATCCTGTCCACCTGTTAAACAGAGCGTTATGAGCACTGTCATGCAGCTAGATGGGATTTTTCAAGGTCATAGGCCATTTAACATGTTCAATAGCATGTTATGCACACAGACAGACAGACACACGACAGTACCTTATTTGAATAGTTACACCTGTACCTATTTTGTTTTTCTTGATACTGAATGATAGGCTGAATAACAATAGTTGCACGTACAGCTGTAGGTCACCTTGGCAACAGCTATCAAGAGGCAAATGATGTGGCATTGTTAAAAAAAAAAAAAGGAACAAACATAAATTCAGTCCATTCATCAAGCTTCTCGTGGTGGGAACACTGATTTCTTTGGAGCCTGCTTCACTTTTATGAAAAGGGAAAAAATTACATTTGCCTTTCAGCCGTGTTGCAGGATCAAATCCCCCACTAAACACCACACGAGGATCTGAGCAACCATGGCAGCCCGACCACCGAGACTGACTGTGTCAGAGGGGAGAGTGTTGGTGGTGGCAGTATTTGCTTGCATTGCGACTGCTTGCATCTCTGCATCCTCTCACCTCCGTCACTTTCTGTTTCTGTCTCTCACTATGTCTAGTCTGTCCTCTCTTATTTCTCTTCTTAGCTGACTCCCATCTCTGCCCCCTTCTCTCCATTTCAAGTATTTCTTTTACAGAACACTAAACCTCTTCCTGCTCCCTCGTCTCTACATCTTCTTCTTCCCCACCAAGCATATTCTATCATTCCCTTCATGATAATTTACCTGACACTACATGGGTGAGCACACTCTATTTGTTTTCCACTATATGAAACATAGTGGGGAAGTTCTATTTGTTGCATTGTGTTAATTTACATAAAAACAACTGAAAGAAGGCTTTCAAGCCAGTCACATGGACTCAGTGTGAAGTGGCTCATCAACTATACAATACAAAATGTACCCAGTTCCTGTAATTGTAGCAAAGAAAACATGACACATGAAGAAAGACGGATGTGATTAAAAAACTTTATCATGGTATGTTTATTCCTATATTTTGATGGAAATGTCGGTCTGGTGATCAGTCTAGACTGAAATATTTCAACAACCATCGGGTGGATTGAAGTTCAGTACAATTATCCATGTTGTCCAGAGGACCAGCGGGTCAAAGATTTCACTTATTACCTCAAATATCAATACGAGATGGATTTGGTACAGACCTCAGACCTTCATGGTTTCCATATAATGAATCTTATGACATTTCCTCTAGTGACACCATGTGGTTGACATTTGGAGATTTTGAGTGAAATGTCTCGAAAACTGTTGGATGGATTGCCATGAAATTTGATACATGCACATTTATTCATCCATTCATTCATTCTAGCATCAATTTGCCCAAAACATACATACAAGCACCTGCAAACCTAACCATATTCCCATCTGCTTAAGCCTTATTTTGTGTTCAGTGCTAATTAGCAAATGTCAACATGCTAGCATGTTAAACAGTGGTCCTGGTTAACATTATACCTGTCTGACATTCGCATGTTAACATTGTCAGAGTGAGCATGGCAGCACTGCTGTGCCTAAGTACAGCCTCATAGAGCTACTAGTGTTGCTGTAGACTTATAGTCTTATTTTAAAAAACTAGAATCAGACATTTACAATAAAAATATGCAAAATCTATTTAAAAACAAACGAAACAACGAGGCGTACCAAGCATTACTAGGGGCTGATTTGTCAGTATATTTCTTCTTCTTCCTCTTTCTTCTAAAATCGTTGGCTTTGTCCTGCAGTCACTTCAAATTATATTGTCACTCCTCTGTGCTGCAGTGCTCTTTAAAAGGACCAAGACAAATCACTGCCGCCATCAGTGCAGTGATTTCATGCTACTTGAGTTTGGTGTCATTGCTCTCACCTGCCAAACCAACCGAATTAAACGGTGCTCAGATTAACTCACAAAAAGACTTGCAGTGGCAGAACAGTCAGTATCTTGACTTTTAGCTGCACAAAAGCGCTTTGAATTTAGGTATTATTAAAAAGCTGTTTATATTCCCTGACAGTATTCACCCCCAAATACTCAGATATCTATGAGATCATACACTTTAACCTAAAAGATTTTACATAATTAACAATTGCTACCAATAAACGAACATCATACCTGTAGAAAAAGACAAAAGAACCATAATTCCAGCCCTGTAATATGCCCACTCTCTGTGTATCCATTTTTCTTGTAATCTGCTGCCATCATGTGGTAAACATAATCACTACAGCAAGATTTAACCCTTACATTTGCCATTCAAACATTTTACAGCTATAGATGACTATAACTATGACTATGACTATCAGGAATAGGCTAGAAATAAGAACTGGAAAAAAAACAAAAAACAGGTAGACAGGTAGAAGCTGCACACAAACCGCAGAGACAGCAAAAGCTCCAGGCATTCAAATGAGTTCAGCAAACCACAACTGAGACACCTGTCATCGCCTGGAGAAATATTAAATATGAATTATTGCCACATCATTATTACAAGGCAAAGTCTGTGTTAACAGGAACTAAATTTCCTGTTTTGAACACCAATGAGCTGACGTGGATTCATATAATAGATGTAATTCCAGTGTGTGTGTTGCTGCTGCTGGCTTAAAAGTAGCAACAACGTTTCACTATATGCACTTGTTTGTATATGTGACAAATAAAATCTATTAAATCTGAGTTAAGCTTTCAGTCATGCAGTTACCCTAGACCTAAATACTTCCGTACAATTGTTCCCACTCTGGTTGTTTGTGTGACCTGCATGTAAGATCTGATCTTTTCGAGCATGTCTTCGCACCTATGTGTATTTCAGTATGAGTTCCGGTGGCTGTGTGCAAGTGGTCAGCAGTGACAGAAAGCGTGTTTCAGTGGCAGCTGTAGTCTGACGGTGCTTCCTGTGAGCTGACAGCAGCAGGCGTTTGTCACCTCTCTTTGTAAGCTGTGTGATCTCATCTCTGCCTGGAGAACAGCACATACGTGGTGAGTAGCGCTATGTTTCTGTCTCTTTAGTGAGGAAGAAACAGCAACAGATTGTCATTTTAAATTGTGATTTGTTGGCCTCTTGTTTTCTGAGCTGTCAATACAGACTTTCCTCTTAATGCACTGAAGGAGCAATGTACTAGATCCAGAGTCCAGGTGAAGCTTGCGATAGCTTATTGGTGTCATCTGTCATATCCATTTCTTTAATGTGCGTAAAAGAAAAATGAAGGAGAGAAGACAGATTAAAGCACTTTTTTTCTGTGGTGTTTTTGGACTACAAACACAAACAGAAGACGGATAGGGCGAAGTATATAAATATATGAAAAGATGCATGTTTTTAAGATTTCTAGGTTATAAATGGAATTGCCTGAAGAAGAAATGCCTACATTTCAACATGTAGTTAGGACCTGCATCATTTTAAAACAATGGTTTTATATAGTATATACTGTAAAATCGTGGTTACTGGGTTGTTTGCCGCTGTACATTACCAGGTATATAAAAGTACAAATGTATTAG
This sequence comes from Sciaenops ocellatus, assembly GCA_033000465.1. Taxonomy (NCBI): domain Eukaryota; kingdom Metazoa; phylum Chordata; class Actinopteri; family Sciaenidae; genus Sciaenops; species Sciaenops ocellatus. The sequence continues at coordinate 19,279,446 of CP136867.1, forward strand.
ATAAGTAAAATATCAAAATATTTTCAGCTTTACCATTTGTAAATGTACTCATAATGCCTTTGTACCTTTTTTCTTATTATTTATTTTTACCTTTTGTTTAGCTGATTTACCATGGAGGCTACAGCCAAGTATGACTTCAAAGCAACAGTTGATGAAGAACTCAGCTTCAGAAAAGGACAGCACTTGAAGGTTAAGCACCACGCGGCCACATGCTGTAAAACCCACTCACCCCAGAAACTACCTTTGAGTTCTCAGTAACCTAGTACCAGCTTCAAGTTATAAATAGCTCTCAATATGAAACATATTCAAATTGTGATGGGTGATGCCTTTTTCGATTGTTTGTGCAACAGGTTATGAAAATGTCTTGTGAAATTGCATCCTGAAGCTCAACTACAAGTTCATTTCCTATCCCTGCACAGTCATTACAATGAAATCTTGATGTCTTTTAGGGCCTACTGATAGAAGTGTGACAAAATAGAAAAAGCAAGGAGAACGAGCAAGTAAATATTGATGCACTGACCACACATCTGCAATTAAATTATTAAAACAAAAGAATGCAAATAGTTCAGTCCAGCAAGCTCAACAAGCTCTGGGTATTTTGCACATAGACAAAGCAGTAAGCTGTAATTCACACCTCGAAACCACGAAGTGAATGTAGTATTTATAGACTTGATCCTAGCTGTTTCCTCAGGTGCACATACAGCTTATTGTGCCTTATATTCAGATGCATACAGTAAATTAACTGCAAAAGGACTTAACTGCATAATAAGCAGTTTGTACCGAATACAGTAAAGAAATGCAAGCTAGTACAACAGCCACAACATAAAATAGAAGCTGATAAATATGCGACAAACCACTAACTCTCCAAAAGACTCTCACAAACCACACAAACACAGACCACAAACCACTAAACGCTCATAGTAACTTATCATAAGCATGAGAAAAAATCATTTTCCATTCTAACAAGACCACTGTAAGTAAATGCAACGCGATAATAAGCAGTCTGACCCAACACCCATCTATAAAGTATTGAAAACTGTCAAGAACTGTCTAAATATCTATTACATGACCATCCTGAAGTCATATATTTGCCAATTTTGCTTGTTTTATTAAATGAACAAAACAGTTATCATGATAAAATACATATTATTATACTTCTGTCTGTGTTTATAATGCTCCAGATATCATAAAGGGCTGGAAAAAAAGAATATATTTTAATTAATAATCACTAGTTTGACATTGTTGAAAAGGTTTAAACTGCAGCATGAAATTTGACTGTACTTTATGTATTTGTAGCACTGCAATTAGCAATTTTTATTGTGTAGCAATTTCTATTGTCCGTCTAAAGCAGCATTATGTGAAAAGAGTCTGTGAAGGTTCTTATTCATCCAGGTCATCTTCGAGAACGATAAATCTGTGGCAATTGGACTAGGTTGTAGATCTATGACGATGTTTCACCTCTCATCCAAGAAGCTTCTTCAGTTCTGACTGGTTGGGAGATGATCCAGACCGGATGATCACCGTCCAAACCGGAGCTGAGGTGGCCTGAACGACTGTTGTTAAAGTCACCTGGGTCTGGTGGGAACGACAGTCGTCACAACAACATGAGCACTAACGAACCAAGTGGAAACGATGCCTGGTCAATGATCCCACCTATAGGCTAAATACACGGATCTTCCCATCATTGGATCTACAACCTAGTCCAGTTGCCCGAGATTTAACCCTTCTCTAAAAAAAATCTGTGTAGTATACTCACCTCGATTGTGATTGTGTCCCACTATGTCAGATTCTGCAGACCACTGGAAACTGGTACAAAGCAGAACTCAGTGGAGTTGTGGGGTTTGTACCCCAAAACTTCATCAGCATTCATCTGCCCAGGTAAAACTTGCATAGGGCCAAAGAGAAAATGAAAGAGAAACATGCAATAACATTCATGAGGTAATTAGATATTGTCTTTTTTTAAATTTATTATGAAAGGGTTTTATTTGGAAACTATTTTTTTAAACAAGAAAGTTTGATTTTGTTGCCTAAGTGTAAAATTCCACATAGAATACAAAGATTAAGAGAGAGTGTACAAGTGGAAAGAAAATGTAGTGGTCATTCAGCAGGTTTTGCTATCTCCCTTTATACCTGTCAAACCTCCTCTTTGTGCCTTCTTCATGACTCCAGCTGGTACCAGGAGGACTTTAGTCGCAGTGAGGCCCAGGAGAAGCTAATGTCACAACCTGCGGGGGCCTTCATCATACGGGGCAGTCGGAATGGAGTCCCGGGTGACTTCTCCATCTCTGTCAGGTGCATATCTAGATTTATTCTAGAGCTAGCAGGAAAAAAAAAAAAAAAAAAAAAAGTTACTTCCAGACTTGCTACGGAGCCTGCCTCTTCAGTGACAATCACCTAGGTGCATGGTTATGGTTAACATCATGATGAGTGGTAGGAAGACTGATCACTTATAATATAATTTAGCCCCAGCACTATTCTCTGTTCTTTGGATTGACAGATTTCTCTTTCTCTGCTGGTTTTCAAAACTTGTCAGCATCTCAAAACTCTCAGCCCAACTGTGTGAACTCTTTTGTGTTACTAGCCAGATGTTGCTTAGCAATGTACAAGACAGACACTTGATGTTGTCCATCAACGTCTCCTCCCATTTAATCCTATTCTTGTTCGACTTATTTACATCCTGTCTGCTTTTGGCTCTAGTGGGACTCTGAATATATGTTTGTTCAGGAACAAGAGATTAACAAGCTTTAGAAGCCCAACTATAAGACGCCACTCAATGTTTGCCTTTACGTGGGTTTCATTTTTGTAAACATCTCACATTTTCATAAAGAGACATGTAGAATTTATAAATATTGTAGCAGACATAAAAGACTGCTCTGTATTTTATTCCACTCTAGACATGCAGCAGATGTGCAGCACTTCAAGGTGATGCGGAACAGCAGAGGGCAGTATTATCTCTGGTCTGAAAAGTTCCCTTCTCTCAACCAGCTGGTGGAATATTACAAAAAAAACTCTGTCTCCAAACAAAGTCAGATATTCCTGAAAGACACAGACCAACAGGTAGGAAAACTACTGATGGTAACTTGTTGTAATGCATTTGAGTTGAAACATCTACTGTAGTATAAAACTGTAGTCACTTTTTCAAAATAAGAGCTTAATTTGAAAAAAAAAACAAAACAAAAAAAACAGAACAAAACAAACAAACAAACAAAAAAAAAAACAGAAAAAAAATATAAAGTTTTGTGTCTCAACAGCAAAGGCCCAGCAGAGGCTCAGAAATGTTTCCTCCTCTACCCACTCCTCCACACTCCAGCGGCTCAGATACACCACAACAGGTACTTTGTGTGTTAAATTTGAACAGTACTCTCATGAACATTACAAAAGAAATATCTCCAAACAAAGTCAGATATTCATAAAAGACACAGACCAACAGGTCGGAAACCTAGTCATGGAAAGTAAAAAATTATCATTGTCATGTGTTTGAGTAGAAACATCTACTCTAATAAGATTTGATTAGAAAGCGCAGTAAAAGTTTAAATATAAACTTTGTGTCTCAACAGCAACGGCTCAACAGAGGCTCAGAAATGTCACTTCCTCTACCCACTCTTCCACTCTCCAGTAGCTCGCCTACACCTACACCACGACAGGTACTGAATGATACAGTGTGTGTGTGTGTGTGTGTGTGTGTGTGTGTGTGTGTGGGGCAGCTGGCTACAGTAGTTAGATGACTTGAAGTTTAAGTTTGATCTGTTGTTGAGTAGTATATGTCATTTGGAGCGTAGAAAAAGCCTTTTTTAAGCATGTTAGTGAACATTACAAAAACAACTCTACCTTCAAACATAGTTTTGTGTCCCAACAGCAAAGACTTGGCAGGGGCACTGAAATGTTACTTCCTCTACCCAATCTTCCACACTCCAGCAGCTCACCCACACCTGTCGCAAAACAGGTACTCAACAGTGCTGTGTATGTGTGTGTGTTTGTTTGTTTTTTGTACGTGCATGCTCTTTGTCTGAATGATGTGTGTCTGTCCATGTGTAATAGGCTGCTTTGTACATATTGTAGAAAAACAAATCAAATCAAACGCGCACGTGTGTGTGTGTGTGTGTGATTGTGTGGCAGCTAACTGCAGTAGTCAGATGACTTCAAGTTTAAATTTGATCTGTTGTTGAGTACTATGTCCAAAATGCCTTTTCTTAAGCATGTTAATGAACATTACAAAAGCTCCAAAGCTAGTTATGGAAAGTGAAAAATGTCCACTCTTTGTGGTGTGTTTGAATAGAAACATCTACTGTAGTTAAAGACTGAAGCCATGGTACTATTTCACTTTTTTCAAAATAAGAACTTTACTTTGAAAAGCAGTAAAAAAGACGTTAAAATATAAAGTTTTGTGAGCAGAAGCTCAGAAATGTTTCCCCCTCTTCTCCGCTCTTCCACTCTCTGGCAGCTCATCTATATCTGCACCACAACAGGTACTTAACAGTACTCTGTGTGTGTGTGTGTGTGTGTGTGTGTGTGTGTGTGTGTGTGTGTGTGTGTGTGTGTCTGCGTGCGTGCTTTTTGCCTGAATGATTGTGTTTTAATGTGCGTCTGTCCATATGTAATAGCCTGCTTTGTGCATATTTATAGAGAAATTAATCAAATTCATTTAAAATCCCCTTGTTACTTTTGTGTGTGTGTGTGTGTGTGTGTGTGTGTGTGTGTGTGTGTGTGTGTGTGTCTTTGTGTGGCAGCTAGTTGCAGTAGTCAGATGATTTAAGTTTAAATCTTCTCTTATTCAGTACTGTATGTCCAAAATGTCAACTTCAAAGCAGCCTAAAAAAAGCCTTTTTTAAGCATAATGACATTATCTAAGAAATTTTCCAAATAGTTTAATGAACATCACAAGTTGGATCATTTTCTCATCTCATAAAGAAGTGTGTAAAACAGACCAGGTTTTCCACCAGTCATGGGGTTGGCGGTTTGATCCCTAGCTCCTCCCATTGGCATGTTGACTGAACCCCAAAGTGTTCCTGATTGTCAGACCAGGACCTTGCATTGTAGTAAGGGTGGGCAATATGGCCCTAAAATAATATCATGATATCTCTATGATAATGATATTACTGACAACTTGACAATATATCAACAAAGTACCAACTTGCAACTCAGCTATGCTGAGCCGATGTGGTTTTAGAACTCACAGTAATTGCTGAGCTCTCCTCGTGGGATTTATTCAACCAAGTGCTTCTGCTCGATGTGCTAAAATAAGTTTGTTGTTTTGCCCGCTCTCATTACATTGTTGTCACATTACCATGGTTAATTGTCCAGTTGTACATCTGATGTTTTGTCACCACTTCCACACTTACCACTGTAGTCTCTTGTCTTTTTAAAACCCTCCACCATGGAGGCAGTAGCACTGTTACTTTCACTTTCAGCCTCGTTTGTGCGTAATGGTATGAGATCATTACGTCAACAAGTTGAAATATTGCCAATCATTTTTTGTTTTCTTTCATCGTTTTGGCACTACGTAGTAGTTCCCTGCCATTAAATCTACCCAATAGCGACAATATGTAATCACTTTTGCAACAGGATTCAAATAACAATTTTGACAGATTTACTAAAATATCAAAAGTAATTTTTTGTCATACAGACAACATCTGTACCAAAGAATAGCCCACCATTCTTATTTGGTCAGTTAAAAGTCTGCTATGAGACTGTCTAGAAAACTCAGTACAGCACAAAAGGTCATTTGAAACTTAATGCAGCTCTAATTTACCACCAGATTTTTGGTGCACTTGTAAAGTTCAATGACACTTGGTTCATGGACTGAGTTTGTGTATCTGTCTGTGTCATGCTGTATGTCTCCTTCCTCTGTGTCCAGCACAAAGCCTCCTCCCCGCAGCAGGTCAGAGCTCTGTACAGTTTCCGTGCTGAAGAGATGGACGAGCTGGAGTTCAGCGCCGGCGATATCATAGAGGTCTTGGAGAGCTCCGATAAGGCCTGGTGGAAAGGCCGGCTCAGGGGCAAAACGGGACTGTTCCCCTGCAATTACATCAAACCCATCTGAGAGGAAGACACACAGACAAACACATTTAATATTACAGTAACTATACGTCTAAGGTGTGTTCTTGTAACTTGACCCTATCAAAAGGCATTCCCCATGTCGTGTCAGCTGCCTACAATAAAAATGAAGACTAACTTGTTAGTTAAGGTGCACACACATCTACTGATCATGAGATTTCTATTTCTCATCATGGTGTCCTGTTACAGACAAAAATACAGATGAAACTGTTGTGAAACAGTTTTCAGAGGTCAATATTTGTACATTTATTTATAAGACAATCATAAAGATGAGGAATTATGAGGACATTTGCTTTTACAAAGTGATTGATAGCACAAAAAAGTCAAACTAATTACATTTGTATACACAAACTGTTTGTATTGTAGTTATATAACATATATATAATATAACACACCTGTCCTTTTTTTATAGAATTCAGTCTGAATATTAGACACAAAAGTAATGAATGCAACAATATTTAATTTAGGAATTTTTAAAACAAATTTAATACTTTATATCATTGGTCCCATAAACTGAAACTCAGCTCTGCCACTCTGTAAGTCCAACATAATGTAACAATCCTTCAAAGGTCTGTGTAATGTTACTGTAATCTAAGAACCACTGAATTTGTAGCTGATTGCTTATAGAAATGTTCTGCAAAACCTAAATTCTGTTCGTTGTATTAGTTTTGTGCGTTGTGATCATGTTTGCAAGCATACAAGTTGTTTTTTTTTAAAACAGAAAAGTGAAAACTAAAAGCAAAGGCTCATATAGAGCTCTATATATGCAGCATATGCAGTATTACAGCTGAACACACACCTAATCGCTTATATGCAGGATTTGTCATTGACTCTGCAAAAGCAGGAAAACACAGCTAATATTTTTTGGCCTATGCAGACATTTGCTCTTTGTTCAGTTTATTACTCAAGCTGGTCTGTTTTTGCAGCATGAACAAGGGATAGCCTAGAAGAGAAAGATAAGTTCTTTAGAAGCCCTATTACCACAGAACCAGCTCTTTCTAAGCAAACTAATGACTCAAAGAAGAGTTGTATAGAGCCCACAAAATTCCAGAAGGTGATATTTTTTTTATCTTGGATATGAATTTTATGTGCACAGGTTAATCATTTTTTATCATTGTCTTTTGTTTTATCTCTCACCTTGTTTCCTGTCATCTCATTAGATAATAAAAGCATCAAATAGCTAAAAATATTTTTAAATATTGGTCATAGTACCCTAACCCTTCTACACTATGATTTTTCATAAATGCACCTGTAATATAGACAACTAACCACCTTATTGTTATAATATTACCGCAATCATCACATAATCATCATTTTCATTAACTGTACTATAGAATTATTGACGTAATAGTATAATAATAAGGTGATTTTACAGTATATGGCTGTCTAATAGTAATATTATGTTTATATGGGTTTATATACACATTTTTCATATTCTATTTTAGAATATTTTATATTTTGTATTTTCATTTCGTATTTCTGTTATTCTTTTTTTTAACCAAAATTTTCATAGTATAGTATTTGACTTCTTTACTTCATTTTTATTCTTATTGTAGTGCTGTTACACTGTTTAGTGCTTTTAATGAGATGACCGGTTCCTCTTGTCCAACACATTTCATTGTATTGTTGACCTTGTGTTAACCTGACAAATGGCAAATAAACCTGAAACTTGAAATCATAGTGTAAAAGGATCTATTAAGAATAATAGATACTTTCACTGATGAGTATTTCCAAGTGTTTTCAGATATTTCAGGCTTTCATTTTATAAAGAGAAGACAGGTGGAGAGAGAAGAAGGCACTATATGGGACTCATCTATGGAGTTGTGTATTTGAGTTTCACTAGTAAAATTCAGATCAGCTCAAATCAGTTGTTGTTTACTGACTGAACGTAAATGCCTCACGGCTATCATTTACACTTTGCCAGTCTCTTTGCCGTGTGTTTTTCTAGTACTCGTTGTTCCAATTGCACTTGAATGTAGCATTTTGCCCCGAGCCCCACCCCCTATCTCTAACTCACACCAGGTAAGAAAACTTCACCAGCTTCAGTTCTACCTGTTCAGCGTCACACATAGGTAGGTAAGACCAGAGTGTGTCCACAGTGTGTGAGTGACAGCTTCAGAGCTCCGGGAGGTGTACCGCAGGCACAGCCATGGCCGAATCCCAGCTCATGTGCATGGAGGACGGCCACATCGGAGTCAAAATCCCGGAGTCTAAACCAGAGTTTTATTACAGTGAGGAGCAACGCGCGGCCATCGAGGAGCTGCTCAAGAACGGCGATGGTGCCTTCAAAACCCGACTCAAAGAAGACAAAATGAAAGACTTTTTATCGGCCAGAGAGGTCAAACTGTTGGTGAACACTTTCAGAAAGTACGACTCGGATGATGACAGCAGCAGCAAGGCGGCGCAGTCCGGCACCGACGCGGATTCAGGGGTCCATTCCACCTACTGGCCCCAGATGTCGGAGACCGAAGTGCCGCCGCTGGATATCGGCTGGCCCCACGGGGGGTTCTTCAGAGGGGTGACCCGGGTGTCCGTGCACACACACCCGCCCAAAGACAACGGACCTCACATTAAGGAGGTGGTGCGGCGGCTCATCCAGGAGGCCACCAAGGTGATAAATGAGCAGGGTTATTAATCATGTCATTTATTAATGTTATTAAGGTATTACAGAGTATTTGTAAGACACAGTTGACATCTTATTGTAAGCACACTATTATTTGTTTAAAATGGTAATTATGGGCACAAAATCAGACTTAACCTATTATAGCTAATTAAAAGCTCTTAAAGTGGAGCCAGGTGTGCTGGTGAACTACAAGATTAGTGTGTGGTGTCAGAGAAAAGCAGATAACCTGCCATATAGTGGCACCATAAAGTGGTGTGAAAACCAGCTTATACAGGAAGTAAGAATGCTTTTAGTGCCTACTTGAATCCTGTAATTTCCCTTGGCTTTTTTCTTTTGCTTAAACACTCATGACACGCGCACACACGTGTACACTGCTATCATTTATCTATTAATTGGAGATATAATAATTGAGCTGCTGTCAGGACAGTGGGTGGTGTTACTAGGCATGTGAGGAAGCCTTAATAGCACATGTAGTCAAAGTAAAAACCAACATACATGAGGAAAGAAGAGATATATTTGATAATGACGTTTAAAGGGGCAATTTCCTTAAAAACCTGTCATGATTAACCAAAAGAATTCAAAGATAGTATGATCCATTTGATCGCAGTCAGTTAGTTTCTGTTGCAAATGTGCTGCACCATATGGACAAAAGTACGTGGACATACAGTAAGAGAATTACAGTAGGGTTCAACACTAACTTTTAAAAGTCATTGCCGAAACTGAAAATATGGTTGCCAGTTTTAGTCACCTTGCATTTGGAGCAATTAAGATGCTACACAGTGATACGTCATCAGTGTAATAATGACAACAAGGTTATTAAAGCTTTATTAGAGTATTTGGATCTTGCGTGTTATCAGTTCACATGTGCACTGATTTTTGTTTTTTTATAAGTTCGAAAGTAATTGCCACTGAAGGCAAAACGGTTGCTCTGTTAAACGGTTGAATAATTAATTTCAAAACCACACTCATTAAATAGGGCTGCAACTAACAATTATAATTATAAATGAATCTGCAGATTCTTTTTTTGATAACTTGTTTAGTCCATAAAATATCAGGAAGTAGTGAAAGGCAAATCTTTTGTTCTGCCCAAAACCCAAATATGAAAATTTCCCAGACCTTCCCCAATCTATTGCCACAAAGTTGGCAACAGTTATTGTCTGAAAAATGAAAAGCTCCAGTGTGTAAGATTTAGGGAGCTCTATTTACACAATATGGCAGAAATGGAATAAGTTTTGCTTTTGTTACCTTAGAATGAGTTTTTTATAGCTACAGATGCCACGGGTCCTCTTCCATGGTGTACGGCATGTTGAACCACTGTGTTCCTACAGTAACCCAGATCGTAAAAATGAACCGTTGCTTCATGATAAAGACGTTTCGTGTTTTTCACGCATTTCATGACCACCGTAGTTTATTCTTGGTGCTTGTAAACGGAGGGCAAATGGAGGGTGTTGCAATCAGTAACGACACTGCTAGATGCCACTTAATATTACACACTGCTCCTTTAATTTTGTAGCATTAAGATTGGAACTACGAAGCCCAAAACATGAAAACCAGCTTAAGAGGTTACTGTTACAACCAACACAAAAGCCAAATTGTCCTTTTTTAGTATTATATTCAGTTGCACTAGTCCCAGGCGGGGTGAATTAATGTTTGAATGATTAATACCTCTCCACACAATGACTGAGAGCTTTAAGTGGGTCTGTGTGTTTGAGTTGCCCATTGTAATGTTTACTCATAGGCTGCCGGAGCTCAGCTGAGTCATCTATTCCACCCGCTCAGTCACATAGTAACAGGCTCTGCTTGGCTCGCCCTGCCTCAGTATGCCTCTTTAAAACTGGGTCACGGAGGACGACAGGAACATGTGTCACATACATGTTGATTGGCTTTATTATGCAACTCATCGAGGGATTTCCTTTTGATATACTTGGGGATTTCTACTTTTCCTCAGTCTTTCCTTCCTTCCTATCCCATTCTTTCTTTCTTGTCTTTTGTGTTATTTTACTTGATTTATCTTATCTTTCCTTCCCTTCTTCCTGGTTTCAAATAAGTTTAACTAAGCCTACTTTACCAGAAGCATTGTAAGTGGTGAAACAAGGTCACTGTCTCTTGAAAGACTGTTTTGTTCCCTTTTTATGAAGAACAATTTACAAGATTTACAAGGGTGCACAGCATTCTTTACATTGCTTCCTGGTGTTTCTGCCTTACTGTTATTGCCTTGTTATGTCGGAAATACAAAAGGTCAGCTCAATGTTTTGTTTACTAGTTCAGTTCCTTTTAAGAGATTTTCCTAGATAAACCAGGAATTTGAAGTAATGCCCACTTAACTTCATATTATACCTATTTTTTTTTTAGTTTTTCTATATTTTGGGTGTTTGCTAAAGTTGTCAGAAAGTGTATTTCATTCAATGTGCAGTAGGCTCTTTAAGTCAGTGTGTATGCGTGGAATGCAACAAACATACCAGCTTTGTTGTTGTTGATCAGAAAGGGAAGGAGCTATTCTTAAAACTCAAGATAGAACATGTTGAGCAACCAGTTCTCCCAGGCCCCGACATATTAATCTTAGCAGGTGACTATCAAATTTCTTCTTGGTTGCTTTTTTATTTTCTTCTCATTTTACTTGATGAAGATCCTGGCAGCACTGAGTTATGCCTCAGCTTGTATCTCCTCCTGTTGCTGCCCTCACAGGTCCGCTCAGGATTTTTTCCTCAGTGGGAGGAAACAACAGGCCTTTTCTTCCTCACAGAGGAACATTTGTTGCAAATTTAAAGAGACATTTTTTTCCCATGACTTTGATTTCCAGGGAGCAGTGGAACATATTACACGTTTCCTAAACAATTATCCTCTGCTTGCACTGAACATGTTCCTACATGTTTGAAACAATAATGTTTGGACCATCTCACTCTTTTATTTTTTATTTTTTGCTTGCACAACTGTCATACATGATTACTGTATGGACCTAACGTGTAACCTCTGTCTGGACACTGTGACTTTCACCTCTAAACTTTGTTTAAATTGAGCCTTGTAAGCTGCAGCTTTAAGAATTCCCTTTCTGATCTGTCTGTCCATCCAACACTTTTCTCTTTTAAACATTTACATTTATAGTTCATGGAGTAGTTAACACTGTCGCCTCACAACAAGAAGGTTCCTGGTCTGAACCTCGGCCTAACATGTTTGCATGTACTCCCATGTTGCATGTTTTCCGTCTGCGTGGGTTCTCCCCGGGTTCTCCAGCCAGTCCAAAGACATGCACTTAGCAACTCTAAAATTGTCCGTAGGTGAGAATGTGAGTGTGAATGGTTGTTTGTCTCTATGTGCCCTGCCACCCACCCAAAGTCAGCTGGGATTGGCTCCAGCTCCCAGCTCCCAGCCCCACCATGACCCTGATGAGGATAAGCAGTTACAGATAATGGATGGATAGTTCATGGAGCCACAGTGAGGTCAAAATATCAACTACTTGTATATAATGTGATGGGCAACTTGTCCTAAAATGAATTAAGTAGACAGTTTGGCACAAAATGTGCTGGACACGTTATAAATGATATTTTTGTACCTGATTGTCTCAGATTCTGACGTGGTTGAGAGACAGAGTGGACTGTCATGGCATGCCGCCCTTCTCAAATTGCCTGACTAACATAGGTGATCAATAAGGTGCCGAGGACCAGCTTCACTGTTTCACCTGTTTTACATGTTTGTAATCACAGCTTTTGATCTTACTGACCTCGTAATGTTGGAATCATTCTTTATCACTGAGCGGTCTGACCTGTTTACAGAGGATAACCCGCCATTATTGAGCTGATGTAGTGTTGTCTGCAGTTAGCATGATCTATGCTACTGGTAAGGCAATGTTCAGGTCACTATGTTGTTTTTTTTCCATCCAGCATGTTTATAGGTTAGGTGTAATTAATATTTCTGCCTCTAGGGGTCCCTAATTTAGCCTTCTTTAAACTTTCTGTTGATGAGCCTCATTTAGACATTCATCAGTTTATGCAGCATGATCAACAGAATAGACCAAAAACCTTTACATATGCAGCGCAGTTGGCTTAGCACAGTGGCTTTGACCCCCGCACGCCATTGTAATGTCAGGAATTAGTTGTCACGTTTACAAGTCATAGTTAAAAATAATTTGTCTACATACACAACTACTGGCTAAATTCCTTTATTTGGTAGAAGCAAAGTACAAACCTATCCTAATTCCAATGCTCTGACAGAAGAGAAAGCGAAAGCTGTACGCGTTCATTTCTTAAGACAGAGACAGAGTCTTGAATTGCTCAACTGATCTCCTTTTGTTGTTGTCAAGCTGTCTCTATTATCTGTCAGCCTCACAGGAATTCAGCATAGAGATAATCCAGTTGTGTTTATCCACTGTTGCTAGACCAGCAGCTATGACTCTTTTATGTGGCTTCACTGTGCCCTCGGGGTGAATGCATCACTGGGTGGCAAAGTGCTTCATTTAAAGAGATTAGCTTCTGCTGGTTTCTTTGTTAATTGTCTAAAAAGACGGTTCTGTCCATAAGCTTTTTATTGATTTTATTTCTTGGCTTTTGAAAGGTAACATTGATGAGAAAAAGAGTACTAAGCTGAGAGGTTACAAAGAGTTTTTCATCCTGCTACAACTTGATAAAAAAACGGACCCAACAGAAGTAAATTTGAATGATTTTTGTGGACAAAGATTTGCCTACAAAAGCAGTATATAACATGAAGTATGAAGTGAACTGAATAATAATTGGTGCTGTGTGTACACTGCTGGGTGTCCTGCATGTTTAATTGGTTTAAGTCTTGCTATATAAACCTCATAACACTACAGTGCGTGTCTTAAGGAACTCAGCACTTTCCTTGGCATGCTCCTTTTGAATTGTCATTGCCTTTAAAATAAAACAACTCTCTCGCAGGTGATAGCGATAGTGATGGACATGATCACAGACCCCCAGATCCTACAGGACCTGATGGATGCGGCCTTCCGCCGCTCCGTGCCCGTTTACATCCTGTTGGATAACCAAGCTGTGCCGCACTTCCTGGATATGTGCTCCAGGCTGCAGATCGGCTCGCAGCACCTTCGGGTAAGATGGCACTTTTACACAGGAGATGAATGTAGCGCAGACACGTAGCAAAAGAATGACCCTGGACACATTTTACAAGCATAGAGCTACGACCATAAAATCAATTGTTCAAACATTTCAGATTGTTTTATGATTTGTATTGTCTTATTGTTTGTTTAAATACATGTAGATGTTTAAATACATGTACCGTGCAGCTAGAACAAATTATTCGGCGTGAGTAGCCAAAGAATTGGGTATTCTGCTAAATAAAAAGCAAATAGAAAATTTCACACAGTTCTTGTACAGAAAAAGTCACTGAACACAGTTGCAGTGCTTACCATAGAAGTCAGTGTGGGTATGGAATACATTAACCTATTTATATTAAGTTATTTCTTATATCATCATTTTAATTCAACTTATTCTCCACCTTATTTTAATGTTTACTCACAAACCGCTTTAATTTGCTCACCTTGCTTTTCCGTCACATTTTCCCACACCCACACACACACAGACAACTTACTGCACACACAAACACAGGCTTGCCCTACCTCTTTCTATTTCTGTTTCTCTTCCTGTATCATACAGGAACAGCCATTTTTTTTTTAAAGATATTTTTTTGGCTTTTTTGAGCTTTATTTGACAGAGACAGCTTGACGAGTGACAGGAATGTGAGGAGAGAGAGATGGGGAATGACATGTGGGAAAGAGCCACAGGTTGGATTCGAACCCTGGGCCTAAAAAACACAAGTCACATTTAGGAATTTTCCCTCCATGATTTAGTTTTCACAACAGCAGGTGTACCACACATGGAAGAGGCCTGTAATGTAGATAATAATGATATGTTTTAAACTTAAATGTTAACAGACTTTGCATTACTCATTATAAGTCATGTTTAAAATGATAATTTGTATCAACTTAATGCAAGTTTAACGTATTCCATACAATTTAATCTGTGTTATCTGACTTCAGATGTGAAAGAAAGGCAGAATAAAGGCCAATAAATTGTTAGTATTGGCCCCCAGGCATCTTCACATTGTCAAATCTGGCCCTCCTTAAAAAAAGTTAACACCCCTGTGTTAACTGGTCATTTTGTGACAGGCTCACATTCCTTCCCTAGGTAGCCAATAGAAGGTTGGGGAGCAGTGAACCTTGATTTTTAGGGGAGATGTCTGAAAATTGTCTCCTTTTTACAACTTTGGCATGTCACCCTGTTAACTTTTCTGGCTGTTGATTCCCTGTCCATCATCTGACTGTGATTCTCTGTGGCTTCAGAACATTCGAACCAGATCACTTCAGGGAATCGGCTTCAGTTTGTCCTTCGGCAGACTTCCTGGTTCACTCTGTTATAAATACATGCTGGTGGACGGGGATAAAGTCATGTTTGGCTCGTACAGGTGAGGTCTGAGTATGTGTGAAGGTGTCTGTTTATGTGTACAGAACAAAATCACAGCACAAAATCTAATGAAGCTGATAACTGTTATTAAACCTGTCTCTATCCCAGTTTCTCCTGGTGTACGTCTCGAATGGACCGGAACATGATCACTGTGATGACTGGACAGGTGGTTGACTTCTTTGACCGGGACTTTCGTGAGCTTTACGCTATCTCCGAGAAGCTGGACCTGTACAAGGAGTTCCACGTCAGCCAGCCTGCTCCGAACAAGACGGCAACACTACGCTCCAAAGTGGGGCCCAAACGTCCACCTTTACCAGCGACCACATCCCGCTTTCAGGTTAGCTTAGGAGATTCACGGAAAGCTGACATCCAGGTGCCTGCACACAAATACTACAATCCCAAATACTCACTGGTATTTGGGGACACCCCGCATCGACCGGGGTCTCTGCAGGAGCGTGGACGCAACAGAGAGTCAACTCTGCCCGAGGCTTCTGAGGAGGTGGAACCGGGAAGGCAACGATTGTCTAGCAGTGAGAAAATGGACCGACTTAGTCCTCTGCCTTCAGAAGCCCCGAGCGAAATCTTCAACAAGTCCAACGGAGTCACGAAGGCCAAGGTGAAGTGGTGGAAAAGATCCTCCAATGTGAGATCCACCAGTAAGCTTTCACTGGGGGGCAGTATGTGCCCTTCAACTCCCGAAACCAGTCGGACTGATGAGAACGAGGACAACTTTGAGGTGACTGTCAGAACTCCGTCCAAATCGAAGAGTAAGAAGTGGTCTAAAACGCACCAGAGGACAGGCTCTGCACAAACTGTCAACACTGCACACGACAATGAGAGTAAGTCAGGAATAAAGTGGACCCCAACAAGAGGGTTAGAAAGTGCTGATCTAATCTAATAGTTAATAGTTCAATAATAAAACACCATGCCGATCTCTTTTTATAATCATGTTAGTACTGTTTCTTTCTTACAGGTGTTAAGAGTCACCGTCGATCAAAGGCACCCTGTAAAGTGTCCTGAGATGAACCTGCCCGTCCTCTGACCACAGAGCGAAGTGACATCCTTAAAGTGGATTACAAAGTGTTTTCCTTAAAAAAAAAAAACAACTAATGTCATCTTCTAGTGTGCAATATTGTAAGTATTTTATTCAGTGCCTTGCAGACAGACCGAATGAATGTACAGTCCTTTGCATGCAGTTTTTATATGTTTGTTCAACATCATTAATCAAGGTGTTGTGGGATGTCTGTTGCTTTTGTGGGGCGCAGAAAAGTTATTTCCTGGTGATTACTTGCATCTTGTTGGGGCTTGAGGGATGCTGGACACAGAGTGCATAGTTTATATTTGAGAGCACAAAATGTGAAATCTTTGGCTGATAAGAGGGTATAAAGAAAGCAGTTGTCTGAAGTTACAAAGGCAAACTTAATTTTCCCTAATCAGGAATTCTTTGTAACCCTGAGCCACGCCCATCCTTTAAAGACTCAGACTCTGCTCTGCTGCAAGATCCAAAGATAGGTGAGAAACACTCCGATCATGAGCAACTTGAAACAGGTTATTATCAGACCTTTTTTTACTTGTGCACGGAGAAATTATGCTTAAAAAAAGAAGAAAAGGTGAGGGTGACCTTGTGTTAGCCCTCTAGCAATGTATGAAGGTCACTGTGTGTACAGGACTGGACTGCAAACCTTTCTTATTTTTCTATGCTGTTGTTTACCTGTTAAAAATCTTAACAAAGAATTTATGTTAATGTCCATTTGATGCACTAATAAATCTTGAGACCTCTTGTTCATTGTGCTTAATGGTGATGACAATTTATATATATATATATATATATATATATATATATATATATATATATATGTGTGTGTGTGTGAGCTGGCGACCCCGCCTCTCACCCAAAGGCAGCCGGGATAGGCGCCAGCCCTACCCTGACCCTGATGAGGATAAGTGGTTACACATTATGGATGGATGGATAGACGTCTGTTAGGAAGTTTACTGTCCACATTGTGGAAAATACTCTGGCTTTACAACAATACAGCACAACTGATGTGTAGGAAAGAATCACAAAACAAAATATATATAATGTAAATAAAGTAAAATGAAATGGGAGAAGGGCAAAACGTTTGAAATCATAAGTAAGCAGTTTACTCATTGCATGAGGCATCACTTTGACTGCAGCCCCACGTAGTGGTGTCACACAGTAGTACTCCCACACTTCAGATGGAAAACTCATGATTGCACCACGCAAACTGAACACTAGCTGCCTCCCTTGTCCTCTCTCTGCTCATCTTTTTCTGGGTGTTTGCTGACAGCTCAGACCTCCGAGAGGAACCGCAGGCCTGTGAGCGCCTCAGGGTCGGGTTGAAGGGGGAGGTGGATGTGGTGCAACACCGAAACAGGAAGTCAGAGCAGCAGCAGGAAGAGGCGTTCTCACACTGCTTAACAAACTAATTTTACTGACACATAGCAGGCATAAAAATATGTTATTTCCTGTCAGCATAGCATCTTCAATGTTCATCCTAAAACACTGTGACTGTCTTTGTTTCACTGGAAAACAGGAGAATGGATCAGATCTTGTCAGTGAGAGGTAATCTCATTGCAAGATGAATTGTTTTCTCACCTCGCAGACACAAGTTTGATTAATACAAACACACATTACAGTATAGGACACCATCTTTTTACTGTTACAGGTTGCTGCATGTTGTTTTTTCTCACGTGATTATGCTGACGTGACGTGCCGTGCAAAGAGAAAAAAAATGCATGGTGTAACTAACGATCTCATTTTCATAGAGTATATAATAGATGCAAATATGCTTTTACAAAAGCAGCTTCTTAATGAACTTTTGTTCATAATAAGAAAGTTGAAAGACACAATCACAATTGTATTGTTATAGCATCATCCAATAGAATTACAGTGACCTTTGAACCAGTTTGTGTTTCAGAGAGCGAATGTTTGGTTGTGTGCATGTTGAAAACTTGTCAAGGTGCAGCACTTAGAGCTTAGAGCTAGTTTTATTTGAGTATACTGTATTTCTCAGACTAAATAATAATATTTTTAATTGAATTAAATATTGTAATGTTGTTTACCCTGACTTTTCAGCGTTCAGGACCTGTGGTGTGCTATCTTAGGGAGTTTTTAACAGGTAACACAATTTGAGCGTAGTGTCTTAATGAGGTCATCATATTATTTGTATCTCACAGATCCGCTTCACAAGCACAGTAATGACATAAGAAATATTTTTGGGGTCTCTCCATCTTAAAGGGACAGTACAATTGAGGCAATAAGAGGAGAACAAGAGTACCATCTAATTTAAATTCAATCCTCCCCTTAAGTCTGTTTTGTGTGTTGTTTCTTTCGTTCAGTGTTTGACTTTGTCATACACAAAACAAGTATTTTTGTGCCTTGAGGGTTAGCACAATGAGTTTTGGTAAAGGAATGCTGAATGAAAATTAAATCAAGATGTTCACAATAAATACACCATATGAGACCTTTAATCCAAGACTGCTTCCAAAACTTCAGATGAGGTAATGTGTTTCTAAGAAGAAAGTTAGCATGAATTTATGTGAAGTGATGGTTAACAACACTGGTTAAATGTTGCTATAACTGTGGTTTAATAGCAGAGAAGGTGAAAGCTGTCCATCTCAAACAAATTTATCTGGTTTTAACCGTGGCATCTTGTCAATACAGCATCAGGAACAAGGTGTTAGGTATGTGTGATACTGCATGAAACCACAAATGTGGTTTTAGGTGTTTCACCGTTCAAGAAGCACATACAAGGATGTGGACTGAGCATACCGGCATGCTCTTACATACAAACACGGAGACAGCGAATATGAGGAAGTGAGGTGTGGCCTGATGGTTTCAAAGTGCAGTCGACTGAAAACACAGCTGTTAGTTTGCTCTTTAAATCATAAACAGGATCCAGGCTAACATGTCAACAGGTACCTTACTTTTTTTTATTAAATAATTAATTCATGAGAACATAACAAATACAGTACATACAGTGTGCACATTGCAATTAAATCAAAGCAGACAGAATGCATATTGCACTTATTGCACTGTGCTAATAAAGGTAGATAAAATATACAATTGTTCTATTGCTCTATAAAGTATGAGAAAATTTACAACAAAAAATGAATTCCTCAAAATGCTTGAAAATATATCTACTGTATATTTACAACATGAAGCAAAAACAATCATCTTCATATGGCACGCTCTCTTTACATCCAAGACCCTACAGACAAGAGTAAAGCTGTTAACTTTACTTGTTTTTCTGAGCCTTATGAGAACTGTTATGCAGCTGAGAAATGCCTCTTGCCTTTTATATAGAACTGCTGGGACATCACATGCTTAATTTGTCTTCCTGATTCTAGAAACTACATCTCATGAAGCCAGAAGGTATTAGGTATTAGAAAGAAAAACACAACTATCCACACACAGCTCTATCCACAACATGTATGACAGAGATTCAGGTCCTACTAACACCATTTTGTCAATAGATTCTTTGAAGCTTGTCAGACTGACGGTGAGAGGAACAAAAGTGAGTCAATGTTTTCACCATTGACACCGTTTAGTCCAGCCTGTAAAAAGAGAAGTGGAAAGAGAAGTCCCTCTTTTAGCCTGAACAGCCATAGTCAGTGTCTAGTGTCCGGTGTCCTCGCTCAGTTGCGTTGCAGGGTTTTTTAATACAACTTAAAGTGGGACTGAGTCCTACTGTGAAGCAGTTCCATAGACGTCCATGGGGGGGACACTGGACAGCTCAGTCCTGCGGAGCTTGGTTTATCACCTTCTTCTTACGGACTGAGACCAAATCGTAGAATGGATCCTTGGTGATACTCGCTCTGTTTGAAGTAAAGAAGATCATCATTGTAGAGACTCTAGCTATAGCTACAATACAGCAATATTAGTGTGTGTATGTGTGGTCTTCTAGTGCTATCTTCTTGTGGACAAATTTCAGTATAAGGCCATCTTAGTAACATTATTTATGCATTGTGAGGATGTTTTGGCTCGTCTTCACTATTTCAAAGGACTAATTCCAGGATAAGACTAGGTTTTAAGGTTATGTGGGATTAGGTTGGGTTAAAATATGGTCAAACTACATCCCAAGGATGTGGTTTTTGGTGCACAGGCATGAGTAAAATTCAAAAATAAAATGATAAAAAATCTTATGTTAGGGTAAGGCTCAGGGTTAGGCATTTGTTTGTGATGGTTATAGAGGAATTTCACCGTTGGAAAGATGGTCTTGTCATAAATCTATGCAGTAGAAAGATGCAAATATTTTTGAAGTTGGTGGTACATGACCAGAGGAAACAGAAAAGGGGCTGTGGTATTCCCTTTTGCTGAAAAGCCATAAATCCTTCCACCATCAGAAGGCAATGGACCGATAAACGCTATGACTGGTGGGTAAGGTAGTGCGAGTTGGGTGGTGCTTGTTTTTGGCTTGTGAGTTTCAAAGCAGGAAAAAATGGTTATTTTTACGCGATTCATATTTCAGCAATACTGCCTAGTTTGAGGGTTTGCTCTGCGGACACACAACACCAAACAAATGCTAAAGTTGCTCCATCTGTCATGGATGTGTAAATAGGCTAACATATTTGCAGTATAGATTTCTAGCTGTTAAGCTAATGAGTCAAATGTTATAATCAAAACATGAAAAAGTGACGACTATAATTACAAAAACAAAAGGTAGGTTGGAGGTTTTTCTACAAAGAGTTACTACACCCAGAGAGCAATAATAATTGCCTGCACTGCCAAGTAGTGGTGACTGCATTTCCACATCCTGTGTAGTACAACACTCCAAATTCAAAATCTGATCAAGAGTGGATGTGGTCTCAAAAG
Source organism: Sciaenops ocellatus (assembly GCA_033000465.1). Lineage (NCBI taxonomy): Eukaryota > Metazoa > Chordata > Actinopteri > Sciaenidae > Sciaenops > Sciaenops ocellatus. Next base: position 19,300,387 of record CP136867.1, read on the forward strand.
AGGAACAGACCACACCTGGATTCACCCAGCTGTGAGGTTGGGTGCGGACAGAAGTTTGACACACTGAAAAAAAGTACATTATGTTTTCTCCCATACAGGATCTAGTGGAGAGCTCTTTTTTTTTTAAGTAAGACGTAAACATGTTTAGAAAATTACCAACTTAATAATTGTTCTCCCGAGTGAACTAAACAAATAGGACTGGGAGAACATGCAGGTAGATGTATGCGTGCATTGCTACACAATAGAAAGTCTTCTCATGTCTCTGGTTACATGTTGCTATTTGTGTGGACGCTTGAACAATCGCATACATATTTATGTGTATATATACTTTATATATTTATATATAGTGTGTGTGTGTGTGTGTGTGTGTGTGTGTGTGTGTGTGTGTGTGTGTGTGTGTGTGTGTGTGTGTGTGTGTGTGTGTGTGGTCTGACCTGATGGCCTCGATCCAGGCGTCTCTCTCCTCTGCACTGGCAGCACAGATGGTGTAGGACTGGTGCTTCCCCTCCACAACTCTGCCGTCTGTCTCCGTTTTACACGCTTTGATCTTCTGCCCTCGACTGTTGGGGTTGTACAGCTCCAGACAGTACTAAATAACACCAGAACCACATGATAATCAATCTATAAATCTATCTCTTAACCTAACTTGAGTGCTATCCATCCACAAACCCAGTCAAAACAACGCAATACGTTTTGAAAGAAAAGCCAGTAAAATATCTTACTGGTTTTCGAGGATATGGCACTTCTCTCACACAGAGGTTTTCTAGAGGGATGATGCCTCTGGGCTCTTTATCCTGCAGACATGTCAAAAAGAGATGGAGTGAGTCATGATAATGTATCAGGAGGACAAGGAAGAAGGGTTGAGAGTAAAAATGTCACACATTGGCGTCACACAAGAAGAGAAGCAGAAGTGATACAGAATCACCAATTTGTGATTGATTGACACTTCAAACACATTTTGATAGTAAACGCTACACTGATAATAAAATAATTATGACTCTAAGATTTGAAAAACGTCTGGCCAACATAAGCCTTCTAACATATAACTTGCAAAAAAAACTAAAAATAACCCATGAGCATTTTTTGATCACAACTAGAATTTCTTGGAAAATGTTTTAGGGTTATTGTCAACTTTAAACCAACCAACATCTACTGTGTTGATGTTACATGCTGTGTAAGCCCTATCACAAACAATGACCTCTCCTCTTTAAGAGGCTTTGCAGCACCCGAGTGAATTATAGGAGACTACAAGAGGTCATTCTAAGCGTCGGAACAAACAACCCGTGCTGTTGTCTTGGAACATCTCTATGCAGCTGTGTGGGAGCCTTACAGTGGTGAACTCAAAGTAGTAGAGGCAGTTGTCAGTCAGGATGAACCATCGCCTCTTCCACGTCTTAACCCGGCCTCCTGAAATAAACAGAAAGCAAAAAAATAAAGATCTGTGTACGCGCAGTTGTTTACTGCGCTATCAGTTGTCAGTGGAAACTGACAAGCACTCAAATGGAGTGTAACTTCACAAATCCAATTTTTTTATGTTAAACTTCTGCATTGCCGAACACTGACGTAATGTGGTTTTACATGCAAACACATGAGTGTATTCTCCACTATGGGGTCAGTTTCCTCTGTTCTTTCCTGTTTTTAACCTTATGTAGCAACTTTGCTAAACAACGTAGCGCAGCAGCACGTGAACCTCTTCCTGTTTGGTCTCAGAATTTTGGTGTTTAAATTTGTTAAACTTTGTTAAATTATTCATATTCATCCTTTTGCTATTCCTCTCTGTCATTGTTGTGTTATTGTTTGTAGTGACTGTCTGTGTCTGTTATTGTTCCTCTCTATGCTTGTATTAGAGGGTTGTATTTTCTTGTGTTCTTTACAAACCCTAACCAGGGACAAGGACTGCAAATTAGCTACGACTAGACGCCCTATACTCCAGTGCTTACACGTATTGTTCCTCTCAAATAAAATAATAAAATAAAAAGAATATTTTTTTTAATGGTGTTTTACCAAGTTTGAGGAGCCAGCCTTCTCTGTCAGGGTTGAAGAAGGTGTGAGTCAGATCATTCCCATCATCCTCTGGGATTTTGAAAGGCTCATTGCGAATGCTCTCGTACAGTTTCTGAGTAGAAAGAATTTGAATAAAAAAAAGAAAGGAAAAAAAAAAGTTCAAATGAGGATACAAGTTACCAGATAAAATAATTCCATTCAATTCAACTGAGACACCAAAGCACAAACACGTCATGTGTGTGATTTCAGTTAAGAGTTATAACTGAATCTGCTGTTCTCTGTGAGATGTGTGAACACATTGGTGAGTTCACTCATCTTTAATCTAACACCAGCCCACCGTCTGAGATGATGGTAAACATCACCACCTTCAGAAGATTCCATTTAGTGGTGACTGACCTGCAGGTGAAAACTGGGCCTGAGAACAACTTGGCTGTGGTTACATGTGTGTTTCTGTTCTGACGATCTTGTGGTCGTGATTGATAGTGGTACTATTTCTTCCAGACAGAGAAAGTACTGTATGGTTTCACAAATAACAGATTTCTTAAAATTTTCTTATCAGTCTCTTTTAAATATGGATGGTATGTATGATTTCTTTTTGTAGTCCCTTATACTCCCTTAAAACTACATACTTGAAAAATGAAACCTATGCATTCAGAAATGAAAGTGCCACTTTATGGTTTGCTAAATCAAGCAGAGGGATTCACTTTAATAACCTAAATAATTCTAATCAGTACAGCTGACACATCTACACTGCATCCTGTATGTGTATGATGAGAAGTGCAAAAAGTCTCCACCACAGTAACTCCACACAGATAAACTTAGACAGCAGAAAAGCTACTTTTGGGGGATGTAAAGTGATTCTGCTATAAATACTGTCTAGCATGTGTGAATAAAAGGTGCAAGGTGAATAAAAAAAATCAACAAGTGCACTATATATAGCATGGTAGGTCATGGTCACAAGCTGACTTCAGTTGTATTAGTACTTGGGTTATTACTTCTTGGTGTCTAGTTTGGACACTGTGATTGGTCAGTGGTTCTCACCGAGAGCAGGTCATCAGGTAGATTCCCTCCATTGTTGATGCCTCTGTTCATGGAGATGAAACGCTCCAGAGTGGTCTTGTCCTTTACATTGGGGTTGTGAAGGCTGGTGTTGAGCATGATGATGGCAAATGACAGGATGTAGCATGTGTCTGGTGTTACAGAGGAAAATGCACACACAGAAAGAAAAAGAGCAACATAATGTTCATACAGGGTCAAGTAATGCAGTTAAGATACGTCAGTGAAGTGATGAAAGGCAAAAAGACAAAGACACACACACACACACAGACGTCTTCACACACGGTCCAGACAGGAAGTGGACAGAGTATATTTAGCGATGCTCACCGGTTGACTGGAAGACTTGAGTGTTGCAGTTACAGTAGCGTGTGGCGAAGGCCTCCATCATGCGGTCGATCTTCTGGGCTTCACCAGGCAGGCGAAAACTCCACAGAAACTGTCTGTCTCACACACGCACACACACAACAGAAGAATATTAATCTCTGTATGCATATTTATTTAGGTTTGTGACCAGTATGCAAACTGCAGGTGCACCAAACCACACATCTGTATACCAGGTGGTTTCTGAGTAACATGCATGACGCAAATAATTGTGTGATTTTATGTGAAAAACATCTAGTAACAAAGAAGTACACGTAACCAAGTATTGCCATTAATTTTCCATGTTAGATAATAGTACTGGTTAGTGATTTGATTCTCTTTCCATGTAAATACTCGTGACACACATGTATTTCACATGAACGTCACATGACATATGCAGCCAATGACAGGCTTCATCTGTTGAGTCAGACTAGTCTGTCTCTCACTCTGTCTCTCACTGACGGAGGTAGCACAGTATTACTTTCCACTGATGATGCACAGCAGCCCCTCACATACTCCCTGTGGAAACTGAAGTTTGTGGCTAGTGTTGGGGCTGATGACTAGTATGACCATTGCTGGTTAATAAGTGACTGTAATGTGGATTATGCAATCATGTTATACAGAAGTGGTGATGTAGAGTAGAGTAATTGCATATCGTCATCTACTCTGTCCTTATTAATCACTTTTGATTGGCTCACTGTAAGTGAATCTTGATAAAACATGCAGGTGTTTGTTAATTCTGTTCATGATGGTGATGATGATGAGTAAGAGCACTTTGGATTAGACAGAAGTGAAGATGAAGGGAGCTGACCTGAGGGCTTGCACCAGGTTGAGGTCTGAGAACTCGTGCAGCTCCACAAAGGCCTTCAGGGTCTGGAGGTGGAGCTCCTCCCTGTTGGAGAGATGGGGAGGGAAAACACATGAAACCAGAGGAAGCTATTTGCTTTCCTTGTTGGAACCTGCCCTCAAATCTTTCTCATGTCCTCCTGCTATAACTTGGATCCTCTTTCCTCCCTTTTCTTCCTCATTCACCTTCTTATTTTTCGTTATAAGTCATCTGTCTCCATCTTCCCACTCAAATGGCTATGTATCCTTCCTCCACCTTTCTTCTCTTCTGTCCCTCCCATGATTTTCACTTTAGCTCAAATCCTCAATGTCCTACTCACCAATTTTCCTGTCTTCCTACTTGCTACTCTCCATCATTATCCTCATCATTTCAATACCTCTTCACGTCCCTGTCTTCTATCCTGATCCCCTTTTTTCCGACTTCCTACCCACTCTCCCTTCCGCCTTCTCCTTTTCCTCACCTTTCTCCAAGAAATTCTCCAATAGCTGTCTTGTTGAGTCCCTCCTCCTTGTAAAGGAACTCAGCGATGGACTGAGCACTTCCATCAAGCAGCTTGTTCTCCACCAGGTAATTGATGCCCTGCAAGCAAACACACACAGAATTTGTAATTTCCCCCTTATTTTCTGTGTATTTGGTTTTTTTTTTGGTGTATGACATAGTTCTTGAGACACACACACAATGCTGCTGTGCTTCAGTGTGCTTAGTTTCATAATGATCTCATCACTGGTTGGTAAAACCAGCTTCTGTAAACCTGATTCCTTAAAATCATTTTCTCTTCCTCTTTCTCATCCAACACAGGTTTGGAGACGAAAAGGATGATTAAAAATATATTTCCATGGAGATTTAAAAATTCACAGATGATCTCCAAAAGTAGCAACTGCTGTGTCAGCATAGTCAACAATATGGAACAACACATCTGCAGCAATAAAGAAATGAGAGTTAATTTTCTCAATATTGAAATCACTGCAGCAAAGAGATTTTTTCATGTATATGAGGTTGTGATTCCTTCCTATAACACGTATGATCGGTGTTTTGTATGTGAATCACCAAATCTCTTTTCCATATAACCATTTCATACTGATTATAAAGCTTATCTTTTGTGTCTTATGTTCATCTAAGAATCTAAACTCAGTCTTACAGTCAACATAACAAAATATAAACTAGGACCTAAAGTTAAACCCTAAAAACTGTCAAAAGGTTCATGTAACATAAATCTGCAACTGCAGTTCAGGGTAGCTATTCCAGTAAGTAAAAGTGATCATGCTTTTACTTTGTATTTGTAGTCACGAACAGTTGTTGTGTCCGTGCCAAAAACAAGCTGACGTGTTACTGAAACCGCAGAAACTGCTGTGGACTTGCATCAGTGTCAGTTCACAGACTTACAGCAGCACCAGTGTGGTGAGAGGAGTGAGTGAGAGGAAGTCCACACAGTCGCTTACTAAAGATGTTCAGTTAAAAAAGTTCAGAGACACAGAGTCTGATGTACAAGGTACTTTCAAACCATTCAACCAAACTTTATGCTGATTAAAATGTTTTAGCCAAAATAATTCACTTTGTTTTTACGTTTGTTTTAAAAGACACATATGCACACGTATGTGAGCTCACCTTTTTGGGGTCCATGTTGAATTTCTTTTTCCCATTTGAGGACCGTTTGCTCTTCTCTATGATCTTGCTGCAGGGAAAACAACATTAAAGAAAGCATTAAAATAATAATATGTAATATAATAATGCTATATATACACATTTGAGTACAAGCAATTCAGTGATATGAAACGAGGTAACAACGGAGGGCCAAAGTCCTGCGCCCTTTTGAAGTTACCATACAATGTATTTTCTCTCTTGGGGGTTTCGTTTAGCAGTCTTTATGAAAAGCAACGTGACACTTAGGTTTTATGTCCATATTCTTGGTAACATTTTTATATACTGTGCTCGAGTGACACAGTAGCTTGTTATTTAAACCCAGATAAAACAAAAAAGATTATACTAGCATTTAAAAAGTTCACCTCCCACAAGACTTTGATAGACTAAGACTACGGACTATTGGATCCGAACAAAATAAGCTGTTCTATCTTTGCTGAGCTACTCATATGTTACTATAAAATACAGTCACAAAGTCAAAACCCATATAGCCTTAAGACATACTTCTTCATTTTGGGAAATAGACGTACTTGCTTTCCTTCTGAGAGTTAGATGAGTATACATTAATATTGATACCACTTATGTATTTTTCCACTAAATATGAAGCTACAGCTAGCAGTCATTTCGCTAATTCTACCATACAGACTGGAAACAGATTTAAAATTCACCTACAAGCATCTCTTAAGCTCAGTTTAACACGTTATCTCATACAATTCTCACTGAAATTGCACAAACATTGATAAAACAACAATTTGCCATTTACAGTTGGGGTCGGTGGGCACAGCATTAGATAATGGGGTATTAATTTTAAATGTAATGAAAACCAATGGACTATAAGGTATTAAGGCACAGGCAGTTTGACTTGATAGGCTGGTCAGAAAGGTGGGACTGTTAACAAATCTGTGATTAAATTATTGGATGGACCTTTTAATTATTTTCACTTTTCAGTATGAGAACACCACTAAAGACACATTCTCTGGAATGGTATCAGTAGACCAAATGTACTTTTCCGAATGAAATTCAATGATATTCACCTATTTCTTTCCTCTGAGAGTAAATACATTGCAAACAACATTGTGGAACAACAGGGTGAAAACTGTGAAACAGAAACATGTATGACATTAAAAATGTTTTGTGGGAGTTCTATACCAAGAATGATTGGTTTTTAAGGTGGGGGTTTTCCCAAATTCAAACTCACTTTTCCTCTGCAGACTCAAAGCTGAGTATTTCCGCCATGACGTTGTCTATCTCCATCTTTAACTTCTGGACAGGGCAGAACAAATGAAAAGGCTTTAATATTTGACTTCTCAATATCAAGAGCAGGACAAGTCACCTTTCCCTTTGAAGATGAAGACACATAAGAGTGTCTAACAAAGTGTGTGTGTGTGTCTGTACCTGGATGTCATCCAGAAGGTCTTTCTTATGCGTCTTGATGTTCTCAATCTCCATCTTCTCATCTGCGGTAAAATCTGAGGAAACTGTACAAAACCAGATTTTCAGGAATTCAGATTCATATTCAATAAGCATCCCACACTACTTCACATCACGTCAAGATATGCAGTTCAAATAATTACATAATCTACTTTGATGGAAGTTTTACTGACCTTGTTTCTTAAATCTTTATAGCATTACATTTTGTAAACCAACAGAAATGTGTAAAGTGTTAAAGTTGTAAAGTCCTGTCCATGTCGGCTTTCATTGAGGAGTCACCTTCTTTCTGTCGATACAGCTGTGTAACTGTACAATGCTTTGAAAAAATCTACTTACAGTATCAATATAGTTAAAATCTTAACCGCAGCAAGAGAAAGAAACATTTTTCTGGAAGGTATCTGAGATAGACAGGTGGTGTGGTTTTCATATGAAAATCTGCCACCACAAAATATAACCATGAATTGGGTTCTTGAAAAACACAGGTATGCAAATACATGGATACAGCCAACAGGCTCTGACTTTTTAATCACACTTCCACTCACTGTCAACCACCACCATCCCTCCCCACTCCCACAAGCTCAGTGACATACAGAAGTGGTGTACAGTATGACTCACAAAAAAACTTAGTCATAACGAGAAAAGGTTTTCATCTAGGCTTTGTGGTTGATTAAGAAATTATATTTGAAGGTTGCTAGGTAACATCTAATGTATCCTTGAACAGCCATACGCTTGATCTTTACACGTTCAGCTTCTATTATTATCAGTCCAGTGCTGTCACTGCATAACCAGAGTGGGTGACCCTCTACAAAGCTGGGTTTAATTATTTGGGAAAACAAATTAAAGACAATTTTTGCTATTCAAATCAATATTATGCGAAAACAGTCATTAATCTATGAAGAATGACAAGAGGGAACAAGAGTCATCAGCCACACCAGTGACTCTGTGAGGCAGATGCTGAAGTCAGCATTCTGATATCATCTGCCATGCTAATGCAAAGGAGGTACACTGTTTGCAATGTTTAGCATCTATGTGAGCATGCTAACATGAGCTATTTAGCACTGCACACAAAGTACAGCTTTCCGATAATGAGGATGTGATCTGGTCATAAACCAAACTATTGAAAAAGTTTGCACAAATGAAATCCATATACTAAGATGGTAAAATTTGCAATGTTTTATTTTATACATGGTTGCTTCTTAACTCTCTTGCAAAAATAATAAGCTTTTATGTAGGAAAGTAGCTTCAAGGAAAGCTTTGAACTGCAGCAAGCACTTCCCACAAGACAAAAACAGAAGTAATATAAATGTCTCATCGACATAGAACGATAAACACTGTTCTTTTGGCGAGAATAGGCCTGAGTGCCTGTAGTGTCGCCCTCAGCAGAATAGCATTTGTTTAGCGAGACCAAGTAAAAGATGCATGTTTTATATCACTGAGCAACAACCCTTGTGTAATGTAAAGTTAACCAAATGTTAACTTCTACTTCCTGTAGAGATCAGTGAGCTGTTTTGGCGTTAATGATCAGAACACAGGACTTCCACTTCCCCACCCTTCCTTTTCACATCTTTTGCAACAAAGCTGACAGGCTTGAGTCATCTAACACATAATTTAGTTTTGTTTTTTTATTGAAAAAATAAAATAAAACAACTGTGGACATACAGTAAATCGCTTAGCACTTAGCATTTTTAAAGATGGAATGTTTAAACTTCTAACTAAAGATAGTAACTTCTGTTTTTATATTATCATCAGTGGTGTGTGATCCTGTGAGCTCAGTATGACGGCCTCTTCCCTATTTCAGCTGAGAACCACACTGAATCTTTTTACCACAAGGTTCAGATGGTGATAAGCAGTACACCAAGAACTGTACACCAATGACCTACGTATTTAAGGACCGCCATCACAGTGCACTAGAAAGAATGACATTATTTTTTTCATTCCTGATTCTAAACTACAGCATCGAGAAAATGGACATTTGTTTTTGCCAATGAGCTGAGACATTGTTTAGGATAAAAGTTTTACTGTTTTCTTGTCTGAATCCCAGTGTGTTGATAACCTCAAATTAGGGCTCTCATATTACAAATATCACATTCATGTTGGAGAGTTAAATAGCTGATCATTTCTAGGAATAAATGAAAAGGCAGTTCAGGCAGGAAAACAGCACAGTTTATAATGTCATAAAACAATGCTACATACCTCTGGTTAAAACATGAAATACTCATTTTAGACCATAAATCCAAAATTAAATGAAAAAAATCTGAATGAAAAATCTCTGTGGATATCTAAAATAAGATATAGAAATCACAATTAAATAAACAGGCCTTACCCATTTGGCAATCAGTCATTTATATCCAAGTAAAAAGGGGAAAAAAAAAATCACTCAATAGTCAAGTCAAGATATCACGATATGCAGACTACCATAGCACATAGAGCAGTAAAGCTTGAATGAAGTGTATCTTGTTTTTAACCCCACCTCTTCCCCATCTGTCACCAATGTCAAGCAAGCATCAGGACAGAAAGAATGAAAAGTTGGACCGCCTTCAAAATAAAACGATTACTTAGTCCATGAAGTGTAGCAATGAAAGGGGGGTTAGATCGTCTTTTTAAAAACTATATTCGGGGGGCTCCAAGACCGCTACCATGACATAACTTTTTTTTAAGTTGACATGTGACTGACAATAAGATTTAAAATTTTAAAATCTTAAACATAAAGAGAAAAGAGGAGGCAGCGTTTCACCATGAAAAAACAACATCTTTGTAATTTGCTTTTGTAGCTTGAATATGACATTTTGCATGCCGGAAATTTCTTGCAACACCAGTAGTACATCCATCATTGCATAGTGGAGGTGACAGAGAGTGTTTTAAAATGCTGTTGGACAATAAAACCTCATTACAAAACACATTTCAGGACAGGAAGTGGGTTTTGAAAGTCAGGAACATCGTCAGATGGTGAGGTAAGCAATGAAACCTTGACACTTCTGCTACTGATATCAACAGTAGTGTTGCTAAGTGCTCATTTGGGGCCATAAAATAAAACATGAACTCATTTTCAATTCATTCTCTTTTAGCAAATTAGACACTTGTATTGTGAAGATGAGATCATCCTCCTCCTTGTCTTATTGTGACGTACTGAGTCAGGCTTACTTGACAGTTGAAAGTGCTTAACAGGATGGTTTTGCAAGCAGCATCCTGATCAGTATCTGACTGTTAACTTCGTTTGGTTGTTGAAAATGATGTGTGAAACGTCTAATAAATTACTAAAATATAAAGACAACCTTTATAAAAGTAAATATTAGTAATATTACAACACAATTAGGACATTAAAGTTACTATAGGAATAACACAGAAAGTTTTAGGAAAACTAGAAGTTTTCCATGGCTGACAAATGCATTAGTTACTTGCCTAAAAACAAAAATATGTTTCCTACGTTTGAAAGATTGAACTAAAATGCAAATGTGAAAGATTCTAGTAACAGTTGAACAGACAGCTCCTCTGCTGCACATGCTCAGAGTATTGAACATGATAATTAATGATAAAAACGATGCAGAAGTGCCATCTAGTGGAACATCACAGGTATTACTGTCTACAGTGAATGATCATGAGTGTGTGAAGATGTTTGCTTATTACTGTGCCTTTATTCTCCATTTATTTATATTACAATTTATCACTTCACAAATTAAAATCAAACTATCTAAACTAAATCTAAACCAAAAAGTGTGTGTGTGTGCATAGGTGTGTGTCTTAACAGTAGTGGTTTATTTCCCATTATTCACCTTTGTTTATTACAACAAAATTAAATTTAAGCTCAGATAAAAATTTAAGCTTAAATACAAATGTGTGGTTGTGTGTCTCTCTGTGTGTCTGTGTGGGTGCAAATCCACAAGCAAACAAAAGAGGAAGTTTCAAATAAAGTCCAGTGTTATTGTTACTGCATCTTCCTCGTTTCAAAAACACTCTAAGCACGGACATTTCACAGCTCTTATTCAATGCCTATGTCCACATCATTTACCACATAAATACTATATCATATACCATTTGTATACTGTTTGCACAAGTTCTGTTGTTTATAAAAAGAAAAAAACAAAACAAGACCGGAAAGAGAGATTGGTGCAAAAAAAGTGAAGAGAGAGTGAGGAAGAAAAAAAAGAGGCAGCTAAAGGGAGGAGAGTGAGGGAGGTGTGTAACAATTTCCTGTAGTTGCATGCTGATCTGCGTCTCTGAACCTTCCTCTCTAACTCCGTTTGTGTCAGAGTGAAGAACACAGACGAAGCGGAGCGGAACAGGATGCAGGCTATCAAATGTGTGGTCGTGGGAGATGGGTACGCCATTATTTTACTTTTCCTATATTGTAATAACTTCAACTGCCTTTGGGTATTAAATCAAGAGGTGTTAAAGCAGCTGATGCATGACAACCTTGCCTTAGGGTTAAAAATTTAGGGGTATTTCACAGTCAACGATTTTTACATGGCTTAAACAGTCTTGAGTAACAGTTTCAACTTCCGCAGTGATGTGACTGTCTGATTTGATGTTCACTTAAACTTGAGGTTGCTCTACTTCATATTGTTGAAGAACAGTCTGTCCAGTGTTAACATGTGAATCTCTAGGCGTGTGTTTGACAGCGCTGATTCAGAGTGAGGGTGCTGGACGGTGCAGGCCACAACATGCTGGAAAATGCTGTAATGCAGCTCAGAGCACAGACTCCTGACTGTAGATAAAAGTCTAAGAAATGTCAAAAAGAGTGGCTCATAAGAAAACAGACAAGAAAAGAAACAGGAAGATGCATAAAAGCTCTATTTTGTTACTGTTGGGCAATATTGCACTCTTTAGTATTGGAAATCTGGTGAATTTGTTCAGTCTAAAGGCTCAAATGTACTCTGCCAGAACAAGTTTGGACAATGTGTCATCTACCACATCAGAGAAACTAACTTCTATACACCTCTTACGCCTGAAGGTGAGGCGAACAGGGCGAGTTGTCATGATGGAGGAAATTGTGAAGCGGAAGTCCTGTAGTTGCTGCAAGACGTCAGTTACATAAAATTAAACATTTACAGGTAGCACACAGCTACTGTGGCTCCATTTCCTTGTTGAGCTTTCTGGTGTGCGTTGAATGTGACACTGTGATTTTAAAATTGTAGTGTGGAGAAGTAGGGAGACTGAAGTCTGTAAATACTTGAGACATTTTGTTTTGTTTTGCACACTACATTTAAAATAAAACAGTCTGTTATGGTTATGCTGACTTTCAGCTATGATTTGGAGGAGAACACACAGTAATGACACTGTCTGCCTGGAGCAAAAGAGGGAGGAGTGTGATACTGCTACAGAGCCACAACAAGTCCACAACGAGAGAATAGAGGTCAAGGTGGATGAATGGGTCAAAAATATTGGACGTTAACTCGAAAAACAGCCGTTTATTTCCAGTTAACTACAGACAGACAATGTTAGTTTCTTTTAACAACGACCACAATCATTCCCAAACGGTAACAAAGTGTTCATCATTGTAACCATGGCGACAGAGATGCCCTAATCTTAATAAAGCCATAATTGTCTGTCTTAACCTAACCAGGTACTTTTTATGCCTAAACTTAGCCAAATCTCAACCATAGGGGCGTCAGATCAGAAAACGCATAGGCAAATGGCGGTTTTGTCATTTAATCTGTTGACTCGTGATCAAAATCACTGAAAGCTGAAAGTCAGCACTTCTGCTGTTTTTTTCAAAATTGAAAGAGTGCTGGATTACCAATAATCTGATACTGAACTAATCTGAACTGATAATCTGACATAGGGTTGAAAAAAAACACAGACCCCTTTTGAAAAGGGAAAAGACGATGTTTTTAGCAGCAAACACCTTCGTAATGACTTAAACCACTTGAGCTTGACTTCTTATTTTGAAATTACTGCATGTGGCATGGCTGCTATTCAGAACTTCACCTTGATTGCAGTAATCTGAAAAACACACCACCAATAGAAAGTGAAGCAGAGAACATAGAGAGTGTTGAAATATCTGCACTGAGCTTTACAGATTATCCAGACAGCACTTCTGAGGGAATCCTTGGTATATCTGCCTCATAAGAGCTGAAAAACGGTTGAAGCTGGTGGTGTGTGAGTAATTTCTGCCACTATTTTTTGGTGTTTGATCGACTCTGATCGGAGCTAACGTGGCATTATGCTGCAACCTGTGCAGACATCCTTTGCTGTGCATAGTGGCAGTTTGAATTTGTGGCTCCGCCAGTTTCACTGAAGATGAACCATGTGCAGGTGGATCATATGGAGACAAGAAATACAGCAACACAATACAGTGACTGCGTGATGTGTGAACACGTGTTTGCTTGTCTATATATGGGACTAAACCGAGATGTCAAAAATGGGATTCAAAGCTTCCAGTAACAGAGAGAGAAGAGGAAGTTAGTCTCAGGTTGTAGGGAAGTCTCTGTGCAGCGTACATACAAACTAGCATGCTGCTGATTTATGGCCCTATAGTGTTTGCCTGTTAGTTGAACAGTTTGAACAACCGTTCAAAATATATGGCCAAAGCTACCAAATATGGCAGGCTGAATTAAAGAACATATGTGTAAGACAGGGATGTCCAAAGTACGGCCTGGGGGCCAATCACGGCCTGCAGTCTGATTTCATGCGGCCCGAAGCTTAATTTTTATAATATATTATTTATGGCCTGCCAGGATTGTCAGATACTGTATGGCTGGAAGATTTGGCTTTTTTGGTTGACATAAGTATTTTAACCTCTAAGGACATAACTCCTGCTGTTATATATCTGTAGATGTGACAGAAAATATTACTTTCTGAATGATTTTGTTAAAGACAAGCGCCAAGAGTGATACGTTTTAAACTTAAATGTCAACAGACTTTGCATTACTCATAATAAGTCATGTTTAGAATGAACATGAGATAGGGCATCTTCACATTGTCAAATCTGGCCCTCTTTAAAAAACTCCTGGTGTAAGATCATGAACTAGAAAACTAGAATATTTTCATTTAATTGAATGCAATTATAAAAAGCATAAATATACAGAACCAAAAAAAGAGTCACCTGGTTATCATAATGATAATAATGATAATAATAGTGATAATAATTTAGCCTCTGGTGGCAATGACCAATGTTTCAGGGCTTCCGGTGTAGCCAAACTGATTAGCAACTTGATGCGCAAGAATAACGAAAAAGACAGATTTCGACTAATCTCTGCAGATGAGTGCAGATAATGCTAAAAACCGCGAACAAAAAGCTATTTCGTCGATTTAGCCAATGGGGTTCAAGATTCGGCCACTGTGCTCTTTTTCTCTTTTGCTTTCCACATTGATTGTTTACAACCAAAGCCTGCTCAAACGTGATAACACTTCCAGCGCTAAAATCTTGGTCCCTTGCTTAGAAGTTCTGCAGTCGTATGCAGATGATAGTTGGAACAAGCGGGTAGAGTAAATGTATCTGCTACTGTGAGACAAAGTAGAATATTTTTATTCAAAACCTTAAAGGCCTAGAGTATAAACTGGTCTACAAATGAGGAAAGGTTTGCAGATAGTTATGAGAGTTGATGGTAGGCCCACACATACATGTTTTATAAATAAACTGTATATTGTTGTCTTAGCAACTGAGCTAGCAAGGGCGGAGAAGTTTGGAGAGCTACTGTGACGAACTAGCACATTTCAGACTGGCTCACTTGTTAGCACTTAGCTTGCCAGCTATCCTACCAACTGGCCCTGTGAGTAGTCACTACGTCTCCAAGCCTCTGGTATAATTTCTTTTATAATGACATCTTTCTTTGTGGTTTGAGCAGTCTTTAAGATACTTAAGGAAAAAAATGTATATCTGAGGGTAAAAACTAAAGATATAATACATAAAACACAACATGTCAAACAAATCATGATTAGCTAATTGACATATTTTTCTGTAATGTAGTTGTAGCCATTTCACTATTTACTGTGGCTTGTGCTTTTTGGACTGAGGCTAGTGGAAGGTGTCAAGAGTGTCTCAAACTAAGGTGGAAGAAAGGTGGTGGTTATGTGATTCCAACCAACGGGCTAACATGGAAAAAGAGAGAGACAAGAAGAAAAAGAAAAAAAGATACAGTGGAATAAATTAAAAAAAGGGGGTAGAACATTGGAAAAAGGAGTACAAGAGTGAGGTCTACAAAGACAAAAAAGGAGACAGAGTGAGAATAAACCTTTGAAGAGTTTCCAAGCTAGAACTAGATAATGTAGGATGGTGTAAACTGGGGACAGAAAAGCTGATGGAAAACCAGATTAAGAACAATGAGACAGAGCGAGATCAGAGGTCGAAGTTTTCTTGATAGCTCACTTTGGCTGGTTCCTGTTTTCAGTGCTAACTGATGCTTCTGAAACAGATCAGTTCCTATTTGAGTCATACATGACCACAAAACACACACGCTTGCACTGCTATACTTTTGAGAGCCTTCACTGACATAGCAACTTATAATCCTAGCTTTAACCATCAGAGTTAAATGTCTAAACCATACCTTTACATTTCACCTAAACCTTACTCTTAACCGTAAAACCATGTCTGAATCCTCAAACTGCCATTTGGAGAAGCAACGACCTGGCGACATGTCATCAAACTCAATGTCTAAAGCTCAAACTGGTCCTCACAAAGATAGAAGTAGTCACACACACATACACACACAGCTCTTAGATGACAGCTGGGCTGCTCACACCACTACTGACTCATCTTGTTCCTGTGCTGGCCTCTTTAAAAATGCCAACTTATATGATGAGAGCCTTTATTTAGACAGCGGATCAGGTCATAGTTTGAAAAGTTAGTTTCTCGACTTCTCTCACTTCTGCCACTACCCCGATACAATAGGGTGGAGGGCGTTTTATTTTTCTGTGCTCAAGGTCTGTGTCTGAAATCACTCCCTCATTCCCCACTGCTGTGAGCAGTCATTTTGGGTTTTGGACACCTGTAAAGTTATCATTGTGTGCCAAGTCACTGTAATTTTCACATTTATCTAAGAACAGGCATTTGAATGTCTTATTGTAAAGAAACAGTAAAAACAGTAAACATGTCATTACACTATTTTTTGTGTATTTGATTTCATTGTATCAGAAATACAGAAAAGTCCTGTGAGTAGGACTTTTGAATGTTGCCCCAATTTTATGCACTTCCATTGCCTGGTACTGCATAGGTTGCAAAAGTTGTCAGAGGTAGACATTTTATTTTGCCATGATTGTGAATCTTGGGAGATAAAACTGAAACTATCTGCATGAGTAAACAACAGAAAGGGTATTTTTGTGTGTGTGTGTGTCTGTGATATGCATGAACTAACACTTCAAGGCGTCCCAACCCCCACACCTTCTATAGAAGTCACACCATTTTATTGGTGCTGGGTACGGAAACATTTACTCAGGTGATCATTACTATTATTTTTTTTCAAAATCATTTATATC
This sequence comes from Sciaenops ocellatus, assembly GCA_033000465.1. Taxonomy (NCBI): domain Eukaryota; kingdom Metazoa; phylum Chordata; class Actinopteri; family Sciaenidae; genus Sciaenops; species Sciaenops ocellatus. The sequence continues at coordinate 19,317,134 of CP136867.1, forward strand.
AGTTATTTATTTTATTCTAAACTTGGTAAATAAGTGTACTGTGCAGACAAAAAGCTCTACTAATCGACTAAAGCTGTTCCTCTTGCACCTCTTTTACAGCTGAAGTCTTTTCTAAGCTGAGGTGCTATCTTTCTGGTGTTTCTAAGATAAGCGTTTGGGTTAGGGGAAAACCTCTCTGCCTCACTGTTCTACATACACAGATGATGATGATGCCTGAATCATGCATTAATAATAGCAGCGTTTACGAAAGATGTACAACATTTTGTTCCCACCTTTCATGAGCTCGTACATGTGCTGATATGAAAGCACCTGAAAACAAATCTCTAGTATCTGTTGGACTGTTGGTAATCTCAACCCAAGATTCAACAACCAAAGACAAACAACAGACACCTGTTAAAATAACTAAAGAGCACACTGATGAAGACTGTTAGATATCACTGACAGCTTCAAAAAGACAAGCTAGTAAATGGACCTTGTCTTTAAAAACAAATATTTGAGACCAACTAAGCAAGAGTTAGTGATGGAAGTTAGTTAGGAGTTAGTTATGTATAAGAATTTATAAATCAAATTTGCTTGCTCGGAACTGTTTTGATCTGGTTTGATCAGATTCGACTGACAGCGGCGTCTCATGAGAGCAATTACCGTAACTGTGATCAGATTAATCCACTGTTATATTCTGATATGACAAGAGCACTCATGTGATATACTGTATGTGGTTTGTTCTAACTTTGTTGGATAATTGTATGTTCACATATGGAGCTGTGGCTTACAGTCGTTACACTTTTAAAGGGCGGTGGTGGTGATGGTAATTGTGAGTGATGAGCTGAGGGGTTTCTAGAAAATTGGGCACAGTCTGGATTTGCTAGGGCATGCCTGCTTACAGCCAATTTTGAAGTAAAAGAGTGAGATGTACTTGTAATTGTAGGACTACAACTGATGCAAAGAAGCTGTTTACTACATCACTGCTAAATACAGAACAATCTGCACATAAATGTCAAACCACAGATAGAACATTTGGGCCAGGAGCTGTAGACTACCTGGTTTGATGACAGGCTCTTTCTCTATTTTGCAACTTCTGTTTGAAAGTGGTCAGGCCACGTCTTACCAAGCAGATTTCTACAGTATGGTGTCTGCTCTGTGTTTCGCTGCCTTGGTAAAGATGAGTTCTGTTATTGTTGAAATGCTGACAGGAAAAATTTCTGGAACAAAATAAGAACAGGGCTAGTTAATACTTGTTCAATTATCTCCTGCATGCAGCCGTGCCGTTTCATCACTGTGGATGTTGAGACAAGCTGCTCGATGCGCTCCAAAAGTCCTTGGGTCTAATGTTTTGGTCTCAATTGTAGAATGTGATATTAAAACTAATACTGTATAGAACTTGTGATACTGTACACGTGTTTACTGTACTAAGATAAATCTGCCGGTTCACCCATTTCTCAACGGGTTCTTTTCAATAGATCTGCCTATTTTACTCACAAAATCTAACCTGGTTTTGAGTTCACACTAAATTCAGTTTAGCATTTTATCAGTTCCTGATAAAGCCCTGCCCACCTTCCACACTTATAGCCTCAAACGCTGTTTTTTATCTGTTCATAATGTCTCACTGTATGTGTTTTTACTTGTGTGATTTAGAGCTGTGGGAAAAACATGTCTTCTCATCAGCTACACAACCAATGCCTTCCCCGGGGAGTACATTCCTACTGTGTGAGTATGACGCACACACACATACACTCTCTCACTCACTCTGTCTCTGAAGGTACAGGAAAAACATATAATTAATTTCAAATGTACAGACAAACATGTTGCACATTTCTGTAGGAGCATCAGCTAATTGTAATATGTCATTGTTTGCATGCATAAACGCACACTAGACATTTAAATATGGCTGACACACACACACACACACACACACACACACACACACATCTGCAGATATGTGATAGTGTTAACACTGACAGGTTTGGGCTGGCAGCAGCCTACAGGTTAGGAAAATGCACGAGTTGAGAGGTAAATACAGAAGAAAAATGAAATGATAACAAACTCTCTCCTCTGCTTTCACAATTAATGTTGCAATGTTTGTACTACTTGTGGGTTTGTGGTACTTATTTTATGTTTACTCCCCAGCAACCATTTTAAAAATAATAAACAATATTAATATATAGTATTTTTTTTACATTGGTAAGTGTTATAGATGTCCAGTACAGACAGCAAAATAATAAAATCAACTATAAACCTGACTGGTAATGTATGATATTATCGCTTTGAATTTGTTAAAACCTTCTGGCAGCTGTTTTAGGTTTTTTTTTAACTGACGGCGTGAGATGACTGTGAATATGAACAAATGCATGCACGAAAGCAGGATGTTGCTAAAACAGAGTTGCGTGTGTCCATCAGAGTTGCATAAAAGAAAAGTGATCAAAAAGATGACCCGAGTCTGTACCAGTTTTTTTTAAACAAGTAATGTCTTCCTCTTTAACTTTAAAAAGTTATGAAAGTTAACTCAAACTAAACTAAAAGTAGGTGTGAAACAAATATAAACTAAACTATAAATTTGACTTAAACATAATGAAAACTAACTGAAATGATAATGTGACTAATTAAAATAAAATAAAAATATATAGTAAATGTCTTCAGTCTTAGTCTCTGTCAATTTGGTTAAATTTATCAACACAACAAAAGGCATCGGCTCATACGTTTAATGAGACTAGAAAGTCTACAGGCCTGTGAGTCAATTGTAATTGTAATACCTATTCTGAACTTCTGAAATCAACAAGTATCCTCCATATTACAACAAAAAACAAAATAATAAAATAAACTAAGCTGAAAGGAGAAAACTCACTCTGGAAACAAACTGAAAATAAAATAAAAATTATATAAAATAATGAAAAATAAAAAATCTATAGTAACTCTGATAGGAAGTGTACATAGAGGAAGTTCAGAAATTTAACTCACAAAGCAGATAGATGGGACTGCAATATTTCTAAGTGACCACATGGGGGCAGTGCTGCTTAAATATTATAATGTAGAACATTGCAGTGGATCTTTCAGTGATGGAAGCAGTACTGATATACTTTTATTTAAGTAGAAGTACCAATACCACTCTGTAAAAATACCATAGTATCTGAAGTAAAAGTACTCGTTTGACAGAGCCCCTTTGAGAGTAATGAGAATACATATGTGTCATATAACTGTAATATTACTATCGTTGCATCGCCACAAAAACAGAATTTTGGTTGAGGAGGAGCTAATTATTACTACAATATCCACTATAGGTAATTTAACAACAATCGTACATAACTTCTCAGACAAATAAAATAAAAATTACAGTATTTTTCAGTGGAGTAGGAAGTATTGCTAGCATAAAATAGAAATACTCAAGTAAAGTCCCTCAACATTGTACTTAAGTACAGTACTTGAGTAAATATACTTTTCTTAAACATACAGATGTTTTAATATATTATGTATTTATATGGCCAACAAACACAGCAAGTGAATAAAAATACCTGTAATTCATACAGTCTCTGAATTAGTATAAGTGCTTCTTGAAATTGAATTGATATATTAAAACAACATATTTTTCTGACTACAAATTACTTTTTAATGCTATAAAAAGGTTTTAATAATAATAATAATAATAAAATTACTTTTGTTTATAGCCTTTTTTCTGTAATAAAAGCTGCTTTTTTTCAGATCTCAGATGACTGGTGTCTAATTATGAGACCCTACTGGTGTCATGGCATTTTGATGGCATTTATAAATCAAATGATTGATTATTTAAACAATCAGTTAAATGAATGACCGCCTCACTGACTAATTGATTGACACCCCCCACCCCTTCAACCCAAAATGCTCCCCACAGATTTGACAACTACTCAGCTAATGTGATGGTGGACAGCAAGCCAGTCAACCTGGGCCTCTGGGATACAGCTGGACAGGAAGACTACGACAGGCTCCGCCCACTGTCCTACCCACAGACGGTATATCATCACACACACACACACTTCATTAGAAAAGATGAAATCCACTTTGTCTCCCACTGTGAAACCCGGGAGAGTTCAGACGGAAAATGCCAGATCCATACACAAATACTGCATCGTGTTTGAGCGCCATCTCATTAAATTAACAGGCACGAGAGGAAGGAAAAAGAAGGGAGACGTCAGTGAGGAAGCTGCTTGTGTGAAAACAAATTCTAACCTGATAATGTAAGACTTTACTGCAATTGAGTACAAATACTAAATAGAAAAGGAACAAAATAACAGTATATAACCATTTAAATATATAAAAAATGATAGTGTAACTGGATTTGGAGTGGGGTGTTCCTTTTTGTGAGACCAAAGAACGCAAGGAACACATTTTTTTTTTTGTCCTAAAACACATGTAGGATAGGTCTAGGCTGTTATATTTTTAGTTTACTTTTTTGGACACTGAGTTCCCTTTTTTAAAAGCTCAACCAACATGCAGCTCAGCACAGCTAACAGTTCATCTCACACGTGAAACTAATGCAACCAAAACACTTCACACACACCCCAAGATCAACTCTTGTACCAGAGCACTGCCAACATTTTGCACCCAACATTATCATTTTGTCACTCATAATACAATGACCTAACAAAACACCAACAAACAGTAGCATTACAGTATTGTCTTTGACAAACCTAAACACCATTACAACAAAAAGAATGCCACCTCTTTACTTTGTGGATTGTGCTACCTCACAGCAACAACATAATCAGAAATGCTGCTGTATGCTTCAGTAGGCTTCATTTTCCTAAAATAAACTAATTTCCAGTAATGCAGTTCTTAACAAATATGTATAGAGTCACTATACGTACATGTATCAGATAGCTACAAACACAGAAATACAACAGTGCTACTCAAACCCGTCTTCTGCATTTGGCCATAAATTCTTGTCCAGATCAAGTTTTTCTTGTAATATACCTGGGAAAAAAATGTTCTTGCATGTTTGATCTAACCCTGGCAATCTTGATGTGTCTTGACATTCATTGCATCGAAGAGGGACATTTCACTGTGACATTTGATCATGTGGCTGGTGGTTATGAACTACCTCCAAGAGGAAAAGAATTCCTTTGTGGGGTTCAGGACCCTATAGAGCCTCTCTATAGAGTCTCTCTATAGAGTCTCGCTGTGTCTGGCTTTGCACATATTTACTGAGATAAAACTCATTCCAGAGATTTGACCTTGTAGAAGAAGATGTAGTTGGTCATTTTGTGTGAAAGCAATGAAAAATAAAAATCACAATTCAGTCTACATTGACTTCTGTTCTGTGTGATAGTTTTAAAAGCGTGAACTCAGTATTGAGAAATCTTTGTATTATAAGAATATAACTTTATATAAAACGATACTAATTTTATTAATTAATAAACAAGAAGTTTCATTCTTGATCATGGAAATAGTTGGACACATATTTAGCATGACATAATCCACCTACGTGAATATTCTGGAGGTTTTAACCACATCCTATGGCCTTTATCAGCAGGTAGAGGTTATTATGTGACCAAACTATGGACTTTCAGTCATGTGAAAACAGATACAAACACATGAGATGTGGCTGAGAACTGATGTACAAGTGTCAAAATAACACACAGTTAAAACAAAGCAAGCTTCTTCTCAGTAGAAAAGAGTAACAGTGCTCTTAGCATAAAGTAAGACGAGCTGTTATCGTTGTTACAGCCTTAAATGACATTTTTTTACCGTAAACTAAGCTTTTAATAGACACAATCACAGCCACAGTGTGGTTAATCTACCCTCTCACCATCATTATTTTCTATCTTTTTAGGATGTTTTCCTGATCTGTTTCTCCCTGGTGAGCCCAGCATCCTATGAGAACGTCAGAGCTAAGGTGAGTCTTGTCTCTGTGGTACGTTATTACTCGAAACTTTTTATGTGTTCCCAAATAGACACTTGCACACTTACTACTCATGCAGTCCTAAAATAAAAAAACAACAGTGTTTATAATGTATACTGATAGAAACAAAGAATTTAGTCACTGCCTCTTCTACTTGGTCTACTTTGTTTGCTGAATCAAACAGTGGGAGGTGATTTACACGTGTATACAAGAAAGAAAAAGTTGTAAAAGAATCAGGGACAGCAGAAATTATTCCTGTGTGAGTGCATGTGCGTGCATTACATTCATTATGTCTCCTTTATGATATTCCTCAACGCAACAGCTTTAGGCAATCTGTGTCTATTTAGAAATGCAAATATTTCTTACATTCCATTTTCATTCTCATTCAAAGACAACAATTGAAAGACATTCAATTATCTTTTAGAGCCTGGACTCTTAATTGTCTTTTGTCAGACAAAATGTCAAATAGTCACCTTTTTTTCCCCTGCAGAACCACAGGCAGACACTGGTTTCCATTATTTCAGAGTTCACATACACAATCGATTTGCAGGGTCATGTGATATAACATCAAAAGCTTTAAACACTATGTCTTCTTTGTGTCTTTTTTTTTTTTTTTTAATAATACAGCCACTAATGCACATTGTTCAGAAAATAATATACAGTAATGATATCTAGCAAAATAAAACATGCAGTGTATAAAATGCCTATTAACGCTTGGAGGTAAAACTGATAGGAATGGTTTGGTTATTAAACATCAGAAAATGGAAAATAGTAAAAGAAATGTGCGTGTCCATCATGGTATCTTTAAGCCCAAGATCTCTTGTTTTGTCCAACCAACTGTCCACAATCCAAAGCTATTAAATATATAATCATATACACAGAGAAAAACTGTACCTTCTCACAATGGACTCTGTTTTAGATTTCCATCCATCCATTCCTCCATTCATATTCTATTCCTGCTTATTTCTATTCAGGGCCATGGGGGTTAAATCATTCAGTCCTTCAATCTCAACACATTGAAAAGAGAACCAGGCTGCACATACAACATTGTAGTATAAAACCTTTCATGTACAGCACACTCATCTCAAGTGCTTTCTCTGTTTTTCATGTCTTTTCCATTTCCTGTGCTATAGTGACATAAGGATGAGTAGTGCAACAAAAACTCCATACTCCAGAAGAGCTTTCCAAGTACAGCCTTTCTCAAAACCACTCACTGCTCTTCAATTCAAATATCCCATCCTATCCTATCAGAAAAACATGAGGGAGATAACAAGAGTATTGATTAGGTTAATTTTAGTATGTTTTTAAATTATGTGTGAGTCACCATAGTAACAGGACTTGGGTGATAACATGAAAGTGGTTCCTGCTAAATAAAAAAAGATAATGGTCTATGAAAATAGTCGAGAATTATATAAAGTGAAATTTCAGGGAGTTAAAGCTTGAGTTATAATTTTACACCCAGAAAACAGCTGTAAGCTGTATTTGGCTCGGTACAAATAATTCCCTGTACGTGGTTAGGATAAGGATAATGACCCTTAAATGTACTTTGTACATGTTTGAACGTGACAGGCATAGGGATGCTGAATGTTTTGGCACTGTTTGCACTAAGCATACAGAGATCATTAGGTAATTTTTAAGAAAACTGTAGCTTATTCTTCTCAGGGCAACCCTTTTATGATTATGGACCTTTCTTATGAACAATCAAACACTTACCCTTAACACTAACCTATTTCTCTCTTCACATTCCTTCCTTCAGCGCTTTCAGAAAGCGTGTGTGTATGTGTGTGTGTGTTTGTGAGTGTAGCAGTTTACAACCATTGACAGCAAGGCACCTGAGCAGCTAAATGTCAAGCAAATCAAACCATAATGACATGCTGAAGTATAGATTGACCAGCTTTCTGTTTACTCAATGTCCATCCATCACCAATCAGATAGTATTCACCCTGTGCTACATTACAAGACAACAATGAACTGGAGAGAAAGGTCAGAATGATTAGTGTAGGGGTTAAAAACTGTGTTATGGAATTCTAAGGAAAATAGGTCCTTAATCCCATGACTCTGACATTACAGAAAAAATGCAGATATAAATTTAAAACAAACGTGTCTTAATCACTTGCTACCATGTAATGGATGTGTCGGACAACCATTTGTGACAAGTATATGTCAAGTCTTATGTAATTTGAGGCAGGTCACAGTCACGTCAAATCTCACGTCATGTGAGGAATAGTCTGAATACCTTAAGTCTTAAGTCATTACTGATAAGTCAAAGTCAACTCTAAGGTTCTTCAGAGAAAGCCTCTAGTCAAATCTTAATTCAGACGAGACAGTTAAGTCTGAAAGCTTTAATGTCTCAGGACATGTCTCAAGTCTCAAGTCCTTTATTTTTTCCTAACTCCTGACTTAAGTATAAAGTCTAAAGCTCTGTCTGGTATAATGTAAGAGCACATACTCACTTGATAAATGCAGCTTAAAAACTTCACCAAGAAAATTTCACAAGATAGTGTGTCCAAATTGAATTTAAAATTTATTTTAATAAGACTTCCGAAGAAGATAAAACTAGTGAGGCAGAAGGACACTCAAGAAGTTCATGAATTTGTATTACACAATGGTGTGAAATTTCTATACACAGTAAGACATTTAAAAAAAGAATTGACTCAAAGAAGCAGCAGTACAATTCATCAGGTAATACCCATAATCCTCACATGTCAACTGGCTGACTTGCGAGCAGACCACTCCACTAAGCAGGGTTGGATTTGTCAATCAAAAATGACAATTCTTACTGGGTTGTGGGCGGTAAAAGAATATGCTTAATTCTTCAGGCAGATAGCATCTCCCATTTCCTTACTGAAGAAAATGGATGGAGAGAATTAAAGTGGCAAAGAGAGAGCAAAAGGAAGAGGTTTAACAGGGAAAGGGAGCTATGAGGTGAGAAGGGAGACGCAAATGAGAGAACAGAGGGCAAGGTGCGAAAATAGTTGGCAACTGGGCGAGAGAACAAGCAAAAGCAATAATTTTGAGAGAAATAGTAGAAGAGAAAAGAGGAGATTGGAGGCAGCAAGGAACGGTCTGAAAATGAAAACCTCACTTATGTTATGAAGTTATTCGGAAGTTGGGGTTGAATTGAGCAGAAAAAGCAATTGTGGAGCCAAATCTTCCATATGTACAGGATACCATTTGCATTTTAAAATGTATTTCATGATAATTTAAGAAACCGGGTTGTCTGACTTCTTCATCCACCTTTTTGCACCTCCTGGCATCCAGCTTTCTCCTCTAAACTCCTTCACGACCAGTCACCACATACCTTTAATTTGTTCCTTCTCCTTCCTCTCTTTCACCTTTCACTGTCCTATACCAGTGGTACCCCGAGGTTCGCCACCACTGCCCCTCCACACCCATCATCCTGGTAGGCACCAAGCTTGATCTGAGGGATGAGAAGGACACCATTGAGAAGCTGAAGGAAAAGAAGCTTGCACCAATCACCTACCCTCAGGGCCTGGCTCTGGCTAAAGAGATAGGTGAGTCATGCACATGGGGTTCTTTCAGATCTTATATCACAGACATTTCAAGCTTCCTTGGCTGATGACGGCTTATTATTAACCAGGTGGGCAACTAATTAAGGTTTGCCTATGATGTCGGTTGATTTATAAGTTGTGCTTTTGGCTTTTGCTGCCATTATTGTGGTGCTATATTAAGTTCATTGACCGGGAAAATATGAGTTTGATTCATCATGATCAACAACCTATAAAACCAATAAAACATTAATGTCATGACATCACTTTAGAGAAAAAAGTAAACCTTTAACCCTTTTGACCAACTAACCACAGATTCATTTGCAAACATAGTTGCTAATGTCGCCCGGGCCTGTAATTAGATTTCTTTTGAAGATGCACAAATCAATATTTTTATATTACCAATTGATTAAATGACCACATGTTATTTGAAGGGGGTTGTTCACTGTGACAAACCCACAGATAATTATTATCCGACTCCCTCAGCTCTACAAAGCATTTTAGCATCGTTTAGCATTGTTTTGGTTGCTTCCTGTAACAGCAGGCAGCTGTTTCTAGAAAAAAGGTCCTTCAAAAAGCTTGGTTAGTTAGCAATAACAGCTTTAGCAACTAAACAGCCAGATACTTTTTCTCCTGTAGACCAAAAGAGAGCTAAAAGCAGAGTAAATATTGAACTTATATTAGACAGGTGGACGGAAACATAATTCCAAATGAATGCTAATGTTGCTCTGAGACTAATGCTGACTGCTTTTATCACAGTTGAAAAACACAATAGAACTCCAATGCACAACCCAGGAGCCAAAAGGTACAAGTTAAAGAATAATTACTAACAAAGACACAAAATCCAGGCAGGCAAACACGGTCCAAAATGGCTAGGCTGAGGCAGAATCTAAACAGTAAAGGCTTGGTCAAAAACAGGCAGGAAAATATTGGATGCCTGAAAGTTAAGGCACAACTACTGTGAAAACTAACAGCTATGGTCAAGTATATATACTAGGCTGAGTTTATGAGGGAATGACAAACAGGTGAGTGATCAGTATGAGTTGGAACACAAACAAATGAAAAACCAAAAAGAATTAATGAAAGTAAGACACCAAAATCAAAACAGCTCTGACATAATTAACAGAGTTGCAATCCACGATTTCTTGACTTGTTCTCAGATGAATTACATGATGTAATACAAATATAAAAGGGGAATTATCTTCTTTGCAGCCAGAAAACCTATGCAGAGAATATGTCTTAGATGTGGCATTAATGTTTAATGATGTTGAAATCCATCAAACTAAGATAAAAACGTTGCCTCTACTGTTGGAATGACTCATAACAGCACAGCCAGACATTCATGGTTTTGTTGCTTTAATGACGAAATTATGTCTAGGATTAGCTTTACACAGCTTTTCCATTACTGATTATTATTACTATTTCAACATGCAGGTTCTATTGGATGTATTGCATACAGTATTAAAGTAGTAGGTAGTAAAGTGCTCTTTATATACACTGGATACATACACAGCAGCAATGCACAGATGCATGATTCCAGCTTGTTTACTTTCTACTCGTTTCTACGTATAGTTTTATTTATTGATGTACATTATTCTGTGTCTCTTTGCTTGTACGTATAGATGCAGTGAAGTACCTGGAGTGCTCAGCCTTGACCCAGCGTGGTCTGAAGACTGTGTTTGATGAGGCCATCCGAGCCGTGCTCTGCCCTCAGCCCACCAAGGTCAAGAAGAAGCCATGCTCACTGCTGTAAATGGTAAGACTGTAGTAAACACAGAGGGAGAGGAGGAGAAGGGTCAAATATAGAGAAGAAGATAGGAAAAATTGAAAGCTATAGTGAGGAGTATATTAAGGGAGAATATTAGACAGGAGTATAAAGGCAGAGTCTCCTGAAATGATGTGATGATGTGAAAAGCTCCTATTACTATTGGTAATTATTTCCAAGCCTTCAGAGCAGGTCTCCAGTTTGCCAGGAGGAGGACAGACGCATAATGCAGGGAGCTAGAAAATACTGTAATAATTTGACAGACAACAATCCAACGCTTTCTCTGCAGGAGATACATTAACAAGTGAAAAACACTAAACCCAAAGAAAAAAATAAGGAGCTAATTTTGAGCTCATGTCTTTTTTAAAATTACCATAATAATTGCAAAACTGAAAACATCCCGCTGGCAATTCAATATGCCAAGGTACAGAGAGAAGTTAAAGACATGTTACAGAGAAAATCTCTTTTCAAAATTGTTGCTTCTTTGCTAAGAGGGAGAAATGTTTTTGTTCTTAATGTTGAAGCGGAAATGGCATTTCTAGAACGTCTTACAAGCACTGCCATTTCAATCTGTGTGTGTCTCTGTGTGTTAATGAAGTTGTTACAGATTCATGTCGTCTTCATTGCTTTAGATTCTTGCTGCATGAGAAAGAAGAGAGAAAGACTTCAGACTGCTGACCCCGGGTTAAAAGAAGACGATATGAAAGTTCTGTTTGGTTTCTAGTTGAAAAAACAAACAAACAAACAAACAAACAAAAAAAAAACTAGATTTCCACTAGTTAAAAAAATAAAGCATTTGCAGTTATAATAAAATAGTAGCAAACTTTCTGTACAGCATACTTTGTGACTGATTTTTAAAAGTGCACCAGGATGCTGCACCACGCATAATGTCTCTGTAAAATATACTGCTTTATTACAATGTATCACTAAATGTGGATGCAATAGACTGCTCCAGTTCACATTCCATAGATTTATCCTGTTAACAGCAGCATGTTAGTTTTATCCAGTGTACCAAAATACCTGCACACCGGACAACATCTCACTGCCCTTTAAGGGTCAACAAAATATAGCTTCAAATAATATTTGTTAATGAGTGCAAACATGGTGTTGCAAAGATTAGTTCATAATGTCTTATGACTGTTGTTAAGAGTAACGAATAATGATAAAACAAAAGGATCAGGAATGCATTTTTTGTATGAGCAGGGAGCTGAACAAAATTGTATCAGATTTTAAAAACATTAAAAACGTATTATTTGTTGTGATATTAAATAAAAGACATTTGATCAACTGAAATATCTGCAGAGAAAATGTTATTTCTTTAGTTAACATGACTATTTCCACTTCGGTAAAACACGTGGCTGTTATGAGGATCAAACATGTGTATCCAGTTACTTCCTGCAAGCATCGTCAGACATGCAGAATCATCTCATTGAAATGAATGAGCACCGTTTGGAGGGGCTAGCTATGGTAACGCTGATATATGACTGCATTTCTGCCATCTGTTACATCATCATCTGTCTCACTTTGCTTTGCTAGAGGGCAAAACATCAGGACAGTGATATCAATCTGATTGCTTTGTGCTTATTAACAGTGCCTAACAGATTTATGGTGTAAAAGGGAGAGAGGGTATAGTTATCTCCTTACCAGGAGGGGAACATCGCTCATTTCTTCTTTAAGTGTGTATATATAAACTTTAGCAAAGGGTAAATGGATCGTAGAGTTTAGTTTGAGGCATCACTAGGCAAGACAAGAACAAACCTTTTTTCTTAATGCAAGACACCAAGCGGTTTGAAGATTTGCTCAAATCATTGTTTTAACAGCCACTCTGTGGTCTCCAGCACCTTTTTCTGTGGTCTAAGTTGGTCTTGTAGAAGTTATGTTTAGCTTTGAGGGTAAGGTAATTGGTACATGGATTATATTCTGTGGGAACATTTTTAGTACAGCGCAGAAATCCTGAGGAGATGGTCAGGTGGATGGTACAAAGTACAAGACACAGGAGACCAGGGTCTTGTCTGTGCAGGTTTAGGCAACAAAAGCACTTTGGTGATTGTTAGGGAAAGATTGCGTACTAGGTTAAATGCAATCAATGTAAACACAACGCATCTCCTGCTCTGGGCCGACGAGATGTACACACACTCCATTCCACACTTCCTTTTTTTTTTTTTTTTACCTCTTCACCTTATGCCCTCACACCATTTCACCCTTGTATTACAAATCAGTTTCACACGCAAAACACACACACACACACATACTCGCAATAGCATGGAATGCACAACATTCCCACACGGCCTAAAAAGGACAAACCATCTTATTTTTCTTCTTTTCTTTTCTTTTCAGGAACTTACAACAGTAGACAAAGAGGTGTCTCTATTTTAGTAAACAAATAGAATCTCTTTAACTCACCACTCCACAACTGCTGACTCTAAAGGTCGATGTCATAATTACTGCATCCATCTAAGACAAAAAAAAAAAAAAATTACAATTGCCTACACATACAGCCCAAATAGCGACAATCTATCTTTCTTTGACAGTTTCTTTGAATCAAATATCATAATCATAAATAATCAACAGGAACTTTAATACAGTAATGAAGTCCACAATAGATCAGTCACAGCTGGCAAGTTAAACTGGAACACTACAGAAATTATTAAAACAATGTATACTTGATTTGGTATTGGCTTAAGTTGGAGAATGAGTAACCCATCATCTAAAAAATATTCTTATTTCTCCCCAGTACAACAAGCATTCTCCTGATTAGACTTCTTCATCAGTAATTCACTCACCAAGATATCTGAATCCATTATTTGTGACCATGCACCAGCACCAGCTTGAACATAAATATGCCTCACTATTTTACTACTTTTGTACAGAGAGACTGGACAGAGATTGAACAACGCCCCAGACATCTTATCAGTACTATGCGAAACAAGAAAAAAAAAAAAAAAAAAATCTGAAAACCAAAATTAAACAATTTACAGACATGTACTCAAATGATACCAATGAACAAATACAAAATGAACACACACCAACCCGGATACACACATCCATGGCATATTGTACTCATGCACACTTACAGTATACCTCCATGCACACACCCACAAACACAACACCCTCCACATACACACTTAAAAAAAAAAACAACTTTAATTAGGGTTTTTCGTCAGCTGTGTCTAAGATATTGTCAATTCTCCCTTTTCTGTTGTCTTGCTTAGATTTAACTCCATATACACATTACTTATTTTCTTGCAGCAGGACAGGCGGACGTAAGGCCTATAACCCCGAACCCAATTGACTGGAGTGCAGGATAACATGCTGAGGACAAACGGCCCAGGGTGGGGACTGAGGGTTAGTATGCTGTTGGCTAGCAGGTTGGGAGTTAAATCTCATACAGACAGACAGGCAGGCGAACTCACTAACAAACTCGCAAAACTGCAACGGACACTAGCTTCATACAAGCGTCCAGCATAGACTAACCCTGAACAGACCTACGATCCAACGAGGACCGGCAGGGCTCTTATCGGCAGGGGTGATGACTAAATGCCAGACAGGTGTGCTGATTGCTGACGATGGGCAGGTGAGTAGAGAGCAGGGAGCCACCAGAGCGAGGACGGGAGGCCACGCCCACACAAACACAACTGCAGACACTGTGACAGACAGAGGAAAGCAGGAGACACAAGTGAGGAGGGAAACGTTAAAAATACGTTTCAAATGTTAGTGTGGAGCAAGTTCACTGACAGCAGTGCCTCTGTGACCTGTTAATAAGTAGAAATTACAAAATGTTTCCAAAGAACTCTCTGCAATGCATTGCTAAACTTCTGCAATCTGACATCAAAGAATGCATTAAAGCTTAATGCTGCAGAAGGTGTCTTTTAATAGAATAACTTTTTGGTGTATTTGCTGAAACTGCCACTGATAGTAGAACACAAATGGTTTTTATACAACAGACAGAAATGCAACATTTGTGCCTCAGGCAGTGCTGTAGAATCACATTATCACATTTGTCTTAAAGGGCTTTACGGCACACTCATGTACAGTGTTTGTGGGTGTCTAAACTGCCCAAACAGTCCAGCCATCACGTTTTGGCAAATGACAAAAGATTAAAATGTTCTTTCTGTTTTTATTCTTATCAAAGAAGATTAAACTGATCAACTATTATTTTTTGTTATTTTTATTTCATTTGTCTGGAGAGTTTTCCCTTAGGTGAGTGTAATATAATTAATTTAAAATAAAGGCTCTTACAGCTCTCTGTGCCCACAGAAGGAGCTCTGTGGTACAGCAAGTCTGGGTCTGTTGTGTTTTCGGTCTGTGGTGCTCAGACTATCGGAAGATCAAACACAAGGTTTTGAGAGGTGTAAGTCAGTTACTCAGTAAAATGTACTTATAGTAGTAGTAGTGGTAAAAATAGGTGAGGCAATGATAGTTGGTAAATTCACATTCTCTGAGTTTTTATTTCTTTATGGTGTGATAGTACATCATACTTAAATACTCTTGTGTCTGCAGTAACTTTATCCAAATGTCAATTTAAATCTCACTACCTCAGCATAAATATAAACAAACAAACTTTTGTTTACTGATATTTTATGATTGGGTGCCATCAAACATATACGTATGTATGGCTTATTATAGGATCTTGCCCTTGTTTTTCTATATAATATATCAGGTATTGTTCTGTGTCGGTGGGATAATTTTTGATCAGTCCAACAGTACGAAGACACAAGGTTCATATTTGATTCACTTTCTATCACACCTTGAAAAGTCCACTGTTTCATCTTTCACAACTTCACACAAGGCAGATAATCTGTGAAAAAAAACATTTCCTCTGGCTCCTCCTAATGCTCCTAACAGAATTTGTTGAGTCCCCTGAACCTGAACAAAAACAACCAATCAGATCCAAGGAAGGTCTCTAGTGCCATTTCAATGACTGCTCGTAGCCCCTTTCCCCCAGCTGAGCATTGTCACTCAGCTCAATATCACGAGGCTTCAGGAGGAGCTTTGCAAACAAAATTAATCAATGCCAAAGGAGCATCTTT
Organism: Sciaenops ocellatus; assembly: GCA_033000465.1. Taxonomy (NCBI): domain Eukaryota; kingdom Metazoa; phylum Chordata; class Actinopteri; family Sciaenidae; genus Sciaenops; species Sciaenops ocellatus. The sequence goes on from CP136867.1 coordinate 19,333,304, forward strand.
GAAAAGACGAGTCACGGGAGAGGGGACCGGGGGTTGTGCACATTGTGCAAATTAGTAGAACAATTCTAAGACATCCTACCTGACATTTAAGCTGCAACAGTATTATAGTGTATGACCCATGGTGGTAATAGTGTGTGTCTGTGGTTGCAGAGAGGATCTACAGAGATCATTTACAAAATAATGTGCATGAGGTGTTGTAGATAGAAATGTCCCTGATTGCTGAAAAACATATTCTCACATTCCAAAGGTTATTGCAGAGCAAGTTCACTGTCTAGAGTATCTCTATGATCTATCTTCAATTAGACATTACAAAAGTTTAAGGAACTAGTCTCCTTGCAATGTATTGCTAAACTTCCTCACCCTGATACAATAGTCAAGGGCTTAATTAAGCTGATTAGTTAATGCACTGCTAAAGAGCAGTATACATTCTACACATATGCACCTCATAGGATGTGGCAATATAAATTATATCTTCACAGAGTAGTGAGTGTGCAAAGGCTGTAAAGAAAGAACGGAAATGCATAGAGAGAACCTACATGGTAGAGCAAATTGATACATGGATAATGGAAATGTTCAGACCTAAAATAAAATAAACCTGCAGAGAAACTATATTCATTGAGACTTAAAGTGAACAACACATTCAGTCTCAGTCATTTTGTCTACAAACTGCAGAATGAAACATACAGTATATGCATATAACTTTTTGTGCGTCTGAGAAATTAAATCAATTTTTCCTTCTTCTCAAAAGCCAGAGCCTTAGAGATTTGTCAAACAGCAGCAATTAAAAGGCGTTTGGACTGCAGCAGTGAGGTACGCAGCCTTTTCAAAGCAGATTATCCTTGACTTGATGATTACAGAGAATTTGGGCCTGACAGCTCAGATTAGGATCAACAGAGAACACTCTTCACTTGACATGGAATTAATGTGTACTACCATGGAAGGCTTCCCTTTGAATGTGCAGTCAGGTTGGATGCTATTGAACAATAGACTGCTCTGGACAATAGTTCACAAAGACTGATTCTAAATAGCTTTACGTCATGATTTTCAAAACAAACAGCATGACAGCCTTTATCACTGTGATCCCCATAAAAATGACACAAGTTTTTTTGTTTTGTTTTTTGTTTTATTACTTTTGCTTTTTGAATATATCTTGCAAACCTCTATCTTAGACTTGCGAGCACCAGAACAGTCTTGTTTCTATATCTTTCTCAAATTAATGACAGTCATAGATCTTTTTCGTGGCAGACATTGTTCCTCATCATAGCAGGAAAAGCACAGGTGAGACTGACATTAAGGATGAAGTTCCGGCTGTAATTGCAAAGCATTGCAGTAATTAATATCAGTTATGTAATAGTCTAGGTTTATCAAATTTACTTTGACACTGACTTTCACACTCTTGCACCACCCAGTTGGGAAACTGGATATATTGATTAAATTAAGCAATGATATGAAATATTATCATTATATGAACATTATACTGTTAGCAACTCTTGCCAATCTGTAAGTCAACATTTTAGACTTAACTAATGGATAGACATAGTCAAAGAGATTAACTGCTGAATCAGTAAGCACCATGAACGTAGTAATGAAGGGGTCAAGCTAAGCAAGAGATAATATCCATAACTGCATAAGAAAACTGTTTCTTGTTTCTCAGAGAATAGTTTTATGGATCCATGAAAAATATTTCTCATTACAGACGTCCATGAAAGCACTTGCTTTTTTACAAACACTTTTAGGATTGCCAAGAAAAGAAATAACGCCGTAAATCTTGTTTTTGTACACCACTCCTCCACCAGAATCTCCCTGTAAGAGAGAAAGATATTGAGTTTATACACTTTGAAACACTTATCTCAAAATGGTGAAAAACCTCAACAAGAAGATTTGCAATTTACAGGAGAGCACATATAAAAGACCATGCCAACCCACATAACATAACCAGTGTTGATACACCTTGACATTGTAGATATCTGGGAAGTTTTGCTGCAAAGTTTTATTGAGGTCTTCACAGCTGACAACCTTAAAGTCTGCACAGTGGAGAGTAGGTGATTCACCGGGTTCTGGAGAACAACAAAAACAACAAAAGGTTTCTACAAAATACTTATGAAATTGTATTCTTGTATACTTATGAACTTTATTTTATTTACAAAATAAAGTATTTTTGGTTATATATTTTATTTCTTGCAGAACTGCAACAGAATAAAAACGAAAACCTTCTCAGTGCACTGGCAAATGTTTGTTTCTTTATAAGTAGAACAATACCATTTTAGTACAGAGGAGAAATTGTTTTGCTGTGTATATGTCTGTACTGTAACAAACTACAATACAATTAACAGATTTAAAAGAACTGCATCAAAATAGGCCATTAACTTTACTAAATTTAAAAAAAATCATCTCACTTCTTTCATCATTAGGGCCTCCCTGAGTAGCACCTTGACCTGCAATCTGAATTGTTTCACCTCTGAAAAATAAAATAAGAAGAATTCATTTTAACCATGTGGTGTATGCTGTAGCAACATAACACATTTGATGCAATCATTCATGCTGTTACTGCTATGCTATATTATTCTTGAATAATTAATGTTGGCTTAAGGGGAATTTGTGATTTCTTTTTACTATGTACAATGGGAGAGATACATCATTCTCCGAATTACAATGCATTAAGGCATTAAAACAACATACAAACTGATGCCTGGAATCAATGACTTTAAGGGCAAAACATTTTATTATTTAACTAACTTTTGAATGTGTGACTCTCAGAAGGGGTCTTCACTTGGTCTGATAAGATACGATCTTTCTGATGTTATATAGCGCAAACCAACATGGCAGAGTGACTGATGCTCAGTGACAGCTGGTCCTCTATCAAACTTCTTGCTTATTTGAACTTAATGCAAATCAAGGAAAACTTCACATGGAAGCTCTGAGGTGATTTGCTGTGACTCTATCCAAAAATGAATCTGAACTCAGTTAAGCTTCTTCTTAGCTGCTACGCTGGACAAATCTGGAACAAACCTGAAATTCCAATATTCCAAAGGCCACACACTGTTAGCCATCCTTAAATCACCTTTTAAAGATTAGAAAAACACACACAACTCACATCTGAAGACAAGGTTTGCTGTGAAGACTGTCAGGAAGAGCTACAGGTTGAATGTCAATGGAATGAGGTAGCTGCAGCAGCATGATATCATGGGACCTGTTGTTGTTGTCTGTATAAATCACCGGTTTTGCTGTGATTTTTACTTCTTGCGTTGGATCCACACCTAGATTTGCATACATAGTCCTAGATGTGGGAAGAGGTTAAAGATGAATATTGCACAAAAAAGGCATTACATTAATAAATAATATATTAGTTTTTTATATACCCTGTATTAGTTTAGTTTAGTGTTAGATGTTACAATATTTTAAGCAGTACATCTTTTCTCACCTTCCTTCCTTAAAACAGTGAGCTGCAGTCAAAATCCACTTGCCACTGATTAGAGAGCCACCACACAAGTTGGAAGATCCACCAGCAGAAACTGCTCTCAGTTTGACATGGTACGGACGCTGACATGGTTGCCCTCTAATGATTCTCTTTTGCAGATCAACTACTGTGCCCACCGTGACACCTGTAAGAGAAGATTCTCCATCAGGTGACTGTAGGTTAAAACAGTGGCCATTTGTATGACACCTTATCTGCGCTCAGTAGAATAGACAAAGGAGAATCCAATTAGGAGACCAGGCAAGTGGCTGTCACTAACCAGGCAAATGTTTTTGATGAATTAGTTCATCAATAATAAACTTGTACTGTATAATGTAATTGAGACACTCTCAACTCTCTTGTAAAGGCACTTGCAGAGCTGGGTTTATGCTTCATGTGATGTATCCTATTGATCAGGCTATAGAGTTACATCCAGGTTACCTATATTTTACCTCTCATTGTCACTGAATAGAAGGCTACTGCCATACAATCAATGTGTCTAAATTCTTAGCATTAACAGATACAAGCAAGCACTAAAATACAAGCAGCCCAGATGACCAATAACAGTTCTTGAGGTTTCCGTATGGTATCTTTGTAGCTGTGATGGTTAGACTCATAGCTTAGGCAGACTGAATGAAGCCTGTATGCTCACAAAAGCCGCCTGTAATGACAACCACCTGTCCATTAATGCAAAGTTAATTATGCATAACTTTAAGTCTTAAAGGTACAGTGTGTAAAATTTGGGGCCTCTATTTTCAAAATAAGGCAAGCATGGAATATAATATTCATAACTATGTTTTGATGCATGTAATAACACCTGAAAATAAAGATCTTTTCATGTTTGTTACTTAAAAATTATCCTTTTATATCCACAGTGGGAGAGGGTCCCCTTTCATGGAGGCCGCCATGTTGAAACACCTTATTTATACAGTAGTCCAGAATGGACAAACTAAATACTGACTCTAAACAGGGTCCTTAAAGTGTTGTTTCTCCTTTACATTAGGAAGGTGAGGGTGATGTGAGGAGATTACAATGCTTGATTGGACCACTAAATGCAACTAAATTCTACACACTGTATCTTTAATATAATTTGAGCGGGTGAGTTATATAGAAATTCAGCCTCAGTACAGTTTTTATGAATGGGGATATTACCTATAAACCAAAACCGTTTTTTTTTGTATCAGGCTGTAAATATTTTGCATTGTGAAGTTGTACATTTAAATATGGGTTCTTATAGAGACTGACTCAAGTGGCCGTTTGAGGAACTGCACTTCCGCAGAGGCTTCACTTCACAGCCACGGAGGTTGCAAACACCACAACTCATTGCTTTTATCCCACAGTGAAAATAAAGATTGACAAATGTATTTTGTCTTTTTCTTTTATATCATTTAGATTTTGTACCTTTAGGTCTTCAATCCTAAAGCAGATAAATCTAATTTTCTTTTATTACTTATGATGCAGCACAGATTCTTTTAAATGCTTGAAAATACATCACACTTTACTTAGCACCAATAATGATAACTTATGACACAGCATGGACTGTTACAGCATAGTATGAGTTCTTACTACAGTTGAATGTTGAGATGTTTATAGATGAATATAGTTAGTCATAATACATTAGAAACCCCATCAGTCAACCAATAGTTTATGACGAGTCAAGAACATCTATAAGACACTTGAAGTTATAATGCATTATAAGTTACAGCTGTCATTTCTTATGACTATATATATAAATATAGTGTAGTCATGAAGCATTATTAATGCATTTCAATTCACTATGCTATTCCCTCAAAATGCACTATAGATGTGGTCTTTATAGAGTGTGTTACTGAGGTAGTTTCTTTTGCTCCTTATTTTTGTGTTTGATTCTTTTATTCTAGTCCAGTTTTCAGTTCCTTGTTTTTTTGACAGTTTAGGTGGGGAAGCTTTGGGCGTGACTGACCCAGACTTCCTCCATTCATGTGTTCTTGTTGGCCAGACCTCCAGATGGTTAATTAATGGCATTATATGTAAATAAAAATACATTTGCTTCAATCATCATCAAACTAATCATGGGGTTACTGGATTCTCTGTATACGTTGCTGGTCACAAGGTTGAGTCAAAATGTTCTGGTTGTGGCCATAACATTGACAAAAACTTGAAGCAACTGAAGTAACTTTCATAATTATCTACCGTACATAAAAATACACACATTAATGACACCATGGGAAACGGATAGTGAAAAGCACAATAACAGCGAATGTAATGGATAAGTAAGCATCAGATGTAGTGTAGATAATATTTTTGAATACTCACCGACACACATCAAAAGGAGAAGCATCACACGAGCCAGCGCTGCTGTTCACCGTGTAATGACTGACTTTGTGTCACAACAGCGGAAGCTACTAACCCCTGATAAAGCCTTATCAACACTCCCCATTGGCTGCGAAGCTTGACACATTTATGCAAAGTTTTGGTCACTTAACTTAACAGCTTCTGCTTTTGTCCTCCGTAAAATGACAGCAGGGAAACAACATTGAAATAAAACTATGATCTACAGAGGCACTTGAAGGTTATTGTCCTTTGAGCTCACAGACTTTAATCATATAGTGAAACTCTTACTCTTTACTGTATGTCAGTCAGATGACTTGTATGATCTTTATACAGAGAAAGATGTGCTGGGATGTAGATTCATGAAATGAGAACAGCTCAGGATCTTTAAGAATTATGTTCACATTGTTCATTGCCAGTGTACTTGAGTTGTGTGCACTTTTTGGAGCAGAGTAGAAACTAAGAGGGTGGAGGTCGATATGGTGGATCAGAGAAAGCAATAGGAAAAGGTAAAAGACTCCCCTACTTCTCTAATAAACAGGCTCTTACAGCTCTCTGTGCCCACAGAAGGAGCTCTGTAGTGCAATACTTCACAAGTCATGTTTTTGTGTCTGTGGTGCTCAGACTATCGGACGATTAAACGCAATCGAATTATCTAATGATTCTCTTCTGCAGATCCACTACTGTGCTCACCGTGACACCTGTAAGAGAAGATTCTCCATCAGGTGGCCGTTTGTATGACACCTTATTTGATGTTTTTGATAAATTAGTTAATCAATAATAAACTTGTACTGTATAATGTAATTGAGACACTCAACCCTCTTGTAAAGGCACTTGCAGAGCTGGGTTTAGGCTTCATGTGTTGATCCAGCTATAGAGCTGGAGTTACATCCATGTTACTTATATTTTACCTCTCATTGTCACTGAATAGAAGGCTACTGCCATACAATCAATGTGTCTAAATTCTTAGCATTAACAGATACAAGCAAGCACTAAAATGCTAGCAGCCCAGATGACCAATAACAGTTCTTGATGTGTGGTATCTTTGTAACTGTGATGGTTAGACTCAGAGCTGAGGCAGACTGAATGAAGCCTGTGTGCTCACAAAAGCCGCCTGTAATGACAACCACCTGTCCATTAAAGCAAAGTTAATTATGCATAACTGGAGGTCAGGCACTCTGCAGGTCGATATCATAATTACTGCGTCCATCCAAGACAAAAAAATTAAAATGGCTTATATATGCGGCACAGTTTCTTTGAATCAAATATCATAATCATAAATAATCAGCAGGGACTTTAATACAGTAATGAAGTACACAATAGATCAGTCACAGCTGGCAAGTTAAACTGGAACACTACAGAATTATTAAAACAATGTATACTTGATTTTGGTATTGGCTTAAGTTGGAGAATGAGTAACCCATCATCTAAAAAATAATAAAATCTGAAAACAACTTACAATTTACAGACATGTACTCAAATGATCCCAATAAACAAATACAAAATGAACACACATCAGCCTGGATACACACACCCATGGCATTTTGTACTCATACACACTTACAGTATACCTCCATGCACACACCCACAAACACAACGACACCCTCCACATACACACACATTTTCGTCAGCTTTGTCTAAGATCTTGTCATTGTTCGCTTTTCTGCTGTCCTGTCTTGTGTTGTCTTGCTTCGATTTAACTCCATATACACATTAATTATTTTCTTGCAGCAGGACAGGCAGACATAAGGCCTACAACCCTAAGCCCAATTGACTGTGTTATGGAATTTTCTATCCTTAGGTTACACAAGGTCACGTGTGGGCCTTGAGTTCCTCGGCAGTATTACTTGTTTTGCTTTGACTGGGAACAGTAGGTGCCAGTCTATCTCAACACTGGTGGCCAGGGTCGAAGAGACCTATTGCTGCTTTCCTAGACATAATACATAGCTTGCCGTTGACGTTCCAATCTGCGTAAAAAGACTGCTGTGTATCCAGACTACAATATGTTGACAATAGAGGGTTTTCACGGCACGTCATCAGCGCGTCGTCAATCCGGCAGTCGCAATATTGGAGGTACTCAGCAAAGTAAACAAAGTGCACTTTGTCAATAAAAATTTCAATCAGTCTATGTCTGGACTATATTTATATAGAGTAAAATTATTTATAAATGGTTGTTAATTTACAGTCATTGTTAATGTATTGTTGTGGAAGAGAACACACAGCATAACACTATCATCAGAACACAGATTTATTAAAGGAAAATCACACAGTTATCAAAACACTTAGCTTATAAACTATACAGTACTATAAATTATATAATGGGAGAGATGTGATCTCTGATCTTGGTTCCTGTCAGAACACGTGCAGAATCATTCTGAATTAGCTGCAAAGTCCTAAGAGACTTACTGGAGCAGCCTGATAACAAAGAGTTACAATAGTCCAGCCTAGAAGTAACAAATGCATGGACTAGTTTTTCTGCATCCGCTTGAGATACGATGCGTCTGATTTTGGCGATGTTACGTAAGTGGAAGAAAGCAGTCCTCGAAATTTGTTTTATGTGGACATTAAAGGACAAATCCTGATCAAAAACAACTCCAAGATTCTTTACGGTGGAGCTGGAGGCCAGGGTGATCTTGTCTAAAGTAACTAAGTCTCTAGAAAGAGAATTTCTGAGGTTCTTGGGTCCAATTACAAGAACTTCAGTTTTGTCTGAATTTAACATCAGAAAATTGTAGGTCATCCAACTTTTTATATCCTTAAGGCATGCTTGGAGTTTAGTTAACTGATTGGTTTCATCAGGCTTGATCGATAAATATAATTGGGTGTCATCAGCATAACAATGAAAATGAATGGAGTGATTCCTAATAATGTTCCCTAGAGGAAGCATATATAAACTGAATAGAATAGTAATACTATAAATAATAGTAGTAGTAGTAAAAATAGGTGAGGCAATAATAGTTGGTAAATTCACATTCTCTGAGTTTTTATGGCTTCATGGTGTATGGTTACATTACATTTAAAGGATCTTTATAGGATCTTGCCCTTGTGTTTCTATATAATATATCAGGTATTGTTCTGTGTTGGTGGGATAATTTTTGATCAGTCAGAACAGTACGAAGACACAAGGTTAATATTTGATTCACTTTCTATATGTATATATGATATGATATGATAGCAGAACAGATCATCATATATTCCACATCCACTAAAATCCTATATATATATACCTAATATGTGTATATATATATAGGATTTTATATATATATACACATATTAGGTATATTCCACATCCACTAAAATCCTATATATATATACCTAATATGTGTATATATATATAGGATTTTAGTGGATGTGGAATATATGATCTGTTCTGCTAGATATGAATGGTTGGAGTGGATTACTTATTATATTGATTTTATTTTTGATGAGTGATCTAATTTGAAGATATTGTAGAAAGTGTCCCCCTCTAATCCCAAACCTCTGGATCAGGTCTTTGAATGAGACAAATGAATAAAGTGAATTGGGGATTTATTGAGCTGAAAATCTGGATTGCTCCAGAGAGTCAGTTGTGATATGTTCATCTAAAGTGTTTTCCACCAGACTGTCAGGGTTTAGGAGATGAGTGGGTTTTTGAAGCACTTGTGGGTTTTTATGTTTGAACCAATGAACGATAAATCAGAGATTTGTATGTTCTTATATTCTTCTTGTTCCAGTTTAATCCATGGTGTATGGGCCGGGTTAGAGTGGATCCATTTAACAAGATATTGTAATTGGTTTGCTAGATAGTATTTTCTAAAAAATGGAAGCTTCAAGTCCGCCCCTGAGTTTATTTTTGAAAGGCTGATTTTGTCAAGAGTATCTCCATCACACATTTTCAATTAGACATTACAAAAGTTTAAGGAACTATTTCCTTGCAATGTATTGCTAAACTTCCACAACCTTTGAGCAATAGTCAAAGTCAAATAGTCAAAGGCTTAATAAAAGGAATGAATTAAACTGATTAGTTAATGTACTGCTAAAGAGCAGTAGATATTTTCTACAGAGCAAATTGAGACATGGATAATGGAAATGTTAAAAGCTAAAAAATAGAATAAACTTGCCGAGAAACAATATTCATTGAGACTTAAAGTAACAATACATTCAGAGAGCAGTCAATAGTCACTTTGTCTACAAACTGTAGACTGACTCATACAGTATATAGATATAATTTTTATGTGCATCTCAGAAACGCAGAATCATTAAATAATTTTTATCTTTCTTTTCGCTTTCTTTTCAAAAGCCAGAGGCTTATAAATTTGTCTAACGACAGCAATTAAAAGGTGTTTGGTCTGCAGCAGTGAGGTACACAGCCTTTTCAAAGCAGATTATCCTTAACTTGATAATTACAGAGAACTTGAGACTGACAGCTCAGATTAGGATCAACAGAGAACACTCTTCTCTTGACATGGAATTAATGTGTACTACCATGGAAGGCTTCCCTTTAAATGTGCAGTCAGGTTGAATGCTATTAAACAACAGACTGCTCTGGACAATAGTTCTCAAAGTGCACAAAGACACATTAAAAGTATGATTTTCACAACAAACTGCATGACAGTCTTTATCACTATGATCAATATAAAAATGACACAAGAAACAAGATTTTATTATTTTTTTTATTACTTTTGTTTTCTGAATATATCCTGCAAATCTCTATCTTAGCTTTTAGAGCATCAGAACAGTATTGTTTCTATATATTTCCCAAATGAATGATTAAATTGAAAAATGAAATTAAGGATGTTCATCTTCATCCTTGCATCAATAAATATCAGTTATGTAATTGTGTCATAAGGACTATCAAATTTACTTTGGCACTGACTTTCACACTCTGAATATATTGATTAAATAAACATGATATGAAATATTATCATTACATGGATATTATAATATTAGCAACTCTTGGCAATCTGTAAATCAACATTTTAGACTGAAAGAAATTAATAGACATAGTCAAAGTACCTTCAATTTAACAATAAAGGGTTACGCTTGAGATCATTTTCATAAATGGAAAAGAAAACAAACATTATGTTGTTATGTCTAAAATAACATATAGAATGTAGTAATTGCTTGATTTCAAGATACTAAAATCTGATGGTGAAAATGGTTCCCTCTTGGCGTTTTATTTTAATAGCCACAGCTGTGTCAGACTATTACAATACTTTTCAATGCACTTCAGCTAAGAATAAAAGTGATGAAAACAAAAGTTTCTTGTTTCTCACTTCTTAATAGTTTCACTGATCCATAACAAATACTTTTCATTGTAGATGGCCATGAAACCACTTGGTTCACTGCAGCTGTGCGGAGTACCAAAAGCATGGACACCACAAATTTTGCCGTTGTACACCACTCCTCCACCAGAATCTCCCTGTAAGAGAGGAAGATATTATGTTTGTAATAGAATTAAAATAATAATAAAATACTTCAATACTAAAATAAATATTAAAAACTTCTATCTACAAGAGAGCATATATAAGACATCATGTCAACTCACAGGACATGTAGTAATCCCAGGTGTATGGCCACAGAAATGGTGTTGATGCTTAATAAATGTGTAACTCCTAATGTATTGCTTCTCCAACAATTGCATGAGGTTGTCACAGCTGACAACCTCAACCTTTGCACATTGGAGAGTGAGTGATTCCTCAGATTCTGGAGAAAAAAAACAACAACAAAAAGTTTCTACAAGATACTTCTGAACTTTTGAACAGTTTATTTACAAAATAAAGTATTTTGATTTAGATATTTTATTTTGTGCAGCAGAATAAAAACTAAACTTTCTCAGTGCAGTGGCAAATGTTTATTTCTATATAAGTAGAGCAATACAACTTTAGTACATTGGCTGGTTTTGGTATGTATATGTCTGTACTGTAACAAACTACAGTAAAATTAACAGAATAAAAAGAAATGTATCAATACAAGCCATTAAGGTTATTACTTATTAAATTAACTAAATTATTAAAAATCATCTTACTTTTTCTACCATCAGGGTCAGTAGCACCATGACCTGCAAGTTCAACTTGGTCACCTCTGAAAAAGAAATTAAGAAGAAATCATTTTAACCAAGTGGTTATGCTATAGCAACATAACGCATTTGGTGCAATCATTCATACTGTTATAGTTATGCTTTAATTATTGTTGAATAATTATTGTTAGCTCAAGGAGAATGTATGATTTCTGTTTTCTCTATACAATGGCATAGATACATCATACTCCAAATTACAATGAAATACAGCATTAAAACAACATGCAAACTGATATCTGGAATCAACGACTTTAAGGGCAAAACCAACATTTTATTGTTCAACTAATGTTTGATTGTTCTCCACACAGTAGTGGCACTAATTGATATTGTTACATAAACTTTTAAATCTCAATATGCAGTGTAAAAGGTATTCAAACCTGTGAAGAATTATCGCCAAAACTCGTGCAGCTCTATGTGGCCCTACTGTGGAATTTGGATCATTGTTTTGTTTATGTTTTCCAGTTTCCATGTTTTTTAGCAACTCTATTGGGGGGGGCAGAAGCGATAGACAAGGAACGAGAAATAGATAGAGATAGGGAAACAGCATATGAGGTTAATAAGGACCCTCAGAAGCTTCAAGTAAGCTTCAAGTAATTTTTCTCTGCTCACACAAGAGAAGATTTGTAGATTTGTAGGTGGATGCTGTACTAGACGCCACTCAGACAAGCATTAGTTATTTGAACTGAATGTGAGCAGCAATGAAAAGTGGCATGTTGTGACTTGTTTTTGGCTGGCTGCAGACCAAATATGATGCCACATTTTGGACCACATGCAGAGGTTTTACTGTGCATGTTTGCTGCCCCACCAAAAGCGCATAAATCAATGAGAGGTTTCTGTACAAGGAGTTGAGCTGCACATTCAGTCAGATAAGACATGATCTTTCTGATGTCACATAGCAGCATGCTCAGTGACAGTTGGTCATCTATCAGACTTCTTGCTTATTTGATGCAAATAAAGAACAAACCTCCTGAAATACGTCAAAGACCACAGGCTTTAAACAGCAAAACAAACATTAGCTGTCTAAATGAACAAACACCTCTACAAATAATTAGGTAGGGAAAAAAATCACAACTCACACTTTAGGACAATCTCCTGGGCCGGCAAGAGCTACAGGTGCAATGCCAGAGGATTTAGATAGCTTCAGCAACATGATATCATGGTCTAAATAGATCTTCGGCTCTTCTGTGATTTTCAGTCCTTGTGCTCGATTCGTACTTAAAAATGCATAAATATCCCTGAGGTAGAAAGAGATTAAACATAAATATTACACAAAAAAGGCATGAATATTGCCAGCCAGTTCTCTTTTTCTCATCTATTTTATATTTGTTTTTTCTTCTTAAGAACACCCAAAACATGTATATTAGTCTGTATGTGTTAAGTAGAGATGTTACAGTATTTTAAGCAAGAATGTAATTTTCTCACCTTCCTGGTATTAAACAGTGAGCTGCAGTCAAAATCCACATGTCACTGATTAGAGAGCCACTACAGAAGGCGGTAGGTAGATTAGCCGTAATTGTTCTCAGTTCGACATGGTACGGACGCTGACAGTCTGTACCTCCAACGATTCTCTTCTGCAGATCCACTGCTGCGCTCACCGTGACACCTGTAAGAGAAGATTCTCAGGTGACTGTAGGTTAAAACAGTGGCCGTTTGTATGACACCTTATCTGCTCTCAGTAGAATAGACAAAGGAGAATTCAATTAGGAGACCAGGCAAGTGGCTGTCACTAACCAGGCAAATGTTTTTGATGAATTAGTTAATCAAAAGTAAACTTGTACTGTATAATGTAATTGAAAGACACAACGACCCAACTCTCCTGTAAAGGCAGTTTCAAAGCTGGGTTTGTGCTTTATGCATGTTAATTGCAGTTCAACTTCAATATCTGAGGCACATGCTTTAATTTACACTGAACAAAAATATAAATGCAACACTTTTGTTTTTGCTCCCATTTTTCATGAGATGAACTCAAAGATCTAAAACATTTTCTATATACACAAAATAACCATTTCTCTCAAATATTGTTCATAAATCTGTGCAAATCTGTGATAGTGAGCACTTCTCCTTTGTCGAGATAATCCATCCCACCTCACAGGTGTGGCATATCAAGATGCTGATTAGACAGCATGAATATTGCACAGGTGTGCCTTAGACTGGCAGGTTACTATTATTTCACCTCTCAGTGTTACTGGAAAGAAGGCCATGCAATCACAAGACAAGGTGCCCTGAGGAGTTTACATGTAAACAAAGTTCCTGTTTCATCAGTCTTATATGCCAGTGTTTGTTAATGTCTGCATTTGCCTAATTTGTGCCTTACGTTTGTGTTTTATTCTTTAAGGCTTTGCTAGTCCAGTTTTCGGTTCTTTGTTACTCAGTTTAGTTGTACAATGTTTTCAGTAGTTTAAGTGGGGAAGCTCTGGTCCTATGGCCCATTACGCAATGGCTGGCCTAGACTTTCTTCGTTCTTTTGTTCTTGTTGGCCAGACCTTTAGACTCCCATAGTTTTGGTTAATTAATAGCATTATTTGTAAATAAAAATAATTTTGCTTTTACAACTAATCATCAGATTATGGTCTTTTCTTTAAATGGTCAGAAGATTAAGCCAAATGTTTGTTTTTGTTGTAGCCATACCATGGACAAAACATGATGCAAATGAAGTATGAAGTAACTTTCATAATTATCTGCCGTACAGACAAATGCACACATCGATAGCGCCATGGGAAAAGGTGAGTGACAAGCACAATAACATGCTTTACGTGTATGTGAAGCATCAAACATGTAACACAATGTAGATAACAATTTTACTCACCAACGCACAGCGCAAGGAAAAGCATCACATGAGCCAGAGCTGCCATTCTGTATCTAATGACTGCCTTTCTGTGACATCAGTGGCAGCTACCAAGCCCTTAATAAAGGCCTAACAACACACCCCATTGGCTGGAAAACTTGACACATTTACAGGTATGCAAAGTTGGGTATGCAAACAGCCTCTGACTTTATCCTCCATGAAATGTAGATTCATGAAAATAGCTCAGGATCCTTATGAATTATTTTTGCATTGGTCATTGCCAATGTACTTGACTTGTGTGCACTTTAGGGAACAAAGTGGAAAGTAAAGGGGAGGTCAGAGTGGTGGTTGGGCATAAAGCAATGGCGAACCAACAGATAATGTTAGTATTTGTTTTAACTCTAACCACCCTCCTGTTGTGACATTGGAGAAATAATACATTTTTGTCCACACAGTAGGCATAAAAGATTTTCATGAAATAAATTGAATCCGCAATATAAGTCTTGCTATTTTGACTTATACAAACATTCTATTTTGGCAACAGGGTAATAAAAAAAAAGGAAGAAATTACAAATTAGAAAATTAAAGAAAAAACAAAAACATTACATTAAGTTGTAAGTAGAAATGGGTGAAATATCTTCCATCACCGTGTTATTTTATAACTTGTTAACAGGAATTAGCTGACATTTTATAATTGGTTGTTATCTAACAGAAATGTATGTATAGCTTCCTCTAAGCTATTGTTGTTACCTTTTATTATAATATACAAGCAATTGTATATCCACATCTCCACATCTCCACATCTCTTCCTTCTTTCCTTTTTTATTTTAGCCAGTGGGATTAAACTATTGATCAATTTAAAGGTACAGTGTGTAAGATTTGGGGCCTCTATTTTCAGAATAAGGCAAACATGGAATATAATATTCATAACTATGTTTTGATGCATGTATAATCACCTGAAAATAATAATCTTTTTATGTCTGTTACTTAAAAATGATCCTTTTATATCTACAGTGGGAGAGGGTCCCCTTTCATGGAGGCTGCCATGTTGAAACACCTTATTTATACAGTAGTCCAGAACAGACAAACTAAATACTGACTCTAAACAGGGTCCTTAAAGTGTTGTTTCTCCTTTACATTAGGAAGGTGAGGGTGATGTGAGGAGATTACAATGCAGTGATTGGACCACTAAATGCAACTAAATTCTACACACTGGACCTTTAAGGAGGTTTAAGGAGGTTTTCAAATAAGTGACGCTCATGTTTGCACTTACTTTTCAATTATTTTATTTAAATGGAGATGATTATTTATTTTATATAAAGCATAAAGCAGAGCATTCAGAGGTGGATTAAATATATTAAAGAAGTTCCAGGGGGAGGAATGATATGTTAAAAACCACTTCGCATTGGCGGAAAAAGGCTTAACTGAGATGAAGTGATATAGCTCGGTTCATGTGCTCTCTCTTTGTGTGTGCGTGTGTGTGTGTGTAAGGGGTGGGGTGTGTTCTCTGTGCAGCTCTCTGTGTCCACAGATGGAGCTCTGTATAAGCGACATTTAGTGTTTAGAAGAAACTAGAAGAACATAAAAAAATTGGACTATTTTCTGCTCTTATGCAAATCACCAAAGGCTAGGTGGATTGCGGTAAGTGTGTTCATTTATTTCGTCTCTTTAAAAGTGATCGCTCTCTCAGTTGTATGTTCTGTCTTTGGCGCTCAGACCGTGATGCTTCACTGTCTAACTCCTGTCCTGTGGAGATTAAACACAACGTCTTCGATAAGTTGTGTCAGATACTTAGTAAAATAGTAGTGAAAGTAGGAGTAAAATAATAGGCAATAACAATTAGTAAATTTGCACACCCTGAGCTTTTACAGCCTCATGGTGTGATAGTATCACATTTTACTACAGGGAACTTCGGCGCACTACAGCTAGTCTTTGTCTGTGCAGTGAATGTATCCAGATGTCAATTTAAATATCATTATCTCAAGGAGTTTTTTTTTTTTTTTTTTTTTTTTCAAGTAGTCTTTGTGCTCGCTGACATTAGCTTCATCAGAAGAGGATCATGAAGTACTCTTTACACAACTTTTATATGTACTATACATATATATATATATATATATATATATATATATATATATATATATATATATATATATATAATATATTATATAAAATAGCGCTTTTGGTTTAGTTTGCCTTTTTCTTCTTACATTTTTGCTCTTGTCTTAATTTTAAAAAAATAAAACTAATAAATTATGATTAAGCCACTTGGCAGTAACCAAAGTAATTAAAAGTTCCAGCTTTACAAGCTCTATCATTAGTGACAGTTACGTATATATGCATTAATAACTATAATGGAGTAATATCATAAATATTATTATGGTATTGGCCATTCTGTACATGATGCAACAGCTATTTTTACCTAATAGATCTGAATATCTATTTTGACTACTGCTCGCAAGTACACATTGATCTGTTTCAAGGAGTCAGAAGCCAAAAATGTTAGAAACCACTGGAATGGAAGACAGGCAGGAATAAAGATAGAGATAGAAAAGGAGTAAGAAAAGAGTCAGAAGAAAGGCAAAAATACAAGGAGAGGGGAAATGGTTGTAAAATGATAAAAAATTGATTTTGAATAATGACTAATATACAACACCCTGTGCCCCCACCTGATAAGAAACATACTGAACATATACTATACATCCAGGGTCTTATTTTTTCTCTTCTTTTCATCAGTTTGCACCTGTTAGTGAAGTCCCACTGCTTGAATTAATGGAGTCAAATGAAGAAAATCATCTAACACAGAAACACAAGAGCTTTTTATTTAATTAGTAAACATCCACTCTAATGTAGCTTTTAAGGCTTTTTATTATATTCTGTTCATCTGGCCAATTTGGCCTATAATTACATGCATTTGTTTGAACTACATGTGTGCTGCACGCTGTGTGGGTAGAGGAGTTAATTATAGCTAACATTTGAAGAACTGTGACATCGCATGGCAACAAAACATTAATACACTCAAACTTATACAGACATATTTGACCTTCCTAAAAATCCACTTTAGGTTCTGTGTGGGTGCAAACTCTACAACATGGTTTCTTTGTTACCTCTAATCCCTCACTCACAGCAAATTGATTCACTCCAATGTGTCTATGTGAGCACACCTCTGTGTGTTTATATGTGTGTGTATGCATATGTGTGGTTTGGAAAAAGGCAAAACATTGTTTGCACATGCATGACAAGCGTAGGAGTATTGACCAAACTAAAGCTAATCTGTGAGCTCTTGTCAGTCTTTGTAATGAAAAGTGTGGAGGCAGCGACGTGGTGGGGATGTAGACCTGATCCAGCCCTGCAAATCCGTTAATTGAACAGCAGCAGAGGAAGTAGACTCCCCTGGGGAATAAGTGATGGATCGCCAATTAGCTGATGGTGTATCTCTCTTCCACTTATAGTTTCTTGTTCGTGAAACTATAAATGGTGAGAACCTATGATAAAAAAAATGTCAGTCATCTCTCAGTTAAAGGACCTGTACATACACTGTGCTACTGAAGAGGGGCATCTTCTTCGTGTTTGTGTGTGTAAAAGGGTTGCACGGTGTGTTCTCACAGCTCTCTGTCCCCACAGACAGAGCTCTGTAATGCAACAAATTTAGAAAAATGTAACCCTATTTGGATTATTAACAATGCAGCTCTTATGCAAATCACCAAAGAGTAGGTAGATTGTGGAACATTTGTTTATTTATTTTTTATTCTTTAAAGGTGATCGCTCTTTCAGTTGTGTGTTCTGTCTTTGGTGCTCAGACCATGATGTTTCACTGTCTAACTCCTGTCCTCTGGAGATTAAACACAACGTCTTCGATAAGTTTGTATCAGATACTTAGTAAAATAGTAGTAAAAGTAGGTGTAAAACAATAGGCAATGACAGTTTTATCAGCTTCATGGTGTGATAGTATCACATTTTACTACAGGGAACTTCGGCATACTACAACTAGTCTTTGTCTGTGCAGTGAATGTATCCAGATGTCAATTTAAATATCATTATCTCACTATTTATGTCAGCATGCTAACCTGCTCACTATTATAATGTTGTTGAATAAACCTCTAAACTGTCAAGCTCATAGTGACACCAGAGGAAAACTCACCAAATAACTCAATCATTCTCAGGTACCTATACCTATATGAATATCTATACCTAATTTTGTGCAATTCCATTTTGTAAATGTTGAGATATTTCACAGGATAAGCACTAGAGGAAAAGTCAGAGGAATCATTAGGATTTCTCTGCTAGAAGTCTCAAATAAATCTGTACAGAAATTCCACAGCAATCCATGTAATAGTTGTCAAGATACACACAGAATGTGATTATGTGGAACTGAACTTTGCAGAGGCTCCAATAAAACAATTGTTCACATGTCCCATAGTGCAACTTTTGTGTCTCCCTGGTCTTTGTTTTAGCAGGGAAGAATATCTATCTATCTAGTAGCATTAGGTTCAAACAACATGGAACCAAAACAACAAACCAAATGGTCAAAGCACACAGTTTGTTTATTTCATAATGGATTTTTATTCAGCTGAGTCATTTTCTGAGGTTGGAAACTCATTTTGTTCATATTCATTTCCTGTGGAGTTCTGGTCTGATAAAAAAACATTATTGCCTTTTTGTGCAAGCATAAACGTGTTATTAGCAGACACCAGCAGTATCTGAGCGCTTATGGACACATATTTACAGACACTGGAGTGTGTTTCAGGCTGCAATGCATGAATGCATATTCTGTGTGTGTGTTTTTGGAGAATAGGGGTGCAGTCGTGTGTGGAGGTGGTGGTTTTGTGTCCTACGTATGATATCAGTTATGGTTGGTCAGGCGTTTGTATGGAGTTATCACTGTGTAAAGCATGTGAAGTAAAAGTGTAGAGATCTCTATTATGTAAAGTCCTCCAGGCTCAGTATTAATGGCAGCTCGGTGAAATGAACAATTAAGGTGGAAAAGCACTTAACTGCTACAAAATGTTTGCTATGCAAATTCATTCTCAATGTCAAAAAAGGTCTCCAAAAGCGACCAACTTTTAATTACAGACCAGAGAGAGTGCAGAAGAAACAATGGAAATGCCCTAAAATGCACTTATTGAAAGTAATGATAATGATTTATATTTGAGCAATTAGCACCAGTGACTAAATATTTACCAGCAGACATTTGTTTTAATGGTGACCTTGTCATCTCTCCATCACACCAACAGGCTGTTTTTACTTAACTGTGGCTCGAATAATTATGATGTTATTACACTGGCATCAATAGAGTTTTCAGTGAGGAGGAAGCAGCTCTTCACCCCCAGTATGAACCATATAATCATGAAGAGGCCTCTCGTTTGTACAGAGTCAACAATAATGTCAGTATAACAGTACTGACTGCTTTCAGATAATTCAGCTGTTGAAATTCATTCAAAGGCTGCGTGTTTGCTTATGTAAGATTCATGCGTCTTTGCTCATTTATCTGTATGAAAGGTTTACCGGTACCTAACCTGTTAAAGCTCAGCGTATGCATGGTAGCTCGACACGCTTGACAGAAATGGCAACTGCAAATGTGTAATAACTGTAAAATCACATCTGTAGCCATGTGGAAACTGATGTTAAAGGAATGTTCCACTCAAAATGTATTCTTTAAAGTCTGTGTAAAGGCAATACCAAGATTTCTTTCAAAATACATTAAATATGTTGGAAAATAGTTGCTGAAAACATGTAAAAAGACTTTGAACGATATATCACTGAAATGTGGAGTTAGAGGTTAAAACAGTTTTTCACCAGTTTTCAGTCCAGGATTTTTTGGACGGCCCAGAGTCTCCATTATTGATCCTGTTCATTGTGTTCAAAAAACTGTCACCATGCCAATAAATCTCTTAATACTATACATTACTTCCAGTGGAGCTTTGCAGTTATGATTAAGCAATAGCATGTCATGAAAGTAGTGTATTCAGCAATATTATGGACATAAAATGAATTACCCTGTAGGAGTGGTATCCAGTGTTGTCAATACCTTTACTCTTCACCAGGCCATAAACAAGCACACTGACTACACACACACACACACACACACACACACACCTACTGTCTGTTATGTCAAGATAAAAAAACTGTTTAGGTGTATGTTTTTCTTACTTTTCAAGAAACGTAATTCAGACAGTGTTGGAAGGAGTAATACAGCAGTGTGTAGATACCCCGTTACAAGTAAAAGCTCTTTATTACGTTTAAGTAAAAGTCAAGAGGTGTTATCAGCAAAATGTACTTATAGTACCTGTTTTGCCCCTGTGACTGATGCATTATTTTGGACATTATTGATTGTTAATACTGATGCATAAATGCATAATTAGCATTTTACTTTTTGTAGCATACACTGTTGTAGTGTAAAAAAATATATATATATTGGAAACCACTTGTTAAACTTTAACAATGTGTTGCATTTAATAAACTGATCATATGTAAAATTGTAATCTGTAACGTAACACGTATCTATATATGTCAAAAAATGTAGCAAAGTTGAAGTACAGTAATAAAACAGGATAGAAACACATACATTTTCCACCACTGCCCAAAGAAATATGAACTAACAGGTAATTTACTTCAACGCATTCAAACTCAATCCACAAAGCCTGCTCTAAAATAGAGTGTGGCTGCAGTCACACAGATCTTTCACACCATTTATTTCAGTGTGGAATGAGGTCAGACATATTCCTTGCTAGTTGTTAACTGACCCAGTGCTGTCGCTTGTTTGCTTGGCTTGCTTTGTTTGCTGATATCAGTCACCTGTTGCAGCTAGAAAATGGTTTTATGAGAGCAGTTGATAGACAAAAAACAAAACAAGCTAAAAGCTAAAACGCACCTTTGTCATAACAAGCGACCCCTTTTACATTACATATTCATTTCACCCATTGTTACATTACCAATGTCAATTAGTAACCCTTTAAAGTTATGCAATCTTGTTCAGGAGTTCTGGAAATGTTGACCTTTAAAATTGTGGGGCATCCATTAGCTCAGACATTAGTTTCATATTTTCCCTCCTACACCTTCAGAAATGGCACCCAAGCCGCTCAGGTACAAACTCACACTCTGTGGGTGAGTGACATAAAAGTTTCACTGGTATGTCTTAACCTATCTGTGCTCAGCAGATGCACAAAGGAAACAGTTTGCATACACACATGCACAAATGCACATACCACACACACACACACGCACACACGCACACACACACATTGCGCAATAAATATCATTGTTGCCTTTGTATGTGAATGTAAAGAGCACTGTCTCTTCAATCAGCATTCATTTTGACTCTCTTGTCTTGTCTCTTTTATTCGCTCGGTACAGGGCCTTTTGGGCCTTGTCTTGACCTCTCTTGATCGCCATAGCAACATTTCCCAGGAAGGTTTTCTTAAAGCCGACAAAAGAGGTGATGCCTTCTGGGAAGGCAGATTGTCTGTCTGCTCTTATTGTGTGTGTGAGAGATTAGAATGGCAGAGTGTTGCACTGCCCAACCTGGAAATCAGAAGCACATAGAGAAGTACGTCTGTGATTATGTGACTTTTTCTGATGTGTAAGGCAGTTCTTATCTTCAGTAGGAAATGAAGTGACTATATGTCGATTTTCTGTGCTACAATTTATGTAAAAAAGCCTTCTGTACATGTACATGTAATCACATATATTTGAAAAAAGATATAAATGTCTTGCACAATCCAGCTCTATCTGTATATCATGTAACCATTTAAGGTGGTTATTTTCTCCTTCCAGATTAGACTAGCTGTTCCAGGGATTCAGGGGTCTTTTGGTGATAAACCTGTGTAGCTTTCCTCCATGCTGGCATTGTTATGATTTATGATCCACAGCTTGCGTTGTATTTTTCAGTTGATCTTGTTCATTTTGTTCCTGTTCCTTTTATCCTACATATTTAATCTGTTACAATTTATAGTTCAATGAGTTTTCCCCTGCATTTTCACTGCAGGACTGAGGTCAAGCATACATATAGCTCTCAATTCAATTTAACCAAAAGTATACATCATTTTTATATGTAGCTGGGGAAGGTTTTTTTTTTTGAGTCCATCAAATGGACTCAGAACTATTGTACAAGTCTATTGGTAAAATACGGTATAATAGTAAAAGTCTATCAACTATTTTAAGCCTGTTTCCGTGTCTGGATCGCATATTTTATACAAATTAGACACTACAGGTGAACAGGGTACACCTAACCAGATATCATCATGGAACTTCCCCCAATAGATTACCTACATAAAGAAAATTATTTTTTTGTATTACACGTTTTGTAAAATGTATATGTCATGATAACATGAGTTATATATGCAAATCAGACATTAAAAATGTGCTAATTTCTGGACATTTTCAAACCAGATATCTCAAAATTAGACAAAAACGAGTTCACATTTCGGGTTTCATTTTGTTGACGTATTAGAGTCAAAGATTTTTACAGAGTGAATTTTAGATATCTACGTTGATCACTGCATAAATCAGAAAACTCATATAGATAGGAATATAGCTGCAAAGTTTGCGGTGTGTACTTGCATATTTTTATAATAATTAATATTTTATTCTAAGTATTAAGTGGCTCTGGTCATCTCACACCTGCACAGCATATACTGTCCTGTGGCATTTACATTTAGTAATTGAGGTCGACGACCTCTGGCGACGGGCTCCTATTCAGCCTAGAAAGTAAATCTCAGAGGAAATAAGGAAGATTCATGTGCACCAATATTTCAACATGTGGCTTTAAGGTGGAGGTGTTTCTTCCTTAGCTGACCTTTAGATCTAAACAAAACCAAGATAATGAAATACGTTTCATTCATGTTTATTGCAATATTAAAACTTATACTGTACAACAAGAAAAAAAAAACCCACACACACTGGTTATTTAACGGAACGCTGAACCGTACAGTATACCCCTTTGTTTGTTGATAATATCTCTGACTTTATTTTATTTTATCCCTCACAATTTCTGCCTGCATCCTGCAGCTAAGCTATATTATTATTATTATTATTATTATTCACATCCGCATTAATGCATTTGAGTCAAGGTTGTGGAGGACATGCTTCTGTTATTTTTTTCTCCATAGGTCAGTGCATTTTGTTCCTAGCAGAACACCAATTATTAGCCATCGCTGTGAGGGATGAGGGTGTGCCTGGGTGCAGCATGGTAGTTATTAAGGAGCCAGGACGGCTTCATAAACAAGTCTGGTACTAATGGAACTAAATACGTTATGTTTTTGCTCCTGTGCAGGCTTGTTTTTGTTATGATGGAAGGATGGTTGCTAAATTGATTAGTAGTTTAGTATTCTAAAAGCCACTGGTCTGCGATTGGACCGAAGTTTTTACTTTGTTAGAAATTTGTTCATGCATACCCTGTTTTTTTACAACAAGGTATGCAGACAAAGGCACTTATTTTTTTTCTGATAATAGATAATAGATCTGAAAAAATCTATACCACTCTCACATCTGTGTGTCAAGTACGGAGCTGGAGCCAGGAGATCATTAGCTTAGCATAAAAGCCGGGGAAAACAGCTAGTCTGGCTGTGTCCGAAGTAAAACTATCTGTCAACTAACTCCTCTAAAGCTCACTAATTAACATTTATTGCACTTGTTTAATAAAGACAGAAATGTAAAAACAACCATTTGTGATCATAGGCGAATGAGTCAATTAGCTTAGCTTAACTAATGCATGCAGTGAAACAGTTTTCAGTTTGAGGTGACAGAAGAGAGATGACAAAAAAATAGAGGTGGGAAGCATACAACAATGGTTACAATTTGGGTACATCATACTTTGGAACTTTGGACATAACCACTTTTCCACTGCTTTCTGCCTGCCTTTATACTATGATAATTGCCTCTTGGCTCCAGCCCCCTGCCTATCTAACTCTTGGCAATAAAGTGCATATGTGTATTTCAACAAAATGTCAGACTGCATTATAAGCCCTTCAGATTGCTTTTGTGTATGAAATGTGCTAAATTGACTAACTCTGTATTTCCTTTTAGGGCTGCTGACCTGTCACTGATGGGATCTTATCGACTTCTACTGGCTCATATTCCTTAGCGCCTCCATGGAGCTCATACAGGCCACCCAGGTTTCCTTGCTGCCTCAGGAGGCCCCTACGTCTATCTGGAGCAACAGCTCCATTCACCCCAACTCCAATTCCCTGTTCCTCTCCACTCCTTCTGAACAGACTTTCAACTTTACCCAAAATGATGTCTCTTTCCCTTTAAACAGCACCTGCCAGAACTACACCACACCTGCACCTGGATCACTCCCTGGTTTGACTGGAATCTTCATCCCACTTATCTATGGGATAGTGTGTGTTGTTGGCCTTGTGGGTAACACTCTGGTCATCCACGTTATCGTCAACTACACCAAGAATGAGTCAGTCACCAACATCTACATCCTCAACTTAGCCATTGCAGACGAGCTTTTCATGCTGGGCCTGCCCTTCTTGGCGGTGCAGAATGCTCTGCTCTCTTGGCCCTTTGGCTCTCTAATGTGCCGTGTGGTCATGACAGTGGACGCCATCAACCAGTTTACCAGCATCTTCTGCTTGACTGTGATGTCAGTAGACCGCTACCTTGCTGTGGTGCACCCCATTCGCTCCTTCTGGTGGCGGCGCCCCCGTGTAGCCAAGGCTATCAGTGCCACAGTTTGGGCAGGGTCCTTTGTGGTGGTGCTGCCAGTGGTGGTGTTTGCTGACGTGCTGAAGGATGATGGGAACTGCAGCATTGTGTGGCCTGAGCCAGCAGAAGTGTGGAAGACGTCTTTCATAGTGTACACGTGCACAGTAGGCTTCTTCTGCCCCCTGTTGGTCATCTGTTTGTGCTACCTGCTAATAGTCATCAAGGTACAACATTTATAGCCACTTAAATATGTCTTATTAAGATAGCAGACGTTTTTTTCCCCATCTTGCATTCCCATTTCAAATATTTCCTCAATGGTAACTTAACATAGGAATACGGGACTCTGCTGTATAATGTACTGATCATAACTTTTCTGAGAAATCAGGTTTTGCCAGTCATATTTGTGTGGCGGACAGCTCAAAGTGTTCTGTCACTGAATTTGTGACCAAAAACATGGTGCCACAGTTGCTAAATTAATATAAAATTAACCCAGAAACCCAACATAAATAGATATAAGCTACAGTGTCTTTTCAGTTTTCTCAACACCATAACCTTCAGCTTCCACCTGCCATTAGAGATGCATGTCACAGAAGTTTAAGTTTTACTTGGATGTTTCTTGCTAAAGTGAACCTTGGGAGTCATAGTTAACTTCTCCCCTGAAGTGACACAGGCTTGTACCCTCGACTTTTTCATCAAAGAACCAGATATTTTCTAACAGCGCTCCAACAACTGTGAATCACATAACACATTTATGGGAAACATAAATTGGACGTTTCCTTCCAAACCCACAGGTACCTGAAATAACTCCTCCCAATTTACAAATCTGTTGCATTATATTATTTTTAGGAAGATAGATGAAGATATTCAGATAAAACTGCAGTGCAGAGAAACAGCTGCACAAACACATTGGTACACACTAATATCCGTAATAATCCTGTAATTGGACTGTTTTCTGTTGATATTACTAATGATGTTGGAGGGCACTTGTAGTGAAGCAATATTTGCACAGAAATAATGGAGAAACACAATGCGCCAGAGTTAATATGTTATAATTCTGTGGAAAAACAGAGAGAAATTATCCACCACAACATATAACATAAAAAGGCGACATTCCTTTTGTTGCTCATATTGATGCTTTTAATAATGATGTATGAAAATCCTGTGCTGCTCTAAAACTCATTTTAATATCTAAAGGTCCAGTTAACCAAAAGCATAACACTCAAATAGTGTTGGTTATTTGTCTTGTTATATACCGAATCATTTCACTATTCCAGTCATACCTTTTCTGTATTGACCTCATAAATTGTATATTAAATTTGATATGATATAGCAGAACATGAAACCCCACTTTTGCTAAAAATAAAAAAAAAATGAGGAAAAGAGCCCAAGACACACAAGATTGTTTTTTTCCCCTATTCATTCTAAATTACTGAAAAATTCTTTCTTTTCTTTCAAAGGTGCGCAGCGTTGGAAAGCGGGCGCAGGCCACGTCTTCTCGGCGCAGGAAGTCGGAACGTAAAATCACCAGGATGGTGGTTGTTGTAGTGGCAGTCTTCGTCCTTTGCTGGCTACCGTTCTATGTTCTGAACATCGTCAACCTCCTGGTGGTCCTGCCTGGGGACTTCAGAGGGCTTTACGTTTTCGTTGTTGTGCTGTCATACGCGAACAGCTGTGCCAACCCCATACTGTACGGCTTTTTGTCCGACAACTTCAAGAGAGGCTTCAGGAAGGCCCTGTGCGGCGCTTCACGGAGGGTGAATAACAGGGGAGGCACTGAGGTACAGCGACCAACAGAGGAGTGGGGTGGCATTGGGCTCCAAGCACAAAAAAGTGAAGTCTTGAATTTGCAGAAGAAAGATTGTGATGAAAAGGAAGAGGGGGAGGAAATCAATAGTACAGAGGCTGCCATACAGATGAGTGAAATATGTAAAACGTCACAAAATGGAAACCACGGTGGAGTAACGGAGGGCTCAAGGACACAGGTGGTGCAGAGGGGGGGTAAGCCTGAGGCGGAGCACTCTGGTCAAAGTGTCAAAGAGGAAGAACTGGAAAGGAAAGACCAAGGCTCTGATCCTGCTGAAGCAGTGTCTTCTAGAGCCAGCAGAAGCAGAAACAGCAGGTCACAACCGGAAGAATTCCCGGACAAAAACTCTGTGCTTGAAATCAGCTATCTGTAACATGTTGACATGTTTTCTGTGGATTTTGGCACACGCTATTTGAAGTGTTTCTCACAGGTATTTGAAAAAGCTGTAGCTGTTACAAACAAATGCTGAAAACAGATTACACACTCAGTGTTAGATGCGCTAATCTTTGAAGTTGAGGTCCGCATGATGTAATGGTCTGCAAATCAATGCAGTTGTTTCTGCCATGGCATGATGATGTAAAAATAATGTTTATACATTTAAATAAGAATGCTTTTACAGAATCTGGTAATAAGTAAGTAGTCATGATGTTCACCATGTTCAAACCATGTTGGATTGAAACCAATTCAAAGGTAAGAACAATTTAAATAACTACAACTTGATGCCTGTGAACATGCCTGCAAGTATTATGAAGTACAGTATGCAGTCATTATTGCAAATACTCTAAGACATGCAGAAGCATTTGAATAGTCAAGACTGACTATTTCCTTTTATTTATTGATTTATTTATTTGATTCCTAATTGTTTTGTGCGAAAGCCTAAATTTTACATCAAGAAGGTCAAAGACTGATGTAACCCCTGTGTATTTGGCTGCTTGGTGTGCAGCCACTTTGGTAAATGATCTACTACATCAAATACCATGTTCTATATGTATTGCTTTCATATTGAATAACACTGTCCCTTAAAAAAAAAAA
Source organism: Sciaenops ocellatus (assembly GCA_033000465.1). Classification (NCBI taxonomy): domain Eukaryota; kingdom Metazoa; phylum Chordata; class Actinopteri; family Sciaenidae; genus Sciaenops; species Sciaenops ocellatus. The sequence continues at coordinate 19,361,394 of CP136867.1, forward strand.
AAAATCAGGAAAACTGCTAATGCGCTGTATAAAACATAACCCAGTGGGATATAACACAAGTGACCCACTGCGAAATGCTGCTTTGGCCTCAAAAACACATTTCATTCTGTTGTTTAGTGTTTATGGAGTTTTTATGTAACAACATCCATACTGTGAATCCCTGAGCACACACACATGGAGCTGGGCATAGATGTAACTCAGTCACTTGATTTCTTCAAAGCGACCAAGTGACAACAAATTGCTTAAGCTGGGATGTGCAATAAAAAATAGTGTCAGACTACTTCTTTCTAAACAGCAGATTTCAAGAAGCAGGTTTAAAGTTTGTTTTCAGTGTGAGTCATACTATTCTGGATTTGGGGGAGGTGTTTGTTTCAGTATGTACTGTACGCTCTCGGAAATCTATCAAATCTAAAACACGACATTACAAAACCATGTTTGTATTGACTCATTAAATCCAAGATTAAACTTTTTTTTAAACACAAGATAGATTGTACGTAAAGAAACTTTAAACTTGAAATAGTAAGGATGTGTTTTATAGTGTAGTGTATTGTGAACTGTATTTCATGTTATATTTAAGTCCCAGATCGGCAGGTTACATTACATGGCCAACATGCCACATAATTTCTCAGTCTCTTGTCTATGACCATGAGTACAGTGTTTGCATTAAGATGTTCTATTATCAGCAATGTTGTCAGAGCTTTGGTAAAGTACTAAAGCCAAGTGTAATGTGGTCGAGTGGGCTAAAAAAAAAAAATGTTTACAGATGATATAGATATGTAGATATTTTTGTCCTAAACTTGGTGTTGTACGCCATCATTTCACTTGAACTGCTGCACATAGTGTGTACATGAATACAGTATGTAATATGTGATGATCTAAACTTTACTGTATGTTGTTCGCCAAGAAAGACTTGAAACCAATAAAAAATAATGCTCCACTTTATTGAAAAAAATTTCTTTTACCAACAAAATCAGGAATCAAACTGATGTCTGTTCACTTCTGCGCCTAGTTAACTTGGAAAATGAAAGAACAAGGCTGCCCTCTAGTGTTAAAAATACTAAAAGGGAAAATATTAAGCATATTACAACTTTGATGACCTTGAGGGAAATAGTAAATGTAACTTCATGTGTTTTCAGATTCATTTCTACATCCATTAATCAGCTGATCCACTCCATCAGTTCATCTTTACTCAGGGACAATGTCTCCTATCCACTTGAGGTAGGGCGGGTTGCCCTGGTCAATAGGCAGGCTGATGACCTCGGCCACTTCATAAGGATGGTTAGAGCTGGAGGAGACAATGAGCAGCTATGAGGGCACAGAGTCACAGACGCCGGATCTCTCTCCCAGGATGGACAGACACGCAAGTAAAAAAAACAACATGCTCTTTGACAGTTGGAGTCATAGCAGGTAATGGAGTACATGGTCAAACACAGCGTTCCTGTGAGTGCTAGGTTGAATTGAGGCATTTTCTGTGTTGGTGTTCAAAAATAAACCTACCGGACATATTGAGCAAGAGCAGGCACCTTGGAACTTCTTGTTTTAATCATCTGTACAGGACAGAAACACTGAGTCAGCTCAACCTCATCAAACACAGACTATTTGCAGAGTTTAATATTGCAAAAACAACCTATTCTGAGTATAGAACAGCCAGAATTATTTGCCCTCTCTGAACTAGTACAACAAAGTCTATGAAATGATCATGTTTTTTTTATATTGCTGATGCCAGAAATCTGTCTCTACTGCCTTGGCAAGTGATACAGGCCATGAAAGAGCAAAGACTAACACCGGCAACTCATTTCTAGAGATAACTTTCTAGGACATTTTCAGTGATGATCAAGCTGGTATGACAGACGGGGACCGTGCCATTTACTGATATATTCCTGTTTGTAGGGATCTGATTTAAACTTATACTTGTCTTCCTGACATTCGGACACTCACTCATGTAAATAGAGGACAAGTGTTTGCCATTTCATTTCAGTATACAGACATAACCTTAACATGTTGTTAATGTCAATGTCAATGCCCGTCTAGTTGTTATGGGTGCAGCTTTAGCAATAACAGTATATAAAGTAATGGTAGCAGTGATATATTTTAGCCTGAGTTGTGAAATTTAAAAAAAAAAACTGAATTAACACTCACCAGCAGCACCTCATTGTCCTCTTCAATCTTACCCTGCCATTCATATCTAGGGGAAAAAGGCAAACATAAGTCCGTAGATATAAAAGGCTCATTTTAAGGTAACAAAAATGTGATTATACATTAATGAAAAGTTTGTTTTCCATATTATATTCAATTTCTGCCATATTCTGTACCTTTAAAGACAATAATTTATTTCAAATGCTGTCTGAGAAAACCCTTCATTCATAACTTGTCTTTAAGCAAAGACAGCCTGTACATATTGAAAACTCAGCTGACTCCGTCCAGCATGACACTAAAAAGAAACCGTCTCAAAACTTACATAGATTTAATTGCTGGGACAATGTTTACACACGCGGCGAGCTTCTGTTCCACAATACCTCTGTGAGATAAGAGAAAAGAATGAATCAGCCACAAATTAACACGCAGGAAAAAAAAATGGTAAGAATGATCAATCACGAATGACAGAAACTAAAATCTAAGTTTGTCTTGATGAGCTTAAATTATTTACAATCAAACAGGATGTGCCATTTTTTATTATATCCAGTCAGTAACAGAGAAAGGAGACATCAAAAATAGATGTTCATAACTTTTGCTTCATCCTTTAATCTATTAATAGGACAAAACATTTCTAAAACAGAACTAAGATGTTGCTGAATGTATCACCTGGCCAAGTCTCTAGCCACTGTGTCGTTAGGACAAGTGACGAAGGCGGCAGAGTGTGTGCCTGATGTGTACGTCTCAGACGCCATGGAGAACGCCCTCAGTCCGACAGTCCTCAACAGCTGGAACATAAACACACTCAGAAGCACCGTCTGAGGAGAAAAGGCAGAGGAGGAAGAGGAGTAAATCATGGAGTTGAAACATGAGCAGATCATAACAAATGCTCAGTAAATTGATGGGCTTGCTTGCAATCCATCTCTTGGGTCTGTCTGTGCGGGATTACTATTTATTATGTTTGATTAATGCCAACGGGCAACAGTGTTTATAAACTGCAGCTCAGGGAAGATAATTGTAGTGCGCGTGAACACAAGCTCATGTGTGTTCACACAATCTGAAGCTCCACAGCAACCTCTGTGAAGACCAGTTTAGAGAATATGTAAGTGTGACAGCACTCCTCACAGGTGCACACCATTTTAAGACAAGACAATGATGATTTAGTCTCTCTGTAAATGTTTAGTTAGGACTCCCGACTAATGCAAGATTGGAAGCATTGACTAAAATGTTGAATATCTGGTCACACTGGGCAATATGAGAGCAAATCCTTCTGTAAATAAGTAGAATAATTAAGTATATTGTGAGGACTTGACTAAATACTACACAGGAGTGAAAGATTTTATTGTCACCTAGAATGTCTTTGATTAGTGTTTTAGTGTTCAGACATCTGCATGCAGTGTGGAGCATCAAGGAAACAAACACACACTCACCACAACCAAAGTTTTCAAGGATCCACCTTGCAGTGTCTCTGCACTGGGCAGTCCAATGCGCATTGCCTGAGCAGGTCAAACACATGTACGTTAGCCAGCCAACCTAGCAGTCTGACAACTGCTAATAAACTTAGTTCAATAGGGTGTCTCCATACCACGTTTACACGGCAAGTATAAATATGCTTCGTAGAGAAACACTGCTATTCATGTACCCAATGCGCTGCATGCGTAAAGTTAACTATGTTCTTTGCCTTATTTGAGAAAACGAACAAACTGTAGAAACCATGCAACCCTTCGCTTACATGAATGATACAAATGTGACTTCGTTACGAGCCTCTAAACAGTTTAAAGTTTGTCTGCGCCTTGCAGACGAGGTGTGTTTAGCTGGTAGCATGTGTGAGCGCTCGCAGTACCGTTAGTTGTTGTTAGTCAGGATCAAAAGCGACTTCGTGAACTGCAAGACAAACTGAGGCGGGAAAAAGTCACGAATATCTGGTTCATACAAGCAGAAAATCTGTTATTTATTATATTATATATACATATATTGTTACCTTCTGACAGCTGCCTCACCCTGCGATACACTACCGTAAAGTGTGACGTCTGTATGTTTGTGAAACTGTCGTAAATCAGCATTGTGGTCTCTTCGACCTTTTTTTTTTAAATATTATTTTAATTATCTCAAGTTTTCTGTGGATGTTAGTAAAAAAAGACAAACACAAATTATAAATATATAAAATACCGTATGTGATTAAGATGATGAGCAATCGTAAGGGCTACATCGATCATGTGTTTTCCCTCCTCAGGCCGTTACATGCATAAACATGCATACAAAGTATATAAATAATAGCTGATGTCATCAAGCAAAGTATCCTACACTTTCTTCTCATTGCAATTCGAAGGTACATCATGAAAAACCTTGTGTAACTTTTAAAATAATAGATTTAAAGACATTAAATCAACACTGACATGTTATCAGGTGAATGGTGTCTCTGTCATTCCCACACAACATCAACTATTTGACTGATTTTAGTGAAACTGGATCATATTTTATGCAGGACATGTTTTCTGGAAACTTTTAAGATAAGCTTGACTTTTTTCACCAGTAGTCAACTAGAGGGCGGCAAAGTGCAGAGCAATCAGTTTAAAATCTATATATTCATTGCAATACAGTAGTAAACCCTATGGAGGGCCCTCCAGACCTCTTAGAACATCCTTTCATGTCTGGTTCAATGTTGGGAGAAAGGGGTTCGATTCCCGGCCCATGCTACGTTTTAACTCTCGACACAGCCTCATTTTGTGATCAGAAAAGATGTTTTTACATCTAAACACTATGACTTTTATGAATGATATGGTTATCCTTAACTATGCTCCAATCAACTAATTTATGTGGAGATGGTTGAAAATACGTATTATTATTTTGGCATTCTCTTTAAATGCTCATGCAATGCTCAAAGCAGTCTGAAACAGATACCAATACTTGTGTTCACATGCAGTTTAATGCATGTAACATACACGCAAACTGGTCTCCCACTACTGTCAGCGGTGCTTTAGAGTTATTCAACACGCAGTGATCGTTAAAGATCATGGCACCATCTGTACAGCAGACAAGATAAGAATATGCTTTATGCTCAGCGTTGGTACCTGCAATGACTGTAACTGTCTGTGTGCACACAAATGATGTCTGCCCTCTGTGTGTGTGTGTGTGTGTGCACAAGACAGAAAGCCACTTTGTTTGATAACATATACACCTCTCTCACACTCTCTTCACCCTCATCCTTGATTAAAGAATGAGGCAAGCATGTCACGCACTAATATGCACACACACGCGCGCGCACAGACACACGCAAACACACACACACACACACACACTCTTAGAGGCCGTGACACGTGCATTCTAGACAAGATAGATTGAGCTGTAGCTGATGTGAGAGCTCTACCAGGAATGCACGGACATGCATAAAGACGCAGCGAGACATATTAGCGGAGCTTGTCAAGCTTTTGCAAGAGCAATGAGGAGCGATGGAAGGAGGAGGGTTGGTGGTGGTGGTGGTGGAGGAGGAGGAGGTGGTAGGGGCGGTGGTGATGGGGGGGCTTGTTCCCATGGAAACTGTGCAGTCAGCACATCTGTACGTGTTATGCGCTGTCCTCTCTCATCGGCATCCCGCGGCCTCTCCCCACCACAGCTGGACATGACAGCATGCGCTCACATGCAGAAGACGCGCACACTCACGCAGATACGCACAAACCACTGCCCTGACCCCCGTTACCATGGCGACCATAGAGCCCCCCCCCCCCCCCCCCCCCCCTCCCCCCAACCCATGGGACGTTATCTTAGTTTATGGAGGAAAAAAAAATGCACATGTGTGTGTTTGCTTTGCAGAGACCAGACATCCACACAAGTTGCTACTGGCACTGGGCAACTGTCTTGCCCTCTCTCTGTTTCATCACCAGATTTTATCCTCTCTCTCTCTCTCTCTCTCTCTCTCTCTCTCTCTCCCCCCTCTTGTCTTTTTTTTCCTTCTCTCCCTCTGTCTCTCGCCCCCTCTCCCTCCAAGCATGAGGAGAATCAATATGTTTTCAATTTGCAGCAGAGCCTTCCTCCTCTGCATCCTAATCAGGCTCCACTGGCCCTTTAACTTCCAGAGAGAGAGAGAGAGAGAGAGAGAGAGAGAGAAAGAGAGAGACATAGGAAGAGAAAGGGAGAGAGAAGAAGAAGAAGAAGAAGAAGAAGAAGAAGAAAAAGTGGGTAAGGACCTCAACCAAAGGACATTTCTAATATGCAGCTAAGATGTTCAAGTCAGAATCAGTGGAACATGTGTTGAAGAATTGTTTTCTGCTGTTTCACTACAGGTTATATGGAGCCTATACAGAGCCCTGACATCACATCTGGGCTATCCATTGTTTCCCTAACTTCTGTGTGACAGAGTGAAACATGTTATAAGTGTTACTTCAGCTACGAGCAATGAAATTGTGAGCTTTTAGAATAACTACAGATCCCGTACAGTGTTACCAACATGCATGGTGTAGTGGTGTATAATGTGCCACATGACATGAATGTGATAAAGGCTATGTACCAGGGCTGGATTTTTAGTCAGTTGTGTCTAGTCAATGTTTAGTCAATATCAATCATGAATAAGATATCCATTTATTTTTGGAACAGATCCTGAAATTTCTAGTTTCATGTCTGCCTTCAATAGATATACACTGACCATCTGAATACAGTGATCACGCCAGCAACACCTCCAACAGTTACACATTTAGTGTAATTCATGTCCAAAGGTGCACTGTATTTTGACAAAGATAATAAGAGCAAAAGCAAAAGGATGCACTTATTTTACCCCCTTTTTTGTATATTCATAAATTCCTTTGTGTCATTGTGGTATTAAAGTTGGTGGGTGCATTACAGCTCAACATCCCACGTGACATTTTGTTTTATGTATTATATTCTTTATTAGCTCCTGTTGCTTTTGGATGCTGTAATGACTACATTTCTCCGCAGGGATCAGTCATTATCATCTTATCCTCTTGTGCTCATAAGGCAAATAAAGTCATGCTGATTCATTAATTTATATTGTGTCTGAATTGCTTTTAATAATACTGTAATCTGGCTTATTCATTATACTATAGTCTTTCTACATTCCTCCTTCCTACAAGGAGCTACACATCAGTGATCCTGGTGCTGGTCAGGATTCAATGTTTGGCTCAAGGACACTTCAGCAGGGCTGATACTTGCAGACATGTTGGCTTGAACCTGAGTCTTTTGGTTGGAACACAGCCTTTAAGTAGCGCTGATGTCAGCCTTAAGGCCTTTTTACACTGTAAGCAACTTAGCTGGCATATTGCTCTACAAAGGGTATGCACTGATGTCACTTTTTCTTGTGATACCAAACCTTCTATCCGGAACTGAGTGTCAAAGCTGCTATAAATGACGAGTGCTGTGTCGGTGGAAGAAATACAGATATTTGTAAAGCCCATTTGAATCAAGAAAGAACCCACTGGTGCTTCTCGGAGTGAATGGATGTCTCTTCCCATGCAAAATTAAATAACCAAAAGGTCTGCGAGATTATGAGATATAATCTTTAATGAGTTACTGATCAATTGTACTGATGATTCCATTGTGAGAGTTTCATGCTCGGCTACGCCGTGAGTGTGCTCCAAGTATCACCTAACATTATGCAGAAGATGAATTCATGAACTGATTTTTTTGATTTACTGAACCAAGTGATCCCCAAATAAGTAATCCCACTTCACAACTCTATATGAAATGAAGAGGCTTTTTTTTTCTGATGGTGCTATTTGCTATTTACAGCACGATAACTGCACTAATACAGAATAATGACAAACAGGTGACAGAAGATAAGGTGGGCTCTGTGTGGGCTGGCGTTCTTGGATGAGTGTGTCATCCCAGTATCATCCACATCGTGAGCACCAGCCAACGAAAAACCACAGAAAGAGTCAGAAACACACGGCAGAGAGAATCTTCAACAGGAAGTCAGGATATAAAGTGAATAATCAGAAGAGAGAGAGAGAGAGAGAGAAAATGGAAAAAGCTGAAGGTGAATAAAAAAGTAAAAGGAATCTTGATTGAGCTCCTCTCTTTCTCCTCCTCTGTTCTCCTCTGCCCCCATTAAGGCTGACTTCTGAGGAGGGAGGACCGCCTTGGGACCTCCCTCGTTCACCCAGGAGACGAGAGGAGAGAGAAGTTCACCTCTGTAACAGCAGGGTCTGGGAGACAATACCTCGGAGGACTGAAAATCCACAGCAATTAGCCCGTCTCTCCCTTCTTCGTACTCATGACTTAAGGATGGAGGCATACATGTTGTCTGGTGATTATCTCTCTGACCTACAGTCTTGACCTTGAATATGAGGCTTTTTATAGGTGACTCGTCACTCTTTATCCGTAAGACCGATGATCACACAGTTACAGTGTTTTTCAGCCTAGGAGTCAAGAGGGTGAGCAAGCTTTTGTAAAAGAAAATCTCGAATATATATATATATATATATATATATATATATATATATATATATATATATATATATATATATATATATAATTGTTTTTGTGAACCCTGGGAAGACTGTTGACGACTCGGTGGAAGCTAATGGGGATCCAAATAGAGTAGCTTGCTTGTTAGGACTGTTATTCTCTTGAAATTCAAGGATTCAAGGTAGATTTTCTGCTCATTCCCCTTCTTCTTCCTCTCTGTTTGTATGTGTCCATCACAAAAGACAGAGAGAATCTAAGTTTGTAGGATTAAATCACAGGAGGGTCTGAGGACACAGTGCAAATACCTATTCAGAGAATAACCAAAAGCTATGTAACCAACAGTCAGGTGTTGAGTTGTTAATTGATGCATGGATAGAGAGGGTTGATATATTATTTATTTCAAGTCAGCTCAACAATATTTGCCCAAAAAACTGCCAGCTTGCCAGCTGCTAGAAACACCGAAGACACCCTTATTTGTAGAAAATAAAAATGACCCTATAAATTGATACAGATAGCTAATTTGTGTGTGCGTGTGTTGGGGGGTTTGGGCGAAACTATGCTTTAAAGAGCTTTGCATATTCTCTAATAAACACTTACATTTTGATTTCCAAAGCATACTGCAGCATATTTTTGGTCTTTAACAAAGGCCGTATTTCTCATACTCTCATGTTTGTGAGTACAGTGAACATGTTTCTGTTTACCCCTCTGGTGACAGCTTTTGATAACAGTGAAAATTTATTCTGACGGGGTCAGCAAATGTGAAGACCAAATTGGAATAAAGTAGACTTAAGAATAAAGCTGCAGCATGTATGTAAGCGTAAGACTGCAAAATAAAAAGCGTTTCAGTTTTGTGCTACACGGAATTCAACACAAACTCTGACCAATTTTTTTTCAGTGTACAGGCTGCCTGTTGTCTCAGTGACAGTCTAATTTGTTGAGGGTAATTATAGTAATGTCTGAAAATGAATGTAGACGTGATTTATTTAAATGATTTCACTTTAAATGTTTCCACTGTAAATTAGAAAGCAACAAAACAGAAAAGTGGAACAGCGGGACCAAAGTGAGATTTCACTTTATGTCTTTTCCTCCAAAACTCACGTTTTCAGAGGAAAACTCTTGGGTAGAGCTAACGACAAAAAGAACAGCTGGACAAACAGATGTGGCAGCATCCAATCCGAAAGGCTTTTCAGTGTCTTGCTGGTTTCGCTTCATCGCTACAGCAGAAGATTAAAAAAGAAGCAGGAACCCCTTTACATCAGCGCTGGCAGAAAATTTCCATTGTTCTCCCACTGAAAACAATGAATAAACCAGTTTGTCCTCCGTGGAGTAGTGCCACAATGTGAATACAGCATGAAGTGCTCTTAAAAATATATTCAAAGCTGTACACTTTTCTTTCTTTGCTCCTCTTATCTGCTCTCCTTCTCCCTCCACATTGCTAATTCACCAGCCCACCACCTCTTTCTGTCTGGCTGTGACTTTGCTGGTGGCGCTGGAGCAGAGCAGAGGAGGAACTTTCGAAGTAGGCCAGGTTGCAGCAGGTAACGCAGAGTCATTCATGCAGACTGGAAGCTCGCGATGAGAGCGAGAGGAACAGGACACCCTGGCTCACCCTCAGGCAAAAAGGGGGAGCGAGAGAAGAGAGAGGAAGAGGGTAGAAAAAGAGGGAGGAAGGATAGAAAAGTGCTCGGGAGTGTGACGGAGATAGGAAGATAATAACTGTTTGCTTAAAAAGGGAATATAAAGTGATAAAGAGAGCAGAAAAGGAGAGAGAAGAAAATGGAGCCATATCAGCCTAAATTAGACATGTAGGACTCTGTATGTGTCTGTGCGTCACTATAATTTATAACATTATACTAAAATTAAACTAAAATTAAAATGTAGTGCACATGCTTATGAACCCACCTTCCGCACACTCATTCTTACACAAATACTAACAAAGCAGCATAGATGCACAACATGGTTAAAACCATTTATGCCGGCGAAGCATTTGTATTGCATTCAATGTGAACAGCGTAAACTTTGACACACCTTAATTTGCCAATATATTGCAAACCATCTTAAGGTTGGTCACTTTGAAAAGGTAGTTTTAAAGGACAGGACAGTCCACAAAAGATGTTGCTACGATTTAAAGGTGCAATAATTGATTAACTGATTAAGCAGATATACATTTTAGCCATATGGATTCATCATAATACACAATGTAGGAATACATAAGTTCTATGGTTGGCACCAAGGGATAAAACTGTCTGACAGCAAGGTACAGTGGTGAGAATATGCTCACTATTGCATACACTTAAACAGATTTTTTTGGGTAGGCCTTCCTTTATGTGGCTAAAACCAAGCAGCAACCTCTGGTGCTGGGAAATGAAGCCAATGTGGAAGTGCTAAAAACTGTAATTCCTCGAGTGGCCGCTTGAGACAGGCTGCAGAAGTGAGCGGCCATATTAAAATGTCTAACTTCACAGCAGAAATAAACATGTTCACAGCCTGGTCTACAACACTTTTGATCTCTATAGCAAATTCCCTGTCCATGGCAACTGCGAGGGGGGTGATTTTTTTTTTTCTTTTAAATAACCCATTTAAATGATATTAAAAATTGTGCATAATTATCAGCCTTGATGCTTTTATTGACAGGTAAGTACCCTTACAGATGGCTTATTAGAGCGCCCAGGCGTCATTCGGCCCGCCTCAGGTCCATTGAGGATCCACGTCTTAGATTAGCTGGTGGGAGGAAGCAGTACATCCAACATGGCGGCGACCAGCACCGCATATATCGAAACAGCGCTTTGGAAACCTACGGGTGATGTCACTCATGCTCCGTCCATTTCATACTGTCATCGGCTAAAACACGTCTTTCTCCGCTTTGCTCCACTTTCGTGCTGGGACTTTTTCTGCTTCTCCAAACCTGGAGGGCACTGACTGCTATCTACTGTAGGTAATACACTGACTATGTATGAAGTACCTCATCTAGTCCCTCTTCAGAAAGATCAAAACGATCCCCCCACTCTTGCTTTAGCTCTGTTTTGGTCTCCACAGCTCCTAAAGGAAATATCTGACTCTTTAACTGCAAAATGTTCAGCAGCTAGTAACCATCTTTATCTGTTATTTGGCGCTGGGCAAGTGGGTTTATCAGAACTTTTTCTATGAACTATGGTTTGCAATGAGGCTGATGGGAGCAGTGAGACTGCTAAACCTAAACACTAAAGTGTGGGCCCATAAAATCAAATCAATGGGTTGGAAAATGCTAAAACTCTGCGTAGAGCCGAGGGAATCTGCAGAGTTGCATCATAATTTTCTGCCGGTTTCTCGACCCCTTTCGCATTATTATTGATCAATACAGCTTTAAACTAAGATATACTTCTTGGTGCAAAGTATCATGGAGTTGTCTGCAATGAGTCACGATCAAGAAGACGAATACCTGTGTTCTTCTGTGCTTTACTTTTTTATTCTATGAACTAGTTAGCAAGCTCACTGCAGTGAAGCAGTAGCGCAGTATAAGTAATGAATTACAAAAACTCACGTCACTGTAATCAAGTCGCTGCCCGCTTCCATACCATTTGGGCTGACTTGAGAGAGCTTGCCATGGCTGGACAGCTTGCAACCTGTAGCAAAAGTTTTGGCACCGTTCTATTTTTTTTTTTTTTTTTTTTATGCCACAAGCAGGAAAAAGGAAGAAAAGCAGCCTGCGGGCTAACATAAACTATGAAAAAAGGTTTGGAAAGGTGGCCACACTGACCAGAACAGCAAGCTTTGCAACAACACGTGTAAGAATTTAGCTCATCTGGTGTGACAGGACCCTGAGTTTAAGTTCAAGAAGTTAAAAATTCAGTTATGGATATTTGACAATAATGAGCTCCCTAATCTGGCCTATGCTATTTGTGAAATTATCCTGAACAAAACATTAAATTTAAACTCTACAGTTTTGATATTTGGTGCTGCATTGACTATATTACTTTACAAAATAACAAGACCTTTTAAGATAAAAATGACAAACTGCATGTGTGTCATCAGCACAACGCTTGCGCACAGTGAGCCCACAAGATACAGCAACAAGAATGCAGCAACAATGCCGCGCTGGTCATGATTAAGGGATTTTCTGTGCCTCTCCTCTCGTCTCTGGCCATCAGTAACCAGAGTGCAGCAGGGACTTGAGGCTGTGGCTGGATGAGAGGAGAGGAGGAGGAGAAGAGTAGAATGTTAAACATGTCCTCTAGACCCCAGAGGAGGAGGAGGGAGGGCGGCCAACATGGCAGACTGTTCACTCTCTGCCTCTCTCTTCTTCTCTATGGCTCAGTTTCTAGCCCTCTCTGTCTTTTTCTCTCACTTTCTTCCTCCCACTCTTTCTGCAGCTTCTTCTCTTCTTTTGAGATCTTTTGTACCTTTCATTTGGAAACTGTTCACTCTCTGTGTCTTTCTAGATTCCTCAGATTTAGTTTTGTCACTACAATTGTAATTCACTCAGCGCATGAAATGTTATTAGTCTAAAGGATTTGCGTCACTGAATGAGGTAACACTTATTTGAAAGAAGTTAAACCTGTTCTTTCAGAATGATTGATGGAGCAATATCATAATACCTGGCTGTACCTTTTTTGGAGCACTTAAATACCCTTGGTTAACAAATCCCAACATTTCTTGCACACTTGATCATCTTTTTTTAACAGAAACCTTACAGACAAGATTCTCCCGCAGTTGATGATATATTTAGCATATTGTAATGGCATTAAGAAATTACAAAAGAACTCAGTGACTCTTCCAACCTACAAGTACCTGCACACCAACAATGGTTCATGTGACTGTTCTGATCTGTAAGATACTTACAACGATATTTTGCCTTTGAGACATATCAGCAGTTATGATCACAATCAGGCTGTAGCTTCATATTTATTAAGAAAGCAAATATGCACAGTAGAAAGAAGTAATGTTCTGTCAAATATATGTTCCTATGCCAAGACAGAGTCTTTATTCTTATAATATGATGCATGGGTGCATGCATTGACAGGAGCACATGTGTGTGGACTAAGACATTAACAAAAGTACACTGTGCATGTCATCACCCACAAATGGTGCAGGCAGCTGTAGGCCAATTGGTGACAAGACAGAGGCTCCCTCATTACATCCAGATCAGACTAGTGCTGCAGCAGTTATGGCCTTTCAAAGTTTGAGGTTTTGACATTTAATCACAGCATCCCCAACAGGCAACTTAATGTAATTTCAAAATGCTAGATCAATGCCAAAAGATCCAAGTTCCTTCAACAGAAGACCAATAAAATCTCATCTGCATCATCTGAAACATGTATGGATGAACTAACATTCTGAACCAGTTGCTGCCGCTTCACTTATTGGTTTATACATTCACTCTGAGTCTCCTGAATTGCTATTTCAGGCCAGCAGCACTAGCAGGCTTGTATCTAGATGCTGTAGTGAGCAACTTTGCATATCAGAGGCTGCAAATGGCAGTGAGCGATAGCTGTGAAAAATCTGAACTTTGGTACCTAGAAATCATGAAATGTTGAGTAGGAATCGCACCTCCTCTGTGAGTTAGCCTTTGTACTGTATAGCCCACAGCTACATTGCTGCTGTATGTGTAGGATGTGAGCGGCGTGCATCTGAAACGTCATAACTCATCTTATCCGAAAGAATCTATTTCTTGGTGCCAGTATGTTATCCTTCTCTTCAGAGTGGGATTTCACTCTGCCTGTTCAATGCAGTCAAATTTTAATTCATGGTCATGCTTGTAGATAGTAAATCTCTTTCCCTTTCTACTGGATGGAGAGCTACTGACCATGTTAAGGGGTCACTCTTCTGATTTTACTCCTCACGTTCAGTTTATTTGTCATCTCAGCTTGGACTTGAGACTTACTATGGCGTTTGAAAGAGGTGAGTACTCAGGAGGTGGGTAGAGTCTAATGTGCAATGCTCTCAAGTTGCATTATGGGATATGTAGGATCCAGTGTTTCTGGAGCTTGGTCAATACAAAGGAGTGTAACTTGACAATTCTTGACAAACTGACAAACAAAGTGTTTGGTAAACAGGAAAACAAAACAGGTTAAACGTCTTAAAGATGGCATGTCTAGTTTTCTAACTGTTCCAGAGGTAGTTTAACACTTCAATCTTAAATTGTGATTCAGCCCCTCCTGTTGTTTAAGTGTGCGTATTGTAAAAGATTTAGAATGGGAGGAAAATGAATATAAAATATAATACAAAACCAACTGATCGAATCATGTTGGGTTATGACATTGTAACACAACCCCTTTTTGTGATTTACACTAGAACACGACATAAATTTACTTTGTGATTACTGTGAAGTGACCCGTCGGGTAGATCAGAGCAAAGCCTTGATAGTGATTCAGTATCCTACAGTGTTTTTTATTTGACCTGGTTAGTCCCCATTTTTTGAGCTTAAACACATCATTTTCAAGCAAAATAGTGGAAGCAACGACAGTAGCGCTCAATTAAAGCTCCTGCATGAAGACATTGACTTGATGCATCTATGAACAACAAATTGCCATCATCACCAACCAGGCAGAAATGTAGCTTCAACCCATCGTTGCCTCTAAACATAAACAGTTTCTGTTACTTCCAGGCCAGCCTGCTGCACTGAGTATCTGTGTGTGTGCATCTGTGTCTATATCCCTGGCAATCCCCATGAAAATACCATGTGGCTACAGAGCAGCCTATCACAAGAGGGAGACAGTTGCCGTGCTTCTGGATCCAGTGAGGGATCTGTCCATTTCAGCACCACGAAGAGGCAGCAGTAACCATGGTGCACTGTGAGGACGAACAGGATGTGACTAATAAAACACAAACAAACAAACAAACAAAACAAGAACATTTTGACACAAACAAATATATTTAGAGATATAAATATACAGAAATTATGCAGATTAGGTGTACATTCATTCAGATTCTGGATGCTGTAGTCCACCTACATGCACAGCTGACATCTACATATAATGTTTGGGCCCTCAAAGCATCCATTAGCTTTTAAAATGAATTGATATTAATGTATGCTCTGTGATAATATTTGGAACATGTGTCTAATTATAAAATGAAGTATATTTCAGGGGTTATGACGGTATCAGTATCATTATCTTCTCTGCGAGGCGAAGGGATGTGAAACATATGACAGAGTCAAACATACAGTGCACGGATCACTGAGCTTTACAACCTAACCCATCTATTTCTGTTGAACCCATCCAAGCCCTTAAGCGCTCGGTCAGGTGTTTTACACTCACTGCTCAACCCTTTCATCATTTGTGTTTCATATCTTCTCTTCACCAGGAAATTAAAATACACATCAGTCTGCTGGAAAATAATAACCTGCTGATAATAATAACGTGACACATTTATTGATCCCTGTCAGAGAATCGTGTTTTTTCTTGCCCCGTCTTCTGTAAAGAGGTCAGAGGTCGGAGGTCATGGGGTGGTACCTTACTCCAGGATGCTTCAGCAGGACAGAAAGCTGTCAGCTAGGTTTGTACATCTTTTTAAGCATCAGTCACACCTGCTGCCTCATGAAATGGAGTCAGAATGGTCCATGTTTTTAAGTGACCACCGTCTGTCTCACCTGAAAAACATAAAATAAACCATGCAATCTAACTTCAGAATTCCTCTAGCAATTTAGGGCAACAGTGCTGCAAAAAATACCTGCCGTAACAAGTTATTTGTTCTACATTCAGGTCTTATTTTAACAGGGCCATTGCTGCTATTGAGGCCAAACCCTCTGTATTTTTTGGGGGACTTTCATGGGTTCAGTAAGCATGGAGGAAAGTTTATATTCCAGAGTTAAAAACAGACACATGAACACTATTTTCAGGCTTATTTCAGTATATTTAGACTAGAAATTTGATAACTTTTAGGTCAACAAAAGTAAATAATTCTATATGTCTCCCCCAGACGTTTTGTTCCTGGCAACATGTGGACCGTGTGTAATAAAATGCTAAAATAATAACATTTATTTTACAAATTACTAGATCTCCTTGAAAGAACTGGGTACTAAATACAGGGAAAATAGAGCATGTTCTGGGGCAGTTATTTTAGTGTGTGAGCGGTTGTTGATTTGCAGCTGACAAATTTCTCTGGTGGAAATGAGACTCACTAACTTATAACACTCATGGTCCTGGCTACAACACTGGAATGAAGGGATTATGGAGATTGTTCCTGTTCTATAGTTTTACTTGTTCTGAAGATGATTTCATCTTATTATGACACCATAACTATATTTCTGGTTCTGATTTTATTTTTGTCTGTTTGTATTTCATCTCATTTTAATGTGATTTTATTTAGTTTGAATTCATTTCATTCATTTTTAAATAGTGCATGTCTTCACCTTATGTAAAGTACTTTGATTTACCTCTGTGTTTGCAAGGTGCTTTCCAAATAAAGTTGCCTTCAAAATACGTGAAAGGATATCACAAAACAAAATCACTCTTAATAAAATAATTCAAGAAGTTGATGGAACATTTGATTTTTCACCAACACGCCACATTTGAGCTTTTTTCTCCTTAAAAAAGTAAATGCTGAAATTCAGCATCACATGAACTGACTTGCTGAAAAGGACATTTTTTAATTTTTATTTATTCTTTTTTTCTTTTTTTTTTTTTTTTTTTTTTTTTTTTGCAGTGCGCTTGTTTTTGCGTAAAGTGCTGCTGCTGCGCACGGAACATCTCCCTCTCTCGTCCTCTCTCTCTCTCTTCCTCGCTCTCTGGTTGTGTCGATTTTTTTCATCCTCTGCTTCTAACCATCATCCACCCCCTCCTCCTCCTCTCCTCTCTCCACTTCTATCTCAGCGCTGCGAAGAAGAAAAACGAGGAAACCAAGGATTGATGTGTTGCTCGACTTGAAATTTTATATTTTTTTGGCGCACATAATCCCCCCACGCCTGACAGCCTTGCCAAAATAATCATTGCTTTTGACGATTTCTGATGATTTCTATGTGATGACAGTAAACGGCTGTGTTTGTGTGTGCGCTCGTTGTGCTCCGTTTGGCCGTGATATATCCGTGTAGGATCGTTTGGATGCTGGAGGAAGAGGCTCTGACGCTACGGGAAGCTTCGTCCATCCCTCCGTGTCCTCCTCATTCCAGCGACCGGCTGCATGACCGGTGATGCTCGGCCTCTCCGTCTGGATGCGCCCCTCTCTCCGCGGTGTGCCGTCGGTACCGCTGCCTGTATCCCCCTATAGCAGATTTCCACTGTCGCCGGAGAAAGGTCTAGGGACCACATATGGAAACTGGGGATCAGAATTTTAGGAAAAAGGAAAACTAAGCAGGCTGTCGTTTGATTTTCATAACTTAATATTTTTTCCTCCTCTTTTTGGCTTGATTTTTTTATTTGGAGAGAGGGGTTGATCGTCCCTGGTTGGTTTATTTTCCTTCATCTCTTAAGGAATGGCTGTTTTTCATGGCAGTCATGGTACCGGCTGATTATTTGGCATTATTTATCATTCTGTCCTTGATTTTGGGGGAGCGCTTCATTCTGCTGGTTTGAATTTGTTCTTTCATTTCTTTCAGCACATCCAGTCCTTATTTTTTCCAACATATTTTGGGCCCTGCCTGTCTGTCTTGCCTGTCTTGCCTCCCATCACCTTCTTCCCACAGAATACATGTGATAGCCTGTATCTTCAGAAATGCCTGTGATGAGCCTCCATAATTCACTGATCCACTGGGTTACATCAAGGTAGTCAGATCTCATCCTGAATTGTGTCATCATCTGTTGGAGGTCTCTGCTTTTGCCTTTTTTTTTAGGCCATTTTAAAGAAATCAGGCCGCCAACTGTGTTAGTCTTAACCACCCTCCACCCCCACACCCCAGTGTTTCTTCATCCCTGTTCAGTATGAATTAATTCACACTGCGTGCATGCGTGTGCTCGTCCGTGTACAGGTGTGTGCGAGTGAAAGTTTGGCTCTGTGAGCGAGTCTGTCTGTGTTTGTGTGTGAGCTGGAGAATGACAGTGTAGGCTGTATGTGCTGGCCTATGTGGGGAAAAAAATCAAGCGCTACATGCACATCATTCCATACATCACCGTTGAAGCTGTGAGGATTGTAATACATGTAACTGCATCAGTCAGCTCAGAAAGCCAAATTCAGGCCTGAGACGACCACAGAGAAACAGAGCAAAATCCTCCATCTTCTCATTATCTTGGCCTTTTTCAGAGTTTGACATTTAGAGGCCTTCCAACTCAACAAAGTAGGCCTAGATCCCAGACCACGTCTCTTGTGGGATCTGCCAGAAGCCTGTGTTTTTAGGTCAACATTTTTTTCCAGAGCAGGGCAACTTACTGCCACTTGAGGACTAGATTTTAGAAACCTCAGTAGCTGAGGGTTCTGTCATTCCCACCAAAGTGTGTTTGACCCATCTGTTGGGCCAAACAACTTCCCATCCACCCCCAAACCTCCACCCTCATTTTAATTTTCACCTGTTTGCTGTCCCACCCAAAAACCAACCATACGATTTCCCCCGAGCTCCCCTAACTCCCCTGCCCCCCCAGCGGCCCCCCGCTACCGTCGTCCGCCCGACACCGCCCACCCCCCGTTTTCCGAGCTGGCGTGGCGACGCAAACTCACAAATATTTACTTCCTGTACATCAAGAGGAAAGGGGGCCCCCCTTTCGTGGAATGCGGCAACATGGGCGTGTTTGACCGCGGAGTTCAGATGCTGCTGACCACGGTAGGGGCCTTCGCCGCCTTCAGCCTTATGACCATTGCCGTGGGGACAGACTACTGGCTGTACTCGCGCGGCGTCTGCAAGATCAAGAGCACCAACGAGAACGAGACCAGCAAGAAGAACGAGGAGGTGATGACGCATTCGGGCCTCTGGAGGACCTGCTGCCTGGAAGGTGAGCCGGAGATGTACTGAAGAAGCCATAGATACATGCACAGATACACCAACAACACTCCGCTCAGGCAGCACACGGGCAGATCGATTCCGACATGCCCACACATACATACACAGAGTCCTGCATTTGCACTGACATGCCTACACATACACTGACATGCCCACACTATTCTGTACTCTGCATCCATTGCCACTCATTAAAACACTCTTTTACCTACACATGATCTATCTATCTATCTATCTATCTATCTATCTATCTATCTGCATACTTCCTTGCCTGCCTGCAATCTATGACATCATATCCTCACTTCCCAGGCGTTTCAGGTCCTCCTTCATTTCATAATGATCCTTTCTTTAAAAAAAAAAAAAAGCAGCATTCACTTCCTTGAGCAATGACTGCAGCTTCTTCCTAACAGGTGACTCGGATGAAGCTTCCTACGCATACTGTTTGGTTGGTTTGGGTTGTCGTTTTTGGTCTGTCATGGCAGGCATGCGGATTGGGTTTTTGAATTGTCCCAGCACAGAGCAGCTCGGCTCACTTAGCTTAACTGTTACGCCAGACCTCAAAAGCACACACACATGGCCCAACAAGGTATACAGCTGACTCATATGGCGCCAGTCCTGCTATAAGCTTGTCTTTTTACACTCTGTTGAAAGGAAAAATCTGTAGATCTTTACATGCATGACAGGCTGATGAACAAAAAAGTCAGATGTTTCCAGCAGGATGTGTTTAGATTGATGAACAGGCACACTAGAATCCATTAAAGATCTTTTAAGTAATCTCAGTTAACCTTCTTCCTCTTCATACAACCCTTGTAGTGTTAGTTTACCTGTGCAAGCCTACTGTAGGAAAGGAGAAACAAAATCCACTCAACCAATTCAAGTGGTTACCATCATTTGAGCCCAACTTCCCTCTCCATTGCATCCTCAGTGCATCTTCATTGCTGTATCTGTGAACTCACTAGCCTCATGTACTTGAATTGTTATGGGTATGTTGTTTGTTGAACCATCATATGAAGTTTGACTGGATTGAATGTGTTTTTGTATGGAACACACAAATATAAATTTTGTCCCCAGGGACACAAATTTAGAAACAGACTCACATATGTTGAGTATAAAGAGGAAGAAGGATGACGGAGACTTAAAACACTTGTATATTTGTATTAGTCAGTGTTAAAGTTGGGGTTAGACTGCACCACATGCAATCATATCTGTGGCCCTGGTCAGAACCAATATCTATTGTGTGAGGGGTCAACATCTGGATCAAAAGTTTCAAACTTGTTTGAACTTCCTGTGTTAACATCTGGACAGCTGCATCACTGCTTTTCAAATGGTGACTGTTAAGAGTCAAGAAACTGCCACGCAGGTTTGT
Organism: Sciaenops ocellatus; assembly: GCA_033000465.1. Lineage (NCBI taxonomy): Eukaryota > Metazoa > Chordata > Actinopteri > Sciaenidae > Sciaenops > Sciaenops ocellatus. Next base: position 19,382,150 of record CP136867.1, read on the forward strand.
TTCAGAGCTGAGTTGGAGAAAAGTGTGGTTTAAATATGGCATGAACTGACTTTGCCCTACTTAACATATCCTTCAAGACATCATTGAAACTTATGGACATATAAAAGTGTGTGCATTAGACAGAGAGGAAAATGAGAGTGTGTGTGGAAGTAAAATCAACTTCTTAACATCATGTACTGTGAGATACAATGTTATGTCTTGTGGTGATCATACATAAGACAAAACTGAAATGTCTCTTTACGCGTAACTCTTGTGATCTGAGCCTGACCTAGTCTTAATTTCAACATTTCTACAACCCTTACCCTAACCTGTCTCTAACTACAACCTAAACATCAGAGGACTAAACAGTCAAGTTTTAAAGTTTTGAACACACACACACACACACACACACACACACACACACACACACACACATGCTGCAGAGGGTCAGGATGGACACCATGTATGTGTAATCCATTTTCATCCTCAATCACATAATACCTGGCCCGAGATTCACATGATTCATAGGATCAAGCCATGTGCTGATGACATTTCAGCAGTTTGAGTGCATTTAGATTATTTCTCCCATGAATCAGCCGGTCATTCTTCTGTGATTGCTACAAGTATAGCAGCTGTCTTGTCACTGTAAATGTGGATTTAAGAGAGACAGACACACAACAGAGAAAAATGATCAATCTTTGCCCAGATAGAACTTTGTTATATGGTATCTTCCGATTACCATTTTGAGATTTTTAAATGCACTGAAGTGATAATTATGACGTGGAATGACAGTCAAAACTCTACGGTTGACATTTGTCACAATAAGCCCCTACCTCATGTACTGCGTGTTACTGTGTGTGATTATGTGTTATGGATACCGATGTAGTGACGTGACTCTCTCTAATTGTGACCTCACGTTTGTGGCATCGCTTGGTCCAGTCACACACTTGGTTATCCATTGTCACAAAGCCCCACTGTAACATTAAGATTTAGCATACGATAAACTGTAAACAAGCTCCTCACCTTACAGTTCATGAGTAATCATTTAACCACAGCGGCATGTGCAGCAGAAGTCCCTATTTACAGTATGTATGCAGTATGTATGCAATACATCAGTACTGCAGCTGGTCCTTTTTTTAAAAAAAAACCTTTTGCAGAAGCAGAGAGACCACTAAACTCTTTACAACATGGTAACTATATTTCCAGATCTTAATATAAAATCTGCAAAAATTGAAGTAAAGCATATGAGGTTTAAATGTTATGTCTTTATCAGTGGAAACTAGTGTCAATGTCAAGTACCTCATTTTAAAATGAAATATAGCCTCTTAATTCATACAAAAATCGTATGTGATGTATTGAAAGTTGAGGTTGAAATCTAAACTGGTGCTACAATTTCAAATGATGGGCAATACATATTCACTTGTCGCTAACTTTTAGCTAATGTTTTGTTTACTTGTGTTTGGTTGATAGCAGATTAAACTGTCTTTTCAAGGTTCAAACAGGCGTTCCTCCGTGGCTAACACGTCAGATATCACAGCACACAATGTGCAGGTGAAGCTGAAACATTATAATGGGCAGACAGCTAGTAATAAATAAATAATACTAAAGATACATTTTCTCAGCTTTTCTAAGTACTAAATCTTGGCCCCTTTCCTCTGCTACATCTTTATTCTGCTACAGTAGCTAACTCTAGTTTTTCACATAGGGCTACCAGACAGATTGAAACATATGCCTTGTGCATTTTCCAACAAGACCTGCATAAAACTATCAAACACTTGCTATTATTCAGTATTATTGAAACAGCTTTACCCAAGCACATGCATACATTTGCTTTACTACAAGTATTTTCCTAATAATATTGCTCACATTTGATCTGTCTTGTTTAGAAGTCACATCGATACAACATATTTAGCTTTGATGTAATGTTATTGTACTACGAGTACTTCTACTGGAACAGCATGGCTTGGTTTCATGCTATACAGGTTTCTGCAAAACATTTGACCAGGCCAGGAAGGGAAGACATTACACCTGGTTAAATGTGTTTCAATCTGTTTTACATTTTTATTGATGCCTCTCAAGCTTTGTCAAAGCCTTGCCCCTGGTTACATCTCTAACCTATTGACCCTCCATGGAGTGAAAAGGTCAGGCCTTGGATAGTGATTTCTTGGTTACTCCTTTGTCTAGGTGAAAAAAAAAAAAAAAGCAAATGATGTCCAGGCTTTTTACAGTTATGCCCCCCAGCCTGTGGCAAAGCCCGAAGCATACCTAAAACAAGGCTTAGAACTACATGAAGTCAGAGCACAGTGTGCTTGATACAGCTCGATCGGTTGAGCTGTTGAAAATCTCTAGAACATCCAAGAAGAAATCAAGTCAGATACACACTTATAGATTTTTATATTTACTCAGATAAGAACAGCATGATGTGTAAACTAGACAAACCTACAAGGTGTAGTACAAAAGCCTTTTTGAAAATTACTGTTTCATAAGGGTCTATGGATTCAACAGACACAGTGGAGGTATTGGCAATAGACAAGCAACAGACTCTTTTAGCCCTGGAGTCGGAAACACTCTTGGCTATGTTCACTTGTCACCAAACCCATTTATGAGCAAGAGATTGGAACACCTTAGCAGCTTAACTAAAAAATAGTAAAAAAAGATAGTATCAGACCTGAACTAACATGAACCCCTGACTGGTTGCTAATACTAGCCCACTGGGGAAAAAGTGTGTACTTAACTGAAAGGTCAATATTTAGTAATTGCAAAGGAATGTATGAGTGTTGTGAGATAAACTATGGCTATGCAGCCTCTGGAAGGTAAAAGAAAAAGCTCCGCCCCATTGGATACGACACTACTTGGACTGTCAGTGACATGCTAAAGCTAGCTGTGTACATAGCCTGCCCAAGAAGGTGGCTAGGAAAAAAGAGACTTTCTGGATGTCCTTGATCAAGTGACTTACACCACCCAGAATGAAACAGAACTAATGAACATCATTTTCTAAGAGAGAGAAAAAAGACCACCCCAGAAATAAAAGACAAGTTGTGCTCTTGTTCTGCTCTTTGTGTATGAACAGCCACTTTTCTGGTTTTATTTGAAAAAGATGTGCAACTTGTTTCACATCACTGCTTTTTCAAGCTCTGCTGAAAACTGCTAATTTGGTGCAGGTGTGATAAAAGCTACCTGTGATCATCCATGTGACTGAATTATGTAATCATATTAAAGACAAGGTCGCAGGTTTGAATTAAGTATTGCTGAAAGTTTAGAGCTACTTAGACACTATTTTGTTGCAAGTATAAGGACAAAATGTGTTTCTTTTTTTTCAAGACAGAAAACGTTCAATTTTTGGCAGAGGTTGCGAAATTGTGTCAAATCACCAACACATTTGTCGATGTGAATGCAGCCACGCCAACTCACTCCATGTGATATGCTTATTTTCCCCGCTAAGTGGCTTTACTTTTCACACTCTAAGCTCACTCTGTGTCCTTGGCACTGGAGATTTGAAATGGTTAAGAGCAGAGAGGAATCTGAGAGAGATCCAGCTCACTCTGTGTGCTTCGCCTTTAGAGCTACAGTTGCTTTATAGCTGCGTGGTGCAGAGAAGAGAAAGAGAGAGGAAGAGAGAAATTGGGAGGTGTTGAGAAAGAGAAAAAAAAAAGAGGGAGAAAAAAGAACAAGGGAGAGAAAGAGCAGGCAGCCTTGGTTTTCTGTCACACCCCCTCAGGCATCCTGTGCTATCTTTAACACACAGGCCTACGTTCTATCTAACCTATCTTGCCCTGGCTTTTAACATAATACGTCACAGTGTATGCTTTTATTTCAATGTTCGGGACATGCTGTACATGATTTGCAGATACCAGTGACTGTTGCTGTTCTGTCATTACAGTGACATCTTAGCATCACATCACAGGAAGGATCACACATGACATTTTCATGTTGAGCCTTGAGTTATACATTGCTGATTTGATTATGTTTCTGCTTTCATGCTTAGGCCTCTACACAAATTTAAGTGTGTTTGTGTGTGTGTGAAGCAGGCTGTCTCAGAATTGGAGTGCATTACGGCGCTGACATTAATTATGCTAATAGCCATCAGCTCCGTTAGCTTTGCAGTGCTGATCGTCAACAGAGCCTCTCCACGCTGCCTCTTTATCTAAAGCTCCGGTTAGCGATACGCCAGGATAGGGATGTAACTAATTACATGATCATCTTTATACATCTTTATACACAGACCACCTCTTTATCTAAAGCTCCAGTTAGTGGTTCAGTGCGTCGGGAGCACAAATGATATGTAATCTGATTACTGAAGTAATCTGGTTGGGAAAAATTAGTACAAATTACACGATCTTTCATATCATGTCCCAGTCAGACAATAGGGATGAAAACTAGAAGATTACATGTAATCTGATTGCAAAAATACACACACTGATGCTTTGCAGCATGTGAGTCATTGGAAGTGATTATTGGAGGCGATTTATTCAAAATTTTGTGGTAATGTTTGATGTGGGATCTGTGGGCTGGCAGATAGGAAATGATTTTGATGATGGAATTACAGACAAATTAAATGATTTAGTTTTATTAACTATTACTGTTCAAATGACAACTTTGAGAGACAAATAATTCAACTTTAATTTGGTTTCTTCTGGTGCTTCATAATGTTGTAAGAGTTTAAGTGCACATGTATACAGTATGTCAGTTATTCAAAAGTAGAGAAGCTTGCTTGGTGCAAAATCACATTTTTTCACTGTGTATTTTCCATCAAGGACCAGGTCTGAGATGTTACTTCTGATTAGATTCACTTATTCTGATATTGTCTTTAATATTTCCCTTGTGCACTTGTGATTGTGTTTAAGTTACATAAAAGTCAGATGTATGAGCAGAATATGAGTCAAAAATATGGACTACATAATCTTAAAACTGGACAAAATAATCATGTTAGGCCTCAAAGGCAAAAAGTAGTCATCAGGAAAGCTGACTTTCAAATGGAATAATACTGTAAGAAACACCACCAGACAAGACAAAACACCTTGAAGTTGGTCTTCGAGTATCAGACTGCATCGACGTGCCTTAGAACAGAACATATGCAGCCGTTCTTACTCTCAACACGTAAAGTGACCTACACATCATACCAAACTATGAAGCTGTTGGTATTTAGTGTCAATTCTTCAGGGGAACCTCTAATGTAATGTTTTGATATGTGCCGTCAAAGTCACGTGACAAGAAAGTCAGCATATGGAGGACGTTGGGGTAGACATAGAAATATATTTGTTGGTGCATTCCAAATCTAACGTAACTAACATACTTATGTTACTTACTAAACATAGCCAAGCAGTCTTGTTGCCTGAACAAGTCTTATTTTGAAAGTCTTCAGTCATTCCATAATAATTGTTGCTAACTTGACCATGGAGCCGTACACGAGTAAAAAAAACTGACAGGAGGGATAATTATGGTGTCATAGTTTGAAGGTGCAGACTAAACTGCTGTATTTGATGAGCTGGGAGCGAGAACCTGTTCACTTATGATGTACTCATGTTACCCGCCACGATGATGACATAATAGAACTAATGCTTCCTGTAAAGTAGCCTATAAGATTACACAACAGTTTTTGACTAAGTTGGAGAAACATTTAGTATTTTATGAGAATAATGATGGTATTAATGGTTATTATTTATTGCAAATCAGTGACAACTGAAGGTTGACCCCTCCTTACTATAACATTAGTCATGATGGAAAAGCATTGTAACATCTGAAGGCAAACTAACTCACATTTTGGACTTGAAATGACAGAGGAAATGTATTACTTTCACACGTTTCTGACGTCATAAGTGACCAATTTTAAGGAGTAAAGGTCAAAGCCATTGTCCCTTCATTAATTCCCAAAAGATGTAACAGGCTATTTATGGTGTATGATGGAGGAGTGCTGGGTAAGGAAATGAGAGCCATTGTTCTGCCTCTGCAATGAGGCTGGCAAACAGTCAGCATCCAGCAGCGCTCTGTGGGCGTGCTGTTGTTGATACTGTAATAGAAATGACTGACAGGTCACGGCAGCTGTCAAACCTCAGCCGTCAATGTGCTGCAACCACCCAACTCCTGGAGACTTCTTAACAAAGCAACAAAAACCTATTTGAAAATTATTTTTAACTTCATAACTTATTTAAATGGCAAAACCAGTTTGTTTTTCTCTATCACGTAAAGTCTAAGCCCAACAATGTTTTTGCAGTGACAGCCAGAAGCTCCTGAAAATCATAGACTCCCTCTGTTCTGAAAAATATGTTGCCTTGCTGTGATTTTAAATAAAAATCACATGACACCATAAGATGTGTCATGTCATATCAAAGTGCTATTACCTACAATGTGCAATAATATGTAAAACACAAAATAGCCCTCATCAAACACTATAATTAGTGATTACGGAAAAAACGAGTTTGTCTGTCAGACGGTTCACCGCTTTGGTCCAGATCGAAGATCAAAACAAAACAATAACAAAAACTACTTCATGAAAATTTGTACAGATGTACGTGTTCTCCAGAGGATGAATCCCAATGATTTTAGTGATGCCCTGACATTTTCTTTAGTGACACCACGAGGGTCACATTCAGTGAAATGTGTAACCAGCTTGGATGAATTACCAAATTTGGAACAGGCGTTCATGTTCCCCACGGATTGAACTATAATCACTTTGATCATTTATGTCTAAATACCTGCAAAACCAACTGCATCAGCTGCAGCTAAACGTAAATTTCTAATTTGTGAATGCTAGCATGCTAACACACTGAACTAAGATGTTGAACATGGCTTATACCTGCTAAACATCAGACTGTTAGTCCTGCAGCAGTATGTAACAGGATAATAGCCAGAAGTTTCTGACTTTTTGATAATATTAATGGCAATAAAATTGTATTTGGTTCACAGTTGTGGTCTGGTTACACAATTCATCTGAAGAGAAAACACATACAGGATATATCTCAGTGAGTCCTGACGGCATGGTGTCCATGCAACTTAAACCTTATTCATTAATCTCAGTTGTATGTTGATACATTATCTTACATTAAGGCCTTATCATATTTTCCCATTTCTTCTCCTTTACTTACTTTGATGTTTGGAAATTCATTTTTTTCCTACGCTGTCTACTTCAGCTTTATTTCAAGTGTTTATTGAAGCAATTTGATGTTACGGTTCATGATTTTCATAATTTGATCATATATGTAAATATTAAAAACATATTACAATAATATAATACAATAAAAAGACATATTCTTTATATAATTTTATATACAATTCTCCAAAATCAAGTCTGATATATGCTGAATATTTGAGAACTTTGGGATCTCAACTAGAATTTAATATAAAGTTATGTGGGATTGAACAAAATTTAGCTGAACAGCATGAATTTGTAATGACTGACAAGTGTTTAAATAGTTCAGTCAGTCACTATAAAACTGTCTTTATCTTTGCACACCTTATCTGGTTGAACTGGACAGTTGAAAATCACTGTGACACTTACTGATATATAAAAAGGCAGCAACACGTGCACAGGGCAAACTGCGTGTATTTGTATATTTGTGCATGCACTTGTATAAAGGTGCACACACAGACACACACACACGTCTCAGCCTCCTGATATCCATGCAGCTATCACACGTCCCCTTGGTCCCCACACTCCTCCATCCAGCAGCTATCGAGTCTGCTCCAGTTGGATTCACTCTGTGTGCTTGTCATCCTGGACGGATGGCCCCGTGTCGGTGGTCCAGCTGTGGAGGCTGGCTCCAGAGATCCAGCCTGTCGCGGTCTTCCATGATGGATCTTGCCTCAGGACAGTCTCTCGTTCCTAGGCACAGACCGGAGCTGCCCTGGGGGCCTCAGCCTTGACAGGTGGAGCTCAGCAGGCTCTAAATGCTGCTATTAATCTCCATCACGGCGGGTTTGAGAGCGAGCGAGGTGCGTGTGACAGGAGATATGTTTCTGGGAATGAGGTGTGAGTGTCTCAGAGTGTGTGCTGCGTGTGTGTATGTGTTTGTACCAGCATTCAATTTTAGCTTTCATCACACTCTAAATCATTTTGTTACTGGAGACATCTGAACCCTTTGAACCTTTGAAAACCTCACCACCTCTAATAATTTCCATCCACACAGTTGTATCCTGGATTGACAAAACACACGATCCCCAATGGTTTGAGAAAACGACCACTGGGCTTATTTAACCTTTTCATATAAAACAAAATAGGTCTTTTGTAAATCCACAATTGTCAATTGAGGAAATAAAGACTGTTCATTTTCCTAACCTATAACAGATACATGTTTTGGAGAAGTATATGGAGTGTTATTCCAGCCTTTGAGGAGAGAGATGAGTCACACATGTTATCTGGAAACATGGTAGCATTGCTGCCTTAATTGATACTTGCATAAAATATGGATTAAATACATTTTTATGTCATGACATGTTACATGTGTGCTTTGTGTATGTGTGCTTGTATTCATCACATTGGGATAAAAACCTGTTCAGAAAAAATGGACAAAAACTCAGAACACACAAAGTTAACAGTTTATTTTACAGTTGGGACTTGGTTTTGCGTTTTCCTTTAGCACAAAGTTAAAGTAAAATTCGGGTACTTTTAAACTTGGGTTAAAGTAAAAAATCTCACAACAGGTTGAAAAATTCCCTTAAATTAAAGGACCAGTGTGTAGGATTCAGCATCTAGCTGTGTAGTGACAATCCCCTTGCCTTGCCCTCTTCTTCTTGGCCACGAAATGCACCCACCAGTGTTTAGTTTGTGTGTCCTGGGCTACTGTATCAACATGGTGGGTCAACATGGCAAGCCATGGTGCTGTAGATATAGAAGGTTTATTGTAAGGTAACAAACTTAAAATTATATTTTATTTTCAGGTGATTAAACATAGTTTTATATTGTAGCACAGCATAGCATAACCTATTCAATCCAATTCTGCCATTATGTAAATAGAGCCTAAATCTTACACGCTGCCTGGTACAAGTTGTGCTTGTAAAGTATAAATACTTGTGAACATTCAGTACACCTGTGTGTACTTGTATTGTCTATGTCAGGACATACAGTAAACCTGCTCACACAGTATAAGTGTGAGGATTTTCTGGTGGCTTCTACGCTGATGCACACACTTACGATTGCTTGTGTACATTTAGTATGTGTATGTTGGTATGCATAAGCTTATGCCATAAAAGATAAGGATTACAGGGCCAAGTTAATGACTCTGGTCAAGAGGGTTTGCTCAGTATCATGACAGTGTTTGTGCATGCATTGAACCTATGAAATGTGGGAATGAAGCTTCCTGGAAAACTATGAATGTGAAATGATAATTTCAGTGTGTGCAAGCCAGCGACAACGAAAACTCCTTCTCCTTTTTAAAATAATCTGATCAAATCAAAAGAAATACATTATGTTAACAAAAAGGCTTTAATAAAATGGCTTAATTCTTATCTTAAAGATATTCAGAAATTGATTTGGATGCATGGTTTAGGAGATTTTGTCCCCCCGTAATGTCTCCTTTAGACTATCCATCATGTTTTTCCTGTTTCAAAATTGGAGACCAATAACACAGTGACATCCCAGTGAGTTGTGCGTGTGTCAAACCAGCTGAAGGAAGCTTTCAGTGAAGGAGAGAACTTTCTGTCTATTAAACATCCATTCACAGCCTGCTACCAATGAATCATAACTGTGAGTTGGCTTTACCTGGCTAGAAATTTAAACAGACTTTTAAAAGAAATGTGTATTTTTTTTTAAAATAGCGCATACATTACTGATGTAACTTACACATACCTCGGGATGCCAGTCATTATGTAGTAGTCCTTCCTCATGAATCTCTTAACGTCCACAGGAATAGTAATATTTTCTACCCTTTGTACACTTTGGAGTTTTGGTTGCTTTTATAAATCAATGTCTAGTTTTGTGGCTACGTTTTAGAAAATTTTGAATCATTTTGTATTTTTTTCAAGATACTGGAAAAGAAATGGCGTACATTTTGAACACTGACTGTGCTCCAAAGCATAGTATTATGTAATCCAGTGTAGTGAACATCAACTTAATTATTAAACATGCGATCTTACATTTGTCAGTAGCTATGTCTTACAGTATATATACATCATATTTATTAGCTTTTTTATTACCCAGTGGTGGTTAAATCCCTAATGACCATCTCTTCATTAGCTAATTAATGCAGTCATTCATTCCACCTTTAATTTGTAGCAGCTCTGTCGTCCTCTTTCATGGCAGTGCCGGGTATCTATGGCCACATGATGCTGTGTAACTATGGCGATGCAGCGCTCTGTTGGCAGCACAAGGCCGCCTGTCAAACAGGAATCACGGCCTCTCAATCAAAGAGACTGTTTACGAGCACTCACACACACCTGGGACTGACACACACTCTGCTCCGCACCATGGGAGGGACATCAATCACACACACACACACACACACACACACACACACACACACACATACACAAGAGGATACAGAGCGCATTTACATGCAGGGACATGCACACACATAGATACAGGTGTAGTGGAGACACAAGGACATACAGAGTTAACGCACAGCAAGCGTTTACAAAATGTTTAATATTTAAAATATGTGGCAACTTGTTTATAATCTCAGCAAAAGAAATTCTTAACACAATGTGTATCACAGGATTGTTTACCACTATGTATTATGATCTAGAACCAGATTAAAAATGTATAAGCATGTTCTATTATTTAAACAAAAACAAAAAAAAAAGTAGCCTCACTATTGAATAGAAAGCACTACACTAAATGCTAGAGACGGCTGTTGGATCCAAAATACATTTATGATAATGCTACTGTCATGTGGTATATACAGTATATTGACTCTTTTCTTCAGCTGTACACCTTTCCCTCTTATTCTTCTCAAGAAGCAGTATCTATTGTAGACTAACAACACATGGCTGATCTGATGGGTTGCAACAAGATTATAGGAAATGAGAAATGAGCTTATTATTTATTTTTAAAATAATCTGAGAAGACAAAAAACTCACCCATTGGTTCACCTGGACTTCTCCCAGACATATGCAAACTGTGATTGTTTTATTTGTAAGGGGTCACACAAAAAAAAAGGGTTGGGAGCTGCTGAACTAGAACAAGTGTTTTATAGTGTGTGTATATCAAGTTCAGCGTCTTACAGTGCAGGAACAGTAAATCATGTGCTGTGTTTTAACAGCATCCTCAGTCATCCAGGTCCATCCAAGAGTCCGAACCGAATGAAACTGGACTTTGCTGTCTAATATTGAATGTTTCATCAGTTCAAAACCAAAAAGGAATTCCTGACTTACTAGTTCAACTAGTTAGAGTTAGTTAGTTTAGCTCATGGGAACATATTTGCACTGAGGGTAGCAGCACTCATGGCTATGTATGTGCATGCATTCCTATAACATAGCCTGGCTCATGTAGTGGCAGTGGCAGCTAGTAACAGCAGTTCCAGTGGCACCCTCAGATGCCAGGCATGATTAAGATGTATGGATGTATTTCACATCCATGACAAGATGATATGTTAGCTGTCGGTGTTTGTGCTGCTGTTCCAACAGATGCCAGGCAGTTTTTAAATTATGCCATTGTAAAATATTGACCTGAATAATTGTGACATGTTGCCTATTTTTGGCACTTTTGGTGGCACCACCAGCTGCTGGAGACATGCTAACACAGCTGCTGCTGTTTTTATATTACAGCACTGGGAAAGACAGAAGACATATCTAGCGATGTACAGATGGGCGATACAGAAGTTGATATCTCTTGCATTAGCCAAGGTTAATGCTCCGGCTCGTGAACTGCTCCAGCAGTGAAAAGAACTGAGGTGGTGTAGCAGACATGCTCATACAGCAACCGGACACCTTTTGTTTTGTTGCTACTTTGGTTGCTTTTGATTTGAAGTAATAAAAAAGAAAAAACAATATTCTCTTCTGCGCCATTGATTAGCCCATCATCATGTGTTGTTCAAAATTAAAACAAATCTTCAAATAACCCATTAATTATGGTAAAATAACCAACTTTTTACACTTTTACACTTTTACACTTTTACACAGGTCTACAAATACTAGTACACTTGTTAAAATCTAAACTGTTCTGAACAGCTTTTTGTAAATAAATAATGAGTGCTTACTATAATTCTTTAGAGAATAATGTCATTAGTAACCGTAAATTACATGCTGTCTTCACAGCATGGGAACAACTTCATAAATTAGTATTGTACAGAGGAATAATGTGTATAACGTTATGTTCTGGACTGTTTTGTCTCTTGCGTGAAGCCTGAAGAAAAAAAGTGTCAAGTATTACACAGGAAAAGTTATAAAGATAAAATTGAGAAGAAAATATATACCTGTTTTACTTTTTCTTTTTTTTCTTTTTTTTTTGCAAAACAGGTGTACATGTGTTTTTCTTATTCCTTTAATTATCTTGTGAGCCCCTCAGATTTATAAATTTACATCGAGAACCACAATCTAACAGCATAGTAACAGTGTAATCGTGTGATTTCCAGCATAATAACAGAACATCATGTGCTGGGTTTCACAGTGGAGTCCAGTGTTTCATAGTAGTAACAGTATGTCACGTTCTTTGTTTTACAGTATAGTAGGTTGAGTGTGGTGTAGCAGAGAGCTGTTGGCACCTCCACACAGTCTGTTTAACGCCTGGTGGGAGAGGTGCTGACAGGCCGACTGCTCCCTAATCCTACAGACATGAGGAGCCAAAGGGAATGACCAGGGAGCTCAGTGTGTGTGTGTGTGTGTGTGTGTGTGTGTGTGTGTGTGTGTGTGAGCAATATGTATGTACAATATGTCTCCTGCATAGACAAACACACTGCTAATTCCACATTTGTTAGATTTTCGGTACACTGGATTAAACCACTTTTGTTGTGCAGTTGTCTGTTAACAGAAACTGGAATATATAGAACGTCTTTACTTAAAAGTACATAGATCAGCCATGTTGTCAGTTATCAGACAGATGCCATCAGAGCCTTTTGGTCCTCCCCACCATCAGTCACAGAAAAGTGACAGATCGACCGAGCTGCTCTCAGTGGGAATTCAGGGTAAAGCTGCTGCTGCTCCATTATGGAGTTGGTCTTAGTAGTAGCATATGGTCAGACTGATGGAGTAACAATGCTGTCATCTGTAAGCTACATGAGTCATAAACACAGTGTCATAAACATAGTGCCTCTGTGTGTGTGTCTAACTTGCCTGTATAAGGTCCAAAACACACACATCTGACACAAACACATTTATGAACACGTACAAACAAACTCAAATTACATTTCCCTGTGTTTCTATGTAATTCTGTTCACACACATTACAATGGATTTAACTTTGCATAATTCTTTTGTCAAAAAACTCACTCAAAATCCCATTGACATTTCCAACAGTGCTCATAATAACTAAAAATCCAGCCATGGAACAGAGCCTTTCTCAGCAGTATGTGTGGCTCCCTTCATGTGTCTCTAAATAAAGATAGTAGTTTTATGAAAAACAATCTAATATTGTTTATAGGAGATATAACAAACAATCCTATAAACTCTAGATTTCCACAGGCCAAACATCATAGCTCAACATAAGGGGCAAGTCCATGGGTGAGTCGATGTGTCTGTATCTGTGAGAACAACAGGACAAAGAGAAAAGGTATACAGAGGATTACAGTTAAAAGAAAATTAGGAGTGACTACAGAAGAGAGCTGTGGCGCATTTTATGCACGTGTACAAAAGGACCCACGATGCAGCTGCTTACAAAGTATCAAAGTATCATTTTTGATTAGTCTTAGAAGTAAGACCAATCAAACAAATGCTAAATAAGAGTTTGGCCAGAACGTGATGTCATGATTTCAGTTTCTCTTTAAATATACACATGTAGTAAACACACACAACAAACAAACACACAGGGGCTTGTCCCGTAGTCTCACATGACAATGGGACCCTGCCTCCACGCCAATCAAAGAGGTCATAGTTCAGAGGTTAAAGGTCAAATCTGTTGTCTCGTAAGGTCAAGTGATGTATTATGACTCTCTCTCTCTCTCTCTCTCTCTCTCTCTCTATCACACACACACACACACACACACACACAGAAACAATAAAAAAGCTGCTGTAAAGGTGTAAGATGATATTTATGTAGTTGCAGATGTACTATTATGGGTTACAATCTGGGGCACAATGCAACCCAGTACGCTGTAAAATACACCATTTTGCAGACACCAAATATTTCACAATGGTGCTTGAGAATGTGAGTAGATGAGATGATGTTTGCATGCATGTGTGAGGAGTGAGGATAGGTGATGATTTAGGTTGCCGTCACCGTATAGACTCGAGGTGCCAGAGCTTCCAGTTGCTTTGGGACTTCAACTTGATATTAACGTTACGAAACAATTTCCATGACATGTAATACATGGACAAATTGCCATTTTAGTCACCATAAACCACTGTAGATGGTAAAGGACTTTTAGTCATTTCTAATTTAGGCTGTCAGTTGTGCACAAGTTAGAAAGTTTGTTTCCTTTAGAAAAAAATGTTCTTCTCTTATTCTTGTCATTAACGTGTAGAATGTATAGAACAAGGTGAGGTAGATGACCATATTTTCAGAAAATGCCATTGGCCTGTTTTAGCGCATTTTCATGAAACACATTTACACATTAGGTCTCTAAAAAAAACCCATCAACTTTGAATGGCAAAGACTGCCTACAAATACTGTAGATCCAGAGCAGCAAGAAAATGCAAGAAGAGACAACTTTGTTCTTACTTACTTATCCAAAATCCTTTAAAATGTCAGGGTTGTACAACCGTTTACGGATCTTGAGAAACACCAATGCACAGTGGACTTTTAGTACTTATTCTTGGGTTTAGTTCATGGACCTGTTTGGTCAGAAAGTCTAATCATGTATGTAGAATAATTCTTTTTTTTAAACAATTTTTACAGTTTCAAGCAATGAACTGGGTAGCAACTGAATAATATAAAGGTTCTATGGTAGTCAAGGACGGACTACAGTGGCTGTGTCACGGTCCAGCAGTCAGTGGTCAGAGCTAGCTTGTCTGCCCTGGATAGCTTGACTTTTAACTTCTCCGTTTTAACTTCTCCTTCTGCGTTTAAGTTGGTCACAGCAGCTCTTGATGGTATCATCATAAAAATCTGTGCAAATATTCTCTGTGTAGAGATTATCTGGTAGCGTTACATAGTTTTCTGTCTGTGCAGTGCCTTGAACATGAAGCTCTGAGTGTGTTACAATGCTGTATTCTGAACCTGTGGAAATTCCATCCACTGTCTGTACTGAAGTTGAAACAAATAGCTCTATAATCTGGTTGTTGATGTTGCAAGAAGCAGCCAGATGTCTTCATGACACAAAGTGAAACCCAGCGAGGTGTCAGGTTCGATTCATCAACTCTTTATGGACAGTGGAATGAGTTTACAGCTACACACCAGATGTGGCTGACTCACATTAACAATAATGGTGCAACATTAAGCAGGTTTTGATGAACTCTGCTGTCTGTGTTTTATGACTGGTGGTGTGCAGTACATTCTCAGTGTGTTGTACCGTGTGAGAGTTTGCATTTGTCTGAGTGAAGTTATAGTAGTCAGGTCAGTCATGTGTGTGTGTATTGGATTGTGTGAGAGATTCTGTGCATTTTGCCATGTCCTCACTTCTTCAGGGCTGTTTGAAGTTTTTCAGGTTTCCAAAAACGTATTTTTCCCAATTAACTTATTAATATGTATAAAGGTGTCCTTCGTGAACCAAAATTTAAGCTTCAGTTTAACTGTTTTGTTTTTTTCCACAAGCAATGTCTATATCTGTCTGTATTTTTGTCTGGGCTTCTTTTATAGCAACTTTTATGATGTGACAGGAATCTGCTGACAGTGGGTTGTTCGGCTACTGTCAATCAAAACTGATCAAACCACAGCCTCACAGTCCTGAATAAGCAGATTAGCTAGTTTCTGTAACACCTACAGATGCCTTTTTACAGAACTTTAAATTTACAATTAAATATTTAATTCATTTAAAGCTGAACTGTGGCAGCTTTACACAAGTCTGTCTACAGGTCTTGAGGAGTATCACTACATAAATAGGTAAAAAAAAAACATTACAGCAGTGCAATGTGAAATCACAGCAGTATTAATAGTAAACAAATATTAAACATTTGGAAATACTTTTTCAGGAGCTTTCATGGAATTTTGGTTGGGTTAAGTTTAGGATAAAGGTTGGGATTATCTTGGACATGGCTTTAGGTTCTAGGAACAAGCTTATGCTGCAGCGTTGCTTGGTTGATTCTCTGAAATGGATATCAAAGGCACCATCATCACGTTCCAGAAAGAGGCTATTAAATCCTAAATCATGCAGTCATTTTTGACCTGTTGTCATAAGAATCCATCAATTTTCTCACCAGTTGGTTAATGGCAAAGCTAAAGAAATGTTTCCTCTTAAAATTGAAATGCTACATTTGCTGTTGCTTATGCACTTCCTTGTTTACTAGCTATTTTGGAGCTGTGGCTCTGTCTATACTCTGCCTGCCTCACCTCTCAGCAGGGTGAATCTATTAAAGTGTTAACCCCTAAAGAGTAGAGAAGGCAAGTAGGTAGCGATTACTATAATTAGCAGGTGAGTGTTTTCCTGAATTAATCCGTCATATCCTCCGGCTTTTTTTCTGATTTCAGTGCTGCAGTCACGGAGCAAAGTGTATGAGGACGATATGGTATAGAGGAAACTGAGCCTGGAGAGATGAAAAAAGACTATTATTCAGATTTTGTAATTTGCATGAATTAGCTTTAGGCTGTTCTCTCACACAACAGTTACCATTGTTTAGCCTATTGGGCATGTACAGGTGTAGCATCTAATGGTTTAATCTAAGTTGGTTCCAGCAATGCCCCAAATTTATGTTGAGCAAGAGATATCTACATTTGATTGTCCTTAATCACAAGGTAGAACGACATTTCTTTTATGCTTTGTCAGTGTGAAATATTGCAAATAGTCTTTCATTTGAAGTCACGGATGCACCGGAAAAGTGGTATGATCCCACAGTGTAATATAACTTACTGTTACTCTCACTGCTGGTCATACGCTCTTCATTTCTGCAGTACTTATCACCCCTGCAGGGCTGAATTGGAGAGTCACAGAGAGACATACAGTAAGTAGCCGTAGAATGAATCAGTTACTGACACTTTTAAACACTCACTGATCAATTGCAGCTGTTAAATGACCCAGTAAAAGACTGTAGCTGCACTGGGCAGGTGGTGTTGTGCGGTGGTGTGTAAGCGAAACAATGAGCTGGAGTGTGTCAGTGTAACACAGCTTGCATTTATATATATATATATATATATATATATATATATATATATATATATATATATATATATATATATATATCCTATATTGTTTTATTCTTTTATCCCAGCCCAATTGACTCTTATTAATTCAGAAATTTAAGTTTGCATGAAGTTAAAGGTTGAAGGTTGGTGCAAAAAAAATCATAGAAAAACTAATGGATTCTTGAAAATTGAAAATGCATTAGATGCTTTAGTTATCTAGGTATATTTTTGGTTCAAACTTTTCTAGTTTGATGTGTGTTTTCATGGGCATAATTTCCCTTTTCCCATTTCACTTTTCTATATACTAATTTTAACTTTTCACTTCTATTGCTCTCTCACCATCAACCCAGATGAGAGAGGCTCTGACTTGATAAACTCATAAGACACCTTCAGTTATTACCGTGTGCTCAAGGAAATAAGCTGAGCAGCAGGGAGTGGTGGGGTGAGTTCTAACCTGTCAACAGGCTTGCATTACCTTATCTGGTGTTTGGAGTTTGTTGGCACTATGCAGTCTGAAAGGAAGAAAGTATTTTCCTTGTTTTAGAAAAACAAAATAAAAAACCATCAGATACATATCACATATCTATAATAAGGAAACTAACACTGATTGCAGATAGGGTTACAATACAGAGATATACAAACAATCTCTATTGTTATACTACCATTATTATGATAAAAACATGGTGTGTGTGTGTGTGTGTGTCCATCTTCTGACATCAAACCTATGCCATTGTGTAATTTACTTGGATGAAAAATCAGTTAATATGAAGTGATTTTGACGTGCAAGCCCGATGTACTTGACTCAGCAAACAGCCGATGACATGGTTGAAAATGTGATCATGCTGTTTTGTGAGAACAGGGAGGCTTCTCCGCCACAGCAGGTACTGTAGCGCACGGGTTGAGTCAGAATAAAGCGAAACGATTCAGCAGTTTCCTGAAGCCTCTCAGAGTTTGAGTTCAGGTCAGGGCAGTGACAGCAGCATGTGGACACAAAATGGCCTCCAGCTAGTCTGCTTGTTTATTGTTTTGTAAGTGTGCACAGATGTGCTGACAGACAGGTGACACATTAAGAAGCAACTATTCTGTGCAGGTTTACAGTGAATACATTTGTGTGTGTGTGTGTGTGTGTAAGAAATTCATTTCGGTGCATCTATATGAATTTTATTATCTAACCTCATTGTGAATTAAGTGACTGTTATAACACATCACGTCGACCATCTGCTAACTGTACGGTGGAGTGTCACTTCTTTCACAACATCACATGTTTTAGAGTGTTTTGAAGCTTCGGTTTTTTTGCTGTTCTCTTTTTAAAGGCTATTTTAAATATGTTAAAAAATAAAATAGCAATCTTTAAACTAGAGACCCAAATGTCACATTTCTAGAGACATGGTGTAATTTTATTGTAATTTTAAATGTCTCTTCAACAATGAGCCAATCAGCTCAGTGAGAGGCATGCAATGCATTTTACTCCCTTGTAGTGAACTAAAAAAAAAGACAACTAAATGAAAGGAGCAATCTGAGTTTGGTGTGCAAACACTTTCTCTACTTTTTGGATTCTGATCGGTCACCCAGCTCTCTCCTTCATGTGTCTAATGTTGGTTATGCTTTTCTCTTCCTCTTTAAAGTCACCATAGGTAGAAAAAAAAAAAAAGTGGCGGGTCCTGCACATTTAATAGTGTGAATCAACCAACTCCTGCACAATGGAGTTTGTGTTTTCTGAACTCCTTGGCAATTAACATGATCATTTTCTGTGCTGAAGTTGCATTCAGCTTTTAACCTTATTAGTCGGTAATGCACAGAGAGAAGATGAAATGAAAAAAAAAAAATCTTCACACAGAGACATCACACTCACATCACATACTGTAGAAAGGCAGGCAAAAAAATAAAAAATAAAATAAAATAACATTTTGTTAAACTCTCAAATATCAACGTGGATATTAACATATCATAAATTCCTTACTGGTTGAGCTGCAGTTAAAACATGTAGAATGTGTGGCATTAGAACAAGGAGAGGAGGGGACTATTGAGAAATCCCTGTTCTTGCTGCATTTGGTCCTAGATCAGGGCAGACAGAAACCAAATTCCCAATTATGAAGTCAAATTGTCCCCTGTCTCTGATATTGCGGCATGGTGACAGAAATGTGAGCAGCTTTACATGGACAATGGTGTCTGTTTTCCATTTCCTACTTTTTTAACAAACGGTTAGCAAAAGGTCCCTTAAACGTAATTGAAGTCAAACCATGAAGTGCCCTTCACCTTAAATTTAAACCCTCGGTTAGAGATGAGAACTGGTCTATGAATAATTTGTTGTTTGTAATGTTTTGGCAAAAAAAACTATATTGTCCTGCCAATAGGTGGCTTTAATGAGAAAATGCTTATGTGCATAATTTTGAGGGAAATGACAAACTCTTTGGAAGTTTATTTGGTCTGTGTTGAGTGGGCGATTGGACAAAGTCAAATACAACTTAAGAAAAAAAAAAATGTAAAGATGGAAATTTGGCTCCAGTTTTAAAAGTTCAGATGATTAAATGGTCAGAAATGTAATTTTATTAATATGTTTTATGCTACTTTTTAATGAATATGTATTCCATTAAAAAGTTTCTATAAGAAACTCACTGTGGTTTGCCCTTGCCAAGGAAGAAGCTGGCGTTTTAATATGCTCCTTGTGATATTAAGTGAGAATTATTCAGCTAATTTTCCACTCCTGTTGAATTAAGTGTTTTGAAGTTGTGGTGAAACACATGCTGGCCTCTTGGTTTGAAGATATTTATGGAACTAAATAGTTTATGAAACTTTAGGAGGGGCAAATATTTTTGTTTTTGTTTTCTAAGCATTTCGCCCTTCATCACTTTTACTCTCGCTCTCTCTGCCCTCGTTTTCCTTCCTGCTTGTTGTGAAACGCTCGGGCGTTTTTGTTGAATATTCACAGATAATTTAGACGGCGTAAGAGGCAGGAGGGAAGGAGAAGGAAGGGGGAAAAAAAGGGAGAGGAAAAAAGGAAGGGAAGAACAGAGGAGATAGGAGACGAAGAAGAAGGTAAAGAGAGAGGGATGGATGGAGGTGATTTGGCGGATCCAGACTCTGCACCCATTGGCTTTTTCTTAAATGAAGGACCAGAGGCGAGAGCTGCAGCGAGGCGCTACTCAGAATACTGGATGCTCCCTCCTCCCCTCCCTCTCTCTTTCAATCCCTCCCACATTCTCAAGGAATCAATAGTCGCAAATTAATCATTCTGCCTAGAGCGCTTAGAGAGAGAGAGAGAGAGAGAGATGGTTTGCATAAAGATAGCGAAGCAGCAGCAGTGTGCATATAATCACACCTTTAGTGCTTTGAGCCTGATTAGATGTTATTCATTGTTGTTTCACTTGTTTGGGGATGAGTAATCATTGTTGTCATGGCGATTGTTGTGGCGCCCCCGTTAGACACTCTTTATATCATTTCAGGGAGGAAATATCTCTTGCCTGGTCTGGAAATCCAACAGTCGGAGATTTTAAAGGCACATCTACTCTGAAAATACCAGCTCTGCTACAAAACATGAAACTGCGAATACGTGGTGTCAGAATACGTCAAAAGTTTGTCTCAGTTAGAAAAAAGTGGCAGTTTTACTTTTGCTGTGAGTTGTAAGAAGTGATGGAGACTAAAGTAGTTATGTGATTTATATAGTTGAGTGTGAACAATTTAAATGTCACATTTGTGATCCTGAAATTATTTTTTTCATGCCCTGATTTAGGCATTACTTGTATTGTGCTATTTTTTAAAAATTCTATGAAAAGAAGATCCATGATATATAAAAAAAGTAGAAACGTAGAAGTAGTAGCTCTCATCCAAGCTGGATTGTCTTCGGTCTCTGTTTTGTTTATGTTCCTCTGTATTCTGCTATTGCTGACTCTCAGCACCTATTTCAAGGCTGATTAATCTATTGATTATTCAATCAATCTTTTAGTCTATAAAATGTCAAAAATAATGACAAATGTCTACCACAATGTTCAACCATAGACCAAAGTGAGCAGAAAAAGAGAAGAAGAAGAAAACTCCTCATTAACCGCAATCATTTTAGAAAGGTATAAATGAAGAAATGCAAACCTGCATTTATCAAATTATATCCTGGAAATATTCATATGTATGTATGTAAAAAACAAAACCTTCCCCTACTCTTATTGAGCTATTTTTTCTGTGTGAAGTTTCGTGACATGCTGCCGGTGTCATGGGCGTCATAGACATCCCACATGTACCAAAAATATCCGCCTTTATTTAAGCTGCATAATTATAATAATTATTTGTACCTCAGAACAACCGCCCCTCCTGCTTCTTTCAATATTAATCTAGCAGCAGCCCATCAGCTGCACCTATTTCATACAAACTGGACAAAACCCTTCTTCAAGGAGAATTTGTGAAAAAGTGAAATTATGCTTGTGATTTGGCTTCAACGTTCAACAGTTATGGAGCATTATCATTCATTTGGAGTACAATAGTCACTCTCTTTGAGCTCTGTTTTTGGTCTCTACCAACTCCAGAAGTCAAGAAGCTCCACTGCTAACTTTGTCTTGTGCTTCTTGGTACTGAGCAGGTGCTGTACAGTATGATTTTAGAACCTATTCGCTTAAAACTGCTGCCTGCTGTGGCCAAAAAACTCTGAGAGCGGTGCGAGTGGACCTAAACAGTTAAGTTGTGTGTTGGACAGCTGAACATTATATGTTCATGCCAGTAAATGACCTTCAAACGGCGAAATTTCATTGAAGCTAGGGTATAAACATACATACCCGCACACAGCTGGTGTGACAGTATGTGTTGCTTTCTTTATCGTGGCTGTGAGCATATGACTGTGACACAACCTCTCCAACCCAAAACAACAAGTACTTCTTTTGCCTCGGGATGCTTTTCAGATTCATTATCACTGCAGGAGAGATCATCTCTGTCCAGAAAACATCTGGGGAGATATGTCAGGGTGAGACGGAAGTGCTGGGGCGAGGAGGGAGGAAAAGTATGTAAGGAAAGGACAAAAACAAGAGGGGAACGGAGAGTTTGAACAGTTGGGTGTGTGTAGAAAGAAAGTGAGGAAGTGAAGTGGGGGTGGAGAGAGGAAGGGAAACTGGGAGAAAGAGCAGATGGAGAGACACAGAATCCGGTGAAGAAGAGAAGGTGAAGCAAGAGAGGAGTGTAAAGGTGGGGATGAAGAGAAGGAAAGGAGAAAGAGAAGAGGAAGAAGGGGATGGTTAGACATGTGCCAAACAACATCTGTGAAGGAGGGAGGAAGAGGAGCGGTAGCTGCCGATGTGTACGGAGAAAGCTTTCCAAACAACATCTGTAATGAGAGCAGCATCTGTAATGCGTGGAAGGGAGGAGGGGTGAGAAGAGAGGAAGAGAAGATTGATTGATGCTGCTGTGAGTGATTCTTAGTCATAGTTAATGTTGTTGACACAGCAAGCAAGTTGAAAAATCCCGACACTGGGACTTATTTCTGTGGTCATAACATGAGCCGATAGTGACCAACAACACTTTCATCTTGTTTACTCCTTTGCTGATGGGGGAAAAAACCTGACTGCAGCTGAGCTTTTTGGGAAATATCATCCATCACCAGCATGGCTTACTTGCTTTGATATTTGCCCCATCTATCACTATTAGAGCTTACCGGAGCTTCCCCTAGCACTGAGCTAGCTTTTAGTCACCATCGGACAGTAGGACTGTGATGCTGTTCATGTGAGGCCAGATGAAGAGTTCTTCTGCTGCAATGCTTCCTGTTGGGCGTGCGTTTGTACGTGTATACATCATCAACGTCTCTCACATCCACAAATAATTCATTTCTCATAACCTCACTGTGAATTCCTGTTTTTTAGGTCCGTGCACAACACAAAACGATTCCAGATTTTCGACTTTGTTCGTTCAGTTTCATAAACAATTGACTCAGCGGTGTGACTCAGAGGTAGGCAGGTTAAGTCAAAATAAAATGCACTGAATCCAAAAAGCAGAACAAAGTTTGTGTCGGTCCAAACAGAGGGCTCGGCAGGCGGGAAGATGGTATTAAGGTACAGTGTGTAAGATTTGGGGCCTCTATTTTCAGTATAAGGCAAACATGGAATATAATATTCATAACTATGTTTTGATGCATGTATAATCACCTGAAAATAAGAATCTTTTTATGTTTGTTACTTAAAAAATATCCTTTTATATCTACAGTGGGAGAGGGTCCCCTTTCATGGAGGCCGCCATGTTGAAACACCTTATTTATACAGTAGTCCAGAACAGACAAACTAAATACTGACTCTAAACAGGGTCCTTAAAGTGTAGTTTCTCCTTTACATTAGGAAGGTGAGGGTGATGTGAGGAGATTACAATGCAGTGATTGGACCACTAAATGCAACTAAATTCTACACACTGTATCTTTAATAAACAGGCTGGCAGAAAACAGGATAGCTGGCTACAAGGATAAAAGCACAAGCAATAATCTGACAGAGAGGTGAAAGAAAGTGATTGATATACATACTGAGGGAGCTAATTAGGGGAATTAGTGACAGGTGTGTAGGCAGGTGAAGGTTATGTGACTGGGGAACAAAAGGAAGAGGTGAACTGCTGGATGGTGAGGGAACAGCAGGCAAACAGGCAAAATACCTATAATACTCATATACTTACTGATATTAGGAACTCGGAGTAGCCATGGCTTAAGCGGCCTGTCTGTTCTGGTATCTTAAATCTGTTTGACTGGATCCCTCTGTGTACAGTTTCTCAACAGAAATGCAAATAACATTGGTAATGTACTCAAGCGATGCATTATCAAACCTGCTGATCATTCATGATGTTTCAGTAACGACACAGGGTACAGATCATTGGTTTCACTTAAATTTAAAAAACTGTGCTTTGACTGAGGAACCGATGATGATTTGAATTATTGTCTTGAACAGAAAAGCTCTATTTTCATTAAATTTACCACAGTAAGATTTAGGCTAGCTTCAAATGCAGTATTGATTAAGTTTATTGGCTACTTGAAGGCAGCTGTAAACACAGCTTACAACATATTATGGCCTTATTAAGTTGTTATGGCAAATGTTCACACAATGATTACCGCTTTACATATAAACAGGGACATAAAGCAACATAAGCATATCTTTAGAGCCAGGTTTCCCCCAATGACAGTATAAAGAATGGACATGGAATGGGTGACGTCACCCGTAGGTTTCCGAAGCGCTGTTTTGAAGTCATCTTGAGGAATTACAGTTTTTAGCACTTCCGCATTGGCCTTATTTGCCACCACCGGAGGTTGCCTCTTGGTTTCCCCCTCCTGAGAAAAGCAGATTCACTCTTTTTTAAGTTATGTTTTGTTCTCCTCTAACTCCTGAGAAAATTTCTCAGCTCTGTAGTAACTAGAAGCTCCACTGTGTTCACATCACCTACTGTATTAGCTAGCATAGTCCCGCTGCCATTTGATGCAGGACAGGTAGAGTACAGCGGATGAAAAGATCTGCCTGCTGATGCTGGAAAATGAGTTGC
The DNA here is from genome assembly GCA_033000465.1 of Sciaenops ocellatus. Taxonomy (NCBI): domain Eukaryota; kingdom Metazoa; phylum Chordata; class Actinopteri; family Sciaenidae; genus Sciaenops; species Sciaenops ocellatus. The sequence goes on from CP136867.1 coordinate 19,406,909, forward strand.
ACAAAAGTAATGAGAATAAAAAAAACAAAACACTAAAACAGTGGGCTGTAAAATCAAAAGAATAAGATGAAAGTGTCTCAGATGTTCCATGTTACACATTGTTAGTATAAAAATATTGATTAGTGCTGCTTTAAGATAGGGTTTGGCTTTGATCAGGGTGGTATTGACTTGACAGTCCACAGTTTCTTAGATATTGTGATAAAAACAGCTATGCTTTGTACAAAAAAAAAAAAAAAAAAAGAGATCAGTCAGAGATGTGTCTACTTGACACATTAAGTATTTTGTGCCCATGGATTGGTGTATATATGATTTTCTGGGTCTCTCTGACCTGTTAATGAAGTGTTTATAGGCCACTACACTATCAGAACTGGTTGCTATGGACCTATATGAGCTTTTGCACAGCCGTTGCTATGCAGGGAGAGAGAGCCAGAGGCCCATGCAGTGGATGAGTCATAGCCCCCCCCCCGGCCCTCCCTCCCCTCACACTCATACCCCCTGCTTTTCTTCCACTGACTCAATGGGACCTTACACACACACACACACACACACACAAACACACATAGTTGGACGTATACATGTATGTGCATGGACAAACAGACACACACACACACACACACACACACACAAACAAACACACACAGAGCTCCTGGTGGTTTCTTACCAATCGTCTCAGTGGTAGCCAAACCTGTTAACATGTCTCCCCTGTGGATAACAGCTAATGGCTCATTCTCATATGCATGTATGCACACATGTGTGTATAAAAACACAGTCATACGCACATGGATGTTCTAATGCACAGCTGCATAAATATATGTTGTCAGCATGCACACACACAAATGCGGTCACAAATACGTGGACGCATTCACACAGATGCATACAAACATAAATATACTGTATGTTCATTTTCAACTACAACTGTTGGGGTTTTTGAGGGAAGCACTTAACGTTGAGGCTGCTTATCGAAGGACTGGTTGAACTTTGAAGCTCCGATGTGTGAATGTGTGCAACTGAAAGAAGAGAAGCATGACAGCTCATAAGTGCTCAGTCAGCTCTTCCCTTGTAAATTAAGATGAGGGTATCTGCATAATTTAAATTAAAATCATTTTTGGATGTAGGATATAGGGACACGTGGCTGGAAGATGGGAGGCCAAATCAGGGATAAAGGAGTGACATGGAATGGACACACAGTAAAAGAGAAAGACAGCATGATGAGAGAATGTAATTAAGAGCATGATAAAGGGCAGATATCACTGAAAAAAAGTGATCAAACTGCTGCAAACAACATGCACCATGGAAAGAAAATTAGTGCTTGAATCTAATTCAGCCACTTTGTTTCATCCTTGCTGCAGAACTAGAGGGATACTAAAATTACCACTTTTCTATGACTCTTCCTGGAAATGCCAGACGAAGGTGTGTTTCGCCATTTTAAAGCAAAACCTTAACACCCAAAAAAGCTTCTCAGATTACACCACGGAGCATCGTTCAAGTCTCAAGTAAGGCACAAAAACATTTTGCTCAATAAACCACTCTGAAAACACTCTCATGTTCACCTCCAGTTCATTCATTGGTTAACAGTTTTGCTCAGATTGGCATAACAGTGTGTTGCCAAAGGACAGCTAGTAAATGATCTTCCAACTCTCTGTGGTTGTGTGTGAGGAAGAATAACCTTGATTGAAATAGTTTTGTGTTAAACATTAAGAAGCTCATAACCGACAATTTGTATTTTTTTATTTTTTACTGCATCACCTACCTGTCAGAGTAAAAAGGAGGAAGCAAAGAAAATCACCAACAGCTCAAAAACCCATCAGCGAGCACTGCCTTTTTATGTTTTCAACCATTTTGGCCATTTGAGGCAGAAAAAAAAGGAGTCTTGATAAATTTATACTAACCATTAAACCTCAGCCTCAAAAATCTACTTAGAGTCAGAATTATTGGTTTCCTGACTGGTAACAGAATACAAATGAAGCTTATTAAGATAAAATGAGGCTTAATGTGACCCATTTTCAGCTATAAATCTTACATGTAATATAGGCCTATCAAGTTTTCAGGATGGCATCAGAAAATGAACAAATAAGAGAACAAATTATTTGATGATGTAAAAAAAAAGAAAAAAGAAGAAGAAATCTGACCCCGATGATGCTGTCATTGTGAAGAATATAAATAAAAATCTTCAAAATTGAGAAACCGTCTACTACTTTGATTGTTGGGAGGATGAATTTGCAAATAAATAACTGGCTTTCGGTGTTCAAACAGAGCAAAAAAGCAGACATGAGGAAAAATATGGAAGAATATTTGAATGTGGGGATGCTACAACGATGTAGGGAAGGACGGAGGGAAAGAGCAGACCAGTGTTGCTGCTAGTATCTTGGTTATTTATAGTTTAAATGTCCTGGCTCCTTTTGCCTGAATTCATTGTCTGCCCCTCTCTGTCTCTTTCCTACTATATCCCTCTAGCCTCCCTCCTCTTTGTCTCTCCCTCTCATTTTAACTCCCTCTCTCTCTCCCCCACTTTTCTGTCTCCATTCTTTCCATCTCTCATCTCTCGCGCTGACTTCACCTCCACCCTCTCTCCCTCCCTCCTCTCAATCTCCACCGTTCTTTATTTCCCTCCCCTCCCCTCCCCTTCATCTCTCTTCTCTTTCATTAGATATTAGGTCAGTGCTCCCTGCACTTCCCACTCCTCACCCCCACCGATGGTGCTCACTGGTGTGGTGTTTCTTTAGTAATGTTACGCAACGGCCATCACAGACACACTGTTGGGCCTGGGAGGGAGGTGAGGGTGAGGAAGTAGAAAGAGCTGGATAGGGAGGGAAAGACAGAAAAGGCAGAGAGGGAGAGAGCTCGCTTCGCTGATTGACCCACTATCTTGCCCGGTGTCGTCGTCCCGTCATTCACATGAACCTTCATGAGCTAATAGCTGATTCTGACCCATTTACACTTAAGTTTTCCACTGCAGCGTTAATGCATTTTAATGTGGTGTAAGTGTGTAACATTTTGACCATGAGGATCATCTTTTCATTCAACTTTTTGGTCTGTATGCACAAATAATATGGTTGAGTGTGTTTGCGGCGTATAACCAGTGCTTAATATTCACATTTTAATTGCACTACAGCAGCTATGAGTCACTGTCCGCTGTTTAAATCATTTATCAGATCAATAGGCCACTACATTTAATTTGCATGGGCTTTCAAAGCAAGGGAATATTTTAGGATGTATGAAGAGGTTCATTCAAACATTTTCACCATTTTAAACAGATAGTCAAAAAACGATTATGCAAAGATGTTAGGATGACTCAGGACATTGAATGTATCGTATAAGTGGGGTTAATTAAATGCTAAAAATATTTTGTAAGGGTGGTGTAATCTTCTGAGTCTGAATATCTCATTAGTGCAACAGTAACAATAAGTTCTTTTGGCCAAAATAAATGAAAATAACATTCTGTAATTGTACGGGATGACATGCAGGTCAAATAATGTAAAGCTTTGAAAAGAAATATATTGTCCATTTATTTCCTCAGCTCAAATTTTGTTCTGTACTTGTAATGACCTAGCTAATCCAAAAGCATCGCTAGACAAATAAAGTTAGATTTTAAATGGCTTAACTATCAGTAAAGAATTCACACATGCTTCATCCCATGCCTTCAGCTACACACAGCAAAGCCCTCCCACACCATTTCAACACAATTTGACTCAAATGAGCCAAATCAGGCTTCTTTTGGCCAGTTGTTTAAGGTCTTTAAATGAGTATATAAGCGTATCACTGTGTCCCACCAACTTTGTCTCCTTTAAATTACGTTTATATACTCAAAAACTAAAATATGATGTCCCGTTAGTTTTATTAACATCCGATCAAAATGTTTTCCTGATCTAAAATGCTCTTGTTGCTTAATCTTAAAGGACCTGTGTGTAGGACTGGCTACTTCCTAGCATGAAGTAGAAATAGTAGTTTTCTATTTAGAGCCAGTGTTTAGTTTCCATACTATGTACCATTTCTGTCATATTCTGTAAACAGGACCCCTTAAATCTTACACACTGGACCTATAACCACATGGATTTGAACCATAGTCACCAGTATCAAAGTCCTGCACCCTGTACACCCACTATACACCCTGACCACCTCCCTGTCCTATGCCTTCTGTGTGGTACATAAATGTAGCACTTCCTATACACTTGGAAAAACATTACTAAGGGACATAATCCAGGAAGCAGTTACACTGTCTTGCAAAATATATTTTGGAAAACAAATTAGTAGGATATAAACATTGTCTCTACAGGAGACAGGGTTGGTTCCACACTATGAATTTACTGTGAATGTGTTGAGTTCCCATTTGCATTTTGTACATGTTGATTATGACAATTATAGTATGTAACGGCTAAATGAAATCAGAAGCCAGAAAATATTGGGGTGTTATTTTCCTGTCCTGCAGTGTATCATAGATATCTGACGATGCTGTCAGTTTTTGGATTCCTAAACACCTTGGAAGATGTTTTTGCGATTTATTTTTTGCTATTTAATATTAAACTAATGGACCAGTCGAGTTGTGTAGCCAATAATTACTCATTTTCACAGGCGTTAATTCTAGAGGAGATTCTAAATACTTCATACATACATGTTGGACTGTAGAAATATGATTCAAAAGAGATCTGTAATATATCTATTTTCTGAAATCAACCAGCCAAAAAACATGACAGCCTGGGTTTGAATGTTCACTCGTTACTAATCTTTTAATTCAAATCTACTAAAGGAATTAAGTGAAAGGACTGAGAGATTAAATCTGGAGAAGTGACACCAAAACATTCTCCAGCTATTCTGTTATTTTTGATAAGCTGCCAATATAATGATACATATAAATCATAATAGCACTGTATAATCTGAGCTCACATCAGACTCTCTGGCTCTACTGGACAGTGTGTTGTAACAGAGAGAATATTTAGGAGGATGTAATGTAGAGCTGCAGAATGAGGGCAGGTAGCTGTTCCACATATAGCTGCCTGGTGTAATTTTATACAGGACTAAACATCTGTTGCCTCATTTATCAATGAGCTTCGCTGGGACGCTTTCAGCTTTGTGTGTCTCTCACATTTCTTTCATTTCTGTCACTTCTCTGTCTCTCACATCTCTTCTGTCTGTCTCATTCCTTCTCTCCATCCTTCCCCTTCTCTCTCTTCCTCTTTTTATTACCCCCTTTCATGCCTTTTCCCTCTTTCTCTCCCTCTGTGCCAAATGAATTCATCTGGGTGGAGAAAGGGGAAGAAAACATCGCAGAAAGTTTCACTAAACAAAACTAGGATATAGAGCAGTGAAGGGACCAGCGAAGGAGAGCTGTGGGATTTCTCAAAAGGGGGACAGTCTGGTTGTTTGCAGGTGGTTGCTGTTATTCCCCATTAAAACTTTTCAGGCTTGTTTATTAACTGTAATTGTTTAATTGTTTGACCTTTTTTCTGTTCCAAATCCTGAAAAGTCTGAAACGTTATACATATAAACGTGTGCACACAAAGGTGGGAATGCAAATGTCTTCTGTAAGTAGTGTCTCATCTGTATCGCTGTCCCTTTTCCTACCTGTACTGCACTTGTCTCAAGTCTTTTCACTTTTGACATCACGTCTCTCTTTACTAATCTGGATCCATGTTCTTTTCTACTTTTTGCATCTTGTTGTCATTTGATTTTAGCCATGTAAGTGGTGTAACTAGGGACAATGGTCTGTCAGTCCAAACTTTGGTCATGACTAAAATATCTCTATAAATGTTATACGGATTGCCCAGAAGGCCTTGATCACATCAGCATTTTTGAACAGAAATTAATTAATTTTTAGTGAAACTTGCTGAGGTGAAATAAATTTGTACAGCTCTTTTAGAGTTCAACCTCAGGGACCTTTGACATGTGAATTCAAGCCATTGACCAGCTGCATACCATCTTGTTAGTGCAGATTTGTGGGGGACTGGGAGAGCAGGAGAGCCTAAAGTCATCCAAAAATCAGCTGTGCCGCACCATCTAGTTTAATATAACCCAGATTTATAAAGCAAAAGAAATGCAGTGTGGTTTGCAGTCAGTCGTGAGACAGGAGTGGATGGTACAAGTACTTCCCCTAAAATAATTGTGTTAACTTATTGTCTGGATCATGACCAAGGAAGCAAGAAGTTACTGCGTCACCAAGTTTCTGGCAGCAGAGAATTTAGTTGTGAAAGCATGTAGCCTTTGATCCTGTTTTCACTGTGCATTTGTTACCACAGTCATCTCGAGAGTAAGGATTCGGTAAAACGCTTTATTTCCTGCTACAGCTGGCAGGTTCATATTGCTGTACCTGTTTTCTGTGAGGCTGTTTAATGTGCTCTGAAAAACTGCAACCCTTGTTTGAGACTAGTAGGCACTCACCAAGTTGTAAAACTCTTGTCCTGAGAGTGCTACATGCCGGTGACACAGTATAAGTCCTACTTTCAGCTACATAGAGCTACTCTACAGGTCTGCCCCCCAAAAGTGCTTTTTTTTTTCTGCTCTCTGAAATTACGTGACTACGTCTGCCAACAACAATAACCCAACTTTTACTTTTACAGTACAAATTTGATTTTGTATATACGATTCCAAAAAGTTGGGAAATGTATGAAGAGAGCTGCTCCTGTTTGATATATATATATATATATATATATATATATATATATATATATATATATAATTTTGGTCCTGTTTGTCTGAGTGGTCATTGCTTACTCCTTTCCAGGTATACAGCACTTTCAGTAGATCCTAGTCATTCCAGTGCAACCAGTTTTACTGAGAAATCCAATCACTGTTAGCACTGTTGTAGTCATGTCATTTACTCTATGTAGGCTAATTTTTTGTACTAAATTATTTTTGGAGTAAAATAGCGTATAGCTCCTTTTAAATGTTAATTAGTGTTTATATTGACTTTCACTGCAAGTCCTTTTTTTGCAGCCATTTTGCAAATGGTTTATAATGATAATAATATGTCTCTGAGGCTAAGGTGAACATTTCTGCTGTAATTATGATATGAACAATATGATATGAACTCAACAAAAGTCCATTCACATTTTTGCCAAGATGTGGCTAAATACAGCGCACTACTTTCAAACTTCAGTCGTCACGAGCGAGTGTGTGTATCAGAGTGCTTGCCTCCTTCATTTTAACACTGAGGGAAATTTTAGCAGTGATAAACTCAATTGGACTGAAAGTGTGAACACCTGGTTACGGGATAATCTCCGAGCACCTGGCCTCTTTGGTGCCCTCCACCACACTGCTTGTGTCCTGCCAAATTACAGTTAACCAGCCATTTGTGCTGCTGTCACATTAGCTGCTTCTTGTTTTGTGCCACATGACACAAAACCGTGCTCCATTTTTCTGTCTCAAAAAAAATCAAAGACAGGATGGAGGCTTTTTTTTTTTTTCAGCAGCAAAACCCAGCAGTTTTCTCTCTGTCACAACTACACATCTAACTAATTTATGTGTTGTGTGTGCACACACATGCGTGCCTGCAGACAGGAAAAGTAATTGCTTACTCTAAATTAGTTAGCGCAAGTAGGGTGAGAATCTAATTCCACATTTATTACAATTATCTTTAATAGGTCTCTCTATTGTCGAATGTGTTCTGAAATTGTGCGGAAATGAATTGGGCTGTCCGGGTTCAAAGATTAAAATGAAATACGGCTCACAATAAAGTCGTTTAATGAAGTGAACGCTTTTCAGGCGACTCTGTTCTCTGCTTCTTGAAGTGAAACACGTTTTCTATGTCAAAGTTTTTGTATTATATTCATTTTATTTAACATTTTTATTCCCAAGCTTTTTAGTGTGTAGCTAAATCATAAACTCACCTATATATATATATATATATATATATATATATATATATATATATATATATATATATATATATATATATATATATATATATATATATATATATATAGTGACACACAATCACAAAAGGAGGCATGCAAACCAAAGTAAATCCATACATCAATTTTGTTTCCAAAGTTTTGAGGAAGGGATTCAAGTTTCTTTTTTTTTTTTTTACCATTTTGTCTAACATTTCATTTTAGTCGTGTGGATTATTGAACAATCATAATGGCCATGAGTCCAAGCGGTCAAGGAACCTAAGCCAGAGCCTCTGCATAGGGCTTAAGATTTCATTATATTTTATCATATTTTCTTCTTCCTACACAATACAGCTGCACAGTGCATACTGTACACACTGTAGGCTACAATGACCCAGTTGTACCTGTAGGATGGTAGCACTATGTACAATATTCACAGATCACTTTTAGTTGAATGAGTTAATAAATATAAGATAATAAATATCAGGTCTTCCTTCAAATCAGTCAGACAGTTAAGAAATGCAATAAATCCATGAAAACTTTATGGGGCTTTGGTATTAAAGGGTTAAAGATATATAACCTGCGTCACGTGTTTCCTTTGATGGGTTCTTGTATTATTGTAAGTGTGAGTCTGTAGTGACAGGAGGGAAATAAGAGTCACTCCTCATCATATAAGACAGCAACAGTAGATCAAAGGTATGTCACTGAGCGACAGATACACGAGTCAGTTGGCCTGAAGAATTTAAGGACTGCTGGCTGGTTGTTGCAGTGACTGTTGGACTGGTCAAGAAATAGGATTTTCCTCTGTGGTCCAATGCAGCATAAAACTGCTCAGCTCCTCTTGCAATCGCATCCACCTGTTCACCACTGCCTCTTTATTCAGTGTAGTTGCGGTCTTATAGTTATAGTCGACTCCGCTACAGCTACAGACGTAGAATAAAAAAGGATGTTAGAGACTTAACATGTAAAAAGATGTAAAGCAACTACAAGTGATGCTACCTGCGCGGCTGGACGGTAGCCTTTTCAGGGGCCAATGTAGGTGAAGTGCATGTGTGATGATCGAATACCAGGGGAAACTTGCACCTTTCCGATGTCAGATTAGAGGGGCTGTTTCTGTAACTTTCCGAAACCGACAATGGTGGGGAAAAAAGAGCATCACTCATGAGATAATCCACTCCTGGATGAATTAACATTAACTGATCAAGAATTTGCATTTTCAGTGCATGACACAACTGAGCTGATAGCCATCTTTGCTGTACAACGCGTCTCTGTTGAGGTCTCGGATGTTGATCCACCTTTGCAGCTGAAGGATTACTTTAATGGCATTACTGTGGCACACACAGAGCTGGTTCAGAGGGGGGCATTTCTCTCATTCTCACACACACAAACATGCACACACACACACACACACTTCCCGCAGTGGGTTAGGGTGTTAATACTTCATAAATGGATGTCTGACAGTGTTTCATCGCACTACATTAACTTATCCTTAACAGCCATGAGGTCAGTAGACAAGCAGGCCTCTGATTGGCTTGTGACAGCAGGGCGGTCACCGAGGTCTCATATTATTGGTATAAATCATCTGCGGAGTCACGGGGGCCCCTGTTGCTGTTAGGATAAGTGGGTGACCGAGCCGCCCTGACCCCTGAGGTGCAGGTTGGTCTCGGAATAATAGTATCTGTTCCATGTTTAACCAGGATGTATAATTTAACAGGGGCAATTTGGAAGAGCGACACCTCATTATGACGACTGCTGGGAGAGGAGCAGGAGGAGGAGGAGGAGGAGGAGGATGAAAGAGGAGATTCTCAGGGTTATATAGCAACAGACACAAAGGTTTTGTTTGTTTCTGCGTGAGCAAGAGATTGGTTGATGTCACGGAAGGGTTAGGGTTAGGAAACATGCAACAATTTAGTAGAAATAGCACAGTGGCATGACTTTTATCAGTGAAATCAAAATACAGAGAATTTAGGCTTGTACAGTTCAGATTCCAGCTCCTCACATGGCTGCTTCGTTAGGCATAATTTAGATAAATTTTGGTGCATATTGGTCCAGAGACTCAATGTATTAGCTCATAGCCTACATTTCCTTTTCCAAGAATCAGCTTTTGGTAAATGTGCAAGGTTCGGAACTGAACCAGACATGAGAGTTTGACTTAAGGAACAAACTTTGGGTTCCCGAAACGACTTAACTCTTTAAAATATTATTGTCTGTCCAAATTATTTTTGGTAAAGATATTAGCTATATTTCATTTTTGCATATCATGTACATATAATGCAACAAAGTGGTTATCAATATTAAACATGCAAATTTAGCATCCAGTGAACACAGGTGTTTTTGCTCCTCCTTCATCTCTCTGTCACTGGCATTGTCGCCATTAGGGTGGGATGACATATCCCTTCATAATCCTTATTTTTAGTTTAGTGATCTAGTGTAATCCTCACCCTAACTCCGCCTGACATCAACCTGAGCAGAAGTCCAATCAGGGATTAATAGGGTGAGGTTTTACTAATTGCATTAAAGGTACAGTGTGTAAGATTTGGGGCCTCTATTTTCAGAATAAGGCAAACATGGAATATAATATTCATAACTATGTTTTGATGCATGTATAATCACCTGAAAATAAGAATCTTTTTATGTCTGTTACTTAAAAAATATCCTTTTATATCTACAGTGGGAGAGGGTCCCCTTTCATGGAGGCCGCCATGTTGAAACACCTTATTTATACAGTAGTCCAGAACAGACAAACTAAATACTGACTCTAAACAGGGTCCTTAAAGTGTTGTTTCTCCTTTACATTAGGAAGGTGAGGGTGATGTGAGGAGATTACAATGCAGTGATTGGACCACTAAATGCAACTAAATTCTACACACTGGACCTTTAATGATGGCCCTGTTGTATTCAAGTTTTCCAGTAAGTCATGACAGTGTGACAGTGAGGCAGCATTAAAAATACAAGGACCATGAAACTAAAAAACAAAAAAATGGAATTCAGCCACCACCATTATGATTATTTTATCATTTACACCTGTCCTTTTTCTACTGTGACATGTCAAAATGTCATCCGTGACAATTCACTTATCCCTGTTTTAGCCTTAAATCAGTCTTACACCCACAGATAAAAATGATAATTTGTCACTGTCACTGTCAGCCCTAACACACATTGTTTAGTATTTCCACTAGTATCAGTGTTAAACTTCGTCACTGTTTTTGATTGGTAAAATACAGGAGTCATCACATATTAGCCATGATGAAATATAATAACGACAACACACTAACTGCACATTAAAAGAATGAGCACATTTAACTGCATTTTGGTGTGGACAACAAACTAGTGTCTTTTTTTTTTTTTTAATAGAATAGAAGGCTTTGTTGTCATTGTACAGAATACAAAACAAAATTATGCAGTAGGAGAAGAAAAAAGGAAAAGGAAAAGAACAGTGTAACCACAGCAAACAACTAACATCCATAGCCAACAACACAGGGTCTAAAAGAATAAATGAATAAATAAATGAGATGTAGCTGCTCTAGAATAGGTGTAATTATTGTTGATATTATGATGAAAGAATAGAAAGAACAGTGTATTTGTATTGTGCTCAGATAAGTGCATGTAAAACACTCATGGCTGAGGTGTTCTGAGATATGCTGAAATTTTATGTCCATTTAATGTGTTTTGGTTTCCAGCCATCTGTTTAAGTCAATACCATCAGATGATGACATAATGCTCTGCTCAGGCTGCACAGGTTTCATCCCTGTCGAGACAATAAAGTGTGTTCTTGATTTGAATTGCAGTAAGAAGAAAGAAAGGGAGAAGAGGAGGAGGAGGAGAGGAGGGCTGAGCTGCCAGCTCAGTTCAAATGGGAATCTGGTCCTTGGGGTACACGCACATGTATGCATGTGAGAGACAGATAGAGGAGGAAGAGAGAGAGAGAGAGAGGGTTGTGTGAGCGAGAGATAGGAGAGAGAAGGAAGGGAAAATGCAATTCCAGATTACATGTGCTTGTGCTGCAGCGTGGGTGGGCATGTGTTGGAGGGAGTGAGGGAGAGTGTGAAAGGGAGAGAGAGAGAGAGAAAGAAGAGAGAGCAGTGATTGAGGAAAGAGAGTGGAGATAATGGAGATTCTGCCCGGCAGTGAGTGTGTGAATTGATGTGTTTGACGTAATGTTGGATCTTCATGTGGAGACACCAGTAAATTAAAACTGAAAACCAAACACTGATACAAAGAAGTTGTTATTATTAAAGTTGAGGGAGAAATGGTACAACTGTCTTCTACTTTGCACATCTCCTAGCAACCACGACAGACACCATTTTGAATGTGTTAGAATAGTGTGGCTACATGTTGAGAAAAATAACAGAAATCATGTGTGTAGATTCATGCAGGAATGTTAAAAATGAATGATCTGAGCTTGGAGGTTGACTCCAAACTGAATGAGCTAACGTGTTGTCTTGTAGTAAGTAGTTGTCATTTACCCTGGTGGTTTACAGACCTGAAGACTGAGTAACACCTACAGAGACATATCACACATAATGACAGACTTCCTCCATCACTGTGTAGACAGAATTTTACAACTAAATTATAGAGGAAAGTATGGAAGCTGCTGAGACAAATGTTGTAAATTATGCAGCCAAATTTGGAAGTTATTGTATTTTTTAAAAGTATTGTAAACTTCATTTGAAGTGTGGCTCTGCTATCATAGCTGAGTAGCCAAGATATTATATGATATTAACTGTATTAAGAGTTAACAGTTATATCATAGTAGTAGTAACATAGTAAGGAGCTGACTGGAACAACTGGGAATATCCTGTTAGATTTAGGTGGCATTATCTCCAACTCAATAAATGATGATGTAATGATTTTGATACTGATGACTCAGTTTTTTTTTTTTTTTAGAAACACTGAGACCTCCTTTGTGTCCACTGGAGGGCAAACCACATCACCTACTCATCAACACTTTCTTTCAATTCTTGACTAAAAGCTCCTTGAGCACGCACGGCGTGATTTGTAGTACGGCTTTGTATCATGCCTCACATTTGCACAGCAAATTGTTGTAGTAAGTAACTGAGACAAGCGATGATGTGAATGTGAGGCTATTTTCTCCAGAGACACGCAGAGTGCTGTTGCTCATCGCAGTCCTCTCAGGGAAGGAACAGAATTTTAACACAGTTCACACAGAAATTATAAGATGATGAAAGCATTTCGCTGAAAGGTTTCCAAGCTGCTTCCTGGTGAAATATCTTTAATGTATCTATCAAAGTCTACCTGATGAAAAACACTTTGTTCGCCCAAGTGTTTGCTGAGGTGTATTAAAGATATGTAAATATGAAACAGGCTTGCGGTTGAGTTCTGTCATCATTTTATTTTTTTCACTTTCATGTGTCAAGCTTTGGTGTAAAATTGTTCTTTTCCTCTGTGGTCATGACGAAAATGCAAAATATCTGAAAACTTAGCTGTAAGTGCTCTCACCAGTGATGAGTGAGAAAGACAGCCAGCGAGGCTGCTGACAATAGAGCTGATGCTTCAGCATGTGTGTGTGGCTGTCTGTGTGTATGTGCCTGTAAGTGTGAGACATATTGTGCAAGTGTATGTGTAACCGATGCCCATTTGAAAGCCGGGCGCTAGTCTTTCGTCCTTGAATCGCCAATTAACAAGGGCCCATTTAATTGCAGTGGTTTGGGAGGGCATACAATTACCACTGGAGCTGAACCAAGCTAAACACACACACACACACACACACACACGCACACACAATTCTTCTTAATGAGCGGCACTATCAGCTCTCCTTTCTTCCTCTCTTTCATTTGCATTTTGTTCACTCTCTCCTGCCTGCCTCCCTTCACCCTCCCGTCTGCTCTGTCGAGGCGTTTAGATTAAACTCCTCCTGTCTTCTTCCTCTTCCTCACTTTCTGTCCTGTGATGTTTCCTTCAAAACTGTTTACACACCTCTCTTCCTCTCCTTGTTTCCTTTGTCCAAAATGTTGCATCTAACCCTCTTCTCCTTGTTTTTCTTTAATTCCCATGTATTTTTTTCCCTTCTTTTCTTCCTTCTTTCACCCTTTAAACGCCTCATTTCTCTGATTACATGTCCTTCTGCACCTCTCATTTCTTTCTTTCATCTCTCATCACCTCACTTTTTACTGCAGTGAAAGTGGGGAGTTGAAAGACATATTTAACTGTGCAAAGAATCACGAGAAGCATGCACACAAACATGTATTTACACATAAATTATTGGGTTTTATTACTTATGTTTTCTGTTCAATTTCTCCCAACATGTCAATGAACATGTAACTGCTTTGACTTCTGACTGTATTCATAACTTTTCCTTGTATTTCTCTTTTTTACACAGGTTCTTTTAAAGGCATGTGCAAGCAGATAGATCACTTCCCAGAGGATGCTGACTATGAGGCAGATGCTTCAGAATATTTCCTACGTGAGTCCTAACATCAGTACATCTGTCTATATTCTCAGAACATATTATATGTTTTCATCCATTTTTTCATTGATTTTTTCTTGGTCTTTTATCCATAATTTTTAGTTCTTTCACTTCACTACTACCTTCTTGAAATTCCCCATTTTCAATGACTATATCAAAATAGTTGCAACTTCACCACTAAATGCCACTAAATCCCACACACTTATTGAATCCTATGTGCTATATTTACTGAAAATGACCATGCTATGTCATCAGAGATTAAGGAAACATGAAAAATTGAAATTGTAGCTTCTTGACACAATACTGCAGCCAGTATGTTCTCCTTTTGAAATTTGAAATCCAGTCCGGACGGTCTGTTTATGTTTTTGCTTGTTTGGTTTCACCCACTACCCGTGTCAACACTCCGGGATGCCATATATGAAACAAATTTGGCACAAATACAGTGTGCTACAGCCATGGAAGAAAGTGAGCAAAGGGGACTCTCAGCAGGCTCTCAGTGCAGGAGGCGGACACTGTTTTCTGGGGGTTATTGCTCTGAAGAGTTGGTAGGGTGGACTGGCCAGGTCGTGGTGACTTTTCCACATATAAAGTTGTCAAAACACCACTACCACATTACTGTTGTGTGGGTTGAAGTGTGAGATGTTTCTATTTTCGAGAATTCTACTGTGGGTCTTGAAGGGTGTTTATTTGTGCTCAACGTAACTCAATGATAGGAGAGCTGGGATGAAAAGTTGAAGGTGGAAGAGGGGAGGCATAGATTAGTGAAGATGAGAAACAAGAGAGCAGTGTAAGGTGGAGGTCCTCAGGATGAGGGGTAGAAGGTAGAAGTCAAGGGATGAGGAGCCGGTTACTGAGGTCTCAAGAAAGAACGATGAAGTGTTTGAAAAGACCAATTCTAGGAGGTGAAAGAGTACAGAAGGAGAAGGTGGTAGGAGAAGGCAAAAAGACAAGGAGAAGGGAAGGTTAAGGAGGTGAAGGACAAGGAGTAGGGTACCAGTGCAGTGCTGTTGCTCTCCCAGCGGCTTGCCAATTAGGACACTTTCTTCTATAAATACTCCAGGCTCTGCTATGTGGGTCACACCTCTCCTTCTTCCTTCCATCCATCCCTTGCCTCCTCCCTCTTGCTTTCCATCCATCTGTCTGTCCATCTCCACCGAGGCCTGCACGCCTGTCTGACAGCTGGTGGATGGAGGCCATGGGGTGGAGCAAGGCAATGATGAAGGAGAGAGGCAAACAAAGTTGGTGCTAAAATCAACTTGAATTTTTTTTTTAAGAAAGTTTCTTAAAGTTTTAAGCAAGTTTGATTTGAAAAAGACTGCACCAATTATTTCTTAATTATTTTTGTTGTGTGACAATTTCAACAATTCACAGTAAAAAAATGACCTGCAGTCATACATTGTGTCTTGGTTCATGAATTCTGAACTGTGTTGGGCTTCTAGGCGAGGTGTGATGCCTAAAGGTCCTTAAGGACTGTCTGAGTGGGTTTCCTATAGAGGACAGTATTGCTGCTTGTTGTCACCCAAAAACATACCCACTCAGACAAATAATTCCCAACGGTGATGAGACATTGATCAGTTAGTATCCTTTTCAGCTTTGTGGCCACTGAAACAGCCATCGCCAGTTTTGGAGGGGAAGACAGAAGCTGCTATTCGTTTAAAATGTACTGTGTTTTCTCCACATGAACCACTGATTACTTCTTTTTATTGTGCATTGCCATGACAACCATTTGAAATATCTGTGCACTTAAGCTCGGGACAAACCTAAGGACTAGCTTAAACCTACAAAGGCTGAATAAACTACCCGTAAAGATCGTTTCCATCATTTTACACAGATTTTTTCAGCTTTTGACAGTCAGGAAGGAGTATAAACCATCTTACAACTGAGTAAAGACACTAAACATGAACAACCGGTCAGTAAGACCTTATCCAGACCAAATCTTTCCATTATTTGAGTGTGGGTAGTGGTGTAGGCCACAGGGGGTCTCTGCAAAAAACACAACAACCTGCACCAAAGAAGTTGGGCCAGATTTAACTTTTGGCAAAACGCAACATGACATCTCGCTGCAGCAGCCAATCAGGCATTCAGAGCAGTCAAACTCCTACACAGTCAGCCTGAAATGTCACTGAAAGCGAACTGAGTTCAAGGACTAAAGTATGACAATCTACCTGTTGTACTCTGGCTTGATTTGTTTCATGAACCCAACTTGTCTGCAGTCTACGCTGCAAAATAGTGACACAAAGAAGTTTCCTTCGGTTTGTGTCCGATGGTTCAAGAGAGAGAGAGAGAGAGCATTAGTTGAGCGACATAGACAATGAATGAGAGTGACGGAGCGCCGGTATTGAGGAAGCCGGTTAATCAGCGAAATAAAATGTTATTTTCTGTTTATTTCATAGCTGTTACATTCAGCACCAATAAACACTAATGCTAATGAGCTATTTAGCCAATAAAGACCATTTTGACTAGGAATGGTTGATACGTACAGCATGTATTTCAACATTGCTGCAGCAGGTCCGGACCATAATTGTATGTGAGTGTGACCATTTGAACAAATTGTCCTTCTGTTCTTATTCTGTTTTGATGAGCACCGCTTTTGTGGATTGTAATTTTCAATGATACGGTAATCAAAACTCATTCTACTGTTGCACTGTAAGTCACTCTAAATAACAGCTAAATTTCTAAAATGACAATGTAAATGCGGACGATGATAAACTCTGACAGATGGAAATGATGCAACATTTGTTTATCACATACACATTCCCACCTGGGAGCTCCCCAATACAACCGCAGACACTTACAAGTGGCCCCTGAGAGGCTCGACTGGACTGGTTGAGTGCCTTGTTATACAGTAGCTGAGAGAGGGGAGACCACTGATCTTCCCAACCCTCTACAAGGCTCAAATGTTGATTCTTCAATTCCCAGGCTGCTGCCAACTTGAATTCCAATCATATCATTTCACAAGCCTACGATAATGATATGAAAAAGATTGTCAAGGAAGCTTAGTGAAACAACAGCACTCAGTGTTTGTTGAATGGTGGGCCCCTGATATCTTCAGTACAATGGTAGGTGATCGCCTAAAACAATGAAATCAGCTTTTTCACGTAAGCTCTATCAATACCTCCACCTCCATAAACAAACCATATGACTGAATTCGTCATGGTATGGTCACGTTTAGCCAGCCAAAACTACATGGGTAGGGAAATATTGTTGACATGGTTAAAAAAACATTCCATTGTCACTTGTCAAGTGATATTTAATAGTTATAATTGACAAGTTGTCAAATATGGTAACTGTATGGTTTGATGTGCCGTTGAAGTCGAGTGATGTAGTATAAAGAATGAAAAAAGTCTGCATATTGGTGGAGTCTGATGTGGGTGAGTGAATGTACGAACACAGGACCTTTACCCAGAAGACCACTGTAAGTAATGCAACTTACGTTACTTAATCCATTCACCACACCACCCGAACCTCCTCCAATATGCAGATTTTCTCACTTGCATTACGTTACATATGTACTTTTTTTTAACTCAAACCAAAGTAGCTTTTGTGTCTAAATGTCATTAAATGTTTCTCTCCAAGCTTTATTTTGCTTTAATTTGTAAGTCTAACCACAGATTGCGTATTTATTATTGTTAACAGAGCCCTGCACATGCAAAGCTGATGCTAGAGGGCCTAGCATCCTAGTCTGAAGCACCACTGACCGAGTTGCCGTTTTTAATGAGTCGGCACTGAGAACGTGTTCACCAATTGATGGTAGAAGACCTTTCGTTTGGCCATGTTAACAGTTATGCTTTCAAAAGTGCTTAAAAAAATCAGATCATTTTTTTGTCAAGCTATAATGCATCCTGGATGATGGTCTTCTTGTCAACTGACAACACCTGCTGCAACATCACTGACTGGGATGCGTCCATAAATCAGTGCGGCACAGCATTGGTCTCTGGTCCTGTGTTGTTATTTAACTGCTTCAGAATCAAACTGATCTAAGAGGTTAAATAAGTGCAGCGGCCTTTCCGTTTTAATGGGAAAAATCAATTTCCTCAAATAGCTTAAACCCATTTCTGGAGGAGAAAGACATAATTGTCACAATTCATGAACAGTCTACCATTTAGAGCAACAAAAACAGCAGTAGAATAATATCATATGGTGGATGAAAGTTGTCATTCATTTTGGATTCTACACTCTGTTTCTCTCTCTCTCTTCTTTCTCTCTTTCCCCAAGAGTCTTTTCAATCTCTCTGCCTCAGTCTCTCACTCTCTGAGCCATCTCACCCCGCCACCCCCACCCTCCACTCTCGCTGGGTGAATTTGTACATGTGGTTATGTAAAGGCAAGCAGTCAGCCTTCCTCCTGCAGCAGTACTATCAGCCGCAGCCACACAGAGAGAGGACAGAGCCACCACCCCAATCTTTCACTACAGCATAACATAGAGGACAGGGCTTACAGTTTATCATGCTCCTGTACCGATGTGAACCAGAGAGCAGAATCATGTGAAATTGGAGTGATTAATGCATAAATAATATGCATCGACTTAACTAATATCTGAGTGAATCCGAATGGATCACAGTGTCTGATAACATGCTATGTCACTATGTCACAGTGGGAGAAAACATTTCAGGGAATCTGTAACATATGTAAATGATTTATGTTATTAATGCAATATTTTTTATGGGGTGGGGGACAGCTACAGAATGCTTTATTGTTGGTGCACTGGATGAAAATAGCACTTTGAATCGTTTCTATAAATTCATCTTTGAAGCATCTAAAAAAAAGTATTTTTTAATTTTTTATTTTTAGTTTTCATGAATATACATTTGTTCTTAGGGCATTATTATCATATTGCTACCATTTCTGACCACAGCTGCTTGTTAATTGATAGCCCATAATGCTGCTGCTGCTGCTGGCATTTCGTGAATTGTGTCTCATTTTCCTTGGGCCTCCTTCGAATGAGGTCTCTTTATTTTAAAATTTGATGTGCATGTGGGGCTTAGGTAGGTTTTCTATGGGTTCATTTTGAACAAATGAAGACCTCTAATTCAGACTAAGATTTATTTGGGAAATATTTGGCTTCTGGCTGGGAGTAAAAAAAAATATGCATTTCAA
The DNA here is from genome assembly GCA_033000465.1 of Sciaenops ocellatus. Lineage (NCBI taxonomy): Eukaryota > Metazoa > Chordata > Actinopteri > Sciaenidae > Sciaenops > Sciaenops ocellatus. The sequence goes on from CP136867.1 coordinate 19,426,255, forward strand.
AATCACAAACTAACACAATTTTACAACAGTCCAAAATCCTGTATTGACCATCAATGACTCTACACCAAACAGCATGTTTCCTCATTCATTTCGACGAAACAGGGACGGTTCCCTGAAAATAAAGATGATACAAGGACATAACATTCACCTCAACCTGCTGAGACTCTGATGTCCTACATAAGCCCGTTTTTGATGTATAGTCTAATGTCCATCATATCTCTTGCACTGCCTGCTATTATTGCACATGAACTCACGTTGTCCTTGAAACCTGAGCTGCTATTTGTTTTATCATAGATTTAGATGACAGTCACTACAAATCCACTGTACTCACAAAGGAAATCATATTAACTTCATCTTTTACTTGTTTCCTCACTTGAATCACAATTCTGCTTTAATGAATACTGATGAAAGAAGAAGTGTGTGTTTTGGAGTTATGACCAAGAGGTGTCTATGGTCAAAGAGCTATAAAGAACTACGCGTATTTGGGGTTTCATTTAAATTATGCGAAGTGCACAACACTAGTTAACACTGTGTGTGTAACAGAATAAATTTAGGATAGTAGTGGCTGTGTGTATGCAGGGTTAGATGGAAAGGGTGTGAAGTACACAACACACAGTGTGTGAAAGTGTGTTTTTGTAGGTGTGTGTGTGTGTGTGTGTGTGTGTGTGTGTGTGTCGTATCATGCATGGAGCCGTTGAATGGGATTAGATATGGCTAACAGCTCAGCTCTGGCCCTAACTGGCTTGAACAAGGCACAGTCACACACACACATTTGTACTTGTATATTTGTGAGGACCTTCACTGACAAAATGTATCTCTTAGCCCATAATCTCAACCATTACAACTACTGCCTAACTACAACCCCAATGAGTGATGCAGGGTCTTTTATTTAACAGTAACTTGTGGAGGTAAAGAAAAGAGCTGCTAGCTGATGTAACTATAGATGTTCAGCTTTAAAAAAACCTTTGCAAATGTTTCTTAAACATAGGATGCACACAATGTGTTTTGGTGAGAATTTTTTTTACAACACAAATTTAACAGGAAATGTGTTAGTAAATACCAGAATGTAAAAAAAAAAAAAATTACAACTACATTCTGTGCAGTCAAAGATGTGTTAAAGGGAATATTGCAAAGGAATGTGTTACATTCAAGAGTTCACACAATGTTGATAACTAAGTAAAATAAAAAGTTTTCAAATCTGGCATCTGTGGAAACATTCCTGGAAAAAATCCTGTATTATCATTTCTTCCTTGTCTTTACTAAAAGTATTTAACTGGCGAAACACAAGCTGACTTTTATTCTCATGCCAGGACATGCAATGTGTGTGTTTGTGAGATTAACTGCTTTCGTTCACCTACAAATCAAGACAATGGTCATTTTCAGCATTTTTACAGTGGATTTGACAGTTGTTATTCATAATAATATTAATATTGGAAGGAATGATTGAACAAGAAGGAGCGGTCACAGTGAACTGTTAGATGTAAAGCTATAGGTGACAGGCTGCACACCTCCAACTTCTCAGCCAGGGCCGCTGCTAGCCAATTTGGTGCCCTGAGCATAATTGCCATCTTGCCTATAGTAGACTGATGATGCACATTACAGAATGGATTCATAATAACATTTAAATAAAATATTCATCATTATGATCATCATAATTATAATTGTTAACCATGTTCCTGTCCGAGCACAGGGGAGATGCTGTCTCCTGGGGCCAAAGTGCACGTCAACTTCGGGGTCAACCCCCTTCACTTTTTTCAGCAGTGGAATAACACACAAGCTCCGGCTTTGGCTTTTGAGACATGACACGACTATGTGTAACTTTCCCATAGACATCAAGTGTCTCAAAATTAACACAAAATACTTGAGTACAGTATTTGAGTATATATGCTTAGTTACTTTACACTAGTGGCCTTAAACCAAAACCGACTGTTTTCTTGAGGACTGGCTAAGCAGTCCTCATTTCACAAAAATGTCCTCATTCATACGGTCTATGAAAACACAAAAACACACACACACACACACAAACGCACATAGAGTCCTGATTTGCTCCGTACACGCTGAAGTGGAAGCGGTGCGCAGTCTTGCCATTGCTATAATTAGACCTCTGGATCCTCGTACATAATGCTAATACTCTGGATTGGGAGGAGACGTATGATGTCACCCACCGATGACGTCATCCAGCTTGCTGATGTCACTGCAGCTATTTTTGGGAGCTGAGTTGTGACATGGAGGCATATCACGATTTACATGAGTAACACGGTATGATAATGACTGGCAGGCTGCACAAGCAGTGTGCAATATTCATACAAAAACATATATGTCCAGTGGTGGTGGTGTGTGTTCATGCTTAGATTTTTCCTTCTTACCCTCTAAATAAGATTTGTTTGTTTGCTAAAAACAATTCTACTGGTGAACACATCTGTTAGCTTTACATGGGCGCACACACACACACACACACACACACTCATGCAGTGAGTTATTCCCCTGTAGCTGGTTTGCCAAGTTCCCACTACCACATGTTCTTTGCTGCTGGGCTCTCCCACGTGGGCGAACTGTGTGTGTGTGTGTGTGTGTGTGTGTGTTAGAAGTTAGATGAGTGTGTGTGTGTGTGTCAGAGAGAGAGAGAGTGAGCAGATCGTTCCTGCGTGGGTAGTGTACAGTGTGTATGGGAAACACCCCACTTTGGAGCAGGAGAGTGAGCAAGTGAGTGGGTGGGAGGCTGATCGATGAGTGTGTTCACTTTGTAGCTTGTTGAGCTGATGCGTGCGTGTATGTGTGTGGCAAAGTAATGGTGCACTGTACTGTAGTTTGTGTGTATATATTAAAGTGTGTGTGTGTGTGCGTGTGTGTGCGTGTATATAGGTGTGTGTGTGTATGTGTGAACCCAGGGAGCTCCCATGGTGGTGTCCACCCCCGCCTCTATAATTCAGCCACAATTACAAGGCTCTCCTCTGCCGCAGCTAATGAAACCATAAGTCAGCCAGACACACACACACACACACAAGGATATAAACACACACCACTGCAGCAGAACCAACCAAGCAGTGGGAGAAATGAAGGGAGGGTGAAAGTGTAACAGAGAGAATGAAAAAGGAAAGAGATTTGAGAGAAGGAGGAAGGAAAGACACAGTTTTGGTTTGTGTGTGTAGGTGTGTGTGTGTGCTCTACCTTCTGTCTGTGTATTGTTTAAGAACCATAGTGCCCAGTTAGATACTGACTCACATGGCACAAAGATGACAGAATGTCACACACAGTGTTGCATAACTTTTTTTTTTAAATTTGTACAGAGATTCAACTGGAAAAATAAGCAGAAAAAAGAAAGAAAGAAAAAAAAAGCTTTCAGCATCAGCTTCTTACCACCTGTGTATATGGTTACATGCAATTATTCCAATGGACCAAATTCAGTTCGATTTAGTCATATAGCTCCAAATCATAGTTATCTGATGACACTTCCTATATAGAGCAAGTCTAGACCACAAACTTAATGATATTATTTACAGAGACTCAACAATTCCCACCAAGAGCAAGCAGTTGATGACGGTGGCAGGGAAAAACTTGCCCATCGCTCTCCGTACAGTTACATCATGTCAATATCACGTTTTGCCTTGCCTGGGTGTGAAAAATAAAGGGTGGACCAGCGTGTGTACTACATGCTTTGGCGTGATACCAGGTTGGTATTTTAGGAGCATTGGGCATTCGGAGAAATAGGTGTTTGTTTTTGGGATAATGAGCTTTTGGTCCAATTTCAGACTACTGAGGTTTCGGAATAATGGGCAGTCCCCGTCTGTGTATGCAGGTTATGATTTGTGAGATGAAAAGTTACACAGCTGATGAATAGTTATATTTATGATTAACTGTAGGCCTATTGGAATATCATTAGCAACAGTGCCGTTACCATCAGCTGTCCTTCTGGATAATTGTTTCAGTATTATGGGAAGCCTTCCTAATTCTCTTCTAATTCAAAATAGCATCCGTAAAACAAAAAGTTCTCCACCACTGCATGGTCCGATAGGGAAACATTGCAAGGATATTACAAATCATTTACATGCAGATAATTAGCAGGCAGATAACCAGTACATGGTGTACCCTCCCTCTTTCTTAATAAGAGCTAGAGTAACCTTGATCCCCCTGCAATCCTGTGCAGGATAAATGGTTACAGGTGGATGGATGCAGATAATCAACTGTTGATTCCTTTGCTAGTAATGCTCGCTTATTGCTTTCAAATTTCATGACCGTCCTCTGACATAACTGAGCAATAATATCTGTAACTGCGTTATTGAAACTACACTGGTGTGAAATATAAATTTGCAGACCTGGGGTTTATAAAATAACAGTTTTGACGAATAGTCCTGACTTAATAAGTATTATACTGCAGTGGTTTTGCAGTGACTACTGATACTGCTTGACAAACACACACTCTGCTAATAGATTTGGCTCACACATTGACAATAACATCATCCTGTTAATAAATCTTAACGCTTCTGAAAATTATTGAAATAAAATGAACCAGTAACCAGTACAGTAACAAAGGATGTACCAATGTTTAGAGGAAACGTGATGTGTCGCGTAACTGACACATGTAGATGCTGGGAAATACAACCGAGTCATAACTATATCTACAACATAGACTATCTATACTCATGCATGTATTATGAAGATATCATATACAGGATGTCATATTTGATTTGTTCAAATTTATAGCAAATTTATTAGCTAGCTATTTAAGAAAAAGCATTGCAAGTCTTTGTACGTTTGACTTGCTAAATTTGTGCTGAGTGCTGAGGCCGGAAGTTTACAGAGATAATCCCACAACCAGGAAGTCAGAGGTTCAATCCCCACAGCAGCCCCAAGCAGCCTCGACAAACTGAACACATACTGTAGATGTCTCCTCACACTGCTGCTGCTGCTGCTGCTGCTGAAGCTCGTTCACTGTCAACTCACCTCTCTCCATCTCTCTGCCTCTGTGTGCTTGGTGGCAGGGTGCGCCTGAAGGCCAGCGCATTTGGTTAAAAATTCTTCTTTTAAACTCCCTGCCTTCTGCTTAAAGCCCTAGTGCAGAGAGGAACGGAGAGAGGGAGGAAAGGGAGAGAGAAACTGAGATTGCCTGAGGCGAAGCAGCTTCACAGAGAAATGAAGACCTTGCTTCTCTTCTTCTTCTTTTTCCCCTTCTGCTTTCATTACTTTTTCTTTCATATTCTTTTTTTTTCTTTTCTATCCACTTTCATCCCTCTATCCCCACGTATCAGCCTATTTCCCACCACACTTCCCTTTTTGTTTATTGTGCTGTACTTATACTGTACCTCTGCTTAAAGTAGAGGTCTAAACAGTGAATATTCTGTTAGCTTTGATGACTTAATGCATTTATTTCAGGAAATAAATGTAGGCACTAAGATATATTTGTATCTAACAATCACTTGAGTTTAGAAGTTAAAACTTGATCAACAAAATGATCACAAAAAATATTATTATTATTATTATTATTTTTTGTAATAACACAGTCCATTAAATTCCAAAAAATGAAATGCAATCAAAATTACAAAATTAAAAATTGAAAATATTGGGGCAAAAAATGTACACAGCCACAAATTCATTAAGCATATTCAGCATTTCCAGCTCGAATCAACACCAAATTACTCTCGTAAAATCAGCCCTGCTACAAACTACACTGTGGTGTACTGTGTGTATTAACATCTGTATGCCAAATTGCCATATTTTAAGGAAATCATCCAACATGTAATAAAGTAATCATTGACAATGCAACTATACTGTAATTACAGTTATTATTACAAAAAAAAAACCCAAAAAACAAAGCTCCCATGAAAATTTGGGAGCACTCATGGATAGTGCTTACAGAAAATGTTTGTTACTGGCTAAAAAAAAGAAATACTGAATAAACAATGAACAATGACACTAAATAGTTTTTTTTTTGAATGAAGTTTTGTTACCTCCTGAATAAAGTCCTGATTATATTTTGATTTTCTATAAACCTCTTTGTCCTTTCCCTTAAGCTTTAGCTTCAGCCTTCATCATGACAGACCACTGAATTAACATAATATCATGTTTGCATCAAATATTTTATTTTAAGACGCTTCTGCAAGATGTCGTGTTCAACAAACTCTCACAGCTAATGTTATAGTAAGTAGCTAGCTTGCGACAACAGATGTCAAATTTGCCAGCAGCATTTGACAATTCAGCTGAAAAAGCCAAATTCAGTCATAAAAATGAGAAAGCCTATTTTTATCTCCTCTCTGAAGTCAAGGACACATTATTTAAAAAAAATACTATGACCTTCAGGTGCTTAATGTGCCACTGTTGTCGCTGTAAACGGCATATGGTGTGTGCTGAAATCTAAAGCTTGACAGGTGTAACAACAGCACAGAAGGCGGACAGAGCTTAGGAAATGGTCAATAAAAATTTGATTACAAAACACAACCTTGCTGCCATATACAGTATTACGTGTTCTCCAGGAGAGAATATACCCTGTGTTTGTCTCTTAACATCAGCAGTGTGTTCACCTCTAGTGAGCGATAAATCAAATGTAGCACAGGTGTGTGTGTGTGTGTGTGTGTGTGTGTGTGTACAAGTGTGTAATCAGAGGCATTTCCGCTTACTCTGGGAAAAAAAAGATGTGTGTGTGTGTGTGTGTGTGCGTGTGCATAAATATGTGGCTGGTATGAGGGGCTTTCCACCTTGAAGACAATTTACCCTGACAGCACATGTCAATGAAGAAGAGGAGATGGGGTTAAAACAAATACGATGGAGAGAGAGAAGGAGGAGGAGAAGGAGGGGAAACTTGGTGCAGTGCCAACTCTGAGGTCACCTTAATATTTGATCTGCTTCAGTGAATAGAAGCATCACAGTACACAGAGAGAGGTACAGGGATGGAAAGAAGAAAGTGAGAAAAAAGAAAGTAAAAACAGAAAAGGGAGGAAAAAAGAGATGGACAGTTATCAAGGACAAGCACGAGCAAGTCTTTCTTTCATCAACAGCCATTTTTAGGTGCCCTTGAGCAAGGCAGTAAAGGCAAAAAGTCTTATTTTACTAATTTTATCCATCATTTCTTTTAGTCAGGATAACATTGTACTGTGGGAACACACACTTCACCAAAGTTTGACAGAAGATGATCACACAGGTTTAGCCATCACCTTTTTTTACCTGAAATGTTGGTTAAAAATCCCTCGATGCATAGAAAAACAATGCTCAAACATCTACAGTAAATACAGCGTGTCAAAGTTGAACCAGAAGGTAAATTATTATTTACATTTACATTAAAAATCTGACCTAGATCTGTCTGTGTTCCTTGTCCCACCATACATTTGTACTCTGATGAGTGCAATAATAATATTGCAAATGGAAACTACAGAAAAAAACATACAAGTTGTGATAAAAGGGAAATAAAATGGAACCGTGATTGTAGTGCAATCTTCAACCTGCTGCATATATTACTAACCTCATTTATAAAAGGTGTTTCATAACAGACATCAAACTGTCATCAGTGAACATTATTTACTTAATTAATAAAGTTGAAGATTAACTGACAAACCTGATAAATATTTTTCAATAGCAGAGCACTGAACCGGAAGTTTTAAAGGTTCAAAATACTCCACACAGATGGACGTAATGATATTCAAAAATGTTTTTGTCTTATCTGTTTGTGTTCTTGCAAAGAATGAGAGAGACCTGGGGACAGGGAAAAGGAAGGATATGATATCAACAAGCAAAGCAGATTTATGCTGGGAACTGTATTGGCATGAAAACCACCAAAAGTTCAGAAATGTGACATTGGTCGCCTCAGAAACCAGATCGAGCTCCGTGACCACGGTAGCACCATGACAACCCCAAGGCCAATCAGCAAATCAGCCACGAAGAGGGCAAACAGACAGACAGCTGATGGACAGACTGATAGAGGAGGGAAAGAGGACAGACACAGAGATGGAGTGATAGTGCAATGGAGAGTGGCTTGATGGATAGAAGGAGACACACTGCACAATGGAGGAGAGATCTTTGATACACAGTCAGGAGAAAAAGGGGAAAGGTTCATGCAAGTAAATATAATATAATAATATCAAAGAAGTATTCAAGGTACAGTATCATATAGTGCAGAAACTGAAAGACCTTTAAAGGATCATTACACTGATACAGAGAGAGAAGAATTGCATTAAATGAAATTACAGGCTCCCTGAAATGTGTAAATAAAGAAGGTTGTGGTATAGTACGCTTTGGAAAATGTAAATATTTTTGCCATTCCATCCATATCATCTATCATTCGGTCATTCAGCTGCCATACTATCTGTAATAATAATATATTTCTGTCCTGTGGTGATAATTATGACAATGTCAATATTTTTTTGTGTGTGTGTGTCCAGGCGCCGTACGAGCCTCAAGTATCTTCCCCATCCTAAGTGTGATCCTGCTCTTCATGGGGGGGCTGTGCATCGCTGCCAGCGAGTTCTACAAGTCACGCCACAACATCATCCTCAGCTCCGGCATCCTCTTCGTCTCCGCAGGTACGGATGGAGGGAGGAGAGGGTGAGGGGAGGCGAGACTGGAGGAGGGTGGCAGGATGAGCAGATGTCAAAGTGTGTGGGGGGAGAGGGAGGAAGGATGATTCGGGAAGAAGGGAGAAGAAATTGGGGTGAGAAAATTTGAAGAAAAAGGACAGTAGAAGGAAGAGGAAAGAGAGGATGAAAGAAAGGACAAATGGAAGTAGAAAAAAAAGGAAGAACAAAATGAGGGTAGAGGTGTATTGGATGTACGTTAGAAAAAATGATGGAAGGCATCTTTAGAAAATCAATTTTCTTCTGGAATCAACATTTGGGTCCTGTCAAATGAATGGATGGAAACTGAAACAAAACTGGACAGAGGAGAATACAAAGATGTTATCCTTAAACCTGCACTCATACATTTTTTGTTCGGACATTTGAGGGCAGCACAACAACACTGACATATTGGCCATCACTTCATAAAGTTGATAGGTGTGATAACTGTGGCTTATTCACGCGCCATACAGGCATTTAGCATTTATTTGGTGTCATGTTTCGGAACATGAAGTAAGTTCAATGTTTCATTTAGCTGTTTTGTTTCTACCAACTCCTGAGGGAAATATCTGGCTTTTTGACCGCTAAATGCTCCACTATGTTTACAAGCCAGTCAGTAACCTTGTCTGTCTGTTGATTGGTGCTTTGCAGGCAGTGTACAGAGTCTTTAGAGCTTTTTCACTTGAAAACATCTGTCTACTGTGGCCAAAAACAGCATTACGATAGTGTTCAGAGTGAACCAGAACAGTTTTAGTTTTGTTTTTAGTTTATTTGACAGTCCACAATAATAATATTGAAAAAAATGCCAGAGTTAGCCAGAATGCCTAATTTTCCTCTGTAGTCCCCAGGCAGGCAAGTTGAATGCACAACAGACGTCAAAGAATAAAAACATTGAAAATTCAATCAGCAATAAAAGCAGTGGAAAAAAAAAACGCAAGCACTGCGAGCCTGCACTACATAATCTACATAATCATAAAAGTAGTTGTTGCAGGCCATAAAACAACGAGCTGAAAGGTGCAAAAATGCTGCTTGGTTTGTCATTAAAAGCAGCACAATACACCACACACACACAGTCATTTGATCCATTGTTAATATAAAAATAAAAAGATTCATTAGAGCAGCTTTAATGTCAGAATACAAGACATGAATAAAGCTGCAATTAAGGAAAAACTCTATCATGAGTGACCCCTCCAACTCTAAAAATAGAAGGACGTGGACACTGTTACTCATTGGTGTATAAAAGAAACAAAAACGACGCACTGAGGATGTGGAGACAGAGCTGATAGAAGAAACAAACAAAGAGCTGAAAATGAAAATGTCCTGTTTTGGAGACAGCCAAAGCCACGATGGTGCTCGCTGACCACCAGGTGATGTGTTGCGTAGCGCTTGACGTTGTGTGTGCTATACAACAATCGCCTCAGGACGAAGCTAGGGAGACAAAGATAGCACAGGTTGCCATTTTGCGAGAGCATTTTTGTGTTTTTCTGCGTGCATGCGTGTGTTTGTACTCTGGTTCTAGGCCATGGCCTACTGTGCTGCGCTAGATAACTAGTTCCCCTCCAAGTCAGAAGTGAGAGATGCAGTTCTCTCTGTTTCTCTCGCTCTCTTTCTCACTGTGTCTGTCTCTTTCGCCCTGTTGCTAGGCTAAGAGGAGGCCACTGGGATTACACTCTAAAAATAAGGTGTCCCTGATACTCTTCTGCTCTGATCCATCTCAATCAGGCCTCACACCTCAGTCTGCTTTTCTGTCTCTTTATACAGTATTGTTTATTTGCATATTTTTCCTGTCTGTGTGTCTGTCTGCCTGTCTCTCCACGTGTCTATTTCTGGCTACACACAGCCAGAGTGATGATGTGTGAGACAAGAGCAACATACGATCAAAAAAAGAGTGAGAAAAGGAAAGAGTGATGTAGAGAAAGGTGAGAGATGAGAGAGATTGGCTGCGAATTTGAACATAGTTGAGATGTAAGAAAGGCTGGGGAGGGTGAAAGATAAAGATAATAGTGACCATGTGTTTTTCCATTAAACCACCTGTACCTGTTGGTAAAATCAGTGCTTCTGCTCAGACTTTGATGGATCAGTCAACCACGCTTACATTTTTAGAGTGTATTTTTTCAGCTGACAAAGATAATAACTGTGATAACTTTGGTTGTTTAGTGTGTGGGCCCACTTGAGTAACAATTATATTGTATTTTAGTTTCAATCTTTTCTCTCTCCCTGTTTCCCTGTCCCAGGCCTGAGCAACATCATAGGAATCATTGTGTACATATCAGCCAACGCTGGGGACCCTTCCAAGAGTGACTCCAAGAAGAACAGCTACTCCTACGGCTGGTCCTTTTACTTCGGTGCCCTCTCCTTCATAATGGCTGAAATGGTGGGTGTGCTGGCTGTACACATGTTCATCGACCGCCATCGGGAGCTGCGCGTGGGGGCACGAGCCGCTGACTACCTCCAAGGTGCGGCCATCACGCGAATCCCCAGCTATCGCTACCGTTATCGACGCCGCTCACGCTCTTCGTCCCGCTCTACAGATCCCTCGCACTCCCGCGAGGCATCACCAGTGGGCCTGAAGGCCTTCGGGACGCTGCCTTCCACCGAGCTGTCCATGTACACGCTGCCCAAGGGCCAAACGGGCACCCCGACAGCCACCTATAACTCCACGGAGAGGGACCACAACTTCCTGCAGGTCCACAACTGCATCCAGAAGGACCTGAAAGACTCAAGCGGCCACAGCAACACCGCCAATCGACGTACCACTCCTGTATGAAACTGATAGAGGGACCTCAGACACTAAAAAAAAAATCAGAGGGAATTTGGGGGGAGGCGGCAAAAGACAGATCAAGGTGTAAGGTGACGGGAAGAAGCTTAAATGGATAGATGGAGTCAGGGGTAAGCGACAGAAGGGAGGTTCTGAGCGCTCCACAGCACCTCAGATGATCACTGAGTTTCTGTTTAAAAAAAAGGAAACAGAGAAAAAATGCATAAAAAAAGAAACATGCATGATTTTCCCATCTACCATTGTTTAACAAGTTTTGAACATGTTTGTAAAGATTTGAAGGGGAGGATGGGGAAAGAGGAGTCGGGAGGGGGGGTGGCCGGTGGTTGTCTGTCTCGGGGCTGTGGAACCATGGAGTGCTGGGCTGGGCCAGACTGCCTGTTAAAAGGTGAACTTTATATTTTTTACTCTTCCTCAGTCTGACGAAAAAGGGGGCACAGTTGACCCTCGGCCCCGCCCATGATCCCTCCTTGCACTACCATCCCACAAGCCCCCAAACACGCACACACACCCTAACCTCCCTTAATCCCCACTCCTTTCTTTAGTTGCTGTATCTTCTTGATTTCATTCTTTATTCGCATTAATACTGTGAACCATTGCGGTGTGGGATTTTAGCAGGGAGCAATTCAGGCCGCAAAAAAATAAAAAAACAAAAACAACAAAAAAAAAAAACACATAAGTTAATATATGTATTGATTATATATAAATATATGAATATATATGTTAATAAATCATGACTAGACTTCCCTGGCGCAAAAATATCAACAAGGAAAAAAAAAGAAAACAAAGTAACCTACAAGTGAAGCTAAATCAAGTCGTCATGGAATCTAAACCAAGATGGAGGATTCATCGTGACTGGCTCATTTGACGGGCAAAGGCTTCAGCCTACTTGATAAACTGATATTGGTTAGTATTAGACACATCATCACATTCTTTTACAACGACAACAAAAAAAAAATCTTTTGGCCTTCCGCCGAAACCCTGGCAGCCATCGTTGTTCAGGGTCAACTAGAGGTGAAAAGCTGACTTTACTTTTTTTTTTTTTTTTTTTTTTTTTGCTCCATAAAGGAGCGGAGTGAAGAGAGAACTCTGGGTAATGGAGGATCTCTCTGCAAACTTGAAGAAGACTGTGGACATTGAAAAGTCACTACTGCCAAAGACACAAAGTAGTGCGTGAGAGAACATGGCTACCAGCGAGGTGAAGCTAAGTGACTCCAAAAAATTAAGAATTTACATGCATGCTAATCAAAATCATCCGATCTGCTTTTAAGGAACCTATGTTTTGAACAATTGAACAATGATACCATGTAAGGGCAGTGGGGTGACAAAGTAGAAATTAATGTTACAGTACTGTGTCTACTTCAATTTTACTTTACTTGTTTTTTTTTTTTGTTTTGTTATTTTTCTTTTTCTTTTGAGTGGGTAATTTGGGGTGGGGCTTCATTACGCTTGAAACAAAAAGAACAAACTTTGGAGAACGTATCAAGGCTTTTTTTAAACAGAAGAAAATCTTATCTTGCCTTTTCATTTCATTTTATTTTCACGGTTCCTTTGAACTCTTACACAGCCTTAGTCTCTTTCTTTGTCTCATTTTTCTTGTTCTTTGGTTTTGCGTTGTGTTGTTGTAAATGAGAATTTTAAAAAAGCGTAATGTCTTTCAAGGTGCCAAAACTGAATGATTCTGAACTTGGATGCATCAAGTCCTGATGACGAATAAAAATTGAACCCCCCCGTAGGGAACAGAATGAGTCTTTGTTTCATATCAAGTATCGTCGTGTTTGGTCCAGAACCAGAGTTCCAGTGTCAAGTCAGAGAAGGACCAGCGCCTTAGCCTAAGACATTTTACCAAGTAAGAGACAAAGAAATAGCAAGCAGGGTGATGGTGACTAGCACTGAATTCTTTGACAGACTGAGGACATTTTCACACCTATAGTTTGCTTGCTCTGGTCCAAAACATTAGTTCGGACTAAGGAGATCACGTTCATTCTGCTTGTTGGTCAGATGCGTCTGAGGCAGGAGCAAGAAAGTTAATACAGGAAGAAGGTCCTGTGTTCTGCACTAGTGAATATTTCTGTAAGAGAAACATTGCTGTGCAATTCAACATGGAGTAACGTCAGATCTAACATTTGGAAATAACTGTGATTATGCTAAATGGTCTTCGGGTAAACTTCTTGAAAATACTATAATGTTAACTGCACAGTAGGTGAGACTTCATTTCATTCTCAGGCTAGCTGCTAAGCCTACTACTATACACGGTGCGACAGTTTTCGTGCTCTGCTGCACCCCAGAATGCAAAGCGTGCCTGGCTACAGGAGCCGTTTAGCTAAACCTTGCAGAGTACCTTGCCAACATGGGACTTTGCCAACTTGGGACATATCAGGGTTGGATAACATTCGGACCACAAACAAACCGCTCCTGAGTTCCTTTGGGATTGTGCCGGGACCACCACAGCCCGTTGGTCCACACTAAAGTGTGATTACTGTAAATGCCCAGACTAATTTCACCAAGAGGGAAATCGAACCAGAGTCTATCTTAAGCAGACTAAAGGCACAGGTGTGAAAACACTCTTGAGAAGGTATGATCAGTAAGAGAATGTGGTACAACACAAGGCTTAGCCAAACGAAGCAAAGACAAAATTAGTCAGTTTTGATGATAAATGACGTGGTCCTTATATCAATACCATATAACATATCACACTGCATATTTTTTTCTGGAAACATTAAACTGGCCTGATGTTGTTGGGTTAGTAGTGGTTGAAAATGCAGAAGAGGCGAGACATCCTCAGGGTGCAAGCAGTGTGTACTGCAACATGTTGGTGGGCTTTATTAATACTGTTACACACTGTTTTTAATCCACGGGTAACATATGCTGTACAAGGAACACTCTGTCCTTTTTGTCTTTCTCTGCTTTTACTCATCCACTTATTCACTCTGTCATGTACTTTTTCACTCATTCATCCATTCACTCGCTCCATCTTCACATCCTTCTTCACTCATTCCCTCACTCTTTATCTCCCATTTAGCTCTCCAGTGGCTGGCTGACCTGCCGTTTCATCAGCTGTAGAATAAATGTCAAATTCTTCAACATCAGCCTCGACGTCCTGCTGCATGATACTATGTCTCTATGTGCTCTCTCTCTCTCTCTCCCTCTCTCTCTCTCCTTCCCTCTCTCCCTCCTCCCCTGGTGCGACGATCAAAGTGGCTGGCATGTCTCTCTGCAGCACTGCTGTGATCACTGAAGAGAGGCGAGCGAGGGAGGGAAGAGGAGGGAGGGAGGAGAGAGAACAGGGAGTGGAGCAGTCGGACGGCCTGATTCAAGCAGCATCACACTGCCCCCCTCTGGTGTGGAGGTACATAATGATTTTATCACGTCACTGTTCGAACTCGGTGACCTCTCAAAGTGCGTGGAACATAAATCTGTTAGCACCATGAATAGAGCGGAGGGTAAATTCAGTTGACTTTCTCATTTGCAGAACATGACTGACTTTCCTTTTTAAGATTAACATCAGTACGTTGATTGATATGCATTTGTGATTTGGGGTTTAATGCCGCAAGAGTGATAGACTTTAGACAGAATTGAATTATAATCAATAAGATGACACTTTTCAAGCCAAGAAATAGTCCAGCACACGTTTTTAATTAGTGAGCTAAAGAGAGTAGATTCATACCTGTTGACAGAGTGAAGCTAGCCGTTTCCCCATTTATATATTAAATATTTTAAGTGATGGGAACTATTCCTTTAAAGGTCCAGTATGATTTAGTGGCACCTAGCGGTTAAGTTGCACATCGCAACCGAATGAACACTCTCCCATGCCTCATCCTCTCCTTCCAAGCTTGTAAGAAAAACTCTGGCTGCCAAATGGACATTAAAAGCAAAAGGCCACGTCTAGATCAGTGTTTGGTTTGTCTGCTCAGGGCTACTGTAGAAAATGGCACTACAACATGGCGGGCTCCATGAAAGAGGACCCGCTCTCACTGTAGATATAAAGGGCTCATTTTAAGACAATGAAAACACAACAAATCTTATTTTCAGGTGATGATGCACTAATGAAAACATAATAATGAATATTGTATTCCATTTCGGCAAATAGATACTCTTAGACACTGGACCTTTAAGGGTAAATTTATACGATGATTGGAAATAATAATAAAATGATTGGAAACCACTGATTTAGTATACATTTGGGGTTGTTGTTTGTTGCAATTTACACTATACACTATAATCTGAAAGTTACTATTGAGCGCTAATATGAGTACCATAAACTAGCAACCTTTTTTTTTTTTTGTTTGTTTTACAATAAGTACCACAAATGAGGTTTGAAATTATGGCACAAAACAAAATGGGCATCAGGTTTTTGAAATAGCAGATAGGTAATAATGTGATTTAAAAAAATGTTTGTTGTTATGGAGGTGAGCTTAGAGGTGTCATGGCTGATTTTTCTTTCACTGCAATTCAGACAGGAAGGTAGCAGATCTGGGGGAACAGCTGCTGTGTCCTCCCTCACCTGCAATTAGCAAGCTTTTTAGGTCACGGACAGTTAGGGGCTATGGAACAAGCCATGCTTAGACACACACACACACATGCAGGCAGATACACACACCAAGCGAGATGGACCAAGGTTGAGGTCAATTCAATCAAATTACTACATTAATATGAGTTAGCATAATTTACAATTACGGTATAATGGTGTAATTTGGTCCTATCGCTGTGGGGCATGACTGATATGAACTGCAAAGGAACATGGGAAAAGGCACAGAGAACATCATTATTTCAAAACTATTAGTGTTAAGGACAGGGAACAGACAAAATAAGAGAGAATGTCACCAGACAGACAGACAAAGAGATGATCTGCGGGAAAAATGTCTGAGGAAGAGAAAAACAGCAAGTGCAGGTGTAAAATATGAACTGGAAATCTATGCTCTGTGCTCAGGCTGTGTCAAGAATACAAACCTGTGTTTGTTTGGGTGAGGGACATTGCAGTGAAATATGGCTGATATAAAACTTGATGTCCCAAAGCAGACTCAGACCTTGCACAGATATTATGTGTAGAGATGCACAGATATGTACACTATAGGCTAATTGCAAGTTGTCGATGTTGTAACGAGCACAGCAAGAATCATTTGTAAAAACAAATTGCACATATGGCTGCATGACATTTCCAGGTAATCCAAGTGTAAACAAATTAGGTTTAATCCCAACATAGTAATTAGTGTTTAAGGTGTTTACTTAACTTTTGGTATTTGTGGCAGCATGAGAGGATTTGGAATTCAGCAGCTCGGGCTCTGCTTTGATTAATTTATGATAATTGCTATGAACATCTACACTCATGATAATTGACCTGTCAATACCACATGAATGATAATTTATGTTTTAAAGCTGTGCTGTAGGTGTCTGTGGATGTTGGTTTACCTCACAGATGCATGGAAGCACCACTCCCAAAATGTATTGCACCATCAAGGATGCAATATCAAGCAACTGACACTTTGTATTCATTTTTCATGCAATGTTGAAACAATTACTCTGCACATCCATTTGTCCAAGTTATGATTGGTGACCAATCATGTGTGACACATGATTCCTAGCCTGTATACAGTACTCATTTGCAGTAATATTTTCAATCATGCACTAAAAAGTGTGATAAAAGCTCTAATAAGAACATTCAGAATGTCAATCTAGGACGCCCTTTTTATGAGGCTGAAATACATGCATGACACATTTTTATATGCCAAGCTTCCAACATGGTAACGATCAAAGCATGACCAGGCAAGCTGCTGTACGGCTGCACAAACAAGCATTGCTAACAAACGTAGCAGCACTTTTAAACTGAGTATGCTAATATTGATCTTAAAGGTCCAGTGTGTCAGTGGCAATCTAGCTATGTCGTTGCTGATTGCAACCCCCTCTCATTCACCCTGCCGTTTCAAGCATGTAGGAGAAACTAGGGTGGCAGTGGAACATGCAAAAACTGTAAAAGGCCCTACCTAGAGCTATTGTTTGTTTTGTTTATCTATTCTATGCCACTGTAGAAACATGACAGATCATCATGGTGGACTTTCAGTTGATTATACACTAATGAAAGCAGTGATATTATATTCAATTCCTGCCATATCCTGTGAATAGAGCCCCCTAAATGTTAGACACTGGACCTTTAAGAATGCGCAACCTTTTGTCTGTACCCGTTTCAGTCACTTGATAGAGCATGGCAGCAATATACTACAGTACATCTGTGCCCACTGGGGCCATGCATGATAAAATGCAAGCACTTGTATGCACCTTCAAATTACTTATAAGCGTCTACCTAATGGCACATGTAAGCATTAATATGTAAGGCATGAATAGTTTTTAAATATACATTAATGGGCTGCTGAGTACTGCAGAAAGTCCCTGTATTAGTTATTGTATTTCATACCATGAATGACATTCTCCATTGTTATAATCAGAGGTAACACAAATGCATCCCCAATATGAATTTATTTAAACTATGGTCTGCATCAGTGATCTTGACCTGCTTGAAAAGCATCTGTGTCAGTACTTGTTTTAACCTGACACACAATAAGTGGACCACCAGACCGGTTTCTAATCATCCCCCTGTCAGAAACATCACAAACTTGACCTCTATCACCTGCTGCAGACCTCTCGGCTTTGAACGGGAGTGGCGCTGACCACTGTTGCCCTCTCTTGTGGCTAAAAGGTGAACAGCAGTTGTTCCTGCTGTGCTATAGGTCTGCGCCAAGGGAGCAAACCTGCTTCGAATACTAATTACTGGGAGTGAATTACTGCGTTTAGTATGGGCAGATGACTGAGCACCCTGAAGTGTATAAAGCTACTAAAACAGGCTTGTCTCAACATTTCATGATTGCTGACCAGCAGTTTCAATATCTGTGGAAATGAAGAAGTCTCTCCCAGAGCAACAGCCCACACTCTATCCTGAGTTATTAAACTATATTCCCAAGACATGACGCTCAACTTTAAATGAACAGAAGACAAACTTTAGGATACCGTAGAATGATTTTTTTCAGGATGGTTGAGAGCTTGCGTTACACCTTTGTGTATGTATGTTTGCAATAATACCTCAAGTCTAAGTCAGAGCTCCAGCTCCTACTGCAGTTGGCAATGGCACACACATTACACACATTTATATGCACGTTGGTGGGCACAAATAAAAGAAACAGGTGTATAATCTACATGCTGAGACACAAAGCACCCTAATGTGACAGACAGTATTGCAATTATTTGGATTTTGTACCCATACGCCTTGAAAAAAGAACAAGATGTGCAGACACTTTTACACACGCAAATAGACATTATAGAAACAACAACAACAAAAAAAAAAAAACCAATGAGAACAGAAAGAAAGAGAAGGAGAAAGATCCTAATTGCTATAATTATGATCACCCACTCAAGGAGTGAAAACATTGTGTTGCAATAACAATTAAGTGTTAAAAACAGATCTGTAAAGAAGCTCACTGCAAATCAGTTTTCATTTTTTAGGAAAGAGTTGCCCAATAAGTTACTTTATGCATTATCTGGTAACCCTTTATGAACTACATTTCTCAACAAATGTGGTGGTATAGAGAGCTGAGAGAGAAAACTAATCAGAAATTTTCACTGTCACAAATTCAGTGACAGTGTTTCCTAAAGTGTTTCATGACTATTAGACACTGCAGTCACTTCCAATGTAGTGCGTAATGAGATAAAAACCATTGTGTCTAGCTTGAACCAGCGCGCCCTCATTTGAATGGTGGCAGCTGGTCTGAGAGGCAGGGAAAGAACAAAGACATGGCTTTGACCTGGTTTGAATGGGAGACTGCTAATTAGAACGGTGATTACTGGTTGTTAGTGCCGCGCCAGGGACATGCCTAAAATGATGTGAGAGAGCTGGGAGGTTAACGCAACAAGAGTGAGAGAGAGAGAGAGGGAGAGAGAGAGAGAGAGAGAGAGAGAGAGAGAGAGAGATAGGGGCAGCAAGCAAGGTTTTTAAAAAAAGAAACAATACAACAAAAAACTGATACAAAGAGAAAGTGAGACAGATAGAAGAGGACAAAGAAAGTGAGGAAGAGACAGAGGGAGATGAAGAGAGAAGGCAGGCACGAAAAAAGAACAACGTGACATTGAGATTACAAGAACACATAAAAATGGGGAGGGGCGGTAAATAAGGATAAGCTTGAGTCTCTGTCCTGCCTAAAATCAGGAACAGACATCTCTGCAGAGGAGAGGAGAGGAGAGGAGAGGAGAGGAGAGGAGAGACAACGCAGCTATTATTATAGAAAAACTTTTATTCATTTAATTTCATCCTGAACAAACCACCCTGTAGTACAAAAGAACACAGGGATTCTCTGAATCATCTCATATGCTCACATTGTTATGTTATCCATAAAGCTTATTAAATTCTCTGTGTCGATTACTGAATGTTTCTGTGTGTGAGAATGGGGCGGTGGTCTAGCCTGGACTCAGGTTCTGGATGGTCTCGCGACGTTCTTGGTAGAGAGAGTGGAAGGCCCGGGCTAGACTGAGGAGTGGCGCATCGCAGTTCTCCCTCTCCTTCTGCAAGAGATGAACATGAACACACAGTGATGGGTGAGACATAAATTCAACAGACCCAGCCTGGTACACCTTATTAACAAAGCCAAATAAGAAGACACCATCATTTTCATGTTGAAATACACGTACAGCTGATGTTTCGTGGTACTCCAACCCCTGGCTTTGGGCCCATTCCTGGGCCACAGATGCCTGGACCTCCCTTCTAGCAGACAGGTCTGACTTGTTGCCTACCAGGACACCTGAGACACACACAAATACACAAATGAAAAGGATATAACCTGTATAACTTAATGATTGTTTATAAGGCTACAAATAGCTGATGGTCATTTGATTATATTAATGTCTTTCCATTCATCCATGATTCAATGTGTGAGACATCTTGTCTGGGAAAAAGAGTTACTGAATGTTTGCTTGTTACTTACATGAAATGATGAAAAGATCAGATCAGAAAAATACTAAAAATATGTTTGAGATACGTTTCCATATTCATAATGTTCATCATGTTTACTGTAAAATGTCATGCTTCATAAATTTTGTGGTCACAATTTAACAACTCAATTTAAAAATGTATCTGTCAATATAAAAAAGAGAAAACAAAAGAACATTGGCTGATATTGCTATCACAGCTATTTCTCAACTGTTCCTCTAACTAGATATTACATAACTCTTTCAAAAGACCAAGTGCATGTTTGCAAGTTAGCAGTTATGGAAAAAATGAACAAAATATCCTCTCAAAAGCATTAATAAACAGTTAATTTTACAGAAGACGTGGCAAGGCAAGAATTCCAAGCGAATGTTCTGATAGTCTACCAGTGTTCCACAAATTCTTTGACCTTTAGCGTGGATTCACACAGGATCAGGCGCGCCGGCAAAAACTGAGGTTTTTCCATTCATTTCAGTGGGCTCCGCAAGCCAATCAGACGCTCAGACCGATCAAAGCTCCACAGACAGCCTGAAATGTCTCTGAAACTCAGACTATCCAGGTGGATTCACCACCGGACAACCCTGCTACGAGTTGCCGCAATCCCTGATCCTGTGTGAATGCATGCTTACCTGGAAGGTGGAGACCCCGGCAGTGTGCATGAACTCTCTCTATCCAGTGGCTGCAATTGGCAAAAGACTGCTCACTGGCCAGGTCAAAAACCAGGCATAACAACGACAGCTCTCCCCACTATGGTTAGGGACGGTGATGGGTGATGATATGGTGGAGAGGGGTGTGTCGGTTTCAGGTGTGGTGAATGAGGAGAGAGGGACAGAAAATGAGGTAGACAAGTTAGTATCACATCCGCTTACTTCTTTCTTCTTCTGTGACAAAATGCGTCAGTAGCTCCCCTGTTTTTGTACTCTGTGAGGATGTGGAGCTCTTGATGGTGACATCCACTAGTTTCATGCAAAAGGAAAAAAAAAACTCACCATTTTTTCGCAGGCTTCCACTAATGTCTGCTTCCCTGCAGAGTCTATGATGTAGAGCTCCTGGAGGGGAAAGGCGAGAAGAGAAGGTAAGGGAAGAGGTGTTCTACATGGAGATTTAGTCAAATTACATGGTTTTAAACTTCCTATTTTCTTTGGCAAGGACAGTAATGTTCTTCCCACAATGATACCCTATTGCTTACTGAATACAGATGAGAAACTAACAATATTAAATGTCTGGGAAAATTTCTTCCACGCTGAGTGATGGATTCTAATTCTCACCACCCACCTTCAGTGATTTAGCAACTTTTATTATATAAAAAAAAAAAAAAAAAGCCCAAAACGGTGGTGGACACAGAACGAAGAATAGACAATGGCTGGACTCACCACACTGTCGTTGGTCTCTGGGATGTTCACACATTTCATTAGCAGCTCCACTCCGGTTGTCTGCCAAACAAATAACCAACCAAGATGTTAATTATAATGTTGTTTATGTAATGTAAAGCTAAAAGATGCCCTCCCTTCTTTATGAAGAAAAATGTGACTGTAAAAAAACATCTGCCATTTGGTGTTTGTCTGTCAACAGACATTTTACAGCTCCAACATTCTCCCTACAAGAGAAGAGAAGAGAAGAGAAGAGAAGAGAAGAGAAGAGAAGAGAAGAGAAGAGAAGAGAAGAGAAGAGGACATTTGGCTGTCACAGAGTTGACACTATACACAGTAGCACAACAAACTGTCTGGTTTGATTTATTGTTAATGTCTAAACATAAGCATCACTAATTAGTAGCTTGGCTTGGCTTGAAAGCAGCTTCACCACCCCGATGTTCAAATTCTGACCAAACCCTCTCTCCTGTGTCTCCATTACTCTGAAACGTATTATTCTTAATGTCTCAATAAAGAAAAATGCCTTTAGGGACGCGACAGCTCTGTTTAAGTCTGAGAATGATACAAGCCCCATTTGGGCCCAGCAGTGGCAACAATTAAGACATAGTGAGAATCTTACTGAAAATCTGGAGTGTCGATGTTTACAAGCTGGTAGTTTGGCTGTGGTTTGTAAGTCTCCAGTCATTTCGGCAGATCACTGGCATTGCCTAGAAGTTGTTTTCCCTTTTATAATTTTGACTGGTAAACAGTGCATACCAGCTGAGGTTGGACACATAACTTTTAGAAATGAATACAGGCCCTTTGGAGGAGGGTGATGCTGAATGAATCCAGAATGTGTGGAAGACAGACTTCCTGCTGCACTGTCTTTTCAGAAGAGGATGAGTATTGGCTGAAATTGTATCCAACTCGATACCTGAGTTTCATCACTGAACTTACTTTGGAATATATAAACGCATTTTTACTACCAAACACTTCCTTTTTCGCCGACGTTAATTGATC
This sequence comes from Sciaenops ocellatus, assembly GCA_033000465.1. Taxonomy (NCBI): domain Eukaryota; kingdom Metazoa; phylum Chordata; class Actinopteri; family Sciaenidae; genus Sciaenops; species Sciaenops ocellatus. The sequence goes on from CP136867.1 coordinate 19,448,902, forward strand.
TTTAGGCCACTTCACAGCAGTGCAAACAAGCTTTAAATACAACAATGCAGCAGACCAACATTAGCATTCATTTGGAGTCCACTTGTGTGTCCACTTGATGAATGCGTGTATAAATATTCACTCTCCTTTTAGCAATTTTAGCTCTCCACCAACTCCTGAGGGAAAAATCTGTCACTTTAGCTGCTGAACGATCCACTTTGCTCACCAGTTAGTCGCGAACTTTGTCCGCCTGACAAGTAGCGTACAGCAAGTTTGTTCAACGAGAAATAGACGTTTGTTGTGACCGAAGACAACAACTGTGAGAGCAGTGAGAGTGAACCAAAACGGTAATGTTGCGGGCCAAATAAAACAGTGAGTTAAAATACACCGCAAACGTCCATAGAGCTGATTCTCAGTGGATTTATCACTACAAGTGACCTCCTTTTACATACAAGCAATCATGTGATCCATAGTTAATATTAAAATATTGATTTAAGCCTCAAATGTTGCCCACAAACAAGCAGCTGTACAACAGCTGTTTTACCGAAAAAAAACTAAAACTGAAAACTAAAACTTTGTAGGAACTATGTGATCAAAGAAAAAGTAAAACAATTATGAGTCTGACCAAACATTCAGCGCAGTTTTGGAACATAACAGTTGTTAAATCTCAGACTAAAATGGCAAGATATGGTGTTTCTCTGCTGTTTAAAGAAAGAGTAGTTTGAGCTTCGGTGCAGAGGTTGGTTATAAGTAGTTGAGGCTTTGTTAAATGAATACAGGACAAATAGAGGAGGTAGATATAAAAGGAGATAGACTGAAGGCAGTAAAGGGTAAGGAGGATATGATGAATATGGTCTTATCACAGATGCGCGTTCTTCACAAGCTTTGAGATCTAACGAAGTCCTAAGTGGGCTGGATGGTTGCAGGCTGCCTTTTGCCACCATGTATCCACCGGTATGAGATCAGTGGTGACCTTGAAGAAGCAAGTCGAGGTTTCTTCACATCAACACCAAACTCTAAATTGATCTGATCTCCTGAGCTCACACTTAATTGAGCATGTCAAATGCCAGAGACTATAAAGCCCAAAACACACACACATACTTTTCACGCTTGCTGCCTCTGAGAATCACGTACACACACACACCTCGGACCAACATTTACCTGATTCATACACAGAAACAGTTCATAACAAGAATCCAATGGTACACACACACACACACACAGACGATGCGGCGGCCCCACTTCGGAGCGGTCTAATGAGCTGGTGTGATGCACAGGATGCCTCTCGCTGGAATGTCAATGAGGCCCTATTAGTAACAAATAAGCTTGGAATATTGCTAACGGGCCGTCTGACATTTTCAAAGCAGGACGTGATCAGAATGGCCGACAGCCTCCGCTACCCTTCAAAATCAAAAGTTGAAGAACATGAGGGATGACTGAGGTGTCTGCACAGGGAATAACTCTTCAATGTGCTGGTTTCTTTTTCACATTAGTCACAATGGAAAGGACACGCTGTTCCCTGTTTCCTTCTGCAGTGAAATCATAAGAGAAAATCCAACCTGATACATTAAGCACTGCTTACAACTGATATTTGTAATGCATTGCCAGATCATGGGTGTTAGTTGATGTGTTTATACTGGTATGCAGGAAGTGATAGAAACAACAGATATTTTAGGTAAGGATAGCAGTAAAGTCAGTCAAGTCAAAATGAAAGTGTTTATCTCCTTGGGAACGTGAATGTGCTCAGTAGATTTGTCCATTTGGATTACTTATGTGGAGATTCTGTGCAAATTGTGGCACATTAGGAAAGGTCAGGGGCCATCAAAGATTCAAAGACTCAACCGCTGGGAACCAATATTATCAACAGATTTTCCAAAAAACATAACTGATGAAAGTATAGGGTCATTGGGACATTTTACTCTGGCAACAGCGCAAGACAAAAGGTAAAAAAAAGAGACAAAAATAGGAATTAGAAATTCTTCTTTTGGGACTATGAATACTAAATTTCTATGTGAATTTGACCAGTAGGTGTTGAGATATTTCTAAAGCTTTTAAATGTTCAGGTTTCACTTCAGAAGATAACTGAAATCTAGATAATATTCACCTTCTTGGAAACGGATCTACATAACAACACTTAATATACGTATTCATTCCTGAAAGGTGGAGTTCGTCTTACATGAAGCACTTGGCGTCAAGTGAGCAGTTAAGAGTTAAAAGTTAAAAATATTTGAAATAATATCAAACAAGCGGCTGGCTTCAAATGGGTCTTTTAACAGTTGCATAGCAACAGAAGAGACCATGACCAGCAATTTCCCACGAGCATTTGTTTCAGTGCATCCAGCTAATAAAGTGGTATCTAGTGGACACAGGGCTTTGATCTACAGGTACACATCCTAACCTGCATGCCTCTCCTCTTGTTTTCAATGTGACATCCATTCTCATTTTATATTACATGGATTTTATTTTTATTTTTTTACACAATTGTATTAATTTGTTTGTGTATTTTTATACTATCAAGAAGTATAGAAGTGTTCCAGCTTGCCTGGAGTTAAGCAAGCATGTACAGTACACTAGACCAGTGTGAATTAGAAATGCACCACTATTGCAGCGCCTTTTAACTTTGTTAATACTCTACAAGTCCAGCATGAACGGACATGTACTGCATCACAAACAAGTGTGTGTATACTGTAAACCTATGCAGTGTGTGTGTGCTTGTTAAGTACCTGTTCTGGTGGCTTTCCAGAATCCTGCTGTATTAATTATCGACGTTCCTGTCACCTCAGAACCCCAATACTGCTGACACAGCAAGAGCTGAACAAACACACACACACACACACACACACACACACACACACACACACACACACACTTGGCTCTTGTCCAGTATTTTACCCACCAACCTGTTTTATACCTTAACCAGCTACAGAGCTTAATAGTAAACTCACAAATGAATGTGTGTAAGGTGCACTAGTGCATATAATTATGTTCACAAATGCATACACTGCACCTGCATTCAGCTGCACGTGTCATTTAGTCAGTAGCCCTTGAAACTTTGACAGAGGGAATCGGTGAGTAGCCATGACCTCGTATATCACAGAGTCAGGTTAATGACATAGTTCCCTCCCTAGTGTAGATTAGCATAAATAATGCAGATTAGCCTTCTCTGCAGCAGTATTAATTGGCACATTATGCTGTTTTGAGCTTCAGCAATTCCTGTGGTATATTCAAGAGACCTCTGCAGGTTCTGGAAAAGCTTGCAAGCAGTTCGACTAAAGAAACTACATATGTAATATGATCAGGGTTATCAGTGACTATAATTAGTCTTGATGATTTGCAACTGATACAAAATTACATAATTCAATCACCTCAGGCAAAATGCACTAATATTAAATTGGATATTTCAAAAATTGCCTAATTCTAAAAGTACTGATTGAGTAAATTTGAAATATATTACTATACATGATAATTATGCAACCCTGCTCCAACTTTAATATACTTTTATTGCTACTCAACTGTGCTGTCTATCTATAATGGAGCCTAAAGATCTGTACAGTACTTCAGTACTCTTTAGTACTCCAGTGGGTCTCCATTAAAGTTAATCTGAAGATAACACAAGACAAATATGTGCCAACTAAAGCAACAGACTTTGCTGATTAACTCGCTGATTAGTTGCTGTAGTATCAGGAAGGAAAGAACAACTGAATACTGGATAAGTATTGCAACACTTCATAGTACGTGAATCAGGTTATTCCCAACATACCGCTGTCTATTCAAGGCTGGCATTGAACCAGAATTAAGCTTCACCAACTGCTCCTTCAAAACCAATTCAAAATCTCAGTTACCGTAGCTGAATTTAAAAATATAAGCCTGTGGCTAGACTCAATCCCTAAATCCCTCAAACAGTTATTTTACAACCCACTTCCTCTGTTATGATTGTGTGATGTGAATATAACACAGTGTATCCTTATTATTACGAGGACTGTTCTCCACATGCTCTGCGATATATCTGGATATATGTGGCAGCATTACGCCAGGTATCAAACCAGCAACCGTTTATTTCCTTTGTGTTAATGCTCTCACCAAGCTGTAGTTCTTCTGGAACAGAGTACCATCACTGTGGAACATATGGGAAAGCGCAGTTTTCCCCACTGCAGCATCTCCTACACACACATAAGAGAAAGACAGACACGTTTATGAATCAGTCTTAAAGTTGTGTAAAGTAAAGAATAAATACGTGTTTACTTTTGTCAATTAAAAAAATAAAAACATCACATCTCTTGTTTGTCAGGCAGAGTTTGAATGTTGGTATCACCAAATTATCAGATATAGCACCAGCATGTATCATTTGTTTGGTGTCATAGTATTTTAAGTAGTACTGAAGAGAGTAGTCAGTAAATGTTGTGCTTGGCTGCACTGAAACTAATGAACCTTCATGATAGGTAAAGAAACACAGTTCTTGCTCGTTTAGGAAAGGACTGTTTATTTATCTCTGGTGTTTTAACGCCCGAAGGTGAACTGACTACGAAGGATTTGGTAGCAGAGTGGTTAGCTTTAGCCCTCGTACATAAGGATTGACTTTTTTACAACACCTTACCGACAAGCAGACACCTCGCTCTCAACTTCACCATTGCAGTGGATAACTCCCAGCCACTCAAAGTAAACTTTTTTGTTTCACGAATGAAGCAAAATAATCTCTATTTTCTGTTTTTAGCCGCCGTCCATGCATTGAAACATCTTCCTCCTTGCACCTCGGCAACATGGACACAATGCGTCTCTTAGCAACCAGCCACAGAAGTGTTTCATTGGATCGGCCAGCGAGCACGTAGAGCGAGTGGCTGTGCTGTCATTGGTCGGTTGTAGTGACGTAAAATAAAGAGAGAGGGGGGGGGGGGGGGTTCTCTGTTTGTGTTATTTTTCCCCTGAGTATGTCTGTCAGGCAAGTTTCTACAACCTGTGTACAGTTACCGCCACTAATAATCAAATTAACATGCCGAAAGCATGGGTGTATTATCGAAAGCCCTATCATATCAGCAATTCGTTGACCGGGCAAGGTAGTACAAGGAGTAAGAAGTGCCTGAGGGGCTAGTTTATGGAAAGAAAGACAAGCCGTTTCAAAGCAAAGCCGAGTAAGACCACCAGAGGGCGGACTTTCTGTCCTCAGCGTCACAAATCACTCACATTTTGACATGGACTTGTTTTTCTGCCATTTCGCTTTCAAATTTACAGTTATATCTTTGTTTGTTTTGACAGAAATATGTATCCTAACTAAATATTACAATACGCCTAATCTCTACGTAGCCCGCTGAGACCTCTTAGTTATATAATAGCTTTACTGAATATCATTCTGGTTGAATCAACTTGTTTTACTCGTCCACAAGGGAGAAAAAAATGCCCTTCAAACAAATGAGAAAGCGCGTGACTCTTTGTAGCAATCATGAGAACACAAGCGCGTGCCCACCATAAAAACACGTGCGCGGGCTCGCTATGTGTATACGAGGGAGGTGAGGAGCGATCATCAGTGCAAGGCGTGACAACAGAGGCGCGTTCACGAGTTCACCACCGGTGAGAGAGAGAGAGAGAGAGAGAGAGAGAGAGCATCATCGAAACACTGACATACAGCTTCCTCCGCCCGGATACCGAGAGAGGACAACAGGGAATTTAGAGGTTAAATTAAAAACAACAACTAGAGAGAACACGGGGAGGCCGAGGCGCCAAGGAGCCAAGGAGACACGAGCATCCATCCTTGCAGCAGCCCTGAAAAGCGGTGATAGTAGTAGCAGGAGCAGATTCAGGGATTTTCCGTGTCTGTTGCCCGGTGCTCCACACACCCTGTGCCTTTGAACCAGCAGCGGGGAGGAGGGGAGGACCAGAGAGGAGGCTGTGCAGAGAGGAGGAGGACCATGGAGGGGATGCAGGCATACGGAGCCGGGAAAGCCGGAGGAGCCTTCGACCCCGTCACCTTCTTCCAGCAGCCTCAGACCATTCTCCGCATAGTGTCTTGGGTGAGTGAGAAAAATGAAAAATAAGTTTGTTGGTTCTTAGCTACAGAGTCATTAGGCCACTTATAAATAACCTTGTTTACACTTGCATGTGTCAAATGTGGATTTGAATCACCTTCTTTTTATTTGTTTATATATAAAGGGCCCAGAGAGGCTTCATATCAGTGAGAAATAATAAAATTCCTACGGGATTACAGAATGCTACAGACATCATGTCCTGCTTTATGGTGTATTGTTGTTGTATTGTTTGTACCACATTAATATTATTAAATACCAGTATTATATGTCACATTTCCATTGTATGTTTACTCAACATGGAGTTTGTATTAGGGTGATGTAGGCCAGAACAGGCCCTGATCTCTGTTTATAACATTTGCTGTCCTCTCCTCTGATAATATTCAGTAACTATTGTTTTCTAATAAGCCTAGTGAGAGCACATAGGTACACTCAAAGGATTTCATAACAGATAATTTCATAATAACTGCCCACCGTCCCTCCCCCTCTGTCCCCGTTGTACTAATGAAGAGGGAAAGCAACAGAAGGCACCACTTTTAGGAAAGATTGTAAACAGATGGTAAGAAAAGTCTCCAAAACTCCTGGTGGCCACACCATCCATAAGTTGAATTTTATGGGAATCATATGACACCATTATAGACTGAACATTTCATATACATACAATACAGTATTGTAAGGTTACTATGAACTGAGGACTTAATTCTTTGTTCAGTAATTTTGGCCTCTAATAAGAGCTTAATTTGGGATGAAGAATACAGACATGCCACCAATGGAGATTTTTTAAATTATTATTATTTTATGTATTAATTTTTTTGTTAGGGAGTATTAAGCAGAGTCTTTGCCATCACTTTCCATTGTCTCTCTCTCTCTCTCTGTGCATTTATGTTTCTGGTTAAATAAAATATATTTGCCAATATGTAATATAGGCTGAAGGCTACAGTGATTTCTCGTTTACCTTCTCCTCACGACAGTATATGGGTGAAAAAGTATTCTATGATGACGTTCACTCATATTTTTACACGTCACACATCACTTTTAGACTGGCATGAAATCAAAGTGTCTCTCCACACAGTAAATAGTGTCAGGTGATTGTATTCTGTCAATATAGTCATACAAAGCTTGTCTTTTAATGGTGATTACATCAAGCAGGTTGCGTTTCTTGTGTCCAACCCAATAAATTCATCACATTGTTTACACTTTTTCATGAAGAATGTGTAAAGTTACTCTTCAAGTTAGCTGGTTTTTGTGAAATGCACACAGAAAATACTGCCAAATACAGCAACTAGCATACTGGTTTATTCTGTAAGGAAAAGCGTAAAATACTCAGGGAAAGTCATTCTTTAGTGTCCCCACTTTACAGCAGAAAGTCACACAGTTCAGATTATTTGTTATTTATAGTACTGTGTCTGCATGCCCTTAAGTGAAAAAGAGACTTTTCAAATACATTAAAAGGATAAAGAGCCAGGTGGATTTATGTGGATACAAAGTAATGTCTTACCATCATGCCACGTTGAAATGGGGTCATAAGAGCTGATCTATACTTTAAAGTCAAGAGTAACAAACACTAAAGGGAACATTTGTTTTTGGTGTTTAGCAGCTAGGCCAAACTAATGCTTTGGGTAGTTTAATGTCACCTTGTGTTTGGAACAGGAAAAAAAAATTCTTTATGCATAGTCGTTTCACTTCTGTTAGTAAAAAAAAAAAAGAAAAAAAAAGAGTTTTTTGTAGTTTAGCATTAAGTATTATAACACTGTCGTCCTATTTCTGTCCCTTGTGACTAAAGCTACAAGTGTGACTAATAGTAAACTTAACGCTCACATGAAACATGAACTGTGTCATTCAGATCTAAACAATAAAATATGTTGTGAGCTCTAAAAGCTTGTGAAAGCGAGTCTGTGTGGCTATTAGAAGAACCATGAAAGACTTTATATTCATGTGAGCGTCAGATTTTTCTTACAGTAAAGACAGGTCTATGTAAAGATGCAGAGTATTATTCATATTAATGTGATGAAGCATTTAGTGTTTCCTTTACTTTTAATTTCATATTGATATTTCTCATGAAATACATTTTTTGTAGATATCCAATGTGACATGTCACAGTATAATCGTAGTAGTAATGGTCTTATCGGAAAATAGTGTCAGTTTTTTTAAAAACAGAGAAATAAGGTGTGTTTTTCTTCAGAAATGGCTTAAACAATCATCAAAAGTGGTGAGAGATAACATTTTGTGTTGCTCGACTGATTGATTAATCCACTAAATGTTTCATCGGTTGTGTTATTTTTATGTTCCACTCCTCACTGTATCTTTTTTTTCCCGCACTACATTAGAGAAATACAGCACTGTGAGATATGGTGAAAAAGACAAATCTGCACACATATGGAGTGACTATTTGGGCCCCCGTGAGATACCTTACCCCCTAGGTGTCACCAGAGCAACAACGTGTCTCCATAGTAACAGCCACAGCCTGAGTTGTGATGTTTTGTGTGATGGTGTTAAAACTCAGTTTGCTGTGGATTGTGGGGGAGGAAACTATTAGCACTTATAACATTTGATGATGAGGGACATCGGATATGTGTGTCTGTATGTGTGTGTGTGTGCGTGTGCGTGTGTGTGTGTTACAGAGGGGGAGCCAGGCCAGACTTGTGAAAGAGAGAGTGAGACAGCAGAGAGAGAAAGCAGTTTATGAATGGTGGTTGAGGGTTCTCTCTGCCCACCGTTGTCTCTCTCTATCTCTCATTTCTTCTGACCTATGAGGGCTGTATGTGGAGGTGGTAATAATTGCTTTTGTGTGCGTGTAGGTGTGTGTGTGTGTACGTGTGTGATTCAGCCTCAGGGGGTCATTCCAGTATGTTTGGGAGAGCACCTTGTGTGTGATCATTTTCTAAATTAAAAAAATAATAATGATAATTGAATTTAATCATTTAATCAAACTAAACTTGTTCAGCCTGCCTTGCAAAGTTGAGATGACACCTTTTGGCCTTTCATTTTGATCTGTATTTAAATGAGATGATATCAAAGCTTAGATCATTGCTTTTTGTTTCTTAAGTTCGGCTGTTGTTCAAGGATTTATCACCAACCTAAAAAATGTATCAAAGCATTATCCACCTAAATCCTGTGTTTGGTTCTGCTTTGTATTTTATTCCACTAAAGAAGCATCTTTGTTTTCAGATATTGACACGTTAAAAAGTAGAGTTTCTGTCGGTGCACTGCATGAATTTGCAGATCAAAGTTCACATTTAAAGGTCCAGTGAGTATGTTTTAGCGGGCTCTATTTACCAAACTTGAAAACATGAATATAATATGCATAACTACGTTTTCAATGGTTTATGATAACCTGAAAATAAGAATTGTTAAGTAGTTGTTACTTCATAATGAGCCATTTATATCTACAGAAACTGTGGTTCCTCTTCCAAGGAGTTCGCTATGTTGAGCCGCAATGTTCCTACAGTAGCCCAGAACAGACAATCTAAACACTGGCTCTAGATAGAGGCAGAGGGTGAGGTAAGAAGTTCGCAATCAGCAACTACAATGCTAGATGACACTAAATCCTACATGCTTTTGCTTTAACTCTTTTTCCTTTAGCGCTTTATCTAGATCTAATGCAAAAAAAGGGGAAAAAAGTGGTATTTGCTCAATGTGTGTGATTTTCTTTGGCATAGTGTGAGCAAACATTTGCTCACTTTCAGTGTTACTGTCTCTGTTATCTGAGACAGACACTTTTGTGTACAATAACAGCGATAATAACATTTACCTGCGTCTTACAGGTTGCCTCCTCTTACATGACATACTTTTAAACACTTTTTGGAACATTTCAAAACAGACTTATAATCAACTAATATTTACAAGATGATTAACGGTGAGCTGCTAAAGAAAACTCTACTGCTTTCTTATTTTCTCTTTCATTGAAATGCCCCTGTTCTTGATTTATTTGTGATGATGATTAGCATTTCAGAGGTCAGGAGAATTTGTAATTAGTGACTAACTATTTGATATTAGCAACACAAACACACACTCTGCCATGCAGCACATTCTGTCAGCTCCATGTAAAGCAGGAAGACACTCACACACAAACAGTCACAGTTTGTTAGTGCCTACATGTCAGAATTCAGACACAGTTTGAAAACTATTTTAATCAGAGTTGCATATTTGCATTGTATAAATGCTTTCATGTGCTTGGATTTAGTGAATATGTATTGTATATGTAGTTTGATATAAGCCTATTTGCATTAAAGATTTACAAATGAGCCTGGAGTAACACCCAGCTGTCTGTCAAATAAGATTGTTAATACATTTTGGTATTTGGCTGGTCAGTGTCAGTAAGTCCCTAACCCTTCCACTGATTTGTCGACATACTGGAACAGGGATAAGTATTGTTGTCATCTGTGGTAAACCTCACCCAGACACTACTCTTGTTTTTTTCTTTGGTTTATGTTAAGTTAAAATCAGTCACAATTTAAGTAAGTTTGTTGTTCTTCTATGTTTTGTGTTTGCACTGCCTGAGCACAAATCTGATCCCAATCCCTGTAACTTTAGTTTATGGGTCAGGATAGAAATGTGCAAATCTGACAAAGAAGTGACCCACTGCAGCTTGCCAATGCCTCCAGTGTCATATTTGGGTGAGCAGGTCCCACAAATCTCACAGAAGATGTTGGAAACACAAGTTTTTGCGTGCAATGGATTGTGCGAGGAGCAGAAAATCCTATGCATGCATGCAAGGTTTTGAAAAGAGACATATTACAGACCTCAGAATCTGAGCTTACCTCCACTAAATATTTCAGGGATGGGAACACAGCCAATGATGCAACATCGAAGTCACTATACCGGTGTGTTTGCAAGATTAAAGTGCCTATTTGAACTAACAGACCATTTTCAATTTTCATTTTCCTTTTGATTGTTTTCATTTGTGATTAATCTGGTGAATATTTCCTTGATTAACTGATTGAAAATCCTGAAACTTGCTTCAACTGTGTCATCTGTCCAGTGGACATCAAGTCTGCATTCATATTTTTCAAAGTCACAGTATTCTTGTGTAGCAATACAACTGGTGTCATCTGATAATTATGATAACATAGACCTGATGTTGAAGAAATCACTCAAAATACTTTGTTTGCTGAACTGATTTAACAATTAGCTAAGAGACACAGAGAGCGGGTCTTAGTTTGCAATCTAAACCCAGAACAATGGCACAGTAGTAAAACTACACTATGGGCCAAGAGATAGTGATCAATCAGTACGCAGTGCAGTTATAATCAATGGAAGAAGCAGTTTTGTATTCGGACAATAGGACTGGCAGACAGTTTACAATGATGAAGAGAGTGATGAAGTCAGGAAGTTAAAAGAGGAAACAATAGGGTGCTGTTCCCAGACGATGTGTCATTGTCACTGTAAAGAATTGCCACAAAGGGTTCCCAAACCTTTGATCAATAATGACGGGATATAACAAAGAATAGGGTGGTTATTATCAAGTCTACACTGTAGAGATACCCATTCGATCCTATGGATCAGGGCCTGTCTGGACCGTTTTTTTTTTAATAGATCGGTATCAGCTAAATAAAGAAGATGAAATGCAGATCCTTACTTTACTCTAATGTGTGTTCAACCTGTTAGGATTGCAGCACTGTTCTGCTTTACCACAGTCGGGTTCTACATTGTGAGCATTATGCTCCATATGCGAGTGTATGAATATAAAAAAAATGATTTGAAGGAGCTGGTAGCCTACAAGTGACTCTAAACTGTGACACCAAAAGTACACAGATTATACCTTGATAAGAGGCCAAAATCAAAGTTGGCTGTTGTCTTGCCTGTGTACCTTTAATCAACCAAAGATCATTTATGAGGGAAGAAGCTCCGCTCTTTAACTCCGCTGCACAATTTCGAGTGGACTGAGTTGTAGCTTAGACAACTTCAACGGAGTGATACGTCTTCTCAAAAGCTGTCATGGCACATTGATTCCAGGAGTCACATTTTCCCAGTTAGCCTCAGTAATTGAAGCTGATTAGCTTAAGGTTTTTGAACCAGACCTTCAATATTTTAATTAAGCAGCTTGTAAAAAAAAAAGAAGGTGCGCCAAATACATATTTAACCAAAAATTTTAAACGTAAGTATCAACGTTGGCAAATGTCAACGATTACAGGACTTTGATCTAGGTCAGGGCCAAAAAACAACTTGATTGCGTCATTTCTACTACAAGTTTTAAGACAATACAAGAAGCCCAAAACACGGCTGTGATGGAAAGAACATGAGCTACCACTTGTAAGCACACTGGTATGGCTCTTTAAGACATCTAGTGAAATTGCTCTTTAAGCATGATGAACCTGTCATCCTGGTCAAAATCACATGCACAAGTAAGTGAATGATTACTGGTCCAGATTGCAGTTCTAGTCTGTCTTGATTCTGTTATGCTCAGCATTACTAGACTGAAGAACCGTCTGTTTCCTTCCAGAGACACAACCTTGTTTTCTGGAATCATCTGATCTGATCTGATGTCCTCACTAATTGAATCCAAAATTCAAATGGTGAGGGATAGCGAAGCAAAGAGAGAGGAGAGTGTGTGTGCACGAGTGTAAACGTGTGGATATGAGGGTCGCTGTGTCCTGGACTTGAGCTTAAGTCTGTCTGTCTCATTGTGTACCCTTGGTGCTGCAGTGGCTCTCCTTGAATTGTACTTGGACAAGGTCTCCTCTCTCTATCACTCTCTCTCACTTTATCTCTCATTACATGAGCAGCTGCTGCCATGGTGACAGCAACAATCAGGTATGCCCAGTCCAGGCCAACATGCTGCAGCAGACATTAAGCCCACACAGACACACACATTCACACACATACACGGTACAAAATATCCTCCAGCAGTGATCCTGTATTATTCAGCAGTCAAGCTAACTCATTGCTGACTTGTAGTGAACATCGCTTCTCTCTGTCACTACTATCTCCTTTTACATTTTTACTAATAATTCACTGCAGTTGTTTTCTGGCCTTCTGATAGCAGCTCAAACGCTAATCTAAGTGCATCACTTTCACTTTGTTTCAATGGTGGATCCAGTTACAATCTGTCTTTGATCAAAAGTCTTGTCTCAGTAATGTATCCATCATAACACTTGGTGGATGTGATTCTTTTTTCCAGGGTTGCTGTTTTGAAGTTGAAGAACATTGTTGCATTTAGCAGATGTCTTCAAGTGATCAAAAGCTTCAAATACACATATTGCAAAAATCACAAGGAACTGTGATTCAGTGATCAGAATGGAACAGGGCCACAGGTGAAACAGAGAGAAGAAATTCTGATTATATATCTTAGAAGACTATTTTTTTCCCCTTTCTATTGCTTTTCATTTGCATGTTACCAGATTGGTGTTTTACTATAGCTTGACATTAGAAAAGAAGAGGGTAAAGAAAAGGTGTGTCAATGTCAATGTGTCAAAACGCTCCAACCAAACCAGCATCATCTAAAACCTCCATCCCCCTACATCTTTCAGACACTGAAATAGGGGAAAGCTCTGTTTTCCACATTTGACTAGGAGGAGGGACCTGAGCAGCAAAACACAATTATATTAAATAATAATAGTTCATCTACAATAGTCATCATTATCCTTAGCATTTCCAAAATACAAAGAATCAATAGGCTCCAACAACGCCCATGTTATGCAGTGAGCTGCATATTTCAACGACCTATGAAATATAATAATTGATAATCAAAACACACCCCATGATACAAGCACAGTTTTCTACATAAGCCCACAAACTGGTGGCATCTTGACATGTGTCATCCTCTCGTCAGAATACACCAGTTCCCAGCTTTGACACGTGTCCACTCCAGAAAGCAGCAGCTCATTTGTCACATTCCCTCCATAGATCGGCTCAACCTCGCTCCTATACCATGACTACTTCTTCTATCTACATGATGAGTCAGTGTGTGTGGCTGTCAATTGATACATGTCAATCAAAACGATATTCTGTGATGCAGCTGCTGTGTTAGCAAATCATTTTTGGTTGCTCAGCCTTGACCCTAAACTTATGTTTCTGGACTTAATGATAGCATTACATACTGTATGGGAGTATACTCATTTAGAATTTAAGTCCTAAAATTTTACTTTCATAAAGCAAATAATCTGTCAGTGGGGCAAGTATTAATGCAACAGTCTGCCCTACTGCCTATGCACTGATACATATGGACAATTCCCCAAACAATATTGAAATCAAGTTAAATGATCCCCTCACAAGGCCTGTTATCACAGTTTGGACTAACGCTGTCAGTGAAAATTAGTTTCATAAATTGGCATATGACAATTTGTGCTGCAAATCTGCCGAAGACTCGGCAAAGGAGATGACTGACTCACCTTTTCAGTATTTTTTCCATGGATGGTATTTTGTTTATTGTTCGATTGTGAACACTATGTTGGAGGCGGCCGTCACAAAGTCCTGGACAAAATGCAGTTCTAGGCCATAGTCTGATGTGTCCTTCTGTGTGTGTATGTGTGGCAAGTTTGAATACAGGATTTTGTGTAAGGTACAGTGTGTGAATACCGGACTGACATGAGGCCCAGCTCAATTGTCTGGTCTTTACAATGGATCCAAAAGGCCTTTCAGCCTGCACAACAGCAGCTTTAAATCATTCACAACCAGCCAGACTGGACTGATATGATTTAGACCTATCCAGTGGCTTAAATGGCAGTGTGTTTGTGTGTGTGTTGCCTTTTACAATTTTGTTTTATTTAGATTTAGCACAAAAAAAGGAATGTTTGATGTAGAGTAAGTAAGGTAGGAAAAAGAAAGGAAGATTCTGAAGGAAGCACATGCATTCACACATGCACACAATTTCTCAAGCATGCACACACACACACACACACACCTCTGGCAATCGGCACCCTTAATGTGCAATTTGTAAGTGACCCTCTGATGGTCACAAGATCAGAAACCCACGTGGTGTCCTTCACAGTGCTCGCTTTCAGTACCACCCAAAGCCTTGTGATCTGTCTACGGATCAGAGAGGAGAGGGAATGTGTACACACACACACACACACACACCTAAAGAAGTCAGATACTGACTGAAAAGAGAAGGGGTGGGTGTGAAGGAGAGTCATATATGAAACCATATCACATGCTCCACTTTCCACGGCTCCTAAGCAAGAGAAGAATGTTCAAGTAAATGAGTTGAAGTATTCACCACATTTAATTTGTTGGGAAATTTTTGTGTACAATTCAGTATTAGAAAGTATGCTTAAGTGTATATATATGCATCTTGGTAGAACAACCAAAGTAGTCTGTGTTATGCAGTTAATGTGCATGGGAAGGACGTGCTCCTGCTGGATTTCTTCTATAGCAGCCGGAGAAAAAGCACAGTAATTCAATCCGCCCCCTGCCATGTGACAGCAAATATAATTTTGACCCTGAAGACGATGTGTGTTTTCAAACCCTACGAACTAGGTCATGCCAAAACAGATCCTTATTCTAAGTAAGTGTGGTGTTGGTGTTTGTGTCACTGGAACAGGCAGAGAAAAAGACAGAGTGTGGAAAATAGAGGCAGAGAGAAAAAGATAATCCCCTGGTGGTGAGTTTATTTCCCACTGGAGTTTCTCAGGGGAGCATCATGAAACCAAACTGTGCCACACCACTAAAAACTAGTGGCCCTGCAGGTCCTGCTGTCCTTGTTACAGAAAGTGACAAACTCTCTTCTGCAGCCAAATAAAAAAAAAACAGTGAGTTGACTAAAAAACTCTGGACTCCAGTAGTTCACTCTGTGAAGCAAAGTGCTATCACAGTAAAGGTGTTTTGTGGGCATTTTATGTCTTCATTAACAGGAAATTAGACAACAGAGATGAACTGGCGATGTTGTGGTTCATGATTGATTAAATAAAAATTGACTTGCATCAACTTCTTGGACACTAGGGCACTACTTTTCCAAAACATTAGACCAAATCCTGTGGTTTTGTTCAGCAAATGACCTAACCTATGTGTTTGCCAAATTAAGATAAGATATATATATACAGAAAAAGTCATGAAGTCATGCTGGTGCCGAAGAGTCTGACAGCTGCTGGAACAGAGGGATATGAGGGACATACTGTAAGAATGAACCTTCATGCTAATCAAATGCAAGATGTTTTCAGAATGGTACTAATTGATTTATACAAACAGACATGTTAGGCTTGTGAAAGCTAAGTCAGTTTAGCATTAGCAACTTGAAAATTCTGTTGTGGACCTCCTTACCCTTCAAGACAAGATATTCTGCCTTCTGCCTAGCATGCATTTATTATGTGACTATTCTAAGCTGACAGAGCATTCTCCTAACGACATCATGTGATTCACTGTGTTTGCGTAGGGGGTTTCATGCATGTGCATGTGACTTTGTGTTTCCTGACCTAAATCTTAAAGAAAGCCGGCCATGTGAAGCAGTGGACAAACACGCTAATTTTCTCTCAAGAATGCTCGTGGGCAGAGGCAGGGCCAGTAACGAGGGGAGATGGGTGAAGTCGAGAGGGAGGGAGCGAGTGATGATGCAGTCGGTCTAAAAATAGCACCGCCTCCTTCTACCCCCAGCCCTTCCCTTTGCCTGCCCCCTCCGCAATCCCTCCATCTCCTTCCTCCGTCCCTTTATCACGTCTCTCCTTAATGAAAAAAGGCTGCAGGTGGATGGAGGGGCGGATTGAGGTGTTACTATCCTCCTCCACACATGCGTCGTTTCATGGGGAAAGGCGTGCATGATGCTAAAGATGCTAAACAGCTCCAGTTTGACATCAAGACTCTAAATGCCAGCTCATGTTTCCTCTTTACATGATGTTGAAAGTTATAGATCTCCACTAAATTGGTCTTTAAAGTGTGAATTAGTTTAAATGTTTAATGTTTTTACAGCCTCGTACCACAAAATGACCATATATACATTAATATAGTACTGGGTTACTTGTGTTATTGCTGGTTAATGCAAATGGTTCATCGGATATTGGACCTCGCTGTCTGATGCAGGTCTCTCCCTACATATTGACAGCAAGCTCAGACTGGACTTGAGAACTGCTCAAGAGAGCTACAAAAAAGCTGATTCCTTTAAGAAAAACATTTCTATGGAGGCTAGCAAGTCTTAGTTTCAAGCCAAACATGTAAAACAAAACCTGCTAAGGTAGTAGGTTTTTCCATTATATATTATATATTTGTATAACATACTATATGTTTAAATTCAGAATGTTGTTCTTTAGGTTTATGTGACTTTATACACTGTTACCCATAACGTTGGAATAAAATATATTTACCTCCTCTCATGAAATGATTGTGACAATGCGATTTATTCTTGATAGTAAAAATGTATCTTCTCGACACTTTATTGATCAATCTCTTCCAAACATATGACAGTGAAAATTAAACCACATTTAACCTGATGTGCATAAATAGGAATAAAAAAGAGGAATGTGTCTGGAAACAAAACTATTCCAACTTCATGGGCAACAGAGTGTATACCAACAAAAAGTTAAACAAGATTAAGGCAGCTAAATGCTAATGCAAGGATACTAGAGTGCATATATGCTTAAATCTTGACATTTCACAGGTACAGTGTTGCATGTTTGCCTCTTATTTTAACAATTACAAATTAAAATCAGTTGTGCAGCCAAGGCTGATGGGAATGTGATTAAAATTTCATAGCAGTCCATCCAATAGTCCAATACATATGAAGTGGTGCAAAGATGAATCGACCAACATAACCATCACAAGAGCCACAGCACTACCACAGCGTGTTTTTTTTTTTTTTTTTCCAGAGCTTTTAGCTTCATTTCTGAAGGTGCTCAAAACAATTGATTTGACATTTAGCCTTTAATGTCTTTCTAAATTTGTCTTGGACATTCAAGAGAACAGACGTGGCAGCACATATGTGCCTACGGTTAACGTGCTGTATCACACACAGATCTATAAGCACCAAAATATACACGAAGATATTCCACACTCTCCAATAAGAGCACTAACTACGAACGCATGTGCACACCCCTCCCACACACACACACACTTCACTGATTACTGTTCAGTAGTTTGATTGACAGTAAAGCTAAAAATTATAACTGTTGAACTTACAGTTTGGCAAACTGCACCTTCTGCCTAAAGCTCAAACTCTTGTGAAGAGTTTGGTTTGAGTCACAGTTGTCATAGGTGATTTTAAGGGCCTGCTTCCTTAGTGGTTGTTCAAATATCTTCTAGAGAGAAGATGCAACAGCATGTTAATTATTGACACTTACCAATATATAATATATACTATAATATTTTTTACAGCTCCTAGTTATTGAATAGATCTTTCTCAGTCTTAGATGTACATACAGCAACACACCTACTGGTGTTAACTGGGCCAGCAGTGGGAGAAAGCTAATGGACAATGGGGAATTCCATCAAAGGACAATACAATAATAGAGCAAGGTGACTTGATTTTCAACTTTTCCTCCTCACACAGACAAATGGACTGAATCTCAGGCTTATATTCTGGTTCCACTGACACTTCAAATGTTCAGTAGTTGGTGTCATCCATGAAAATGTGGTTTCCAAAGTGTGAACAAGACAGTGGGAAGAAGAAAAGCAAATAAAGAAGGAAAGTGTGGAAGAGAAAAACTGTGCTGTAATTCCCATTGTGACTGACATCCCTGTTTCCTCCCCGGCCTGGTTATTGGCCTTCATGGTCTGGACTGTCAGTGGATGTGCAGTCTATTGTGTGCTCTCCCTTTGTATTGCTGTCATTTGTCACATAAACAGAGACACAACAGCTGGGTAAACTATCCAAGCAGCTCACCAACACGAGGTTTATTTCAGGCTTTCTGTCTCCTTTTTACACTCTCAATCACATACACACACACATTCAGAATCCATCACTCACCACAGTAAATCCACGCACAGGCTGCAGACAAACATAAACACACTCAGCCTCAGTCTTACCCAGACAGAACTAGTTCCCTGGAGGTTTAGTCTGAGGGTTTGTCAGTTAGATGGAGTTGTCTGATCCACTGCTATCAACTGAAGTACAAAGTAGACTGCTGCACTGCACTGCAGGGTGGACTACTAACACGGCGGGTGTTTGTATGTGTGTGCTGTCTCATATTTATACCCTCAGAAATGGTGTTTTCTGTAATGCACTGTTTGGAGGAGAGGAGAGGAAAGAGGGATTAGACGGTATCTTAGTAACCTGCTCCGGTTATTGGCTCCATTTTTGTGGCCCTTTGTGCCTCCGCTCCTCGAGGCAAAGGTAGAAAGCAGAGGAGAAGAAAATAAAGAAAGGAGAGAGGATGAAAGGAGAAGAATGCTTAGGGGCATACAGGAGTGAGGGATCAGATGCTATCATAGTAACTTCCTCCTACACTATGATTTACTCCATTTTGTTGCTGTCCACGTTAATCCCCCATCTCAGACAAGCCAACCCTGTCCGACATATTTTTGCAAATGGAAAAATAGGCATTCCATTTCAACTTGCCATGCATTTTTTAAAATTAGACGGTTTGTTTAACAGACTGCAGATATTCATGAGTCACAGGAGGGTCGTGGAATCCAGCAGTCAAATTAAACACGGAAGTAATTACTGTACCACCAAAGCCACATTCCCAACATTAAGTTAGTCAAAAACAATACACAATACTTAAATACGGCTTATATGTGTTTTCAATGCTTATACAAGTGCAGCATGAAACATGTTGAGTTACTTTTCAGCACATGGTAATGCATTAGTGTGAAGAGACAGCATGGTTTATATAAAGTCCCCATATAGGTTCAGGATATTTATGTGATTAAAGCCTTTTTCAAATTTTTGATTTGACTATGATCAAATCTAATGACGTGAGTTTTAACAGTGTATTTTAAATGCCCCCACTAGTAAGCTTAAAAGCAGCTCTTATCTATGTTTTTGAATGTAAAAGCAATGTGACAACGTAAAAAGAGTTAGTGATGAACCTACAGAGTATTTTCACCTGAATCTGCAGCTCCCCTCAGCTTTACAAAGCTTTATATTGAGTGTCAGCTCATTGTTGAGTTCTCTGGACCTTTACTGTTGTGTTTTCAGTGAAAACTGATTGTACGCTACCTGCTCAGCACCAAACAACAGATAGAGACAGTTAGCGACTATTAGAGCACAGATATTTTCATTATATCTCTGTTCTAACTACTCCAGATCACCAGAGGGGGGGGCGTCAAATGCAGGATTTAAAGAAATAGTTCAACATTTTGGGAAATGCAATTATTAATACAAATACACGGAACTTTGCAACACTGGCTCTGTCCAAAGGTGCCTACCAACATTTCTAAAGATCCTGTTTGGTAATACCTACAATAACTCAAGTGTAAAAAGAGGATTTTGTTACCTTAGAACAGAGCCAGGCTAGCTGTTTCCTCATTTCCAGTCCTAACGCTACACTAAGCTAACCCTGCCTTGGCTGTAGCCTGTAGTTGAACAGACAGATCATCGAGTGGTATTCATCCTTTTCATATAATCTTGGCAAGTAAGCAAAGTGTTTGTTTTTTTTGGTTGACGCTGGACAAGTCGCCAGCTCATCACAGGGCACATAGAGACAAACAACCATTCACACCTACAGGCAATTTAGAGTCACCAATTAACCTATTGAGTGCATGTCGTTGGCCTGTCGGAGGAAGCCGGAGTACCCGGTGAAAACTGGGGAGAATATGCAAAAAGAAAGGCATATTCGTGAAGGAATATCCACACAGAACGGCCCCAGCCGAAGTTTGAACCACAAACCTTCTTGCTGTGAGGCGACAAATTATTCTGAGATATTTATTTCCACCTGAAGTGCAATTTTACTCTGAAAGATTCTGCTGAAGCAGATGATGCTTCTTTTTAATTGCTGATAGCACAAAATGAACAGATACATGGAATGGTAAGCAATAAATAGATAATTTAACTAGAATGTGATCGACTGTAAATTGACAGGCAATTCACAAAATTGTATAAAGCCTATATGTCCTCACTTACATGAAATAACATTTTCACTAAGTATTATATGAATTATTTACATCACCATTGTCTGCTCAGTATCTTTCATACTAAATTGCAGAGTAGCAGAGAAAGGCTAATTTTTCTGCAGTCAAACTCCATTTTTGAAGAGAAACCCAGAGGCACAATGAGCAAAACTGTTTGAAAAAGACAAGGGATTATTCATAAAACTGCCCTGCAGGATTGTCGTGGCATTACGGGCTGAGAATGTCACACTGAAGCATTTATTATTCATAAATTACTACAGCAGGTGGTATTCTTTTGGGGCTGTGAAGGGCTTTTATGAATTATTACAAAACATGCAAGTGGGGAACAGGGTGAGGTGTTGGTGTATTACAATACTGAGCCTGGAGTTCAGATTGGTAAATACACTGACGTTCAGGATCAGAGCAAGCAGACGCCAATCAATATATATTTAACTAAACTGTTAAAAAAACACTGCAGTGAAAGCAATACAATTATAATAAAGGTTTTCAATGGGATAGTTCCTGAGATTATGTAATATTTTCTATCATAACGTACTGTATATCATAAAACTATTTTAAACTGAAGCCATTTTTTAGCATTTATTCGATTTGTCTTATGACTTAGTTGAATTAATTATTCAGCAATGTTTTCTTTTTGATTTTGTTATTTTGATGGTTCCAGCTTCTCAAATGTGAGAATTTGCTGCTTTCCCTTTTTTCCCCGTTTTTGTTGGTCAAATAAAACAAAACAATTCGATGATTGATTTCTGATATGTTGTCAAGAAACAATTGAATAATTAAGAAAGTAATCGCTGGAATAATAGAATAATAATTTTATTCACAGATTAATGGATTAATGGATGTTCTATTATGAGTTGTTATTTTCCCCAAAGAAGCAAATATAATGTCAGACACTATGAAACATCACATAAATGGCTACATTTTTCTTTTCATAGAATACTGTCATTCATCTTTAGGTAGTATTTGGTTTACCGTGTAACACTCCACATTGTGTAACATAAATTTGACAAGTTTCACATGCATGAATTGAAGTCTGCAGCACACACCAAGGAGTGAATATGATAAAAGATAAAAGTGCTGCTTATCTGGACTGTTGGTGTTGGGAAATAGGACTGGGGTGTCTCCTCACATACATGAAGATACACTAATCAAAAACAAATCTCTCCTGCTAAATGTCAAATGTCATGCAGTGTTATCCTCTATATTGATGGTCTTTTGATGGTTGTTATTCACAGTCCTATGCCTTCTTCTCTTCTCCTCTGCAGCTCTTCTCCATTGTGATCTTTGGCTGCATCGCCAACGAGGGCTACATCAACCGTCCCAATGAAGTGGAGGAGTTCTGCATCTTCAACCGCAACCAGAACGCTTGCAATTATGGCGTCTTCATGGGCTCCATGGCCTTCCTCTGCTGCATGGCCTTTCTGGCTCTGGATGTCTACTTCCCCCAGATCAGCAGTGTCAAAGACCGCAAGAAAGCAGTGCTGGCTGATATCGGATTGTCGGGTAAACCAATAAAGAAAGTATACAGTGTATAGTTTATGTGAAGCATGTTGTTTTTATACAGACACCTAAATTTATACATATTGTATTAATCACATTTATTTATGAACTTGTCTATACAAATACAGACTGAAATAATAACCATGTAAACCTCAGCCAAGTACCCCAATGATAGAAAAGACTGCAATCATGTCACTGCTGCATGTCGTTGCTAAATTCACTTCCCACATACACTCTACAAAAGAGTGAAGCTTCTTCAGAGTAGGAGGCAATATTCAGCATGAACACAGAGAGGTATTCATGAACAGGGGTATAAAGACACTGTGTGCTGCAAAACTGATACGAATGAACCTAGGAAAAATAATTTCACATGAAATAGTCCTTTGGAAATGGGCTCATAACATATTGAGCAGCTTGTATGGGAATAACATTTAAAAGCTTATAAAATAAATTACTACAAGGCAATTACAGAACCTGAGCACCGACGCAGTTTTCTAGCTTGCTGCACCACCCAAAGACGTTACAGAAATACATTTCGTGACCACAAATATACCCCAGAGATTAATTTGGCCCAATTATTTCACTTTTTATGGAAATTTGCTCATATGGTTGAGTACAATTATGTTATAAGGTTGCTGTGGCAACCATTACAGAAAATACAGCAGACACAACAGACTGCCTATAGTTGGCTGTTGATTTTCAGTATATTTGGCATTGTGAGAGAACTTTTCATGTTACAATCATTTGAGTCTATTGATGCAGTGGTAATGGATAGATTATTTGTGACATTGTTGAGTTTAATATTTTTCTAATGATAACGACACAGTACTATCTAGGAATGTTAGAAAAGGACATTCTGAATTGAGAGATTTTTCTGCTTTGAAATTAATTACTGCTGCATTAAAATCATTTGTCATTAACTATTTATGCTTTCCAGTGGTAAATTCACTCCAAAGAAACAGTCTTTTGACCATACAGCTGATTGATATTGCTGCTGTTGTCATACAAATAGTTTGCCATCTATCCCGAACACGTACTTTTTTACTCTTTCGCACCAGTTTTATGCTACTGGACTTCAGTGTGTTAAGGCAGGGGGTCGAGGTGTTTTTAAGTTATATCAGGTATTAAGGATCACAGAACATGTTTTATTCCCTTTGCCCAGTCAGATTTCCTCAGCTTATCAAAAGCCCCAAAATACCCCACCCTCAGGGTGGGTCTATAAAAAAATGACATCTCAGAGATTGCAGAGATTGGTAGTTCACAACAAAAGGAGAGCAGGTGTGAGAGGGATAATAAGTAGAGGAGTGCTCTTCTGGCACTAACAAGCCTCTGAGACTTGTGTGCTTTGGTGTCTCAGCCAGTGGTTTCCTTTCCTTCTCTGCTGCACTGCTACTGCAGTGAACTCAGACATGATGACAAGATAGTCAAGTGTTGAGTCAGTTAATGAGGCCGTTCCTGTCAGATACAAGATTCTCCTTCCATATTTTCATTACTCATACACTTTCTGTCTCCTTTTCTTTTACCCACTATCTCTATGATGTAATATGAAATGCTTTGTACCTTACTGAAACAAGGAAATATCTGGTACATGTATCCTGATTGGACCTGGATGTTTCCAATCTTCCGTCCTTGCCAATGCAACACTTTCAACTGCAGTACATGTTTGAATCCCCTTATCTTGAGTCAACTCTAGTTGCAACCAAGTGGCGACCTCCATGGATGTCAACTAAGCCAGTTCCTAGAACAGCCATTTGAGGCTGGCCTCACCTCCACCAACAATTCAAATGTTTGACCATTTTTAGATTAGCTGGGAGGCGGCAGAGGAAGGACTGTCAAGTTGGTGGCAGCCAGAGCCACCACACTTTGAGTTCTTCTGAACAGCTCTTTGGAAGCCTGTGGGTGACATCACAAATACAACATCCATCTTTTTATACTGTCAGTGGTGGCAACAACTGGCCAGCAAGATAGAACTGTATCTGTTTTTAAGGTTCATTCGTGCTGCTTGTCTTCTCATTTTATATGTGGCATTCAAAGAGTCAATCGTTGGTCCATTGTCGTTTTCATCTGATCTATACACTCTTCTTCACTGTTATGCTGATGATATACACTTTAACTTCATTTAATTAGACGAAATATTCCATTCCTACAGTCAGAAAAGCAATTGGAAAAAGATCATTTATATTTAAGGCTACTATAGTCTGGAACAACCTACCTTCAAACCCTTGAAAATTCATCACATGGGGTTCAACCTTGTAAATTTCAATGTGTAAATACATAAATTAAAAATAATTTCCACTCTTGACCTCCAACTGAAACTACTGGTTAACAATCTGGGTGTGTCACCTCATTCTGTTTTAGAGGAAATTATAACATTTGGGGAAATTGAGAAGATTGATGACACTCACATGTTTGTACTGCTTCCAATCTTCCAATCCAAACCTACATATTTAGAGTACAGACATGAGAGAGGTATAAATCAAGTCATCTAACTCTCAGCAAGAAAACAAATAATTACATTTCCCAAAAAGTCAAAGCATTCTTTGACCAGTTCCTAACCTGACTCCGTTAGATGTTTTGCTACACAGAACTATCTGAGCAATCATCCTTAGAAACTGTTGGGAAAATGATCACTGCTTCTACAAACAAAAAGGTTTAAATGTTATATCTCACGTGGTGTTACACTCATGTCACTGTTTTAATGTGGCCTCTGTCCCTGTCGTTCTTTCCAGCGTTCTGGTCCTTCATGTGGTTTGTGGGTTTCTGTTTCTTGGCAAACCAGTGGCAGGTGACCAAGCATGAGGACAACCAACTGGGAGGGGACGCTGCTCGTGCAGCCATCACGTTCTCCTTCTTCTCCATCTTCACCTGGGTAAGGAGCTCACATCTGATTATATAACACAAAAAACAGTATAACACAACATGACCTAACACCTGGGATTAGGTGCCGATGGATAGTTCTATGGATAACCTACGTAAGAAGAGTGAACAGCTAAGATTGTGGATCGCCTTTCAGTTTCTTCTTTGCTTGCCAATGATCTATTCAAGATGCATATGCCTTGACTACTGTTCCTGCATGTTCTTTTTATGTGGTGCTTTGATGCATGTGGACATGTTGATTTGTATATGTGCACATGCAAACTCATAAGCGATTGGATGTTGTTCCAACAGGGTGCTCAGACTCTCTTCTCTATGGAGAAGTTAAAGAATGTGTCGTTTGAAGAGGAATACACCAAGCTGTTCCCCCCTCAGCCCACTCAACCCTTTGTCTGACTCTGCTATCTCTTCTTCCTCTGCTGCTTTAACCCTACACAGCGAGTCTTACACACTCCTGTTGCTTGACTGTGGCTGCACTTGTTTAAGGATGCCCAGTAACATAAAATAGTGCTGGAGTGTGTATGGAGTGTATTTGTAATCCAGCAGTAAGAAGAGCAATTGTTGCCAGTAAGACGTTGCTTAAACTTATTTCCTGACCAAAGCACATTACGAGGATAATGTATGTGCAGGTGGGTTGATTCAATTGTTGATCAATATGCATGACTCAACAATTACTTCGCCAAAAGCTGAGATTTCTGCCCTTAATCACCTACTTAAATTCCTGTAATCCGTTTTGGAATGAAAGCTCCCTGCCCACAGGAATTTTAAAATGCTTGTTACACATTTATGTCGAAGTCTTTTTAAATTTTTTGATAGAAAAACAAGATAAAGAAAAGCATGAAATCTAAATGTTTCTTTTGATATATTTGGTCATTAATTTTTAAGATATTAACCCACAGAAACATTTTGATGGATGCAGATGGAGAACACATCTGCCATGTGGTTTACCGTTCTGATTTTTGGACAGTTTTTATTTCATATTCAAAGCTGGCAGGTCAGCAGTTTTCTGCTGATGTAGCTAGGTGTATGACAGGTACACACTCTCCCCAGCTGTAGCTTCAGCACCAGACCTGGAGCCCTTAAACAAGTGTAGTCCCGATTTATAGAACAGGCCACCACATCTCATCATTAACAAGAAGGTTTAGAGAGTGATTGTAAGAGGTCAGAGTTATTAAAGTGGCAGTTTTATATGAAATTAGTTTGTGACTTCTCCAGTTTTTATGATGTTTTTGTACATATATCAAAGTGCATTACTGATTTGCTTTTGTGTTTCTTTTGGTTTTTGATTAAGCTACAGACTCCATAACTTAATAGTTCAACATTTTGGGAAATACACATATTCGCTTTCTGGCCAAGAGTTAGACGCGAGGATTGATACCACTCACACATTTTAATGTGAAGCTTGAGCCAGCAGAGGGTTATCTTAGCTTAGTATAAAGACTGAAAACAGGGGGAAACAGCTAGGCTAGCTCTGTTTGGAGGTAACAAAATCCCTCTACCAGTGCCTCTAAAGCTCACTTGTTTAATTTGTGTGAAAGCTACATGTTGCAGTGTTGCAGGAGGAGGGGAGGGGGGTGACATTGTCTAATGACAGGACTTCAGGGTCGAACAAGCAAAATGATATAAGGTGTTGATTATTGTGCTTTAGAGGTGTTATTATTGTTATGTTCTGACAGAGCCAGAGCTAAGCCAACTATATTGACAGGCGTTAAAGTGGTATCAATCTTCTCATCTAACTCTCTGCCACATGAAATGACGTGTATTTCCCAAAATGTCAAACTGTTCCTTTAGTTTCTCTAGTTTTGTGTTTCAAAGTTTTCCCTGTAACTCTTGATGCACATCCATGCTTTCCATTTTATTAAGTTTAGTAGGTAGATTATTTGTTTTTTAATAGCTTTTTGAGATTGACTTCACAGTTTGAGCAGTAGTTTTTAGTTTTTAAGACAGTTTGATTGAAGAATCAAACTGTTCTATTAGAAATTCTTAAGATTTTTATGGCTTGTAGCTGTGCATGTTATTGGGTGATAAATAACTTTTATTGCATGAATGCTATACTGAAGTGTCCCAAAATATTCAGGGTTCACTCTGTAAATTGTTATTTTATCATACAAGGGCTACGATAAGTGCAAAAAATCTTTTCTAAAAAAAGGTATTGACTTGTTTTCATAGTTTGCAACCGGCCCAGTAAAATATTTGATGGAGACAGAGTGGTGTACCAGACTGAACGAGTCAACAATGACAGATTCGATCAGTCTGCCACATCTGATCGAGCTGAGATACAGCAGTAAATAAAATAAAACCATCATGAAACTTCCTAGCACTGAGAGCTTGAATCATCTCTCTCTGTGGTTGTGTCTTTCTCTCTAAGTGTCTCTTTGCGCTTATGGCGTCTTTGGCTTTTGTCCACTGTTCTCTTGAAAGATCTCTAATTATCAACAAAAATGAGACTTGTGGTATTTTACAGGACAGGGCCTCAGCTGTTTTAATAATGCACACAGACACAGTTTAATTGCTTGGTCCCTATCCCACTGCGGACTGGAGTGGAGCTGAGGTGGTGTTTCTCATTATGGAGATGAACAATGGATAAATTGCCTTTTTGCACTGCTGCCTGTAGAACTAACTTGTTCTGACTGACTAAATGACTCGTAGTATCTAATAAGCTTCACAAGCTTCCCAAGCCAACTAATCAATGTTTCCTTCTCTCTTTGTTCTCTCTCTTCTCCCAAAACCTCTGCTCTAACACTACTGCATCTCTGCCTACCCCTCTATCCATTTCTCCACACCATTCACCCATCCTATATGCCTTCCTGTCGTCTTCCATTTCCGATCCCTCCACCTCAAGGCGGGCCAGTCATTCCTGGCCTTCCAGAGGTACAAGTTGGGGGCCGACTCAGCCCTCTTCTCCCAGGAATACACGGACCCCAGCCAGGATGCAGCAGGAGCTCCTTACACCTCCTTCGGTGGGGATGACGTGGAGAGCCCAGGAGCAGGAGGGGGCCAGGCCAACAACGATGGAGCTTTTGACGGCACCAGCGGCTACCAGCGTCAGGACTACTGAGATATTAGGGATGGGGTTATACTAGGGGGCGGGAGGATTTGGGTCAAGTTGTCTGTAATTCCTAATTTAGAGTCGGGTTTGTACCGTTTTTGTCACACTAAAAATCACTAGGTCAAAACTGACCCAGTTTGGGTCAATATAACACTGATGCAACACCAGTACCAATGAGTATTTTTGACTCAGTGTCAGACACAAGCCACAGCAAGCTGATGTTTTACCTTGAAACTGTCAAGATCTATTAAATGTATAAAACAATGTGCATATGACATTCAAAACTGCAAAGGATGCACATATTATTATTATTAGTACCAAATAGTGACACAAGTTTAAAAGGTAGATTATAGTAGTTTGTAATATTTTTTGTTTGGTAATAACAGTAATAACCCTAACACTGGGTCAGTACCACTCATTGCTTTGTGTTGTGTTGGTGCTATATCATTTTGACCTAGTAATTATTAGTGTGTACATGCAACGATTAATGTGTTTAGTTGGATGAAGAAGTTGGTGGATTTCATACCTGTGACATTTTAGTTATTGGGCTGATTTCCATCTATTTATTTGGGAGGAAAAGCAGAATTTATATCTAGATCAGAAATTGTTGGCTATGTTATAGCTTCTGGAAGGCACAGGTAACTTCTAAGGGTTGGACAAGATCTCAGTTAGGTGTGAGTCTACAGTAGAACAACAGCAAGGAGTTCATGACATCTATGGGAAGGGGTTGTGGGATGGAGAGAGACACTGGGTGCAGGTGAAGATAACAGGAGGGTGGGAATAATTCAGAGGTCAAGCCTTTTCAGATATGGTCATGTAGCAGATCAATGCTTGTGGCCATATTGCCTTCATCTTCTAAGGTCTGCTGTCAGTCAGCAAAATGACTGCGATCAGTGTTAATTAAAAACCCACACACACACACACGCACGCAAGCACAGGTTCACAGTGCATCGATTTTTAACAGACAACACAAGTTTCCGCTGACAAAACTCCTCGGAGATATCTGGCAACTAATCCCCACAACTGTATCACAGGCGCCTGTTTGTGTGTGTGTTGAAAGGTCTCCTCTGGGTTTTAATGATGTGTGGATGTGGGACAGTGTGTGTTTTCTTGTTTCCCAGAAGAACCAGCTTTTTTCTTTCCTCGATTGTTGCCTTAGTGCTGACTGCCAAGCAAAATCCAACAAACACAGGGCAACGTATACCCTTCTACATGCACAGTATCACAGTTCTCTTTCAGCATCTTTAGAGTGAAAGCATAGCTAATTGAATTTTGTCTTGTTTTTGTCCTTAAGCTCGTAAAAAACCCAGAACAAAACAAGCATTTGTCATCATTATAGAGCATCCCAAATGACAGGTCTCATATCAACAGGCCGACAGACAACTCACTACACTGAAGAAATGCAGGTTATTTATCGTTTTTCCCCACTTTATTTCAACAGATCTGCAGATGAGACAACCATGAACATCCTGAGTATTTATGAACATGCATTGCTCCATTTTCTAGTATATCTATCTCTCTATACATATATGTAAATCTATAATTCAGTATATTAGAGTGTTTGAAAAAAAGAATATGCTTTATTTTAGGGCATTATGCTAGTTCTATATAAAAAAAGAAAAGACAAAAGAAAGAAGATCTATGTTCTGTTGAGTGTTATTGTGATAAGATATGTGGTGAGGTCCATGCCTCATCCTTTATGTTGCTTTCAGGGTAAGGAGATGTTTTTATTTTTGGAATAATAATACTAAATATAAAAATACAGCAACAAAAAATGTGACCAAATTATCAAAGTATATATGCACATATATACTTTATACTGTACAACCGTGTAGACGTAGAAATGTGTGATGTTCCTTTGTGAAATCTGTTAAAGAGCAAAGTAAGATTTAAGAAAAAGATTGTGTACAAATGTATGTTTTTGATGTGTTCGATTTTAACCAATAAAAATAAATAAATGCTGAGAAAGATATGAATGACTGTTCTGGGAGTTTTGGATTTTAGCTGCATTTTCCTCTGTCCTCAGTTATTTCTGATAATTAAGTGTTTTAACTGTCATCTATAAATTCATTTAACTTTTGAGCCCTAGACTCAAGTGGGGGATACAACAGATCTACCATATTGCCTTAAAAAAACATACAGTAAATGTCTATGGATTGTTTGTACATGAAAATTGAAGTATTCTCCACTCATGCAAAGTAACAACCATTGTACACATAAGCTCATTTCAAGTTTTTAGTTTTTAGTTGTGATACTGAGCAGCTGCAGTGAGACAAAGAAATGTGGCACATGCCTCCCTCCACTGGTAAGAATTTTACCTGCAGTCAGCTTCTGATTGGCATATTACAGGGGTGTCCAAACTTCTTTTAAAGATTTGACAATGTGAATATGCCCAGGGGTCAATACTAACATTTTAAAAATGAAAAAATGAACAATAAGTTACATATAAATGCACTGTTTTGTAACAATTTTATTTTCATTGTCACAATTATCTTTTTTTTTTTTTAAAAATGGCAATGTAACCAAATCTAAGCCAATCAGGCGTGAACAAATCTAAAAACCAGTTCTTCCTTTCTTTCACATCTGGAGTCAGATAACAAAAAATAAATTGTATGCAATACGTTAAACTTACATGAAGCTGATACAAATCTTAACCTCATGTTCATTCCAAACATGATTTATTATGAGTAATGCAAAGTCTGTTAACATTTAAGTTTAAAACATGTCACTCTTGCTCTTCTCTTTCAGGAAATCATTCAGAAAGTAATATTTTGTGTCACATCTACAGGTACATAACACCAACAGTTATGTTCTTAGAGGTTAACATTTAGTACATTCAAATGCTTCGTTATGTCAACCAAAAAATGTTTAAAAATAAAAATAAAAATCGAATTTATTTATTTATTTATGTAAATTAGATTATCAGATTAATTTATTCTTATTAATGGTAATTTACAGATTACACATTATAATATAATATTAATGGTGGGGCTTCAGTTTCTAATGTCAAGAAGGCCAGACAGACACCAGCAACAGTTGCTATATACTCTTGTAGTTACATGATGACGCCACACGGTGGCGATGTTGTCAAAGAAATCCGGCACAAACCGGAAGTGTTATTTATTTATTGTCACCCGATGTATAAATTGACTAAATCAAGAGTTGTTTGTTATACTATATTTTATTGTGATAGCACAGAAGAGAGGATTTATCATCTAATAATGAAAAACAAATAAAAAATCACGAGTTTGACAAGCAATCATACGGATGTGCGGAGATGCATTAAGGTGCTGTCAGGAATTTAGGACACTATTAATGGTTGGTAAACCTGTTCATAAATACTAAATATAAAACGCCACAAGACGAGAGGGGGAAAAGACATTTAGAAAAAAAAGATGAAGCTAATTATACGATTCTGAAATCGTTTGAGTAAAATACAAACAATGCTCTAATTCAAATATGTTTTCTTGTATACAGTTACTTACAGTGAATTATCACAGAAGGATATGGTTTTAGAATGTTTTCATTTCAATTTAATCTAACTCGTGTCCTCTTCATTTCAATTCATGATTATCATTTACCACTAAATGCAAAGACATGTGGGATTTGTCACCTCGAAACTTCGTATTCGGACTTTGTGATGGTTCGTGAACGCAACGAGGTACCGTCCAACATGGCGGCGCAGCGTAGAAATTTGATGCAGAGCGTGAGTGAAAACTTTTTATCACTCTCTCTAACCTGTAACGTCACGGCTGCATTGCTGTTCAGGAGTGCTTTGCTCTCACCTCTCTCCCCCCGGCGGCTCTCTGTGTTTGTTTGGCTCCGTTCACCGTTGTTTCGGGGTTGTTCAGGGATGCTAGTGCTAGCTGCTTTAGGCTGAGCTTATGAAGTGGTTTGCTAACGGTTAGCCAGCTGCCACAACTTTAATCTCAAAATAATCCGATTTATTAGTGTCTGATCGCCGAGGACGGTTGAGATTACGAAAAATTAGAGGAGGTTACAGTTTGACCGGTGCTATTTTTTCCCCCTCACACCCTGAGTGAATCAGCTGAGGCTCAGTATCTGTCAACTAGTTTAGTCTGTAGCCACGGTCGCCTAGCAATCCTAAAATGTCACTCCGTTAGCGACAACTGCATGTCGACTCAGAGTCACCTTTACTGGCCAAGTTTGTGCACTCATAGGAGGAATTTAACTTTTAATGAAGTCATTCTCAATGTACTAACACACAGTTACAAGGGCCATTTACAGGAAGAAAGATAAAAAACTAGGACAGCAAAGATAGGTAAACATAAACAGAACGTGTCAGAGAGGTATTAATCTAACCATGTGTTTAGTATTGAAGTTGTAGTTTGCAGTGGCGTTGAACTGGACTGTGTTATATTGACAGGCGTTTCCCCATTTACATACATGAGAGGGCCATAATAATAGAAACCCCTTTCAGTATAATGCACTCCAGTACAACACTACCACCCACTACGACCTCAATAATAAACATAAAGTAGAATTAATACCTCTCTGACAGTCTGTTGTATTGGCTCACATTAGATTGTACAGGTGTGTACCTAATGAAGTATATATATATATATATATATATATATATATATATATATATATATATATGGGTGGTTTTGTACAGTGTATGCATGCCCCTGCACATTTTTTAATTCCTCTGTACATATTTAAATTTAGATCTATCTCAGGTTAATTTTAACGTATGGCTCCTGTTTTATAGATTAATTCTAATATATGTTCAGTGTATGTTGGCATGCTGCTACTGGATGCTTGAATTTCCTTCGAGATCAATAAAGTATCTATCTATCTCTATACATGCAGCGTGCAGGATTAAAATCAGAATGGTAATTTAGTTAATTATTAGAAATTGGGACTACATATTACACGGTATTACCCTCTATCACATGCGGCCGAAGAACACTTGTTACAACAACAACATGTTACACGCAGTAACATAGAGCATGGTAATGCTTTTGGGTGAGCCAGGCCAAGGCAAATGTATTTATTAAAACTTTAATGTATAGGAGAAAATGATACATACATAGTGATGTACCAAAAAGTAATATACACAACAATGCAGAAAACAAACATAAACAAACTTTTGTCTACTGACAGTCACACAGGTAGATAGACAGTATGTGTTTATTTTGAAGGGACA
This sequence comes from Sciaenops ocellatus, assembly GCA_033000465.1. NCBI lineage: Eukaryota > Metazoa > Chordata > Actinopteri > Sciaenidae > Sciaenops > Sciaenops ocellatus. The sequence continues at coordinate 19,482,422 of CP136867.1, forward strand.
CACACACAGACACACAACACAATCCATGGACCGTAATAGTAAATAGTGAACACACATGGTTGGTGCCGATATCATTCGGAAAAAGCCTCCTCCACACGTGGCTCACCTGCTGCTTTGAATTTCGGGTGGAAAATCCAAAATGCGAGTTGTGTTTTTGGATGACTTTATAAAAGTACTGCTGCTCCTGTATGATACAAAGAGAAAGGGAGAGAATCAGTGTTGACAGATCTGTACAGAGCATTACTTATGGTTTGATATATTCCTTTTTTTCCCTCCATGACAGCATCAGAGCTGGACAGATGACCTGCCACTGTGTCAGATGTGTGGGGTTGGCACTGCACCCAACTGTGTGTACAGCTCCGATGGTAAAGGAACTCAGAGCCACACCAACGAGGACGGACACCTAAGGTTCAGGTGAGGCACAAACAGCATGAAAAATAAGAGACAAAAAGGAATAACGTCATGCCTGGAGTGATAACCGCTGCCTGCATCTCAGCTCAACTTGCCGTTGACTCCTTTTGTCAGTGTCACCATTTTGATCACCATGTGAATGCCATACAGTAAATAAATACCTGTCACGCGTACTATTATCAAATATATATGCATTTGTTATTTTTTCTCCACCAATCAGAGGCGAGGATGGCTGTTTCCTGTATGGGGTTTTTAACGGTTATGATGGCAGCAGAGTGGCCAGTTTTGCCTCCCAGTGTCTGACAGCTGAACTGCTGCTAGGACAGCTCAACTCCAGTCACACGGACAACGACGTCCGCAGGATCCTCACGCAGGTCTGCCCGTGTTTATATTACATGTTTCACATGTAAATGATTACAAAGCGAGCAGTATAACGGATTTATATTCTAGGAAGAGTGAGAAAAAAAATTCAAAATACTATCACTCCAGAATTGATGGACCGCCTTTAAATACGCAGACTAACTACAGATGACAGAAAATTTAAAATTCCCTATATCGGCCGCTATGTTGGTAATCAGAGAATTTTTCCACTCTATAATCTTTTTTTACCTGTCATTTAATTGTAATTTTTTAATGAGACATACATTAATTAGACAATTTAATGGCATTGAATTTAGAAAAACAGCTCAATCATAATGAAATTTAATATACAGAACACAGATTATGCATTTATAAGGGAATGGGCAGAGACAACGACCATGTTGTTGTCACTTTTCATGTCAACACGCGTTATTGACAGCCTTGCATGAGAATCACTGTACGTTATGGATGATTCTTACCTCCTTGCTGCTACTTGCTTCCACTCTAATATTAGCCGCCACTGTCTGATAAACGTTTATTAGCATTACTTACTTGTCCTTTATCCTCCATGTCAGTCCCTCTTTTTTTTTTTTTTTTTTACCTCACACAGCACAAAGATTACGAGACAGTGGGTAATTAATGTTCACACTCACCACAAACTGGACAGAGGATGTACTTTAAGTGGTCCACATGTGGTTATTGACAGTGTTGCGCGAGAATGACTTAACGTGATGGTAGATCGCTCTCATCGTTGATCAGATTTTTCTGTTACTGTTAAAAAAAAATGTTCAGTGACAGAAAATATTCAGTTGATGCGACCCCTGCAGTATCGTACACGCTGTAGCTCATTAGTTATGAACTCCGACCTGGATAATTGCCAACATTGTTTAATCCAGATGCACGTTCTTGTTGTCGCAGGCCTTTGATGTGGTGGAGAAGAGCTACTTTGAGACGATAGATGATGCTCTGGCTGAGAAAGCTCACCTGTCCAACTACCTCCTACCACACAATGAGGTATACCATACACACACTCCCGCTCTGTGAAACATATTGACAGATTAAGCCGAAAATTGAGAAGAAGTGTTCTCTGTTGGTTTCCATAGCAACCACAGATTTGTTACACAGATAGTATGAGCTAATGCCCAGCCATTGGAGAATGGGCTTGTTATGTTCTAATTGGGCTCATCAGCCTGTTTCATTAGATAAGCTGGTTTCAGTTTTCCTCCCCTGGATCCAGCCTGCTCTCCTGCCTCTGCTCCTCCCCCCATCTCCGTCTTTTTCTTCTTGTGTCGTATCTCCTCTTTTTTTCAGTCTCTACTTTACAAAGTGTCAGTTCTAGTGGCGTTGCTGGTGTGAGGTGTTTTTGTAAGATGATGTTAGCCACTTTTTGGTGGTTTGAGGTGTTTAATTAAGAATATCAAGACATAATCTCGTTATCACACTTCGCGTATCCATCTCTTTCATGCTTACTATCTCATGTTCTTACTTATCTTACTCCTGTTTTCTTTTTTTCTCCTCCACCACTCCTCATGTTTCCACTCATGTCTCTTGCTTAATGGTCATATTTCTCACCCCCTCTTTTATCATTTGTCTCATGTCCTATTTCTATCCTTCAATCTGCCCTCTCCTGCTGATAACGTTCCTCTTTTCTTTCTCCCCCACATTTCCTTTACTTATCCTACTCGCCACTCTCCCTTCCTGCTCTCCTTCATTCTCGTTCTTCTTCGTCTCCTCCTGGCTGGTCAGAATGTGTCATTCCACCAGCTTTCTTCCCAGGGTCAGAAGGTGCAGGAGCGTCTGAAAGAGCTGGAGCAGGAGGTGTCAGGAGGAGCTACAGCGGTTGTGGCACTCATCTTAAACAACAAGCTTTACATCGCCAACGTTGGTATGTACACACACACGTTTACACAGGCTAGAGTTGTCTTAGTACGCAGTGTCTGACTTTGACAGTACAATTACTGAGGTGTTTGTATTAAATACTACAGAATCATTATTACATTTGACAGAAATACTTTGATTTAGTTGGATTTCATTTTTCATTTTTCTTTGTCTAAGTACTGAAAAATATGGTTAACAACATACACCAGACAATAGTAGACGTCCACATAAAAATCTGTTTTATACCAGTAGATGTCAGGCTTATACAGGTTTTGTAAAATTCCAGTCAGAGACTACTTTGTTGGACTGGTTGAGTGGCGTTCACAGAAAAGTGATTCATATAGGCCATTTCCACCACAGGAGCTCTTCAAGGAGATTAAGAACTTTTTGAGGAACTCACAAAGTAAACCTTTGTTTCAACCAGAGGAACCAGATTACAGCAAATGTAAACAAATGTAGGTCCTGTAAGATTCACGTGGTGTCACGTGCAAGAAGTACTTTCCATAGGTTCCGTGTTTGCAGGTACAGACCATTGCTGATGTAACAAAAACAGCCACGACAGCAACCACAACTTGTGTACCGCTTCATTCATAAAACAAAGAAGTACTCTAGTATTGATATTAATAGAAGGAGCGCGTGTGATGATGAGAGGCCAGTGAGTGAAGAAGAGAAATTTGTGATTTGTTGCATTGCGGTTCTTCAGTTTTATTTATATAGCACCAAATCATAACAGAGGTTGTCTCATGACACTCTTATTCTTTATAATATTATTTACAGAGGCCCAACATTTTTACATCTTTATTGATCATAAACAAATAACCATCATTCAGCAGACTGTTGTCACACAACAGTTAACAATTTCTCTGTGAATTTCTTTCATATAATGCTAAGATGTTTCATTCTAACACTGAAAAGATCTTAAAACTTCAAATCTTAGATTTTATTTTATGATACTTTATGACATCATGGAAGTGGCCTCTATTGCTACATGACTTCATCTGGATCTCGTGGTGGAGATGCTGCCGAACACCCATTTTAAGCTAAAAAAAAAAACATGTTTATGTGTTTACGTCTGCCATCTCTCTCGTTCTCTTTTTGCTGCTCTATCAAGAGAGCACAGGTGCTATTTTTAGTAGCGTGTAAGCTAATGCCGGATGCACAGCATCAGCTAGAGGCAGAGCATGTAAGGGCTGGGTTTGGGTATCAGTTGGCCCGTTTTTGTTTTTTTTTCAAGGTGATGTACAGTTATAGTCATTGGTCATGTAAAATCATGTTGTACACTATTTCAGATTTACATTTTAGAGGTTCTTTGTTATTACGAGGTCTTTTAGGGATTGTCTAATGCAGTCAGGCAAACAATTTACACACCTTAATGGGTGTTTAAAGTCCTAAATTGCTCATTTTACATCCAGCGGTAAGTAACCAGAGACCAAAGGTACAGCAAAATATTTGGCGAAATATGTTTATGATCATGTGCTCTTATACACACATATAGATACAGATCTACTGTAGGAAGGGTCTTGCATAATAATCCCGATTATTTTTGAAAGAAATGACTAAAAAAGAAGTTTTGAGATAAATTAAAATCAGTAGGTCTCACATAGATGAGATAAAATGCCCTGTATCTTACTGCGCAGAAAGTTTTCTGTGTGGCCTTCGGACAGATGTTGGAATCATATTGCCTCTGTTTATACAAAACATACCTACACGTTGGCCGTTGTTTTTGAATCCCTGGTGCCAAATCAGACTCCTGCAGATAACCCGCTGTTTGGGGCAATCGTATGATAGCCTGCCTCTGTGTGTATGTGTGTGTGTGTAGATGTGTATGTATAAATGTGTGTGTTTGTGTACAGATTCCCACCTGACTTCTTAAGCCACAGAACAGGAAAAGAAGCATTTGTTATTAATATTTTACTACCAACCAGCAGGACATTTTAGATGCTTCACTGTGAGGAAAATTCAAATAAGACTGTGGGAGACATTCACACACCCACACCCCAAACCCAGAGGAGCCACAGTATTTCTCTTTCAGAATCAAAGTTAATCATAAAGTACCAGAGCCCAGCTGCTGTATATGCGGTTTGTTTCATGTAACCATGCACTGTGGTTATTGTTCTGCCTGATTTAATTATGAGTTAAGGTATGAATCTTATTGTAAGTTTGCACTCAAAGCGCCTCTGGTTATGAGTAGATTCCTTAAATACAGTGTTTTAGATGTGTATGTCTTTTTGCTTACGCCATAGATTCTGCAGCAGGCAAAGGAAAAGAGCCCCTCACCCTCTCTCTCTGGGACTTCATTTTCTTTTGTCCTCAAGGACGTGGCACAGAGCAGAAAATGGGGAGCTGTAGTAATTAGTAGAAAATAGAAAGGAGGGCCGTCTCCTCGCTGGGGGGGGGGCGGTCAAGAGTTCAAAGTTGAGAGAACATGAATCCTAGGGAGGTTTGAACATAAGAGTAAGTGTGCTCTAAAAAGCACTTCCAGCTGTGTGTTGATGTGAAAAATATTTGACAGTTAAGGTCATATGACCCATAATTTGATATCCTGTGAGTGTGTGGGGGGCAGTCAAGGGTATATGAACGTAATAACAGGCATAGTTTGCAGTTCTTTTCATACGTGTAGCAGCTGCAACTTAGCACATATGGACATGAGGATTATCACCACGCTTACCAAGAGGCTTTATAGTGTTTTGTTTAAAAAAAAAAAACATTACTACACTATAAAAGCATGTGTCCTGTCAACACTGCCTGATTAACCGCATGGTTAAAGGATTAATAGAGGTGCGTGGGCCCCTGTCTGCAGTTTCAGTATAATGAAGCTGATTGGATGTCCTTGTCTGCACGTCAGACAAGCAGCTGCGCCAAGCATTTCCAGAACATCAAGCTCCTGCTCGGTGCCCCAAAATGTTAATATAAAAGTGAATTCAGTATTGATCATCCCTGGTCAGCTCATGTGTCAGCAACTGGCTTCATCATCCACTGATCAATAGTTAGCTTTGTAAAAGCACCACAGTACCATCACTCATTCACTGACGCAGGATTGGGGCTGTGAGTCACCTCAGGGCAGCGTCATTTTTGTCTCTGCATCATTAATGTGTGTAAAAATGATAAGGCAAAATGTCTCATCCTTTAAAAAAAAAAAAAATGCCAGAAGAGTAGGCTGACATCCTCTCTGAATCCTTGTATGTTTGTCCTTGATCACAGGTACCAACAGGGCACTGCTGTGCAAGTCCAGCATCGATGGCCAGAATCAGGTTCTCCAGATCGGCCGACCACACAGCACAGACAATGAAGACGAGCTGCAGAGACTGGCTGCACTGGGTGAGACACACAGGCGCATAGACAGTGATATACAAAGATGACAGTAAAGACACATAAACCATCTGAACAGGGTTAGTTTGGTCCCTCAAAGTGGCGCTGGACACTGTGAAAGAGGACCAGCGGCATCTGCAGATATAAAAGACTCATTGTTAATTGTTATTTTCAGATGTTTACACACTAATGAAAACATAGTTATGCATATTGTGATCAATTTCTGCCATATTCTGCTAAATCTTACGCACTGGACCTTCAAATTTTAATTTGAGCTCAGTTCGAAAAAATTAATAAGTAGCCATGTGAGTTCACATAAGTGAGTCACATTCCATATCACCATATTCCATATTTATTAGCAGCGCTGCCTCCTGCCTCTTGTACTCATTAATAAGAAAGACAAAAATCTAGTCACTGATTGACAAGTCACAAAAAACAAGTGTTTGTTTTGTTTTTTGAATTTAGTGTCCAGTTTATGCATACTTTAAGTCTGAAAAATACATTAAATGTGTTGGAAAATAGTTGCTGAAAACATGTGAAAAGACTTTAAATGATATATTACTGAAATGTGGAGTTGGAGGTTAAAATAGTTTTTCATCAGTTTTCAGTCCAGATTTTTTTGGGCGGTCCTTAAAGGGCGGCTCGATGACACACTGAGGCCACCCTGAGCAAACCCCTCCACCCCTAGCAGAGAGACAGAGATTAAGTCATCTCGCTCAGGGTGTTTCAAAGTTAGTCACGTCATTTTCTGAACTCATCTGACACGTTTCAGTCGTTTAGCCGTGGGTGGTTAATAACACTTTCTTCTTTCATCTGGCAAACTCAGAACAAATATTTATTCTTACTTATTCTTATTCTTAATTAATAGAGAGTATCTTGGTCACATTGGTATAGAAAAAATTAACACAGCAGCATATGTACATTCAGACAGACATTACACTTGTTGTATTCTGTGCAGGCTATACAGGCAGACAAGAGACAAGAGCCATTAGGACAAGCCAGCATAAAGACACAATTGGAGCCTTTTATCCACAGTGGACAGCAGAGCTAATGGTCCAGTAATGAGGGTTGCGTATTTAACAACTTTGCAGACAAAACATAAGGTGTAGCCAGGCACCTGTAATGAATATAATGTTGAATTAGCTGCATTGTTTCTCACCGTTTCACGCCGCACCATAAAAAAGGAGGCAGAGGTCTCTTGTCTCTCTTTGTTCTCTCGCCTCTTTCTCTGTCTCCAGTTGGGAGTCACATAATTATTCTGTTGTTCAGGCCCCTCGCTGAATGATTTAAATGAAATGGCAGTCATTCCATGCTGAAGGTGACCTCTCCCTCTCATATTTTCATCCACCCGCAAACATGCACCTCCTCCTCCCACCCCCCCACCCCGCATCTCTCGCTTCTTCTTATTGCTCTTGTCTTATTGCTTTATCCTTTCCTTCCCCACATAAAATGTCCTGCTCCTCTCCCCCTGCACATCGTGATACCGCAGTCCTGATCTCTTTTGTTTGTCCTCACTTTCTGCCTCCCACTATCTGTAATGTTTTTCCTCTCCTCCCTTTTTTTTTTTTTTTTTTAACCCAGGTGTGGATTCAGCTCGTGTAAGGCAGGCGGGGCAGATTGCTGGCCAGAGCAGCACCAGGAGGCTCGGAGACTACCGGGTGAAGTTCAACTACAATGAAATCGACTTGCTCAGGTGAAGTCAGAATAGTCAAACCCCTTGTACACTTGTACATGCCATTCTTTATGTCTCCTATTTATTAGGGAGGGACCGATAAATATACTCCAGAGGTAAAGATGTATCGGTACGTCACTAGAAGTGCCAAAAGATTTAAAAAGATAAAAGTAGGAAAGCATCCTGAACAATCCTATGCAAAAGATAAAATACATTTTTTTTAGTTTTGTATTTGTCGATGGATTCAATTTTAAATCTTTAAATGTTGTGACTTTTTTTTGTGGTGGATTTTAATGAATTTAAACATTTTGAAAAACATGTTTATTTATTTTTTTGCCATTAGATGACAAGGTCAATATCACTCTCATGCCTGTGTGATAAATACAGAGCCAGGAGACAATTACCTTAGCTTAGCAAATAGATTGGAAGCATGGGAAAACAGCTAGCTTATCTCTGTTCAAAGGCTATAAAATCCATCTACCTGCCTAAATTTGACTAGCAACATGTCATAACTCATTGGTTTAATCTGTACGCAAACAGAAAGATAAAAAACAAGTTGTTTTATGAGGAGTTATGTACTGGAACTATTTCTTGGTCCAGCGCAGTGAATTCCTGGAGTCTTTTTTTTTTTTTTGTCTCCATGATGCAGCCAAGACTCCTATCACGTTTTTTTGGATTTCAGTTAATATACAGATTAAAGAAATGTGTTTCAACATGTTGGGGTGTTCTGTTAGCTCAATTGGTAGAGTGTGCACCCTGTGTGCGGAAGGCTGAGGCCCTGCTGCGGCAACCCGGGTTTTACTCCAGCCTGTTTTCCTGTCTGTCTTTGGCCAAGAAAAATGGAAAGATAAAAAAGATAAAACATGTTAATTAGGCAGGTTTATAGCTGTAGGCAGATTTTTTTTAAACTTTGGACAGAGACCAGACTAGCTGTTTTACCCATTTCCAGGTAAGTTAAGCTAAGCAAAGCTATTCATCCTGCTGGCGTCATGTTTTCTAAACTTCTATACAGACAGAATAGATCTTTATTAACCTCTCAGCAGGAAAGCGAATCACCGAACTTCCCCCCTTCAAACTTTTCCTTTTATCATGTTTCATTAGCTGCCACAGTTCCACTTGGCAGTTCTTGAAGTAGACTCAGTTTCTGACTTTGTAGCAGTGTGTGTGTGTGTGTGTTCACTACCTCGACAGTGGAGGCTCTGTCTCCATATTATGGTCTTTATTATCAGATCTGACTCCGCTCCAGCCTCTCTTTTACCACAGCTGAGTTGAGCCTCTTGAAATTCCATGATCCGGAGGCCCCCTCTCTCACACTTCTCATTTCCTGTTCCTGTCTGCAGTCCAGGCCAAGCAAATCAGGATCAGATATCTACGAGTCATTCCAATTATGATCCTCAATAAAACACACAATACAATCTTACAGAATTTCCTCCTTACTGCCATCAAAGAGAGTGCAGGAAATTTGATGTGGACAAAGTATAAGCGATTCTTTGGATATATGAGATTAGCTAGGTTTATTGTATTTAGGTCAGGTGCACTTATGTCTCTCTTTTTGTCTCAGTTCCTTCCTCTTCCTCTCTCCTTCCACTTCTTCTCTCTCCTTCAGTCCCTGTACTTGCTTGTATTCCTCTTTCCCTCTCTCTTTCACATTAATTCATCTCTGAGCATACCTATCTGTCCTCCTCCACCAACAGCGCGGCCAAGACGAGGCCAGTCATTGCAGAACCAGAGATTCACGGCAGCCAGTCTTTGGACAGCGTGACAGGCTTCTTGTTGCTGATGTCAGAAGGTCTCATCAGTGCCCTTGAGTCTGCCCACGGCCCTGAGCAGGCCAATCAGGTTAGCAGATTCATCCTCTCAGCACCCCAAATATTTTCCCTCCGCTTGTTTCTGTTCTTTTGCAAACCAACTCAAATCATAAATTTCATGTTTTTCTTTCATCCTGCCCTGTTCCTCCCTTCCTTCCTATGCCGTCTCTTTATTGATATCATCTTTCTGTTACTATTTTGTTATTTCTGTTTCTACTTGTCTCTTCTTGCATTCCAAGTCCTGTTTTCTTGACCACATTTGGTCTCAGTGTCCAGTGCTGTTTTCTTTTCTTCACTTATTGTATTTTATTTCTTTTTCTCACTGGCTTTTTGTTCTTCTCCTGTCTCCCTCTTCTCACTTTCCGCTCTTTCGTTTCATCATCATCTTTAGTTCTGCAACTCTATCAACAATCCTTCTTTCTCTGACCCCCTGTCTCTTGTGCTGTCCATTGTAGGAAATCGTTGCCATGGTAGCAGCAGAGCTGGCCCAGCAGACCAGTCTGGAGACAGCGGCTCAGTCGGTGGTGGACCGCGTCAAGCGGTTGCACCACGATGTCTACGTGTCCGGCCGTCAGAGGGCGACTTACTGTTCTCGGCATGAGGACATGACCCTGCTCATCCGCACGCTCAACTACCCGCTGGCTGACGGAGCGCTCACGCCCACACAGGGTAGGATTGGGTCCCATTTCATGCAACACCAGCACACTTCCACACTAGCCACACGAATAAAGTTCCTCATTTAAAACTTCTAAATTTTTAGAGGCATTTCGAAATGTCAGAGTCAGATTCATACAGAAGGTTGAAAAATCATTCTCCAGTCCTGATCGAAATTTTTTGAAAACAAAGACAACTCACAACCACCTGTCAAAACATATTTTTATGAGCTGTAAGCACTTACAAAGACATTTTTTTTGGTTTTAAAAAACAGGACATCAAATATTTAACCAAGTAGCTATAAGGAGTGTCATATTTACTTGTCCACAGCTATTTTTTTTGTGTGTCAGATGCACATTTAATAAACATTTAGGTAAATACAAGTATGAGATTGCACCCATTGCTAAGAATGGGGCCAAAGAAGACGTGATAAATTTGAACATTTTAGGACTTTTGAAGATTACAGCTATTACGACATGAATTAAAACTAGTCACACACTGAAAACCTAAAACCAGTGGAGAGCTGCACTTCAAAAGGAATCTTGAAATAATACAATAATACTAGGATTATCCACATCTGAGCAGCCAGCCTTTACAAAAAAAAAATAAAAAATTGAGAGGTGCAGCCAAGAATACCACGTAGAGCCAAAATCACAAAGTCCAGGCTGAAGAAAAATCCAATTTACTTCAGGTTCCCAAGGTGCTTATTTTATGCAGAGACTGCACACTAGTTTTACTGTGTTTTTCTTGATAATAGTACTGAAATGTATGAAAAAGAACACTGGTGTACCTCAGACATTCTCATTTTAAAACAACTGAACAGCAGTCTTGGCCAACTTTATAAGCAGTTCTGAGATGAACAGGATTTTTAAAACCTTTTCTTTTTTTTTTTTTTTTACATGTATGTGCTCTTCCCTCCTCTCAGGTGGACGCATCTACCCCGTGTCAGTGCCCTACTCCAACAGCCAGAGCACCAGTAAAACCAGTGTCACCCTCTCACTGGTCATGCCCTCTCAAAGTACCCTCACCAATGGAACCAACACTGCCTCCACCCTGGAGGAAGGCACCCCCACGCCAGGGTAAGATTGGTTTGTCTCTCGTCTGTGCTTTTTTTCCACTCTTAATTCCCTCCTACCGTGTTGATCTGGGTGAGCTTGATTTTTACTCCTTCGCATATTTTTTTTCCCTGCTGTGCATGTGCTGAATGAGCTTGTTTTTTTTGTCTCACAGCTGTCGTGTTTTTGCTTCATAAACTTTGTTTTTCCTCACTTGTCTCACTGCTGTTGTGTTCACTCTGGGTGAGCTTTATTCTGACTCCACGCTTCCTTCCCTACTGTTCTTTTTTTTTTTGGGGTGTTTTTCATAAGCAATATTCTCAACTCCCTCATTTTTTAACTTGCTTTGATTTATTTTAGGCAAGTTTGATTTTCACCCCCCTGCTTCCCTTCACTGCTCTTCTTATTCATATGTAAGAATGGGTTTCACTTCCCCAATGTTCTGCCACTGTGGTCCCTTTTACAGACCAGAAGACTAAGACTGCTTGTGGGAAAGTTCAATATTAGAATACTTTTCTAGCTTTACTTGATCAAGTGTACACGACAGTATACTGCCATGTAGGCCTGTGAATGTAGGGAAATCAGTATTGCTCTCAGGGGTCAGTTTTACTGTTTGTACAGTAATGTCCAGGAAGTCCAGATTATTTTGTTAAAAGGGTTGCAAGACGCCAAACAGTTAGCACAGTGGTTTGTAATCAGACAGAATCCTACAACTCCGGAAAGTTGGCGCGGTGGCAATTATTTTATCTAGTGATCACAGGCTAATCAGTAGAAATACAGCGTTCACAAGTCTAAGTCTTATAACGGCATGTGCACAATGTCTCAGTGAATAATGTGTACTGTCTACACCAAATAATTGCACATAATCACAGTAAAGCACGCTATGAAATGTTCTTCCTCCAAGTTAATTATGTCTCAATTATAAGGCTGAATTCAGGATACAAGATTAAGGCGCTGCGACCATTTGGTTGTGCGCCGGGGTGAGGGGGGCTGCTGACTATTTGTGCTGAACGTAACCGCTGTGAAACAATCAGAAAATAACTTTTTATTCCGCTGATTTACCGGCTTTATCGAGGCCGGCGCGCGCGCTCACTCTCACTGACTGCCTATGTCTCTCGACCAAAGTTCGTTCTCTCCCTCTGGCTCAAACCATCGGATACAAATCAAATTAAACTTCTTCTTTTGCAGCATAAATTGCGAGCCAGACACATTTAGAAGCTGGCTACATAAGCCTCACCCCCAAAGAAACGGCATAGAGAATCCGGTCAATTTTCAAAATAAACCAGCCAAAAATGGAACAAGGAAATCGGCCAAATCTGAGCAAGTAAACAAAGTCTGGCGGGCTAAACGCTCCGCTTCTGAAACGCTCCCGGTGGGGTTTGAAGTCACGTAGAGGACGGACCAAAACAGCGTCGCGATGTGACAGAGACGTGCCCGGTGGCGTTTCGGGGTCAGTTTCAGAGACATTTCAGACCGACTGTGGAGAGTCTGCCCAGTCCGTTCGTCTGATTGGTGGCCACAGCGTGACGTCGGGTTGCGTTCTTCCAAAAGTTGGATCCGGTTCAGCTTCTCCGCTGCAGGTCGCTGTATCTTTTGGCACCCGAAGCTGAACTCCACTGCATCCAAAACAGACTACGCCCACTCAAACGAATGGGACAACCTGGTGTTTTCCGCTGCAGCGCCGGATCCTGTCTGAATGCGGCTTTTCGTCAGCATATTTAGAGTGTGCCTTTAATTGAGTTAGTTAATGAGGTAACCTCCTTAAAATACCTGCATTGTAATATTAGTGATCACGATTAGCACTTGTGTGGCTGCTACTTTGGGTTTGCTGCATGTGCACACTTTTCTTTCTTTCTTTCTTTCTTTCTTTCTTGCTCACTCGCCCACAAGGTATGCTTCTCCCTGCCACTCACTGTCTGACTCACATATTTCTCTTCTTCATTGGCCCCGACTTGCCAATATCCATCCTTTGTCCTACACTCTGTCCTTGCCTCTCCTTTTTCACTCCTTTAGCACGTTCCACCCCGGTACCTGCCAAACTTCCGTCAATGTCCTGAAGCCCATAATTGAACTCCCTCTTTCCCCTCTTTACCCCCTTTCTCCTCTTCCCCCTCTCCCCCTGTCCACCTCCCTCTTCTCTTTTTCAACCACCCCTCCTCCTCCCCGCCCTCTCCCTCTCTCCACCTCTCTCCTTTGTCTCTCCACCCCCTACACGGACCCCTTCCTCTCCTCTGTCACCCCCACTTCTTCCTCTTCTATCCCCACCCTCATACCCATCTCCTTCTCTTCCTCCACCCTCGTCAACCAACCACCTTCCCCCTCCTCCCTCTTCTTTCCCTCCGCTCTTTCCAGCAGTCAGAGCCCCACGGCCACCCTCCAATCCACCAACACCCAGACGCAGAGCTCAAGCTCCAGCTCGGGAGATGGAAGCCTGTTCCGCCAAAGAGGCAGCCAGGCGGCTCAGCCCGACGAGACGGGCAGGGTCCCGCCTTACGTGGACTTCAGTCAGTTTTATCTCCTGTGGGGAAGTGATCACAGCGATGGCCAGAGCACCCAGGGAGGACTGGGACCCCAGTGAGGAGGACAAGCAAGGGTGCAAGTTGGAAAGAGATGGACTGGGTTTTCTGGCAGCAAGGAGGCACATGGATTTCGAAGGGACAAAGATTTTAAGAGGTGGTTGGGATGAGGATTAAAATGCTATTAATGTATCACAACTAAAAATAAGTGACCTCAAGGTGCATGGAGAAGCATGGAGGAAGGACTGGGGTTTTCAAGGTCTTGCTATCAAACATAAACAGTGGATGAAGCCAGCGGGCAATGAATAACAGTGAGAAAATGGTGTGATGACACATCATGAAGTGTTTTTCCTCTTCTTGTAATAGATGCTGGTCATGAGTGATTGTGAATATATGTAATCCAGAGTGTGTAGCCATCATTGTCAGATGTAAAAACATGTATCTGCTAACAGGAATCACGTAGATTTGAGAATGAGGAACACGTTAATGGATTTGAGAATGATAACATACTGTTAGGCCTTAAAATGGAATGAGTATGTGAGTGTATGCATTTGAAAGTACTTTTTTATTTGTAATGAAAGTATATCTCCAAATGAATCAATAAGTCTCTCTGGGCTTCTCTTCATATTAACACTTAAACACTGTTGACAATCTTGCCTGAAACATTTCCGTTAATCTCGTTCGATTTTCACCAAACGAAGACCCAAAGATTGCGTCTTTCGGTGGTCGTGACAGCACCTGTGGTGACAGGTGGTCACATGATGTGTTTTAATAATGCATGGTTGTGGAGAGGCAGCAAAGCACACCGCCAGTAATTTATTGAAAGAAGAGGAACTAGTCTGTACATTTTTACTTATTGAGAGAGAAATAATGAGAAATAATGAAGCACTAGTCAGAGTTCCCACATGGAAAACGACCAAAAACCCTGCAAATAGTCTATATTGTCCTGGGAAATTTTAATTGTATTTTGGCTCCTCACTCAAGTCATTTTGTTTGAAACTCGGGTGAATTCAGTTTTATTTGTTTAGTGCCAAATTATAACAGAAGTTATCTCACGACACTTTCGATTTAGAGTAGGTCTCGTAATTGTTATAATATTCTTCTCAACTGTTCCAACCATGAGCAAGCACCTGGCGACAATGGCAAGGATATTAAAGATAGTTTTTTGGCCTTTTCAAGCTTTTATTGTATAGAGACAGCTGAAGAGTGACAGGAATGTGGGGATGTGGGGAAAGAGAGATGGGGAATGACATGCAGCAAATGACCACAGGTCGGATTCGAACCCTGGGCCGCTGCGGCAAGGACTGAGCCTTTGTACACGGGGCGGATGCTCTACCAACTGAGGTAAACGACACCCCGGAAAAACTTCTTTTAAGAGGCAGAACTCAACTTTTGGTGGGCATGATCAGCGGAGTGGACAAAGGGAGAGACACTCCACTGTAATAATAATGCACTTACTAGATTAATTGGTGACTCTAAATTGCCCGTAGGTATGAATGTGAGTGTGAATGGTTGTTTGTCTCCATGTGCCCTATGATGAGCTGACAACTTGTCTAGGGTGTACCTCGCCTTTCGCCCAAAGTCAGCCGGGATTGACTCCAACTCTACCAAGACCCTGATGAGGACAAGCAGTTACAGATAATGGATGGATAGATAATGATAATAATAATAAGAAGAAGAAGAACTATAATTATAATAGAAGTATGACTAATAATAGAAATAATTATAATAATCCACAATCCCCGATCTAGGCGTAGCCACAGTCCATTGGAACCTGCAAGACAAGACAACCCAAAAACACCAGAGAAGTTGATTCTGACACACATAGTGAATGACACTCAGAAACTCGGCTATAAAATAATTTAAAAAAAAAAAACAATCCCACTACTACTATTAAATAAAACAGTTTCACTGCTAGCTAGCTCAGTACTAAGTGGTAAATGATATTACTGTTAATGAGTAAGTGTATTGTCAGAAAGACTGCTGTGAAATGTCTTGAAAGGAAAAGGAAGATCCTTCCTTCTTGGAAGGAAAATGACAACATTGCTTTAAAAAATATGACAACATCAGTTTGTTCGGAACAACCAGCTAACAAGCCACCGTCTTAGCTACACTACATCCAACATGCATCATTTCCCGTGTGTGCATGGGTAATTTAGTTGGAAATGGAAACTGTAATATGGAAATGTGCTTAAAGAAAACACGCATAGAATGCGAATTGCAACATAATTGACAACATCAAATATGACGTATTTCAAGATACCTTAAAAAATTGTTTTCAATGTCAAAATCATACAACTTCAAGGCTGTAGGTATAAATGCAATGGTGAAACAAAGTATAAAAATCCATCTACATGACATGGATGACTCACCGGACACAAATCTAAATCTGACAACCGAAAAACTGAACCTGTAGGTGTTCAGGGATCAACAATGAAGTGATTCAGTGGCTGTGTAATGCAAGACAGGCTACAGCGTGAGAAGAGTAGGAGAGGTGTCTTACTGGAAGCTGCTCTGAATCAGAGCTTAAGCGTGCCTACAGTGTTTGAGTCCCGGACTAGTCAACATGAGATGAAAGAGGACCTCTTTGACACCTCAGCAGCATGTGATTGATGGATGCGGAGTACCAGTGACTTGAGCAGCAGCAGACCGCGTTCATAACGCGGTGAAGTAAAAATATAATCGACCATCGTGTGATGGATAAGAGTGGGGAGGGTCCACTGGAAGTGATTGTTGGAACAAATGAAGCCATCCATCAAAGTCAAACAGCCATCTCTCGATGGTTTTTCGATCCTGTGTCTCCTGTGATTTCAGAATCACATTTAAAAATAATTTGCCTAATTTTCAGCCCCCTCTATTAATCTTCCACTACTGAATATCAGTTTTTTATGTTTATTTCATTTCAAGGTTTTCACAGTTTTCCAGAATTACTCTGAAGAAGGAAAATTCGATTTTCCAGTTGAGAAAACACATTCCACATGCTACCAAGATGTACAAATATACAAGCTGTGACGGCATATTGTCTCTCCTTTATGACTTCTCAAAGACTCAAAGAAACATTTACTGTTGTTATAAGAAATCACCAGTTATTGGTAAAATAAATTAAAAGCTTATCTGAAATCTGTGCAGATTTAAAATAGGAACAGGCTCCTGTTTCGGCGTCAAGTGCACAAAAATTACAAAAAAGTTAATAGACATAGAAGGTTAGTCTAGATTTGGCACTATTAGAAATGTATCACGTATCATGAATATCAGCTGGGCATACAGATCACAGTTTAAAGTAGACTGTAACTGGTTCCCAAAATATTTAGAACCCAGAACTGCACCACCAGTCACCATCCAACATTATTTCCATAGCCCCTTCCTGTTGGAAGTTGATGTCATTCCCTAAATTAACTTCACACTGTTATGAGACTCTAATTGGCTTAAGCAGGGAAGTGATTAGAAACACATAAAAAAGTAATAAATGAGAAAAATTATTGCCTATTAAACCCTCAAATCACCAAGTTGGAGCTGTACTTTAACACAGAGTTGTTTAGTATCAAAGCAGACACAGGGTGTGTTACTAATTGCTCATTTCAGCGGTAATTGGAGTTTTCTTCCTGCTTAGGCCATGACCCAGTTCTTGAAAAGTGAGTTCAATTAACTTTATTGTTCCTCGTTGAAAATGAAGGAAATAAAAAGTCAGGTGGTTAAACCGAGCTGCCACTCCGTCTCTCTTTCCATCCCTGTCCCCACACTGATAAAATGTAACGCCTATGGCTGTTATGGAAATGATTAATCTAACATTCTACATCTTCTGTGTATGTTATGTCTGGTTATCACAATATTAATCTGCTGCATGCTGAGAGATATACAGCAGCGCCTTGCCAAAATATAGCGTATTCTAGGAACATACTGTGTATGTGTTGTTGTGATGGATGGTCTCAGAGGGAGCTCAATGTAAGCGCTTTGGTCCTGCATGTCAACAATCCTGGGCTTAGTTCCAGGGCTTTTTTTTTTTTTTCTTTACATAAATAACAACTCTAAGGTCCTCAGCATGCAGTAGCATACATTGTGCTAAACAAAGTGGCATAAAATAAAATATTATGGATATTATTTCACATAATACAGGCTCCGTGGCTATTACAACTCCACAAGTAAAGATTTTTTTTTTTGCCTACCAATACCAAACTCCAGTTCAGGTTTGGTCAGTAATAAAACAGAGAAGAAATTAAGTGTTGAAAGTTACCTTTGCATGTATATACGTGAGAAGAACAGTATGATTTTTGTATCTACCTAATATCCTAAGCCAGAATACACCGGGCGTTAGAAGGTGGATTTTATTACCTTCGGATAAAGCCAGGCTAGCTGTTTCCACCTGTTTCCAGTCTTTATGCTAAGCTAAGCCAAACATCCACTCCTGAGCCCAAACAAGTGTGTGTGTGATGATCTTGTCTGTGCAAACACTCATAAACATAAAGTGTCATAGTAAAAATTAAAGGTCATTTTGGTGCACACACTGTTCAATATTATGTTCAAGGTCATGAAGCTGTAAACTGGATATAGATAGCACAAAGAAAAGAGAAGAAACAAGTTCCTTCTGTTCCAGCTCTGCAAGAGAGTTTAGTCACTTAAAACATGTTCTGGCCTTTCAGAGCTACAGTATTCAGATCTCAATACGTCAAAGTGAATATACACCACTACAAATATCCTGTATTCATTTTACTTAAATAGATATACAGACATATTAGCAGGTAGGTGTACTTTAAAATATCAAAAGTAAAAGTACTAATTGAAGAGCAAAATGGCTCCTGTCAGTGTTAAATTATGGAATTATACTAATGTATAACTGTGCATGTAGCATTTATGTTGGAGCTGATTTAAAGTCCGTGTAAAATAAAAATAAATATGTGATTTGAGTTTGTCAGACTAAGGAAGAAAGTGTTATTAACCACCCAGCCAAATTTGAATGATTAAAAATAACGACACGTTCATGAAATTAGGTGTCAAAATCAGGTAGAAATGATTCTCAGCTCCAGGACTGTGGGAGCGCGTCTGCTGAAGGCCCCGAAACCACGGCCACTCAGTCAGTGTCTGGTTTAACAAGTTTATTTCCCAACCTGTATACAATCCTATGCTGTAGAATGATAAATTAATTTTTATAGTTTTGTTGCATATTACTAAACATATATGTGTAAAACCTGACTTCAATACCAATTAGACTACTGTAAAATACACATGCCTGCAGGTCTTCAGACATCTTCATGTGTGGATTGAACGCCATCATTACAAAACACAAGTTGACCTACAGAATATGCTATATGCTGTTCAGATAACTATATAATTATTAAGCAATAATAATTATACTGTTAGGTAGTTAAAGGACTAGTGTGTAGGGTTTAATGTCATTTTGCAGTTTACTTGCTGAGTGCTCACCTCTCCCTCTCCTTCCTAGTGTGACGGAGAAACTGGTGGCCACGAAAACATGCAAAAAAAAACTATAGAGCCAGTGTTTTATTCGTCTATTCTGGGCTACTTTATAAACATGGCTGTTCGACATGATGAAGACCCATGACGTCTGTTCTATGGTAAGGCTCATTCTAACAAAGATATGTTGATCCTTATTTTCAGGTGCTTATACATTAATAAAGACACAGTTATGCATGTTATATTTATTTTCTGCCATATTCTGTAAATAGGGCCCCTTAAATGTTACACTTAATCAGGAGCAGTGCATCATATTTTATAAACTGATCATATTTATCATATTTTTATATGTAAAGTCTTTTAAGTAACAGGTAACTGTTGCTCTCAAATAATGTGGTGGAGTAAAGAGTACAATATTTGACTCTAAAGGAGCATAAAGTAATGTACATGTACTTCATATTTATACTTAAACACAGTACTTGAGTAATTTATGTTTATTTGCATCAGCTTTTATCATCAGTTATATCCTCTGAGCGCCTAATAGGACCATATTTTTACACAGCAAATTAAAAATCTTTATGTTCAAATCCTTATGTGTCAAATGAGCATAACAAAAGCAAAAACAGATTACTTTTCCTCTTTGCCTTTCTCTGACAGAGAAACATACATATCTGACTTGTTTTACTGTTTGTCTAAAGCAGCCCATCAGATGGCAATGTGGAGCTAGATATCCAGATCTGTCACCGACCAGAGTGACAAGCGTATCTTCAAGTAGAGCCTGTGTCTTCAGGCTCCATCGGTTTCATTTGGGCCACCCCACTGGTAACACGGAACTGTGGAAATACGCGCAGTACCATGCTTCCATACTGTAAGTCAAAGCCTGTAGGTGTGTCACGTTAAAGCCAAGCTATTTAAAATGTTGTGCAAGATCAAGAAGGCATAATGGACGTGCCATTAAGTGGGTGTGTTTAGGGTATAAATACACCCTTTGAACACTCTTCTCACCTTTATTGGCAGAGCTGGTTAGTGTCAGCTGGAGCAGAACACAACAGACAGAGTGTGTTGTACCTTGAGCTGTACTGCTGACTCCTGCTTGATTATTCAACTTTGGATTTACAGAGGGAAGAAATGAGTAGAAGATGTGAAAGGTAAATCTGCAAGACTTTATCATTTTTGCTCACTAACTGGAATATTTGGATGTGTGAGGAAAATAGCTGAGTGTGTGTGTGTGTGTGTTTGTGTGTGAAAAGATGCAGGTGTAACAGCATGTTTGTCACTATTCTGGTAGTGAATCCTGTGATCTTTATTCTGTCAAGTGTCTGTAAATTATTGTTGTGATTGTAATTAAGTCTGAGGCTTTGTCTCTGAGAGTAAACAGCTAACATTTTTAATATGCAGCTTGTTTGTCAGGAACTGCCATGGGATTTGTGACTTGTTTTATAAAGGCAGTGACTGACATTTGTTCACTAGCAACTTTGGTTCCTGAAAAGAACTTTTAGAACTCAAAATGTAGAAAGTGTGGACCATGATAGAGTTTGAATGGTGTTTCTAAAAGCTGAAAAGAGTATGTAGTTGTAAAAGCAAATAGTAGAAAGATGTAGAACATTTTAAGGTTTGGATGGGGTTAACAAAAATGAAAAAGACTGAATAGCTGGAATAGGTGGAATTTGATTAAAATCTGATCTAAAACTAGATAGTATTTTTGAGGTTGGATGAAAATATTCTGCTTAACTGCATTGCTAACTTTGTATGTAGAAGCAGTTGAAGCATTATTAAGAGTTGGAAAAGTGGAAAGGTGTCTAATTTAAGTATGAATGGCATTTAAAGTTCTCCCTGTCTGTGCATGGTGAAAACTTCTTGGACATTCATTCTTCTTCTACTTCATTCATGTTTCCCAATCCATCTATCTAGCCTAATATCTATTAAATATACCTACCTGTAACTCCTGATACAGCAGCCTGCTTATTAAAAGACGTGTAAACAACACCCATTGCCGGGCAACCGACTTCCTACATTTTTATGTATATATTGTGTTTGCAGAGTGAGAAGTGTGGGAGTGAGAGCAAGTTGGAGAGATTTTTTCTTTTTTTTTCCAACTCCTCTTCACTCTTACTGTTGGTCTCCCACATTCCACCCCATACACACCAATACAAAAGTCTCAGATGGGCTGAAACTTTCATGAAGTTTGAACTGCAATTGTGCGAAAAGATATGACTGATAAGAAATAGTTAAATTCATGTGTGAAAGTTCAAAGGGTTGTGAAGGTTTTAAAGTTTGAAAGGAGTTGCTGTGTGCGTGTGTGTGTGTGTGTGTGTGTGTGTGTGGGTGGTAAGAGGGTGAAGATGAATAGGTTTGAAGGGTTATCTTATTGACTTACATTGTTATTAAGCTTGGAAGAAGCTTGAAAGAAAGAATATTTTGAAAAATGTGTCATGGTTTTTGGTTTCTGGTTTAGTATTTCCTATTTTGTCATGTTGAAAGCGTTGTCTTGTGTGCCACCCTGATTAGTTTCACCTGTCCCTGATTATTTTTCACCTGTGTCTTGTTGTCCTGTCTTCGCTTGTGTGTTTAGTCTGTGAGCGTGTTGGTTTCAGTGTCAGTTTTTTGTCTTACTATGTGTCAAGCATTCAGCACTGTGTTTTGGACTCTGCTTTTTTGCACGTTTTTTTTCCTTTTTTTTGACCTGCTTTGCGTCACCTTTGTGTTTTGTGTAATTAAATCACCTTTTGGACTCTGCAATTGGGTCTTTCCTCAAATTACCTTGCATGACAAAATGTAGAAGTACGTAGATGACAAAAAAGTGGGCAAATAAGAACTGGTTCCGCTTCTGCAAACAAAATTCTTCCACATTTTTCATATAAAAACTTCATGCAATTTTTTATGAAATTAGCACATTTGTGCTATGCAAGTGGCAGCCTCCGGTGCTGGGGAATGAAGCCAATGCTGAAGTGCTAAAATTGCTCGACCCAGTCTGAGACAGTCTGCAGAAGTGAGTCAACATGCCTGTCAATAAGCGACCATATTAAAATGCCCAATTTTACAGCAGTAATAAGCATGTTTACAGCCTGGTTCAGACACCGGTTTACCACCACGGTCATTTGGCCTGCCTCAGGTCCGCCAATGATGCATGTCCTTGCTGATATTAAGATTAACCAGGAGGTTGAAGAAGCAGTACATTCAACATGCCAGAGCCGCACATTTCCAACTTCAATACAGCGCTACAGAAACCTACCATCTTTATACATGTTTTTAGAAACAAGAAATGAAAATCAACATTTAAAGTTTTGTTTGACCCTGATAAAGAAAAATATCTTGAATTTCAATTTTAACTTTTGAATTTTAAAATGAAAATCAAATAACCACTCATTTTTTGTGTTTTAATATCCTTTTCTGAATGGAAAATCCAATGACCAAAACATACACGGACCAAAGGAGTTGCAAACTTTAAAACTCCTCAACTTTCTCTTCAACTTGTTTTCACTCCCACACTTTTTATTCCACAAACATAGTTTATACACAAAAATGTAGGAAAATTAGCGCTGGTTGCAGACATGTAATTACAGAAGCAAACTGGCTTTTTTTTGGCAAATTAACCAAGTGAACAAATCTCAGGAGTGAAGGAGATATCTGCTCCTGTGGTCACATTTTTGACCCCCCCCCCCCCCACATACACACACACACAAACACACACATTTCACACAATGTAATCAGCAGGGTCTCCCATTTCTTAAAATATCACCATTTAGGTCAGAAGAGTTATGTCTTTCCAATAGAAGCTGAGGCATGTACCTCAGCTAAAAACTCTATGAAATGAACTCCTTTCTGACCCAGGGGACACAGCTGATTTGATTGATTGAGATGAGCTAATTACTGCCGATTGAGATTATTATAATGTTGCACAGTTTGCAAATTGCACATACATTTTCTTTAACTTTTATATTGCATTCACACTATTGGGCCCTCCCACGTTTTTACTTACACCTTCAGCTGCTTTTGCATATAAATTAAAGCCAGCTATGCAGTTTACCACCAGGTTTTCAAAATCCAGCATTCACACCACAGTTTCTTCAGAAATTGCCTTTTCTAGTACTAAAGAATATGTTTGTGGAAGATTTGGAACATTTATCACCAGAGGTTCTGATATTCTAGTTACATCTTGCAAAAACAGGAAGCAAATCTGTAACTTATCTCTCTCTGACATTTGAATATATATAAAGTCTGCAGGTCATGTTTTATAAATTTTATAAAACTTAAATAAATAAAATTATATATATATATATATATATACATATATATACATATATATAAATATATATTGTCTTTAAACTTGGTATTTTGGTCGCATTTTGGTCGCATTTTGGGACCAGTTAATTTGATGTTTGCAAAGTATGTATTTTTATCTTTCTTGCAAAGTTAGATGAGAAGATCAATATCACTCTCGTTCAATATCATTCAATTTGAGTGCGGGAGACAGCTAGTCTGTCTTTGTCCAAAAGTGAAAGACGCTACCTACCAGCATCTCTGAAGATTACTAATGTTGTTTAATGTTTGTTTAATCTCTGCAAAAAACAAAAAGCTAAAACAATGAGTTGAGGTTTTATAGGAGGATTATGTGTGGAATTGTTCTTTTGGTCAGAAGCAGTGTTTTTTTGCACTCTTGATGTGCTATAGTAGGTTATTTTCTTCCTTTTTTATTATTTTGGACAGAGTTATGGTAGCTGTTTCCCTTTCCAGTCTTTTTGCTAACCAAAGCTAACCACCTCCTGGTTCTTTTCTTATATCATTTATCACTTATATTCATTTATTTATATTATAGCATAAAGACATGAGAGTAGCATAGATCTTCTTATATCCTCTCTATTCTTGTCTTGAGTTCAGTTAGATGGTCTGTCTCCAGCTCTACATTTCTGTCTTGTCACTCTTGAATTTTATCTGAAGGAAGCTCTGTGATTGCCGAGGTGAAATCTGAAGCCAACAGTTTGTCTGGAGTCCTCCATAACTTTCATATCTCCAGAGTCATCTGAGAAGGCTCTTTTGCTGAATATTTTACATTCTGTATTTGAAGGTCTATGTGTATAAGTAGGTGCAGTGTCGACACAAAATCGGCTGAATTTTCCATTTTCTCATGAACTAGGACTTTTTGAGCAGTTAGGATTTCATTTATTGAGACAGAAGTTGGCTGTTTTGTGCCAGTCTTCCATAACATTAACCTTTTTGAAGCATAAAGGTTTCAAGTGTTCATTTTTTCCTGCCAGTATTTACTTTTGTCATGGTTGTGTTTTTGTATTCAGGCTATTGAAGAGTTGGCATCGTGGCTGATAATTAGCTGATTTTGCACAAATTTTACCCAAGCTGTAACTGTAATCTTAAATGACATTCTTGAAATGGACCATAAAGAGCCAATAAGTAGTTTTTGGACTTTCTGGTTCTTCACAGACTGAACTGAAAGAATTACAGGTGACAGTATTGCGTTTCTCAGCTCATTAGGTTTTGAAATATTAGCTGATTATACTCCAGTAATGTAAATTATGCTGTTGTAAGAGATTTTATTGTTGTCTTTGCTTGTGTTAGCTTATCTAACACAGCAAGTTTGGTGTCTGGGCCTGTTACAATTGAAAGAATTTACACAAAGCAACATTGTGCATTTTTTCATAATCTACGGTCATGTGGTCAAGACTCTTTAGATAGATCGATAGATCGATAGATCGATAGATAGATAGATAGATAGATAGATTATTGTCCTGGAAATTTGTCACCGCAGTCTGCAGCTTTCAGACATACATACATAGATACAAGATACATAGAGACACCACGACATAACAACAAGAATATACATTCAATGGAGCACATTTATCACATTTAACCCTCCCTGTCCTGTGCGTAGCACCCACCCACGGCGGTTACCGGGGTGCCTTGTTTAGAGATGCTATGGCAGAAGGTAGAAAACTCCTGCCATGGCGAGCACGTCTACAGGCCAGGGTCCTGTATCTGAACTGAGATGGTAGCAGTATGAATGATGAGTTGTGGGGGTGGCTGGGGTCGTGTGCTATACTGAGTGCTCTGCGTGCAATGTATTGTTGAGGTCTGAGAGGTTGGGTGTGAAGAGACCAATGATTTTGTCTTGACTTTACATACTTATGTTATAATACTTACTTCCATAGTAACTATTATTAAATATGACATTATTTTATTTTCTATTCCTATTCTTTTTTTATGTTATTTTTATTAAACAAATTAGAGTTCATCTTAGAGATTTTCACTATCATTGTACCTGTATGATTACATGTGACAATTAAACTTGAACCTCAATGGAAAAATCACAAAACGTGTATTTTTTCCAGTGGGTTATCTAATATGCATCAATAATGTTACACATTGCCAGCTTTTAATTGAATATTTTTCTTACGGCATAAAAGTATAGCCACATTTAAAATGGCCACTCTGTGCTAAAGCAATCAAATACCCAGAAAAATAAAACCAGATTTGAAGTGCAGGTATTGCTCACACTAACTTCATAACCCTGCCTTATGAAAGAAACCACACACGCCCCACTCCCCACACTGGATGTGCTGACAGGCTGATATCAATATTTGATAAAAAAAAGGCAAAAGCAGCCTCATATGTGGGCCTCCCTCCAACGTCTGCTGACTACTCAGAGGGAGAACAAATGGAGGCTGTGAGGTTGAAGATCTCAGGCTGATATGAGGGATTTTGCACTGCTGGAGTCCTAACATCCAGCTGTATTTACTGTATAGCTAACAAGCTGAGACACTGGCAACTTCACTGACTTAACTTTGCGAACACAGACACTTGTTAAAAAGTAAGTAGTCATTGTAAGTCTGAACTGTGTCATTGCTGCCAAATAATGAGCACCAGGACTTCTTGTTCACATGAGTAAACAGCTCCCTCCAGGCTTGTGTCTGAGAAAAAATGACCCAAATGTAACCTGATACTGAGCCTGAAACAGTTAGTCGCAAGAAATTAGAGCAATATGTGCCAACCCCCCCACCCCCCCAAAAAAATCATCATCAATTAGACAACAGAACTGTGGATGAAACAGTCAATCCCCTCATGATATTAGCGTTATTTCACTGAAACAAGATAAAAAAAATTGTCAAGCAAAAAACATCAAGGAGTCAAATTTGAAACAAATGAGAGACAGTTATTACAGCTATAGCATCAATATGGCACAAATTATAACATACAACATTAGCTAACACAAGTTTGTCTTCACAAACTGATAAAAGTTGGAAACATCCCAGACCTGTGCATCTCCAAGGCTCCAAGGCCTTCTGAAGTGATCCAGTTTTTGTTTTAGTCATACGAGTAGCATGTCACTATGGATGGCAATGTCAGTTCAGCACTTTGTTTTCTCCCAATGTTTACATTACCCTCTCTCAGTTTCCTCAGGGTTACAATTCTCCTGTATTTCCCATGCCTGTTTCTGGCACTATACAGTATGAAACTCTGCCAAAATACATAGGACACAGATACAACCTGTCATGTAGACAGGGCAGGGTTTGTTTTGTCTGTTTTTTTTACCTGCTGCACAGACTAAGTTGATCACAATGGATGTACTGCTCTGCAGGCATGTTGTAGCTGCACATTGGCCAGCACAGGCATTTCTGAGGGTAGGGGCAAAAAATTAAATGAATGATTGGATAGATGAAAACTGATTATGCCCGAGATTCACACAAGTTTGTGCCAGAGGGACAATTAGTAAGTAAACTTAAAATAAAAATACTGTTATGATGTGATGCAATTGTTTTGCCATGTTTATTCTTTAAACAATTACCAGAGAAAAAGGAAACAAAGTCTCTTTTTGGGGGGAGGACCCACTTGGTTTCGTAATCCCCCCTATTTTTGGCGTGTCAAGGTTGTACCAATGTTAGCATGCTATCCTGCTAAACAACTTTAAATTTAAACAAACCTTTGATGAACTTATTTTTGTCTCATAATGCCATGTTTTCACTACAGTATGATACTACTTATTAATCAAGTGGAGTTGAGTGGTACTTGAGTACAGTTTTGAAGTAATAATATATTTCTATATTACATTTTTAAGACTTTTACAACACTGCAATTCCAGTTAACCATTACTGTTGTAATTAAGTTTCGATGAGGATATGAATGGATATGAATAGATGTTTCCTATAAACCCCCTTTTTATGTAATAAAAGAAGTCAAAGTTTTCTAATGCTAAATTTTGCCTAAACACAAGCAGCTGTACCAAAGTTAAACATACAATATGAAATTATGATCTAAATCAAGAATTGTGCAATCAATGCATAAGAGTTAACACATTAACTGTCTATGTGCTGTCCAACGACTCACATAGTTTGGTGTAGAAAGTCAACAGGTCAGAGCTAGGGTTAGGGTTAGGGTTGGGGTTGGGGTTGGGCTTACAGTATGAGTTAACACATGAACTCTCCCTGTGCTCTCCAGCGACTCACCACCGGTAATGCACGGGCCATCGCAATCAAGCCGATTACCACATACTGAGTTTACGAAAGAAGGGGGTGAGAAAGAAGAGAGACAAAGAGAGAGGGTTAGAGCTGGTTTATTATCCCGATCCGGTGATTCGGTTTAGGCAAGACACCAGAATGTTTAAGGTTAGAATAACTGTCTGGGAGGCGTCATGTTCAAGGATGTCCAACGTCCAAAAGCCGGTACATAGGTGAGATGTTCAGATCCGTGGTCAGCCCAAGACTAGGCGGTTACAGTTAGGCATGGAGCCTCAGTGGTTCAGTCCAAGATAGCTGTCTGCGAAGGTGTTAGAATGAGGAATATTCAAGGTTCTAAGGAAGACATATGGAAGATGTGTTAGGGTTCGGATTAAGCCAGAAACTCTGTGGTTAGGGTTAGGCATGGAGCCCAAGTGGTTAGGGTTAGGATACCCTTCTGGGAAGGTGTTAGTATAAGGAATGTCCAAGGTTTAATGCTGTCTGCCTTGAACCTTGGAACCTTGGAATCTTGTGGAAGAGATGTCAAGGTCCGAATTAGCCAGAGACTCGGTGGTTAGGGTTAGGCATGAAGCCCAAGTGGTTAACTCAGCAATTGAGGATGAACCCACTTTGGTCTCGACTTGGACTCTGTATTTACCACTTTGCTGGATTTGGTGTGTGTCTCTAACCATTTATAACAGAAGATGAGCGCAACAAAACAATGTATTATCCACATTACCAGTGCCAGACCATCTTTTCTATCCTTTTAAATTGATATCTCTGTTTCTTCGTCTTGCTCACTGACCAATATGTCATTTAAAGGTTCGGTGTATAAGATTTATGGGAGCACTATTTACAAAATATGGTATGGAATATGACGTATAATAACTATATTTTCAGCGTATAATCACCTGAAAATAAGAATGGTTAAGTTTTTGTTACCTTAGACACCACAAGTCCTCTACCACTGAGTCCGCCATGTTGAACCTTTATGTTTCTATCATAGCCCAGAATGGACAATCTTAATGCTGGATATATATGGGGTCTATCACATTTTTTGTGCATTTCGTGTTCACTGTAATGTCCTATTCAGTGTTCTTAAAATTGGCTTTATCCAGGTTCTCCTGAAACCAGTATGTTCACATTCATTCAAACCAGGAGATTAGCGTGCATGTAAGCATATTTTAGAGTTGGGCATGCCAACTGGAGTATACTGTACATGTCAATCAAAGGTACACAGGTTAATGTATTAAGAATTCTACGACAGACTGTGCAACTAAATACAAGTAGTAGTCCCTTTGTGCTATTTAAAACACAAGCACAAATTATATATATATAAATGGATGAATAAATAATAAGTCATAAAAACAAGTGCATTTTTATAGTGGACGGCAGAGGATGAATGTTGACAATGTGTTGTATTTTCAACCCTCTCACTATTTACTCTGCAGTCAACAACCATCATGTTGTTCTGTGACATGAACTGAAGTTGTAAATATGGGAATCTCTACCATCCTTCTTATATGATGTGAACATGCAAATCCTGTTGTTTAGTTTCATTACTCAATTGTCAAACACCAGAGGTTTATTTTACTATCTGGGAATGAGACACAATCATTGTTCAGAAATACTGGCCCTGCCTTTTAAAGGGATAGTTCAAAGTTTGCACAAAAACATTTAATTCAAGCCCGGAGAACAGGACATTGAAATCAATTTGACATAGAAAACCAAATGACAGCAATGGCCACTCTTATAATATGCTAAAATCTGGTGCCACCAGTTACTTTAGCTTAGCATAATGACTGGAAATAGTGGGAAACGGATGGAAAAATCTGCCTACCAGCCTCTGGCTCCCTTTTTAACGTGTTATAGTATCTCATTTGTTTTATCCCTACAAAGTGTAAAAAAAAAAAAAAATGTGGTTTAACTTTGGTTTTGTAGCCAAAAAAATTAACCATAGCTAAGCTAGCAAGCTTCTGGCCTCAGTGCCATACTGAACAGGTATGAAAAAATTCTCATGCATATTTCTCAAAATGTCTTGAAATGTCCAGTGTGTAGAATTTAATTGCATCTAGCGGTTTAATCGCTGCATTGCAATCTGCTCACATCACCCTCGCCTATGTGGTGTAAAGGAAAGACAACAATTGAAAGGCCCTGTCTAGAGTCAGTATCTAGTTTGTTTGTTCTGGGCTACTGTAGTAACACAGTGTTAGAACATGGCAGCCTCCGCGGTAGAGGACCTGCTCCCACTGTAGATATAAAAGACTCATTTTTAAGTAACAACAACATAATACTCCTTATTTTCTGGTGATTATACATGCATGGAATCATAGTGATGTATATTATATTCTGCGTCTGCCTTATTCTGAAAATAGAGCTCCACCAATCTTACATATACTGGACCTTTAATTATTACTTTAAGTTATAACATGGACATCCCTGTGACGCCTCATTCAGGCCAAACTTAACACAAATACCACTCTTGTCTCTTCATATTTTATTCATGCAGCATTTTTTTCTGGTATGTAATGTGCATTACAACCTCGCGGGGGCTCTGGTGTGAACTTTTACTCCTTTTCCAGTTATGCAGAACTTGTATGGGGGTAGGATATATTTAGGGTATGGGAGACTTCTCAGAGTATCACAGGAGAAGTAGCAGTAATAATAATAGCAGTCCTCTTAGCTTAAGCCTCTGCAGACGTTCACTACCACCTCTCCCCCTC
Organism: Sciaenops ocellatus; assembly: GCA_033000465.1. Classification (NCBI taxonomy): domain Eukaryota; kingdom Metazoa; phylum Chordata; class Actinopteri; family Sciaenidae; genus Sciaenops; species Sciaenops ocellatus. The sequence continues at coordinate 19,512,661 of CP136867.1, forward strand.
CACTTTCTCCCCCCTTTCCTCATATTTCCAGTCTCCCTCCTGCACGATAACCCCCTCGTCCACCACTGATAAGCAGCATAACAGGGAGGAGCTGTCTTCTCGCGGGGCTCCTCCTTCGTTTGCCTTCGTTTTCTTTCACTTGCCCCCCTACACACACACACACACACACACACACACGTCTCCACCTCCCCCTCCTTCTTGCAGCCCGTCTGATCGAGAGGGAGAGAGGGAAGATGATGAAAAAGAAATAAAAGATAAGAGAACGGGGGGAGCTTATTTTCTTCCAAGCGGAAAAGGCGTCACACCGGGTGCAAAGCGCAGCGCAAAGAAAAAGAGGGAGACGCATCACGGAGAGATAGATGGAAAAGACGGAGGGAGGAGGCGACAGAGGATCGTAAACACGACAGAAAACGGCGAATAGGACGGCAGACAGCGGCGATCACCCCCCACCGCCAATCCCGTGTCCCTCCTCATCTCTTCATCTCCATCCTTTTCTGCACCGTTTGGTTCATCCCTTTGCGCACCAAAGCAGCTCGGCGTTTTGTGTTTTTTCTCTATTTATTTTTAAGCATCTCTGGATAAACCTCTACTCGGTGTTTCGTATAATAAACATCAGAGGAGAGAGGGGAGGTTGTGCCATCACTACCACCGACAGGATCCACTGTAAGTCCTGCTCGGGACGATCATCGGCGCAACCGATCCGCTAGATAAAACCGGAGGAGGGGGGTAAACACTGCGAGATGACTGTAGAGTAAGCCGGCTAAAGCATAGAGAGAGAGGGAGAGAGAGAGAGAGAGAGAGACCCCGGCCCCCTGGTTATCACCGAGACTCCAGCATCACCAATGCGATGGCATAGCGGCTTCTGCAGCAAAACTACCAGACTAGAATCAGAACAGCAGGGCTCTCATGCACCATGAACCTCTGAAAGACATCCGACACAGGCACAGATGGGTAAGAGGAGATGCTCTGCTTTTTTCCCCCTTTTTTTTCTTCACCATACATTTATTTTTTTATTTATTCCGGGATATGGAGGTTGGGCACAGGGGGGCGGGTGGAGGGGAGCGGGATGACTTGTGACGCGAAGACCCCTGCCACTGCACGTACAGTGTAATACGTGTATAATGTGGAGTAGGGGGGTGTATTTGTGGCGTGTGAGAGGTTGATGAAGTTGCTTTTGACTGGATTAGGATGCTGATGGGTAGAAATGTAAAGGTGGCCTTGCTACTGCTCACAGTGGAGAGGATGTACAGCTCATACCACCTCATATGATTCTGTTCTGTTATGCTTTTTTGGGGGTCTTGGGTATGTGCAATCTAGTTTTAATAACTGTATACCAAGACCATGGATGGATTACTGAACAGGCCTAGGAGGCCAAGGGGTCAAACAACAACAAAAAGATGTAAAACCACTAGGAAGACATGCAAAGCAACTAAAAACAGAGCCCGAAATGACGAACACAATCAAAACTATCATACAGAGATGTAAAACATGTTCCGCAGACTAGCTCTTCCTTGTATACCTTTACACATCACTAATCCCCGCCATCAAACACCTAAACCGATGGCGCCGTCAGCCTGATCACTGCTACATCTTCCAGCCCAGAGGAAATTCCCTGCTACACGTCATCTCACAACATCTGAATCACCCTGCCCCAGGTGGATGTCTTCTTCTGTGTGCGCTGAGAAAAAACATTTTCATCTCCCATTTAGTCAAAACAACGGCATCACCTGCTGAATCTGTTTCTAATTTCCCACGAGAACGCATCCGCCTCGCCTCCCTGGTCGCTGTATGGGGGTGGGGGTGGTCAGGTATTGATCCAGGGTCCCAGATGGGTTTGAGTATATGAGTGCTTGAGTAAACTGATTCCTGATAGGCAGTAAAGTGCAAATTTAGTGCAAATGAATGAATGAAGAGGTTGTGGCAGCCTGAAGGTTATAGAGATGCAGGTGAGGATTGTGACTGTGGAAAACGCTGAAAAAACCTAGCTGTGGCATGTAAACATGAACCTCTTTCCCTTGACACATTGCCCTTGAGCAAGGCAATTCATTAGCAATAACTCTATTAGAGCAGTTCAGTGGTGCAACAGTAGCAGACTGTAGCTGTACCTGGCAGCTCCCAGGTGTGAATGTGTGAAACAGGGCATTGCTGATGAGCATTCTCAGTGTGTGTTCCCTTGAGATGAATCCAGATTTTTAAAGATGCATGTCAGGTAGGGGTAATTATCTGAGAGTCTAAGGTTGCTCCAAGGGAGATCATTTTATGTCTGTTTGGTATAGAAGACACAGCAGTCTTCATTTGGTCCAGTTGAACCCAGAAGCAGCTTTTTGAGAAAATGGCAGCCTGATTTGTTTTGACTTGTTTGGACAGCAAATTGGTCCTGGATCTGTACCTGGGAGGCTGTAAAGAGAGCAGAGCAGGAAAGAATTTGAGCTTTGGGAAAGCAGGAAGTATATATTTTCACTATGTTTGCAGCAGCATGAGCAGAGGCAGAGGCCTGTAGCTACCACTACTGCTCTGGTTCTGTGGTGTTATCTCACTGTGGGTTCAAATGGTCGACAATGCCCTAACCCATATCCCAGATCTTCATGTTTCAAAACAACAACATCGACAAAGACCACATCTCATGGGGGATGCTGGCCTTTTCACTTCACAGTGATGCTGATGCTGAGAGACAGGGCACTGGGCTGGTGTGTGTCTGTAAGGAAGGTGTGGGGTTGCAGAAAAAGGAGGAGGAGAGTATAAAATATTTCTAAGGGATGGATGCCAAAGCTGATGACTGAACAGCATTGTCATACCTGAATATGTATGTTGTGTGCGTGAGAGTCAGGGTGGGGAGCTAAAAGGTGTGAAAGTTAAGACGGAGAATGCATGGATTTATAGAAAGTCTGAAAAATACAAACAGAAAACGGAACAAAGAGACTGAGTGGGTTGGTGGGAACGATGGAGATGTTATTCAGTGGTGTGTCTGAAAGTGTGTGGACTCTAGAGATCCACCTGAGCCCCACAGCCGAAGCTCACTTCTTTTGCCAGATTTGATTAAGAACACACACCCTCTCTCTCACACACAATTTTATTTTCACTTTGCAATATTAGCAAAGTGGCATGTATCTGTGATGTGAAAGCATATAGAGAAGAAAAAACAGTGGATCAAGGAGACAAAAACAAGAAGATGCAGAGAATAAGACACATTATATCAGTTAGCTTAGCAAAAAAAAGACTGTAAAAAGGGGGACACCGCTAGCCGGGCTCTGTCCAAAAGTAACAAATTCTCCAAATTCCTGTTTCTTGGCCGGGATCAGCCAATTTCTCAGCCAAGATATAGTCTAGGAACGCCCCTGTGAAACAGTGAATTGTCATTTTTACACTATAGCTTACCATACTGATATGACAGTCATATCAATCTTCTTTTATAACTCTCGGCCAGAAAGCGTATGACCGCACTTCCCAAAATGTCGAACTATACCTTTATGGCAGTTAGACAGATGACAAACAATCTGTCAAGATGCATCTTCAGTACTTTGTGTCAAGAGATAACAAACCTCTGGCCCAGGAGTGTTTCTGTCTTTTCTCAAAAAGAGAGAAGGAAGATTTGGTTGTAATGTCTGGAAGCTCATTCAGCTCAAATATCTGTGTATTTTGGACGTGTGTAGTGGGATTTCTTTTAAGAATTCATATGTAAATATGAAATGATTATTGGTAAAATGGTCAATATATTTCTACATACCATACTCATCCTTATTAAACTGTCATTTACAGCTTTGCACCTTTTTTCTCTTTGTTGTATCACCGTAACTTCTCCATTCGCTCTTCCTTACTTCCTCTCACACAGCAATTTCATTATGTTGCTCCCTCTTTTCACTGCCTGGGATTTAAGTTGCAAGGCCGAAACAAATGGCTTTGCTGGCACACAGAGAGGCTGTCAGTTAACATTACCAGAGGTGATCTGGGTATGCAGAGATCAGCAGCCTCTTCCTCTTCCACAACATCCTGTTTTTTCAGGCTTTTCCGACCTGAGGTTCCTTTCTTTGAATCACCCGGCAGTCAGAGAGTTTATTCCCTTTACTTTGGTTTAGTTAAGGGAAACAGTGCTGTTTAAAATCCAGAAGGAGACCTCAGTCTTTTTCCAAGTCAAACGTATTGCATTTTGTTAGGAGTGAGAATGTAAGTCTGCAGGAAATGACCACAAACCAGGCTTGTTGATGTAAGCAGATGGATGCAGCCATCTGATATTCTGCAGTGTGTGAACAGCAGTGAAGGACATGTAAATGGGGTAGAATGCATGTAAATAAGCCACATGCAAAATGTAAATTTTAAAATGTGGTGTGCTTATTTTTGCTTCACTTCGGTGGTTGAGCTTCACTGTGCATTAATGTATATGTGCAGAGCTTGATGCTAGAAGGCTGTTTTTTTTTTTTTTTTGTTCAGCTGCTAAATCTCAGTTTAATATGTGGATGTATGTGCAGGATTTTGTAATATTTAAACAATGAGGAAGATAATCAATATGCAAAGACTGTGATGTGGAAACCTGAAGCCTCCAGCATCACTGGACCTTTTAGTCCGGCAGTTAAACTTTTGAAAGGAAACATATTTGCATATTCATAAATCCTAAGGCAGAGTATGTGTAAGAAAATAAAAAATCTCTACAATAATATTTTAAATATCTCAAATTAACTGTAAAGATCTTTGTACCAGTTTCCGCAGTGAAATGTATAAACCGTTGCAGAGGAGTGATGTTTTCTGTGACTGCAGGTTTATTTCTGCCTCATATTTTATGAATTTTTCGTCTCCTAACAGAAACTTAAGCTCTGAAGATGCACTAACATGTTTCCCGGGGCCTCCTGAAGTTAAAAGTTTGTGGCCTCAAGCAGCAGTTGTAGATGAACACAAATAGATCATATTCACTTGTGTGACTGTAGATGTTGAGCTGGCTTAAACTGGGGGAGCAGCCGAATAATCCTTAAATAATTGTTTAGATGGCTCGCAGTTACTGTAATTCTAGATCACCTGTATCCCCAGAATAAAACATGCTGGGTGGAGAAATTAGATCAAAGGTTGAGTGAAGCTGAATGATGCAGAAGGCCATATTTGTCCCAGCAGCTAGCATTACTTTCTGCCTGAGGCTGTCTAACATTAATATGCTCTTTATTCCTCTGGAAGACAGTGGGACAAAGGGATGTTTTCAGTGCTGAGACACAGAGAACAGTTTTGTGAGCGCTAAAGTAATTACAAGACATAGCTCAGCAGAGAGTGAAAGGAGAGAGAAACATGCAGCCACATGAGTGTTGGCTGTTGACTTTCCATCGACCTGGATAATACAGTAAAACCTGTGTGTGTGTGTGTGGGGGGGGGGGGGGGGGTGTGGGGGGGGGTGTATTTGTGATTGTTTAATATTTGTGGTTAAGGCGATGCTGTCTAAGTCCAAACAACATAATGCAAACCCAATCAACAGGTTATGTACGGCAGGGCACAGCCTGCTGCTGCTGTTGTGGGCATTAAGCTGTGTTCCACTTCTGACCTAGCTTGATCTGCAGACACGCACAAAGATGCACACTCAGGCACACACTAGTATATGCTCCTGGCTGTGCTCACACTATTCCTGGTGAGAGAATCACACACAGACATACATCTCTTTCCTTCTTTTTTTTGATGTATCCCTTTCTGCAAACTTCTACACAGTCTCCTGCAGTGTGTGTGTGTGTGTGTGTGTGTGTGTGTGTGTGTGTGTGTGTGTGTAAATAATTTGGATTTTACTTAGGCTTCCCGTCAAGTTTACCATCTCTCTTCTTTCCCATCTTACACACCTCGTATACACACATACATCGTAAACACACCTGCATTACTATCACCCCTCTGCCCACGCGTGCTGCAGATCGTGTGTTGTGTTTAAGACTGAAAAGAGAAGGACGGAGGGGGAAAAAAAACCAAAAACGCACATTTCCTGGTTGTCCCATCACCTCCCCTCCCCACCCCCCTGTTGCCTTTGGATTCAACGAGTCCTCATTAGTCAGTTGGAGGGCGTTTGATGGCTCGATGCGCGAACAGCTCAAAGTTTTCACCCGTCTCTAACGTTCTGACAAGCTACAGAGGAAAAAAAAATATCATCCTGGAGCTCAGCACATGAAAGGTAGCACTCTGGTGTTCTCCCTTTGACTCTGAAAGCTCAAATGTTTCTTGCAGACTGCGAAGCTGGCGTTTCGGATGCAAAAAAAAAACATCCAAAAATGTTTTGTTTTGGAAGGTGTGTCCTTTGGTAAGGGATTCATTATAAAGGCAATGTAAGAGGTGACAGACATGTGACTTGGCAGTCACAGGGAGTGATTTATTTAAACAAACAACATAATGTTTTGAAGTGGGACGCTTCAGTCCTTAATATCATCTTTGGGTGACAGCAAGACAGGAAGCTAAGCTGATGAAAGAGATGCATGATGACACAGTGAGCCTCTGCAGCTGCATTAGAGCAGCCCAGTGTATTGATATTTATAAGTTGTCCTTTGTTATTGTAATGATAAACTGATGTCGATATCACCAATAAAAAGCAGCAAAAAAGATAACCCAGATTTCTGTCTTAGAATAAATTTCTTGAGGGAGTCCAGTTTTTATATGTTGCCTATATCAGATATATAAGCATACAAGTTCATTCCTGTTCTTGACCAAAAAAAAGTATGTAGTAGTAGTTTTTGTATTATTAAGTGTTGTCAAGCTAAACTCAAGGTCCACATACTAGGTTTCTTTCTGAGCTATCATCCACCTCTTATGGTCTTCCTACAGTTAGTGGACCCTAAGCTCAGTCTTTCCTTTTTCCTATTTTTTTTCTAGTTTCTTTACGTTATGTTTTATTATTATTTTATATTCAATTCAATTCTATTCTATTCACTTCAATTTTAGTCATATAGCGCCAAATCATAACAAAAGTTATCTTTCCATACAGGGCAGGTCTAGACCGTACTCTTTATAATAATATTATTTACAGAGACCCAGCAATTCCAGCATGAGCAAGCACTTGGCGACGGTGGTGAGGAAAAACTTCCTTTGATATGATAACATCTTATGTTAAGAAGAGATTTGCTGTGATCGTATGGTTACACATTATTATTTGCATATCATAGCTTGGTCTATTAAGAATTCTGTGCTATTTCCTAAATGTTTTGCTTTTTGTATCTTTTTCTGTCAAATTTATTAGCCCCAAATCACAGGGTTGTCAACCTGTATCAGTACTACCTTTTTTTGTGTCTCAGGAGTCACTCAAGGCTAGGTTGACCATTGGCACAGTGTGCGCCCTTAATTCTATTTTTGCTCGTGCTTTTACAGCAGCATTTAACACACAGATATCACACAGATGTCACCATATCTGCTGGTTAACATAACAATGATGGACTTACCATAGAGAGAGATATTGGCCCTATTGTAGTCTACATAAAGCACTGACTTACAATGCAGTTAGTCCCACTCAGTAACCTCTTCGTTGTTTCTAACACACATCCACAAACACACATGGTCTCTGAGGCAGGGTCTTGAAGGGGGGCAGCAGTTGTGATGATGAAGTATGGATTTCTGTTCTGGCAGGTCAAACTAAATGTGACTGGGCTTTATGCGGGGGTGGATGAAGAGCACTCCACACACTACTGCTGTTTGTCAAGGACAGGGCCGACTCGGAAGAACCAGCATCGCAAGCTTTTTCTTCCCTTACCCGCTCTCTCTCCCCTTTCCGTCCCTCCCCTCTTGCTGCTTGGAGGGTGCTTCCCTTTTCTAAATAAGGCAGTTTCTCCCACCGTGACCTCAGCCCCCCACCCGCCTCTTCTCACAGACACTGCCACTGTGTCGTACTCTTGTCAGACAGCCAAGCTGAGTTTACCACCGGGCTAAAATAGAAGTTGTCTGTCCTTGAGGATGTCTCTCCCCCCCTTTCTCTCTCTCTCTCTCTTTCCCCTTTCTCTGCATTCCCTTCTTTCTCACTCTCCCCCATTCTCTTTTTTTCTTCCCCCCCTCTTGGTCACCTTAGTGTCACCTTACAGACATGCCCCGCCATGTAGACCTCAGGAGACCCACCTAGCGGGGAGAGAAAATGGTCCTGACCTGTGCTCGACCCAGCATGTGTGTTTATTGAGCCTACAGTGCTGGATCATACCACTGGCGCACAATTTATAGGGGGTGCCAGCTGGAAATGAGGAGCAAGTCATACATGGGTCAAAGATGAATATGTAGATATTTCTTTGTGTGGGGATACCAGATGGTTTGTGTTTGTGTAATGCAGGTAAAAACATTAAAGGAGAGAAAGTTGAAAGGTTGCATGTCTGTTAAGAACCTGTCGAAATACATCTGTACATTTAGGTTAAAAACTGCCAAAAACTTTACACTATGACTGTATCTTATTCCTTCCAGTGAAAACTGTCTGATGTTCATCAAGGACAAATGTGCATGTATGAGTTCAAATATTGCCTCATAATTTCCAAAGCTTTTCTTCAATTTGTTTTTTTTCTGCACCAGGGTTGTCACTCTATTAAAAGAAGCTGCCCGTAGCCAACAAAGCTAACAGCATCACATTCATGGTGCAGATTCACTAAATGTAAAGACATATAGGCTCAAAAATGGGCTAAAGTGCAGTTCACTGACAGACTTCATAGTAAGTTTTATTGTTTACATCAAAACAGAAAATCATTAATCACAAGTGGAAACAACTTTTACATTTTCAACTTTTTTTTTGCTTTTACATGCAGTTTGCTTTGCTTTCAGGTTGAACATACTTTTAGATGTCCTGTCAGCATGGTTTGCATCAGCACATGTCTTTTGTATTATTCACATATGGATATAGTGATATAGCCTATAGTGTGTGATGTAAATCTTTGGCTATACACAACAAAAAATCTAATATTAAAATTACATTAAATGGCACATGCAGTTCACTCTGTTGGTTGGTTGGTGGTTGGTCCATAAAAGTTTCCCCACTCTTTGGCTGCCATTTCATTCTAGGACGTGTTTGTGAGGTTGTGTTTGTGTGTGTGTGTGTGTGTGTGTGTGTGTGTGTGTGTGTTCTGTCACAGCTATTGCAAATTTCATTTTACATAAAACTGTCAGAACATGCATAGTGTTGCTTAAATTATGATATTTCTGAGCACCCTAACCTCTGAAAATAGTAATGCAGTGTATGACAGGCCTAGCTAACACGTTTTAGACACTTGGATCTTTTCTGACCTGTGAGTGCTGACAGGATGTGATGAAAACCTCGGTTGGGCTGTTTTATCCGATAATGCTTTTAAGCGAATTTATAGTCCGAACTAAAAAAGACAAGGCAGTGGGAGAGAGGTCAACCACTGAGAAGGTTAGTTGCCTTTGTATTGTTTTTTTCTTGTTTTTTTCAAATGTGCAACCGTGGTGGGCTTGAAGGATGTCTCCGTGCAACGCACGCTCACTTTTGACGAACTTGTTTTACTGCCTCCTGCGAGTCCGCAGCGCATCCTTACACGACTCTGAAAAACTGTCTTAAAATAGCAGATGATACTTGTACTGTTTCCCCGAGCACAAAAATCAAGATGCGCTGTTTTTAATTTGTCAAATCCAACTAGGCGTTAAGAACAATAAAGCTTTTTCTAGAAAGCAAGAAAGCACTAACATATGGTGTCAGTGCTGGACAGAGAGGGGGGGGGGGGTTGAGAAAGATTTTTGTCATTTTACCAGCATTAAGTCTTTCATAACATGGACTCGAGTATGTGCTAGAGACAGAAGAGTGAGCAGAAAAAAAGAGAAGAAAAATCTGGAAAGATCGATGGAGTCCAAGGTAAAAGCTACAAAAGAAGGTTGGGGGTGTGCTTATGATTCATTTAAAACAACAACAAAAGCAGCCCGGCCTTTTGAAAAATGACAATGACACAGTCATTGCATTACTTTTCTCTCTGGCTGTTGAGATGTACCAACGTCAGTGAGGTGTCTGTCACGCGTAGTGCGAGGGAGGTGAGATTTCAATGAAGGTAGGACAGGAAGAACGATGGTGGCCAGCCAACTGTTTGTCTGCGGATGGTCAATCGGATGGAGGGATGGAGGGATGGAGAGAGAGAGAGAGGGAGAGAAAAAAAGAGGGGGGAGGAAAGACATTTTCATCAGGATTATCCTGCAGCAGAGAATCTCATCTGGGAAAGTGGCCCAGTGCTTACTGAACACACACACACACACTCACACACACACACACACACACACACACACACACACAAAAACTGCCTCAGGAGGCTGCAAAAACTAAAAAGGCTCTGCTGCTTCACCTCAGTTTGCCCAGGAAAGCCCCTCTTTTAGCCTTCGTAGGCCTACTACATTGTGGTCCCTGTAGAAAGACTCCGCTGCTGGATCTTAATATATAATTCTGTGAAATTGTGTCTGTGTGTGTGTGGTCCATCCGTCTGTTCTTGTTGTTGAATCTCAGTGTAGTTCCTCCCACTTGATTACACTGTTTATTTGCCGTGCGTCCCCAAACTCCTGCCCACCCGCCAGCAGGCTGCAGCCAGGAGGAAAGCCTTGATAGTTGCTTTGTATTCCAAGGCTGTATTTAACACATGGCGACGTCAGGCCAGATGCATAAAACTCTGTGATGGTTCAAGACTAACACAAATACACACGGACAAAGGGAGAATTATGCAGGTGTCAAAACGATTAGTCCATTCCTCAGATAAGTGATCAGACAACAAATCTGCTAATTGATTCTTTGTTTGGCAAAAATGCCAAACATTGGCTGCTATCAGCTTTGCAAATGTGAGGATTTGCTGCCTCTCTCTGTTTTACATTACTGTAAATTGAATACTTTCAGGGTCTGGACTGTTGGTTGGATAAAACAAGCATGTTGAAGACGTTCCCTTGGGCTCTGGGACATTGAAATAGGCATATTTCTGACATATTTCTGTATAGTAGTGACAGAGAGGTCACCACCCGGACTTGAACCGGGGAAGTATATCATGGAAGAATCTTAATGCTCGAGGCCACCAGGACTAGTAAGAGGGAGCTGTCGTGTAGGCTGAGTTAAACTGCAACCCACTGTTGTTAAGATTCACACTCTTCCCAACACATTAATACTCTTATTTCAAGTGACCTCTGGCTGTAGGGTAGTGGGTTAATCTTAATTTCTTTCATCAGCCGACACACATGCAGCCAGCGGTAAAGATTAAAACGTACTGAGGCTTTGGTTTTCTTACAGTCGATTATAAGTCGTCAGGGGTGACGTGCCGCTCGGCATAAGATGAGTCCGTTGACATTGAGCCAAATTTAAAAATCTGTTTTTGTAAAGGTTAGGTTTCAGTGCCACGTTCAGCTGTCTCTGCTTAGAAATGCTGAGACAGTACAGAGAGACCGGTAGCTTTGTTAACAAATTAACACTCCTCCAGTGTGGCATGCTGGGAAGGAGTGGCTGCACAATCACTATCAGGATCGAACTAGAGGACTGCATTGATTTAAACATTAATACTTGCTCTGTTAAAGATTTTTTAATTTGTAGTATTAGTAATGTGATTAAATGTTTTGTATCATCATCAGTGCCGGTCGGTGTCTACCACATTGTCCATAATTACAGTTAAACATACTAAGAGAGTGAACTATTTCTTCTTCCCATTAAAATGAAACATCTCTGAAGGGTTTAGAATTTCATTTAGTACTTGATCCATAAAGATTTTGCCCAAAACCATGATTTGATTTTGTGATATTTTACTGCATGTATTATTTCATATTATCACCCACGCTTATGAAATTGTTACATTTTAGTCCCATTTGTTGTAATCACCTGAGGCTTGGATTTGATTTAGTCTATAAGCCAAGAACAGAGGAGAGTGTGTGTGTGTGTGTGTCCTGTGTGAAAGAGAGGGAGTGAATGAATGATGCATTTTAATAAGGATGGTGGGATGTGGGAATATTCATCACATCACACCTCACTGTCTCCTCATGGTATCACGTTGTCACCAACATGTTTTTATATTGTTAGTTGTGTGTGTGTGCGTTACACTGCTGTCATGTGCTTTTTGTTAGATGAATTGCGCACCCACACGGATCCTTTAGAGCAGCTGGGGCAGCCTAGTGGTTTAACACACAGTCTCATTAGATCATAGGTTCAGTAAACTCCAGTGTTGATGAGATTAGACCTGCTGCAGGGAAGTGATTTCAATCAAGTGCTAGACCTCTACTCTCTCTCTATATATAAATATTTATTATTACTTTGTGGCTAAGGTAATAATGAAACCAGCAACTCTCTTTAACTCTGCCACAATACATAAATGCTTTCTTATCTTTAAGAATTACAAATAGGGGAAAGTCAGAATGAAGAATCCTCGTTTTGTTCTTTGGCATAAGATTTATTGACTAAATTTAAGATTAATCTTAAGATGCACATGTTCAACATTTTCCAATAAGCACAAAGCCTGAAACACATTGCATAACTTAAGGCCTAATTTTATCATATGCCAAACATATCCAAGGAATTTGGAGCTGATTCTGTATTTGGTTAACATGTGATTATCATTCAGTAAATATATGAAGTCAGTCAACTGTGGGCTGGATAGAGTACCTTCCTGCCCTCCCCGCTTCAGTCACATACTGAACACAAGAGTGTTTCTGCTTGAGGTTTCACTCCACTGATGCTTCATTGTTCTGTAAAGGTGGTGAAAGCAGACACCACTCCCATTTGCCTGTATCTGTGTCATGGATACCTGTAAGACAATGTAGAGCTCAATAAGTGTGACTGAGCTACAGCTATTATCTCGAATGAGGATGGATTGTAAGGAAAGGTCATGTGAGAGATCAGGTGTGTTGTCATTGTTTGTTTCTGGAGCATCTAGGTCACACACTACACACGTGAGTCAGCTCCCGTATAACAGCAGTGTGAGATAACAGGTCACTCTTCACTCTTACACAACTTTATATATATATTGTCAGTAACCTAAGATGCTCTGTTTGGATCAGTGGCTCCTTAAACAATGTGTACAGGTAATGTTATATGTGCTTAAACAAAAGACATTGCTGCTACTATTCTATGCCTGTCTTACTTTACTGACAAGTATTTAAGGTTACAAACAAAAAACGGATTATGTCACATAGCACATCTGTCACCGTGTCATCGTTGTAACAGAAATTTGAGACTCGAGAGTGTCAAGAAAGCTGAATACATGAAAAATAAAATACGTGGCACTGTCCAGCCAGACCAGTGACATGTCATACATGTATAATAGTCCTTTTTAGTATTTAATTTTTTAACAATTTCCTATTTTTTTCCAAGAAGTTTCCTGGAAAGAGTTTGAAAACTTAGTTCATTAATGATTTCTTATTGTGAGCTTTTTTTCTCCTTATATGTCACAAATTGAATGTTTTCCCATAGAAGGTTTACATTTTGCTAACAATGCAAACTGAACACGGCACTCTATAGTTTTTTCTTTGAGGAAACATCTTGGATTTTATTAGTGTATTATTATGATAATAGACCCATGAAATAAAGCTTTACCGTGTTTTATTAAGTATGATTTTATTTTATACTATTTGATTATTTCAAATAAATGAATCTGGGGCATTTTAATGATGTAACTAATCAAGGTGGTGCTGATTCTACACAATTTACATACTTTTGGGTAGATTACTCTTTAAAAAAAGTATCATAATTTATGATGTTGATATGTTAGATTTAATATGCATTGTAACTAGTAAGTAAAAGTTTCATGTAAGAGTCTAGACTAGGTGTCTTTAGTTATGCTAGTGGCTCTGGTCCTTGAGAAAATGTGCTGCTTAATGTTGTACATTGAAATCACAACCCATTCCTAATTAGAGAAGTCTTTTTTTTCCCCAATATGATTGCTTACAAATGAACCACTGACTGCACATTGATCTGCATTTCCACACAGTTTTAAAAGGGAGAAATAAACACAATAACGCCAAGAAATCTAAGCAGGTGGGAGCAAATCTATTTGAGTGGGCCGCCAAAGTAAAGTCAGTATATGAGAAACGCTGCCTACTCTGACAAAATGATTGCTGCTGTGGAAGACAAGTACTTATTACTTCCTACAGCTCAATCTTGAAATAGATATGTGAACTTTTTGGGTTCTGTCATGGTTATCAGTCAGGTGTTGAGCAGTGCATTGAATTATACCTTTTCCTCATGCAAGTTTTCTTTATACAAAGCCTGGCTCTGCTTGTCAGCTTTCAATAACTACAACGTGTATTATTATACTTGAATAATGCAAGCATATATCATATTGTCACAGAGGATTACAGCCATAACACAGCAGATGGACCTGTTTCCATACCTATTTTGTATTTTTAATATATAAAAATGGGTATTTGTGCATTATTATATGTCACTGATGAGCTTTAAGGGCCATTAGGTTGCCCTTTGTGATTTTAACATGCAACATGATGAACATCCCTCATAAAACACATCCTGGTGGACTGACATTACATGATAAAGGTCTGTAGTGATTATAATTCACAGGCTGACACACCATCCCATCGTTTGCTCATGATGGTATTACATCAGTGTGATGACAATTCAAAGATAGCTTCATTGAGGATTATGTGAGTGTAAGCGCATGTGTGTGTGTGTGTGTGTGTGTTAGACACACACATGCCTTCCCCGTCCCCCAACCAGGAGCTGTGATACAGCACTATTCTAGAGACAGGAGGTGGCTCCGGAGTTGAATGGGCTTCATTGTGTTCCAACTGCACTATCTTGGAGACAGAGTGGCGAGCCAATACACACGCACACTCTCTCACACACACTGCACTCTCACACACACACACACACACACACCTACACACACACAGACACATATACAATATTCTGTGCCCAGGCCTATGCTTGACCCCACAATGCTCTCTCTGATTTTCTCTCTCTCTCACACACACACACACACACACACACACATAATGAGAAGCACTGTACTGGAATCAACAGCACTCTTGTTCTCTAATAAGCGCTGCATATCAACACACATTAGCTTCCGCTCCTCTCTAAAACTCCATGTACATCTGACACTTTTAAATGGAGTCCAGTCGTTAAGTCTCCTTTTGTTGCAGCCATATTGGAAATTCTGCCTCGTAAACGTTGTTTCTACAGCAAGTGACATTTTCCTACTGTAAATTTGTATAATTCTAAAAAAAAAATGAAAAGACGAAGTCGCATTTATACACCAGCAAGTAACTATAGGAGATACAGCTGTCAGAACAGCATAATAACATTGGTATTGTTTTCTTAACCTTTAGTCCTGCAAGATATAAAATGGCTTTCCACCCGTTAGATAACAGAGACAGATCACGAGTCTTGTGATGCAGCTTCAGTTTGGGTCATGTGTAGGTGTGTGTGTGTTGTTTTGTCTATTCACTTTTTATTTGACATTTTTTAGTTGAGTTTCACATTGATTATACAGATATGACGAGAGATTTTGTTTCCTATCACTTATATTAGCCATGCTAGCAATGTTGGCTCGGACTGCATTTAGCTCAAAGCACCCCTTTATCTGAGTATAGCCTCACAGAAATGTGAGCATGGCTGCAGACTTGAATCACATAAAACATGTAAAGCAAATATTGATTTAGTTTTTAGTAGACTTTAAGAAATATTTTACAATCCTATCTGCATATCAAGCAATTTAGGAAGTTCTTGATGCATATTTTTCCTTCATTTCGATGTTGACGGTGTTGTCTAGGCTGGCTTTCTAGTAAAATCTAGTTTGTTTTCAAAATGATCCTGTTGGCTCCTCGTCTTTGAACAATTTGTTTTTGTCCTTCAAATGTTAGTGTTTATAGATGTAGCTACTTGCCAACCCTCCAGATTCTCCCGAGGGTCCCATTTTTCAATGTCTCCTTACCCGTTGTCTTCCTGACGCCACATTTTGGCAGCAAAATTACTCCATAAATTGACTAGAATGCAGGAAAACAGTCTATGATGTCTGGAGGTTGGCAAGTGTGCTGATTAAACATACTTCATCATTGACCATGATTATTGACTTTTCATCTGCAAATACTTTAAAATTGAAAATGAACTTTTGACCTCTGTATAATGTCACAGAAGGTCGACCTCACTGATATCGAATCTCACTCCAAACTAAACAAACTGCCAGCCCTGGTGTTCAGTTTATCAGAAGTTCCACCCAGAAGGCTTTGGTGGTGTGGATTATAATCATGCTAGGCATCAGTGTTGTAGTCAAGACCAACGAAACCGAGACCAATTCAAGGCCAAGACCAGAGTGTATCAAGGCCGAGACAAGACCAAGACTTTGAGGGGTCGAGACCAAGTCAAGACCAATACCATGGCAGGGTGAGACCGAATCAAGGCCATGAACAGACAGTATATAGCCTACTTAGGTGGCTAACATGCAGCTAATATTCGCCAAATCTCTTCGGATGAGGCCCACGCCTCGCAGCCTTCTCAGTAAACGTATTGCAGAATTTACAGACTGCTGTGTGTTTTCTTTTGGACTCTGTTTTGCTTGGTCCCAAGACCTGTCTGAAGACCAATCTTGAGTACTACAACACTGCTAGGCATGTTAGCCTAGCTTGTATCATAGTGAATCCAGCACTTAAACAGTCTTCTGTACCATTGAAATCTCCTGTTTGGGATTTTTATGATTGTTCTAGTATTGTCCTGTTCAATTTAAGTCAGGCAACATTATGTCTGTGAAAAGAGCTCTATCAAACATCTGCACATCTGCAGCCACACTCTTTAAACTTTGTGATCTCTATCACTGAGTGTGGCTGCAGGTGTGCTTGATAGATGTAGTAGAGTTTGACCAACACAGCATAATGCATTTTTTTTTTAGAATACATGCGGACATGCAGCTGTTTGAATGTCTTAATTTTATTCGGTTTAGTGACCGATTTTTTTTTTTTTTTTAAACACAAAACTAAACAAACATAAAAAAAAAAGTTGTGACCCCAAAACTGAGCTCTGAATTTTGTGTAACTTTATTGTAAAAACATCAAGTTCAGCTTAACTCAAAAGAACAAAGCTGATCTTAGTTCTAAACATAAGATGCACAAAGGTGAAGTTCTCGTTCAGTGGTTGGTGGTGGAGGTGTATTTTTGTTTTTTTTTGTTGAGATATGAGATATGATAAAAAATCACACTAAGGGCTGATGCACACGCACATCTGCACACACTCACACTGTTGGCTCTCTCTTCTGATCTGTCTTCACTCTCTCACACATTTGCTCTGACACTTCTATATCTGTGTCATGCACAAAAAAAAACACAGGTTCCCTGTTTGCTTTCATTTTGCTCTCTTACTGTATAGCACAATCAGTTGCTATATGACAGACAGGAAAAAAAAAAGACTTGAATATAAATCAGCCGGCAGGAGATAAAAGCCTGCAGACAGAACGGTTCATGCTGACTGTATCAACACAAATAAATGACACATAATCATCTTGCACATAATGTAGTTTATGTGGGAAATGTATGCATCTAACGCCACACCAACCAGGCAACAAAAATAAAATGTAATTTCTGCTTCAAGCAAGAGATCACTTCTTATTTGCTTTATCTGTCACCTTTCCTACATTACAGTGCAAATATTTTCTTAAAGCCTTGTTTAGTAACTTTCACCTCACTTACATCAGGCTGAACATGAAGAATCTAATCGGTGCTGCAAAGAAAAATGGTTGATTTTCAAATTTTTCCCAAATTTAACACAGCTGTCAGGTTGTAGACACTGGTGGGAAATGTTCTCCTCATACGTAGTGAAACTTGTTTTGTCTCCTCTTCATATAAAAATCAGTTTTACAACTCTCAGTTCGAATTTATATGAATAAAGAGACTAAGATCTAAAGAAGAATGTTTTACAGTGTACAGTATGACTGACAGGAAATCACTGGGAATTGTATTTCAAAAACACCACAGCAAAATGTTGCCCTAAAAGGACATCACAGGCAAGCTCTTGAAACTTTGAACATCTTCCTTTCATTTGGGACAGCGAATATGCAAAAGTTTGTCATGATATTTTAATTTTTATGCAGTTTTAAACATGGAAGCTTCCCAGGATGACCATCATCATCAACTGGCTGACACTGAGCTGCTTCAGTAGGACTGTTATGGTGTTAAGTGCCTTGCTCAGGGGCAACTTGTCTCCAGTTATTGAGGGAGTAGTTGTCAAGTTGTCAAGATCTATTATCACAAGGTCGCTTGTCTAATCTTTAGTTTGTTGTCTTTTTGTAACACACACACAAAGTTGTCTCACTCTTATGTTCTCATTTCATGTCACCCCCTGCCTCTCTCTACCTATTTTTGTCTCCTCCTCCTCCTCCTCCTCCTCCTCCTCCCAGACTGACTCGGGTATTGTGTCACGCTGCCTCTCTGCAGGTTTTCTGCCATTACTGCCAATCTGCCATCACAGTGTTTTTAATCACAGCGTTGGATTGTGATCGAAGGCTGTTGAAAGAAAGTTCTATTATTATACAAGGGGAATTTGGATGATGAGTGAGAAACAGGGCCCATTAAGACATTCAATGACTGTTGTATTGTGTTGTGTGAACTGTAAAACTGCCAAAATCTGATGTTTGTATATTGTAAATGTGACAAAAGTTAATTCGATTTCTGGACCACAAAGGATAAATATCAATGTTTCCCCATACCTTCCGCCCAGTGTCACAGCCAAACCAATAGAAAAGTCAAATCCAATTGTCAGATTTCAGTGATCTTATCGCTTTCCTACCAGCGACACCCTTTAAGAAAAATGTGTGGGCTCCAGTATTTAGAAGACTCTCATGAAAAGCAAAGGCAACTCGTGTCATTTAGTGGGTCAATCACTATCATGTGTGTCATGCAGCAAATGGCAAACATTGTAACGATAGTGTTCACTTGCCTTACCATCTCTGCTAAAGTGGTTCTGTTCTCTGAAGCATTTTTGTCTCCAAAAAAAAAAAAAAAACATTTGTGTTGTGCCGCATGCTGATACAGACTGTATTAAGAGTGTTGGGAAATCTGCTCTTCCTATTAAACAATACTTGCCATTACCATTTACTTTTGAGAAACAAGCAGGAACTGTGTCCATACTGACGTGCATGCACATTTGAATGTCCATAATTCGCTCTTAAAGACTCATTGACGAGGCATGAAGTTAGAGAAAAGCCCCCCGACTGTTCTGTGCCCCTCACTGTTTCAGGGACATAATGCAGCATTTTATCAGAAAATAGAGAGGCTGTTTGTGCGTCTAAATGACCCAATTTATCGGTTTGAGCATGCAGCTGTGTTTGTGTTCAAATTGTATCACAGTTTCACCAGAGGGACTGCTTCGCCATTGTCAGCCTAATTCAGGAATTTGTTGTTCTGTTTTCGGATCAAGACCTTCTTTGTCCTTAACGAGAAACTTAATTTACTGCAAATCAAAAAATACAATACATGCTCGCACAATAACATATACCTGAATGGGACACATTCAAATTAATAACGGTGGCAGTATGACCTTCTCACCTTTTTCAGAGAATGCGTTGCTGTAGGCGGACGACTCATCACATTAAAAATAACCTCACGTCACCCCATTGACTCACATCCTGTCTCCTACATTGTCCTCCTCTGCTCGCACTAATTGCTCTCATTAAAGAGCATTCCTTTTAAGGTTAGAGGAATTTTGTTATTCTTTTCTGAGGAGCAAGCAGCTTTCCTGCCTGCTCTATTCTTTACTTTATTTATTTATTTATTTATTTATTTTTACAGTTTGTTGATTGAAACAGAAGTAATCCAGGAAATTAAGCTTATTCTGCTGCTGGTGCAAAAAGAAAAAAAAAAAAAGAAAAAAGTAAAATGTAAGCAATGCAAAGAGCAGGAAATTGAATGGGCAGTGAAGTGGAGGGCTGCTGGAGCATTTAAATGGTGGAACTTTGCGGCAGGTTTGTTGGGTTAGGATAATTGCTGCGGTTCACAGCCTGTCTTGGTTTCTGACTCCGTGTTCAGGTAAATGAGCTGAGAGCAGATGACGTCTTCTCAGATGGTGTCATTTAAATAATTAGAACGGTCTAAAAAAATATTTGTGTGACATACTGCTATGTATTTCCTTTTAACTCACAGCCTTTCAGACTATATTTTAACACATAAACGGAGGGTTCCCAGGCTGGAAACAACTGGGTCACAGCACAGATCACCCAAAAAGTCTTTCTACATGGCTAAGTACTCACATTTTTCGACTTACGATGCTGCAGATATCTTTTTATGAGAAAAATATCCATGCATAGAAAGTGAAAACAGATTGGATGCAGATGACAGAAGAAAAAAAACAGAGAAACAAATTTTAATATTAAAACGTCTAAGAATAGTTCTCAACTCAGAGGCAGGTAGCTCAGGTAGCTTGAGAAAATGAATAGTTTTCCTACAGTAAAAAAACAAACAAACAAAAAAATCCTGGATGACATTTAACCAACTGTTTTAATTGCCATTCCTTTCTTTGCCAAGCACAACAAATGTGACGAAACTTGTTTTAGTGGCATTAGTGCAAAGACGCTTTACCCACAGTATCGATTAAGGCCATACAATGTGATTTTTAAATGTCTGCAGAGAGGAAAAGTTGCTGTAGCATGTACTGACACCTGAATTTATAGATCGCGTTTGACTGAACTTTACTGTTCACTCTGTCCAAACTGTGTGTCACTGTGTTCAGGCAGAAACTCAATTTCTCCAAAAGGTCAGCTTTTTCTTTTTTTTTTTTTTTTTTCATTTTTAGATTGATTGAAGTGTGTGAGCTTGTTTCCCGATATTCAGTACTGTATCTTTAAGTTTACTGTTTTTATGGTTAAATGTTAAAACTGCCCTTTTATATACTGTCTGGATGTCAATTTGAAAAGTAACCTTCAAAAGCCACCAAAGCTTAAAGGTCCAGTGTGTAGAATTTAGTTGCATTTAGTGGTCCAATCACTGCATTGCAATCTCCTCACATCACCCTCACCTTCCTAATGTAAAGGAGAAACAACACTTTAAGGACCCTGTTTAGAGTCAGTATTTAGTTTGTCTGTTCTGGACTACTGTATAAATAAGGTGTTTCAACATAGTGGCCGCCATGAAAGGGGACCCTCTCCCACTGTAGATATAAAAGGATATTTTTTAAGTAACAAACATAAAAAGATTCTTATTTTCAGGTGATTATACATGCATCAAAACATAGTTATGAATATTATATTCCATGTTTGCCTTATTCTGAAAATACAGGCCCCAAATCTTACACACTGCACCTTTAACCTAATTGCTTTAGAGTTAGCAGCTTTTAAATGGTTAACTCTCTGAAGCTGATCTATAGCAGAGGAAATCACAACACATGCATTACTTTTAAATGAAGTAAGCAGTTACCAAACTTCAAGTCAGACATTCTCAGTTCAGTGAAGACAATGTGATTCTTCACGGTCCAGTCGCAGCTGCACACCCCGTATGCAAAACAGCACTCAGAGGGAGGCCAGCACATCCAGATCTACAGCAGCCATTAGTTGTCTCATCCTGCCATCACAAGAACTAAAGCTTAACATCACTAATAGGCCAGCTCTAAATTGTGTTGTATGTGCTTGTTAGCGTGTATCTGTGGCTCATTTGAAAGCTGAAGAGTCTAGATGAGGAGGAGTGGACAGATGTTGCAGAATTGCCGGGAACTCAATTAGATCTTGCTGCCTTATGGGAATTATGCAGTGTTATATGTGTCTGAATGTACAGGGAGTTTTCCATAGTCTAAAGAAGTCATAGCAGTAAATTGTGCATCTTCTGCCTGCCTGTGTTTGTGTACATTTTTGTTGCTTGTTTGTCTTTGTGCACACGTTCATTTGCCTGTGTGTGTTTGTGCGGGCACTGTTCTGTCATGCTGTAACATCTAATAGCAGGGGTAAGGTGCTAGCTGAGTGTCGCACTCGCCCACCGCTCCACTCGCATCATTAACAGGTTGTCTTCCAGGGTTTAATGAGCTGCCAGTTGCCTCTCCCTCCTCTCACATTTCCCTCCAGAAACAGCCAGAACAGCCTGATGGGACAGGTGCTCATTTTCAATTTTTTTTCGATTTTTTGTGGAGAAAAAAAAAATAATAATAATTTGTTGAGGTGCCAGTCAGGTTAATGTCCATGTGACCACCTGGTCGTATGAGGCGAGGCCTTTATTTACCTCAACAAAAAGGTGGCAGGTATTCATTAGAGATGGGTTATTATTGCGTCTAGCAGGTTTGCAGAGGCTTGTGTGGCTTAAAATGAATTTGTGACTGTTTGGTGACAACCTGAAGTGCATAGATTTATAGAAACTATAGAAACTTGACTTGTATAGAAAACTTATACTGGATACTGCTAATAATATTTTTTTAATACAGGGCTCTTGCTTTCACATAACCACATTTTTTTTTTGGTTTTGATCAAAGTCTTTTGAACTATGCACGGCGGTTGTCGAATTAATGTGATGTTTCCTGTTTTGTTTTGTTATTTTTTACATTTTTTATTACTGTTACATTTGGGTTCATTTCAGAGGACCACCTATATGTTGAGATCCAGTCACGCTAAAAAGTGTCACAGTGAATTTCATCTGCACGTCATGTGAAATATGTGGTTCTAGAAGATTGGTGGCGTGGCATCACGTGTGGCACGTGCAAAGTTAAAGTTTGATGATGCAGGTGAAGATGATGCAGTGCAGGGTTTTATTTCAAACATTGGAGTTCCCTAAAAAAGCTCGTTCTGAGTGAGGCTGTGCACATTAGTAGATTTAACTGCTGTCCTTATTTACATGTCACAAGACTTAAACAAATAACATGAAATTCAATATTACATGAAACAGTCAGATACAATGTCTTTAGTAGCAATATCCAATTTGTGTATATCAATTTGTCTTTCCTTAATACTAACATTTAGGTTTCCCCTGAGAGGAGATTAATCTGGGGTGTTGCTGTAACTACTTTCTGTGCTGTAGTAGCCCGTAAAAGGTTTAGAGAAGAGATTTAGTGTTTCTGTGGTTTCATCCAAAGAGGCATCATGTTTGTTTGGATGAACCCTCTCTACTCTCCCCTCTGCTCCTCCAGTCAGTCCATTAAAGCAGAAAAAATGCAGTGGAAATGAAGTCATTATTTACATTTTTTAAATGTTCCATTTGCCTCCAATCAACCAAAGCACAGGAGAAACCTCAAGTGGCTCATCAAACCGCTGTGACCCATCTGCTCGAGTTTAATTTTGGAAAATCAACAAGAAGAAAAGTTGCAGCAGGCTAGATGTATCATTCTGCATATTTTTATTTTGGTGGTTGTTGTCAGAAAGAGGCTCTGTAAAGTCACATAATAATGAGGAAGTGAAAAAAAATCTAAAAAGGCCTTGGTATCAGAGATAACACATTTCATGTTCATTATTTAATTGACATTTAAGTGACTTTAGGTGAGTAAGTGAAACTCACTTACGTTTTCCTGATTATGAACTTAGGTGGTCTTTTGAGTAATGACTGTCCTCTGTCAGTGTCAATAGCAGAACAAGCTTGCTGTTGTTAGGAGGAGGTGAGTTTTGATCATATAAAGCATGCGACTTCAAACCATAGCCCAGTTCATGTCTCGCCTCTTAACAGGTTTCTTTTAACTATGAAGGTTATCTTTCTTTAATCTTAATGCTGTGCTTTTGTGGCCTAACCTTTACCAGACGTTTAACAAACAAAACAAACACTGAGAAATGACTTTTTGTATGATCATGTGATATGATTGAAAGCTTGGGAAAAGCTACTCAATGGACATTGTGATAAGACATGTCGTGCAGTCAGAAAAAATAAACTTTTGATCTCAGCTTTTCCGCCTACTATTCCATGACATCTGGGTAAACTCTATCTACACACTGTATTCACTGAGAACAACTGATAGAGCACAAGTTATTTCAGTTTTTCATGTTGCTTTTTTAAATTCTGAATGTAATTTCCTTACCATGCGGGTGCCATGTAGCTGCTTGTTTGCCCATGGGCTGAATTCAACAGTTGATGCACAGCATTGTGACTTGACCAGAGTTTGCCACTGACGACCTGTCTGTGTTGAGTTGTTTCTCTCATAGATTTATGTACATCGAGGTTTATTTAAAATTAGAGTAAAAGTGAAAATGTAACAGCTAAGGGACTGATTTGTGACTCTGTAACAACTTGTTCATTTGACACAACTAAATTATCTGTTGCATTTTGTCAAATTCATTACTGAGCTATATGGATCTAATTTACTTCCTTCATTTAAGCCTAAATGATTCATTATTCAGTGTCACAGTGTTAATACAATGCGCACTAGCGTTAATCTCACCTTTGATCTACTGCACCCTGCCTAAATAAATTCCTACCATGCTTTAGTGCCATTTGTAGTTTCTTCTCATGTTGTCCTACAGCGATTTGTCATAATATTAATACGAATAATGCGTCATGACCATGTGCTGTAATGCTTTACAAGGAGCTCGGAGCATTTAGCTAGAAAGGGACAACCTCTTAATCAGTGAGAGCTTTAAAATGTCAGCAGACTTTTTCCCTTTCTTTCTTTGTAGGTCCAAGATGACAAGAAAGAACAAAAAAAAAAAAAATAGTTGAATCTTATTTTCTGAGCAGAGACGAAGATGAAGACAGGTTGAAGGGAAGACAGAGAAGAGAGAGAATGACAATGAGGTGTCAGCGAGGGGAAGATTGAAAACGGTGACATTAGGTGTTATTGGTGTATGTGTGTATGTGTGCATCTGACTGTGCACATCTGTGTGAAGATTAGCATGAGCGCTAGCGGGGAGAGAGAGCACAGCAAACAGCCCAGGGTTATTTACCCAGCTCTCAGAGGGATCGGACACGCTAGCACGTCGCCTCTTCTCGCTAACACGCATCCTGCTGACAAGTGCTGTAGCTCAGGGTGCCTGACATTTTCCTTTTTGCCCCCCACCACCTCCCCAGTTTTCATTTCCCTCTACATTCTCGACCTTTCCAGTCCAACGCCCCGAGTGCAGGTGACGTTTGTGCTGTCGAAAGGGAAGAAGGGTCGGAAGAGATAAGGGCACTTGAGATGCTAGTCGGTTAGCTCGGCTGCTAAATGTTCGAGGTGGACACCACTGGCAAAGAAACATGAGCTGAATGTAGAGCTACAGTGATTGAATGAATGCTTGTTGTTGCGCTTTAGCAGCTACTGACAAATTGTTTACACACAAACCCATGAATGATTCACACATTTATATTATATACTATTGGACTATTATATAGCTGTTCACCCATATTACAGAAATCATATTTTCTCACTATCTCTAGTGGTATCTAGCCATGTAATGCATTTTGGTTTGGTTTGCACAGGCTTTGAGATATTATGCGAATGGTGGTGAACAGTTATCAAAACTCTTTACACTGGGGTCAGTGGATTTTTTTAAAGCTGCTCCAATGAATACTTTTACATTAGCAATGAATCAAAAGACTGTGTAATGTGAAAGGTTTAGTGACAAACCAACACAGAATCATAACCCGACAATGACAACTAAGGAGCATTTTATGTTATTTCAAGTAGTCGTTTAGGTTTTATAGCTCGCAACTTTGTTGTTTTGGTACACTCTCCATTCTGTCATAACTTTGTGTCTAATAGTAAAAAGCTCTGATAAAACCACTGTACGCCACTTGTACGGCAGACAGTAAAAAGTTATTGAAGTGGTGAACAAAGTTGTGTATTTAGCAGCTAAAGAGGGAGATATCTCTCTCAAGAGTTAGTAGAGATCACCACAGAGCTAAAAGAATAAATACTGGGCTCAGCAGTTGGCCAAAAACATGACTTACCTTAAATGCTAATGTGTTTGCTGGATTTGTAAATTAGCAATGCTACAGCGGCTTTATAAGGTAATATGTAATGTTGTGTAAAGTGCTTGTTCCAATGCTCCAAAGTGGCCACAAAAATCAATTAATGCAGCAAAAAAAAAACAAAAAAACTACTGCACATGGTCAGAAATCATGATGTGCAAGAGAGAACATGTTTTTTTTTTTTTTTTTTGCTTTTTTTGTTAGGTGAACCAGAGAGTTGAGAAATGGCAAAGGGCCAGTAATAAGTGATAGAGGAAGTCTCCCTGATACTCTAATTGAAGCTTTTCCAGAGTTTTGCAGTTTCTGAGCTGGCAGCTGAAAACCTTTAAAACGTGTATCAGTCAGTCTGTCTCTTCTACTCCCCTTCAGTGGTCTTATTGCTGTAACTCCCTATCTCAGACTGAAGGAGCTCTGATTCTGACAGTGACTGGTGCCGACACGGCAGACTGCAGCCGCCGTGACCTCTCTAGCGGCCAAGAGAATAATAGAGCTTCTGTGGTCTTGAGATGTGTAACACTCAGCCTGCAGTGTGTCATGTATTATATTTTTTATCTCCATATCTTTGTTCCTTACTCTAATTTATATATGTATATATATATTCTCTCTCATCTGTTCTTCTTGTAGATATTTTTGTGTCATTTGCTCATTTATCATCTCCTTTTTTTTCAGTAACAAAATCAGAATGACCAAAACTATTCACAAAATGTACAGATTTTTCTTATTACCTAAAGAAAAAACAACATTTTTAATGCATTGGAAATAAATTCAACTGATTATTTAGTCTAAAACTGTGCATGTACTATTCAGTTACAGTAATTATCTGCCACCCCCTGTCACACCCCCTCTCTCTGCAGCCTTTTGAGTCATTATATAACAGCACTGAGGTCAAGGACAGCAGCATTAATTTTTTTCAGCATAGTTTTACAATTAACTAGCTCTTCATCTATCAGTAACTGTTAAATACTGAACTGTACCCAGGTCAGTTAGAGCTTCACAGCTCTATACACCAGGACTCTCTGTGAAAGCTGTGAAACCCAAATTAGCTTAAATAGAAAACTCATTTACGTCATTGACTGCTTTGAATGTTAGGCTCCTATGGCAACACAGCGGGAAGCAGATCTGAAGTGGCGTCATAAGTGCACTGTTTTTTTGTTTCTTTGTTATGTTTCACAAATTCTTCTTTGCTTTTTTCTGTCCGGAACTCACAAACTGAGCAGTAAGCTAGTAAGTCAAATACAACATTTCTTCCACCTCCACATCTTGGCAACCTGGAGACTTATTGAAAACACTCAGGAAGTTTATTTGACTCAAGATAGGCCAGTGGTCAGTGCATATCCAGAAACCTGCCAAACCTTTTAAGATCCACTGCTGATTCTCCAAAATTAAGAACAGAGCAGCCGTCTCATGGTGTGTCGTGTTGATGTTGGAAGTAACACAAATTTATGTTCCAGAGCAGATGTCTTTAAAATGACAATGGCATTTTTATTCTAAGATGGGTCACTGAGAGGTTGAAGGAGGATTTTAAGCCATGGGGGAGTCATGGATCGTGGAAAAGGGAGTGAAGTTCGGTTTTAAAAAGTTATATTTCCTGGCATTTTTATTCTGGGACTATATAACTTGCTTGCCTATTCTGTTCTGTTGCTAAAATTAACTACCTAAATGTCAAGTCTGAAAATTTAAGAGAGGGTGTGGTGTGAGAGCTGGTGGTGTTATGGTGATAGAAGTAAAAGACACAAAAAGCCACAGTCTCTAACAGACGTGTATTCACTTGAACATAAAAGCGCATGCAAAACTTTGTTTTGCACACACGCTACATCACACAAATACACACAGTCAGAGCCAGCAACTCCGAATTCCCAGCATCCGTGGCACCTCCTGAACTGTGCCTGTGACAGATAAGTGAGCTGTGGAGTGCAGAGACAGGCCCTGTGAACGCACTTGGCACCGGGCTCCTTACGAGTCTGGACAACACAGCGGCCGTCGAATTCTGCCAGACCCGATCAGATGCAGTCGCCCTCACACGTGTAACAGCAACTGCTGATCAGTCTGTCACACTGCTTGAAAACTCTCACTTAGATGGGAAAAGAGCCGTGAGCAGCATGAGGGGTAGGAAACAGAGGAAGTTTTTGTGAGTGTGTGTGTGCCTGCATGTGTTAGTGTGTGTCAGCAATTCACGTCTGAACCTGTTCCTTGGGGTTGTGTGAGGAGAGTTATGTGGCTGTGCTATGAGTCAACAAATGGGTCTTGGTGTCAGCTGGCACACTGTCTGCACAATATAAGTGCAGTCTTACAGCTGAATTTAATCGTTCATATTTCAGTTTAAAATAACTTGTGATGCATATGTGAGTCGACCAATGACAGTATAAAGAATGGACAGAAAATGGAACAACAACCTAGGAACATCAGGAGAAAACAGGACTTAACTTTAAAGTAATTAAATCACAATCAGAAAGGCAGTCTCAAAGGAAAGTTATCAAGATTACGTAGATGAATGCTAATTTACGGCATGTGTCAACTTTTTGAAGAGAGTCCTTTAAATAATTATATATATGTAAGTTTTCAAAGCTGCGTACAACAATGAAAAAGTAAAAAGAAATTTAAAAAGATGAGAAATGTGGCTGAAAGGACAAACTTTCTAGTTGTAGATACTTAACGGGACTGTTTCTCGATAAACTTACTTAAATTGTGAGTTTAATCTGTGGAAACAGCAAAAGAAAGCTATCTAGACAAAACCTGAACAAAATGAAAATGTGATGATTTTTAAACTGTTGCCACCTTTTTGACACACTGATAGATAGATAGAAAAACAGAATACTTAAACAAGTTCAGACTTCAAGCCTTTATATGACTGACCAGTGACTTATAAATGCTGTAAATGTTTAGCAAGTTTGCTCAGTATGACTATCTGTCTAGTTAAATTTTAGCAGTGTATCCTGTTTTCTGGCTCACCTTATGTCTGTGTCCTGATAAGCTTCAGTATCTATTGTCTGCTCCATGGTTGGTCCTCTGTTGCAGTCATTCTAGATTGATTCTATTCTGACAGATAGGAAAGGAGCGAACAGATAAAATGTACACACATGCGTATAAACACACAGACTCCTGCCAGCCAAGTCAAGCAGCACATTAATGACAACCTCACACTTTTCACTCCCGTCAGAAAACTCCTTGGTTTTCCACAGTTGACTCACAGCTGCACTTCCTATTTTGCAGTACTCAAGCTATCAAATATGCCTCATTGTTTATCTGCTACTGAGACCCTGCCATCTGTAATTCACTAATTAAAAGAAATGTGCCCTAAGGAAGAGAGAGAAGTAAAATATGGTGACAGTAGATACAGTAAATGACATATTAACTGTGCATTTTATTCCAGTCTCATTTGGCTAATATTAGGGCTTTTTTTACACAGGACTGTCTTTGATGTTGCCTAGATTTCCGGTCACTGCAAATGTGAGGTCCTTCTGCATAACAGGACAAAGGTTGAGGTGTTCACTCCATAATGGTGCCCATGCTGCTTATGTTTATTCCAAAGAAACCTGAGACAAAACTCCATCTAAAAATAAATAAATAAATAAAATTACTGCATTGTTGCAAAGATTTTGCAAATAATAAGTGGCAATTGAGCTCATTTATTTACAGGAATAAATGTTGCACCATCTCACTTTCTCACACTCACTGTTCCCGCTTTTTATGAGATGACAGATCTATGGTGAACTTTTTGTCTGAAGAGGTTATCCAAGGGGAAGGGAGTGACTGGTAGTGTGTGCCAAGTGCTTTTCAGGCTTTTCTCTGATCGTCTTTTCAGTAAGTGAAGAGCAGATGACAGCAGAGCCAGGAAGAGCAGGCCTGATAACAGTTTGGCCCCAGCTCTCTTTTCTTCAGATCGTACAGCTGACAGGAGTCACCTGACTCCTTTCTTTCATCTTTCTTTGTGGGTGTCTCTTCCTACCTTTACTTTTCTAATGTGCCACTCTGCCTCCACCCGTTCCTTAACCTCTATCTTTTTTTTTTTCTTAAGCACTCGCTGTGTTTACACAAACTCTAATAATTTGATTGGAGCCACTAAGGTAATATTGTAACTGTCAGACAAACCCCTTTAGAGTTATCTTACTCGCATTAAGGTTGTAATCGCAGAGGCAGAACTCGATTAACCCAGTTGGATTACTCAGATTCCTCTTGGCACCAGTACAGCGTGGTGATTTCCTTCTATGAAAAAAACATATCGCTAGCAGCCGTGTCAAAGAAATGGCAGAGTTTTGACAGCAAAACAGCTTTATATTAGAACTAACATCACTGAGCTTGTGCTAAGGTTTGATGTTGTTGGGCCAATATTATTGACCGATTTTAGCTTTTAGCTAAGAGAAACTGAAGCTATATTGGCCCAAACCACTCAAATTCAAATCTTCACATCAAAAAAGCACATTTGAAGAGCTGGAATTATCAATTTATCAAATCTTTGATCACATATCTGAGTTACCCAATGTTTTTTTATCAAATAATTGATTCGTTTCAGCTCTTGTGATGGGCTACCTTGATAATTTATAATACAGGTTTACACACATCACACACTATTTAAGTTTATTGTAAATCTGTGTAGTTTACTCACATTTATACATATTTGAGTCTCAGTTTTCTTGTCTCAACTTGCTTTAGTTGTGTTTAGTTACTGCAAATCTGTGAAGTTGTTTGGGTGCATGCCAACGTACCAAATGTTTTATATCTTTTGATTCAACATCCTTCTTCCATTCCAGCTCTCCTCCACACTGCAATCTTGTCTACAGTCTTGATCACACACACACACACACACACACAGACACACACACACACAGCTTCTGGCTCTTTCTTTATTCGGTGATTCCACTGCATCCCTCCCCCACATCTCTCTCTCTCTCTCTTCCTCTCTCTCTTTCTCTGTTTCTATTTCTCCCCCCCCCCCCCCCCCCCCCCCCTTCCTTTTCTCACTCACATCCTCCCGCACCACCCTCCTCTTTTCTCCCACTCGTGCTTCCCCTTTAAGATCGCCCTTTCGTCCCCTTTTCCTGCCTCAAGCTGTTTCTTTTTTGATTTTTCCTCTCTACATTCCTGTCTCTAATCACTGTCTCGTCACTCTTCTCTTTCTGATCACGCTTTGTCCTCCAAGTGCCTTCATTGACCTGGCCGAACGGGCGTTCAGATGTAAACCTGACTCCTGTCCTCCTCTTTTTCCTCAGTGTGAAGCAGAGCTGCTGCAGAACACATTACATTGCCAGCATCAAAATGCCCACTTGCCTTGTCACATTAGGAAAGGCAGAGTTCAACTTAGCAACCGCTCTGAATGTATGGTTGTAGATTTCATGACTGTGGGATGCGTTAAACCAGCGTGGCCACATCTCAGCACTGAGTATCGTTTTATGCATTACACTGCAACAATGCTGGACACAAAGGCACCATTCTCTTGGTCCATCAGGCCTGATTGTGTTCATTCAGCAATTACTGCCTGGACCGTAGACTAATGCAAAGACCATGAGGCTTAACCAGCGCCAAAATGGAACCTTTCTAAAAGCTTCCATATTCCTGTTTCCGTAATAACAATGGGAGCCACACAGACAATACAAGTGTGCAGCAAATCCTTCAGCCCAGTGTTTTTTGGGTGTTGACCTACTTAAGCTAATCCCAGGCCTCTGTGTATGCCTGTATGTTGTTCAAACGGGCTCCATTTACAAATAAGCTATTCTGATTAGAGTGTCAATGACGTGGAATGAGCTGGTGTCTTGACCCTGCCAACTGACCAGATCGTTAGCCGGCTGGCTGATTTCATATAATGTGACGCAGATTGCTTTCAACGCGAGAGGATGCAACGGATTGAAGGGGGCAACGAAAACAGATGAAAGGATACTGCGAGTGCAAGCAGGTGCGCCTTTCACAAAAGCTGGCTCGCATTTGGGTGTGTGTTTACACGGGTAAACAAAAACACGCAGCGAATCTGTGGTAAAAACCCACTTGTGTCTGCTGCCATTTCATTTTCTCCCACACAGATAGGCACAGAGAGGACTGTACGTTCAATAGGTAGCGCTCATACCCACACAGATGCACCAGAGAGACCACTGTCACCCCACTAACACTCTCTTATACTCACACACACACACACACACAAGCAAAACTAATGACTTCGATACTTCAGGCACAAATAGAAGTGGTGGTCCTTGCAGCAAACAATTCTCAGTTCAGCGGGCATCCGAGAGGAAGGACGGGACAATGGGAGAGGAGCGGAAAAAAAACAGAGAGAGAATTGGTGTTTTCATCCTGTCTTGAAAATAATAACACACCTGGGGAAAGCACTGCAACAAGGAGAGCGTGTTTGTTTACTGTCAAGATGATCTGCAGAGCCCTGTCATTACCACTGATGTTATACAAACGCTAGCGTGAGTCAGCTAGGTCCGCCTTACAATCACAATGCAGAGCGGTAACGAGCTAACGGTAGCCAAAATATAACAGTTGGCCTTTTAGCTTCTAATCGAGCAGAAGCGAGTGGGCGTGGCAAAAAGAGGAGGATGGATGCCGCAAATGACTGAAGAAGTGAATCACTGCAGTGAAGATTGCTTTTTAAGAGAGCTGTGTTCATTAGTGGAGCTGCACAGTGATGTACGGCGGTTCAGGGGATTGTCGGAAACTGGGAAGATGGACGGTAAAGCCTTTGTAGTGGAGGGAAGTTTTCCCGTAGGCCACAGATGTATAATTGGCTTACCTTTTTTAATTTGGTGTTCAGTCAACAAGACTGGAGACTGAACCGAGATCAGGGGGCTGCTGGGAGTCTTATTAGCTTTAAAGGACGGAGAATATACTGGAAGAAATTGAAAGAGGGGAGCTGAAATGATGATGACGACGATGATGATGAGAGGACGCTATACAGATTTCATTGTATGGTGCAACTGATTATACTAACACTTTTTCAGTGAGACTTCGACTTGTCGGTTTCATTGCTTTTTTTCTTCATGAGGCCTTTTGCTGCCACTCTTAATCCGTGAAAAATTTCAACGCTCAGCTTTTCAATCATGGCTGGCTTCATCAAATATGTAACATGTCTTATATAAGACATCTAACGTTAGCTGACAAGGCGGCACAAGTGAATTACTCTGTGGGAAGTGCTTTATAATGTTCCCTTTCATCATAATACAGGAATTGAGTCTTTGAGTTTTTGAATCCTTGGATCACGAGACCTCATTTTTGGCCACAAAATAATCTCCGTAAGGTCCAGCTTCGAACTGTATCTTCAAAGGCAGATAGAGTTTCTCAGTTATAATTTAAAGTTATTATTAAATGTTTATTTAAGTGTACGATGGGGATGAACAAAATAAGACTAATGTTTTCAGAAAGGAGCAGGGGAGACGCATAAATGCTACAAGTTAAACTCTTAAGTTTAAAATGACTTTTGTAGTAGTACTACCCTGCAAAAATGAGATCATGCACAGAGAAAGAAGAAGAGTTCAGTAAGGAACGCTCTTGTCATAGGTTTAAACGTTTATTGCGACAAATGGAAATACAGTTATGTATTATGTTTATGTGTTGCCATCATGCAAAGCTTTGCAGGTAGCAGCGGAGTGTGGCAGCATTGGTGTAACAGGGATCAGTAAGGAGTTATCTATATTCAAATTAACCGACTTGCCATGAGAGCTAGCTGTGACTGCTGAGTGAATTATTTGAAATGATGATTCAATCAGCTGGCTGTCAGCTGATTATAGCTGGGGTGCATGACTGATACAATGCTTCATTTGAAAATAAGGGTAAAACACACACACAGTCTTCATCTTTGTCAGTTTGTCATGAAACTGTAGATGTTCAGACTCCGTATGCTTCTGTGCAGCTTTATGACTTCTCACTCATGTTGGCTTAAAGTTGAGCTTATAAGTGACCCTTGAGTTTACATCGATCTTTTTTTTTTGTGAATTTTATCTTAACAATGCACCAAATCACTTCACTGAACACAATGGACCCACTTACGGGGACCAGTAACACAACCTGAAGTGCAATTAGTACCATAGTTACAACTACTATCACTGCTGCAAAAAAAAATAACAGGCTGAATAATAAATCATAACTTGAGAGCGTTTTGAACAGCAGCACATGAAGGTTCAATCAGCATCACTGAAATCCTAGCAGTGTGCAGGAACATGTGACATTTAAATTGAAGCAGAGTGACTGAGGACAAAGAGAGAGGAAGACAGCGTGCTATCTCAGTAAAAGCCGCCACCTTTTGTGGAATGAGACACTGCAGAGACGGGGGGAAAAAAAAAAAACTAATAACAGAGGAAATGGTACAGTGCAGCTGAGACAGAATGAGGATCTTCACTGCCTCTGTAAACTGCTGGCATCAGAATATGAGGGAAAGTTGGAATAAAAGAAAGGAAGGAAGTGAGGAAGGAGAACGGCTGAAAACAGCCTTGATAGAGGAAAAGAGAGCATTCAGCTGAGCAAGGCTTTATTGTCCCTGAGGTACAATGACTGTGCAGCTTTTGCAGTTACAAACAAGAATTATACAAGCACATAAAACCATAACACAAACCATTACTACTACTGCTGAAATACTAATAGATAATAAGATAATAGATAATAATAGTAGAGTGTACTTCTAGTCATTCTGCTCCTATACACTAGTGCTATTCCTGCTGCTGTCATCAGTGTATTCACTGTTAATGATAAGAATATGATTTGTTGTGAATATGCTTTGTGTGGTAGAAATATTGTCTTAGTGGGTGGGATTGTTGTCGTTTAAGGGGAAGACCATCTATTGTTTGAGGTTTTTGCAGCTTGATCCATGCTATCTTGGCCTCTGCAGCATAAATTTTGCTTTTTTTTTTTTTTAGAATTTGTCTCTCATTGCATGAGTCCAAATTCATGGAAGTGCCAAACTGCTTTAATGTGCATTGTTTGCTTGAAATAAAACCAGTCATTCAGTGTGTTTTTTGTGAAAGAAAGAGGGATAAATGGATGAAAAGATCCTGGACAAGAATCAAAGCATTAGTCATCATGGCAAGGCAAGTAGAGTTTAATTATATAACAGATTTTATACATGAACACTAGCGCTTTACACAACACAATAAATATCTAAATGAAAAACAAAACACAATGTAAGATATTTAAAATACAAACGATATACATGATTTTAAAAGACATGAAAAAGATAAGAACAGCAGTTGGTTCACAATAAGCTCAAGGTGGTGTATTCTGACCCATTTGAACACATTCTGTATGTCCCGAACATCTTCATTCGGTGAAATTCACTGGGCTGCTGCTCACAGCTGCTTGGGCCTCTGGAGAGGTGGAAGTAGATGGGGATGGATAGATGGGGAGAGACGGTCAAATGTACCGTGGAACACTTGTCTCTACTTTCAGTGCAGAGAGCGAACAGGGGGAACGAGAGAAAGACCTCACGGACCGCTATAGAGCTGAATTATAGATGAGATTGGAGGAATGGAGGCACTCCACTGGCTTTTCCCATCCACCTCAGTCCACACACTAAATCACACACACTACATCCAAGCAATATTCCTCACACGCACCAAGTCTCGCAGAGGCAGCAACACATTCTCACTGCAGCTCCAACCCTGCACTTCCCAATATTCATGTACGCCTAAACCCTGCTTCTATCTTAACATACTCACAGTTTGACACACACACACACATTTTCTGAGGCCCTCACCGTGCCTGCATTATTGAAACCCACTTAGCACGGTGGCTTTCTCTTGACATCTGACTCACCTAACCAGTGACCCATAAGCCCAGAGAAGAGCTGGATTCCCTGGTTCTGCTGCAATAGAGACGAGAGAAGAATATACTCTGATATTCTAATGGTAGAGCAAGAAAGGACAGGAAGTGCTTGTCTCTGGTGCTGCCGTTGGAGAGAAAATAGAGGAGGAATAATTTTTCATGTTCTGCTGCTGAAGGAACAATGTATTAGTATTCTTATCCACAATAATGTATTCTCAAAAATGTCAAAACTCACAGAAAAATAGAGCTATCAAACCCCCATTTCTTCTGGTGGCCAAAGTTATATCATGCTCCCAGGACCAGAAAAAATAACTATTGCACTTGTTATAAGCATGGAAGTAGGAAGTGAGAAACTTTTTTGCACATGTTCTATGTGAATAAACTTTCATTGGCCTGAATGGGCAGCTTTAAAGCTGCGCCAGTGATACTGAAATGTTTAGTCTCTTTGTAATGCCATAGGTGGAACAACAGAAGAGCAAGCAAGAGCAGAGCATGACTGGAAACTTTAGATGAGTTTCCTACATAACTCAGCATGTATGTACACTCATGTGGCATGTTTGGGGAAGGAGGGGTGTAGTCTAAATGAGGAAGTGCAATAAATCATGTTTACCAATCTTTCCAGTGAACCACACCAGTTTGCTAATAGAGGGAACCACCTATAAGAAAGTTAGCTGAGCAGTCATTAAGAGCAGGAAAAACAGGTGGAAGCAGTGAGTTGTGCATGGTGAGAGATTTATTCTGACCATGGGAGGATCAAGGCAACAAAACTTGATGGCTGAAGTGTTTTACTCTGAAACTCATCCATCTTGGGAGGGAATTACTGCCTGATGCTCAAGATTTAATATAAAAAAGTATCTTTTGTTCATATTCAGTTAGTTTCAATTTTATGCCTGTGCTTGTTTATCGGATTAGGAATTGCACTTTTCAAATGGATTTTGGAACAAAAAAACAAAGTCTGCATGAAAGGGTAATGGGATTTTAGGTTTTAGCCCACGTTAAATTAAAGACTTATGTCTGCAGCTGATATTTATCTTGAATATGGATTAGACCATTATTTCCTTAATTAACTGATAAGTCATTTTGTCTTTAAGAAGTCAAAAACAACAAGTACCCCTAAATATATTATTTTTTACTGACAGTCAAAAACCTTCCAAAGAAATTCACTTTAAGAAGAGAGCATGTCTACCTCTCAGTAATGGTGTGAGAGCTCTCAGGAATATTTCATAACTGCTGCTACTTCCTCAGTGGCTACCACGTAATGCATCCATGCATTATCTGTTTGGCAGCGAAAATTTTTCCATTTTATTTATTTATCTGTGTTTTGTCCTGAGATCAGGTGGAAGAGATGGACAGATGGTGCTCTACTGACCTCACGGATTACACTGCAACTCATTCAATGCTGGCTCACATTCAAAACGTGTCGTCCTCATTGGTCACTTTGGCCTAAAACTTGAAAATAAAGTCCAGGTTGCCCTTTAAAGTGTGTGTTAAATTGTGGCCTTATCTCTATCAACCCAATACTTTACAAACTGTCTGTGTACAGAACAGAACATGCTATTCTGTTCCTGACATTCAGCATGTGAAGGGACAATGACAATACGGGCTGTGTGTGCGAATGTGTGTCAGTTTCAACCCATGTATCGTATCATATCATCTGATACTCTTTGGTTGTCTTTTTTAAAAACCCATTAAGAGAATGGTTTTTGATTTCAAATATCCCCTTGAAAATCCTCTACCCTTCAGTTAAAATCAGTTCCTGTCTTGCTGTGTTTCTGTTTGTTGCAGACAGTGCAATCTCAAGTTTGTTTCTTTGACTGCGACAAACTTGTGATCGTCTGGTTGGAATCTGGTATCACTAACTGCTGCACCCAGGGTGCTTTGTTTTGATATCCCCCTTGAGTGCTTGTTAGGTGAGGTCAACAGACTGGTTGGAGACTGTGGGTGGTGCTGTATAAGCCCCGAGACGCTTTGTAGTTCAGATGAGACAATACCAAAGCCCCTCCTATGTGGAAAGATGTTTGTGAGTTTTCTTTGTGCTGAAAGAGAAGAAAGGGGGATTTAGTCGAGGCAGCTCACTTCTCATAAAGCATCATCACCCTCGCGCACACAAACACACACCGAGCACAGCTTTACTGCCTTGAGTTCTTATAAAGCAAACGTCTTTGAACACTCATTTGTCATTCCACCTATGAAACCATTTAGCTGATGTGGCAAAACTTTTAAAGCCCCAAACCACCAAGTGTGTGTTTAAGTGTGCCTTCTATATGTGTGTAAACACTTGCTTGTACGTACCTGCACATATAGTGGTTGCGCACTTTTGCTGTAGTCGCTAAATAGTGAATCCCAGTCCTGTCTACTGCCTGTTGTGTAACAAGGACTGGATAACGTGTGATTGCACCTGTTATGTATCCAGTAGTGTCGATTTTGTTTCAGAGGCGGGACTGCCAAGATGGTGATGGCCAGGGCCACCACACTGAGCTTCACAAAGGCTCTTCAGAAACCTATGGGTAACCTCACGGATACGACGCCCATGTTTTATAGAGTCTATGGTAACTCCACACAAATGTAAAGTAACATGTTACCACTGTGACTTGTGGATATGTCACAGCAAAGCTGACAAATGAATATAGTATACTTTACAATGCTAAACTGCTCATATAATGTCAAATAGGGCTCTTGGCAACATCTAATTACTTTTTTTAGTGTGCTTATCAGGTTGAGCCAACTTTGTTCCTGTCTAGACTATAGATGACAGCACAGAAATAGAGACACAGGGCTCACGCCCATCATTCCTCCACCCATCACAACACGGTGTTGCTGAACTAGCTACTTTCAGGGCTGTCAGTGTGAGCTCATTTGACTTACATATTTAATATTCCCCTCTCATCATGGTAATTTACAGTAAATGAGCTCCTTGTTTGACACTGACAGCTCAAAACATACTCTCAGATACAGAGGAGATGCGGGAAATGGGTAGGAGATGCACATGAGATGCTAATTATTGGTTTTTTAAAGTTTTTGTCTTTTCCCCTCGTTAAAGGACCCACCCAATCCCACTGTTGCCATGACGGCAGACAGGCAGGTTCAACAGGTCAGCAGCACAATCGCACACATGGACTGTCAGACCGATGAAATTAGGAGCAGTTAACTGGGAGACTCCTCCTTTCTCTCTCTCTCTCTCTCTCTCTCTCTCTCTGTATGTGTGTGTGTGGATGTTTACCACTCTGATCAGCCTCCGTGTCTCCAAACCAAATGTTTGGGCTGCATTCATCAACCAGTGGTCCAGGCTTTCCTAAGCTCTCCAGGGGTGCATGTGCAGTCCCAAAACTTTTTTTTTTTAATTCCCACAGATGCAGAGCTGGGGGTGGAGAAAGAAAGGCAGGGAGGGGAGTTTTGGTTTTGTAGGAGTGGAGTGATGTGAAATCTACAAGACCACACCAATAAGATAAACAGTGTTGTGGGGGAGAGGAGTTATCGCAAAGCTTTCTGCCTCCTCTGATATCAGACAGTCCTCAAATAAAAGCAGCAGTTGTATAAACATAGGAACTCACGCGGGCCTGAATCAAAACATACAAAAAGTAGTTTTCTGAAAATGTCCTCTGCCCTAAATTTAATACATTCCAGACATGAACATGCCCAGTTTTGATTGGCTGGCTTGTCGCCTTAGTGGCGTGTGATGTTTTTTTTTACACAATTTACATTCCTTGCTGCTGTCAGCAGATAACATTAAAGGACAAAGAAGTAAATTCTAATCATTTATGTATGTATAAGGAAGCCATTGGAATTGAATGATGTAGTCTTTGTTTTGTTATTCTTCCTCTACTGTAAAAAAGGTACCTGGCTCTTGAAACAGCATTCAAAGCAGTAATTTTTATACTGTTAACATCTCGTAATTTGGAAAAGCACAAAACTTGTTTCATAGTCATGTTTCAAATCTTTTGTATTCTCCAACTCTCACATTACTCTTTCACACTACCTTCTGCCATGCAGATTAACTCCATCTTCCAGCATCTGCATTTCAGGCCAGTTTTGAGAGATTTCTCTCTGTGCTTGGCCTATCATATGTTCACATTAATTTTTCATAACCGTTTATCAGGGTTGAGGAGACAGTCCCAGCTAACATAGGGCAACAGGCGTGGGGGAACACCCTCGACAAGTCGTTTGGCCTTTCATGTTTATTTGAATATTGTGTGTCTCTACAGAAAAGCACAAAAATCAAAATTATATCATGGAAAAATAAACAGTAAAAGAAACAATGTATTTCAGTTTTCCATGCATTTCTATTTTGAATTTGATGACAGCAACATGTCTCAAAAAAGCAACTACTCTGTTGCATCACCTCTTCTTTCTTGTGTCTTGGAACTCAAGACACCAATCGCTGTAATCTTGAAAGTGGAATGTTCCATTCTTGCTTGATTTTGGATTTTAGCTGTTCAGCAGTTCAGGGTCTCCTTTGTCATATTTTAAATTTCATCATTTGCCAAACATGTTCAATCAGGGATACAGGCAGGCCAGTTTAGCTGTCAGGCTCTGATACATATTAGCTGTCAGGCTCTGATATATTACTATGGAGCTATGCTGCCTCAGGCCATCTTCTTTGTCACCTTCTGGCCCACAGAAGGCGACTGCGTTTCTGGATTATTGATTTAAATGTGGGCTTTCAGTGTTTTGCACATCATCACATTTTGTTTCAATTTACATTTTACACAGCGTGACAACTTTTTGGAAATGCTGTTGTAAATGAACAACTCTTTGGAGGCCCCTGCGGCCTTGTTTGGTCCTGACAGTTATGTTCCCCATCAGGATGCTTTCAGTGATGCAGGAGTAGAAGTTCCTCAGTATTCGGGTGGATACCTAGAGCGTCTGCAGTGAAAGAGTCTCTTCATCTTTCTCACCACAGAGTCAGTATGCAGCGTCCAGGTCAGGCCCTCTTTGAAGATGTCCACCCTTAAAAAGCATGTTTTCCAAAATGACTTCCCCCTCCTTTAGCTTTGGTCACCTTTGTTTCTTTTCTCACATGCTAGAAATGTGTGAAATGTACCCAACATTTGATTTTTCAATCTGAAAACACAGTATATGCCCTCCAGGAGTTTAAAAAGTACTGACCTAAATCTTTGGGTCACAATGGTAGCCTATAGATGTGTTAAAATATTGTAGCTTTGCACACTGACAGTCCGTGAAGACATCCCCGTGCAGCATATGTGGATTTTTCGAGGGAACAGAAAGAAGTTGTATCTAAAGAAAAGAAAACCCTTTTTGCTTCGCTCTCTGTCACTGTTTCTTTCAATTTCTCTGTGTATTGATGGAGAAGGAGAGATGAGTTCTTTATTCACCCCTCGTTTCCAGCTCTTTGTCTTTAACAGCGCAGTGTGTGAGAGATGGAGAAGAGTGGAGTGAAGGAGGGAGCAAATGTGAGGGGGAATTGAAGATGACAGATAATAGTGGGGAACTGAGAGAGTTGCAGAGAGGATGTGGCAATGGAAGATGAGGGGGCGCAATACACCAAACAACACCAGTTTACAGCTCATCTGCTCTTTTCGTTTCACTTCTTCCTCTTTTCTCCCCTCTGCTCCCATCACCTCTTCTCTCTTATCCTCTCTTCTCTTCCATGCATGAGTTGTGTTCATATCAACTGAGGTATTATGTACGCTTCATATGTATTTGTGAGATGGAGTAGTTACACAACGTAACACATCTCTATCTGTAGACTGCTGGATATATCTGCCAGAGCTGCAGTACTGGAGCTTGTTCAGTGGCGACACAGGCAGCGTGGGACAGATTTCCTTACATTGCTTACATTTTCTTTTCTTATATTGGAAAAAAAACAGAATTTGGAATAAAATTGGCAGTGATGAACAATTAACTGATAATCGTTAATTGAATCTTGTGGCCTGTGGTTGATTGATGATGTGATATTTGTTTTAGTGATTTCAGCCTCAAACCTTTCATGTCAAGGGATGCAACCTATGCAATCTAAGGAAAGGTCCCTGTTGCACTATTATAATGCATTATTATTATTTATTTCACAACACAATTACTTATAATTACTTATTATATATTTCTATATATTATCAAATGAGCATTTTTGTGAAATTGTTCACAAATGCAATGCAAAACTACTTTTTCTGCTTTGTTGCCCTTGGTTTACATTGCATTGAAAGACTGAAAGTCTAAAGTCACTGCTTCTTGATTGTACGTGACAGAAACACTTTGTGTGGCTTTGTGGTTATGAAACTATGATTTTAAACTATGGTTTAGAGTAAAATCAGTTAATTATGGAGGTCTAAGGGCTCTTGTGCCTGTAATCCATTGTTGTCTATCAAAATTTTGATGCAAATCTAAATGCAAGCTTAAACTTAAAACTTGATGTCATAAAAAATTCACACCAAAACAAGTTTTTTACTCACAACGGATACAATTTGTTTCACAGCAGCCATTTAGGCCTTGTGAACAGGACCAAGAAGTGTGACTGGTGGTGCAGACCAGCATACAGACAAATGATCAATTTGTTTCAGATCCAAAGTTTAGAAATTTGGTCTTGACTTGGACCTTGACTTTGGACTTATCTGATTTTTGATGTCAGACTTAGATGAGGCTGCAGATCGATGTGATTACGCTCTGGTTAAGATCTTGATGTATTTGTGTTAAGCTGTTAACATGAACCTTTTTGAGCCTATAGTTTAGTCTCTTAGCATTCTGTAAATGGAGCACACGAATGTAAACTTTTTCATCCTCACAGAGGACTCTCACTCTCCCTCCTCGCTTCTCATCTCTGCCCTGACATTCCCTCCCCTCGTCTCCCACTCATGCCTCATCCATTCCTCTTCTCTCTCCAGTGGACCACATCACTCCATAACACCACCTCTCATCCTCTCCTCTTCCTCTTTGTCCTCCCCGATCTTCAGCAGGACCTCACTCCTTCTCTGCCCTGCTACACACTCCTCCTTTCTCTCCGCCTCTCGTTTCATATCCAGTACTCAAGACCCTCAGGGGTGCTGTGCTGAACAAGCTACTTCAGATTCATGTGATGCATTGCTGGGTGGTCACTGGCAGAGTTGGTTCTTTTTTCCCCCTTACCTCAGTGTTTTGTTTTTCGTTTCCCTCTGCACATTGTATGCTTAATGTGTTTGGATGTCCAACATTTGTTGAAGATGGATTAGAGTGCAATAATAAATCTTGCAGTGTAAGCATTGAGTGTCCCCATTCCTTTACGTACTCCCTGTGTCTGGGATGAAAAGGAAATCCCACTCAAAAGCCAAGAAAGACACTCATATTCAGATGTTTTAGATGTTTTGAGTCCACTTTTATCCTCCATTTAAGTTCCTTTTTTTTGTAAGAAAATGTAGGTGAAAAGAACCAGGCAGATGTGCACAAACCGGACCAGATAAGGATTATCTATAACTGATCTGTGTCCTCCCTTAATGAGGAGTACGTTTTATTTTCATTTTCATTTTTCTCTTTTGTCTCCTTATCTCTCATAATATCCACATTTAGTCATCGATGAGAAGCTAAATGCCAGTATGAATAATGATGCAATGACGACGCAGTTCAGTCCTTTCCCCACTCGTTCTTCTGTCCTGTATCTTCCTTAATAAAAAGCTACGGTATGGAAATTAAATCAAATAATTTAATCAACACGATCATCAGCATAAATCATATACAGCTCACTGGACAGTGCCAGGACATAGCAATGTCACAGACAGGCTAATAATTATCAGTGTGGCCAGTTATGGTAGCAACAAATATTTCAGCATGATTGTTTGAACTTTCACTGAAAACACCTATCTGTGTCTGAAAATGATGGTGATGAGAGTGAACCGAAGTGAAGCAGTGGGCTATAAAAGCAAAACAACAAGATGAAAGACACTAAAAAATAACAGTAGAACTGTATTTGTTTTTAAACATCAGACTTTTACTCCAGCTTTGTTGAGCTGAAAATTCAGACTCATGTCAATTCATCATTCATACTCAAATCAAACCAACTCCGTTATCTATTTACAAAGAAAAAAGAGCCTAGATCACCAGTGTCCTTCGCTTCTGAAAATTAATTAAAATCTCCACAGTCTCACATATATTTTTATGCCTCCTCAGCTACTGTTTGTAATTAGAGGAGGAAACAACAGTGAAGTGCAGAGTGATGGTTCATGGATCCATACACTTTTCCTCCTGTTATTTGGACTATTGTTCTTACCAAAGCCAAAGGGTATTTATTTATTTTGTTTTTTTTAACTACCTCGAGGACATCTCTTTTAAGTTAATTGTGATCCGCCCACAGAGGTACAGATGGGATTAAAGAGATTATTCCAAAAAGGAAATTGTTTTCTGATATGTTATTCTGTTATTAGTCTGACTCATGTTTCTTCATTTCCTCCGTCTACTCTTTCTAGGATGAAAATGCGGCGGCACAGGGTGTTCTTGCTGTGCACGGTGGGTCTGTGTGTCATCTCCTTCCTCCACTACTACAAGGCCCTTCACTACGTCTCCCTGCTGCGTGAGCTCTCCGCCCCGTACCCCAACATCAAATCCTTTATCATGGTCACCGGGTTCTTCTGGAGGGAAAAGGGTGTGTCTGCCACCCCTCTCAGCCCCGCCTCCCCGGAAGAGGCCCCTCCCCTACCTGTCCTCCATCAGTCAGACAGCAAAGCTAGAGTCGTGGCAGATGCTGTGGGAGGGGGGGGAGGAGGAGGGGCAGGAGGAGGGATGGGCTTGGGGATTGGGGGGGTCATGGTCGGAGGCGCTGGAATCATTGGCAACGCAGGGCTGCAGATCAGGTTGAGGGAGGAGCCGGCACCCCCTCACCCTTGGGAGAAACCAGAGGAGAACCAGCGGGGAGACTCACCGAATGAGGTGAGTTTAGTAAACCTTTGTTACCTAAACCTTGTTTGTTGCGCATGACCCTCCCTTTGTGTTGATTTTTTTTCCAAAAACAAGCAATTTTACACAGACTGCCTGTTTGGAGTCTTCACGTTTTTTTTTTTTGGACTCATTGCATATACAGTGGAAAATATCATGCACACCTTTACAACTTTCTATTTTAATACATTTCAGATGATAAACTCAAGACTGACAAAATATCACCATCATTGCATCAAATGATACAGTGTCAATATCACCTTGAAAATTTACATTTCACAAAGTACATATTTACTACTGGACTGTTTTTGTTATACTGGAGAAGAAGAGCAATCATATTAAGCCAGTAAATTATGCATAAACAATTTCACTGTGCATAAGTTTTGTTATATTAACATCCACATACTAGTACTCACTGTTGTCCTTTGTGATCAAGTTACACTTGCTTTCTGTTAATCATCTGCCACCCACAGGAAGAAAATGATTTTTCAGAAATATGTGTATCACAAATACATATATCACAGAATGAACTTTGTAAAACAGAAAAAATATATAGTTTCCGTAAGTATGTATTCTAGAATGACAAGAGAAAATATAAACAAGAAGTACAGAAATGTACTGTACACAGAAGTGA
Organism: Sciaenops ocellatus; assembly: GCA_033000465.1. Lineage (NCBI taxonomy): Eukaryota > Metazoa > Chordata > Actinopteri > Sciaenidae > Sciaenops > Sciaenops ocellatus. The sequence continues at coordinate 19,557,599 of CP136867.1, forward strand.
ACATAAATGTGTTTACTCAGAGGCAAGATCCTCATCTTTAATCTTGTCCTGTTACCATCCTATTTTTTATGACTCTGTTTTTATAACACCGCCCACTCACTTTGCAAATAATCTCCAACATTCAGGAAGTTCCATGTTCATGTAGACTTTGTGGGACTTATCACACGTTATCTGGTGATGCAATGTCTCCAATCAACACGAAAACTGTGTTTCTCAAGAAGCAAATGCCTTCATAATGAAGTTGTATAATAAGTAATCATAGTTCTGCTGTGACTGCAGCGGCTGACATGTATTTCTGTTTTAACACATTAACTGCAGATTGTTTTCCGTCATTTCATTTACTCATATTTTTTTTGTTTGACTACCTTGTAACCTGTTTACACAATGAGGCAAGTAATATAATCACATCAGTTTTATGATACAGTATAAATATAAATCTTACTAACAAATCAAACAAGCTTTGGCTCAGACCTATTGACTAAATTATTTGCAGGAGGAGTTACAATTTAGGGTTGAGTAAAAGTAGGGTTATAAGTAAGAGTATGCATTTTTATCCTGAATATAAAGTTTTATGTGATCTTTCTCTTTAACTTCACCTCGCTTTAAATTATGTTCCTTTTGGGTGTTGATTTTTATAATTTAAATAAATCTTCACACACTCAAAGATTTGTGCATGCATGTAACATTGTACATGTTAAACATGTTTCAAACAGGCCGGCTCAGAGTTTAGTGGGATGTTAGGAATGGGATATCAGTGACACTCAGTATCACTCCTGACAAGTCATGAACTTGGATCTCCTTCAGTCATCAGAATTGGCAAATTTAGTATAAACAAGACAAAATCAATGTGCACGGTCCCCAGCCTCTGTTTGTTGATCCACAAAAAGACTGAATTTGAGTTTTTTCTTCAATTGGTATCATAAACATTCAGTTACATAACAACTTGTAGAAAAACACCTCATATGGACCTTTGTTGAATAAGTTATATATGATCCATTGGAAGTCATTACAGAAATACAGTTTCAGTGTGTCAACTGATGTAAGTGGACAATAGAACAAAGCCCTGCCTCCATTAAAAAGTGGATTTAAATACCCTGTAACTATGAATTACAGTGTAGTTAGGTTTCAAAATTTGTGCAGCTCATAGCCTTAATTTTTAAGCTGTTCCACGGTATACAATTCAGGTAATCAATTGCAATGAATGTACATGTTGCATGCATTTATTTTAAATGGAAGTCTTAATACATTACTTATAATAAATTAACTTAAATTAATAAACGCCATAATAAATTTCGTCTTTGTCTTTCTTTCCAGGACAAAGCTGAAGACCTCTTAATGCCGCGGAACCCCAGCCACCCAGCACAACCTGCCAGGTCTGACCTTCCAGAGGTCCCATTGGTGAGAAAAGAGCACTGGGTGGTGTCACACAAGGATAAATTGGATGACTCCTTTGAAGTTATGGGAGACCTCCACACCCGCACTCACCAGCTTCAAGATGACAAAACCTCCTATTTTGTCCGAACCAAAGCTGGAGCCCTTTGCTTCAGGCAGGGGACGGAGGTGGCTACCCCAAAGGAGTACTCCGGGAAAACAGGGGGGTCTGTAGCCAATGGAGCTGTGGAAGGTGCTCGACCTGGGGTTGCTGGGCTACGAAAACCTCTAGAGGTCCAGCAGCAACCCTCCATAGCTCCAAAAGCCAAGGCCAGGGCCAGGGGCAATGGGAAGCGTCTGGTCAAGTGTGTGTGTCGGCCGGGATGGCACGGACCTTACTGTGGGGTTCCCACAATGGTGTACCACTCCAATCTGCCCACCAAGGAGCGGCTGACGCCGAGAGACACCCCACGGAGGGTCATCAATGCCATCAACATCAACCACGAGTTTGACCTGCTGCATGTGCGCTTTCGTGAGCTCGCCCAAGCTGTTGATCTGTTCCTCGTTTGTGAATCCAACTTTACTGCCTATGGAGAGAAACGGCCTCTGAAGTAAGACACCATTTTTGGACTGGTGTGTGTGTGTGTGTGTGTAAGGGGGTGGGGGGGTTATATAAGTCATGCCCTTAAGGTCAAGGTGTATTTAAGCAAGATATGTAATCCTCAACTGAGCTGCTGGGTGACAGTATAGCATTGTAAAATGGTATGCATGCTCAACAGACTTTAAGCTGGATTAAAGAGGTCATCGAATATGACACGATGAAGAGACTTGCAGTGCAGTACAGTCATGAAACTTGAATATAAAACCATGAGTTATGCCGTCAAGTCTTAGTTTAGTGAAAGGAATTTATTACATTTTTTTGCCAAATCGTGACACTGCTGGTGCACTGAGCTTTCCTGTTTACAGCTTACAATCTTTGTTTACAGCCAACCTTCATGCTTCTTTAGTATCAGTATGCTGAATAAAAATTACAGTGAAGTTCCTTTGGCAACAACATGAAATGCCTCAGGAGCAATTTTACAGCAGATTATGACAAGAGCGACATGATTGACTCTGCGTGCAGCCTTGGAGGGAGAGATTGGTGTGTTCAATCATAGGATGTGACACTGCATGAAAGCGGCTACATTCAGCGAGCAATCTCTTTTGCTATGCATTTCAACAGGTTAATTGAGTTGTTCCTCCAGTCAATTTGGTGTATGGACAGTGGGTTTTCTTACTGAAAGGCATCATTTGTCAAACAAGGACCCTTGTTGCCTGTTGTTCTTTATCTGTGCTGCAATATTTTACCAGTCATAGTTTCTACAAATATGGGTTGTGTCATCCACATGTTTGTGCAAGTATCTCATGATGTATCCCGGTATACGTGCAAGGGAAGCATGGAATGCAAACAAAACACACCCATCAGGAAACACTCATCAAAATATTGCTTCCTAGCGCCACCAATGGTCAAAATCTCCACAGTGTATCTTTTAAACGCAGACTGATTTAAAAATTCCGCACTGCATTACTAAGGGATCTAACAAAACATGTCTTAACATACACTGTGATGAATTACACTCATGAAATGATTCAACTCCACCACTACTAACACATTTATGCTGAACAAAAATCTAAACACAATACTTTATGCTTCCATTTTTCACAAGATTTAACTTCCTCTGTGTGCACAAAAGGTTTATTCTTTCAAATTTTGCTCACAAGTTCATGAAAATCTGTTTTAGTGAATACTTCTCTTTTGCCAAGATAATCCATCCACCTGACAGGTGTAGCATATCAAAATGCTGATTTAACAGACGATGACACAGGTGTGCCTTGGACTGCAGTTGTGCAGTATCTTGAAATAACAGTAATTTATGGGGCGCTGAATTATGGCTATTTCACATAGGACTACAGATACAAGTGTATTTTTCCCAGAGGGGCAAATCTCTGTACCTGTAGCCCTGTGTGAAATAACCATAGTACAGTGCCAAATAAAAGATAAAACTGCACATTTTAGAGTGGCTTTTTATAGTGGCGAGTCTAAGGTGCACATGTATCATAGTTGTGCAGTTTAATTAGCATCTTGATGTGCCACATCTGTCAGGTGGTTGGATTATGTTGGCAAAGGGTTCACGAACATGGATTTTCATACATTTGTGAACAAAATTTGAGAGATATAACCCTTTGTAGTGTGCGTAGAAGAAGTCTTAGACCTTTTCCACTCATGAAAAATGGGAGGAAAAACAAAAATGTTATATATACTGTATGGAATGAGTGCTAACCAGTGGCTACCTGGTAGGTAAAATACATTTGGAGATCTAAACCCAACAACATTGTAAAATGTGACATGCTGCTGTATAATAACACATTTGTATTAATATCGTTGGATATAAGAAGGCACTAAATGGCATTTGTGTAATTCCCCCAGTTTCCTGCGGCTTCTCCTCAATGGTACGTACGACTACATACGCCACAAGATCCTGTACGTGTTTCTCGACCACTTCCCAGAGGGTGGTCGGCAGGACGGCTGGATCGCAGATGACTACTTGCGTACCTTCCTCACACACAATGGCATGTCCAGGGTGGTGGGTGCAAGATCGGATGATGTCTTTGTCATCAATGATGCAGATGAAATCCCAGCACATGAGGGGCTTGTTTTCCTCAAGCTGTTTGATGGCTGGACGGAGCCTTTCGCCATCCACATGCGCAAGGTAGCAGCAGGTGTCAGCTTGTGTGTGTGTGTGTGTGTCATGCAGTCTATACAGCTTTATTCCCCCTGTTTTATTTTAAAGAACCAGTGCAACAAATTAACCATATTTTATTCTGCCTGCTTTATAATTTTGGTTTCCCTTCTCTCCCGTCATCCAGTCACTGTATGGATTTTTCTGGAAGCAGTTTGGCTCTCTAGAGGTGGTGTCAGGCTGCATGGTGGGGATGCTCCGCGATGTCTACGATGGTGATGGTATCAAGCTCCGCCGTCGCGAATACTACACCATGCCAGGTTTCCGTAAGTATGAGAATGACACAGGCCACATCCTGGTGCAGTGGTCAGTGGGCAGCCCCTTCCACTTCGCCGGGTGGCACTGCTCCTGGTGTTTCACTCCTGAGGGGATCTACTTCAAGCTGGTTTCAGCGCAGAATGGAGACTTCCCACGGTGGGGCGACTATGAGGACAAGCGTGATCTCAACTACATCCGTGATCTGATCAGGACCGGGGGCTGGTTCGATGGCTCCGTGCAGGAATATCCACCTGCGGACCCTAAAGAGCACATGTACGCCCCCAAGTACATGCTGGAGCACTACGACAGGTACCGCTACCTCCTGGAGAACCCTTACATCAAAGTGCCCAAACACAGTGAGGGCTAGCAGTTCAGCTAAGAAAAGATAAGTGAAATGACTAGTACGGCCCGAGTTAGGCCTCAGCACTGAGTTTTGAGGTGCGGAACGGTACTGATGAACTACATCTCTTATAGGAGCGATACTACATGTATCTCCACCAGGCAGCACTGATGTTGCAGGGATTTAAAATCTCTTAAAAATAATTATTTCGGGGTCAAAAAAGGGAACACTGAAATACATCCATCATGGATTTCCGGAGAGATCATTGAGAGGATACAACCACTGGATAAACAAAATCATAGATTTCCTCATTCCTCCCTTTTTGGGGGAGGAGCCAAGCTTTCTCTCTTTTTGTCACGTCAACCCTGTCCTCCTTTTCTTCACCCGAGCCAATATGCCTGCTGGGAGCAAGGGGCCGTTTTCGAAGTAAAGAAAGGATATTTCGCAACGAAACCTGTGGAGACAAACTTGGAAGTGAAGCATCGTCTTTTGTTTCTGTCTGTGTTTACTAAAGTTTACGGACTGATGTTCCCGATTCACTCTCCAACTTCAGATGTCTTCCTGTCATATTTGGTGACCTCTTTCCAGAAAGAGACAGACAGTTCAGATGTTATGTTATTCTTGGGTCTCAGTAGAAAATTATTCAATCCTATTTAAACCCCGCTGGAGTACCCACTGCCAAATGAGAAGGAATGACTTGATGGAGATGTTTCAGCTCACATATTCACACTCATCCACATGCACCTTAGTCCTGTATGTGTGTTTGTAAAAAAAAAAGTGTGTGTGCGTGGTCTGTCTTTGTATCATGTTGCAAGTTTTTGGGCTGTGAACGGGTGGGGGACAAGATCAGACTGAAGAAACAGAAAGTGAGAAAGAATCATCTGGGGCGGGGTTGGAGGGAGGCCAGGAAGAAAGACAGCAAGATGGGAGACAGAAGTAGTAGCAAACAAGCGAGACAGAAGGCAGGAAAGAACCGGGAATAATGAGGGAGGAAGAGAACAGTGATGAAAAGGAAAGAAAAGGAGGCTCTTCCGACGTTTCTTTTCCCACAGCGTCTACTGGTGCATGAGTGTTGCAGGGATGAGTGTGCAGAATATGCGTGTGTGTCCCTCAGTGCTCGCAGACAGCACTGAATAAATCATGCTCTGTCGATGCCATCCGAGACGGATGAAACTCGCTGTTATTGTTTGTCCAATGAGAACAATCGAGACCGGTTGGGGAAAGATCACCCTTCAGTTTTGTCTCTCTGTCTATCCAGCAGCTGAGATGACTTTGTTTCCTTGGAAACTAAAGTATGTGAAAAAAGGAGCCGGGGTGGGTGTTGTTAAGATGAGTGGGTGGGTTCACATCAGGCTAGAAGCTGCAATGATCAGACGAGGTCAACGCTGACTGTAGGTCCCCTTGGTTAAATATTCCTCTTTCTCCAAAGCTGTCAATCACCTGCTCTCTAAAAAATGACTCTTCCATGCTTTTTTTCTGCCTTTTGTCCTCCTTATTTCTCTTTTAATGCTGCTGAGTGTCTTTTTTTTCCTTCGGTGTTGGTTTCCTCTTAATCCTCATTAACAAGTCACATTTTTTTCTTTCTTAAATTCAATTATATCCTCTTCTTCTCTACATGTTTCCCTCTCTGTCAAAAATGTTGGATAACCTCCAGCTCTTCTTTCTCTTTTAACTTTCCTACACCCACCCACCCAAACACACATACCGGGCCTCACACTCTGCTATGGGTGTGTATCTATTTCCTCTTAATCCTCACAAGAATGCCCTGTTTCAATAATAGAGGTGTATTTATCTTCTCTCTGGCTCATTTCTCTGCCCCTGTCTCTACAGGACAGGACGAGGGAGGGCAGCCGTTACCATGGCGATGCCTTCCCTGAGCCTACAGATCACTATCATCTGAACATTTAGACATGAGTGCTCATGCCTCTTGCTTTCTTCCTGCCATAGACGGCTTGTCGATGTGGCTACACGCCTAAATCCCCACCCCACATTGTTTGGCAAAAGTTGACGATGTTGTGGGCAATTTGGCGAGCATGTTTTTCTCTGTGGGTGTGTGTAATTTGGGCTGAGGTCAGCGGTGGGGGGGGGTGCTGGATTACGTTCTTGTAAAGTGCGAGAGAATCATAGCAGCAATATTAACAATGTGAGGGAGCAGTTAAGTAAAGAAGGACACTAAACATGCAGCAGTTTCAGTCAAAAACAGTAAACTCATTGATTTTTCTCTTAATTGTAGATTGCCTGTATCCGCCATCTGCTTCTTGAACGCCTGTCTGGATACTGTTTACCTCAGCTTCAGGCTAGATACTATTTCAATTTCAGCTTTCTCAAGAAGAATAAAACAAGTTTTGGGGAGTAAACTTCTTAGGAAAAAGGATATCACTGAGAATATTTTAAAACCTGAAGCCAAAAAAATTATGTTGTAGTTTAATTTACTTAGAAACAAGACACTGGCACAGAATCCCTCGAATGCTCTTCTTTTCCACCTGTTTCACTTTGGTTAAAGTGTCCTTGAGTAAGACGTTGAACTACAATCTCCTCACTTATCATTTAGTCCATGTGCACAACATTGTTAGCCAAAACTCTCAAAAGTATGATGAAAGTCGTAGGTTAAGAATGAGATTTTGCAAAACTAATGAGCATATTTGTCTATTAGTCCATCACTACGCTGGCTCTTCATGCTATGAGCTCACAGTGGGAAACGCAGATTAGCCAACAGGCTGTTGACAGTTGTGTCGGGTCTGTGCTGCTGTCTCGATGGCAGAGCGGTCTGCAGCGGCAGCTGTTAGGGGTTTGGTGTTGATGTTGAGAGCCAAACTCCCATCTAACCCCAGAGGGGCTGCAGAGAAAGAGCTTTAAATAGGACTTGACATTAGACCACAGAGGAGACAACAACAGTTCTGGATGTGACGCTTTTCATTCCTAAATTAGATTTTCTGCCATTTGAAAAGATAATGATTGATGGAACAAAAAGAAATAAATTTTAAAGGGAAGTATGTAACATGAGTCCTTTAACAGAATGAATCTGGTATTTTTTTTTTTTTTTTTGGGCTACTCTAGTAAAAATAGGATAGATGACTGTTTTCTGGTTTCAGCAGTTAACATGAAAACGACCAAAATATCTAGTTGATGGTACAAAAACAAACAAAACTTGCCTCTTTCCCTCTGACTTCAAGGCCTCAAACCACAACCATGTGCAGACTCACTCTGTCTGTCTGCTAAAAAAAAGTGAGTTCATCCTCTCATTTACACACTGCCACATGCAAAAAAACAAGAGCTCTATAGCTAAACGTCATCTCATGTGACCACGAGGGTGTCTGTTCAATCCCATCCAGGATTGGGGTGTGTGTTTAAGGTCTGCCAAGAGGCATTTAACCAGAGTTAACTCCCAACTCTCAGCCTGTAGCAATCAGACAGCACATCTGGTGAACAGTGTGTGTGTGTGTGTGTGTTGTTGCAAATCTGCATGTATGCTTTGCACTTTTTAAAACAGTTGCGTGTGCGCAACAGCGTGACTCATGCCAGATAAGGGTGTCTGGCCTGTTGAAAGACAGGCCGGGGTTACTTCACTCGGCCTGTTGCCTCGGTATCGCCATGGCAACGATACTCTCGATGAATTCCTGAGATCCCTAACAGCCTGAGGTCATCAACCAAGATAGCACACCAATAGAATAAGAGGTGAGAGAGAACAGAGGGGGTTGATCGAAGAAATCGCAAAACTGCTTTCTACTTGATTCCACTTGCAAAAAAATTAAATAAATAAATGCACAACCTCACACTGCTGAGTTGCTTTCAGTAAATGTCATAGAACTGCGGAGCTAAGAATAGTGATACACACATGTGGTGTGCACCATTAACCAGCACACGGCTCACGACGCTTTTTCTTTTTTCAGTTTATTATTGTTTTTCATTGATTTGACTGACTCATCATAGCAAGCAGGCTATTTGCAAGAGCAGAAAAACAGAAAAAGACATTTTTTAAATTATAAGTCAGGAATAAAGCATGAAAGATTGGTATTTATTTGGACTGAATAGACAAAAAAGGGTTTTGTTTCAAACAAAGCCAAGGCTTGATGAATGGAGACTTGAATCCAAAAAGAGAAATAATCTTTCCACCACTGCTCCCAGTGACAGTATTATTGAATGAAGCGCGGTTATGACACACACAGAGAAGGGAGGTAATAAGCTTGACCGAACGGCTTTGATTTTTCACTTTGATGAGGGAAAAGTCATCGCTGCTATGAAATGAAACCTGTACCAAATGAAGGGAGCAGCTCATCATCCCTGTAAAAGGAAATCTATAAACCAGTGACAGTTAAAGTGAAAATGACGTTGTGATGTTGAGCAATTGAAGTGGGATGCGCCGCCTCACTCGCTCATAATGGATTTAAAGTGTTTGATATCCAAAAAGGAGGGACTGTGTCTTGCTCAAGGACACTTTTTAAGATTGTGGCCACTAAGCAAATGTTATAGTAATTGTACAAACCTGTGGCATTTATGTGACTGGACAGTCTGACAAATTGTAACACTAGCCTGGTCATTTTTCTCATGCTCCATCATAAAATCAATAAGCAATAACATATGAGAAAGGAAATAAGTGCACAGCATACCTTAGGATGCATATTTACAGAATTTTCAGCATTTTCAAGAGAGTGTCAAACATTTTAGTTTGGATTTTAATTTGCTCTGATCTCAAGTTCTCCGCAAACAAATTATCTGCAATAAACACACTTCAGGGGTTTAAAACAATGGGAATAAATAATGTGTAAAATGCAAAACTGTAAACGAGATGGAGCAATTCCCCTGCAGACATGTTTGGAGTTGCGTTGCTAGGAAACAGCTCAGTGCCATTTTTATTTCCTTTCAGTAACTGATATTAACAACAGAAACCAAACATGGACCCATTTAAAAGGTTAATGTTTAACTCACCTGAGTCGTCTAAACTGGTAATAAAAGTGCTGTCAGAGAGCCTTTTATTTACATGGATCTCTGTGCAGGTTGCCTGCTACTGTATACTTCAGTATTTCAAGCACTTAAAGCACTCAGTATGTAGGAAACTGCTGCATATCAGCCAATCAGGCAAATTTCTCTGACTTTTTTAGCATATTTTATTGCTTAAATTGATCACACCAGATGTACATACCTAAAGACTTAAAAGGGCATTCTAGTATTGCACTTCCATGAAGTTTAAGGACTTGCAAGCAGTGTTGGGGGTAACACGCTACAATGAAACACGTTAGACTACTAAGGTTAGTTTTTTTGATGCAATGAGTAGCTTACATGTTAGTTTTGCAATTCAAGTAATACAGTTTTTCATTTTGTTTTCAAGTCAACATGTATTTGCATAGTTTCTTTCCTATATCCTGGTTGGTAACTTCCTACTAGTGGAAGCTAGCTGGTCTTCAGTTGTTTTGTAGAAGTAACTGATTTGCATGTTGGAACTTCATGTACTGCAGAAGCCCTTGTTTTATTATTTTATACGCCCCTGCATGGTTCACTGTCAGATCATTAGCCAAAAGAATACTAATAATTGCAATGGAATTGCAAAATAATTACATGTCAATATAACCAACACGCTCAAGGAATTACAAAGTTTTTTCATTTTTGGTAACTCAGAAGTTATTAAGTTATTAAGTTATTTTATTAGTTACTTTTTAATGGCAGTAATCTTGTGGTATAATGAGTTACTTGTAAAAAGTTACCCAGCACTGCTCACAAGACTCAAACCTGAGAAACCTCCTCCAGAACCACAGAAAACACACAATTTTCACAGGCTGAGTAGGACTAACAACAACTAGTAAACTGATGTGTATGTGAAAACTGGTGCAGTGCACTTTTAATACGTATATCCCAAGACGAGACAACTTTTAAATATGCAGAATATTGTCACATAAATGAGAAACATCGGTCTAAAATGATCACTATCAGTCTTCAGAACCCCCATTATTGGTCCAGCCCTCTTTTCAGCACACACACTAACCATCAACACATGTTTTGTAGCATTCTGCACATGTGTGTATCCTGTACAGATGTGTGTCTCCAGGGCTCCGTTGCCCCACCACCACCACAATCACGCCCCCATCTGTTGTTGTGCTTGTGGAGCGGCTGGCTGCCTGTCTATAGGGCTTACATGCCTTCACGGCTCTGGCCCCCCTCCAGCCCCGTGGCTTCCACCGATTGATCTTTTCCAAGAAACATTAGCAGCAGGCAGGCCGGAAATCAAGAAGGAGGGTGTGGGGGTGCAGAGAAAAGAGGGTCATTTTACTGGAGTCCCTTTTTGACTTTGTTGTTGAGATCATTTCTTTCCTTTTCTTTCTTTCTTTGGCTCCTACATAGGTCTGGAAAGTGTGGAAACCTTGAAAAAAAAATGCCAAGACAAGTGTATTGTCTTGGTATACAAAAGACAGCCTTAGTTTTGACTACTCAACTCATATATTTTGATGTTTATACATTTGAGGAAAGTTTCAAATCAAATTAAGTTCTTGAAAATTAGATTTTGAAACAGTAACCATGCATGCCACAGCAACAGAAAGCTGCTGCTATTGTCGTCTTGGCTGTAAACATGCTATTATTCTCTTTGTGTAAGCAACGGAAAGCATTCACATTCCACAAGCTGAGCGATCACATTAACTCCGACAGCTGCAACAACGTGTCACCACTGATTGGAAAGTACTTGCTGTGACTAACCACAAGCTTTGCCCAAAACAAGTGCAAGTCTTTAACCTACTTTTTTGTGCTTAGTTGGACTTGAAGACTGGATTTGTTAGTATTAGACTAAAACCTACGAATGGTATTAAAGGGGTTGGTTCATCCAAATTACAAAACACTTTCCTCTGGTGCTACAGTATCCAGGTTTGGTTTTAGCTGCCAAAATGACCATCTTTTGAGATTTCTGCCACCACCCAAGGTCAATGATATTTCACCTATGGTGCTTACAGCATCTAGTTTTCCTTGGAACTACTTTCTATCAAAGAAATACTGTACTGGTGCTCCATACCTGGCCAAATCAAACCAAAACTATCTGCATGGCTGGATACCAGCAGAGGTAATTGAGCAAAGTTGAAATATTCCACAGAGAACTAAAACGTTCCTTTTGTTTATGGGTCTTTTTAATGAGCAAATCAGTTGGTCACGGTCTAGTTCTGTACAGTAAAGCAGCCAACTCGCAGAAAAGTTGCATGGAAAATAATTTGACCTATCACACATTGAAATGAACTCCAGTTCAGCATCATCGAATTAAGCAGCAGTTTAGAGGCGGTGTTGAATATGAAATAGTGGAAAGATTTGTAATGATGACTGGGAAACTCCTCTGTAAACATGTCACGTTTTGTCAGATGAATGCGTCTCGTATTTACAACAGCGGAATAGTCGAGGTGTGTGTTTGTGAGTCAGGACACATAACACATCTGAATGTGCTCCAGGACAGATTGTTGGCTTCGGGGTGGGTGCAGGACGAGACTGGTCTAGGAGTCCATATGTTGTGACACAGCAGATCAAAAAGATGAAAGTCAGCGTGGCTCTGCAGAGACAGATGGACACGGTGACACATACGCGCACGAAAAGTCGCGCATGCAGGCGGGCCGACACCTGGCTGCAGATCAAATGCCATTGGAAACCGGAGGGAAGGGATGATTGTCGATGTGTGTATGTGTTTGTGTGTGTGTAGGAGAGACAAAAGTATGTGGACAAGTGGGTGTGGATTTGTTTTACATTGGTTAGGGTTAGGCCTGTTGGTTCAAACTATGGAATATATATTAAAGCCCTAGCTTCCAATCTTAAGTATTTCACTTTAACATCAAATGTTTGTGACTAAATAAGCAACAGTCAAAGTTAAAAAAAAAAACATTTTTGAGTACTACTGATTGAGAATTAAAGTGAATAGTTAAAATTTTCAGTAATACTCCAGGATAATTCTGGTAGAGGACAGCACACGCATGAATTTGCCCTTTTTCTTTACACAGAGTCTAACTTTGGTGACATTTGACTGCCGAAAGTAACAGCCTCAACCATTAGCAGAGATAGAGTGTGTGCATTCACCTTCATGGTCACTCCTCTACATTTGTGTATGTGTGCCTATTGCCAAAATCTGCCTTGTCAGGACTGTGTGGGTCATGACAGTCGTGACGGTGGCCAACACACTTGTCGACTGTCATTAGATTCCCAATCAATGGTTGTTAAATCCTGATTGGTGCACTGAAGTAGGTGACATCACCTTTTTCCAATTCCCGTCCACTTCTGACCAGTGGAAGAGCACCAAAAAAAAAAAAAAGAAAAACAGAAATGTGAATTCACCAAAACTCTACAGTGTGTTCATGTAGGATGCCATCACTCATAGCAAGAAGCTGATTGAGAACATATGTTTTCAAAGCCTTTAATGCAGCTGTATATAGTGGTATTTTAGACTGCTTCTAACTTTGTGGTAACAGTTTAGGGAAGGCCCTTTCCTGTTTCAGCATGACATAACAATGGCCCCACAGCCAACGGAAGGGCAATTAAGAAATGTTTTTTTCTAGTTTGTGTGGAAGAACTTGACAGGCTTGCACAGAGCCTTGACCTCAACCCCATCCAACACCTTTGGGATGAATTAATTAATGCTCTTGGGAGAATGGGAGAAATTTGCTGCAGCCAAGCTCCAAAATCTTGTGGAAACCCTCCTTCAGAAGCGTGGAGCAGCAAATTGATGCCCATGGTTTTGGAATGAGATGAAGTGTAATTTTCATGTGTCCACATACTCTTGTTCATGTACTGTGTGTTTGTTCATTTTTGTTTGTGTGTGTGTGTGTGTGTGTGTGTGTGGAATCTACTTGGTAATTTGAGCCTACCTGCAATGCTCAGAAACTTGCAGCCCCTTAGTGGCCCAACCCGACTTGAGACAGAGCCAGAGAAAGAGAGGGTGCCGGGGTCAGAAAAAGGCAAATGAAGGGCAGACTGAGGGAAAGGAAGAGCGAGCCTCCAGAGGGGTTTGAATGCCCCGCAATCAGAAGCAGAGACAGAGATGGAAAGAGGGAGTGACTGATTCTTACAATCACGGACTTTCCACATTTAGTCTCTACCTTTATTTTTCTTTGGTTTTGTTTTGCACTTATGCTTTTGTGTGAAGTCAATCAATGTGTCTTTCCTTTTGTTCTAAAAGGTTTAATATTGCTTTTGGTGGAAGTCTGAGAAACAGAAAGGGAGGGGCAATGATGATTTTTTTTTTTTTTTTTGGGTCCTCTGTTTTTCTATTTAACTTTGTTTTTGTACTTTTTTTGTAACTTCATCCACTTGGCAGCTTGATATTTAATGTCTTTTTAAGGTGGTGCGTGAGTGAACATGTGTGTGTATGGTGTGTGTGTGTGTGTAAGTCTCAGTCTACTGCTAAAATAGACTTATACTCAACCTCACAGGTCTTTTACCTCCTTTGATGCTGTAAAGGGGATTTCATACTGTGGTGGCCATCTTGTTTCTTTTTTGTCTCTTTGTTTTGTTGTTTTGATGATAATATCTTTTCCTTGTGACCTTAACAGCATCACATCACTTGATTTATGATTGATTTATGCGTTGCTTTTTTGTTTGCATATTGTTGTTGTTTTCCCTTTGAGGGATGATGAAATCATTTTCCAGCCGTCTTACTATAGCACTGCATGTGCAGATAACACACACACATACACATACACATCCATACCATGCACACAAAGATATACTTACACACTACGGCCTCTGTTTTTAGTGTGGTCTGATTGTGGCTGTGTCCTCCACTGGTCAAACAGTCAGACTACTGTAGCCACTCTGTCTGTGCCCTCGCTGTTATGTGATCACTCTGAAGGCTCACCATTGTGTGACCAAAAAACATTTTTGTCATCGCTCAGCCACTCAGAACCAGTTTGGGCCAGAGCCCCGACCTGAGAGTAACCCAGCATACAGGGAAAAAAATCCTGCCAATTCGCCCTCATCTTTTGTTGAATGTTCTTTGTCTGTCTGACAGCAAAGTGGTGCTGGTTTGATGGTTTTTTTTGTGTTTTGCTTCCCCTTTTATCACTGATATTCTGTTTTTTTCCCTCCAAATAGACAAAGATGTCGAAAAAAAGAGAAAAAAGAAAGAGATGATCATCTCTTTTTGAAAAAAAGCTTTTATTTGAGTTGCATGCTGAAATGCAGATAGGACTTCTGCCAGTAAAACTATGAATTGCACCTTATTGGAGGGATGTGGTTTTGTTTATATATATATATATATATATATATATATATATATATATATATATATATATATATATATATATATATATATATATATATATATGGGGGATGTAACTCTTTGTTTGTTTGTTTGTTTGTTTTATTTTGATAAAAGATGTAACTGTTAGTCAGGCAATGTAATGTATCTTAAACAGGGTTATGATTTTGCTTATTAATGTCAGGTGTTTCATTGTTTTTTTGATTTAGTCACTGGTGTTTGTTGTGAGACAGCTTCATTAAGCAGCATCATTAAATGAGCGAGAGACTGGAGAACATGCAAAAGCCCAACAGATTGGTGAATGTAGAGCGGATTGTAGCACTGATTTTAAACAAATCTTTTTGAATCTTTACTCCATTAAACTCAAAGGATCAGTGTGTAAGATTAATGGCATCGATGACCTTATTCACCTTATCTTCTCCTTCCTAGCATGAAGGTGACGGTGGCAAAACACATGAAAAATGCAAAAGACCCTATCTAGAGCCAGTGTTTAGTTTGTCTGTCTTTGTCTTTTTGGGAACATGGTGATGCTACATGGTGGACTCCGTGGAAGAGGGCCCATCTCCTCTATAGATATAAAAGGCTCATTCTAGGTAACAAAAACATAATGATTCTTTTTTGCAGGTGATTCTAAACTAATGTAAACATAGATGTATGTTATTTTACATTATTCTGTAAATTGAGCCCCCTAAATTTTACACACTGATTCTGACCTTTGAGGTTCAAATTGGATCAGAAATAACATTTATCTAAAAGTGAAGTACCTGCTATCTAAAACTGGTTTTAATCCAAGAAATTTGATGGAAATAAATATAAAATCTGTTTCTGTACAGACTTGGAGCAAACACCTGTTTCTCTTGCTGGTCCAGACTGAAATATTCTGTAATTAAGACAATTTTGACTGTCTGGCTAATTGCTGCTGCTTAGTAAGCCTTGTCCACAGATACACACATGCACTCACACACACATATACGCACTGGCCTGCCCCACACAGTGACCACTAGGAGGCTTCCTGCATGTCCTCTCACATATCACACGAATGCTTCCTCCGCCTTCCGTCCATCTTGTCCTTGACAAAGGACAAATGACTAACTGACAAATGACACCATGTTGCGAAGACACATGCATTTTTCACACATACAAACACACACACACACACACACACACAACAATACTGTCTTGGCCAGGGCTGGCCCTAGGCTCTTAGTGGCCGTAAATAAGATTTAACTTGTGGCCTCAAAAAACTCCTAGTACATTTAACAAGTTGCACACACTGCTAATAACTGAATGAACACACGCACACAGTAGAGATGGACAAATCAGATGGACAGAGTTATATGCGTGGTGTGAGAGCATGCGAGAAGGGTTAATTGCGTGAGTCTCATGGTCATTCTGGGAGAGAGCCCCTTAACGAGTCAGTCATATTAACACCATACAAAGTGAGGAGCGAGCAACATAAGTCCAATTTAAGTGGTGCCCCCCCTGCCAACCCCCCAGCAGTTGTGGCCCTAAGCAACCGCATAGCCCGCTTGTGCCAGCAGCCGGCCCTAGCCTTGGCAGATGACTGGCACTAGGCATGGTGCTGCCATCGGTCTAATGTCCCCGGGGCAGAGTGTTGAGTGCAGCCAATTAACCAACAGGGCCAGTTGCCAGGTCCATATCCATCTAATCCTCTCCACCAGCCCCGCCATGTTGCCAGATTTGGCCCTCCACTCTTTACACAGCCTTTGTTGTGTTGAAAAAAAATAAGGTTTTACCACGTGAGAGGGATAATGAAAGTAGGTTAGATGATGGGTGTGTTTTTATTGGATCAAATTCTGGTGAAAGTGAGCGGGCTGAAGCACTCAGTCTGTGCTTTGTTAGTTGACCTAAATGAGATTAGAGAGATTAGCAGGAAAGTGGTCATGCCTAAAATTCTGGTCCATCTATGTCGTCCATTGCAAACATACAAAAACACCCCTACCTGAGTAGCTTACAGAAATGTTCACATGTAGCCTGTAAAAACACTAACCAGTCGCTCCTTTTCAAGCATTTGAAACATGTTTGTAAAAGCTGTCAGGAGAGGACAAAGCAAGAAATTCATTTATTTTCTATTTTATTTTTGACAGTGGCTACATATGAGCATACCCTTTTACATATTGTGACATTGTACAATAACACAACCTGATTTCCCTGCCTCCCTCTGTTCCCATGCACTGATAATGATTGTATATGGTTGCATAGTTTTATTTTTTATATCATTATTGGGGCTTCAATTTATTTCTGGGGTCATTTATTATTTTGTGCTGTTATTTTTAAAATGGTTTGATGGGTCTCTGTAAGAGTGTGAGTGTGCGTGAGAAAGTGTATGTTTGCATGAGAGAGTGTGTGTACTGTAGCTTACTGTATGTGTGTGTGTGTGAGAGAGAAAAAAGAAACGAGAAGAGGATTGGGTTTGGTGTTTAGTGGCTCGGTGTTCAGCTCCATATGCACATCAGCCCCTTTGCCTGTGTTCATGATTGTGCCAGTGTGTTCAGGTGTTCCCTCGCCTCTACATCCGTTCATCCAAATAAAAGAGAGAGAGAGAGAGAGAACGGTCGATGAAGAGATGATGCAGGAAGAGGAGACAGAAGGCCTTTTCCCTCAGGGGGGAAAAAAACACAAATGAGAAAAGATACTTTTGAAAAAAGGATATTTTTCTCCTCTGCGGGGTCACAAAGAAGAGTGTAAATTTCTAAGTTAATTGAAAATGATGAATAAAAAAAATTCATTTGTTCTCTATATGAATGGCTGTATGTTAACCATGAACAAAAAGTAATGAGTTCTATGACAAAGACATATAATAAATTAATTTTAAAATTTTAACAGTGCTGTCTGTTTTTTTTTTTTTTTTTTTTTTTTGACTTGGTGGCATCTGTTGAGGTGTCGGTCCTGAAGTGTGTGCAGATGTTCCGCAGTGTTACTAGATTGCAGTAATTTGCATCATCTATCCCTCATCTCACTAGAGGGCAGCACTGCAGCACACATCATTACAGTTCATTAGGATGCATCACTGTACACACTCCATATTGCTTTGGATTATTTATTTTTTTAAGTTTAACGTGAAGTATTGTATTACACTAAATGTTGCACTTACACAAAACATATCACAAATCTAAATTGTAAATTCAAAATTGACAGTTATGCTTTGACTATAGGACATGCTGATTTAAGTTTTACTCAGCATTCAATATTAAGCATGTGTTGTTACTTTCAGCAACTTTGCCTAGGTTAGTAGCACTGAAATGAGACTTCTACTGTGACATCACGAAGTTCCCTTCAAACCAACCATGCTGAAATAAACTAATGGGCCCCTTGGTTTGTTTCATATTCATATTTTGGGAAATGCACTTCCAGTATTTCGCTTTGTTATTGAGAGTTACATGCAAAGATCTATACCACTGTCATATCAGTGGATTAAATATGGAGCTACAGCCAGTAAAGTGTAAGCTTAGCCATGCTCAAAGGCTGGGAATGTTAAGCTGTGTCCAAAATCAAAGTGTAAACAGTTGTCATTAAGGCTACGTGAGTGAGTGATGTGCTGGACTGGTCTCCAGGAAGTCACTGCATCCACCCAAGAAATAAATGCTTCCCATAATTTCCCATCAGAACTGGAACATTTTTGTTTCGGTTTGTACACTAACAACTGAGATAAGTGTTTGTTTTTGTCAATCAATCTTCTCATATAAAAAAAATGAATAAAAAGCATAACCCTCAAAATGTCAAACTGTTCCTTGGAGTAGTTAATATTCCCTTGCAAATATGTTGTAAATCAAGCTACCGAAACCAAATGACATGCATTAAACCTGGGCCCCTGGGTGTGTGGAGTAGGGCAGTTACCCACCTTGCCTGGTTGGTACAAGCTTGCTTCGAATCATTGAGCCAAGATGACTGTAAAAGTGTAATGTCCTCCACAGACACATCTGTACCAAGATTATAACTACAACCATATCAAATTACTAACCTGCACTAAAATCAGAAAGTAAACTGTTTGAGAGGATATGACAAATGATCAAAATACAGCAAGAGCAATGTAAAAATAATAATAATAATAATGAAATAATACACACAAACACACATAATTCAACTGCAGTAGTCCATCTTTCCATATTTTGGAAAAAGAAAAGAGCATCATTTGAGGACATACCACCACAATGACACATTCAGCAGTAAGGAGGGAGCAAATTTCCAAAAATCCAGTTAATGTCCGGTTTAAATGCCAGATCAGCCACAGTGGACCAGGGTGTAACAGCTCCCAGCCCAGTCACACAGACCAAGGAATGTGCTGCAGCTCTTTTTCTGTGTGTGAAGCAGAGACAATGAGGCACGAACAAAACATCTTTAAATATCTGACGACACTCACACATCGAGTAAATGCAATCTAATGCATGCACTAACATAAAATATACATAGAGATGCAGGCAGGCAGTGAGATGCATGAATGTACACCCTGACAGAAACAGATGTGAATATTAGTGTTGCGCAGTGCTCATTAAAAACCATAACAGGTTCCATTTAATGGATAAACTCATTCAACGGTGCCCCATGGTGATGTTAATATTTCTTCTCAGCAGGTTGTCATAAAATTTATTGTGGATATTCATGACACCCAGAGGTTAGTAATTCTGGTGACCCTGTATGAGGTCAAGATTTCCCCTGAAACCTTGGTCCATGCCAGAAACTACAGAAACACCAAATTCCATAAATGTTGCTGTGGATATTCTTGTTTCCCAGAGGGTGAATCTTAGCCACTACCTCAACCTTCCCTCTAGTGCCACCGTCAGGCTAATTTTTAGACTTGTGAATGAGAAATATTTTACATTTATAGTACATTAAAGCTCTTTTAAGGATGAAGGCTGTTCATGTTGGACTTACAACCTTTTAGACTTTTTTCATACCACGATGTGCCCTCAAGGAAGTATATAGACAGGCTTACACAAGAAAACGGAATGATTGAAATAAAGTAAGCAGACAGTGACACCTGTTGTCTTTCATTTGAAATCAAACACTGGATAAATACAATACAATACAATTAACTTTTTTTGTACTACCCTCAAGCCAAAATGTTAAATTTGTACAATAGATATTAGATGCAAGTCATTAACATATTCAGGTTCTTAATAGGATGACCCCAGGACCTGAGCTGAATCTACACTTTGTGCCCTGAACCGCCCGCCTACACACGCACATTCCCCCAACCCATTATGCTCAGAGAAACCAACCAGTATTTCTAAGCTACATTTCTAAGCTACGACCAAGGTTTGTTGTATGACAATGAGTTTGGGATAATTTGTGTGAACCCAAATTAGTTTAAGGTCATGCATGCACCATGTAAACATCAACTGTAATAGTACATATTATAGTATTTATTATAGTAAAGTATATTACTATTGGATACTACTGGGACCTTAAAATTGGGTAAAAGAGCAAAAGCCACCTCAGGTACCCTAAATATTCAGTTTAATCATGTTTTTGTGGTGCATATTTAAAAAAAAATAAATAAATAAATAAAAAAAATAAATTACCACAAAGTAATTGGCACACTTTTTCCAGTTGTGAGAAAGCCTTATTTTTCCAGCCAATTTCACAATTATAGCCTGATTGAAGAGGTCTTCAAATTACAAAATTTCTTCTTCTTAACATGTTGATTTATAATTGGACAAAGTTCAATAAAGTCACTAAAGATTAATAGAATATTGAGCTGGAATTGAATATTAAACTTGTGCGCCTTTAAGCTACAATAAATATCTTCATATTAACATTGGATCGTTTATAATTGAAAGGGGTCACTGATAGTGATGAACCCAGAGATGATTATCAACTTGTTCTTATATGCAAAGCATTTTAACATCTTTTAGATTATTTGTTTGTTTGTTTGTTTTCTGGTCTGCAATTTTACTGTTTTGGGTTACACTCACTGTTCTCACCAGTATTGTTTCCATCAGCAGCATGCAGCTGTTTTTTTAATGACATTGTTCTAAAAACGCACTGCATACGACTTGCCCAGCACCATACAGCAGATAAAGTTAGCAATGACGATGCCTGGTGAACATAATGGAGCATTTAGTAGCTAAAGACCACTTGCTGGATGTGTTAATTGGCCACTGTTTGCTAGCAAATTAACAATATTTACTTCTTCTTTAATTATTATTATAATCATAGGGAATACAGAACTTTAAATGTTAAGTCAGCTACTGCTCCTGAAAATGAAACATTTCTCTCTTTGTCTGTTTCCCAGTAGGTTGCTTTTTCGTACAGAATCTGAAACTATGTTTTCTTTTAGCTTCTCTGTTTAATACATCTTCTTTACACCCTGAACAGATAAAGCAATTGAAATGATTAAGACTGCACTACTACATCTACAAGTTATCGATTAATCAGAAATATGACATATGCTTTTAACCTCCCGTTTCAATCA
Organism: Sciaenops ocellatus; assembly: GCA_033000465.1. Lineage (NCBI taxonomy): Eukaryota > Metazoa > Chordata > Actinopteri > Sciaenidae > Sciaenops > Sciaenops ocellatus. The sequence continues at coordinate 19,578,994 of CP136867.1, forward strand.
GTGCAACAAGTTCTCTACACATTTCCTAATAGATCCCTGTTTGTACAGTGTGTCTGTGTACATCAGCTGTATTGCTTTCTTTAAATCTTAGACACCTGTTAAGTTTAAAAAGCTCCATCAGTGCTCCATCAAACACACTGCTGACATTGCCATCAGTCCAAAGCAATAATCCACCATGCAGTATTAAGCGTTCCTTTCAGGAAATTACTTATCCTGACAACAAGTTCCTTTGCAAGTAGTATTTGTGTAATAGCACAAAGCAATGGTGGTGCACTATTAAGCTTGATCTTTGAGTCATGGTTTACATGAGGACAGGAGTGACTGTGCCAAGGCACATTTTAGCACGTGTTCTGTAAAAATGTAAATACCTATTGAAGCACATTTGCACACTGTGCTGTTTTGTTTTTTTTTTTTTTTGCAACGGATTATGAAAAAAACAAAACAATGGACACCATATATTTATTTAATTAACACTCTTTTTGGGTATCTCCTTATAAACTTGCATCACTTGTGTCCTCTTTTGTCTTTATATTTCACCAGTTTGAATGCCACATCAGTTTCCAGTCAGCAGCAATCAATTAACTTAATCGCATCACCTTCTAATATCCTCTTTATGGTTTTCCTAATTGCTGGTGCCATCACAGCAGCTAATGACCATTCTATTAGAAGGCTTGTCTCCTAAATTACAGTAACTAAGTGATGTATGTGAAACAGAGATAGATTATTAAATGGACTGTGGTTCAAAATTCAGTTACTAAAGAGGAAATGGCTCCAAAGTGGCAAAAAAACAGAAACAGGATTTTCCCTGCAGCAAAGATGACGGGCTGCCTGGTAGATCCGAGAAGTGCAGTGTGTAACATGATTGTTACATTGTAAATCTGCAACACCAAATACGACATAATCACAGAAATGAGTTGTCTTTAAGGCAAGAACACAATTAACAATAAAAAGTGTCAAACTTTTCTTTGAGTTATTTATATGTTTTTAAATAGATAGATTTTAAACTCCTTCTGGATACTAGATTCATGGAAATTATCAAGAGAGTTGAAATGTCACCAAGCTGCTTGATGAAACACATTTTCATACTAATTAGTCTAAACTGAATAGGACACCCAAAGGCACAGCTGTTGAGTGATGAATGCACTTTACAGGTAAAAAAATACATGCAGCATGAATATGAAAAGTGAGACATTATACTCTTTGAAAAGGATAGTTTGACTTGTTGACTGCCAACTGTTAATATGATGCAAAGTTGAGTTACAATTGGATAAATCATTTTGTTGTCATATAAGGCTTTCAACAGTTTTTGGCAGTAATGTATTACTTAGTAACACAGGACAGTGATTGCTTTTTGCAATTTGAATTTCTGTCATTACAACATACTAACTTAGCACTGTACTTAGACATTATGGGTCAGACTGTTTGCTGTCTTAGCAAACAGTCTCTGTGTGTTCTGTGGATAGACCAGACTGGGATGTGTTGGTTGACACAGGAGGCTGAGGGGGGAAAAAAAGCTTCCATCAAAAGAGGAAGAATATAAACAATGTACAATATAAAGTTGTCTTATTTGCGTCAGTTGGTCTGTTTAAGCTTGATGAGTGTTTTGCTATATTGGTCCGTTTGAGAACACAAATTGGACCTTGATGCTGCAGCTTCAGTACAAACAGTCAGAGTGATTTTTTACACGTTCATGCTGAAAACACACACTGGAAATGAACAACACATGCAACACCATTAACAGCACTTCTGTAAAACCAACTTGTTAAGAAGCATTGTGCAATACAGGAGTTTCAAATGTATGCAGGCCAGAACTAGACTGACAAAGGGTCCAATCCAGCCCACTGGATGACTTTGCAAAGTGTAATAAATTTGCAGAGAGGTCATCAATTTCAATTTCATAATTTAATGAATAATAAATTAATAAATAATAAATAAAATAATAATAAAATTCACTGCCATTCCTGGTTTGTCCACTGTAATAATAAAAATAATAATAATAATAATGATAAATATATGTATGTATGTATGTATGTATGTGTGTGTGTGTGTGTGTATATATATATATATATATATATATATATATATGTGTGTGTATGAAGTTTGCATGTTCTCCCCATTTCTGCGTGGGTTCTCTCCGGGTACTCAGGCTATCTTCCACAGTCCAAAGACATGCACTTAATAGGTTTATTGGTGACTCTCAATTGCCCGTAGGTGTGAATGTGAGTGTGAATTGTTGTTTGTCTGTATGTGCAAGCTGGCGACTTGTCCAGGGTGTACCTCGCCTATCGCCAAAAGTCAACTGGGATAGGCTCCAGCCCCACCATGACCCTGATGAGGATAAGTGCTTACTGATTATAGGTGATAATGGATGGATTAATAGATTAATGTGCAATGGTTAGACTCTCGAGATCAAATTGAGCTGTATGTGGCCCATGAACTAAAATGAGTTAGACCTCCCTGATCAACAGGTAAGTTGTTGACTGTGACCAGCACCCAACTCTATTTTGATAGCTCTATCGTCACTCAGCATGGACTTGACATTTTGGGACATTTTTCCTTCCCTTCAGTCAGAGTTTGTTGTTTGTGATCTTACTTGAGATTTGTTTTGGTGATTGTGCATTAAATTGTCTTAATTCAGGTTATACTGAAGAACTTTTAATTTTAAGTTTAAGTTTGACAGTAATCCGTGTTTAGGACAGGACTGTTGTGAAGTTTACACCGCCTGGTTTAAATTTATGTTAAGACTTTTCAGCTTTATTACTCAGTTTTGTAGAAAAGTAATAAAATGTAATAAGTTGAATTACTTTGATGAAGTAACTGGAAAGTCACATTATGCATTTTCATCTGTAACCACATTTCAAAAGTAACTTTCCTAACATTGGCCAGCTTTGCATCTTTTATTCCTTATGTTGTAATTTTATAGTCACAAAGTTCAACTCTTAACTCCTGTAATTTCAGAGACTGCTGTTCAATCCCACATAGCCTGCTATCCCATAATGCCTTAAGAAGGGATTCATTCTTATCCCATAAAAAATGAATAGTGTCAGACTTCTAATACATGCCACAAAGCTTTCAGCTGATCTTTTCTATTACATTTAATGTATAGCACGTTGCCAAAAAATAAAGTGATTTAGTTAGTGATCCCATCCCTCCTACAGTGCCTCTCCTGTACATCTCCACAGTTTACCTTGAAACTGAGCAGAAATGACACAAAAATGAAAGAAAAATCAGGCTGGTGAGAGCCAGAGGCACTGTGTGTCAGCATTAATGATAGGAACTCATATAAACCTCCTGCAGATGGAAAACTCTGGATAGCTGCTGCAGAGCTGGATGGCAGAGATTACAGAAGGCCTGAGGCTGAATGGATGGGTATTGCTCCTGTATTGCATGGTGCTGTGCATGTGTGGTGCGTTTGTGTGGTGTGTGTGCATGCATGTGTTTGTGTGTTTGAGGAAAGCTGATTCTCAGAAAAGCACGGGGTGGGGTCAGGCTAACTAGAGCAAACTACTCTATAATTTGCAGCCAAAAAAATGGAGCCAGACAGCCCGTCATTTTGTGTGTGGATGTGTGTGTAAGTGTATGCATGTGTGCATGACTAAATGAGTACCTGCAGGCTTGTGTGTATATGTGTGTGTGTGTGTGTGTGTGTGTGTGTGTGTGTGTGTGTGTGTGTGTGTGTGTGTGAATGTTGTGGGTGGTTTAGCTTTCTAACAGCATGAGCAGGACATTTGTGCAGTGTTTTGGCTGTGGTTGGCAGTCTCTATGCACCACAGACTGAGTAGACTGAGGTACTCCAACCCAAGAGATGGAGCAGGAGGTTAGACAGGCTGACTAATTGTTGAGGCAAAGTTGAGCTGGATAAGTTGAAAAGTCCCTCATTTGAACCGAAATCTCAGTGTAAAAATCTACATTGCATCTCGGGGCACTGTGACCTCAATTCTGCAAGTTGTTGACCTCTGTAGCAGCAAGAAGTAATGAATGTTAAGTTAAAATTGTGTACAGCACAACATCGCTCTATAGGGACTGAGATGCTTGGTAGTTCCACCACTCCAGGCACAAATATTTAAATAGCTATTATATGGATTGCTTTCAAATATGGACATCCTCTAGGGACCATGATTGTCTGGTGGTTCCTGGTTCCTTTAGCACCACCATGAGGCTGACATTCATACTAAACTAAAAAGTGTGACTACACACGAATGAACATGCTGGTTTCACTTGAGTCCCAAATGCTAATGCAGGAAGACAGGCAGGCTGAAACAGCAAAGTTGAGGTCCTCAAGAGCATTTATTGCCAAAGAAATGAGCACTGAATATATTCATCAGTAGGGGTTTGAGTTTGGTCATACAACTGACATCAGTGTTGCTTCACTTTTACATCAGCTTCTCCTTCCGCTTCTTCAGTCCCTGTTGCTTTTCAGATACCAGCTACCTTCAGGCTAAGTTGCAATTTCCAAAGAGACAGCTGATCAAGATGAGTGACAAGTGTAGTATTGAGAGAGAAGGGGACTAGGGTGGGAATAACCATACACCTCCTTGTCAAGAGAGTTGTTTTTGTGACGATTAGCTAGTGAAAACTCATCTAGGCACCTACAGTCAATTCACACATTGTACTTGACAAGAACAAGAACTCCAGGTCTTCTGAGAGATTATTGCTTTGCCACTGTTTTCTAAATCAAGCATTCTTCTCCAGCTGCGGGTCTTCATATTCATCACCACCTTTCACTCCCAAAGCAACAGCACATGGTGACAGTTTGCTCGATGTCTGTCATGGTCGTAAATTGCCTGGCCATGATAGACATGGAAGAAACTTCATCGCCTCGAGACCTAGATGGCTTTTCTCCAGCTGAAATTCACAGGCTTGTCTGACAGAGAAAAACTGCTCACCATATTTTCATGTGAAGCTTTTCACGTGAGTGAATGTATTCAACTTGAGGAAGCACTTAGCAAAAGGCTTGTTTTGATTTTATTTGCTTTATTAATTTGCTGATACACTCATGCCGGTACCATTTGCTGCTGCTCCAACCTCCTCCTTATGGGCCATATTGTTGATCTAACTAAGATTTGATGTTTATGTATGTGTTTATCAAAAGAGATCGGCTCTCCATGCAGAATCCTTGACGCTGCTTGGATTCTTTGAGAGCTGCCAGAAAAATCAGTGCTTTTTCTGCCAAGTCTAACTGCTTGCTTGCTATAAATAAATGTGTTATGTCAAGTCCTCTACAGCAGTTTATTAAGTAATTTAACATTAATGCATATAAACATATTTATCTTTGCATTTTACATAAAGTTTTTAAATTTATAGAAGAAATGCAGGCAATAATATAAAACAAGTTAAAGAGAGACAACAACAAACAAACATATACACAAAAGCAGAAAGAGAGATTAAAAGGATAAAGAGCAAATTAACAAAGGGAAAATATGAATAAAAATAAATAAATAAATAAATAAATATGTTGATTGAACAAACAATGAAACAGGAAAAAATTTGCTAATAAACACAGGGATTATATTTCATGGTTCTGCAGTGTAACATAATTGTGATTGGCCCTGGTCCAAACAAGCACAAGCACATAGCACAAACAACCAGTCGAGACAATTTCAAAGCAGATTATGCAATGCTGTGTCATCATTAAAAAGTTGCCAAGAGCTTGTGTTTAGATCTCTCGACAGCTTCTGGGCCCTGGTACAGTTGCACTGATTGCATTGTTGATATTTATGTCAGTGTTATGGACATACATACAAAATGTTTGTCAAATGAAATCAGAATTAAACTCTGAGCTTGCCAGATTTAGAAATTGATATAACAAGTTATGTTAATTTTATGTATAGTATCTGAAGGTGAATCTCTCGTAGGAGACAACAATTTGCAACAAGGTAATTACTAAATGATTATGATTTAAGGAGCTCAGACAATTTGAGGGAACTCACACTATAACCGCTGTTTTTTTGCATTGAAAAGAGCCCTTAGTGGTGAATCAGGCCTTTGATCAGTATGCATCCTGGACACCTCCCTGTGGAGGTATTCAGGGTACAAGAGAAGACCTGCGGCAAAGCCACAACATACTAGAAGAATTATACATCCCATCTGGCCTGGGATGCCCCAGGAAGAAGACCTCAGGGCTATATAGCTTATCGTGTTCCTGCCATGACTCAGAGCAGGACAGGGGATAGAAAATAGATGGACTGACTTGATCATCTAGCATTGTGTATTTCCACTGCAGCTTCCATTATCTATGAATCTAAAGATTAAGGAGAAAAGATAAAAACAAAACGCCCTGAATAACCGAGCTGCAGATTCACACAGGACCCTCATCAGATGACCTCAGGTAGGAAATTTCCAGTGGGACTTTCAGGTAAGGCCACCTTGTGCAAAACAGCCTTTTGGTGTTTAACAAATGAGATTCTTGATTTGTTCAAGCCTCATTACTGTAGAAATTTGGCAGCACACACATACACCCCCGCACAACTCTGACACGGAAGATGTCTTCAAGTATCGACCAGAGAATCAGCTTACTCTTTCCCAGCTCGACACCATGCACTGTGCAGGGAGCTGATAAGAGCTCTGACCTGGGGCTTGTGTTTAGGAGTTGGCATTTTGTTCTTTAGCCCATGAGAGATCATCGAGGCAGATCAGGGCCTGGATCAGAGGAGAAACCTTATCCGTCTCCTCGAGGATTGCCCCGTCAACTGCCTTCTCTGGCTCATAAAACCAAACGACTAAATTAGCCTCTGATATAGAGATAAGCGCGAAGAGGCCTTTTTTTTTTTTTTTTTTTCTAGCTGCACATCTGCCCGGGGAGGAACTTATGTCCTCCAGAAAACCTTGGCCTTGTTTTCACTGCGAGCCTAAAACATGATTTAACTCTAATACTGTAGTGCAGTGTCGTGCAATTGTTAATCAGCAGAAGTCTTCAGTCTCTCCTCAGCGTTTAGAGACTGGTTTGTCAGTCTAGGCCATTTGAGGCGCATAATTTGTTGATTTCTACAAAAACACTCAGAGGACAAAAGCATTAAATTGTTGACATTTTCATTCTTGAAGGCTTTCATGGATGTTGGATGGTGCATTTTTGGGTTCATACTGTGTAGTCTGGCGCTGATGGATCTTCAGTTGGGTTCCTGTTTCAGTTTTGGATACAATTTCTCATCTGGAAAAGATGGACACTAATGGTGTTTTGTTTTAGAAGTGCATGTGACAGATTATGTGTTATTATTTGTGTTCAAGTGTATGTGTGTGTGCGCGTGTGTCCTACAAACCTTCATTTACATACATGTACTCAATAGTAGTGCATAGAGATCTCTAATATTTGGAGCAAGTAGCTTGTGAAATACAGCGCGCTACAGCTGTTAATTGAGTGTGTCAGTTTTCATTTATTACGCTGCCCATATTATTTTCAGGTTGTAGCTGTAGGCTGTGGACATTAATCAGGCTTCCACTAAAAGCTGTAATATGTTTGCCTTCTCAGCCAAGCAAAGCTGAGATCTTTAATGTTTTGTTATTTATACATTTATTTATGTGCAAATGTTAAAAGCTAAATTCTATTAGATTTGATAAGATTTGGTGGAAAGTGTTTTTTATTCAGATCCAAACATTCCTAGTGGCCAATGATATCTATGAGAAGTTTCAGTCTGGCTTTAAACCATCACATAGCACTGAGACAGCACTGCTGAGAGTTTTTAATGATCTAATGGTAACCGTTGACTGCTCCTTGATTTGACAGCTGCTTTTGACACTGTGGATCATGGGATTCTCTTAGCACGACTGGAGCAGTGGGTGGGCATTACAGGCTCTGCTCTCTTATGGTTCCAGTCCTACTTGACTGATCAGAGTTTTTCTGTGCATCTAGGTGAATTCACCCCATCCTCAGCCCCTCTTACTTCTGGGGTCCCCCAAGGCTCCATCCTCGGGCCAATTCTCTTCTTGCTATATATGCTACCATTAGGGTCAATTTTCAAGAAGTATAATCTTTCTTTTCATTTTTATGCCGATGATGTTCAGATCTATTTGCCTTTGACATCTAAATCTAATGATTCTGTACAGACATTGCTTGATTGTCTAAACGATATTAAATCCTGGATGACCTTAAACTTCTTGAATCTAAATGAAAACAAGACTGAAATCATAATGTTTGGATGTGGTCTAGCAGACTTTCCTGCTGACTTTCTGGGCCCCCTTACACCAAACATTCGGTCTTCTGTAAAAAATCTGGTAATATTTGTATGACAGGCTGAAATTTGATCGCCAGGTTAGCTCGGTCGTGAAAAACAGTTTTTACCATTTGAGGATTTTATCAAAAGTAAAAGGATACCTGCCACGTAGAGATCTGGAGACTGTAATCCATGCTTTTATTAATACGAGATTGGATTACTGCAACTCACTTATTCTGGCCTGGACCGCTCACTCTTGCACCGCCTGCAGCTGGTACAAAACGCAGCTGCCCGTCTCCTCACCGGCAAACGCAAGCGTGACCACATATCCCCTGTCCTGGCGTCGCTGCACTGGCTCCCGGTTGCTTTTAGAATAGATTTTAAAATTTTACTGTTTGTTTTTAAAGCTTGTAATGGCCTAGCCACCCAGTATTTGACCGAGCTCCTTCATATCCACACCCCCGCCAGAACACTGAGATCCTCTAATCAGCTGCTACTGGTCACCCCTAAAACAAAATTAAAAACCAAAGGTGAACGAGCCTTTGTGGCGGCGGCCCCTAGGCTCTGGAATAACTTGCCCTGGCACATCCGATCTGCCGGATCATTTGAGATTTTTAAATCCTCCCTTAAAACACACTTTTTCTCCTTGGCTTTTAACCAAGTTTAAGTATCTTGGCAATTATCTTAATTTCTTGTAATTATGGCATTATATGTATTATGTGTATATTATATGTATTAACCTGTACAGCACTTTGGTCAACCCCGGTTGTTTTTAAATGTGCTTTATAAATAAAGTTTGAGTTGAGTTGAGTTGAGTTGATAAGGGATTCCAAAGGGCTTAGATTTGATATTCAGTACTGGATAATTAAGTAACTGTTAGGCTTAAGCATTGAAAGGTGCTTTTCAGCTCTAGTACTGCTGTTTCCTGATTTGACCTTAAGTATCTTACAGATTAAATAGCCTACAGTATTAGGGTAAAGATTTTACAGAAACTTTGATATTATGAACAGAAAATCCTAGGAACGGAGAGAGCGTGACACACTGATTTATTGAGTGAATGACTTATTGAACCCTATTATCCCCCAGAAATGCCATTAGAAATAAAATTTCTCTCTCTCATACATGGACCAACAGCACCAATGTTGCAGCAGTGGAGCTGAACATGAGTAGACTCCAGATTTTGTCGTTAAAAGTTTTAAATCGTGTTCTGAGCAACTCCCACCGCCTCTGTCCTCCGTTGACCGGCCTGCTCTGCTGGCTCAAAACGAGATTTCACTTCGTTTGCACAGACCTGAATCTGCTCGTCTTTGCTCAACTCATGACCTTCACGGCAAGATAAAATAAAAGCCAACAGAGCATGGAGGAGTGTCTGGCAGCGCCATATTCCTCCTCCCCTCCCTCATATTTGACTCACCCAGCAGCACTCTGGCAGTGCTCTCCTAAGAGCCATTACTCAATTATTAGGTAGTGAGGCTTTACAAGGGAAACGAAGAAGAGTGAGTGATGAGGGGGAGACAGACTGCAATGGAAAATGGTAAAAGGACAAAATGAGACAGCAGTTGGAACACATTCTGTCGCTTTTTAGGAATTATTGATTCAATTTCAATGTTAACCTTGAACTAAAAGTAACTTTTTTGATTACTCAGAAACACAAATATTTTAAATATTTGTTGCCAATATCTATAATGTATTACAGCTCCTCTGAATATATTATGCAAGCAATACAACCCATGTATAATACACATGTAGAGTTTCTATAAGCCCTAATAATGCATTGTGATGTCTAATAATAAGTCAGTATGATTAATCATGATGGTGAAAACTTAAATCCAAGTGTCACTGTAATTGAAAATGGCTATATTCTTTTTCCATAAAGTGTTATGAGATGTTTTTAGTATTGCAGAGCTGCGAAGCCTCAAGTTTGAATACTGTGCTCTTATAAGGCTCTGAATGTGGTCAACAAACTCTCTTTCTCTCTCTCTCTCTCTGACTGTTTTATCCTCTGTCTGAGGAACCCACAGGTTATAGCCATAACAATACTCTCTAGCTAACCACAGACTGATTTTTGTCTATACATGTTTTCTCAAATTCAAAACTACAGTTCATTAGACGAGCCTCCAGGACTGTCTGACTCGATACCCCATTTATAAATACTGAATTTGGGGAGTTTTCCGATTTTGCGCACCATATAAATGGTGATGAAATTTTATTTAATTTTCTTGGGTTGTCGTATATACAAATCTTGAAGAATGTTTATGAATCATATATTTCATGCTATTTATATTTTTTGCAAGTTGTAAATACAAATCTTAATCCTTAATTTCTCTCCAACATTCAAAGAAAACACTGCCTAGCGATGTCATTTGTGAAGCAAAGAAAGAAAAAAATAAAACAGTTACAGACTGGTGCCAACATAAACCTCATAATGACCTCATTGTGTCTCCATTAGGTAATACGCATACAGACACACTGTAGCTACACACCATCTAAAAGGGGTTTAACTCTCCAACCCTCAGAAATTATGTTGCTTACTTTGGAGGATATATGAAAGGTTATTTGGCTCTCTCTCAGCATGCCTTCCTGTTTGCTCTATTTATGCAGCAGTGGTGGATTGTAGATCTAGAAACTGTAGATTTTTGAGATTTACATCTTAGGGTTTTCTCTTTTAAGGAGTTGTAATTTTGTGAGGAACTGTCGGGAACTGAGTTTACATCTTTTGATCTGCTTTGCATACTTTAATGCCACTTCCAGTTTCATTATTTTTCTTCCCACCATTTCATTTGCTCCTACCTGTTTTTTTCTCTTTGCTCTTTCTTTTTCCCTCCATCCACTCCTCAGCCCTGTCTCCCTCCGACAGATGAGTGTGGTCAGAGGTTATGTGGTTGTAATTAGGAGAGCACTGCCTGGGCACTCTGCCCTGTTTCCTGTTTCTAATCTACGAGAAAACAGGCTTCAGTTCAGTCAGCCCTGAAAACAGCTGTTAGCTGCGGGGCACAGCCTTCAAACTCCCAAACCTAAATAAAACTGTCTTTAACCTGTCTTCATAGTCTCATAACATTTATCATAAGCTTCCCTCCACCACACCAGCTCCAACCTCCAATTTCCCGTCTGCTTGATCAGTTACATAACCGCAGAGACGCTGGAATGCAAAAGGCCTCACCTTGCTTACATAGTATTGATACTTTGACTGCAGAGACTGACAGTAACTACTGAGCTATAAATCCTGAGATCTCCCCCTTTTTTTTTTTTTTTTTTTTTTTTTTTTTTACATATAATATTACGAGTCTGTCAGTTTTGGATCATTAGAAAAGATACTTTATGCTCCTTTTTTTTTTACTACTTCCAGCACATGGGCTCTTGGCTTTTGTAACCCAGGTTTAGACTTTCTTCACCTTCAGCCTGTCAGCCTTTTTTCCAGTACATCTGTCAGTATAAGAAGTGTTGCAGTTCAATCCTGTGTTAAAACTGTGAGAGCCACTTTCAAGAAGCTGGACTGGAGGAACAAGAAAAAGTTGGTTCGAGGTTATTGGCAAACAGTTGAAGCTTCACAATTTATATCATAAACAACATATACTAAATAAATGAGAAATTAATTACAGTAATTTGAAGCCCAGCTCTTTTTGAGCCCAACCTCTTCCATGCTCCCTGGTGGGTTATGGTTGGCAATAGTTATTTCAGTGAACATTACCTGCTGCTTGCAATTTCAAGCTAAAATAGCTACAAAATGTGTATTATACAATACCAAAGCTTTGAAAACATGATTTGTTTCATGAGACCGCTACACAAGTCCAGCTAAAGCCATCCAATGAGGTGTTTTGACCCAACATTACTGCTGAGTCACAGGGTTACTGGATCTAAACAACCCTGCTATTGGGAAGTTTTTTATCCATTGGCAACCCAGTAATCCAGTATTGCACACATGCTACAGCATACTGACACCACACTGGGTCAGTTTTAACCCAGTGTGGAGTGTGTGGAGACTGTAAGAGCTTCTTAAACATAGAGGGTCAGGACCCTCAGGATCATGTTCTACAACTGGGAAATGATTCATCTGACAGGAAAGTAAACATAACACTGCTGCAGTAATGGAATATAATTTCTAGCACCTGTGTCATACTTAATACATGTAAAGTAGGCTAATTGAACTAAGGGTCACAGATAGGAATTGCCTTGCTAAAGGTGTCAGCAGACAGGAAAATAAAGACCACTTGACAGTTGAGAGATTTCTTGTACATGGTCTGGCAGTTGAAAGCAGCACATACTGGTCAAAATAAATACCATTCGTTTGACATGAATGGTCACACTTATATCTCATCTCTGAAAAACTGTTTGGGAGGTTTGTAATTCATTTCATTATGAATTCATTGTGCAGAAAATCATATCCATGCATGCATTAAGTACCTGTGCATGCACAATGATCCCTGTGCACAGAAAAGCTCATGAGAAACTGATTCTACCATTCACATTGTTAGTTATGTGTTTTATACTCAGCTGAGATAACTGAAAGAGAACAGCCTCAACTGGCTGGTTATTTTCAACAGTCTTGTAAACGTTGAGTTAATTGGGCTTAACGCTGCAACTGAAGGTACTGAGTTAAAATGCAGCATGTTGTTATTTTTAATGGGCGACAAAGTGAGCACAAATACGTTTATAGCATTTGGGCGTACATTTGTTTTCGAGTAAGTGTGGTTTTTTTTTTGGCTTTTTTTAAGCTTTATTTTTGATTGAGTCAGCTGAGGAGTGACAGGAATGTGGGGGGAGAGAGAGAGAGAGATGGGGAACGACATGCAGCAAAGGGCCGCAGGTCGGATTCGAACCCTGGGCCGCTGCGGCAAGGCTTCGTACATGGGGCGGACGCTCTACCAGCTGAGCTAATCGCCCCCTGTAAGTGTTTTATCAAGTTTTTGTTTTTGTTTTTTTGTCATTTGTTCATCTTTAATTTATTTTGTTTATGTGGCCCTTTGATTTGTCAGCTGCTAAAATTTTCATTTTGTGAATTTATGTTCCCTCACACTTCACTTCTTCATGTTACTAGCAGTCTTTAGTAGTCTTCAGTACCAAAACTAAGTTACCTAAATCAGGCCAAATTGCACATCTACAGTAAACCAAATCAACCAGTGCTCATTTAAGAAACTGCCTATCTACTGTGCATGTTGGAACAGCCTCCACTAGTCTGGGCTGATGATCCAGGAAACTGTTCAGATGTCCTGCTCTGTTTCCCAATAGAGCTTTTCAGATCTCCACTCAAGGCTTAAAGTATTTACAATGCTGCAGTCTGCTTTTCCTCTAGCAAAGCGTCCCTGAGGACAGAATTACAACTAATGGGAGAGATATGGCCAAACAGATGGAGCTGGCATGCTGCAGAGCCATCCGCTGTCTCTGAGTTTGAGATGGGTTTTCTTTGCTGGTTTGTTTGTTTATTTTAGAGAGTTGGCCAATTTTGGGGGTTAAATCGGAAATACAATTTCCCTAAGTGGTTTAATTGAGAGCCAAGTCCTAAGCTGGGTGGTGTCATTTGTTAAGAAACAGAAGGTTGAGGAGAATTTCCCTGCAGCGAAATGATGATGTGCATGTGCTTTGAGGTAAAAGAAAGTGACATTATCACATCTGAATGGAATATACAGGCTCCTGATTTCATGTGAAAATCTGAAAACATTTAATTTTTTATAATCAAGTGTCTTTTTGTTGTTCAGTATTACAGAACACAGGGAGACTTGGTTAGTGAAGGGGGAAATACTGTTTAGAAACACACACACACACGCACACACACACACACACACACACACACACACACACACACACACACACACACACAGTCCAGCCCCAACAGCACGAGTGGTAGCACAGATTTAGGCTATAAAGACAACTATGATACAGCTATTTACACAAACTGCTCTGCAGTTTGAAGTCTCTGTGAGAATACATGATAATCATCAAAACCCTAAAACATTCCTGCATTTAGCAATGAAGCACCTTTATTTTTCATTTTGATATGTTGGGATATACGTGTGTTTAAAGGGTCAGTTCACCAAAATTGCAAAAAAAAATTAAACAGCATTTCCCCCCTTAGCGTAACCCTAGCTATGCAGATCATTTGGTTTTATAGTGTTTAGAGGTTTCACTCTTGACAGTTTTCACTGGGACTATTCCTCTTGTAGAAAACAGTAAAGAAACCACGTTACTGTCTGTAAGTAGGTACTGCTGATGAGATTTTTAAATGCAATTTTAAATACACCACAAACAAAATGTGTTTTATATTTCTATAGTTTGGTAGATTATAATATATGTAGGAAGAGACTTGAGGGTTCGAATTGCTAACACATGGTGGGCAGGATCAATTTGTGTACATTTAATCTGAAGGGGCGTCAGAATCAATCCAATACACCAGTAAATAATTAGACCTGATCCAAAATGTGGTCACCAACACCAGCAGCAGCAGCAGGATGATGGCAACCATGGTTGAAAAGAACAGCAACATAATAGTACTGTTCTACAAATAAATGTAAAGTCATAGAAACTAATTCAAATGTTCCACATTAATTAAAGTACACCTCCTGCATAAACAATAAAACATTCTGCAGCCAATTGGGTGACTGATACTGTCGACAGAAGATGATTTTCTAACCAATTTAATGTCTATTTAGATCGGTTACTGATTTAAAAAAATATTTTCTTTCACATTGATTATGTACCACATGATCAGAGCATGCTCACATCCATTCAGACATATGAAGACCCGTGGCAGTAAAAAGAGACCCTACCCCACCCACCTGAATATAATTTGGACCAGATTCCGTCCCAGATCCTCAGAACTGAGAAAACCTGTGAAAACCTCTAGGCTGGGGCACGTTAGGTGGAAAAATGTCTTGCAGTACTTAAATGGATCACTGTGTAACATTATTATATCAGGATGGCAAAAGAAGTTTTCAGAGATATTTCAAAGATTAACTATTCGCATGGCTAGAAACCATCAGAGGTTATTTTTTGCAATTTGTAGTGAAATAACCCTTTGAAGATAAGCGTTATTCTAAAAGGCACAAACGAAACATTTATATGTCTTTGTGTATTTTAATCAAACAGAAACTCTATTCCTGTTAAGAAGCACCATGGCACGAATACATAACTGATTGCACAGATTTATGACTCCTGATAAGTGATACAATGTGTGTTTAAACACATAGTCCCTGAAAGGAGTGAACCAAGAGTTAAACTAGCACAGCACAGAAGTAGGAAAAAATGTACTTTGTACAAAAGTGTATTTCTAGTGCAAAGGAAGTAATTTAACATTTCTTCCTAATTGTGCGCTCTGCTACCTTCCTCTTTTTTATCGTTCCTTTAGATTCTAATATTTTTGGGCAGTCATCATTAAAAAAGCGCAGTAAGTTCCTCTCAAAGTTGAAAGGAATATTTAATAAGCACCAAACTTGAATTGTCGTCCGTGTAAATTTCCTTTCTTGGCATAAAACAGTATCCATGGCAAAAAAAAAAGCATTAATCCGACCCAGAGATTCTGCCACTCTTATTATTCCCGCTGTCCCATTTTCACTGGATGCTAGGTGCCACCAGGTATCCATTGAAGGTGATGTAAACATCTACGTCGTCACTGTAAACTGCGTTCTCCCTCTCCCTCTTGTACAGACGAACCCAGACCTCGTCATTCAGAGCCAGATCCAGCATGACACTCTGGCTCTGCATGATGGACCTCTCACTGGGCTGAGCATACAGGATCACCTGCTCTTTGTCGTTGTGCATCAGGTGGAGGTAGGTCTCCTTAAAGTTCCAGGTGTGGATGTTGATGTTGAAGAAGTAGACTCCTGGCACATAGCAGTAGAACTTGCCCTTGAACATGTTGAAGTGCTCGTGGATGTTGACAAACACTGTGTCGAACACCAGCGCCTGGTAGTAGTCCACACTGTGCAGGGACTTGCGACGTCCCACTGAGAAGGAAGAATGAGGGATCTTGCAGGCATCTCCAGGGGCACCAACCTGGCCTTTGCTGCCTTTAAGGCCAATTGGTCCTCGATAGCCAGGAGGTCCCTCTAGGCCAGGTTTGCCAGGTGTACCCTTATCACCTTTCTCTCCTTTATCACCTAGGTGGACATGAAGAAATACAGGTGAGTAGTGCAGATAGAAACAACAGGAGCATAATGTGGACTTCAGTGGTGGAAAGTAACTGAGTATATTTGCTGAAGTACACTTTTGAGGTGCTTTCCATTTTATGCTTTTTTTTCATAAAGGGAACAATTACATGTAGGTCATTGACATAAGACTCAGATGTACTCACTAACAGCCAAGACTGGTCCAGACTACAAGGTTTTATCCCCAGTTGGCTGTAACAGTTTTTAGAGGACACGAAGAATACTCCTGATTTATTGATGTGAACTTGCCATTACCAAAGTGCAGCTCTTACTGAATCAGAAACAGTAAGACTTCATCGAAGCTCTTGCTGCAAAAATGACCATTCATTTTTTGACATGCACACAATGTCATGGTTACAAATCTAGAGGAAGGAAGAGGAATCTAGGGAAGCAAATTGCAGGAAGGCTTTCACCTCTGACATTTTAAATCCTACTTATAAATCTGAAGCAATTTTGTGAAACCAATGCTTATCTTTATGTTGTGCTCCTCATGGACTGTGAGACAAAATGTTCTGACAGAAATGTGCCAGGAGGGTCTGAACTGTGTTTAGAAACCAGAAACTTTAAATGCTGAGTCAATGCTGGGTTTATGACCTTTATTGACTAGTGAGGACCAGTGGGAACTGCAATGACATTGATATACTTTGTCACAGAGAAGACTCCGTATGTCAAAGGGCATCAAAAATAAATGCAAGAGTTAAAGAGGAGTTTTAAAACTCAGGAATCTCAGCACCAGGCTGGATGATGAAAATTATCCTACTTCCTAACCTACACCTACAAATGATTTCAAACACCATTGGATTATCTGAAAAATGCACAAACAGTGTCTTAGCTCATGCAAAGGTTTTAGAGATATATAGTCAGAACACTGAAGTGTAAAAGAGTGTTACTGTAGTGTCCAGATGGCATACACACTTGGGACAAAATAAAGGAATAAAGTGCCTTAGTAAGTTGTTGGTCCAGCATGAGCTACTAAAACAGCCTCAATGCTCCTTGGCAGAGTCTTCCGAGTTTCTAAAACTGTACTGGAGGAATGGAACAACGTTCTTGTGAGAAGCACAGTTGTGCATGCCAATTTAAAATCTTGCATACTGTAGGTTTTCAATTAAGCTGAGATCTAAAGGACATAGAATATGATTCATGTAAGTCTGAAATCATCAAACCACCATTCAATGAACGTGCATGCTCTGTATCAAAATATCTCAATTTGTTTCTCCATTTGTACACATATACTTAACACTCGCTATTTGTTAAAAAAAAGTTAGTTGGATGTGTTAGCCTTCAGAATCTATTCTGGTTTATATTTTCATTGTATCCTGTTTTTCTGCCACAACGACGCAATACTGGAAAATTATATGGGACTTGATAGCAAGTTCAGAAAATAATTAATGAGCTTATGCATCCTCCTGTCACCACTCATGACTGAAATGTTGCTGGGTGATTGAACATATTGAGTGTTGCTATTGTTCCAAGTACTCAAAAAACCTTTTTGCTATGAAATCAAGTGACACTGCTTATGTGGTTCATCATCATATCACTCTGAAGCAGCTGTAATATAAAAAGGCCTGTGTGCTAAGCAAATACTTGCTGAATGATACATAAATAAATAAACTAAGTCTTTCAAAACATTACATTTTAGATTTTGTTGCCTCAAGAACTCAAGAACTCACTACCAGCCACCTCTGGTGTGGGTAAACCACACAGGAAGAAGCCACAGCGCTGCCCTCATTCACCATGACCAACATTTCCTGGAGACCTGAGGTAAATCCCTGTGATCCTCTGGACAGATGATCTGTCCAGCTGTGACCTGTGTCCAGACTAAGAGCCCTGAAGAGAGTTACAGCAGTTTCCACAAACAGCAGCTTAGCAGCTACTCTACACTAGATGGCCATATAAGGAACTGATCCTCTCTCCCGAAATTAAATAACAACCTGATGGCAATGTGATATTCTGACCTTTCTTTACCTTTAAATATTACTTGATAATGTACACTTAGATACTCATACATTGTTAGATATTCATGTGCGATACTATTATTATTATTATTATATTTCAATTTCAGAAGTACATTTGACAGGAAATATTGCAAGTTATTCTTCTGGCACATCCTCAACCTGATTGTTTCTATTTTGTTCCTAATTGAGCTGGTGATTTCTGAGGAAGAAGAAAGATGACAACTTTCTTTTTTATTTTTCACCAAAAGTAAATGAATTGAAAATATTTGTCTATTCTAAAAAGACTGCAGTATGACAGCTCTGGGGAACATTACATCAGTTAAAGACCCTGCACAGACAACAGTTGACAACAAACAAAATAAGCTGTCTGTAAAAAGACTAAAACCAGCCACAGCACTGACTGCAAGAGTTTAAAGTCACTGATCATCTGCCCAACTTCTGTGCCCCACACAGGAAAAAGTTCACACCAGACTCTTGTTTGTTTTACCTCATGAGTCATATTCATTCAACTTTGGGCCAGCCCCACAGTTTGGGAACCACTGACATAGTGTAACATATAAAACAGTGGTTCAAGTCGTGACGGATCAGGATCCAAATTTTCCCCTAGACAACAGGTCACAGTCTGCAAATTCATCATCTTAACACCCATTCAGGTTATTTCCATCCTTCTACCTGTTGATGGATTCAAACCAAGGACCTTCTTGCTGTGAGGAAGTTCTTCTTGCCACTGTCACCAAGTGCTTGCTCACGGTGGGAACTGTTGGGTCTGTGTCAATAATATTATCAAGAGTACAGGCTTGACCTGCTCTGTCATTAAATAACTTGTGATTTGTTACTATATAAATAAAATTGCTTTAGTCTATAGTCTAATGCTGTCAAAATGTGTACCATGAGCCACCAGTTGGGAACCACTGACGCAGACGACACATTTGCTTTGGTCACTGATCATCACACATACATATCACAATATTTTAGAATCATAATGCTAAAACGTTAGCAGGTCAAACTGAATTTAAATCTTAAGGATTCATATATTATGAGATCCGGATGATTAACATAATTGTCATTTTAGACTTATAGACTGCAAAAGTAAAATCTCAAACAAGTTTAAGATTCATGCATGTTGTATTTCAGCTTTGTTTAAGCTAAGTGGAACCTTCTGAATATCTGGAGGTACATAAAATATAATTGAATCCTGTAGCTGTAGATGTTTGGGTGAAGAATCACCTTTGTCAGGTTGTGGTTTCTTTTGAGAAATTGCTCTCTAAAATTGAGATTGGCTGTCTAACTGATTGTGGGTCACGCTGTTTAAATCCAATCACAACAGCTTTGTGGGAATAAACCCAAACACACACACACACACACAAACACACACACACACTCAAAGCAGGCTTTATTGCTTTTCAGTGAGTAGTCAGTGAATCATTGCAACACAAAGAAGATAAAGGAGTGTGTGTTTGTGTGTATTATTTGTGTGTATTTATGCTCAAGAGCATAAATAGATCTGGCCAAAGTGTAGTGTATGCCTTTGTGCATGGATGTGTGACAACACATATGTTCCTGTGTATTTGTGTATGTATGTGTGTTTTTGCCACATAAGCAAGTTCACTGCTGGGTGAATGCGCCTGCTGAGACCTCCCTCATTGCACAGCTGCAATCCAGTAACACTGTATATTGTTTCCTTTGCCTTGTTTGTACAGAAGACTAACAATTCAACCCATAAATGTGACTTCTTATCATCAGTGGTTGACAACTTTCAAAAACTGACCTGTTTCCGTATTAAAGGTTCTTTATTTTGTCCAATTGTTATCCAGCCTTGAACAAAAAATAGGATTACATCATTTACTGTTCAATGAACATGTTGTGCAGTTGCGTCTTCAACCTTACTGCAGTTTGCACATGTTTACATTGTGTCAATCATTGGACATTTTTCATACTGGCCTGTTAATACAGTTTGTGGCCCAATGGAAAAATATTGCCTGAGTCGCACAGACATTCTGTGATAAAAACAGTGGCAGAGACATCAGAACTTGGATTTCTTCAGTCGAAAAGTTATGGGTTCTTCTGCAGTACAAAAGGGCCTACACTGTCTAAAACGTTGTGCGTCCATGCATTGTTTCTGTATGTGTGATACAAGAAAGAAAAAGAGAGATTTTTCTTTTCGTGGTTCAGCAGTTGGACTGGTTCGGGGGTTGATCACAGGTCAGAACAGACTTGGCATGTCCAGTTATCAAAGGACCAGCAGATAAAACAGCAGAGTGATGACACATCGTTTGGACTGCAGTGGTTGAGTTGGCTGCTATGACTCTGATATTAGACACACATGTTCTTACAAATCCCTCTCCAGCTGTGATTGTGTGGTTCTTGAACATTAGAAAATCCTTGTATTTTGTATCCCTTTTCTCGTCTCACATTTTTCTTCTTTCATCTTTCTTTCCTCCTTCAACACACACCTGCACTTGAAAATAAGGCCACACTAATGCACAAAACACTGACTGTGACAGGACTCACTGTGAGTCAATCTTCTAACAAGTAGAGGTCTTCATGGGTCCACACGATTCCAAATATCTTGAGACCAGACCCAGTTTTGTGTGTCAGTAAGCCTTCTGTGTCTTTTGAGGCAAAACTAAAAGTGAAGATTGCCACTGTTTGCTCCTTGTGATGCTCCAGAAACTGGATTTTGACTGTACTGTACAGTCAAATGATACTGTATATTCAGTAAGGGTCACTTTAAGGATCTTTACTTAAAAGTTTTTATTGTATTCTAGTGGGTTTTTACAGAACACAACAGCAATTATTTAAATTACCACAGGACAATAGGATAATTACAGTAATAGTAACAGCCACAAACAACTGTCTGCTCCAGTCATGATCCTGGCACATTTGAGTCAAATACAGGTCTAATTATCTTAAAATATTTTGAAAATTAGTGTGCGCATGCAAGTTTTCCACAGGTCCATTCCAGCAAGTCAAGAATTTTGGCCCCATGAATACATTTCTTAAGAGAAATTTAGGAGACATGTATTGTTCCACTTTTACACGTACTTCTTTGGCAGTCTACAAACAGCTAAAATGATTTGTTTTTATGTGGTTTGTAGATTTTATTTTACATTTACCTTCCATTGAAACATTGCCTTTTCCAGGAGTTGTAATCAAGTTTGCAGACTCTCTACTTTGTCGTTCTTCGAAGCTTTAGTTTCTTTACTTCACTGCTTACATAAATGTTTATATTGATAAGCATTTTCTATGACAGAGACTGTCAAAAGTTATTAAACTCCCTGTCCGTTGGCAGTATTTTCTCTTTTTTTTTTTTTTGTACTTAACCATCAATGCGTGGTTACACTTCTGCCCCACTGTTCCATTACAATATACATGATTACTCTTCCGATTAAATAGTAGCCTTGCCAGACACACAGCCATCTGGAGAAACACAAGCTGTGAT
The DNA here is from genome assembly GCA_033000465.1 of Sciaenops ocellatus. Lineage (NCBI taxonomy): Eukaryota > Metazoa > Chordata > Actinopteri > Sciaenidae > Sciaenops > Sciaenops ocellatus. The sequence continues at coordinate 19,600,676 of CP136867.1, forward strand.
CCGATTAAAGAAATGTAGCTTGAAGCAGGAGATAGCAGCACAGATATTCAAGGACGGATCATTTTCATTGAATGCACATTCAAATGTAGCACTGAAATTTTGGTAAAAGCACAGCAGTAGTAGTAGAAGTACCAGCCAACTTTAAGTTAGCAGTACTCAGCAGCTAATCCAGGTTCTGGTACCTTTGAGGATGGTCATGTTGATGACAGTGCGGACCTCAGGCATCTGATATTGGGATGTGGCTGCTGGAGGCTCTGTGTGGTCGCAGCACCTCCTGCAGAGTCTGGAAGGAGGTCTGGAAGGGGAGGGGACGCAGCAAACCAGGGGGAGGAGCAAAAGCAGCCTCACACATACCGCCAACATGACTGTCACAACCTGGGAGTGGAAAGAAATGGAAAATAAATTATAGCAAAGACAGACTTATGACAGTTATGGATCCATGTGACCTGTCACATAAAACAGTGTTTTTACAGTGAGACTCTTGCTTACTCCCTTCTCCAGAAGAATTTCCAAAAAGTCCAACAAAGTTAATCCTGAAAAACCATCAACCCACAACCAGCATTTTTTTTGTTTGGCGGTGTAGTTTTTCCACATTCCTGTGGCTAACTGGCCAAGTGTCACAACAGTAGAGTTTGAGGGTAATCCTTTCAAGAGTTTCCTTAAGGCAGTCCTTAAATCAGCAAGCAAAACTGTCTTTGGCCCATGATTTTGCAATAATGTAATATGATCAAACAAGGAAAATCCTTTGTTAAATATCAGAAGTTTTTTCAGAGATACCTCTTTCTCAATAATCAGAAGGCAATGCAGCCAAGACATGCTGTGTAAATAAGGGATGCAGCCAAGGTCATGGATATGTCACAGTGTTCACAATCCAGTTAGCTAGTTATCAACATTTTCTTAAAACATAACATAACTCCTCCACACTAAATCTTTGGCAGCTGTTGAAAAGTTTCTGGGAAATGTAAGGAACCACTGATTAGACAAGACAGTTTAAGACAGTTTAAGTGAAAGCGGATACCAAAAAAGTATAAATTGCTACAATTCAGGGTTAAGTAACTCGGCATTGACTGATGACACGTCACAATAAACATATCTGAGGGGCTATTTTCCATTCAACTTTAATATTCAAGGACAAAAACGGTGAAGGTTGAAGCCTCAGATGACAGATTGTCTTGTGACCTTAGAGTTCTCATATGGGATCGAGAGGCCCAGGAGAAAAGCTATTTGAAAAGGTCTGGAAAAAAAAAACAGGAAGGAAGGATTCATGTGGCCTTCTATACGTAAACACACACTTGTACTCGATTGGGTGTGAAAACATCAAGAAACACATTTCCAAGGATAATATGTGCTGTTGCATATGTTTCTAAAATAGATTATGCTGGAGGGGATAGAGCCTCCAACCTTGAAGATTTTACTCAATCAGGCACAAAACCATGATGTGGCATAATCTTAACACAAAAGGTATTAAACATGTTTTAGTATTTCTTTCCTTCCCACTCAGAATTTTTACGTGACTCTGTTTTTTTCTCTCAGTTCTATAGAGAACATCTTTCAGCTCATTGTTTTGGTTTTCCAGTCTATCTTGACTGTTTTTGGTTCAGTCTAACTAACGCTCTCCTTACTTTGTTTTTGGTCACAGCAGGCAGATGTTTTCAGTGAAAGGGGTCTAAAAACCCACTGTACACCAGCTGTGGAAAGCAAAGTTGATGAGAGTGGGATTTGAGGAACTATACAATCAATGAGATAAAACAATTGCAGGATTAATGGCAGCTGTCTTCCTATTCTGTGTTCTCAATCTTTTTCTGTGATTCCCTTATTGTCTTTTTCATTCTGTGGTACATTTCCATGTTCTTGCCATTCATACTCATGTTTAGCCTCCGGAATCCACACATGTAACACAAATCCTCTGAAAAATAAGACAGAGAACCAAAACAAAAGGCGGATGAGCGAGGAAACTAAGAAAAAACATCAACAGGAGTGAGAGAGATGAAAGATAAGTGAGAGATTCCCAGGGATTTGGATGACTGTTAAGTGGATTTAAGATGATGGATGGAGCGCAACTGTGAGAAAATGAAATAACTGGACCTTTGCCTAAATTTTTTTATCTGACTATTGAGTGTAAAATGTAATCATAACAGTTATTATCTGAATCTTCTTCACTATCACAGCCAGGCAGATATCAGGGGGGTACATTTATACTTACTTACACAACATGTTTACACAAGTTAGTTCATTGTTCTAATTTAGATTTTTGTCAGTTACTTGATTCATCTACGCCTGATTAATGACTGCTACAACTTAAATTCTTTGGTTACCGACTTTATAATATATCCAAATTCTGCAGTTTAGTTTGTGTCATGAAGGGAAAGGTATAACAACTAGATAGTTACAGCCTGAAAATGCTCACATTGGAACAATAATTGCACTGGTGTAAAAAAAAACTTTTCTTGGAGAACTATCATTTGTCAAAATCCAACAGCATTCCAGTTGGAAAAGTGTGCTGTGTTTTGACGAATCCACATTATTTCGCATTGTGTCCTCCAGGCTAAATTTACACTGTATCCCAACTTTTCTGGAAATGGGGCTATGTTAAGAAAGTTAGTATACTTTGACCGAGTTAGCCATGCTGCAATTTGCCCAGTGGCCAACTACAGTACTGCAATAAATAAAAATAAATAATCTCCAGAATGTGAGCTCAGAGCACTGGGGGATTGTTAGTGTGTGTGTGTGTGTGTGTGTGTGTGTACAACAGGCTTTTTTGAGCATCAGGAAGAGGAGGCTTTCAGGCCCAGGGTGGTTGAGAATGCAGACAGGGGAGCAATGCCAGAATGGGCTCCAGAAGTGGAGCCGGGCGAGGCAATTTAACCGGAGTGAGCATTGGCTAAGAGACAGAAGTGGAAGATGGAAGAAGCTGAGAAGAGAAAAAGAGGGTGAACCAGAAAGTGGCCACCAGACAAGAGTAAATCTGGGACTGACTTGTAGTCTTTGGCAAGAGCTTTGTGAAATAAACGGCTGAAACACAGATGCTGAACTGGATTTCTTTCTAGGACTAGTACTGGCTGGCTGCTATATCTTGTGTTGTTGCACTTGCTTGATTTTTGGCTGTTAGCAAAGTTGACTAGTTTTTAATTATTAGTAATATAATAATAACAAATACATGTGTACAACTGTCTGTATTTACTACTATATTTATTTACAATTTCTACATAATGTCACTTTAAGTCTACTGTTGCAGGAAAAAACTTCAAACTACTGACTTGTGATCATTAAAAACTTGAAAAAAAAAATAGAGAATCATATTCTGAATTTAACAGACTTCATGATGTTTGGTAACCTAATCTTTCCTGACACTTCTGTGTGACAGGAGCCAAACTGATGCCAAATGTATAACCTCACGTTACCTCATCAACCCCTCACCCCTCCCCGCCCCAAAACCCATCAAGACCCGATGGATCAGAGCTGTGTGCACCATGATCATGAATGAACATGCCGCAAACACACTGAACACACACTGCAACCACAGCACATATGCAACAGTCATAATGAATCCATTTAAGAAGCCACGTCTACAACGCCAGAGCATCAGTTTGGCATGCAACTACAGTCCGGATAATCCACACATACACACACAAACACACACACACACACACAGCGTGCATTTTAATAAACGTGTCAGTGAGCTGGCCCGCGAGGACGCGCACTATAATTGGGGTAACTTTTCAACAAAAAAAGTGCTGCTGAGTTGGCGACTTGTGAATAACTTCTTCAACCCTGCACGTCTATGCAAGCAAGCAAACGCGCCGCCGGGTGTTTTTTGTTCCTCTTCTCCCCCCTTTTTTATTGTAATATAGCTCCAGAGGGTTATTATGCAGAGCCGTGTCGGCCGTGAGACGCATTGTCATAAAGTCGTTGTCACATCGTGTCAGAGTGTCTTTTCTTACCTGATGGAGTTTCACCACAGCGGAGGAGGAAAAATCAGCCTGCTGGTGTCAGACTGAGAGGAGGAACTAGTGAGGAGCAACCTCTCTCACTCTCCCAAACACACACTCCCTCTCTCTCCCTACACACACACACACACACACACACACGCACACACCTTTACTCCCTCCCTCATCAAAGAAGATCAGTCTTTCCCCCCCAGTACATCCCCCTTCTCTTCTTTCTTTTCCCTCCTGTGATCATCTCCTGTACTTCCGCCCCTCCATCCCTCCCTAAGCTCCACATCCATCACTCTTACTTAAGAGAGTCAAGACTTCTGTATCCAGAAGTTTTATAACAACTAAATGCAGCATGAGGGAACTGTCATCACCCAAAGAGAAAATTTAGGTCAACTCTCCCTTTTTCTCCCCCTCCCTCCCCCCCTTTCTCTCTCTCTCTCTCTCTCTCTCTCTCTCTCTCTCTGTCTCTCGCTCTCTCTCTCTCTCCTCTGTCCACATTTTACTTTACTGTGTCCATGACTCAGATTCTGGACAGTAACAACTGCTTTTCCTTCATTTTGTCCCATTCCTTCCAACTCTTCATGCCAAAACGAACTACATATATCACCTCTCATAAGCTCCCACTGTGGTTCATAAATCAAGCTGGACACTTCTTTCATACGGTCATTTACAAAAAAACTGCTATCTCCGCTCTCATCTGATTTTCTATCTTTCTGTGTAAAAGACCCTGTTGTAGTGTCATGATAATTTGACTAAGAAGATTTAAAACACATATAACATTGAACAGGGTCAGATCAGTCTTTGTTCCTCTCATGCATAATTTAGTTTTTCTTAATTTAAGTTCATGTTTCACTTACTGTACTTAGCATCCCATCTGCAGGTCCTGGTCAGTTTGAAGAACAATCCACCATAAAAATAAAAAAAAAGAAAGAAAACATGCTCTTTTCCAGATGTACTTGCAATAAATCCAGCAACATCTGGGTGTTGAGGGTGCCCAGAGACTTGGTGAAAATAATCAAATATAAACACAAAACACCCTCTGCATGTATATTTTTATTGAACCAATAACTTGACCTGACAAAAAAAAAAGACAGCTGTGATTGATTTATTGATTAATCGGGTCCAACAAAGATGTAAATCCAAGCTCTTGTGAAGAGAAACATAGAAGTGGGAAACCTCCCTCCAGTGGGACAGCAAAGCACGCTAAAGAGATTAAACATACAGGTCACATGGAGGTCTTAGTAAAACAGGATGAGCTTGCAGTGTGTCTACTAGCACTAGTCCCAATAGACCACAACACATTGTAGCATCATATAAGTATATTTTCCTTTCCATAGCTTTTTCTTTCTCAGCCTAAATCAAGCTCTTAGGGATTTTGGTTATTTTTAGCATGTGGCTGCACTCGGTATTGCAAGATCACATGATGGACATTGGCCCAAAATGACTTTTTGCCATCAGCGTTAACAAAAACTGTAGTGGATATTTGTCAAAAATATCAAACTTACAGTCAAATGCCTCTAGTACAACATTTCATTTGGATTGTACTCAGGAAACTGACGAATTTTCCAGTTCAATAATTTGATTTGTTTAATCCATTGGGTCCAATAAAATCTGAGAAGTCTCAAAAAACTGTTTCATTACATTACTTAATGCCATTGATGTGTGCAGGGACCATCAATCTTGGTAGTCTCTAACACACCTGCTCTCACACAGTGTGGTTGAAGAGGGACTCTTGTGTGCATGCTCTATAGGCCAATAAATTGTTTAAGCCTGAAAGCCTATTTTTCTTCAGCCCCCAGTAAGCAATTTTGAATGGAATGAATGGGGTGCCATCTTGGAATATGGTAGACAGAAAGTCAAAAGACAGTCTCTTCACTCAATAGAGACAATCTTTCAGATTTTGTTGTCAAAACTGGGTGGAAACCAGTAAGTAGAGAGTTTGAATTGCAGAACCAATTCAAAGGGAGAGCATCATTTCTGATAAGGTGTGTCCTTGGAAAAGTGTAACAGGTATAGGTAGTTTGTTAGCTATTGTACTCACTGCCGTTCAAGCAACTACTCTGCATTCTGAAATCCCCAGAGGAGTCGTAGTACTGACTACCATCATTTTCGTATTTGGCTTAAATAAAACACCTTGAAGATGAAGGCCACAATTTTCTTGGACAATCTCAGAGGTTTGTTGAGAGGCAATATGGGGGATGTAGTAAATCAAAAACTGCACGTAAGGTGTGGGATAAGGGAATAGTCAAAAAAGCACTAGACACCCAGAAAATACCTCTTGACGATAGTGTTTGATCCACTAAAGGGGAATTCCATTTGATAAGCAGCCTTGTGTGAAGTCAAACTGGAACAAAGTTGCTCTCTCCTTTTTAGTGGTCTTGGCCTGGAGCCCACTTGTAGTAGCACTGTGATTGGTTGAAACCCATCTGGAAGGATGGCTGTGATGGTAAAAGAAACCCTAGCTAATTATACGGCAAGCATACCCCACACTGGCTCATAAAGACCATTTGTTACCAGCTGCACTTCAGCATTTCACTGCCTCTGTGAATTTCTCAAGTGTGCTTCAGTACAGGGTCAGCAACCTGGAAACACCAAGTCCATCCACATAAACAGACGGATGAGGTCATGTGTTTCTGGGGATGAGGGCACTTAACAAAACTCAGCCATCATCTCACTCTCTGTTCTATTCCAGTCTAGAAATATCAGCAAGCAAGTAAAAGGCATTTTTCCCCTTCACATCAGTGTGTTTTGGTTAATTATTTTTAGTTTGGACCTCTCTACAGTTATTCTTCCAAATTTCCCATGATCTAAGCTTACCCCACTTTTGCAGCCCGCCGTCTCTTCTGTCTAGCTGTCCATCATCCAGACTTTCCTCCCTTCACTCTGAGTTTTGGCTGTATTCTGCTTGTTCTGTTTCCCGTCTGCCCGCTCAGCTTGGTGAGCAGGCAGCCAACCAGAAGCCACAGAGGTGAAAAGACAAACACATGAAGAAGAAGAGTGGAATCTCTATGTGTGGTAGGTGGTTGGATTTATTTGAAGACAAAATGTTCTAACAGCTTTAAGGATGAGGAAACCCACCCAAGGATACATCTTACCACCATTTTAGACACAGTATTATTAGAGTTTTGGGTAATATGTATTTTACAGTATGCCTTAAGCACATAGGGTGTTTGCGTGTGCAGGAAAGGACTTTAGTCCTTAGTCCAAACACGATTTGGTCAGACACGATGGGTTTGGTTTGGTATTAACTAATTCATTTTGTTTGGTATTAATATTTCACAGTTTTTTCTCACAGTTTTTTTTTTTTTTTTCCAGATTTGAAGTGAAATTTAGGTTTGGGCTGGGGTTCACTGAGTGCTGTGACAATATTCACATCAGGTCACAATTTGAAGTCCATGCCTATATTAAGTCATGTTAAGCCTGAATTTCTGAGCCTAAAAATCTCTAGTGGGTTGGTTTAGGTTGGGGTCTCAGTAGGGGCCAATAGTGTGTTAAACAGGCATGTTTAAAAGTTGGATTTGGGTCAAGGTAAAGATTAAAATCAAGATGAGGTTTAGGATAGTGTTAGGTTTAAGGTCAAGCATGTGGTGAGAAAAGTAAAGGGGGTAAATGTGCTGTGCGAAGTTCTAGAAACTCTACACTTGTCAATTCAGCAAGAATGGATGAAAACAGCTGGTTTGAATTAGATGCACACACAATGATGAACACGCACATACAGGCATGTGTTACTGACACACAGAAAGTATAATATTGATTAACAAGACCTATAGTTCTTTCCATGAGGGATAGACCTTGGAAGTCATTGTAAACAAAAGTTAGTCTTCAGCTAAACTTAATAACACAATGTGACTGACCCACGCAATGATTATATTGATTGTGTGTGTGTGTGTGTGTGTCTGTGTGTGCTGCTCTATGACCCTGAGTAAGTCATATTTCCTCCCCTTCCTCTGTTTTGTAAAATAAAGTTTAACACAGCCACTCACTGCATGCAAAACAGCAGTTACAACTTCAGTAAAATTCCATTGGAAAACTAATCTTTATTTAGACATTTATTTTTGGCAGCTTTGCTGAGCACACAAGTTCAAGAGTTCAGTTCAGTAGCAAGCGGGAAACTCTGGAAAAGGCATGAAACCTCACACATATTTACACAAAAACAAAAACTCTAACACATCCTATAAAGGAGAATGAACAATATAAAGTGCAACAACCTGAAAAAGTGAGGACATGACCTGAATAGCCTGTCCATCACAGTTGAGCAGGTTGTGATTTTAACACTGTTTATTTTAGTTTGTGGTTGCCCAAACATGTGATGTGAAGGGAGCGGCTCATACTCTCCTCACAAGATGTGACTGGCGAGGCTCTTTCACATATACATGCTTCCTTTCACCTCCAAATTATCTTCATAGTTACCCACATTCATATTTTAGAACCACATTCTTCAGCTGCGGGCCACTGAGCAGCCATACTGGTGATGTTGGGGCTTTTGTACCATTTACATCATCAGGGTTTGACAGAAAGAACGACCTCCATTACAGTGGAGCATGTATCAACAGACTAACAATTTAGTGCCCTTGGTGATCTATAGCCCGTTGCAAACAGATGATGGATACATAAAATTTTTATTTTCTGTTATTAATGGTGCATCAAAGCAGCACAGGCAAATGGGAATGGTCCAGGGGAGAGAAACTGTAAACAAACTGAAAATGTTGTATAGAACAAGAATTTATAAGCTTTGTGAGGCTAAATGCTAAGGTCAGCATGCTAAAATGCTCATTATGACAATGCTAACATGCTGATGTTTAACAGTTTATTATCTTCATATCTCAGTTTAGTCTGATAGTGTGCTAACAGTTGCATTAAATCACATTATTACACAATAACCCTGGACTTCAGACTGGTCGCTAATTGTTCACCTTCACCTTCGGTGTCATCTCCTTCACCGTTGGTCTATCCCACTGATGCCCCCTACAGCCAAATTTATTGTTATGTATTTTTAGCATGCAAGTCTTAAAAACCCACAAACCCCATAGTGGGTTAACCCAGTTGCCCTAGTGAATATAAGGGACTTATATCAAATTTAAGTCAAATAAATCATTCATAGGTGAACATAGGGGAAGAAAATTATTTTTGAATTTCTCGAACAAAGATTACTAATTAATTCTCACATACATAGCGTTTTCTTTGGGAATTCAGTAGGAGCTCAAAACTTTGCTTTGCTCAAAAAGCACACCATCACTGATTATTCAGGAAGGCCAGGCTGGTATCACTCACTTCTCCAGTTCTGATTTAGCTGGCAAGCTGGTAAGTTTAACCAGCAATCAGGTATTACTGTACATTTTCTTTCAGAGGATGCCTGAGCACTGTCACAAAGCACTCTTCATTTCATCTGAGTCTGCAATAATTGTTCTTTATTGCTCTTGTCCTCCATATGTTTTAAGTTAGTCCACACCTCCTCCAAGTTCCCCTTTTACTCATGGGCTTCCAGTGATACTGTGTATGTATCCATATATAGTATTGACAGCAGGCCAGGCAAGATCAGGGTGTTGCATGACTTGGCAATAGAAGTGATATTCCATGTCTTTGTTCGTCTGATCTGGAGTTAGTTGAACCAGTGAGTTCATTATAAGAACAGGGAGGGGGAGCCGTGTCTTCCAAGTCTTAAGTTGAGTTTTGGCACTCCCTATACAGTAGATGGAGAAGATTGAAGATTAAGCAAATGGGTGAATAGATGGTGTCTCATTAGTAATAATGTTGATGTATACTCAATAGTTTAATAATGGAACAAATGACAACCTATATGAGAAAGGAAACAGACAGTTATCATCCAACAGTTTCACAGCATTTCCACACCTTGCAGCTCATTGTTTTGGTATTCCAGCCCACAACTTTTTTTGTTTTACTTTCACTGCTGTCATCAGAGTTGTTTCCAGCCACAGCGGGCAGCAGTTTTCAGAGACAAACCTCTAAAATCCAGTGTATACTACCTGCCCAGCGCTAAACAGGAGAAAAAGTTAGCCATTACCTGGTGAACATAGCTAAACTCATGGATGGACTAAATGATCACTGATTTAAAAGGTAGCCTTTCAAAAAATGAGAGATGTAAACAATTAGATGTACTAAAGAAAGTAAAGCAACAACAATTTATTCTAACTTTCAGAACACAAGATCATGAAAATTATATTAAGTCATTGCTTTGTACTGTCAGTTTTAATGTTAACTTGAATTAATGAACCCCCAGTAATAAAAATATTAAAAAAACACGTTCTTTTCCTTTAACATCTTTATCTTTGTGCAGCAGTGAGCTATAGAAGTAAAAATCATTGTGGAGAAATTCACTGCATGTGTTTTACTAATACATTTCAGAGTGATTTAAGTGAGGCAGAATATGTGTTCCTCCAAACGGCTCCACATGTCAAAGTATTCACAATCCATCTGGTACCTTGTATGAATATAAAACATTCATACTATTGCCTCTCTCTCTCTCTGTCACATCACTTTTTGTTCTGTGTCTGTCTCTCTGGTCCTCTTTGTCTCTCAACATCACCATTTTTTTTTTTTTTTAATTGTGTAGTTGTATCATCTCCCAGTGCTGCATGACCCCTTTGAGTCCCATGTGGGACATCAACATAGAAGATGAGACAGATGGTGGGAGAGACCGGGAGAGTTAGCAGTCTGTGTTTGTGTGTGTGTGTGTGTGTGTGTGTGTGTGTGTGTGTGTGTGTGTGTGTGTGTGTGTGTAATGATACAATTTAAAGAAGTGCAGAGTGTTTTTTTTTTGATAGTACTAAATAAATTTAAAGCTAAGAGGTATTTCTATGAACTGAAAAACTAATCATAGAGGAGCAGCGCATATGTGAGTGTAGTTATAGGTCTAACAAAACACTACTTTGCTATTTTTCATTCCACTTGACTTTCAACTGACTCCATCTAAAACGGTGTTTGTGTGTGTTAAAAAAAGACAAGCTCTTGTAAGATATGCAACTGAATGGAAGGCTTTTAGGTGGAAGGTTTAGGACAAATACACACAGATTAAACCAAAAGATTATGAGGATTTGCAATGCATAAAATGTGTTTTTTTTTTTTTTTTTTTTTGTCTCATTATGCCTTCCACTGTTTGACTTTTTCTTTCTATCTCTCCTGTATTCCTCTTCCTCCCTTTACATAAGCCCAGGCAGTAAGAATTACATTCATATTGGACAATATTGCTGCACACAACTTACATTTATAATGCCAACATTCATTGCCAAAGCAGGAAGACGTGTGCCCTTCATTCAGCAAAGTGAAGACAGGTATTTCAGTTACATAATCATAGTATACAACCATAGTTCATTTACTGTAACAATGATCTTTCCTTGACCGTAACTCTAGGGTTATTATTATTTGGTACTGAATGTCAGGTAATATGATTCCAGCCATTTAAATACACGTCTTGCTCCGTCCCTGAATTCCTCCCTTGAACCAACGCTTTCACAGCTACAGTAGAGCTTCAGTCAGCAACCTGACTCTGATTTACTACAACAGACACAGCTCTGGCCTCAAGTGTATACACTAAGTTTTCTTTTCTGTCCTTTTGTTTAGTTTACTCATTTTTGTGACCCTGAGTTCCACTTTGTCTCCTGTCTGTTTCACGTGCATTCAGCTGCTTTATGAGTTTCTGCAAATAGTCTCTCTTAGGTTGAAATAAAGTAGTTCAGTTCTTGCAGTTCTTGCAGATCAGCCCTGTGAAAAAAAAATGTTTTTGCATGTCCCCAGTTCAAGTCAGGTATGCCCAAGCCATCTCTCCCATGTACATAGGGACTACATGAACAACCTGAATCAAAACTTGAGTTTAATTCACTCCTAAGTCACTGGAGGAGATGCACTGAGAAATCCTGGTATTCACAGCTAACATCCACATCCTGATAAGAATAAAACATTGCCACACTCAAACACTCAAGCACTTTTGCTTTTCAAAGAAAAGTCGCACTGTGACTTTAAAATCTAGATAGTTGCATAAGATTCTGCTTATCATCATTTTAGTCTCTCATCATTTGTCTAATATTTTCTCTTTTCCATGATTATTCACGCTCTACACCTAGTTTATATTTCATTTACTGTAACACGCTTTGAGGAAAGGGAAACATTTTGTGGCCCTCCTTTCTCCAGTAACTCTGTTTATGAGTCAGACACATAAATCTTGGAGCAGTACTCTGTGGGTCACTCTGCTTAAAATCAGTGATATCCAGCCAAAATTGGCTGCACATGAACTTAAAAGTTGGTTATACCGCAATTTCAACTTTTGACTAAACCACAATTTATGTTGGCATAAGCACTGAAGTGGAAATGTAAATCAGAGCTGTATGCTTAGACACTCTTCCCTTGAAGTAGTTTCTATTACTGTACATGTATGTTTATGTTAGAGAATCAGGGAAGTAAATGTCTGATTTTAATAAGTTTCATGTACATTTTGCATCATACCTTTCCATTTCAAAACTGCATGAGCAGACACAAATAGTGTACATGTATTGAAAAGTAGTTTGTCCAGAAATTAGTGGCTGTTACGATAGCACTCAGTCCTTGAGGTTTTCATATTAAAGGTTTGCTGCAGGGTGATTACAGAGGTTTAAATTACTTTTTTTTTATAGATGGCAGTCTTGAGTTAATAGATTAATATGCAAGTAGACCGATTTAGAAAACAATAGTAACACAGCATAAATCAATTAATGTGTTAATTTAGCTGATAGGTGTGTTTTTAAGTTAATATCAGAAGCCAACAGTACAATGTATCTTTTTTGTGCTATTACCTGTACAATCTAATCTAATACAATAAAACAGCTTTTTGACTGACTTAACTTTTTGAATATTGTGCACCCTTTTATGTATATAAACAACACTATAAATACAGTTGAGTATATGGTGTCCAATACAACAGCGCTTCTAAATAAAGCCTCAAAAGATCACAGAATTAAATTAGTTTTTCTCAGAAAGCAACAAAACATTAAGACTCACAACAAATAGAGTTGTTGTGTTGGATTACATTCAACTGGACAGAATCACCCAATAAACTGTTAAGTCACTGTGGTTGCAGTCAAATTCTCACTTCATTTGAGCATTTTGGCTTCTTGCTTTACAGCTTTACAACATGCCGGAGGGACAACATTTCACCTGTGTGTGTAAGATAAGGCCCTTAGTGCTTTGCTTCCTGCCACTGATAAACAGCAGTTCAATGATAACGCTGTCAGACAGAGAACAAACCAATTAATTCAGACAAAGAAATCTTTCCCTTACCTAAACACTCTAAGAGGAGTTGTTACAACTGAGGCTCTCCATAAAAGACTGATACCTCCAGAATAAATATATGCTCCATTAACAGTTCTCTTTTATGACAGAGTTGGCGGCAATGACTTCAAAATCATTGCAAGTCATAGCATGAGAGGGATTCCTGTTCAGTGTACAGTAGAATAAAAACTATGCATGCAACTAACTATGCATTATTTTAATATTTGTTGTTATAATATATAATATTTGTTTTTCTTAATGTAATTCCCCCCCCCCAGCTTCAGATTGCAATTCACTTTCACGTTAATATGGACGGCTGTAAAACTAGTCGCAGCTTTGCTAACAGCCAAACGCCAAGCAAGTGCAACAACACAAAACATAGCGACCAGCTAATATTACTTTCTAGTCCAACAGCAAGAAGACCAGCTCGGCTTCTGACTTTCAGCCTTTTATTCCATGAGACTCTTGCCAACAAATAAAAGCCAGTCCAAGTTTTACTCTTGTCCAGCGTATTGCTCAGTCACTCTCTTCTTTTCTTCTCTTAGCTTCCTCCATCAACATCCTCTTGGGTCTCTTTGCTTCTGTCATTATGTCCATAGAGACTGCTGAGCCCGGGTTACATCGCTCGCCTGCTAAGCTCCAGTTCTGGCACAACACTATTACTGGTCTCTGCCACAATTTTCTGATTTGGAACAATTTTTGTCAATAAGAAAATACATTTCTTTTTGTTTTTTCTTTCAAATATATTCAGTACTGTGGTCATACAGTATCTGGACATAATAACCTGTTAAAAGTTTGATTGCTTGTGTTGCAATGAAAGACTGGCTGCTTTCCACTGTATGAAGTGAATGACACTGACAACATGCCTGCAAAACGAAACCTTTTACTTCTTGTATCTGACTATTCTGAGATCTCACCGAACATTGCAGAGTGTAACATCTCTCTTCCCTTCCTCCATCTCTCTCTTTTTACACACACTGTTTTCCTTCTCCCATCTCTTTTTCACTTTAATATCTTCCTCACTCTTTCAATCCAATTTTCTCCTCTTCCTTCCTTCTGTCATCTCCTGTCCCCCTTGCTCTCCACCCCCGCTCCCTCACATCGTTTAGTTCTTTTCATCTCCCTGTCACGCTGTCTATTTGATTGGAGCTTGCCTATATGGAGTTTTCCATCCTGTGGCTTTGGGGTCATTTTTAGTCTGTCTGTTTCATTCCCATATCCTCCTACTATATTCATCTTTTTTTTTTCGAAGTAACTGATTCTTTTCCTCTAGCTTGCCCTCTGCCTCCTCCTTCTCTCAGATCTCCTCTCTTTTATTCTTTTTTTGTTATTATTACTGCTCCCTCAGCTCCTATGCTACCCTCTTTTTCTGCTTTTTTTTTCTGTACTATTCCTCAACCTCCCACTCAATTTCTCTCCTAACACAATTCCATACTACATACCATAAGTATGTCACTATTATACTTATCATCATAGCATACACTTTTGGCATTTAAGGTGACATTATGTAACTTTTTCTGCCATAAAATAATAATAATTTTAAATAATTTAAATGATACGCTGACTTGTAATAGGGTGAATGGTGCCTCGTATGCCTGTTTCTGCACTATGTAACCTTGGGCTCCGGGTCGGAAGAAGTGCATAAAGCTTCATGGCATTTAGTCACACATCACTGACCATTTCACTGATTTTGGTGAAACTGGATCATATCTCCCTCACAGTTCCCTCTGGATCATAGTTCCCTCTGGTGTCGTCCTGCTGCTCCGCCACAACTGTCTATGATTTGAGTTTCCACATGGACAGTAAAGTAAACTGCTGCGAACTGTGACGGTAGCTGCTGTTAGCTAATGTTAGCCGCGTTGCCACGACTGTGAGCTCAGAGCACCAGGAGAGTGTTAGAACGTTTTACAGAGGGGGTGATGTAGATGGAGAGCAAAACTGGGGCAAGGCAAGTATAACGGAGCTTGGCAGAGCATGGTAGAGGCGAAGCTAAGGAGAGAAAAAGAGAGAGGAAGACAAACACCAGATGAGTAAATCTGGGACTGACTTTTAGTCGTTGGCGTGTGCTTCATGAAATAAAAGGCTAAGAGACAGTGGCCAAGCTGGGCTTCTTGCTGTTGGACTAGTAAGTAACTTGCTTGATGTTTGAATGTGTCAGCAAAGTTCTCGATTCGACTTGTTTTTGCATGCCAGGTAATGTCATGTGATGTGTGATTTCTACCAAACTTTTATTGTGAACATTAAGCTTTTAGAGATAAGACAATTTGAAATAAAGGATACAAATGCTAAACTTCACTTTCCAAATGATCCAAATTATTGTGTCCCTTTTCGTCTGTTTCTTCACTTACTTTCTCTTTAGCGGTAAACTGCAGCCAGTTGCCATAAGCTGCAGCCCTGCAAAGTTTCGATTAAAAGTCCGCTCAGAGGGAGTGGATGTGAGTCAGACTAATCAGTGAACTTCATGCATTCGCCCACAAAGTCAGAAAATATAATGATGTGTCTGTATTTTTGTCTGTTTTTTGTCATCTCCAACCCTTTCTCTTGCAGTCTGTCTTCCACTTTTTTATACCCTTTCACTGCTGCACACAAAGTAAAACTACAGCATACATGTTATGATGACTCATCCATATTTGGGTGCGCCTCTGTAGTGTTGTTTTATGTTGTGATTTACTGTTTTCCGCACACAAGTTTTGGTTATGTTTTTGATTTTGTGTGTGTGTGTTTCTGTGTTTTTCTTTTCCAGAGCAAAAACCCATGCAAGTACTGACAAAGTACAAAGCATCCATTCCTTTTGTTCTGTTATCATTGTTCTTTCAACCAGCCGGCTTTCCTTCATTGTACTTACTCTTGCTCTATTGTATATTATACTCTGTGACATTAACGTAGCCCCCTCATGTCTTTTCATTCTTAAAAATCCAAATGTGGCATCATGGCGGGCAACATGATGATCACCTGATTCCTTTTAACCTGTAAGACACCGGTGAAAGAAGCCAGATGTAAAGAGCTTTAATGGCTGGAGGTCTAAAGCATATTTTCCTAAAGACCATAGCTCTGTGTGAAAAAACACAGCATACTTCTACTGTTTTCCTGTCAATCATTGTGATGACAATAAAATAACTTCTGCGATGATAACTTTACAGAGATGTACAATCCTGTTTTGAAAGTCTGTGAAGGTTCTCAGTTGTCCCGGTCATCAACTTGGACATCCAGTGGCCCCATGTTTAACTCTTCTCAAAAAATCCTGTTTTAGCGCCTGATGAGAGCCTTTGAACTTATGGACTTCCTGGATTGTATTTCATTTCTCTCAGTACCCCGTCTCACTGAACGGATTGTGCCCACAGGCAATGTTTTTCTTATACTAGATAAGCACTACATTTATTTACCAAACCACTGCATTGCAAGATTGGATTTTGCTGGCAGGAAACTAATTAAATACATGCACGGCCAATAAACATTTTACTCTTATTTGCCTCGTTATGTTAAATTTACATTTCCTATAACACATAGTTACTGTTGCATAGGAGACTGTTGAACCATCTTCATTGTCCAGCAGTTGATGAAATACACACATGACCATGAGATTTCACTTAAGATTTTTTTTTACATATGGGTTATAGACCTGTCTGTGTACCTCCAGTAACTCAGTGGTTTTTATCATTCAGGGTTTCTGTCATAAATCTTCATGAAGTGCTAAAACATGTGTCTGAGGTTTTCCAGAAATATCAGTGGGTATCTTTATGCTGTAGTTGTTAATGAAATTTGAACACCACGAAATTTTAACAAAGACAATAACATACCCTATAAAGCTTAGAAGCTGGATTTAAACCTGACCAAGGGGTTAAAAACAATCCTGCCAAGGGAATTGGTTTGAAATTGCAACTGAAAAGGAGACGATTACTGAGGCTTCTTCAATTTTCTGGATGTTGCCTTCACTCTCAACTATCACCACATGCACCACAAACTTTCAGACAAAAAAATAATAATAAGCAGTCAGAGCTGACCAATCACTGTTCTTGCCATCTCCATGATGTGTATCTCCATGATGTGTAGTTAGCGACGTGTAGAGTTTTTTTGATGGGATGCCCATTAGTTATGGCATATCCTCTAAATGCATAATTACAAATCCCCATTCAGCCAAATTTTATTTAAATAACTTTCAAATATTGTTTTAGCTTTTCGTTAAGATTACTACAAGAATCCTTCTTTAAGAAATCTGTTGCAGAAAGTTGTTGGAGGCTCCCAAGGACAGCAGGCAGGACCTCACTTTATTAGCATATATATTATGCATTACATAGCCTGTGGAAAGTGTGTGCTTTAAAGTCCTTCCTCTTTCCATATCCATCTGCCTGTCTTTGGTAATTCTTTTGTCTCTCCTTTTCTCTCGCTCTTACATTTCCTGCTGGACCTCTGCACACACTCAACACCCTCCTCCCACGTCCTCCTTCTCTCCCAGTTTAACCACTACTCCCAAGATAAATCTAAACCACAACGAAAACACACACAGCCTTCAGCTGTTTAACCCATCATTGCAAGGAATGAGAGAAAGAGGAGCCCAGGGGAGCAATGGAGGGATGGAGAAAAGAGAAAAATGAAACTGCCTTCTTGTTTTCTTTTTTTTTTTAGAAAAAGTTACATGGCTTTTTCATCATGGCAGCACAACAGACGCCACAGTTGTAAATCAAAAGCAGTGTAAGAGCAGCTACATTAGATCCAGCAAACCTAAATGACAAATTTCTTAAATTTCCATCAGTATTCTAAGATTTTTTAAAAATTATTAAGACATAGCACATTTCAAGTTACAGAATAGTTTTTGTTTTGTTTTTTGTTTTTTCTGTTTGTTCCAGTTGAACTGATTGTGTGTAGGATCGATCTTGAACAATGGTGTCCATTTGACAGTCATTCAGAGATCTCGTAGCGAGAGATGAGTATCCCTGAGTTTGTTGTTCGGTTTTATGAAAGAAAAAAGATTAATAAAGCAGAATCATATCACTGCTGGGGTTTCACAGCTGTCACTTTCGGAGAGGACTATCAAGCTTCATTAGTTCAGAGAAATATGTGTGCAGGCAGCTGTTTTTATCCAGCTCGACAGTTTGGGTCTATTGACAGCAATATCAGTCCATCACTGTTTGAGACTTTTGTCTAGAGTGATATATCCTGTCAAGTATCGGATGGATTGCCATTGAATTTCTTACACACATTTGCCCACAAATAAAGGCTTTGGTGATCCCCTTTCTATTCGTCCTGTACCACAAAGATAGGTTGAAATCTGTCCAGCACTTCAGGCTGCCTTTATTATTATGAACCTCAGCTGCACTGGATGTTGGATTACTAGCATGACAGCAAGTTGAACTTAGCTGCGAAACGAACATGGGAGTCAAAAGGGGCCAACAACTCGTTTTTGCTCAGGGGTGTAGCAGTACGCCAGACTATTTACACTGACGAAAAAATTCACAAAAAAATATGAACTTCTCAAGAACACAATTGTAAGAACTACTTTGCTATGACTATAAATAGTAAACAAGATGATCATCAACAGCATCAAATGCATGCCATAGATAACTAAAAAGGGCACTCAGAGAACGGAGACCCCATGTCTCAGATCCACTCCAGAATTTAATGGGTTCTTCCTTGCCCCATGTACTTAAAATGAATCTGCATAATATTATGCATGTTTAACATTCTTTAGAAAGCGAGACAATGAGAAGTCTCTTGTTTATGAGGTTGGACAGGGTCTTTAAATTTTTCACTGTGCATTATGTCTGTATTTGGCCATTTTGTAAGATTCATTCAAATTCTTCTCACCCAGGACCATGTTGTTGTAACCTCTATTTGTTTCTACAGAGGTTTGTAAAGGCAAAATAAAAAAGAACATTCCCACCTAATTTAGCAGTGAATGCAACTTTCTCACTGGCCTTTGAGTTATGATGACAAATGCCGTGCATCTTAGCTTGCATCCATGGCATCTACTTAGTTTTTCTATAACTGTGAAAAATTGTTTTGCAAATCCTATTGTGCATGAGGACACTGCAAGGCCAGTATTCATGGTTCAGTGAGTGCAGTGAAGATGTTTTAATCTAGCAGCCCTGAGGACAGCAAGTAAACTACTGGATGGAGATTAAGTGGATTTCATGTTGCTGTGGACAAAGTTATCACACATACACACACTCCCACACACACACAAGCCTTATACCTACAGTATTATTGGAAAGACTGAGCAGAATCTATTTTGTGGTTTGACCTTGTTTATGAAGACACATCTGATGTGTTAACCTCTAACAGTAAGTTTCTGAACATTTCCAAGGTCGCCAGATATTACACCTACTGACACACACATACAGTATTGATCCAGTCAAGGCCAACATACAATTCATGGGTGAATAATTTGTGGCAATGTTCATTTATTCAAACAGATTGTTAAAATGTTACCTATGAATTTTTCCCGAAGCACTTTAATGTGTTCGTGTACTTTGGACAGTTGTTAAGAGTAAGATATGCCTGTTCAGTTGTGTAATGTAAAATGTGTTTCAGTAAATGAGTCGTATTCACTCGATGTTCTGAGGTCAGAGAGGCTGTTTGGAATTGCTAAATACTTTAATACCATCTTAGGGCGTTTTCACACTTGGCCTAAATACTTGAGTCTTGACCCAGGATCACTTATTTGGAAGACTGGGTCATTATGAGTTGGCTCTCACTGCAAATTCGTTCATATCCAGTAAGTCCCTTCCGAACTGAACTGTGCCATTATATTTCACAACACATTTTGCAATCTGCAGAGGGGGTATAGCTCAGTGGTAGAGCATTTGACTGCAGATCAAGAGGTCCCCAGTTCAAATCTGGGTACCCCCTACAAGAAGGTCTTAGCAAGACACCCAAGGTGCTGTTCATGTATTGATCTAGACAGCAATGTTAGTTGCATGGTTAAAAGAGAAAGCATGCTTTAGTAAAGAGAAAGGTCCTGTGAGTTTACAAGTCATGCTAGAAGGCGTTGTGAAAAGCCAGCCATTCAAGGGAGAAGCAGAACACACTATCATTTAAATATGAGGAAACAGCACACATTGTTGGACATTTTTGTTTCTACTGGAAGGCATTCATAGCTGTTTTGGCCATCTGACAGGCACGACTGATGGAGAATATTGGCATATTTAAGCTAGCAGACATTAGCTCTTTTTACAGGGCATATGGAAGTACTTCAGATACAAGGGATCATAAACTTTGTTCTCAGATCCAAATTTAAATTGAATCCCAACATAATCAAAAATCTCTTCATCTGTCAATCTCTGTGTATTTGCATATGCTTTACAATAGCCCAGTTACCTATATGGCCTTCACGTGGGTTCACATCTCACCTGTGTTTCGCTATATAGTATCTTGTTTGTGTTGAATTGCAAAGGAATGAAGGGCAAAACCCCTTGAGATTGGTAGTAGTAGATAGATGACCATGGTCATGCATTACCTCCTCTCTAGATGTTTCTGTTTAATAATGAGAGAAAGTTTCTTTTGTCTGTGACATCACGGATACTTCTCTAGAATGGTTCAAATTTTATTTATCAAGCGAAACAGTAGTGTTTGGTGATGCTTCTTATGTTGGTGATGCTTGTCCTGATCTGGTCCATGATCCCCAAGACTCAGTCCTTGGCCCCCTGTTGTTCTTTGCACACATCCTGCCATTGAAAGCAATTTTCCTCTCCTTCTTTTCGTTCATCTTCTTTTCATCTTTCCAGCTGAATTAAAACAAATCTGAAACCATTCTTTTTGGTCCTCTCTGTTTACAAATGTCAAACCTACAGCCAGAAGCCTGGGAGTAATATTTTCAGTGACCTTTCATTTAAAAAACAAGATACAAAAGTTGTTAAATTGTGTTTTTATCAGCTTAAAAATCAGGTCTTTTCTCTCTCTGCCTCATCCCAAGAATGTCATACATGCTTTCATCATCTCAGTTTGATTATTGTAATTCATTGTATCCAGGGTTAAGCCAAAGAAATACCAACAAATACAAAAAGAAAAGATCATATCAGCAATGTTTTAGCCTCTCTTCACTGGTTACCACTAAGCTTTAGAACTGACTTTAAGATTTTACTGATTACTTTTAAAGCTCTTCATGGTTAAATTGCTGCTCCGCTGTGACACAGAGTGCAGCCTCAGATCCTCAGGCAGGCCTCTGCTGGCTGTTTCTAAGTCCTGGCTCAAGATTAAAGGTGACTGGGCTTTTGGAGTCAGCTGAGGGCCCCTCAGCTGGGGAACTCCCTGCCTGAGGATCTGAAGCTTTTAAATCACTTATCAAAACTATTTAAAAGCTTTATCAATGCTAGTACACTGGTTTATTTCCAACATCTGTTTTATTATTACATCATTATTATATCTTGTTATATCTTCTGACCAGGACCCAACCATCACAGAAAGTGGTGACTCCTACACGCTCTTCCTGTAGACTCACATTCTGCAGTCTCTGCTGAAGTTTTTAAAAAGTAGCTTAAGACCCATTTATTCAAACTTCCTCTCGCCTCATGCTGCCTAGTGTTTTCATGTTCTGCTTCTCGTTATGTTTTATTGTTTGCTTCTTTATATTGTTTCATGCAAACGTATTAATACCATTGTTATTGTTGGGTATTTTACTACATTTCATTTTTGTATTATATTATATGTCATATTCAAGCTGAAACCAGTAAGTCACTTCAAAACCATTCATTTCCCAACTAGCCGAGTGACCAGAGAAACAACTGTCGACAGATACCAGGCCAAGAAAAGTCGACAACAGCTTGATTTTTCATCAACCTTCAGCTTCAGCTGGCAATCATTTCTCCGCTCTCTCCTGTTCCCCTATTGATAGGATTTTTTTTTTTTTTTTTGTCACAAGCAACAGTTTTGCCAGTTCAAAATAAAAGAGAAGTTGATTCCAGCCATTCAGAGCTTCCAAGTATTGCTAAACCTTTTTAGAACGGAGTAATAAACTTGTCAAAAACAATGCAGGGCGATTGGTTCTGTCCTTTGCCCGTGTCTGTTGTAATCTCTGATGTCAGTTTTATGATTTTCTCCTTCATTTTGATTATTGCTGCTGTAACAGTATCTATGTGTGTTGACAAAATAATGAAATATTGTGAATTCCAATGCACAAATCCCTCCAGCATATTAGTTTAGTCGTTTTTTGTTTAAGACTGCAAACACATTGATGTATGTTTGTTCATACTTAATTTAAATAGTGTCTAATAAGATATGAGTTGAGACAAGGCATACATTATTCTGCTCTGTTTGGCTGGAATTAAACCAGCACCATCTGTGCTGCTAAGTGTTTTCATAGGCAAAGCAAAACATAAGAGCAGCAAGATGGCCGATGTCCATAATTTAATCAACATCCCACGCCAAGTCTGCCGGCCTTTTCCTCCTGGCTCTCTTTGCACAGTTTTAGTAATTACTTCTCTAGTTTTGGCCATGCTCATTTATATGCTTCTACTTCCCTGATAAATAGACATATCCATTGTTCAGTTGATCTACAGTACATTATGGATGATTGATTTAGATTATTTCACCACATGTCTGATTTACTGACTAAGGAGGCTAAGGGAGCAGCAGGCCACTTCCTTAACACAATCACACATACACCTTCTGTCTCCGCACTGATGTCAATCAATGACCTGAAATCCTTGAACTCCTCCAAGGTGCTCCAAAGCTCAGCGGGAAACAGCTCATTACACAGGAAAACAACCGGAGACACTGCATCATTTCCTTTAACCTCCAAGGACATGTGATGTGGTTTGCATTTCTTTTTTTAATTATCTCAGTTAATTGTGACTACATTTGCAGATTTAACATGGGACAGGCCTGTGGGATTTATTATTTCTTGTTTGACTATATGTATGTAACAAATCTGTGGCCCAGTGGCCTAATGGATAAGGCATCAGCCTCCGGAGCTGGGGATTGTGGGTTCAAGTCCCACCTGGGTCGTGAATATATGTATTTAATGTGAATTACAGAGCCACAGCCTTACTTCATCCATTAATGCACACACACTATTGTGTGGTGAGGAAAGAGCACAGAACAGCTATCACCTTCAAGACTGAAATCCTCTAATGTGATGTCATTCACAAATTGAGCATATCCCTAAATCCTTTAGGAAACTGTTTTAAAATCTAAATGTCAAAATGAGAAAACCATAAAACATGCTCCATAGAAAATATTGAAGGTCATTTATGAGCATTGATCATTACTGTATAGTCAACAGCCATGATGGATGGATTCTGTGGTCCCCACAGGCTAGTTTTACCACTGTTGTTATGCCTCATAGAGCAGAACTGTCATTATAGTTTACAGCCTAATAAAATACCAATTACACTGAAAATGGGAACTTCCAAATATTGAAACATCCCCAGAGGATTAGGGCTCATTTCCAGAGTAAAAAAGATGAGTGGGAGAGAGAGGGGAAGTTAATGAGACAAAGATGAGAAGAGGGAGGCAAGCTGAGATAGATAGATAGATAGATAGATAGATAGATAGATAGATTCAGATTCAATTTCTGAGGACAAATGCTCTTTGTTCCAGTTTTGTTTAGAAATGACTCATGACCATCCAGCCACAGGCAGTGATGCCATCTTCTGGCACCTGCTCCCAGCCCCCTGGAGAATATTGTTGTTGATGATAAAATCAGCTGAAAAGAAAAATTGCCTCTCTTTGGACACAGTGATTTATAGACCCCACAGATAACCGCTTACATTCTCAACAGCAGCTTGTGAAACACAACATTAAACTTCAGCCTGCAAACAGTATCTCATGAAATCAGGTGCCAGTGGATGTAGTATTGACTCAGCTGCAGTTACATGTTTCCACAAGATGAGGTGTCAGTCAAATGACCGTACACTGTGTACACAGAGAAGTTTTTACCAATGTTAGCAGTATATAGCTCTAGGGATGATAATGCTGGTCTCTTAGTCGGCTTGTTGGTATGAAATATTAGATTTATTTCTTTGACTGTTCATCTGGCATCACCATCAAGTCAGAATTTTGGTGCAATACTTCAGTATTGACTCAACTCTACTGTGTTTAGTACTAATTTGCAGCCTGCGATAGCTGCTAGCAGGGCTGCAGACTAGCATTGTTTTATTTTATATTTGCTTCAAGCCAAACATACAAATAAACACAGTATATTGGCAAATTGATAACAAAACAGGAAGATGTTTTATTATGGAAATAACGTTATGTCCAGTATCTTTAAAATATTGAAGATTCAGTGATCAAAACAAGGGATTACATTATCTTTTATAAAGTACGTCAAACTGCCTTCTGTGTGATCTGTAAGTACATTTTAATCATTTCTGAAAACTAAGCCTTTCTTAATACTAAAAACTTCTAGAATTTTTTGTTTCTTGCTAGCAAACTTCATTTTGGCATGTTTCTTTTTAATGCATGCTGGATAAACACTTCACTTGATTTCATTTCTGAAAGGTGACACATTAATAAGGTTGATTATAATTAGCTTTATTACTTTACGACTGTGTTGTTTGGCTGAGAGGCAATCTTAAATCACCTGCCAGTGCTTTTTATCGTCATGTTGATGATGTTTTTATTTGCACCCAGCTTCAGGTTATGAGGATATTGACGTAAGGATGATGAAGATCCCAGTTGCTCAGGGGCTGCTGATGACCTGCTTGATCCAGTGATTGAGCCGGGTGATGCGAGTGTAGACGCCGTAGTAGTCTGGACGCCCGCAGCCTTTGCCCCAGCTAACCACTCCAGCCAGGAACCAGCGACCCGACGGCTCCTGGCAAACCAAGGGACCACCAGAGTCTCCCTGACAGAGACAGGCAATGTTAAAAGGGCCAGAGGTACAGTTTTAATGTCTTTAGAACACAAAATGACCATAATAATTGACAAGAGTGATGATCACCACTGGTGACTCAACTATGATATCATTCAATGCTTGGATGTCTGGCTCTTTAACTCATTTTATGGCCTGTAGTCTGTTTCGGAAACACAAATTCAGGATGTAGCCATTACATATGTATTTACATTGAGATGCAATAGGGAGCACAATGTTTTTTGCAGATATAAATATTTTCATTAAATCCCGTCCACGTTTGTGCTTTCTGGCAGATATAGATCAGAACAGAAAGAGAGAGAGAGATGACATACCCTCCTGGATGATTCTAGTCTGTAACTGTACAGTACATAATGAAACTCAAATTAATTATATCAATTATAAAATATTACAGGAACTTAAGTGGATGATAGATAACTGTATGTAGTACAAATATAAAGCACCTGAAAATGTGCTTTGATTTAAACCTGCATTGATTTCTTGTTGTTCTTCATTTTGCCACTTGGGGGCAGCACAATTGCAGCTATACACACAACACTGACACCTTATACAGATGCCATGGTGAATGTGTTGAAAACAGTGGCAATCTATTGTTATTCTCCTAGGGGAAATATCGGACTCTTTAGCTGCTAAATGCTCCTCTATTTTCAGTCGCTAACTTTGTCTGTCTGCTGTTTTGTGCTTGTTAAATAGTGTACAGCAGGTTTTTTAGAGCTTGGTCTGCTGCAGCGGTGTGAATGAAAAAAAACAATGAAGGCGCTGCTGCAGCTTTTAAAGATTGTAATTCTCTGTGGGTTTGTCATTATTAGTTATTAGTGTCACCTTTTATTTCATACAGTAATTCAATCCATTGTTGCTATAAAATACTAATTATTGTGCAGCTTTAAATATCTTCTGGTTTTGTACATATGTGTTTCTCTGTACCTGACAGGCATCTTTCTCTCCACTGCGGTAACCTGCACAAAGCATTCTGGGAGTGACCAGGTGGCCATAGGATCGTACACAGGCTTCCTCACTGACCAGGCGAACATCCACCTTTTGAAGCACATTACTGGCACTGCCTGAAGACGTCAGAAGGAAAAGGTGAACCATTGAAGGCCAAAATATTCAGCCTCCTTTACATTAGAAACAATGCAAACATAACATTTTAAAGACTTCTTGATGCTAAAATGTCTCTACAGTCTATAGAGGACTAAAACTGTCGTCTTCACTGCTTCTCACTGTTTTGATTCATCTACTGGATATCAATTCTATAGCTGCAGATCACCAGACCACACAAACCCCCAAGGAAATACGTCACAGACTACAGTCATTCAGTCGGTTCCTCAGCTTCTGCAGAAATTCATCCATTTTCTGTAACTGCTTATCAATGTCAGGGTCACAGAAGTCTGGAGCCCAGCTGGCAGTGGGCTCATCAAATGTATTCATGTTAACACACTACGATAACCAGAAAATATCCTACACGGCAGAAGTTGCACACAGTTACCGACTAGCAGTAACAAAAAGGGTAGTCAGTTTTTAATCCGTATAATGAAAAGAACCCGCTTCATTGGAAATATAGTGATGTGACCGCACTTTAATAAATGCACATTTACCTAAGCCTCTTCTCCTAAAGGTTACAAAGCTTTGTACTTTTTTTTTTTTTTTGAAACTGTGGGTGCCAGAAGATAGTTTCCATCATCTTATCTCAAATAGCCTTTAAGGTTCATCATTCATCAGAAATCACAACCCACACACTTCCACCAATATGGCTCTATCTACTCCTGACTTTAAATTGAATTAGTTCATTTTGTGTGATTTTGCTCTGTTATCATAATCGCATACCCGCTTTCCTCCACATTATCATACCCACAAAGACTCCCCACATCTTACCCGTTATTTCAAAGTGCTTCTAATGAAATGGGTTTTTTAAAGGCTGCACAAGTCATATAAAATCACTTTCTGTAAAAAATACTTCATTATACTGCATGATACATGAGCCAGAGGAAAAAGTTTAACAGAACAAAATATGGCACTTGGACAGCAGCTTTTATAAAGTAAACTTACAAGTCAAAAGCACCAAATAAAAGTCCATCTTAAAATGGTTCGTGTTTATAAAACTGCATTGTTTAATTTAAAACTGTGTCTTTATGAGGCACGATGATACATTCGTCTAGGTCACGCATTCCAAAGACTGAGGTTAAATGGAAATTAAAATAGGATGAGGAGGCTAAAAAGGAGAGCAACATTTCACCATCTATCCTCTATGCACATCCCCCAAAGCCCCCCCTTTGCTCTTTCTCTCCTTACCACCCTCACGGAGAGACCCCCAGCCGGTGACCCAGCAGAGCAGGTCCGGCTCCAGCTGGTGAGTAGAAGGAGGCAAGCAGGCGGGTCGAGCGTGTCCAGCCAGCAGCATGAAGGACGACCTGTCCAGCTTCAGCAGGGCCAGGTCATAGTCGTGGTTATCGTCGTCGTAGTATTGGTGAAGGTGGATCTGCAGAACTCGCGCCACTTCCTCAGTAGGGCTGCTGCGATTGAGCAGGAGTTTACCCAGGTAGACGGTCCACACCGAGGGGGAGTAGAGACTGCAGGAGGAGAATAGTGGGGTTGCTATGTGTTACAGGGGCAATATTTAAGAATTTTACTTATATATGTTGCACAAATTAAAATTACATAGCCTATCTTGTTGTTTAATATATAGTTGCAGTTTTTTAATGTTGCCAAAAGAAGATGAATTGTACATCATCCACAGGATGTTGCAGAGATAGTTTTTCATGGTCCAGCCAGAAAGACACAAGTGTATATGAATACAAATATACACATGGCTTCGAGTCAAACAGGCTGTTACACATCCTGGACAGCCAAAACACAACAGCAAGATTGGATATGAAAAAGTCTGGAGGAAAGTGCTTTATTAAATTCCATGAATAAAAAGCTTACTTGATATACTTACTTCAAAAACTGTTTTTGTTTTTAAAGTAAGTATATATAATATGTCCTAACACTTAATTCACCACTTCGTCCCCTCTCTTCCTGCACTTACCTGTCGTCATAGAAACAGTGAGCAGCGGAAACCACCCATTGGCTGGAGATTAGCGCACCCCCACAGATGTGGGTACCCCGAATCTGTAAACTGGCCTGCCATGGCCACTCCCCTTCTGAGGCATTGGTCCCCCCCACAATACGGCTGGAGAATTGCCTCAGGCCACAGTCTGAATACACACACGTGCAAATATGGATTTATCTCTTTTTTTATTATTAATAAGCATGCTAACTTTAACTTTAGGATGATTTTGAGAATCCCAGAGAGCATGAGGACATCTCAAAATTTAAAAGCACAAAGTCAAAATAGAGCCAAAAGTGAATAAAAGTGAAATTAAAAAAATATTTAAACTAGGTTTATTTTTCTTCTCACCACAATGTGTCTCATCAGAGGTATCAGGGCAGTCGGTGACAAAGTCACACTCTGGATTCGGCTTCTTCAAACAGGTTCCATCAGCACACACATAGGTCATATCTGTACACTGCACGCCTGGACACACACACACTCACATGTTTAATGCTTTGGGAAAGTTTCTAAGGTCAGAAGTTTGTCTGGGAGGAAAAATAACAACATACAGCACAAATAAAGAGCAAATGTTAAAATGAAGGTACTAAATTTCCAAAGGTTTGTGTGACAGTTTGAAATGTTTGTGGGTGTGTCAGGTCGAATGTGTTACCATTAGTACAGTTCATCTCATCCGATGCTTCAGGGCAGTCTGGGTGTTGGTCGCACACTTTGTAGTAGTCCACACACTGACTATCCTCTGAGCACTGGAACTGTGCCACACACACTGAAAAACACAAATAGACTTGTGTATCCACATACTCTGAACTAAGGTAGTGATGCTGTAACAGAGGTTCAGCATTACATAAACTGGAGCAGCAAATACAGGCTGTACCTTTCATTAACAATTTCAGTTTTCATTATGATTTTCATTCACAGCTTAATATTTTGAGATTTAAACGTCTTGGGTAAACTGGCGACCACAGTGTACCCCACCTCTAGACCAATGACAGCTTGGATCGGCTCCAGACACTGATAAGGCTAAGATGGAGTCAGTCAGATGGATTGATGGATGGATGTTAGAGGAAATGGGAGATGGAGTATGTTTTATTAAAAACCTAAAACACTGAAATAAAAGTGGATTATTTACAATCCATGCTTCATTGGCTTTGTGTGGCAGTCCAACCCATTCATGTCCTCTGTGTCAACTTCCTGTTTCAGACAAAAATGTGCAACAAATGATGCATGAATTAACTGAAAACATAAATATATATATATATATATATATATACCACAGTTCCTCTCATCAAGTCCGTTGGGACAGTCCTTGATTCCATCACAGGCAGGAACACACAGGCCATTTATAGTGCACAGAAACTGGCCTGGGCAAGCTATAAAACACAAACAACCACACGCACAAATACAATTTGTGAATCTACTCATAAACATAAGTGAAACACAATAGAAATATTACCCAACAGTTAGTTTATTCAAATTTCTTGTCCATCTCCGCTGTGTCCACAACTTACGATCTGTTAGGTTGAAGACTCTGTAGTGCAGCTGAAGGCCTGGCCCTGTGAGTGACACCTCTGATGTCATGACAACAGTGGCGGTCGTGGAGAGCAGGAGAAGGCGCTCATTGTATGGCTGCAGGCCCCTGGTACCACACAGTCTGAGGAAAGGATGGAGACACTAAAATCAAATGGAAACTCCAGGTATGTTTCACTGCAGAGACAGAAGGGAAGGCTTTGGTGGAAGCCCACAGGCTTTAGAAGTGTTGTTTAAATAATTACATAGTGCTCTTGTAAGCACTTGACTCTTGGTTTGACCAAAAGCACAAGATTGGATATAAATAGAAATGTAAGATGTCTCTAAATTGAAATAAAAAATGGCCTTATGTGAAAAGTCTGTATGGACAGGGGCTCATGCAGAATGCTGCTGCCCCCTGTTGTTTGGTATAAAATAGAATAATGTGATGATATGAACAATGGTGTTTATTATGAAACCAACTGTAAAGTCAAAAGAGTACATCATGACTTGTATGGAAAAAATTTTTTACATGCAGAGCCGCTTCCTGTCACACAAAACCACACACAGGTGTCAGTTATAAATAGGCATTACATTTAATTAATACACATTTTTTTTCTGATCTTTCTGTACTTAATTTTTACCAAAGGTGTAATGGTAAATGGATATATTGTCTATTTATTGCTACCACCTGTGTGTGGTTTGAGCAGACTGAAGAAGTAGGGTCTGACCTAAAACATCTGTGCAGATTTTTTTTTTGGTATAAATTGTGGTGGGCAGACATGTCAGTTGGTATTTATGGAAACTCTGACACCAATGTACCAGACAGATACAAATAGTTTTAAAAGGTCTGTACACAATTTTTTGGAAAGAAAGGCTATCTGAAATATGTTTTTATTTTCTGTAGAAAGAGAGGTCAGAGGCTTAGACTGATGCTTACAAAATCTTGTTAGGTTCTGTAGTCTTAGATCTATTCACACTGCAGGTTAATCAGACCACTGAAGGCCAAGTCATCTTCTCTTCTTACAGACCAGCTAGACTCTTATTGGTACAGCAGCCTACCTGCGGTTCTGAATGATCCACTGTCCCTGCGTACAGGCCTGGTTGTAGCTGGCTCTGCTCAGCTCGTAGCCCTCAAATTCCAGAGACAAGCCCATCCCCACACTGGGCATCTGACAACAAAAACAGAAACAAACATACGTTTATCATTAATACTGAGGTCTGTAAATGGTTACCAGTTTAAGAATCAATCATTCAATCACTCAAGAAGTGGAGGAAATGTGGATGAAGGAGTGTCTCACAATAAAGCTCCAGGTACAGTTGGTGTCGGGGGGATAGTAGCTGGGGAAGAAAGGTGTTCTCAGTGTCCCCTGGATCCCCGATACTTCCTTGAGATCTATGGTGGAGTTACAACCTGAGAAAGAGAAACAAGAACATAAGAAAATAATCCACAATACAAGTCCATTCTACTTTGTAGCATCGATAAATTGCATTAACAAAACATAGGACGAAAACTCAAGATAAAAGATCATCACAAATACTGTGACATCCAGGGCTTGACAGATGTGTTATTAAAAAACACAGGCTTGATACAACCTGGCTTGATCAAGTCCAAAGTGGTATTAAATAGGCTATGTTGACTAATAGGCTGTATTTTTGGCAGAACAATTAAGTCTAGTTAAACTTAAGTGGGTGTAGCTGCTAAACATGGATAAGTAGAAAGTTTTACAGCTCTGCAAGAAAAAAAAAACTCAGCTCAGCAGGTTATCTAACAAATAATGTCAGCTGGGAAAACTAATGGCAATATCTAAGTAGCCTACTGCTGTGTGACATTTTTAGCCTCTTTGGCCCTGGCTGAAATAACTGTTGGATGGATTGCTATGAAGCAGGCACTGCATGTCAAAGTGTATCTGTGAAATGATCTCAACAATCTGCTGGATAAAATTTGGTACAGAAATTCATGTTTCATGTAATGGTATTGGTGACCACCTGACTTTTCCTCTAACACCAGTGCAATGTATTTACAATTGCCATGAAATTTGCGTCGTCATTCTGAGCTGGGTGGCGTTGCATTTAGCTCAAAGCATCACTGTGCAAGTATAGCTGGCTGTAGACTTAGTCTTGTTTAGTAATCTTAACAATTTCCTCCAGCACCTTTGCACTTGACTTTGGTCTAAAAGAAGGCCTTGGCTTTCAGGTGATCTTACCCTGTCGTTCCCAGGCTTGTGCAGACAGAGAGAAGGGGTCCTTATAATTGTACAGACCCTGTTTCCAAATCACTGTCATCCACTCGCCTGAAGATAGGACACGTACGACGCGCTCATGTCTGCTGCAGCCATACACACTGGGAGGACACAGGGAAAGAGGGACAGGAGAGAGACATAGAGAGGGATATTTAGTGTAACTCGTCTTAAGTGAAGAGTTTAATGAATAAAAAAAGGTGAATATGAGTCCCTTACAAATGATGCAATGATGGACAGTGGTGAGAAAATGTGTACTTCTTCAGAAGTGGTCCAACCAATATACAACAGATGGAAAATATTGTCCCTATACGTCAGAGCAAATAAATATATCTGTCTAACTCTGTGGATGAAACTTACGATGTGATGAGGTGAGTATCAGTGGGGGTGAGGGAGTTGTACACCAACAGTCTGTCTCGACACTCTGGCAGCAGCCACTCCATGTGGAGCTCCAGCTGGGAGCCGGGTGGAGCTTGGAGGTGCCACAGGCAGGAGGAGCACTGTGTGTCTGGGCCACGGAGAGCCACCTGGCTGCTGGACACCACCTTCTGGTAGCGGTAACAGTCTTGGGGAAAAGATGCCAAAGATGAGAGTCAGAAGTTGAGCTGGTCTGTTGTGGGATTTGTGTTTGAAGTCAATTTTGCCAGATTGGTGTTGACGCTTTTATCCAAAGCGACTTACAATAAAGGGAAAGCTTGTGAGCGACTGAGACTTTCAAGGATACCCCTTTCATGAATTTGAACCTGTTTATCTGTGGAATGACCCTAACAAGTGTTTTGTTGCCCCTTTTCCAACTGTTTTGGAGCAGGTTGCATCAAATTCAGAATGAAGTCAATTTACAAAAAAAAAAAAATAAAAAAAAATAATACTATAATTAAATTATTATAGTTTACCAGTTTTAAAAATAAATATCTTATACTTCAAATTGGTTGTTTAGATTTGGGTTGTAGCTCATACAATCTTTACTTAAGCAGTAACTAAGCATTAATTCAAAGACCAACAGTTAGCATATCCTTAGCTAGTTAATGACATTATTTTGCCTGGTGTTAAGAAGACCCCCATTCAGGACCAACACATCCAATATATGGGATTCAAGATGCTATTAACAGATCATTGTTTAAGTTACCATTCTTAGTAATATAAATATCATGTGAAAAAAATGTTTTAAATGTGCCATACTAGATGATACTGTCTGTTGCATTATTTTGACTTTTAGTTGTATTCTGGAACAGCCATAAATGTATAATGTTACATGGGGAAAGCAGTTGCTTCCATGCATTCAAGCTTTCTTCAGGGAAATATATATTGCGATGCATGCTAATCATAGTCCAATCAAATTGAAGAAATAATTACAAAATAATAAATAATGAACAAGCAAATGAAAACAAAGTGTGATACCAAATGATGCTTTCAAACGTTCTATAACTTTGGAGTCGGTTTCTGTGGGGAACAGAACAAAAAGACAGAAGAGAAATTAAAGTAAAAACAAATCACTTTTTTAAGTTTTCACATACATTTCATTTCTTTCTCTCTCTCACACACACACACACACACACACACACGCTTCCCTCCCTCTGCCTCTGTCCTGCTCTCACCACTGACAGACAGCGATGGAACATGGAGGAGGTATCCATTCAAGGAGGCCACCTCATCTTCATTTGATCCTTGCATCAGGCCTTTCTTCAGGCACCCAGTGACCTTCTCCAGTGTGACCTTTTTAACATGGCTGTCTGGCACAGACATCACTATCCAGAAGTGAGCAACAACACTCCCCTCCCTGCAGTAAACAATGTAGAGACCAAAATCCACACAGCAGTTAAAGACGTATCAAAATGACAGAAGGCAAACAATAAATGATGCAAATGATTATTAACATTTATCAGGATGAAAAGAAGTTTTTCAAAGTAGTCCTCTCTCTGGCTGAAAGTTTCCAGTGTTGCACCTTCAACCACACCCAAAAGTGACGTCACAGTGTAAAGACATGCAATAGAGTACACTTCTACATCACTGCAGCAGGTTAAACTTAACACAGTCTGCAAGACAACATCAGCATATGTTAGGTTGTTCTTTAAATTCTAAATGCACTGTTCAGCATTTAGATATTTTCTGTGATTAAGCCTAACATATTTGCTATTGTTGGAAACTTGTAAAGGAACAAAAAAATGAACATTAGGTCCATGCATGTGGTTTGCTCTGAACTTGTTTGATGCTGGAAGCATTTTGCCAATCAGAAGTCAACATCCATCTCTCACCGCTCCTAAAACCAAAAGAACCAATACTCGTTCTTTTTACCCTCTCGTACGTTTTTAGGTGTCTTGTTTAGCCAATTTGGTGTCTTTTCAACCTGTGTTTTGAACTCTGCTTAAAGGTACAGTGTGCAAGATTTGGGGCCTCTATTTTCAGAATAAGGCGAACATGGAATATAATATTCATAACTATGTTTTGATGCATGTATAATCACCTGAAAATAAGAATATTTTTATGTTTGTTACTTAAAAAATATCCTTTTATATCTACAGTGGGAGAGGGTCCCCTTTCATGGAGGGCGCCATGTTGAAACACCTTATTTATACAGTAGTCCAGAACAGACAAACTAAATACTGACTCTAAACAGGGTCCTTAAAGTGTTGTTTCTCCTTTACATTAGGAAGGTGAGGGTGATGTGAGGAGATTACAATGCAGCGATTGGACCACTAAATGCAACTAAATTCTACACACTGTACCTTTAAAATAGTGAGAAAAATACTGCCGGGCAGAGGGTCCTCGGTTCTCCAATCAGATTTAAGCTCACAGCATCAAATATCACCGTGATCGGGTTATTATTGGAGTGAATGGACGACTGTAGCCTCTGCTCTGAGTGTCTCTTACCGCTGCGGACGGGTTTACATTGGAGTGTTTCATACAGATGTGGAAGGGTACCTTTTGCGTCAGTATCGCCTAGGGGCGTGACAGATCGTCGGTATTTTACGAGTTGGGAATGAATGTATGTTAAGACAATCATGCACCTATCATGTTCTCACGGGCCAGATAAAATGACGTGGCGGGCCTTGAGTTTGACACATGTGGCTTAAGGTATGCTCCATGTGTATGGATATGGTCTCTTTGGAGCGCCATAAAGTTAAGACTGTTGCAGATTTTACTTGAAAAGGAATCACGATCCACGTACCCAAAGGCGAACGCAGTGGTGTAGTTGAAGTATCGATGAAGACTTGAACCCTTCATTATCTTCTCTACCTGAAGGACAGAGAAAGACAATATACCTGCATTTAATCCAGCATGTCAGTTATATTCTTTTTTGTCAGGTAGTTTAAAATGCATTGTGAAAATGATATGGAAAAATAGGAAACTAGAAGCCGTCTGGGTCCCTTTGGATGTGAACCAAGTTTCTCTATTGTACACCAGTATCAAAGGGAATTAATGGTCCCTGCTCACCAGGTTCTGTACTCCTTTGGCCTCCTTCTTGAATGCAGGGCTGCTGTGAGAGGACAGATCAGCAGAGAAGTTCCTGTTGAGGATTGTCAGGTAGGCTGTGTACTGCTGCTGGACACGATTCTCCAACACCCAAACCCTGTGCTCTGTTACAGAGGACAGTATGAAGAACAACACAGGATAAATTATCAGGACTGAGTAGCCTTGCTGCAGCTCTGCACAGCAATGATTTGAGCTTGAACATGTTCACAATGGCAATACTAATGCACTGATGTTCAGCAGGTATGTTTACCATGGTTACTATTTTAGTTCAGTTTGTTAGCATGCTAACATTTGCTAATTAGCAATTAAAACAAAATACAGCTCAAGATGATGGGATTATTTATTTTTTAAGCAATTTAGCCATGAACCAAAGTATTGACCAAAATAATATTTTGGCTAAGATAGAAAGGGTCTCTTAACTTATTACATTTCAAGGGATACATAAATGTCTGAACCAAATTTCATCGAAATTCATCCAATAGGTTTTTGAGGCAGGGGATCATCAAAGCCAGTAGGATTCATCCTCTGGGTAACACGAATGTCTGTACACAATTTCATGGTAATTAATAATTCTTCCTTACCCAGGAAGTACCAGGCCAGTATGGCTCCTGTGACTGTGAGGATAATGATCAGGGAGGCTAGGAAACACTTGCAGGACCGAGTCTTCTTGGTGGGTGGAGCCACAGCTTGTCCCCCAGCTTCTAACTTTGTAGAACAGACAAAACTTTAACCTTCTTTTGGGTTAAAAATATAAAACCAGCCATATAGAGCATTTCATGTAGTTTCTGAGTAAGGGCACATTGGGGTTTAAGAGGTGTTTTCCCAGTAGATTATGTTTAGCCACAGGGCTGTTATTGTTTTTCAGTTTCTCTCCCCAGGTGAAATCTATCCTTAAACAACAACATGATCAAAACAGCCAACATAACCATTACATTTTAGGAATTCAAAATTATTCCTTTAACATTTCTCATTGTCCACAGCTAAACAGCTATTGTTTAGTTGCAGAACTTTCTTATTCCCATTAGTTATATATTGATCTCTTATTATATTATTGATTTCTCCCTATATTATTTCCAAATGACATAACCTATGAATTGCTGCTACTGTGATGATCCAGGAATCAGTATTAGCAAAAAAAACAAAACAAAACAAAAATATTCTTCAATCTTTTAAGAAAATATATTTTTTAAAAGCATTGCTTTTCTGACAAACTACAACAATCTTCCATAAATGATGATGATGATGTATTTTTGCTGCTATGTGGGAAAGGTTTCTAACCGTGCAAAGGCAACTGGAGTCGCAA
This sequence comes from Sciaenops ocellatus, assembly GCA_033000465.1. Taxonomy (NCBI): domain Eukaryota; kingdom Metazoa; phylum Chordata; class Actinopteri; family Sciaenidae; genus Sciaenops; species Sciaenops ocellatus. Next base: position 19,637,247 of record CP136867.1, read on the forward strand.
GATCACAAAATCATGATATCACACGAGAATCCATCTTGCCAGGTTTCAAGATATGGGCTTATGTCCAAACACGGTGGTTACGGACCAGTCAGTGTCCAAATAGGAACTACTGGCAGCTACAGCATGAGCTATGGGCGTGGTTTAAAGCCATGGTTCTTGTGACAACGTGGACACAGTTCTTAATAACAACAGCTGCTAAAGAGGTTAACATATATGCTGCTAGCATCGGTTAAGTCTTAGAGTATTAGAGAGCAAGTCTTTAGTTCACCCAATCCCCTACTTATATCAATTTTATCTACTTTTAGTGTCCCAATATGGCCTAAATGCTGTTTCAGATATTTCCCGGCATAACTGGAGCATGATAATGACTAGATATTTATCATATGCAAATAATCACCATTGAGAAAACTTAGTTTTCTTTACTCTTACTCAGCTGGTTCACCACAGATTTTGCATTACACAGATTAAACTAGGACACATCAAAATTGTTGTGGAGAAATTGCTGAAATCAATGGTCAATGGTGAGGTCAGGAGGGAAGAAAGTGTTCAGGAGCCTCTGATGTCTTATGCTGTAATATTTATAGAAGCTTGATCAAGGAGAATCAGAGACATTTTCACATACAATAGTATGCATATGAGTTGGTCTCATATGCATACTATTGTATGCATACTATGGGTTCAGGAGTTCCTCAAAGCGTTCCTTCCACCACCCAACAATATCCCCAGTCGGAGTCAATAGTTCTCCACCCCTGATATACCCAGCCTGGGCCAAGCCCTGCTTCCCCTTCCTGAGTCGTTGGATGGTTTGCCAGAATTTTCTTGAGGCAGACCAAAAGTCCTTCTCTATGGCTTCCCTGAACTCCTCCAACACCTGGGTTTTTGCCTCTGCGACTACTGAAGTCGCAGCCCTTCTAGCCGCCAGGTACCGCTCCTGCTACCTCAGGAGAGCCCTGGGCCAACCAAGGCCAAAAAGCCTCCTTTTCAGCTTGACGGCCTTCTTCACTGCCGGTGTCCACCAGCAGGTTCTTAGGTTGCCGCCACAACCAGCACCGGTGACCTTCTGACCACAACTCCTAGCAGACGCATCAACAATGGAAGTTTTGAACATGGTCCAATAAGGATTCCACCAGGATGCACGAAAAGTGACTAACCACCAGGTGGTGATCAGTTGACAGCTCTGCTCCTCTCTTTACCCGTGTGTCCAAGACATATGGGTGCAGATGTGATGACACGTCCACAAAGTCGATCATGGACCTGCACAGACTTTTTTATTCCGATCATTTTTCTTCCCTGTCAAAATTTGGTGACATTACCCACAATGCAACTCACTCTACACAGGTCTAATACATCCACCGCTTTCTAACTCCACACCCCCAATTGTTTTTAAACTTGTGGTCTTCTGTCCCAACATGTCGAGTGATAGCACTTGAGGTAATCTATCATGTTTTGTGCAGCTAATTCTGGAGCCATAAAAGGCTTTAGAGGCTACAACATTTTTCACATGTGCAGGTCCCTAAAACCTGTAAATAGACTAATAAAAATTGGTGGAGTTCCCCTTTAAGGCTGTTCTTACATTGTGTATGGTAAGCTAATTTAAAATAGATTACACCGCTCATCCACAACACACGACAGTAAGTAGTTTTAAGTGCAAAAAACCAGGCAGCTACTTTTCAGCTGCACCTATAAGCCTTTTAGACAGATACAGTATCATGTTTTTGGATATTATTCCTGCATCTGTGTGAGCCCAAAGCCATATGAAAGCAACTTCTCCCTGTGGAGGATTCACTTCACAGCAGCATTCAAAACCAAAACAAAAACCTCCATGTCCCTATTTTGAGAAAGGTCTACTACTTTACTCTAACAACCACACAGGTTTGATGTACATTAATCTGAACATACTGAGTGATAAATATCAGACTACACATGTAGCTATTTTAGTATTACTGACCCCATCATTCAGAGAAGAAGGATTGACCCCCTGGTCACATGAAATTGACTTCTTAGAGCCGTGCCCGAGCGCCATTGCATCACTCCTCGTCCTTTGTTTCTTGAGTAATCATCTCATTGTTTATGGCACTGATGATCGATGTCTGTTTCCAATTTAACAGATATTATTTAGCACAACTGGACATGTTGCTCCGACAGAAAGTGAGCGTCCCTGTCTGTTTGTAAGTCCAAAGGTAAAAAAAAAAAAAAAGTCAATCAATATTTCCCAAAGCTCGTTTGGATCTGCACATGGCTTAGAGATAGGATGAGTTATCCTAGTGCTATGGATGGCTGTGGAATAAAGACAAAATTCAAATCCACAAAGTCATAACTCATTGCTTGATCATGTAGAGCACTTTCTCATTTGGATGGAGGAGCAGTGAGTCAGATAGGTACAGGGACGCTGATGTTACGAATCATCATTACCTAGCAACAACGATGCTCCCAGTCAACTCCCCTGGACTAGTAAATCTGATGGGAATGAAGCAGAGTCAGGCTATTTATGTGCTCAACTCATTTCCCAGAGTTCATTTCACTTTCCATGCAAACAAGAAATCCCAATGGGCCATACAGTGCACGAGAGAATACCTGAGGTTGAGGTAGATGTGTGTAGTAAAAGACTGCACAAAAGATTTATTATTTACTGAGTTTTTATTTTAAAAACGGAAGTTGTGAGCAGGTAATTTGTGTTTATCTGTCAGCTGGATTCAACCTCTCTGAGTATCTTTATCTGTCACATTGAACAAAGTTGGATGTTTCAGCTTTCAGGGAGGATATTATGTTATGACACTTATTACCTGTGCCCCAAAATACTCTTAATACTTAATTCATCAAAACAAGTCAAATAAACAAGTGAAAACAAATGAGTGATGGTGGTTTAGTTTCGGTGGAAACTTTTGTCTTTTTAGAAATGTAGTTTATTTAAAATAATAATAATAATAATAAAATAACATTATTAAAAATAAAAAAATAACAGCAAGTCTTTTGACTTTACAGAGGTCAACAATGTATACATTTAAATTCAGTTGCCTTGAATATAGCTGCCACAAAAATATGTCAGTATAGTTTATGTTTTACAGGTGACTGATGCCATTAAACTTTAACAATCTTTGACCAAAAGGTGGTGGTAGAGACAAATGTTTCAATCAGTGCATTGTTTACATGTCTGATTACACCAGAGGAAAGCACACACGAGCCATGAGAACAATATCTATATTCTACTCAGATTTGTAACTCACATTTTACCTTTCTATGTCCAGATATCTGCATGTACACATTCATATTAAAGAAGTAAAAAATGTCTCAAAAGCTTGTACTGAAATAGCTGATCAACAGGATATTTAGTACCACTGTCAACAGTGTATAAAATATAATATAAAAACTCTACAAGCTAAACACAGTTACATATTAAATATACATATTTTTTTCCCTAATGTTTCAATAAACTTAAAAAACAAAACATAATTGGAATTTGGAGAAACACAACTAGCTTCTTGCATTTCAGAAACTGACTACACAGGTAAATGTTACATGTCATACATCAAAGAGGATAAATACTTCACATAAATATTCATTCTAAAACAGGGTAGAAAAAATAAAAGAGTTAAACATTATATTAATCCAAAATGTCAATATGATGTTACACTGAGAACAAATGTGAGAACATACAAATGCTTTAACTGACTCTAGGTGTCAGGCTGTTATGGATCCTGTTATGGATTATGGACACATGCTACAAACTATACCTTACAGGTTTTACTGCAAGGCCTATTCAAGTGATTTATGCCTGCTTTTAGCTCTGATCCTGTCTTACTGGCATGTATCCATCACCAGAGGGCTCCACTGACTTGGTAGTTGACATTAGAGCAGTCCTCTCCAATACTGGCAGAGGTGCCAGAGCTGAATTTAAACTTGTCCCAGAGAAGTTCAAAGGAGGAAACAGGAGACTAGTGGATTCTGTGGACTTATCAACATCCTCCAGGCTCTCCTCCTGACTAACCTGCTCCTCACCCCCACTACTAATGCATGAATCCAGGCTAGGGAGCTCGGAGCTGTCGACCTCCAGCTTCTGGACTCGTTCATAATCTGAACAAACCTGAATGGACCCTTTGTCAAAACTACCTCTATTGCCTCCAAACAACTTCTGAAAATCTTTTCCATTCCTTCCCTCCCGCTCCTCCTTGCCTTCAGGACCATCATCATGGCAATCGGTCAAATTGATGCTATCTGGCTCCAGGCTTTCTTGACTGACCTCTTCACCACTGCACACGCCTGAATCTAGACTTTGGAGTCTGAAACGTTCAATCTGGGGCTTCTCAACCTTCTCATAGTCTGAAATTACTGGCAAAGGCTCACTGTTGTTGCTGCCATTAGAAAGCAACTGGAGGATTTCAACTTCTTTCCCTCTTACCTCAACCCTATCCTGTTCTGCAGTTTTACCTTCAGCTTGGCTACCAACCGGTCCATAGGGTGTATCAGCACCACAGGGCTCCAGGTTCCCTGCAGTGAGTGAGGAGATAGGAGGTGGAGGAGACAGCTCAGAGTAACTGGGGTTGGAGAAGCTGGAATTGTTCGACTCATAGCTGCTTTCCCTTCTCATCTTCTCTAGCAGTGCTACCTCCAGCCCCCTGGGTGTTACAGAATCCACAGTGGAGGTTACCTCCACAGAGACGATATCCACCGGTTTCAAGAAGGAATGAAAGGATTCTTTGGTGAAGTGAGGACTCAGCCAGTTCTGGAGAAGAAAAGATATAGAAGCAAGAGAAGGAAGGGTTAAAACTACAGAAGACTATAAATTTATAAAGCTGCATAAAACTGCCGGTCAACCCAGTGTTTAAAGTTTAAGTCTCTGTTCCTATAGTGACATAGGTTTAATCTTTGATCATAAAGGTCATACGTCCTTTGACTAATGAGTCATGTTTTTCTGTCTGGTTTCACATCCTACATGCATTGTACATCCTACTGTTTTGTGTCGTGTTCTTCAGCCCTTTTTAGTATGCATTATTATCTTTACAGCTACACTAATTAATGTTTTTATATTAAATGAATCAAATTAATGTGGCCTGGTGTGCTGGTAGCTATGAACCCACAGAGATTTATCCCCCAACTCTGCAGTTTTATTAGCTTTATGGACCCTTTTAACATCTTTTAGCCAATGGTTTTTGGTTTTCTGGCTTGAAAATCATGGTTCAGTCTCACTGAGATTGTCTTGTTTCCAGCTATAGAAGGACAGAAAAAAGTTCAGATAAATCCACTGTATTCTAACTGCCCTCCAACTGAAGAAAGTCAAACATCTAGCACCTGAAGAGCCAGATACTTTTGTTGATGGATACAACAGAAGTAAAAGAAGGATGAATATTGGTCTTGGATTGAATATGCATGTGGTGAATGAGCCACTACTCCATACAAGTGATAATGGTGTCTTGTGTCTATAGTGTAAATTAAATATTCTGCTAATGTGCTCACCATAGTAATGTATCATTGTTGCGTTTACAGTTTGTTCTGCTGCCCCCAGGTGGCTAAAAATGACAACTAATGGAGCTTTAATGTTATCTGGTTTTCTAAAATACTGTTTTTACATGGTATGAAACATTTTTCAAGAAAGCAAATATTGCAAAACTGAAAAATAAATGTTCCCACTGTAAATCAAGCCTGTGTTTTCAGTAGGATTAGCAGCACACCCTGATTTAAACAAGTTTTGAACACAAAGAATAGGAAGATTTAATAAACTCACCTGGAAATTTACATCCCGCAAAAATGACTTTTCAGGATTCGGTAGAGGAGGACCTTTGATTCTCTTTACTATGTAAACCCTAAAAGACAGAATGACATAATCTTAAAGAAAAACGTACACCTCTGGAGCAAAAAACATCAGAATTTAAAATATTCTTGCATCGCAAATGATACAAATGTCTTGGAAAAGTACTTGGTGTGGTTGTGTCTGCTTACCAGGTGGTTTTGTTGGTCTTAAAGAGTATAAGGAACAAGGCAAATGCTGCCACGCACCCCACAGTGACCAAAACACCCTGAGCAACATCTGCCAAACACAGGACAGAGCATGTCACATTAGCTATAAGATGCTGTATTTATACCTCTGTAAAGAACAAATCTCGTGTTGTGTTAATTTCGATTACCCCACAATGACATTTTAAACAATTAGTTACCCAGATCTACAGCACAGAGTATGCTCTGCACACTAAAGATACTTCAAGAGAAGTATGACAAGTATTAGTTTTCAAAAGAGAAATGTTAGTGTGTGTTCTAAGGGCATAAAAAACACATTAGACTGAACATAAAACATAGAACATGCAATCCACAAGAGACTAAGAATTTGACCTATTTGCCCAAATAATATTGTAGCATCAGGTATGGCCTGTTTTTTACTGATAACATGAGATACATAAAACTGTGAAAATAAACACAAGGTGATTAAGGATATTTCCCTTTAATGTTTTGTATCCAAGTTTCCCTCCCAGGAACAAAGTCATTCATAAGATCTTGCTTTCCACTCACTGTATTTGTTAAACTAAACCAATTAGCTTTGTTTATATTTTGCCACCTTTACCTGATGGTGGTGGTGTTGGTTTTACTCTTCCAATGGGTGACACCCATGATGCAGTGCGGCTCCAGTCACTCCAGATTGACAAAAAGGAACTGCCCTGAGCGGTCTTCACTCGAATGCGTGCCTCATACATCTCGTCTTGTATCAGCAGATCTGGGTCTAGCTCCACTCTGCAGCTCTTTTCACATTGTGTTTCTTTTTTGTTTTCTTCCTGACGAGAAAGAAACAAATGTGTGGATGTAATGAACTGATTCTCATGTCCGTACGTTTACTTTTGCTTGGATTTCTTACAACTATAAGACATGAATCATTTCTACAAAACATTTAATATTCACTCTCGAGATTTCTCCAACACTTACACCTATATCTAACATACACACTCATTTATTCGTTCACATACTAACATAGACACCAAATATATACACACACTCCATGGCTGATCCTTTTGTTTCCACTGCAGTTGGGAGCGGAAAAGTTTTATTCTTGACTTGGCAACTTGAAGAACCCAAGAAACGGTGGTAAAGTTGACATCTGGTTTTGACGGAGGATTCAGCTTTACTGTAATAACACACACACACACACACACACACATACATAGTTTTAGATCATCATGAGTAGCTCACAAGGAAAGTCACATGGAGGTGATATATTATTCATCATACTTACTGTGACAAACTGGTCTGTAGGAAATGCTTAAACTTTGCTTCATAGTGTCACAGTTCAGATTAATCTTCATCTCATGGAAGCTCTGAAACTGAGAATATTTTGAAGAAAAGAATATTGCTCTTAGAAAACAACAATGAACAATACACAGCACTTCATTAAATAAGGTTATTCAAAGGTGTTAAATACTAAAAGGATAGTTCAATGTTTGGGGGACTACACTTCCACTACCATACTCTTTTTTTCTCTTTTTTGTTTTTGTTTTGCTGTGTTACAGAAGGGACATTGTCAGTGTAAATAACCCTTTTCAGACTCACAATCGAATAGTATTTGAAGACCATGGTGCATTTCTTTAGCCTTGGTCTGGAGACGTCGACAGGCTCCATTTTACAGGAACTGTTGTAGTATGTATGTTTAGATGTCCTGTTAAAAAAAAAAAAAAAAAAGTATTTCATGTTGATTTTGCTGCACTCATAATTATATTTCGGTACATAGTGACTGTGTGTTTGCATTTCCTCTCAGGATGTATCTGCTCAGTTTTTATTTTCGTAACTGCTGTACTTACTTCGGATCCACCCTTTCACCTTGAATTGTGCACACACTGTCTGGATGCTCAGACTCATATGTGCAAGTGATGGTATAATTGTAGTCATTGTAGCAGATGAGATCTGTGTGAAATAATGGAGATGAGATCAAATGAAAAGCTTTTTGTTAGTCCTGTATGCTCTTGAAATCAATTATGTTTGAAAATTTTAAAATAAAAGTCAATTTTTCAAAAACTCACTTTCATCTGAGAGGCTGGGGCATTCCTGTGTGTTGATGGTGCAGACAAGAGTCAGAGCGAGGAGGAGAAACAGAAGAGAGGTTTTCTTATTTCTCTCCATTTGTCATGTCATCAGTCTTCTTTTTGGGAGATCTCAAGCTTCAAAGCTGGATGACTCAAAGAGGTGGAGGACTGATGGATTGTTCTTGCTTCAGGGTGTACCTCACAGCTTCCACCTTCATCTCATCCTGTACAGATGAAAAGATACAACTGCTGACAAGTAGCAGAGGCATAGACTGACATAGACTGTTTGTTCCTCAGCTTTATTTTGTAGTGTTTCCACCAATCCATTTTCCATTCCACTTATCCTTGTTTTGTATCCTGCAATGCATTAATTTCAACCTTTTGTCTGAAAGATTGAAAACAGCGCCCCCCTTGCTGGGATCCAGAGTCCTGCTCAACAGCAACAACTTAAAGCTGCTATGTTTAGATTTAAAGAAACCAGGATGAAAAGCAGTGTTTTTGCTGCCTCTCTGGTTAAATATTTCAAACTAGTTTAACCTCTGACCACACCAGCATTACCAATTGTTGCAAGGTGTTAAGTTAAACCACTGGGTTTCGAGTCTGTTTTTAAGTTGTTCTGTAAACACAAATGTTTATTCTTGACTGTACTTTTTTGTACGTGTACCATAATAATCAAACTCCACAATGGAAATATAATTTGGACATTTTGCGTTGTTCTTGACACCTTTGTAGTTGTGTGTGACAGCAGGTGATGAATAATCTTGCTGTTAATAATAATGGGTATATAGAGCTTTGCAAACCAAATGTCTGTGAACTGAACAAACTTTGGCAGAAGTATTTTTATCATACCAGTGTCTCATAAAAAAAGCAAAAGACCCCAAATTAAAACAGAGGAGCAGCCTGCCTGCTCAGGTATCACATCCTCCCTTGCCATCTAATAGTAAATGATATGCTAGCTCTGTTAGACATTTACATGCTTAATCTTAAAAACAGGCATTAAATATGAACTTACCTATTAGTGAAGCTGCCCAGTATCTGCTTCAATGCGCTGCTATTACTCTGTCTGACCTGTGGAAGAACATCAGACAAGTTTTCATGTAGTGGCAAACCGCTACCTCATAATGACGAAAAACAGAAGATAACGTCTATACTCTCCGAAGGTCACTACTAAGAAATGTAATCACAACTCAAGATCAGTCCTATAAGTCCTATCTCAGTCTGAATCCACCCACTCTCCTAACTCAAAGTGTAAAAGGTGTAAAAAAAAAAAAAAAAAGGTCAAAAAAGTCAAAAGTGGTTTTCACACTTCGAGCATTTCCCTCTTGAATTTTCCCTTAACTGATAAACAAGTGCATATTCTAATAGCAATGCCTGCTGTGAAGCTGATATAATTAGAAAAACTAAAGACTAAAAATCCACAATATGATCCTTATACAGGTGGATACTGGCTACTTGATGTTACAGTTTTTGACCCTTTACCATCCTTTACTTCCCTGCAACCTGTTCCCACTTTTATGTATTTACACACACGCACAAAAGCACGGTATGGTGTTTAATATTTCAAAATGAATGCATGTTTCTTTCCCACGTTTGCCCTTTGTGGCAAACATTCAATTGATACATGTTGATCTGTGAACTGCTTTTAACCACACTGACATTTAAACTCTGTCAAAAACAGGATGAAAAATAGAAATGCATGTGTGTGTGTGTGTGTGTGTGTGTATGTATCTCAGGTATCATTTGTGGTATGTGGTTATTACAGCCCACTGCAAACGTCCCACAAACACCCACAGCCCCAAATACAAAAACTACTTTCACTCTGCACAATAACATCACAATATCTTCTTAAGGACTTGCAGTGCACGCACATGCACACACAGACATATAGACCACCCCAAAAAAGTTAGGGATATTCGACTTTCAGATGAAATTTCAGAGTGCACCGAAAATGCACTTTAACCTTAACAGGTGAAATTAATTTGACCTTCTCTAAACTTTTGAATGCAAATGTCCAACTGTTCAATGTTTCAGTACTTATTGCATAACAACCTGCTATCCTCTAACAAGGTGATTAACAGCAAAAATCAAAGTCTAGTCTAGTTAAATGCCCTACATTCATGATATAATATCACTGTAACATGAACTTTTTACATTTTCGAATGCTGAATATCCCAACCTTTTTGTGAGTAGTGTATATGTGTATGCACTGTTGTCTGTAAAGTTGTAATAATTTTGTTTTCAGACACAATTCATATTCTATTCCTATTTATGTGCATCAGCTTAATTGTGGTTTAATTTTCACTTTGATATGTTTGGAAGATATTGATAAATATATATACACACACATATATATATATATATATACACACACATATATAAACGGAAAAAGAAAATGTGTATATATATATATATATATATATATATACATTTTCTTTTTCCGTTTCTATGCATTAGGGGAAGGCTCCAGTTCTCGGCCACCAGTTTACGCACTTTGATAAAGGTCAGAGTGTGTTTTCTAAGAACCCAAGTGTTCCATTTCACAGGTGCACTTCCTGCTAAAAACACTTCCTGTTCTTAAAACAGCAATAATCTGATTTCAGGTCATTTTCTCAGCAATCGTAATCATTAATTTATTGTCAATGAGGGAGTCAAAAGGCTGAAGTGTTACTTCTGTCTTATAAGAGATATAGAATTGCACCAGTAATCAGGAAGTTAGCACTTTTTATTGCTATTTCTGACAGGTGAGAAAGGGGAAGCTTAGCAAACTACAGTTGTAGTTGTTGTAGCTGCCACTTTGAAGGGTCATAAGGTTTAAACCTAGTGTCAGTCACAAATCGGTACTTTCTATAAAGATAAAGTCCATCTGTATCTAGTCCTTCCTATTTTATGGTTCTGAATGCTGAAGCTGATATGGAAATAATTGAAATATTCCTTAATGAGTGCTTGAGATGGCAAAATGGAACATTTTGGCCTAATTGTACAGAAAAAAGAAACGTCATCACTGAAATACTACATAGGTAACTGCAATATGGCCATGTGCTATGTATGGAGGCAGAGCAAATCCCATAGGCTGCATTTACACGGATACTGTCAGACAAGCAAGGCAAAATAATAGAATAAGATAAAAGATAAAGATAAAAATAAGCTAATGAAGGAAGTGGCTTGTTTTGTCTGTTTACATTTTTTTCTGTTGCCCATGTTCAAATTATCTATAAGACTGTAATCCAGTACACTTCAGTGCAGTCAGCCTACGTGTTATGGAATTTTCTATCCTTTGGGTAGACAGGGCAGCGCATGGGCCTTGGGGTCATAGACGGTGACGGCACTAAGCCAGATCAGAGAAGACGCTCTCTCTTTGGCATGTAAGGCCATTGTTTGGAGTGCAGGAGGAGTGTAGTGCCAGCCTCTCTCAAAGTTGCCTGGTGACCAGGGTCGAAGAAACTGAATGTTGGCCTCCCAGACATAATAGATAGCTAACTGTTGACGTTCCATTAACATGAACAGACAACAGTGTCTCCAGACTAGAATGTGTTGAAGGTGAACACTAACATGATTAAATGCATCCCCTTTGACTATTTTGGGCATATAGTATTTGTGGCGCATCTGTATGGGTTTAAAGTCTGACCACCAGCATGAGTTGGGCAGAATAGAGACCGGCTCATATGCATACGAATGTATGTGAAAATGTCTCTGATTCTCCTCGATCAAGCTTCAATAAATATTACAGCATAAGACATCAGAGGCTCCTGAACGCTTTCTTCCCTCCTGACCTGGTGCCATTGACTTTCAGCAATTTCTCCTCAACACTATGGAAGCATGGTTTTCACTCTGACTTATCGATTAAGCTCTAATTATGTGTAATATGATCATGGTAATCACAACAAAATAGGCTACTAGGATGTATTACACCTGTAAAGATAGAAATCAGACTACTGAAACAACGCAAATGTCTCTAATGAGTGAAAACAACTTGGCTGAATTCAAATCATAATTCAGTTTTTAGTCAGTTTAACTGAAAGTTAGGTCCGTTTCAGTTGATACCTGATTAGCATCAAGTATTATAGTATTGTTGCTACTGCGGTACAGCAGCAGATCATAGGGTGTAAGGCTTTGTCTGAGGTTTCAGAAATTAGTATTTTCCACAGTAACGGCATGATGTGAAATCCCTGTCTGTGTAACTGTGTCTAGTGTGAAAACTGATGGCAAATAGTGGCTAGCTATAGCCTTTATATCAAAAACATGCAATCTTTGCATTTCAGAACGAAATTAAACAGAAAATAGAGCCCAATCCAACTTCCAACTCAGTCAGCTGACTGGGACCATTCAGACTTTTAGTTGCTCTAAGTGCATGAAACCACTTTCAGCGGCAATGAAAGGAATGATAGAAATAGAGTTAACATTTCCATTGGTTTCCACCACTGGGGGCCGCTGTTGGTGAGTAAAGGGATGAAGTTTGATGCTCAACTCCCAACATGTTTTTAGTCTAGTAAACAGCTGTTAATGTTAAGGTTAGTGATAGCTTACAAAGGTAGCTAACAGTATACCGGCTGTGTTCATATGTTTTTGCCAAGTTAGTTATAGTATAGATAGTTTGCTGAAAGAAAGATCTATGGAAGAGATTTGCATATCATTGTTTCTTTCGATAGGGATGGACACATCGTCTTTTGGGCATACAGTAAGCTCCTCCTAAGTTTGTTTTGAATATGAATTTGACAGGTGATCAATTCTTAGCTGCTTTAAAGTTCCTATGACAGAAAAGCAGAGTGCTATTTGCTTTTGCATATTTTTATGTGCTTCCTGCAGATAGATAGGATGGTCTTCTTCCGGATTATTGATTGCGAGTGTGCGTCTATGAGCAAACATCAGCGTCTACTATCCAATGAACAGAGACAAACCTGGGGCTGAACAGAAACTCTGAAACAAATGGTGGTCTGTTTGACTGGGAATACAGTAGCCTACCAAGGTGTGTCGCTTGCTGGGTTTGACTCCAGGCATCCCAGGGCTGAGTCATTTAGGGTAGTTGCATAGCTGACCAAGCTAATTACAGTTATTGGTTTGCTACTTAGCCCTCAGAATCACTCTAGCAGTGTCATAAGCGAGGAAATATTTAATTGGACACCAAATTAGTATTGGGCTGTTTTTCAGGTAGGCATGGTTTGTAAACTCTCTATTATGATTGGAATCATGACAAGCTGTGTTCAGTATAGTGTACTTGCCCAGTGTCATAATATATTGATGAATTCAGCCAAGATTATCTTCTGCTTGGTAAAGGTATCAAGTCTATAAAGTCACAACACTTTATAATAAAGTCCAGTGTCCTGCCCTCTCTGATTGCGTCATATTAAGACTGATGTCATGAGATTAATGGCATGATGTCATGCTGTATAGTCCACAAACTTCCCCAGCTGACGGTAATTATCGTGCTTTTCCCAACTGAACCAATTTGACTGACCCAGGCACAGTCAGCCACATTTTGTGATCAACAGCTGATAATGGGAAAGGCCTCAGTGGGGAAGAAGCACTTTGAATCACACTCGCAACACAACTATCAACTGTCTAGTCTTACTTTGTCAGCCACTATCTACTTCGCAGTCTACAACTTTCTAACCTCTTTCACCAAGATAAGTTTTCATTTACATCGTCTTCTTCTGACATTTGGACTTCCCCTAACCTGCTCCAACAGAAATTAAAGAGCTGACACTCTCTCTTTCCTCTCTTTTTTTCTTTGCTCTCTCTGTTTCACATAGACGAAGCACTGAAAAAACCACAAACTACACACAGAGAAAAGATGCAAAAATAACCACTTCCTAACCCCCTTCTCTTCCAAGAAAGCTACTGCTGTTTCCAAAAAGAAATAGAAAAACTCATTCACTACCCTACAAGTATACTCTTCCTTTCTTGCCGTATACTGATACTGGTGCAAAGCCAGGAAGAAAATAAGTCTCATCCTAGCACTTGCATTATTACTGACTATTGAGGTGACTAGTTTCACATTACATACAAACATTTCCACTTACTCAAATCAATTCAAATTTCAGTGTGTTTAAGAACATGTATAACAATGATGACATGTAGTTGGAGGCTCCTCATGAAGTTAGTGGTACCACTAGAATCAGCTGGTGTTTACTGTAAGTTCTAGACTGAAGCTAAACCACAGTCAAACAATGCCTGCGGGATCATCTGTTTGCATCAGAAACAGAGGACACTCACTATGTGGGATGAACCCAAGTAATATCGATATGTGGACAAGATGTCTAAAAACACCAGTAGTCGAGATTGTCCTAATGACAGCAGTGCCCCAAAAACCCAGCAAATCACTTATGTTAACCCAAACCATGAGATTTTCCTAATACTAGCCCTTCCAGTAGATAAAGTGCGATAAAGTGTCTTCTGTTGCTAACCCTAACCATGACAAAGCTCCTAGATATACTCATATATTCACAATATATTCTCACTGACATCATCACCTGTGTGTCTTTTAGAAATAAATGATTAAATAGTCACCTGTGTGTTTTATTATATAGGGGCAATAGTTGTACTCACATAATTAAACAAATCTTAGGCAGAATTTGTAACTGCTTCACCATATATGCATGACGGTTTTCTGCACATTAGTGCCCCACCAGTGGTGCCCCTTTTTTTCACCCCTGCCCCTCAAAACGCCTGAATGAGACACTGACCTGAAGCAATGCAGCCACCTGCATTGTACAGGGTTGTTGTCAGTGTAAAAGCCCACTCAGCTGTTGACAGGTAAGTTAGCTGAGGTTACATGCAGGTTATTATTACCTTGGCAGGTAAACAAGAAAGGAGAGGTACAATAAGCGTTTCGTATTTCTTTAAGTTGTCAATATACTCTACCTGCTTTCAAGAGAAAAGGTGAGATATGTTGCCCGGACGTAGAGTCTGGCAGCAGACAACACTGCAGGATGGCAATAGTTTTACATTGTCGTGTGAGAGGACCACAATAAAATATGCAACCCAGCACATGTAGCACAGTGAAATATAGAATATACACAACACACAGGGCAAAAAAGAAAAGGCAATTGTTGACTTGGTTATAAAGCTATAACTGGAAGAGTGTGGGAGTGTGGTGGTGGGAGAAATTAACATGACAATGTTGACATGGCAACAGCAGCATGTAGCATGTAGGAGGAGGCAGCATGGCTGATCATCAAGTGTGTGGGCTTGTCAAGTTATTTATTCAACATTTACTGGATTGATTGCCACAAATGTTGGTAAACCGCTTCATGGCTTGGGCAATGTGGTTCATTCATGATCCCAGAGAATAAAATGTGCCTCCAGTGCCAGCATCAGGAGAAAATGTCAATGTATCCAATGCTTTATCAGCATGTTAGCATGAGCATTTAGCTCAATGCGCAGCCTCACAGTCCCACTAGGAATCAGTAGCCCATCACTATTAAAAGATGTGTCACAATCCACAGGATTCAGCATTGTGAATTGGACAAACAAAGCAGGTCCCAAACATACAGTCTTGTATATTAGGCAAAGGTACATACTGATATGGCCCAATTTTATACTTAACCACCTTTATTTATCAGTATTTTTGAAACATTAGATTGTATTTGACTAACAAATTGCCCCAATGACATACTTGACTATACACCGAAGATGACAGGCGATTGAAACCTCAAAAAAGAGGACCTTGAGTTCAAATGATCTTGTCAGACTTCACTGAAATATCTTTACACAAGTCTCAAGACTTGTGTAAAGATAGTGTCTCACTTTCAGAGAAAATAATGACTTTTAAATATTCGCAGAAAAGTCTTGTTGCGTGTCATCATGACATGTGCTTTCATCATCATTACCACACACACAAACTATCAACCATCGGCAATAATAGCAATATTACACTCTGTCTTTCATCCACTCATAATTCCGCTAAAGCACAATTTCCTGTCACAGACTCATTCATGACAGAAAAGGAAGCGTAATCTATCCAAAAATCGCTCTGACCCAAGTTAATTCTAACAAGAACTTACCTGTCTAGTGTCTTTCTGTGGAGCTCTCTTCCCTGTATGTTACTGTCATGGTGCTCATTCAAAATGTTTGTTCCTCTTTAAAAACTATACTATCTGGTCTAAAGTTTTAATGTGACGTATTGGAAAGAAAAAAAAAAACGCTGTGTGGTTGGTGTGGTTTCACTGACGGTGTTATCTGGGTGAGCTATCCAAGTTTCAAGAACAAGTGTGAAACATCAAGGTTGAGGGTGGAAATCCCTTTTAAGGTTGACTCTTTTTTCTTTTTTTTTTTTAGCCTGCGTTAACTTTCCGTTCCTTTTTTATTGCTGCTCATTACATTTACCACTTCAGTTTCAGGCAGAGTAGAAACTCTGAGTTCTGGTTAATTATTGCCTCTTAAAAATGTCATTGTGTTAGTGTCGCATGTGGTGAGAAGTAACAATAGTATGTGCTTTCCCCAACTATACACACATGCCTTAATACAACACACATGCCTTAACACAATCTCAAGTACCCTTAATTATGTGCCTTTTTATCTTACTTTGTTTTTCTTGCCCAGTTACAGGAAAAATTTGATAGCACTTACATGAATGTATGGTAAATATGAAGCTACAATCAATAGACGATTAGTCTAGCTTACAATAGAAACTGAAAACAGGGGGAAACAGCTAGCCCAGCTCTGTCCAAAGGTAACAGAACTACTAGCAACTCTAAATTGGCACTGACTGACATATCTGGTTTGTTTAATCCATTTTACAGGGAGGTATGTGCAGAGCTGTTGGCTAGGAGTGCACATGGCTGGTGGCTGTGATCATTCCTTCTCTCCATATTGTGTGTGGAGCTATCCTTTACTATCATAATTCCACTAGTTGGTGTCAAAATCCACAGGATTGTTAGCAGTGTGAGCTGAACAGATAAGGTGGGTCCCAAACGTATGCTCATGAAGCAGTCACACATGTATGTGACCACTATATTGCTGTAAATGGCTTACTGCTCTAGAGTAAATCAGACATTTGCAAAAGGAAGTTGGACTTTACAGGACTGAGAAACTCAGGCAGCAACAGATGGATGCAGACAGGAAGCATCCCTCACACACATGGGGAAACACACACACTAAAAAACTGTAACTTTAGAGGAAACCAACTTGATCTAACTGAAGCTTCATATTAACTTCGGCTAAAGTGTGTGTATTTTTACACAGAACCACGACTGCGGACTCAAATCTCACAGTATTATGTTAGGAAAGGGATCCTGGCCAATAGATGATCAACAGATGACATTGCCTGAATCTTAAAAGTTGTTGTTAAAAGAAGGTTCTGGTTGTAAAATCTCCAGTTTGCCCCAAAGCTCTTATGTATGGCATTGAAGTTGTTTTACTTTGGAGCCCCTGAGTGGTAGTATGACGACACATAGCAATGTACACTGCTAAGCAAAACATTGTAAACCAACATTTTAAAGTTACATTTCAAAACCAGCAGTGGCCCTTCACAGTCAGCAGGTGTCATTAGGCATCTATTAGTCATTTCAGCTGCAAGGTGCCCATCCTGTCACAACAATGATCATTCAACTTCAACTTTTTGTAAACCAACATACAGAAATGAAACTTCTGCTCTGGCAGTCGTGTCTCTCACATCTCTGTGTGCAGTGACACACTTTTTACATTTTACATGACACCCATTATGATCTCTGCAGGTTTGTAGTCCAATAGTCTACACATATACCACGATGCTTTGACTTATATTCACATAAGCTTTGGTTTGGCAACATTTCTGAACAGAAAAAAGTCAGCAAATCAGTTGTTCATCAGGCAGAACAGTGACTAAATTAGTTTTTTGCAAGAGCGACAAGACATCATAAGCAGCATGATGTTTTGCTGCCCTCATGTGGAAACCTTTTGTTTCTGTTTATTTGTATCAGTTAACCTCCAGACATTAAAACATTTGTTGTTGATATACCTTCATATATATTGTTCATGTTGATTAACAATTCTAATTAGAGAGCACATGTAAATAAAAAATATTGAAACACGAAAATCTTCAGTGGTATATAAAAAAAACTACATTGTTTCAGATCATTAAAAACTGATTTAGAAAATAAAAATAATAAGAAATTGGATAAAAGAGAGTGATCTCTGGAGTGCACTTTCTCTGCAGGTCGATCTATCTCATGTTCACAGCAAGATAACAGAAATAATTAGTTTATTTGATCAACACACTCACCAGTTAGGGCCAGGATGAGAATGAGAAGGCTACTCCCTCAAGCTGAACCAACAGAGTGACTCTTTTATAGTTACTTCATGTTATAGTTCTCAAAAATGACAAGCTGCCTCTAGAAAAAAAAAGGGGAAGATGGTGACTAAGATTCATTTCCCTTTAATTCTCGCCCATATTTATTGTGACTAACAAGAATTTTAAGAAACATTTGTCACTGCCTGGTCACTTGTGTTACTTGAGGTGTGTTGTAAGGAAAGCAAGTGCTCAGTGCTTTTCATGGAATACTATTTTTTAAAATGTATTTATTTTAATGGCGACACTGTTCAAAAATATTTTAAGAAAGAAGGTAAAGTGGAAGTAAAAAGTAGGAAACTAAGTGTAAAAAAAAATACCATTTAAAAAGCAACAAAACTGTGGACTCAAATTATTGTGTGAGAGCACTTTTCTTTCACACGTGGCTACCTTATTTTGAAAGGGGAACAAACACTCTTGAGACTGTGTGAGTGTGTATGCGTGTGTGTGTGTGTGAGTGTGTGTGTGTGTGGGTGTGTGAGTGTGTGTGAGTGTGTGTGTGTGTGTGTGTGTGAGTGTGTGTGTGTGTGGGTGTGTGTGTGTGTGTGAGTGTGTGTGTGTGTGTGTGTGTGACTCAGATTTGGTTATTTTTCCTTGGTTTGTGTATTTCTATGTTTCTAAATATGTAAATATGCTACTTAGTTAAATTCTTTCCTTTTTTGCTGTTTTTTCTTTACAAGTGCCAGTTTGCACAGAGTGTTTTATTTTGAAAATCAACTGGATTAGGCTAAATGTCTCATAGTCAACTCCAGAGCTCCCGTGTGTGATTTCACTGCAGTGGAAAGTGGTACTCTGGCACAGGAGAGATGCCCTTGAGACTGTGTGTGTGTGTGTGTGTGCGTGTGTGCAGGAAAAGTTGATTTCGAGATAATGACATAAAAAACTAAAGTTCTTGAGACAAATGAAATTAACTCATCAATATCATTGGAAAACTGAGAAAATAAAATGCATGAATACATGACCACTTAGGGCTTCCGTATTTACCTGACACCCCAAAATACCAGTAAGAAATTTCTCATCTTTTACTTCACATAAAACATAATACATTTTAATTATTACATCCATTTAAAAAAGGAAAACAACATAATGTATTTTGTATGTATTTCAATGTATTTTATTTAAAACAACAAAAGATAACATGATTAAAAAGTCCTAACATTGATTTTACAGAGGTAAACAATTTTTATATTTAAATATTAATAGAGCTGCCACAGAAATAAGTCAGTGTAGTTTATTTATGTTTTACATGACTGATGGCATTAAAGTTATCCTTTTTTAGCTAAAAGGTGGTGCTTCAGAGAATCAGTCATTGTTTACATTCTTATTATGTTAAAGTCTGTATTTTTATTTACTTGATATTTTATCAGAAACTGACTACACAGGTTAAATGTTACATGTGATATATGAAAGAGGATAAATAATTGAGTCAATATCGAAATGTTAATATGATGTTTATATCGAAATGTTTATATGATGTTACACTGAGAACAAAGAAAAGCAATAACAGACTCTAGCTGTCAGGCTGTTATGGATCCTACACATGCCACACACTATACCTTACAGGTTTTACTGCTAGGTCTATTCAAGTGGTTCATGTCTGCTTTTAGCTCTGGTCCTGTCTTACTGGCATGTATCCATCACCAGAGGGCTCCACTGACTTGGTAGTTGACATTAGAGCAATCCTCTCCAGTATATGACTTGGCAGAGGTGCCAGAGCTGAATTTAAACTTGTCCCAAAGAAGTTCAAAGGGAGTGGTGTGGATGAGGGCAAGGAACTACTGGAAGAAGGAGGAAGAAACAGGAGACTAGTGGATTCTGTGGACTTATTAACGTCCTCCAGGCTCTCCTCCTGACTAACCTGCTCCTCACCCCCACTACTAATGCATGAATCCAGGCTAGGGAGCTCGGAGCTGTCGACCTCCAGCTTCTGGACTCGTTCATAATCTGAACAAACCTGAATGGACCCTTTGTCAAAACTATCTCTATTGCCTCCAAACAACTTCTGAAAATCTTTTCCATTCCTTCCCTCCCACTCCTTCTTGCCTTCAGGACCATCATCATGGCAATCGGTCACATTGATGCTATCTGGCTCCAGGCTTTCTTGACTGACCTCTTCACTACTGCACACGCCTGAATCTAGACTTTGAAGCCTGAAACATTCGACCTGGGGCTTTTCAACCTTCTCATAGTCTGAAATTACAGGCAAAGGCTCACTGTTATTGCTACCATTAGAAAGCAACTGGAGGATCTCAACTTCTTTCCCTCTTACTTCAACCCTATCCTGTTCTGTAGTTTTACCTTCAGCCTGGTTACCAACCGGTCCATAGGGTGTATCAGCACCACAGGGCTCCAGGTTCCCTGCCGTAAGTGAGGAGATAGGAGGAGGTGGAGGAGGAGGAGGAGGAGGTGGAGGAGGTGGAGGAGGTGGAGGAGACAACTCAGAGTAACTGGGGTTGGAGAAGCTGGAATTGTTCGACTCATAGCTGCTTTCACTTCTCATCTTCTCTAGCAGTGCTGCCTCCAGCCCCCTGGGTGTTACAGCATCCACAGTGGAGGTTACCTCCACAGAGACGATATCCACCGGTTTCAAGAAGGAATGAAAGGATTCTTTGGTGAAGTGAGGACTCAGCCAGTTCTGGAGAAGAAGGACAGAAAACAGCTCAGATAAACCCACTGTATGTTAACTGCCCACCAAATGGAGAAGAAAGTCAAACATATAGCAGCTGAAGAGCCAGATACATTTGTTGATGGATGCAACAGAATTAAAAGAATGATGTACACAAAGAATAGGAAGATTTAATAAACTCACCTGGACATTTACATCCCGCAAAAATGACTTTTCTGGGTTTGGTAGAGGTGGACCTCTGATTCTCTTTACTATGTAAATCCTAAAAGATAGAAAAACATAATCTTAAAGAGGCCTTGAGCAAAAAACACCAGAATTTAAAATATTCTTGCATCACAAATGATACAAATGTTTTGGAAAAGTATTTGGTGTGGTTGTGTCTGCTTACCAGGTGGTTTTGTTGGTCTTAAAGAGTATAAGGAACAAGGCAAATGCTGCCACGCATCCAACAGAGACCAAAACACCCTGAGCAACATCTGCCAAACACAGGACAGAGCATGTCACATTAGCTACGAGATGCTGTAGTAGTAGTTATCCCACTATATCCATGTCTTTGATTTTTTTAATTATCCCACAATGACATAACAATTAGTTACCCAGATCTACAGCACATAGTGTGCTCTGTGAGAGCACGTACAGACAGAAGTGTGGAAAGTATTAGGTTTGAAAAGAGAAATGTTAGTGTGTGTTGTAAGAGTACATAAAACACATTAGGCTGTTCAATCAACAGAAATCATGCAGAGAACATCCAATCCACAATATGACCTATTTGCCCAAGTATGCCCTGTTCTTCACCGATAAAACTGTAAAAATAAACCAAATGATGAATAATAGCAAAAAAGTGATTAAGCAGATTTTCCCAAGTTTCCCTCCCAGGAATAAAGTCATTCATAAGATCTTGCTTTCCACTCACTGTATTTGTTAAACTAAACCAATTAGCTTTGTTTATATTTTGCCACCTTTACCTGATGGTGGTGGTGTTGGTTTTACTCTTCCAATGGGTGACACCCATGATGCAGTGCGGCTCCAGTCACTCCAGGTTGACAAATAACTGTCCTGAGCGGTCTTCACTCGAATGCGTCCCTCATACATCTCGTCTTGTATCAGCAGATCTGGGTGTAGCTCCACTCTGCAGCTCTTTTCACATTGTGTTTCTTTTTTGTTTTCTTCCTAACAAGAAAGAAACAAATGTGTGGATGTTTAATGAACTGATTCTCATGTCTGTATGTTTACTTTTGCTTGGATTTCTTACAACTATAAGACGTGAATCATTTCTACAAATTATTTAATATTCACTCTCAAGATTTCTCCACTTACACCTATATCTAACATACATACTCATTTATTTGTTCACATACTGACATAGACACCAAATATATACACACACTCCATGGCTGATCCTTTTGTTTCCACTGCAGTTGGGAGCGGAAAAGTTTTATTCTTGACTTGGCAACTTGAAGAACCCAAGAAACGGTGGTAAAGTTGACATCTGGTTTTGGCGGAGGATTCAGCTTTACTGTAATAACACACACACACACACACATACATAGTTTTAGATCATCATGAGTAGCTCACAAGGAAAGCCACATGGAGGTGATATATTATTCATCATACTTACTGTGACAAACTGGTCTGTAGGAAATGCTTAAACTTTGCTTCATAGTGTCACAGTTCAGATTAATCTTCATCTCATGGAAGCTCTGAAACTGAGAATATTTTGAAGAAAAGAAATAGAATAAGATGTGTAGCAGCTTTGAATGTTTTTTTAGCAGTTAAGATGATGATGACAATAGACAGTACTTCATTAAATACGGCTATTCAAAGGTGTTGAATGCTCAAAGGATAGTTCAATATTTACACTTCTCTCTTTCTTTCCTTTGTCAAGCGTTATATGAGTGTTTGGCTGTGTTACAGGGGGGACACTGTCAATGTAAATAGCTTAATTAATTAAATTTAAATTAATTAATAATTAACCTAATCAGCTGCAAGCTGTAGTCTTATATTTATCAGAAATGACAGAAAATTGGTAGAAATTGGCACTATTGAACTATTATGAACTATAAACTATTGAACTATTTCTTCAATATTCAGTGATTATTGATTTGTGCAAATGTTAAATAGACATGTTTGATTACTACTGAGATTCTCAGACTCACAGTCAAATAGTTTTTGAAGACCATGGTGCATTTCTTTAGCCTTGGTCTGGAGACATAGACAGGCTCCATTTTACAGGAACTGTTGTAGTATGTATATTTAGATGTCCTGTTAAAAAAAAAAAAAAAAAAAGTATTTCATGTTGATTTTGCTGCACTCATAGTTACATTTCGGTACATAGTAACGGTGTGTTTGCATTTCCTCTCAGGATGTATCTGCTCAGTTTTTATTTTCGTAACTGCTGTACTTACTGCAGATCCACCCTTTCACCTTGAATTGTGCACACACTGTCTGCATGCTCAGACTCATATGTGCAAGTGATGGTATAATTGTAGTCATTGTAGCAGATGAGATCTGTGTGAAATAATGGAGATGAGATCAAATGAAACGTTTTTTGTTAGTCCTGTATGCTCTTGAAATCAATTACGTTTGAAAATTTTAAAATAAAAGTCAATTTTTCAAAAACTCACTTTCATCTGAGAGGCTGGGGCATTCCTGTGTGTTGATGGTGCAGACAAAAGTCAGAGCGAGGAGGAGAAACAGAAGAGAGGTTTTCTTATTTCTCTCCATTTATCGTGTCATCAGTCTTCTTTTTGGGAGATCTCAAGCTATCCAAAGCTGGATGACTCAAAGAGGTGGAGGACTGATGGATTGTTCTTGCTTCAGGGTGTACCTCACAGCTTCCACCTTTATCTCATCCTGTACAGATGAAAAGATACAACTGCTGACAAGTAGCAGAGGGCTGACATAGACTGTTTGTTCCTCAGCTTTATTTTGTGGTGTTCCCTTCCATCCATTTTCCATAACCACTTATCCTTGTTTTGTATCCTGCAATGCATTAATTTCAACCTTTTGTCTGAAAGATTGAAAACAGCGGCCCCCCTTGCTGGGATCCAGAGTCCTCCTCAACAGCAACAACTTAAAGCTGCTATGTTTAGATTTAAAGAAACCAGGATGAAAAGCAGTGTTTTTGCTGCCTCTCTGGTTAAATATTTCAAACTAGTTTAACCTCTGACCACACCAGCATTACCAATTGTTGCAAGGTGTTAAGTTAAACCACTGGGTTTCGAGTCTGTTTTTAAGTTGCTCTGTAAGCACAAATGTTTATTCTTTACTGTACTTTTTTGTACGTGTACCATAATAATCAAACTCCACAATGGAAATATAATTTGGACATTTTGCGTTGTTCTTGACACCTTTGTAGTTGTGTGTGACAGCAGCTGATGAATAATCATGCTGTTAATAATAATGGGTATATAGAGCTTTGCAAACCAAATGTCTGTGAACTGAACAAACTTTGGCAAAAGTATTTTTATCATACCAGTGTCTCATAAAAAAAGCAAAAGACCCCAAATTAAAACAGAGAAGCAGCCTGCCTGTTCAGGTATCACATCGTCCCTTGCCATCTAATAGTAAGTGATATGCTAGCTCTGTTAGACATTTACATGCTTAATCTTAAAAACAGGCATTAAATATGAACTTACCTATTAGTGAAGCTGCCCAGTATCTGCTTCAATGCACTGCTATTACTCTGTCTGACCTGTGGAAGAACATCAGACAAGTTTTCATGTAGTGGCAAACCGCTACCTCATAATGACGAAAAACAGAAGATAACGTCTATACTCCCCAAAGGTACTAAGAAATGTAATCACAACTCAAGATCAGTCCTATAAGTCCTATCTCAGTCTGAATCCACCCACGCTCCTAACTCAAAGTGTAAAAGGTGTAAAAATAAATAAATAAATAAAAAAGCCAAAAGTGGTTTTTACACTTCGAGCATTTCCCTCTTGAATTTTCCCTTAACTGATAAACAAGTGCATATTCTAATAGCAATGCCTGCTGTGAAGCTGATATAATTAGGAAAAACTAAAGACTAAAAATCCACAATATGATCCTTATACAGGTGGATACTGGCTACTTCAGTTTTGATGTTACAGTTTTTGACCCTTGTACAAGTTAATTGTTTACCGTCCTTTACTTCCCTGCAACCTGTCCCCACTTTTATGTATTTACACACATGCACAAAAGCACAGTATGGTGTTTAATATTTCAAAATTAATGCATGTTTCTTTCTTTCCTCTTTGCCCTTTGTGGTGTCACACTGCGGTGAGGTCATGTCTTATTTTTGTTTTTTTGTCTCGTCATTTCCTGTTTTATTTTGAAAAGTAACTCTCCTCTCGTTTCAGGTCATTTGCCCTTCCGTGTGTGTCACCTGTCTGATTGTCTTCCCTAATTACCGATTAATTTTCCTCCCGTTTATTCGGAGTGATTCTTTGTTTGCTGTAGTTTTCTCTACCAGGTTTTGTTTCCTCCCTTTTGGAGCGCTTTTTGTTTGATAGTTTTTATTTCCCCCTCTTTTCAGGTCAGGTTAGTATAGATAGAGTAGTCAGTATTGTGTTTTTCCTCCTTTGGAGCGACTTTACTTTGACAAAATTTCACAGCCACATCAGGAGTTTTTTATAGCCCTTTTATTTTCACTCTATATGAGAATTACTCACTCTGCTGTATTTTGGAAATAAAGTCACCTTTATTGCCTCACCTCTGCGTCTGAGTCCTGCCCTGAGCCCACCCTGACATGTGGCAAACATTCAATTGATACATGTTGATCTGTGAACTCCTTTTAACCACACTGACACTTAAACTCTGTCAAAAACAGGATGAAAAATGCCCCACACCTCTACACACGCCTGTCCTGTTATCTGCCCACGTACGAATTATCTTAGTGTAATATGACAATAATCCACTACACTTCAGTGCATGCAGCCTATGGAAGTATGATTTTAACTTGATGTTGATGTATCATCTTTGTTTCTTTCCCCACTTCCAATGTTCTGTATCAGAAGTCTTGATATGGATATACGTTTCCTGACTCGTCTCTTTTTCCTCTTTCACACAGTTGAGTTTCAGTCTTTTATACTGCATTTTTACTGCAAAAATCAGATGCATCTTGTCTCAAGCGGATGCAGAAAAACTAGTCCACGCATTTGTTACTTCTAGGCTGGACTATTGTAACTCTTTGTTATCAGGCTGCTTCAATAAGTCTCTTAGGACTTTGCAGCTAATTCAGAATGCTGCTGCACGTGTTCTGACAGGAACCAAGATCAGAGATCACATCTCTCCCATTTTGGCTACTTTGCATTGGCTTCCTGTTAAATCTAGAATAGAATTTAAAATTCTTCTCCTCACATACAAAGCTCTTCATGGTCAGGCACCATCATATCTTAAAGAGCTCATAGTGCCTTACTACCCCTCTAGAACGCTGCGCTCTCAGAATGTTGGGTTCCTTGTGGTTCCTATAGTCTCCAAAAGTAGACTGGGAGCCAGAGCTTTCAGTTATCAAGCTCCTCTTCTGTGAAACAAACTACCATTTTGGGTTTGGGAGGCAGACATGGCCAACACTTTTAAGAGTAGGCTAAAGACTTTCTTTTTAAACACCCCAATACACCCCAATTTTATGCCTAACTACCTTCATTTATCAGTATTTTTAATACATTAGATTGTATTTGGCTAAAGAATTGCCCCAATGACATATATGACTATAGATTAATGATGACAGGCGATTGAAAGCTCAAAAAAGAGGACCTTGATTTCAAATGATCTTGTCAGACTTCACTGAAATAACTTTACACAAGTATGTCTCACTTTCAGAAAAAATTTTGACTTTTAAATGTTCTCAGAAAGGTCTTGCTATGTGTCACCATGACATATGCTGTCGTCGTCATTACCACCCACACTTAAACCATCAACCATTACCAGACACAATAAAACCATAATAAACCAACATCACACTTTTAATTTATCATCAAAAGAACCTCATGAACAAACACAAGTATTTTTATCATCCACTCCATCATCATAATTCTGCTAAAGCACAATTTCCTGTCACAGACACATTCATGACTGAAAAGGAAGTCAAAAAATCGCTCTTGAACAAAGTTAATTCTGACAAGAACTTACCTGTCCGGTGTCTTTCTGTGGAGCTCCCTTCCCTGTATGTTACTGTCATTGTGTTTAAAATGATCGAGCGATAGACTCATTCACAATGTACTGAGAATTGTTGTTTCTCTTTAAAAACTATGCTATCTGGTCTAAAGTTCCAAAGTAACGTACTGGAAAGAAAAAAAACAAACAAAACCTGTGTGGTTGGTGTGGTTTACTGAGGGTGTTATCTGGGTGAGCTATCCAAGTTTCAAGAACAAGTGTGAATCATACATTTTAAGGTTGTCAACTAACTTTATTATCAACACATCTATTTGTTCAGGACATACAGAGAACTGAAATATTGTTTCCCTCATATCCCTGGTGCTAACAAGCAATAAACATGAAATATAAAATATATATGTGTAAAGAGATAAAGTGCGGCTAATTTAACAAAATAAAGATATGTAAACAGTTTAAATGTAGATGGCATACACATTCACACCCATGGGCAATTTGTTCACCAATAACCTATTAAGTACATGTCTTTGGACTGTGGAATAAAAGGTCAGAACCGGGGAGAACATGCAAACTCTACGCAGAAAGGCCACAGATGAGGTTTCAGACAAGGAACCTTCTTGCAGACATTGTTAATCAAAGATTTATGAAACACTAAAACTGTACTGAATGCTGTAAATTAAAAACCGTCTGATGTTTTGCTGCCCTCATGTGGAAACTTTTTCTTACTTTAGACATTAAAACATTTTTTTTTTTTTTTTTTTTTAGATAATTCAAAACTGATTTAGGAAAAAAAAAAAAAAGTGGTACTCAATAACGAAACTGGATTAAATTGAGTCATCTTTCAAGTGTACTTCCTCTGTAATTCAGTTCGAATTCCTCTGTGCCAGTGGACCTCATGTTCAGCACACTCACCATTTAGGGCCAGGATGAGACGGCTACTCCCCTAAGCTGAACCAACAGAGGTGACGAGTTTGGTTGACTCCATTTCGTGTTATAGTTACTTTGTGCTAGAGTTCTCAGAAATGTCTGTTACTGAACAAGAAGTCTCTTTAAAAGAAAAGGGGAAGATGGTGGCTCAGATTCACTTCCCTTTAATTCTAGGCCATATTATTTGTCAATAAGTGTGACAATTTCTTATTTTAACAAGTAACTTGTGTTGAGCTCCTTACAACAACGCACCCCAAGTGTGGGGTGCGTTGTTGTATATACGTATACGTGTATACGTATATGTTGTATATACGTTGTTGTTGTATATAAAATTTTTCCTTGGTTTATGTGTTTCTAAATATAATTCTAAATATGACTGCTCATGGCATTATACTACGCTACGTCACTGGTGGATGCTGTCATCATGGTCTGTGATAAAACTACAATGTTCGGTAGATGGACTACAAAAAGTCTGAGATATTTCTCTTGGTGCTTTCTTACCATGTTGTTTCATGCAGGATATATAAACCTGGACAAGCTGGGGGAAAATGTGACTTTATCATCAAGGTCAGCATTGAAATAAAAAAAGGATGATTGGAAACCTGCCGCAAAATTAAAACAAAGTGTTTGTCACATTGAGTATGGTTGCTCTCGCTCACCCTCCTGTCCACTCATGTATGAGCATATTGGTAGGAAAAGGTTTGACCATCACACCACTGTTCATGTTTATATGTAAGTTTATTAAGTATAGCACTTATCACAGAACAAAGTCACAAAGTGCAAAGAGCAATAACAGAACAGAAGACAATATACAGCATTGTACAGCTGGCAAGAGAGAGGCCAGTTTAAATAAATAGGTTTTGAGCTGCTTTTTAAAAGCCACAACAGACACTGCAGAATGTAAGTCCACAAAAAAGATCATGCCAAAGTGTTGGAACCACCACTTCAAAGACACAATCACCTTTAGGTTTTAGTCATGTATTGGGGCAACCAGTAACCCATGGTCAGAAGATTACAGAGACCTATTTGTGATGTGTAGCAGGGGTGCAGCATATCGGAGATGTGCCTGACACTCTGTACGTGAAAAGAAGAACCCTGATTGGAAGCCAGTGTAAAGCAGATAATAACGGAGTGATGTGAGTTGTTCTTCTCTTCTTCACTTTTACTGAATGAAAGATAACAGTATTAAAAATAACAGCAAATCCTAACACTGACTTTACAGAGATTAACTATTTATATATTTACATTCAATAGTCTTCAATATAGCTGCCACAGAAATAAGACAGTGTAGTTTATGTATGTTTCACGTGACTGATGCCATCAAACTTTAATAGTTTTTGACCAAAAGTTGGTGCTAGAAACATGTCCGATTACAACAGAGGAAAACACACGAACCATGAGCAAGAAGAGAGTCTCCAAAGCTTAAGCTCTAAGCTGAAATACCAACAACTTCCAAATGTATAATGTGAGAGAAGAGAAATTACATTTTACAGGTATGTATAGCTTTCAACATGAGATCAGTTATTTCTATAGTCAGTGATGACTCTGATGGAGAGTGCACAGGTGTACACAGGTGAACAATATGTACATTCTACTTACAGATTAGTAACATGGATACTTTGCCTTTCTATGTCCAAATATCTGCACACATCCATATGAAAGAAATAAAAAAAATGTCTGATCAACAGTATATTTAGTCAACTGTATTACTGTCAAGAATGCAATATAAAATCTCATTGCCTAAATAAAAAAGTTGAACATTATGTCATATGACGTTACACTGAGAACATATGCAAGAACAAAGAAAAGCAATAACAGACTCTAGCTGTCAGGCTGTTATGGATCCTACACATGCCACAAACTATACCTTACAGGTTTTACTGCAAGGTCTATTCAAGTGGTTCATGTCTGCTTTTAGCTCTGGTCCTGTCTTACTGGCATGTACCCATCACCAGAGGGCTCCACTGACTTGGTAGTTGACATTAGAGCAATCCTCTCCAGTATATGACTTGGCAGAGGTGCCAGAGCTGAATTTAAACTTGTCCCAAAGAAGTTCAAAGGCAGTGGTGTGGATGATGGCAAGGAACTACTGGAAGAAGGAGGAGGAAACAGGAGACTAGTGGATTCTGTGGACTTATTAACATCCTCCAGGCTCTCCTCCTGACTAACCTGCTCCTCACCTCCACTACTAATGCATGAATCCAGGCTAGGGAGCTCGGAGCTGTCGACCTCCAGCTTCTGGACTCGTTCATAATCTGAACAAACCTGAATGGACCCTTTGTCAAAACTACCTCTATTGCCTCCAAACAACTTCTGAAAATCTTTTCCATTCCTTCCCTCCCACTCCTTCTTGCCTTCAGGACCATCATCATGGCAATCGGTCACATTGATGCTATCTGGCTCCAGGCTTTCTTGACTGACCTCTTCACCACTGCACACGCCTGAATCTAGACTTTGGAGCCTGAAACGTTTGACCTGGGGCTTTTCAACCTTCTCATAGTCTGAAATTACAGGCAAAGGCTCACTGTTATTGCTACCATTAGAAAGCAACTGGAGGATTTCAACTTCTTTCCCTCTTACTTCAATCCTATCCTGTTCTGCAGTTTTACCTTCAGCTTGGCTACCAACCGGTCCATAGGGTGTATCAGCACCACAGGGCTCCAGGTTCCCTGCAGTGAGTGAGGAGATAGGAGGAGGAGGAGGAGGAGGAGGAGGAGGTGGAGGAGGAGACAGCTCAGAGTTACTGGGGTTGGAGAAGCTGGAATTGTTCGACTCATAGCTGCTTTCACTTCTCATCTTCTCTAGCAGTGCTGCCTCCAGCCCCCTGGGTGTTACAGCACCTGCAGTGGAGGTTACCTCCACAGAGACGATATCCACCGGTTTCAAGAAGGAATGAAAGGATTCTTTGGTGAAGTGAGGACTCAGCCAGTTCTGGAGAAGAAAAGGTAACAGGTAAAAGGTAACAAGTTTAAGTCTCTGTTGCTATAGTGACATAGGTTTAATCTTTTGACTAATGAGTCATGTTTTTCTGCCTGGTTTCACATCCTATATGCATTGTACTTCCTGCCGTGTTCTTCAGCCCTTTTTAGTATGCATTATTATCTTTACAGCTACACTAATTAATGTTTTTATATTAAATAAATCAAATTAATGTGGCCTGGTGTGCTGGTAGCTATGAACCCACAGAGATTTATCCCCCAACTCTGTAGTTTTATTAGCTTTATGGACCCTTTTAACATCTTTTAGCTAATGGTTTTTGGTTTTCTGGCTTGAAAATCATGGTTCAGTCTCACTGAGATTGTCTTGTTTCCAGCTGCAGAAAAAAACAGAAAAAAGCTCACTGTAAGCTAACTGCTCACCAAATGACAGAAAGAAAGTCAAACATCTAGCAGCTAAAGAGCCAGATACTTTGGAGTTAGTGGATACAACCGAATTAAAAAAAGGATGTATTATTGGACTTGATTGAATATACATGTGGTGAATGAGACACAACTCCATCCAAGTGATAATGGTGTCTTGTGTCTGCTTTAAGTGTAACTAAAATATTCACCATAATATTGCTTCATTGTTGTGTTTACAGTTTGTTCTGCTGCCCCCAGGTGGCTAGAAATGACAGCTAATGCAACCTTAATGTTATCTGTTTTTCTAAAATACTGTTTTTACACAGTGTGAAACATTTTTCAAGGAAGCAAATATTGCAAAACTGAAAACAATTGAATCATGTGTTCTTGTTAGAATTAGTAGCACACCCTGATTTAAACAACTTTTAAACAAAAGAAAAGGAATTAAATAAACTCACCTGGAAATTTACATCCCGCAAAAATGACTTTTCAGGATTCGGTAGAGGTGGACCTTTGATTCTCTTTACTATGTAAACCCTAAAAGATAGAATAACATAATCTTAAAGAAAAAACATATGGAAAAAACACACAGCTCTGGAACAATAAACTTTATAATTTTCTTCATTTCTATTCTACTTCTATTTGTCACAAGTGACACAAATGTTTTGGAAAAGTACTTGGTGTGGTTGTGTCTGCTTACCAGGTGGTTTTGTTGGTCTTAAAGAGTATAAGGAACAAGGCAAATGCTGCCACGCACCCCACAATGACCGAAACACCCTGAGCAACATCTGCCGAACACAGGACAGAGCATGTCACATTAACTATAAGATGCTGTATTTATACCACTATATCCACAATCTCGTCTTTTTAATTATCCCACAATGATTTTTACGTTTAATCAACATAATCATACAGAGAACTTTCAGTCCACAATAGTTAAGACTGAGAATTTGACCTATTTGCCCAAATTATATTGTAGTGTCAGGTATGGCCTGTTTTTTACTGATAACATGGGATACATAAAACTGTAAAAATAAACCAAATGATGAATAATAGCAACAAAGTGATTAAGGATATTTTGTTTTGTATCCAAGTTTCCCTCCCAGGAATACAAGTCATTCATAAGATCTTGCTTTCCACTCACTGTATTTGTTAAACTAAACCAATTAGCTTTGTTTATATTTTGCCACCTTTACCTGATGGTGGTGGTGTTGGTTTTACTCTTCCAATGGGTGACACCCATGATGCAGTGCGGCTCCAGTCACTCCAGGTTGACAAATAACGACTGCCCTGAGCGGTCTTCACTCGAATGCGTGCCTCATACATCTCGTCTTGTATCAGCAGATCTGGGTGTAGCTCCACACTGCAGTTCGGTTTACATTGTGTTTCTTTTTTGTTTTCTTCCTGACGAGAAAGAAACAAATGTGTGGATGTTTAATGAACTGATTCTGTGTCTGTACGTTTACTTTTGCTTGGATTTCTTACAACTATAAGACATGAATCATTTCTACAAATCATTTAAAATTTAGTCTCTCAAGATTTCTTTAACATACACACCTTTGTATTCATTCACATACTAACATAGACACAAAATATATACACACACTCCATGGCTGATCCTTTTGTTTCCACTGCAGTTGGGAGCAGAAAAGGTTTATTTTCCCCGTGGCAACTTGAGGGAACCAAGAAATGTTGGTAAACTTGACATCTGGTTTTGGCGGAGGATTCAGCTTTACTGCAATATCACACACACACACACACACACACACACACACACACACACACACATAGTTTGTATGAGTCATGAGTAGCGCACAAGGAACGTTACATGATATGAGGTGATATATTGTTTATCATACTTACTGTGACAAGCTGGCCTATAGGAAATGCTTTCCTTCATAGTGTTACAGTTCAGATTAATCTGCATCTTATCGGAGGGCTGAAACTGAGAGTATTTTGAAAGAAAAATATTGCTCTTAGAAAGAATTCATAAGAAACTGAATAAGAGATTAATAAGTAGGTTTGAATGTCATGATTTTTTTGTTTGTTTGTTTGTTTGTTTGTTTTACTGTCAATGTAAATAGTAAATACTATTAAAAAATAGTAAATAATAATAATAAATAAATAAATACCCTCCCTCCCCTCCCTGGTATTCTCATCTCTCACTCTCATCAAATTCTCTAAAGTGTTGAACTATTTCTTCAATGTTCAGTGATTCTTGAGAGATTTGTGCAGATATTAAATAGACATGTTTGATTACTACTGAGCTTCTCAGCTTACAATCAGATCTTCTTTGAAGACCATGGTGCACTTCTTTGGCCATGGTCTAGAGACGTCAACGGGCTCCAGTTTACAGGAACTGTTGTAGTAGGTTTGCACAAATTTACTGTAAAAAAAAACAAAAACATTTCACGTTTATTTTGCTGCACTCATGATATTATTTGGGTACATAGCAACTGTGTGTTTGCATTTCCTCTCAGGATGTATCTGCTCAGTTTTTATTTTCATAAGTGCCATACTTACTAATTCACCCTTTCGCCGTAAATTGTGCACACACTGTCTGCATGCTCAGACTTATATGTGCAAGTGATGGTATTATTGAAATCATTGTAGCAGATGAGATCTGTGTGAAATAATGGAGATGAGATGAAATGAAAAGCTTTTGTTAGTCTTGTATGCTCTTGAAATCAATTATGTTTGAAAATGTAAGAATTTAAGTCGAGTTATCAAAAACTCACTTTTATCTGAGAGGCTGGGGCATTCCTGTGTGTTGATGGTGCAGACATATAGCAGAGCGAAGAGGAGAAACAGAAGAGCGGTTTTCTTATTTCTCTCCATTTATCATGTCATCAGTCTTCATTTTTGTGAGATCTCAAACCATCCATGGATTGTTCTTGCTTCAGGGTGTAACTCACAGCCTCCTTCTTCATCTCATCCTGTACAGATGAAAATATACAACTGCTAACACATGGCAGAGGGATGACAGAGATTTTTGTGGTGTTCCCATCCATCCATTTTCTATAACTGCTAAGCCTTATCAGGGGGGCCACAGCCGATTCCTCGGGGGTACAGCCTGGACTAGTCTTATATTGTCAGATTTGTCAGAGTTTATTTTTGTACACACAGCCAAATGCTCTGACCAGAAATACACGAAGAAAAACTAAAAAAGAAATGTGTCATGTGTCAATATGACATTGCATAAACTGTTTTTGTTCTGTTAAGGTGGTGTTATGTGTGTTAGTATGTATCTGTGATCAAAGTTCCTCTTTGTGTCTACAAACTTCCCCAGCTGATGGTAACTATCATGCTTTTTCCCAACTGAACCATAGATTTGAGTGACCTGGCCACAGTCAGCCACATTTCATGATCAGCAGCTGAGTGGGAAAGGCCTCAGTGGGGAAGAAGCACTTTGAATCCCACTCACAACACATCAACTCTGTCTAGTCTTATTATATCAGCCACTATCTACTTTGCAGTCTACCTCTTTCTAACCTCTTTCACCAAGATAAGTTTTCATTTACATCGTCTTCCTCTGACATTTGGACTTCCCCTAACCTGCTCCAATTGAAATGAAAGAGCTGACACTCTTTTTTTCTTTGCTCTCTCTGTTTCACATAGACAGAGCACAGAAAAAAACTACAAACACTACACAAAAACCACTTCTTAACCCCCTTCTCCTCCCAGAAAGCTACTGCTGTTTCCAAAAAGAACTAGAAAAACTCATTCACTACCCTATAAGTATACTCTTCCTTTCTTGTCATACACTGATACTGATACTGGTGCAAAGACTACTAAGTTCACAGCTTCTAATAACTGTTGTAGCCAGGCAGAAAGTCTCATCCCTGCACTTGCATTATTACTGACTATTGAGGTGACTAGTTTAACAGAACATACAAACATTTCCACTAATTCAAATCAATTCAAATTTCAGTGTGTTTAAGAACATGTATAACAATGATGACATGTAGATGGAGGCTCCTCACGAAGTTAGTGGTACCACTAGAATCAGTTGGTGTTTATTGTACACAAGATGACCATTACTGATCCTTATACAGGTAAAATTGTCCTGAAAAACACATTTGACTGGTGACTGAAGCTATACCACAGTCAAACGAAGCCTGCAGGATCACCTGTTTGCATCAGGAACAGAGGACACTCATGTGGGATAAACCCAGCATATTGATGTGGACAACATGTCTGAAAACATCTGTAGTTGAGATTGTCCTAATGGCAGCTTACGTTGTCACTACACTTCACCTGCTTTCAAGAGCAAAGGTGAGATATGTTGGCTGGACCCATTTAACTAATTCATGAAAAAGCAATGAATTAGTCAAAGTTATTTATGTAGAGTCAACATAAAAAAAGAAAAAAAGAAAGGGCAATTGTTGGGTTGGTTATAAAGCTTTAACTGGAAGTGTGTGGGAGTGTGATGGTGGGAGAAATTAACATGACTGGCAACAGATGCATGTTGAATGTAGGTCGAAGCAGCATGACTGAAACAGCAGTAGCAACATGACTGATCATCAAGTGTGTGGGCTTGTCAAGTTATTTATTCAACATTTACTGGATTAATTGCCACAAATGTTGGTAAACAGCATCATGGCTTGGGCAATGTGGTTCATTCATGATCCCAGAGAATAAAATGTGCCAATACTTTGGTAACATCAACATGTTAGCACGAGCATTTATCTCAAAGCACAGCCTCACAGCCCCACTAGGAATCAGAAGCCCATCACTATAATAGATGTGTCACAATCCACAGGATTCAGCATTGTGATTTGGACAAACAAAGCAGATCCCAAACATACAGTCTTAAAGCAATCACATGCATATGTGTGGTTGTAAACTCTTGTATATTAGGCAAAATAACTGATATGACCTTTAAACACCCCAATTTTATGCCTAACTACCTTCATTTATCAGTATTTTTAAAACATTAGATTGTATTTGGCTAAAACGACAATGACATACATGACTATACACCAAAGATGACAGGCGACTGAAAGCTAAAAAGAAAGGGACCTTGAGTTCAAATGATCTTGTCTGACCTCACTGAAATAATTTTACACGTCTCACTTTCAAAGAAAAATTTGAATTTGAATTTTCTTGTTTTGTGTCATCATGACATATGCTGTCGTCGTCATTACCACACACATTTAAACAATCAACTATCACCAGACACAATAAAACCATAATAAACCAACATCACACTTTTAATCTATCATCAAAAGAACCTCATGAACAAACACAAGTATTTTTATCATCCACTCCATCATCATAATTCTGCTAAAGCACAATTTCCTGTCACAGACACATTCATGACTGAAAAGGAAGTCAAAAAATCGCTCTTGAACAAAGTTAATTCTGACAAGAACTTACCTGTCTGGTGTCTTTCTGTGGAGCTCCCTTCCCTGTATGTTACTGTCATTGTGTTTAAAATGATCGAGTGAGAGTCTCAGACTGAGACAGAATTTACAAACTACTCTATCTGGTCTAAAGTTCTAAAGTGACGTACTGGAAAGAAAAAAAAAAAACACTGTGTGGTTGGTGTGGTTTCACTGACGGGTGAGCCATCCAAGTTTCAAGAACTGTGTGTGTGTGTGTGTGTGTGTGTGTGTGTGTGTGTGTGTATGTGTGTGTGTGTGTGTGTGTGTGTGTGTGTGTTTGCTTTAACTTTCCGTTCCTTTTTTATTGCTGCTCATTAACCTATCACTTCAGTTTCAGGCAGAGTAGAAACTCTGAGTTCCAGTTAAGTGTTGCCTCTTAAAAATGTCATTGTGTTACTGTCCCATATGATCCCTTAATCACATGCCACTCATCTTCATCTTCACTCTGATTTGTTTTCTTGCCTAGAGTTACATGATAAGTTTGATTCCACTTAAATGTAGGGAGAATATGAAGCTACAACCAGCAGATGATTAGTTATAACCTGGCTCTGTCCAAAGGTAACAAAACTACCCGTCTAAATTGACACTATTTGACATATCTGGATTATTTAATCCATTTTATAGCGAAGTATGTGCAGGACTGCACATGGCCAGTGGCTGTGGTAATTCCTTTTCTCCATATTGCTTGTGGAGCTATCCTTTAGTTTCATATAGGACAGAGATGGGGTCAAAATCCACAGTATCTGTCCTAAACATACAGTCTATCACACTGTGACTACTATGTTGCGGTAAACAGCTTACTGCTTGCATAAAGAAGTTGGACTTCACAAGGTTAGGGAAAGTCCAACAGATGGATGCAGGAAGTATCAATCACACACATGGGGAAACTCACCCTTGTATTAAAAAACTGTAACTTTAGAGGAAACCAACTTGATTTGTCTAACTCCAAAGCCTCGTATTAACTTCAGCTGAAGTCTGGAATGTATATTTGCACAGCAGCAGGACTGTGGACTCTCACAGTATGGTGTTGGGAAGGGAACATGGCCAGTATGAAGAGAGGTAGAAGAAGAGGCTTTCAGTGGCCAATAGACTGCACATATGGGCATGTAAATTTTGTGTCCGTTTAGGGTTAAAGCACTTAAGCATACCTTAAATTCAGTGATTAACTTTCAATAGTTAAGCCAGGGTCAGGCTCAGGTGCAAGTTAAACATTTTGTTCAACAGATGATGTTGCTTTAATATTAAAACCATTAAAACCGCCCCAAAGGCCATATGTATGGCATTAGATTTGTTTTACTTTGGATCCCCCAACTGGTAGTATGAAGACAGATGGCATTGCAAACTGCAAAGCAAAACATTGTAAGCCAACATTTTAAAGTTACATTTCAAAACCAGCAGTGGCCCTTCACAGTCAACAGATGTCATTAGTCTCTATCTATCTACTGTATCTATTAGTCATTTCAGCTGCAAGGTGCCCATCCTGTCACACTGTGGCTTTTCGTGCCACAGATCATTCAACTTCAACTTTTTGTAAACACAAATGAAACTTCTGTTCTGGCAACCGTGTCTCCTACATCTCTGTGTGCAGTGACACACTTTTTATATTTTACATGACACCCATTATGATCTCTGCAGCTTTGTAGTCCAATAGTCTACATATATACCACGATGCTCTGATTTATATTCACATAAACTTTGGTTTGGCATCATTTCTGAACATAAGTAACAAACCTTTAAAGAGATTTATGAAACACCAAAACTGTACTGTATGCCATAAATGAAAAACTGATGTTTTGCTGCCCTCATGTGGAAACATTTTGTTTCTGTTTATTTGTTAGCCTCCAGACATTAAAACATTTTGTTGTTGATATACCTTCATATATTGATCAACAATTCTAATTAGAATGATATATTTAAAAAAAATCCATTGTTTTAGATGATTCAAAACTGATTTAGGAAAAAGACAATAACAAAATAATAAAATTGTATAAAATAGAGTCATCTTTGGGGTGTACTTCCCCTGCAGGTCGATCTCTCTCCAGCACAGTGCCAGTGGACCTCATGTTCACAGCAAGATAACAGAAGTAATTACTTTATCATATCAACACACTCACCAGTTAGGGCCAGAATGAGACGGCTACTCCCTCAAGATGAACCAACAGAGGTAAAGAGTTTGGTTGACTTCTTTTTGTGTTATAGTTACTTTGTGCTCGAGTTCTCAGAAATGACTGTTACTGAACAAGTGGCCTTTAAAAGAAAAGTGAAAGATCATGACCAAGATTCACTTCTTTTTTAATTCTAGGCCACGCCTCAAGTGTGTTGTTGCTCAATGCTTTTCATACAATACTAATATTTTTATGATTTTAAAAGTGACACTGTTTTAAGAAGGTAAATTGAAAGTAGAAAGTGTAAAAATAATGGTAAAAAACAAACTACAACTTAAAAAGCAACAAAACATCGCTGTAAGTCTATTTTATTTCATGCATTTATTGGACTCAAATTATTATATTTTATTTTGAAAGGGGAACAAACACTCTTGAGACTTGAGGCGTGTGTGTTCAGTTCACAGGTCTGAAGCCCAGCGGTCAAACTCAAAGCACAGCGCTTTTATCAAGCTTCACAGCCCTCCAAATATACATACGTACATACATTTCATGAGGAGTGGATGTACATGAGATTTATGAGATTAAAACACCTCCCAAATCACTGTAATTCAAAGTGCAGCTCTATTTTATTCCATCAACAGCATTGTAGCTGTAAACAATCAATTTCCAGTTTCAAAAGGAAGGTCAAGTTTAGTGTTCACATATTGCTGGCTCTTTAGTCAACTCATCTATGAATGTGTTGTGAATGAAAGAAATGTCCCTTAGTAGTGTATGTCTGGATTACCCATTGTTTGTTTTTGTTTTTTAATTTTAAAGGAACAGATTTACATTTAAGGACATTTTCTTATTAGCTTATTTGCTGAATAAATCAATACTACTCTCAGACCTGTGCAGCATGTGGTTAGCTTAGCTGGGTGCATAGGGGAACAGCTGGCATTGACAACCACAACTTTTTTACATTTCTTTTTGAGCATGAAATAAACAAATAAACATGCAAATCAATACATTATAAAGGTACAAGATGGCTGATATTTTCTTTATGCTTAGCTGAGCTAACCAGCTTCATACTTAGAATTATTTAAACTACAGACATGAAAGACGCATCTTTTCATCTGACTCTCACCAAGAAAGTAAATAAGAAGTATAATCAAAAAGTATTTCCCAAAATGTCAAAATATTCCTTTAAACTTCAGCACACAAAAACAAGCAAACATCATCCTTATTTTCTTGTCTTCCAGTACCAGTCTGATCCAGTTTTAACCCATCATCCACGCCTTGTGTGAACCAATCACCAGTGCTTTCCTCGTCCTTCAGATATGACATGCTCAGGCACGGCGCGGGTGTACCATTCCGACCACCCGCCGTCATACACCGACACTCCCGGGTGACCACATTCATGGGCCGCCAGCGCCACATGACATGCAGTCACGGCCGAGCCACACGAGACACAAATAGGGCGACTGAGGTCCACGCCAGCCCGGGCAAACAGAGCCTGGAGTTGCTCCTTGGGCAGGAAGTGACCAGACTGGGACAAAAAGGAGTAGAAGGGTACGCTGATGGAGCCGGGGATGTGGCCTGGCTCTGTGTCTGTCAATCAGAATGAGGGAACAGGAGTGAGTTACGTGTAGAGGAGGATTTTTTGGTACCATTCAGAACACTTAACATGTGCTCTTAATGCTGCACCACATAGGATTATGAAGAAGCTCAGAATATTCAGGATTTGTTGAGACTCTGAGATGTAGTGATTCAACTTAAAGGGAATTTCAAAGCCATAGTTTGTGATGCTGTTAAATTTAATAATGGATTTTTTGAACACTTTTGTGTGGCAGCACAAAAAGCTGGTTGATATGTGCTAACATAATTGAAATGTTACATTCATTTGGAGTTGAGCTTGTGCCCATCTGATGAATATAAGTCAAACATTGAATTTACTTTTGGTTCAACAACTCTTCGCTCTGCAGTGTTCACCAGCTATAGTCACTAACTTTGTCTGTCTGCTGCTTGGTGCTTGTCAGCTGGTGTACAGTGGTTTCATCAGACTTTTTTTTCCTAAAAATGATTGCAGCTGGAGGTTGACAAGGTCGACAATAGCAGTGAGACAGAACCAAAATTTAACTCTAAATGTTCAAACCAGGAGACCAAAACCATTAGCAGGACACTAAAATGCTCCATAAAGCTGAACGGAAATACAGAGTTGGGTGATAATTTACTGTGGGTTTGTCATGTGCCAGAAATAGAATCACTTTTATTGGCCAGGTACTGTATGTGTACCCAGTTGCACGTTGCCCTAATTGAAAAAGATATCACATTTATTTCTATATCACACAGATATAGACATAAATACAGCTAAAAACAAGGAGCTTGTAAACATAAACATAAAAACAACTATGTACAATAGTATAATGCAATGGTTATGTATGAGATAATGCATGAGCAATGATATTTACACGATTAAAGAACAAAAACTGTAAACATTATCATGGTAACTGTTGCTGTCATGTCGCATGCAACAACAACCAGACTGATGTGTCATGACATCACATGACAGCCACTGGATGATCTGATCAATAAATAAATAGTGTCTGATCACTGAGGCATAACTTGATTAATGCTATAAATAAGGCTTTGAATTCATTGTTCAGCCAAGGCATTATGTCATAGTAGGAAACACACTGAATGATGGCTGAGTTCGAGTAAGCTGCTTTGGTTTTAGGCTCCTCGTTGTTCATACTGGCTCACTGTCACACTGTCAGGGCTTACCGGGACACTTGAACAGAACAGAACCATTGTAACTGTTGGTAACATGCTTCTTCTACCACCTAAGTGCCTGGTGCTACAAAAAGCTAGGTTGGTTGCAGCCGACATCCCAACACAGCCAGTGTTACAGAATTGGTTTGCTCCCCATGATTTCTCTCTGCATTGCCTCTGATCTGTCACAAACTCGTGATGTAAACACAAATCGCAGCTGTGAACACTGCATGGATCAGACAGACTAAAGAGATCAGAGGGCACAAGAAAAGTTACATCATTGCAGCTGCAACTCTAAAAGTGGAAAGGGATAAGACTTTGGAAAGTTAGCAGAGCATCAATGTGATTACAACCCTATTTCACCAGGCTGACAGAGCAACGTTTACACCTTGTTTTTCTTGCTTTTCTCCAAAAAAATCCTTTATAAATAAGATTCCCAAAGGTTGGACAGTGTTGTTGATGTATTACTCGGTCAACTTGGAGACTATACTTTACATATAGTGTGTAAGGTGAATCATTGTTTGAACAATATTTGGTTGAGTTTTGGTATCAATTCCAAAATAATGGTTGTTCAGTACTTCACTTGAAACTATTTAAGCCTTTTTGCATTTAACAATAACAGACAAACTTCCAACAGTACAATAACTTTATCTAAACATATTTTTAATGTATAAATATCTTATTCAAGGTTGTTTAATGCTATGACCAAATTTCAGTTGATACCAAAAGAGTGCTGATGTTTGATAACAAGCCTTAAATGTGAGGATTAACTGTACTAAACATCGACAAAGTAATAAATGTAGGGGGATTTAATCTGCAAAATCATGAACTTAATTTGGTAAAAGTAGCAATGCTAGTCCCTCTTGTACTTCCCTAAACTATACATGGCATAGATCTCTTCTAAAAGGCAAGTTTGCCTTAGGTCAAAGTTCACTGCTGAGACTGCTTTTACAAATGGAGTTTCACCTGTACATGGGTGCTCTTATAGCACATCAAAGCTTTTCTTAGCGTGTAGTACACATGCAGATACATATGTGTGCATGTGTGTGTGTGTGTGGGTGTGTGGAGTGAGAAGTGTATGGAATAAGATAAGGCACGTACCGGTATCTTATGAGAGTGTATGGGTCAGAGACTGTATATAAAATGCATGGTTATGTGAGGATTATCTATCTACTGACTCTCTGTGTTTGTGTTGTTCTGTGGTTTAGGCCTGCCTGTCTGCCTGCGTGTTTGTCCAGAGTAAACTCTACAAAAAGCCTACGTACAAGGAAGTCTTGGACTTACAAGTTACAAGACTAACAAGTTGTTAATATAATCTGTTTTCCATTAATCGCATGGGATATCAGGCAGGAAAAAGGATAAAGAAGTGTGTTTATTTCAGTTTACTGTCACAGCAACATGGTGGCTGAGCTCCAGTGGGTCAGATTCATTGCAGAGTGGCACTTTCTTTGGTTTCTGATGACAGTAACTTTGAAACAAGACACGTTTAAAGCAACATTATGTAGATTTTCCAACATAAAATAACAGATTAAAAATAATTTTGATGCCTCACTGCCTTGTAATCAGGTGACGTTGGCAAACAGCCACTAATTTAAGTTGTAAAACACACAGTTTAATTCATTGCATTGAACATTGATGTTTTTATGTGATTGTTATATGCGATTATGCATATATCTGCCACATTCTCCTGATAAGATCCTAATTTGAATTGTTTTTCAGGTTGTCTAGTTCATGAGCTGAGAGTCCACTTTGAATCAAAAGACAAACTCACTGATTTACTCCACTTGTTTTCCCAGAGGTAGCATCTCTGGGTTTCTGACTAATATGTTACTTATAGTAAAAAGAAACAAGAAAATTCAACTTTACTCAAAGGGATAAAACATCAAACAACAATTATTTTGACTCAGTATGCCTGTTGTCACATAACTAAATGAGCTGACTTTGGTGTGATGTTCTGAGTGAGTCAAATCACGAACCATGTTAGAATCAAATGTCATGCTCAAACTACATCTCAGTTATGGATGTCAAATTATTTAGGTAGTGCATACATTGCCTCCTGTTAGTTAAAGGTCAAAGCTAAAGGTCACCTTTCACTTTTTTTTTTGTTTCCGTTCTTCGGAAATTTGTGTTGTGTACAACGAAAGTCTTGTGGTTGTATGTAAGAACACAC
This sequence comes from Sciaenops ocellatus, assembly GCA_033000465.1. Taxonomy (NCBI): domain Eukaryota; kingdom Metazoa; phylum Chordata; class Actinopteri; family Sciaenidae; genus Sciaenops; species Sciaenops ocellatus. The sequence goes on from CP136867.1 coordinate 19,680,905, forward strand.
TTTGGCCACTTTGTTTCACTTAAAGCTGCAAGAAACCTCAACGTATCAGTGTCACGTATGATGACGATGACAAAGTTACAGACTACTCACTGTCTCTGGGTTCAGGGTCCAGTCCTTTGAACCTGCCTGCGGGCCTGGCGTCCACCACCTGGAACTTTTTGGAGTCCAGGTTATCCAGGATATCCTCATAGGTCTTGATCCAGGAGCGGTTTAGGGACGCCTTAAACTCGGTCGGCGTTGGTCTGACGTACTTGTCACTGATCGGTCGGCCCTCCAGCTCCCAGTTCCTGAGCCCCCCGTTGAGCAATGAGACCGCGTTGTGCCCGAACACCCGGAACATCCACCACACACGGGGCGCAGAGAACGCACCAAACTCGCTGACGTCGTACAGCACGACGTGCGTGTCGCTCTCTATACCCAAATTTCCGACATAATCTGCAAAAATCTCCTCTGATGGCAGCATGTGGTCCAGAGGAGAGGTTTTATCACAACACTGGTCTATGTCAAAGAAAGCTGCGCCCGGGATGTGCCTCTTCTTAAACTCGCTCTTGGCGTTGCGCCGCAGTTTGGGCAAATACCAAGACGTGTCCAAGATGCGCATTTTCCCCTGGGACTTCACAGCCTCTGCAAGCCATTTAGAGGTGAGCAGAGCTCTCGCTTGAAGCGCCATGGTTAATTACACAGAGTTTACTGTACTTCAACTAGATGGACCTGATCCTGTGCCAAAGGTTGAGAGTGGAGAGAGCAGGGGCGTTAATGGTGGAGAGGGAGAGAGAGCGAGACCGACAACTAACACGCCCCCAGTCTACTGTGCAACAGCTGGAAGTGAATGGAGGCTTGACGCTTCACAGTAATGTGATTACTTTGTAACGAGAAACTATTAGGGTATTTCAATATAAAATGCACTGTGAATGTGCAATATTTCCAATGCAATAATTTAGACTTTGCAGTCCCATCATTAGCTACCTGCTCCATAAAATACTAGATTATATTTCGAGGATAATATTTGTATTCTCATGCCCTGCTAGCTGACTGATTTTAACTGCACATAAAACACAATTTCCCCCCAATATGCTGCTGAACTTTTTCATATTGTATTCTTGTGTACAGGTTTATTTGCTTTAGCGTTTTGTGGTTTTCTTTGTTGATTTAACTTGCTCATTTAAAGTACCCTAATGTAATCAAATTTAACTGTTTATTATTAGTAGTAGTAGCAGTAACTAAAATATAGTAGGCAAGGCGGACTGTGAGACTGTGGTGGAACTCTTTTCCACCCGGTCGCTTTCTTAACGGTGCACAGTAGTAGCTCGACGGATGTTGATAGAGTAACACGTTGTTGATGAGTTGACGGCGAGTTTTAAATCGATGTTCAATAAAACTTATTTTTAAAAAAGGTTATACAATCAGGATGTCGGCGTCGTTGATCAGGAGAGGACTGGAGCTGCTGGGCGACGATATTAAAGGTCAGTTTAACCTTTTAGTTACAGTTGGCTAACATATTAGCATTGGACGCCAGTGTCTTCTTATAGCATCCGTCCTATATCCGTTTATTTTGTTTATTATAGTCTTATTTTTTATTTTCCTAGTATATCTTAGATATTTTTCTATTTTATTATTTATTCATGAGTACTTTTCTTATCCACCTTGTGTAGTGTGAGCTGCTGTAACAAGTGAATTTCCCCAGTGTGGGATGAATAAAGTCTAAAGTCTCTGTGTCCTGCTGTGCACCCCACCAGATGCCAGTAAGGTGAAGAATAAGAAGAAGAAGCAGCAGCAGCAGCAGACACCCAGCTCGGCCACGGTGATGGAGCTGGTGAGCACAAAGCGACAGGGAGTCACCAAGCAGGTCAAACGGCTGCAGGGTCGCCTGGGTCCCGGCAAGAGCAAAGCCACAGTCAAAGACAAGAGGATCAAGTCTGCAGTGGGTCAGTCTGCTTTTAGCGCTTCACAGCATCAGTGTTTAAGTGCATGGGCGTCTGCTGATGTTTTAAAATGGGGAGCAAACGTCCCCAAAGATAAGATTAACACACATAATTGCTGTGGGTTCTTTCTTTTTTTTTGTATACCACCAAACCTCTTGGATTATGTCAGGAGACAGCTGCCTCCACTACATCCCAAACAATAAAATCAACAGTGTTCTAGTAATCATTTATTCATTCTCCATTACTGCCTATCCTTATAACATGGATGGATTGGAAGGACATTGGATGAGAGGCAGCATACACCCTGGATAGGTCGCTAATTCATCACAGGGATGACACATAGAAGCAAAGGGCTATTCATGCTCACATTCAGACCTATGGTAACCCAATAAAAACTATAGTAAACAATATAATTGTGAACACATTGGTTGTGTAGATATGAATGGTGATGACTTGGAAAAAAGTCACAACAACAAAGAATCTTAATGAGACACACTGAGACACAAAATATAGACTACTAGATGAGGAGGGTGCATCGTCATTTCCCTGTTCGAGTTTGTAGTAGAAAAATTCAAGCTTTTAGCGGAAACAGATTATTTTCAGCAATGTGCGATGAGATATGAGATATCATATTAGTTGATCATACTGTCCAGAATCAGTGGAATAGACAGATGGTAACTTGTGTTTACAGTGTTTTTTGCTGTATTTTAACAATGTAAAACTGGCTGTTTATTATATACAGTAGATGGTACAGTACAGAGGTTACTGTTTCTGTTCTTGTCCTCTCTTTCTAAGTGTAGATCAGAACCACTAGGTGGCTCCATTATTGCACAGTTAACAACCTCTCAGTGGCTGCTCAGCCCTCTGGTGGTTGTTTTATTGTATCATCTATTATACTTTCATGCTCTAAACCCCCTTTTCTTCCTTGGTGTTTATTGTAGAGGAGTTCAGGAAGAAGCAGAGGAAGAGCCACATGAGTGACAACCTCAAGTACTTTATGGAAACTGGCTACAAAGCAACAGATTCTGACACTTTGAAGGTAAGAAAGGACAGATCACATATTAGAGCTGTCTGCAGTATTGATGCATGCATTTATATTCAATTGGGAAACAATTTTTAGATCATATTGTTCAGTAAAATTAAATAAGGGTCCCACCAGGTGTGAAAGAAATCTGAATTAATTTACAGATGTCGTGTCTTAAACTACAGAAATATGATGACTCATTCATATTTTCTTTCCTTTTATTTTATATTTGCTTCTGCGTCTCTCTGCTGTCTACATATTGAAGTGTGTTTATCATCGTGACTTGCTTTTTGTCTCACTTAGATCCTGAGCCACAATTCAGGTAGACAGGCCAGGAATCACCCAGAACGACCTGCCAAGAAGGCGAAGGAGCCGGAGTCTCTGTTCACAGAAGAGGAGTTCCAGCAGTTCCAGAAGGAATACTTTGGCAGGACTGTCGAGGAGAAGAAATGAAGCGCACCCAAAGCGCAAAGACACTGCAGCCATGGTGGAAACGCCAGCGTTGCGTTTTGTGGATCAAAGATTTCTGGACCAGATTATGCTCTGGAAGTTGGTTTCACTTCACGTCTCAACAATGGAACGAGAAAACGTTGATGTTTTTATGAGTGGAATCTGCCCCAATGTTATTATTACAGACATGTACTGTCATACATACAGGGAACATGTGATTTACAGTGTTTTTCCTGCCAAGAGTTTCACTCCAAAAGGTGTCCATTCTGAAAATCCTGTAGCTTAAACCTATATTAAAATGTTTCAAAACGTCTCATGAAGATGACTCATAACTAGTCATTAGTCATTAGTTACGAGTGCAGAAAGTGCAGCTTCAGATGGTCTATTGTCAAGAAAAGATTCAGACGCAAACATTTTTTTATAATTTAAATTGTAGAGCTTTTTCTCCATGATTATAATTAACTGATATTCTTCTTTATGTGGCTCTGGTGTTGTCCTCCAGTTACAACTCCAATCAGTCCAGTTAAGTGAATTAAGACATTTTTTTTTTTTTTTTTTTTTACTATTGAGCAGAAGTCCAAAGTTTTCAATATAGAGTCACATTTTGACTTTGTTATTTTCATTCTGGATGTAACTGCAATACATCTATGTGTTCGAATCATTTCAAACGCAGTGACATTCTATGAGTTTAACCATGATCACAGCTTACTTGCCAGAAAAAACGAGTTTAACTGCACTAATTTACGTGAACATTGAGTTCTGAACATGAACATAGAGGGAGAATTGAGTGTGGAAGTTTAATGTACAGACAAGCACTTGCGTGCTGTTTGGCCATCAGCTTTGTTATCTGTGAGATGTGGCTTTGACGTTGAAGAATTTTTTTCATTCCAGCAACAGCAGAACCTGTAGTGGGGGTGTGGTTAAAAAAATAAATAAGAATGTGGATGCTTGAATAGCTTTGAATGAGTAGAGTGGAGTCACATGGAATGTCAATCTTTTTCACGTCTAACCTGCTTAAGACTTTAGGATTTTTTTTTTTTTTTTTTTTTTTTTTAGCATTCATAAGTCAATAGTGAGAATGAAAGTCAGTGCTGCAAAGTAGAGTCATCGCAGAACGACTTAAATACAGCAGGCAAAGTTACACAATGTCCAAGGTAAGAAATACAATAATTAAGTTGTGTGACGATAATTTGGAATTTGTATATTAAAGGTTAAGCCATATTAGTGTTTAACCAAATACTGGAGAATAAATTCATTCAAGTGAAATTAGTGAAATGTTTGTGCCTTGCAGCCCTGCTGATAGTGATTTGTTTAAGATTTTTCAGATGTAAACTGGCATATTAGATTCAAGATTTTCAATAAGGGAGGTTGTGTAAATGCGCTCATGAATTTTTAACTAGTTAATTGAAATTTTCTGTGCAAAAAAAGGTGCATTAGACAAAAAAATGTATTTAATCATATTCTGTATGTCTTGAAACGTGTCTGGAGGGGATATTTGACAAATCCACCTAATTTCCACCTGTGTGTGGAAGGTTGCCAATTAAAGTCACATTATTTCTACCTAATATTCAGTTTCCAAAAGTAAAAGTGAAACCATTATCAGAGGCAAACGGGATGTGAGTGTGCCAACATCAACAATGTGATTAATCTTATCTGGCGTGCTTGGCGATGTCAGTTAACAGTTCATTGTCTTGAATTCAACCTCAGCAGGCGTTGTCTACCTTAATAAAGGGTGTGCTGTGGATGGGTGTTGAGATTAAGAATGCCAGATTAACAGTGTTTTGTCTTTTGTGATTGTTTTGATCTAAGAGACCCCTAATGGCAGAAATTACACATTGAATCGTGTGCAGAGATCATATTCTTTTGAAACGCCTCCACTTACATACATTCAATTTACATAATCTACGTATGTAATTTACTGATTAAATGTGAATATTGTCAGATAGAGTCATCAGATTAGGAAGACAACTCTCGTAATCCTGCACAACTTCACAATAAAACTGCATCTTTTGATTTGATGTGAGAGACATCAATGTTCATATTCATGCTTTCCCCAGAACACATTTGCACACACATGCATTTGTTAAGAATCAACAAAGAAGTCGCTGTGATACTGTTTTTTTCTGATATGAGTTCTTTTTAAAGGATGTTTAGATAACAGTCCTGATAGAGTCAGGTTAAATAGATACATATACACTTAATATACACTATTAATGCGGTCTTATACTGTGGAGAGATGTCAGACATATAAGGGAATTGAGAAAATTCAAATATAACAAAATTAGAGTGAACGAATAAACTTTTTGTAAAATGTTACATAAAGTATCATCAGATGCTCTCAGCAGCTATAATATTGTACAATAAATGTACTTGTGTGATGGTCCCTGTCTTTCTGCAGCCAGCTCCCTCGCCAAGAAGAAAGCTTTTCAATCCAGAAAAAATTAAGGATGCAGAGGCACTAAAATGTAGCTCTCCTCCTCAGTCTCCCACAACGTCTTCAAAGGTTGGTGCTGCAGTGTATTCTCCACATACTTTGTAATGAGATCAGATCCGGTAACAAATGACTGTAGAATAAGCATTAACTGTGTGCCGATTGCATCTGACACTATAACACTCAGATACTAAGGCTCTTTCCTTTCAAATTCAGGGAAATTTGGTCGGCTCAACTCCTCCACCGGTGCCACCAAAGAAGTGGACTGTTAAAAAGAGTCCAGGAGGAGTTGACACTGTAAATGGCAGGCTGGAAATAGTAAAGGTAACGTCATTTTATGTGTATGTCATGAAACAAGTTAAGTTCTGATTTACATACTATAGATTTAATCGTTGACTACTGTAGGCACAATACACCTACAGTAAAAAACAGGTAGTTTTATGTTTATAATGTTTTATAGACAAGCAACATGATGTTAATGTTTCTGTTGGGTACAGCATGAGCAATGTAGCTAGTTAGTTAAATACGAATACAGCAAATGAAACCACAAAATATTAAATATAACCATTAATAAATGACATGAAACGTATCCAAACATATCCATATATGAATACAGAGAAAAATCTGGTAAAAGCACAGAAATCATACAGTCTCCCAAAAGTAAAAGTCCTCCATTTAGATTTAGAAAGTCAAAAGTATCAAAAGTCAAAAGTAAAACAGGAATCATGTAGTACAATGGAAAAATATGCTAATTCAGTGGATGGCACAGAAAAGCATTAAAATAAGTCATCAACTACCTCCACCATGTGAGAGATATAATGACGTTATTTGTACATTTATCTAATGAAACTATATTGCCACTGATTTTCTCAGGTGGTGGCACAACCTCCTTCGCTTCTTCAACAACTTTCAAAACAAAAGTCCAATGATGGAAATGAAATCCTATTAACTATTTTTCTACTATTGAGTATTTACAGTTAAACTTGTCTGTTAAAAGTGGATCAAAGATCATCAAGTGGAATTGCAAAATGTGCTAATTGTTAACTGTAATTGTTAACGTTCACTTGAAGGTGCCATATGTAAGATTCATTTTATATTTTAATCACTTGCTCAATGGATGAACAGGTTGTAACGTAACTAAAAAAAAATGAGCGGGATACATGCAGCAATGATGGGTTGCAGCTGGCTCTTTGCCAATATTATTGCTAGGAATACACTTTGAGTAGATATGTTAATGACCAGCTAACATGATCCATGATACTAACTTATGTATTAAGACAAACAGACTGCCTCCGATATGTGAGATAACTGACACTGTAACAACAGTGGTCACAGACATCAACGAAACCCTGGTAACTATTTTATTAGGATTAGAATTATCAGGATAATTCAGGATCATCAAGTGCAAAATTTGCTAAATCAGTGGACACAGAAAACTGATATAAAGCAAGAAAAGAATGAAAATAAGTCATCAGACTGCCTCCACCATGTAAGAAAACTGATATTGTAAAAATACAGGTTTATCTGTACCTTCTTTAATACAACTGGATTGTCATTTTCTCAGGTGATGGCAAAACCTCCTCCACTGCCTGAAAGATCTCCAATAGAACCTCCTGATAAAAATCTGGTAACTATTTTACAGCCGTTAAGCAAAAGCAATATCAAGAGAATACAACCACAGTCTTAACTGCATTTACTCCTCATTTTCTACCAGGATGCCAACACTTTGTTGGACTGGTGGAAAGAAAGTTGGGGTCGGCTGGTCCAAATAAAACATCATCACATTACAGATAGTAATATTATTCTAAATACAATTGTAATTTATTATCTAGCTTTCAGTGTTCATGTTATCATTCAGCCTTGTGTATGTCACTTTTGGCTGATGCCCAGATGCTCGCTCATGCCTACGGAGCTGAACAACAGGATACTGACTGCAGTTCATTTAATGACCAAAGGGGTCATCAGCAATGGTTTTGAATGTTACATAGATAATCTTTAATAAAAATAGATTGTCACTCATTTTCTCAGGTGATGGCAAAACCTTCTCCGCTGCCTGTAAAACTTCCAAAAGAACAGCCTGACGACATGCACGATATAAAGCAAGAAAAGAATGAAAATAAGTCATCAGACTGCCTCCACCATGTAAGAAAACTGATATTGTAAAAATACAGGTTTATCTGTACCTTCTTTAATACAACTGGATTGTCATTTTCTCAGGTGATGGCAAAACCTCCTCCACTGCCTGAAAGATCTCCAATAGAACCTCCTGATGAAAATCTGGTAACTATTTTACAGCCGTTAAGCAAAAGCAATATCAAGAGAATACAACCACAGTCTTAACTGCATTTACTCCTCATTTTCTACCAGGATGCCAACACTTTGTTGGACTGGTGGACGGATGTGATACGTAAGTAAGAAAACCAATCTGAAATTACTTATGTTTGATGTTCTTAGTGTGTTACGTAACTTATTGTTTTCTGGACTTACAGCCTGGAAATATCTGTGCAAAGACCTCAAATCTAGAGGGAAGAAAGAGAGAAAGTAAGTAGATTATAACATCTTTTAAATTTCTCAAATTGAGGCTTTGAGCTAAATGCTCATTTCAGTATGCTAACATGCTCAAAATGGCAATGGCAACATGCTGATGTTTAGCAAGCATAATGATTACCATGTTCACAATCTTTCTGTGTGGAGTTTGCATGTTCTCCCTGTGTCTGCGTGGGTTCTCTCCGTGTACTCCAGCTTCCTCCCACAGTCCAAAGACATGCACTTAACAGGTTAATTGGTGACTCTAAATTGCCTGTAGATATGAATGTGGGTGTGAATGGTTGTTTGTCTCTATGTGCCCTGCAATAAGCTGGCAACTTGTCCAGGGTGTTCCCCGCCTCTCACCCAAAGTCAGCTGGGATAGGCTGCAGCCCCACCGTGACCCCTGATGAGGATAAGGGGTTACAGATAATGGATGGATGGATGGATGGACAATCTTAGCTTAGCATTTTAGTATGCTTACATTTGCTAACTGGCATTTGACCCAGTGCATCTGAGGCTGATAATATGTTTAGTTTTGCAGGTAGGTGGTCACAAACCAAAGTGATAACAATTCATACAGAGGGGGGCGATTGTACTAAATTTCATGGCATTCCATCCAATACATATGAAGGTATTTCACAAAAAAACATAAATGTGAACCTGAGGGGGGCGCTAGAGCAGATGTCAGGGGCTTTCCAAAGTCAGCAGGATTCACCCTATTGTAACCATGAAAATGTTATACATGAAAGGCTATTAAAAGTCACAACACTGCTCTGGTCCAAAAGATGAATGCAAATTCACCTGGATGCTGCTCTAACTAAAACTAAATTATGTCATTACGATACATTCCAGGATTGTCAAACTTCAGGCTGAACACCTCTATAAGGCTATTAAGGTTTACATCCTCCTGCTGTCTCAACATGGTAGCTTCCTGAAGGAACGTACCACTGAGCTGCTCTGCATTGCAGACAACTTGGACAAGGTAACAAAACCACAACTGAAAATTGAATATCATGTATGGTTTAGTCAACCTAATCTCATGGCAGCAACACGGTTACACTCTGTTTCATATGTTATGAATATTTGATATATGTTTATGATTAAAGTTATAATGTGCTCTGAATATAATCATCATTAAAATACTTTAAAAAAAAACTTTATCAGACAAATTCCTTTTCATCTTAAGGTTTCAAAGAATACAAAGATTGCTGGCATCACAGGAGGGGCTACAACTGTAGCTGGAGGTGTAGCAGCAGCAGCCGGGGTGATTCTGTCTCCGCTCACACTGGGAGCCTCTCTGGCCCTGACTGTTATCGGGGTCGGTGTGGCTGCAGCCGGTGGTGTCACTGGTGCTTCAGCAGCCATCGCCAACAAGGTGACCAAACGTGAAACAAATGTTACTGATTTAAAGTATGACATAAAGTATGTCTTTGTTTGTGGTTTGCATCTGTGGCATGGCTGAAGGGTTTGTCAATGTTTTTTAATTTTTTTATTATATGCTTATATATACTTTTATTTTTACTATATATATGTTATTGTATTTAATGTAACATATCGTATTCTAATATATATATGTTAAATGTTGCTTTATGCATGTCTGCATTTCCATTGAGTTAACATGTAATGAAATGGGCTATATAAGTACATTAAGGTACACAAGTTTGGTTTGACAGATGTATAGACAGCTGAAGATACAAACATTTTTTACGTTTTATACCATCAGAATAATCACAAGATGCTAAAAACAAGTAAGCATGTGCTTAAAGCTTATGTGCACCCCAATTTTAGAGCATTAGTCACTTATATACCACTGTTGTAAATGTGGACAACTGTAGGTGAGCATTTGTTATGATTACCTGATCAAAACCTAGTGAGTCGACAACTCTGCATTGCTCACTCGACAGCTCTGGTTCTGGCACAACACCAGTTCCACTCCTTGAAAGCATTCCCCAATTGCTCCTCCTCACCTCCAGGCCTGAAAACCTCCTGCTCCCAACAGTCCAAAGCTTTGCTAGCATTATAAATACAAACACTCCCTCAGTGCACTGAGCTCCCAGTCCAGGCAGCACGGACTGAGCTAACTAGCTCAGCGGTTAATTTACCTTAGCAACTATTAAAACTTTCTAAATCAGAGTGTTGAGGCAGAGCAACCGGAGGATATTGAAGGGAAAACCAGAAAACGTTTCTCCATGAAATATGATCCAGTTTTACCAAAATCAGTGAATCCGACCCAGAGCCTAAAGTTACATAATGTGAGACCCTTGTTAAAAGTCAGTGTAGCATCAAAATAATTGTAAACATTTTATTTTAAGGTAGCAAATTTACATAATGTCACTTTTGAAGATTATGAAATCTGTTCTTCAGGTGAACGTCACTCAGGACAAGAAGAAAATCGAAAAGACCTTCCAGGAGTACGAAAGCCGCATGGAGGATATTCAGGGATGCTTAAAGTTCATCGATGAGGGCATGAAGGAGCTAAAGCAGCATGATCTGTCTTTCCTGATTGAAGTCATGAAGGATTCTGTGAGAATTGCCAAGGTGGTAAAGTTGGTCACTACAGGAGGAGGAGGTGCCAGGGCCTTAGAGGCTACCAGTAAGGCATCTGGGTTGATGAAAGGCTTTGCCCTTGGCATTGGTATCCACTTCACCAAAGAAAAGGATGGTCAGAAGCTGAAGAGGGGCCACGAGTCGAAGTTGGCGAAGAAAATCCACACACTTGCAGTGGATGTCAGTGAGGCTTTGGATGAGCTCATGCAAATGAAAGACGTGTTCAGTAAGCATTTTGCTGAAGAGGAAAGGTTTGTTAACTTGTAGACCTTCGTTTGATTGATTTCATCTTCATACTTTTATATTTGCATTATTCTTTTGGGGTTATTTTTTATCTTTTATATTTCGGTGTTTGTATGATAGTGTGCTATTTGTAGTAAAAAAAAAAAATTAAACAGGGAACAGTCCCCATCAAAACACACCATGCATCAGAGTTATGTGTTTATTTTGTTTTTGTTAGTCTCCACTCTTATTTTTTCTCTCCAGCACTACAATGTAAGGGATTACAGAGCTATATATTTATACACTGATTAATGAAAATCAAATGAATTAGCATAACTTAAACTGTTACAGTTTTGGTAAAGAGATGCTTCTCTGAAGATTTTTTTATTTTATTAACTGTGTATTCTGATTCTATTTTTTTAAGGGGACATTATCTATATACATTATCTACTATCTATTAGCCACCTGTTGTTGCAGCTTCAGACTTGGACTTGGTGTTTACTTGGACTGGACATAATGTAATTTGGAATTTTTGTTCATTTCTTTAACATGATTTATATCATTTACATGTATGTGTGTTTGTTGTGTTTTTGCGTATGTTATTTTGAACCTCTTGTACTTTAAGTATTTGGTGTTATTTGTGATTTTGCATGAGTGTATTCTTACAGAAATATTTAAACCAATTCTCTCTCGCACTAGATTTGATGCTCTGTTGATTATATTGTAAAACGCCCTGAAATGTCGCATGAAATGCATTTTAATACGTGCGGCTAACCACCAGGGGGCAGTCCAGTTTCACCCCAGTGAACCCCAGACGGGTTCATTAAGTTTAACCAACAGCTGCAATAAATTCTCAAGAGACAGTACGATGCTGATTCAGACATACATCAACAACTAATATAGGAATACAATATATATATTATGGTGTATGGACAGCACACAATAATAAACTCAAAGAAGAGTTCATGAACATTTAATCAACAATAATATGCTTTTACAATAGCCTATCAATGCAGTTAAAAATCATATATCTTTTTTTTAAGTCTTGGTGGATGCAGGATGAAAAAAAAGTAAGAGCAGGATAAATGTAATTCTATATTTAATTAGAGTTATGCCTGTAAAATAAGTGGGCATTGGAAATAAAACATATTACTAATAAAACGTACTAATCTAAAAAAAAAATGTCAGTTTGTTGTAGTCTGTCTCTTCATCCTTCACTGACATTTGTAGAAGACAAAAAAAAAAAAAAAAAAAAGTTCCTTCCTCCTTCAGTGTTTACGTTTTGCATTTGACCCACATTTGACGTAGGCACTCGTGTTTAAAGCTCCATATGGCACTATTTTGTATAGACGTCAAACACGTGACCAATCACAGACAAGACTCGACCGGCTCGCAGCGGTGTGCATGTTTACTACTACTCCGACCATTACTGCCAACTTTGAAGGAGCTTTGTTCGTTATTGCTGAATGAATTATTCTTGAAACGGAAACTCCTCTCGCGCGAGCGGTTAGCTGCGATGAAAACAAACGCGCCCGCGGAGTGATACCGCGGAGGAATGCAGTCAGTGGTGCTTCGGCTTTGTATATAGCAGTGTGACGCTGTCAGCCCGTTCTTCCTTCACACGGCATCAGAAAGTGACTACCGACTCAGCAGTGGACGCTCTCCCGCGCTAAAATGGCAGTTTGAAGGCGTGCGGCTATCCTTGCAGCGGCAACAACCCGGCAGTGCAGCGGCTAAGTGCACTGGCTATTTCTGGCAAAATGGCGTAAGTATTATTCTGTTGATCTGTAAGACTATTTAACTTCAGCGAGTGAGTCTGGTTTCAATGGGCGGAAATGTCAACTGCCATTTCTTAGTGTTGATAAAGTTAACGGACTTGTCTCCCCCTATGGTTAGGCGCGTCGTTATATACATATATATATATATATATATAGATAGATAGATAACCATATTCAGCTTCTGGTGAAATGTTGGCTAGATCTTGATATGTTGTTATATTTCCTGATTTGGAGTTGGTGCTAGTGTCAAATTACAGACTTGGAAGTTGAAGTAACGTCCCAACCGGCGCGACAGCCGGCGCGTCGGTGCCTTTGTATTGGTATGGGCGAGGCACGTTAACGGGTTCTCTCACGGTCCCTCATTTAAAGTTCACGCATTTGAAAGCGACGACAAGGCCGTTAAGTGTTTATCAACACCTGGTTGTGTGTTTGCGTGTATTAAACACTGACAACGTGGCGTGTCCAAAATGGCGCGGACTGGCGTTTTATACTAAGCCCTCGCACAGATGGCTCTGTTGTGAAAATGGCGGTTCCCCTCCCACATCACCCGGCGATGACGCGTTGTTGGAGGGCGGGGTTTACCGGCAAAGTATGACCAAATTAGGAAATGTTGTCTCCCCCGGTGTAGGGCGGAGCGTTGCCCCATCAACGCCGCTTTGACACTTCAGTGGAGCGGATTAGCCAAAATTAGCCTCCCCTCCCCCACACGTTAACAGCCTTAACGACGCAAGCACACGCTGACAAGAAAGTTGTGCAGTTGCATTGTTTGCATGAGGGTTGTTATAGTCACGAAATGTGTGCTTGTTCTCGATGTGCAAACACTCTGGGGAGTTTTTCCGATATACAAATGAGGTGTGACCAGCCACATGAGATAATACATTCATAGGACTGTCCCTACACCATTTTCTTAAGATTAAATCATTGCTCTTTAGACTTGTTTTCTTTTGTTGTAGACGTTCATTTGCTTAAAATGTTTATGAAACCCTTGCATAAACTCATTGTGTACAGTTCTCATTTTCTCTCCATAACATGCCTCGCGTCTCTGTCTCTTCTTTTACACAGGTCTCTCTCGGCAACCACCCTCAGCTTTGCTGCCGTCGACAGCAGTACCGAACCACTCGACTTCCTACCGTCGCCAGACTCTCCTTTGTTTTCATTCGCCCTTTCACGGCTACCACTGACCAGCAGCAGTCATGACACTCTCCCAGCTGGCCTTGGAGGACGTGGAGGCCCTGTACTTAGGTTGGTGTTGTGATGACAAATGTTCCCAAAGCACTACTACAAACTTTACTGAATACAGGGCACCTAGTTAAGATAACAAGTGGGAAAGTGAGGCAAGCCCTGGATGTTGACATGCCACGATAAAAAGAGAATGAAAACATTTGTTAGTCTCTCAAAACATAAGTGTGTATTTTGATAGTGGCATGAACCTGTAGTTCGCCTATTAGATCATGTCATTTTAATGTCTGATTATTAAGTCTTGGAATATTTTGGTGTGGCACCAGATGGCTAGGGTTAGTTCAGACACAAGTTGAAATCATTTTTTTTATGTTATGTACTTTGTGTAGAAGATGAGATACTAAAGAAGTCTTGTCCACAGGGCCCTCGTTTCTGATGGCTGACCGCATGGGGCCCCTTCTGGACCAAGATGAAGAAGAAGCTCTTTCTCCCTCGTCCTCTCTAGAGGGGAAGGCGCCAGCTTCGCCTCCCCTCTCTTTCTCCTCCTACGCATCTTCCCCATCTCCCTGCCAGACCTTGTCATCCTCTCCGTTCTCTTCTGCCTCCCCACCTCCCTCGCCTCCTCCCACCTCCTCGTTCCTGGGAACCAAGGCCGGAGTGGACTCACTGTCCTTCCCGTGGCTGGGTGCCAGCGACCTGCTCAATGTCCAAATTGGAGCAGACGATGGTAAAGGTGAGAGTGAATTAAATATTGTCAATTAAAGTATGAAATAGTTAACATTAAACTGTTATGGGGGCAGAAACTGCATGAAAACAGATCAAGATCAGTGACTAATGTTGTTTATTTTACTTTACAAAGCAAGACAGTAGCACATTCTTTGTGTCAATGTGTGAAACTCGGGGGAAAAACCCTGAAAGATCTCAAATGTTTCTACCGCAGTCCTTTTTAAAGTTAGGAATGTTTATTTCTTCCAGGCAAGCTGTAAATATTTTATGTGTGGCTTTGTGTTGGTAAAGCACTAATGGTTGCCCTGCAAGCAGAGTGTCCTAAATGTTAAAATTAGGTTGTAGCAAGTCACATTGTCCCGTTTCTTTCTTAACAATAGTGCCATATTATGATAAAGTCGAACAAAAATGGTGGAACAGTCTTTCATCTTTTGCCAGACACCACAGACTTAGTCCAACGCCAAAATTTAAAGGCGTGAATGAGTAATTGTAGGTGTGGTGGGCGGTGAAGAGCATTCATTGGCTTGAAGCTGGCGGGTGTGGCTCAAGTGCGTAGTGTGATACTGCCTCAAACTGGTTTGGTTTAATATGCTATTTCACAATGACGTCAATCTTTTGTTGCATTATAGTCACCAGTATGAAGCTTATTGTGGCTTTCTGGCATCTGATAAGCACAAGGACGAGGTTCCTCGTGTTCTGGGTTTATGACCTCAAGTGTTTGTGTTACAAAATCATAATACAGAGCGGCAGTCAAAGATTAACCATTGTCGTCATCATTGAGTAAATTGATATGAAGATACTCAGTATGATGTAAAGTAAAGACCAGCTGTGTTGTGCTTTTTGTATTCACTGAAAACCAAGTTACCAAAGAACTATCAAAATGCCTGGAATTCATCATAGTTTTGATCAAATATTAATGATTACATCCTCTGTCCCAGCAGATGACGCTTTTGCGGGCATGGACTGGATGTCAGAAAAAATTGACCTCAGTGAATTTGACCTGGATTCCCTCATTGGCTCCTGCTCGTCCGATGAGTCTCCCAGCTCCCCCGAGGATCTCCTGGCCTCCCTCGACTCCCACATGGATCTGGATCTAGATTCGTTCGACACAACCATCCCAGCCCCGCATGACAGCCTGGAGCTGGGTCTGTCACTGCCCAGTATCCCCCCTCTCCCTCTGGAGCTCCCTCTCCCTGAGGCAGCTGATGCCAAGAAGACAGAGTTGGCTCCTGATCAGGAGGTTGTTATGAAGTCTGAGCCTCTCTCCCCAGCTCCCTCTCCATCTCCCCCCTCTCCAGCCTACACTTTGGAGCTGGGGAGTGAAGTGGATGTCCTGGATGCAGAGAAAATGTCCACAGCCCTCACAGCCACCATCATTCCAGATCTCAGTGGAAGCATTAAGACCACCAACCCCATTGTGCTCTCAATTCCCACCTCTGGCCACATTGTGGTGGTGCTCACCAACAAAGATGAGCCCTCCCTTGTATCTCTCCCTGATGAGTCGATTAAAGTCTCTCCTCCATCAAGCGACTGCGACAGCGACTCTGGCATCGAGTCCGTCGTCAGCTCACCTTCTCGCCTGCACTCCCCCTCTCCCACAGCTGGATCCTCCAGGACCAAACCCTACACCAAACCTGAGCCTACCACAGCTTCCTCTGCCAAGACCCCCAAGGTCAAATCTGTGTCTGGCGCTCCAAAGGTGGAGAAGAAACTGAAGAAGATGGAGCAGAACAAGACGGCAGCCACTCGCTACAGACAGAAGAAGAGGGTTGAGCAGGAGCTGCTTAGCACAGAGCTGGAAGGGCTAGAGAAGAGGAACCACGAGTTGGCGGAAAAAGCGGAGTCCATCAGCCGAGAGATCCAGTACCTCAAGGACCTGATGGAGGAAGTTCGCAAGCACCGCCGTGGAAAGAACTGCTCAGTGGCTTAGTAACCAGATTGTGTATTAAGCACAGTCTGCTGTTGCCAAACAAAGTCCACTTCCATATTAGGAGTGTATGAAATTGGCAAGCAAGGGTGGATGTATGAAACTCGCCACTGAGCAGAAAATAGGGAATGGCTGGATGCAAAGTGAAAAGCCTCTGGAAGTTGATGAGATTATTAGTGTAGAGCAGGGGGCTGGGAGGTAGTCAGGTGAAGCATCTGTACATGCTTGTCTCTCAGTCCCCTGTTAGGTCCCCATAATGTACTCCCTGTCTTATTAGCAGTACTTGTACAAACAGGCAGGGTGTATATGTCTTTGTAGACTAGGCATGCAAAACATGAGTCACCATAGCTCTTAGTAGTGTAGACTTGTAACCATTTTGACAAGATATTCCCTCACACTCCCATTACCAGTTGATACCCAGACCCCAGCTCAGCTTTAATATACTCCTGTATCAATAAAGTGAGATACCACTTCTACCTTGTTGTTACCTACTCCTACTTAACCCCGTGTCATTTGACCTTCCTCTTAACAGCTTCAAGTCCAGAAAGGGGCCTCAACATACTGATGAATTCTTGATGTTACACTGTCAACATTTTTTTTTTTTTTTTTTTTTTTTTTTTATTGTATATAGTTTTCACCTCCTTTGCTTTGCCGATTGTGGTTTTTGTTATTTAATGCAGGTTCAAATCTGAATTTCTCAAGTAGCTCAAAGTCTTTTTTGCAAAGCTGTTTGCTTGTAAAAAGCTTTTCTTTTCTTTTTCTAATAAATGTCTATCAGCGCTCAAGTGACGTGTGATGTGTTTTTATTGATGGCAGAGAAACTGAATTCATTTTTCATTAGTCTGTTTAGTGAATAAGTAACTAGTTTAGTTGTGTACACACAAAACTACTTTAGGGCTGCTTTAATAAATCAATTTATTTCTTTAAAGGTTTGGGGGGGGTGGGGGGGGGAATCACATTCAGTAGTCTTACATTTATTTCAACTACATTTCAAAAAGGCATTGCATATAAATCCCTTTTTTGTTGGAAGTCCATGCGTAAATGTCAGTCATGTATGCACATAAGCTAAACTATTAACTGAAGAAAGGAGACATGAAATGTATCATGGAGGCGAGGTTTAGGGAATTCAATTCTTGTTGGACTGGTTCCACTGTCAACTACTAGTATTTACATGTTCCCTGTATGAGTCACACAGTTTCTGTCCCTACGCTTTACTTGGTTTGTAAAGAGATTAAAAGTTTGTGAAATTGGTTTAATGGTGCCAGGAAGAATGTGTGAACACAGGATTACATTTAGAACAAAAACAACTGGTAGCTGCAAAATATTTTGAATTCTCCATCAAAAATGTTAAGTTACTGCTTATTCTTGAAGGCTGTATAACTTAGTTATTCTGTTTTATAAATGCCAGGGAGGAAACAGTCAACTTTCATTAAAAAAAATAAAAATAAAAAAAAGTGTTAAAGGTGAAATACAGTTCAGTTTCACTGCCTGAAAATAAATCTGCAGCTTTCTATCAGGAAGTGAGACACAAGGAGGAAGAAAGCGAGAAACACCTGGACTCATGTTTTACGGGAACAGCCTTGTAATTGTGAAACCAGACTACATTCAAGAGTCTCACACATTTCTCAGCTGGGTGGGTGGATATAAGGGTGGAAGGAAACATAACATCGGGGTTTGAGCTACAGATGTCTGAACTGTTTTGTCCACACCTCGAGTGCCACAGATGTGTCTATCAACCACCGTTTGTGTGTGTGGACACAGTGACATATTTTGGACATCAACGCGGCTCATTGCGAACGAAATAGGTGCACGTTAACATAGTTTGTCTTTTTTTTGTGACAATTTTTAGGTGATGAATGGTTATGCTTACAGTTATGCCTCATGGGACTGAAAATGAGTCAGTGTAGAATCCCTGAAAGTGATACTAACGTGTGTGTGTGGTTCAGAGTTAGCTCAAAGTGCTGACTGCTGTCAGGCAGCTGTGTAAATTTAGTCTTGGCAGTAAAACCCTTTAAGCACAGACACAGACACACACACTCCTCCCTGACAGATTCCACAGTAGTAAGGCATTCCCCTCCTGGAAGACAAAGATAAGAAGAGTCCCCAGCTGTAGGCTGACAGAAAGAGATAATAAAGTCTGCTTTGTTATGACTTTGATATCTTTTTCAAATGAGTTGATGATTAATAGTTAAACTTGTAAGAACTGATGATTAATTGCACGGAATGCTAATATGTTTTTGTTGTGATTCCTGTTGTGTGTGTAGCTCAAGGGAGTTCATGTGTAAATGATCCTGTCATTGTAATTAAGTACAATTTTCTAGATAGCAGGTGCTATTATACAATTATTATACAAAGTATAGCCTGTTAAAAACATACAGTACATTATGCTGGTTTTCCTCAGTGGTTATTTTATCTCTTACATACTTATCTATAGCAGTAGGCTATACTGTACATATGTCTGGATAATGCATTGACTATATACTGTAAACTACAGGCAAAGTGCCACACACTTTTCAATGTTGGATTTACCCTTAGAATTCAGCACCGACATCTTCCATTTAATTAAAGCAGATAAAGCTCCGATGTAACTAATTAAAAGACTGATGGCTTTATTTTATTTAAAAGTCCCAGGAGGCCGTACACAGTAGCCATGTCCGAATTCCTCACTACATAGTGCTGACTCAAAAATCACCTGTTTGTTAGTATTCATACTGACTGTTTTGGGTATACTTAAGTGGCTGTTCTCTCCTGTGGACACCCTACATAAAAACCTGCATAGAAATACTATGTTGTATGAGCATGTAGTGAGTATTCATGGACACAAGCTGCAGCCATTATTCATTTTATCGATTACACCTGTGTTCATGCTGTGAAAAGGGCCCTTTGGGATGATTTGCAACCTGTAATCATGTCTTATTCTGCCTTGAGTGTTTTTCATTGGTTGTAAAAGAGAATTCAGGCACATTTTCCTTCACTTTGTGAGGCAGTATATGAATTTATTCTTTACAGATTTAATCTGTTATAAAGTTACATCAAACTATATCATCGTACCACATCTTATAAGGCTGAACTTATGTGACTCTTACTACGAATGCCTCTACCTGCTTGGCCAATGATCTTTAAGATATGATCTCATTATTGAAGGGTGTGTTTATGTCTGTAGGCAGAACATGCTTGAGATTCATCCCCACGTGAGGTGTGACCTTCAGAGTGCAGGGTAAAGCTAAGGTTTCTACATGTAGTCCAGTTACTGTAAGAGAAACCTTGAACATGCTTCACGCATAGACCCTGCAAAGGTTGAGAAGTTTGTTTTAAAGAATTTAGGATTCATTTAAAAAGATACAGTGTAAAGTAAAGTTATCTTATGTTCTTCTAAAAGATGATTGATGGAAAGAAACACATTATCAGATCATGGGTGTGGTGGCTCCAAGCAAAGCAGCAGATAGTTAGATATTTTTGTCTTGTCACATTCCTCTGTGGTCCATAGTATTTACGATCACAACACTTTCATTCAGTTCAATTATTCACAGCACACTGACGGTGTGTGATTTTGTTGTTCCCTCAGTTAGACAGTGTCACACCAGAATCTGTGCATGTTTATGTGCAGTCATGTGTCTTAGCTCATGAGTTTTTCATGACTGAATTGATCTGAACTACAGCCTCTTTCTACATACAACGCACAACAAGCTGCTTTGTAGTCCGGGAAATTCAAAGTAGATGCTTCTGTACTCAGAAAGCCCTGAGGGAGTGTTACAAAAAATTGCAGACTCACTGTAACGTTTCTTGCACACATATTTTTGAAAGGGCAAAATGTTCATTATGAATTGATGCGTGCAAAGATCACGAAGGGCCTTGCGCTAAGATGTGCTATTGTTGCAAAGCCAAAGACCATGAAATTGATCATCCTAGTAAAAATCTTTGACTTAATGCAGGCAGCCAGTTAGTTAGCTTAGCATAAAGACTAGAAACTAGGGGGTGGGTAGCTCTATCCAATGGTATCAAAATCCACCGTTATCTAAGTTGTTTCCTTACAAAACTAAATATTTATTGCAGGAATTTTGCATTAGACTGCTTTAGCTTTAGCGTTCCTAATAAACTGACGTGTCTAATTTCTTTTCTTTCTTTGAAAATCTGAAATCTGAAATCTGTTTAGACCTGTTGCCTGGAACCAACCCAAGTAAAACTGGTTTTGTTGGTTGCATACTGAATTGTACCCTTGTATAGCCTTAAGTGTAGGCTGTTGAGACAATCCTTAGCTATATTTCAAATAACATTACATGACTTGATGGCATTTGGCTCACCAGCAGTTGAAACCTAGTAAGGCTGTAAGGCTATTCATAGTTTGTCTACTGTAAGTCAGTGATAGCAAAGCAATCTGACACATTCTAATATTCTGACCTCGGACTGTTCACAGGTCTATTCCTGGCAGATTTTAACTATGACACATGTACAACACGTGATGGATAATCTTGATGGACTCCACTTTCAGATACGTTCATATTGATATGATACCGTTTGGTATTTAGATCAGCCTAAACACCAAAATGCTGTTCTGTTGTGCTGCAGATACAGAGGATACAGTTCACCACCAGTATAAATAATGTCCTCTCTAGTAGTGAGAACATTTCAGAATATGCTTACTAAGAGAAAGTAACGACAGATAAAGCCACTCTGTGAGTGATAAAACAAATAAAACAACAATTATGCTCGCCTTTAACATTTTAGATGTCCTTTCACTTGCCTGACAACATGTTGTTCTGCTATAGCCAGCTTACCATTTTAGCCTAGAACTCCTGAATGGTATAAATGAAGAATTTGTGTCCATGTTCCCCACATGAATTGAGTCCTAATGCATCTTTGTTGATTCCAAGAACAGGTCAAAATTGTAATTTTTCCATAGTTTAATGACTATGATAAATGATTTAATAAATAGCTGCATCACTAATTATATTATACCGCCTCAGCTGTAGATTGTGTTTAGTGCCGATTAGCAAATGTTAGCATGCTAACACAAAACCTAATATGGTGAACATGATGAACATAAACATGAGCTTGTTAGCTTTGTCATTTCTGTCGTGTTGGCATGCTGATTTTAAGCATTTAGCTGAAAGTACTGCTGTGTCAGTACAGCCTTCCAGAACTGCTAGCATGCTGTAGAAGTCTTGTTTCACACTATTTTATGCTTTGACTAAAATCTTTTGAAGACCATAATTTGATTTGAATTTTACTAAGTGATGATGCAGAGGTTTTCCCACTCATGACATCAGTGAAAGTCTGCAGTTGTATTTTTTTTTTTTTTTTTTTTACAAGCAAATGATTATTGTTAGAATTGTTGTTGACCTTCAACAACCATATCAGCTCATGTTAATAACCAAACCATGGTGGGCTCCCAAACTATTTTAATATTTAACAGATTTTTTTTTCTGCTGTGGGGATATTAGGTAACAATAATGGAAAAGGAGAAGAAAATCAACAGTGGATGAGAAAGCTCCATCATACTTGGATGTTGTCTGATTGAGAACAGGTGACCGCTGGTTTATAGGACAAAATCCACGTCAGCAGGCTCAAACACATGACACTTTACTACAGCTTCTGCCATTTGTCAACATGACCCAGTAGCGCCGGATACACTCATAAACCACAGGTGGCTAAAGTATTAAACAGACTTTAAGTAAGGTAAATGTACAAGTTTGTATGAGTTAGTCACAGTCAAAAAGAGAGGGAAAAGGCCAGTTTCCTAACCCTTTCATGACCCTAATAGCAGGGTGTTAAGCACTGAGTAGCGTTTCCCCCCAGTTTTACTCATATCAAATAATCTTACTTCCTCCTATAGTCAGTGTTTGTGGGCTGATCTGTCATTCTTTAGAGATATAGGCCGGAGATCATCAGATGTTTCATCACATCCTGTGTTTGTAAATGTTTCCTTCTTTATGCCTTCTGCCCTGCACCCGTTAACCAACAACCTGTGATGCAATAAAGGTAATTTACCAAAGAGCGTAGGTTTGGTGTCAGCATTTGTAAGGACACAACAACCGTTGCATTTTTGTTCATTGTTTCTGGGAAATTAAGTTGTTTTTTTTATTCAAGTATTTTACTTTAACTACTCCTACGATCATATTTCTTACAGAATTATAAACTATCAAAGCACTGCAGCAAAACTTACCGATAAACGTCCATTTCATTTTATTCCATTCTTAAATTTAAATAATATTGCATAAAATCTATCTTGTCTGCCTTTTTAAAGGAAAGATAAGTCTTGAAAGCCCTCTTTAACTTTATCAGATCAAACTGTATAAGAGCACTTCTAGTTATCCCAAGAATCATGTCTCAAGTCATATTGAGAGAGGTATTTTGGCATTTCTATACTCCACGCCTGAATTTCACCCAGTGTGACCGTCTGCCCGCTCTAGCTGAGTGAATCATCGTGCTGGCCTTCAGTTGAAATACTCCACGGAGGATCTCTGAGCAGCTGAGCTCATTACTGAGGTCATGGACTACAGATTAGGAAGACAGATTTACTACCAGAAAGTGGGATGACACATTTGTTCACTCTGCCTCACTGTCTTTCATGTGAGACCACGTGCAAACCAAAGGAATTAACATTTATTTGGACATATATTGGGAATGTTATATACCAAAAAAGAGACACCACATCCTTACATATACTCTACAATATGCCAACGAATTGTCAGTTTCCCTATACATTTATGGTTGACCAACACTTTCTGCCTTATATCTGGTGGCAATAATCATTTTTGAAATCCAATATGTGACAAACCTCCTGAATAATATAATATATTTTACAGTTTACAATGACTACAATGACTGTGTTGCATAAGAGTACAATGTTCCTTTTTCTTCTTCCTTTTATGTACCACAAACCTATCCAACTACTTTTCCTTGGGAGAAGTTCAAGCGTGCAAAACCAATGTGAGGTTAAGAGCAAGGACTACGCCTTTTTTGAAAAGCGAGGACTGCCCTGCTCTCACTTACTCAAATTGGTGTGTGTGTGTGTGTGTGTGTGTGTGTGTGTGAGTGTGAGTCATTTCGTAGTAACTGAGAAATGGGTGGAGTCAGAGGGGAAGCATGTTCACAAATGTACCATGGTGTTTTTTTATGTTGACATTCTACAGAAAGAGGAAGCCAGTACTAATATTTCTGAGAATTAGCCAAAGAGGAATTCACACTCTCTGCAGCGGAACATTTGATAAGATGGGGAAAATGGCATATGAGTTTAGAAATTAGAATCGACAGCGTATTATTCAAAAAGTTTCTCCTGTAGAAATTGTGTTTATTTCTTTATTAAGCTTTTAATTCTACCAGTGAGCAACTCACTCCCATTTGTCTGTAGCTCAAGGGTGCCCTCTGGTGTAATTCATTCAAACTGCAAAAAAAAAAACTAAAAAATGATTGTGTGACCTATAAGTCATATTAAGGAATCCAGAGCCAGAGATTTTATTGGATGTCAAAAAGTACAAAAAAAAAAAAAAACAACAACAAAAAAACATCTTGACTTTGAAGATGTCATAACCTTTTGTCAGAATGTTAGGACACGTTTTTTGGGAATCAACAGGTCACATTACTGTGAAGTGTGCTGACACAGGTCAAAGAGACCCTGTAATAAGTGCAGACTGTAGCACCACAGAAAAACAACTTTTTTTTGTTTTGTGAACATTTTAATGCAGCAACATCACCTGTTTGATGCACGTTTGAGATTTAATTCCTAAATTACCTGTATTGTTTTTTTTTTAGTTGTTTTTTTTTTATATGGATTTGTTGTCTGAATTATCTACCTCATACACATTTCTGTTTGTGAAGCAGTGTCCTTACAGAATTTAAAATCTTTTATTAAATGTGCAGTGAGTAGGATTTAGTGGCATGTAGTGGTGAAGCTGCAGATGGCAACCAACTGAATACCGCTCACCTAGTACTCCCATTCCAAACATGACGGATAAACTACAGTGGCCATCTAAAGCCAATGTTTGGTTTGTCTCTTCTGGGTTTGTAGAAAAATGGCAGTTCATCATGGCTCCATGGAAGAGGACCCACTCCCTCTGTAGATATTAAAGGCTCATTCTGAGGAACTAAAAACATATTGATTCATATTTTCAGGTTAATATACATACATGAAAACATAGTTATGCTCATTATATTCCATTTCTGCCTATACATCTCCTTAAATGTTAACCACTTTTTTTTTAACAATCTTTTGTCTTTTATTAAAGGATCAATATATTTAATGTGTGACACCAATGTCTAGCAGTTAAATGGGTACTGCAGTCTAAATTCAAATATTGGAGAGTTGTCTCTCCCTACCCTCTCCTCCCCAGACTTACCATAACCTGGTCAGTCCTCCCTATGGACTCTACAGCTCACATTGTCTGGAAAAACAACGTCCGTCCCTGTGATTTGATTTCCATACTTGAACTCTTGAACTGTTGTGTCTTTGGAAACTATTACGAGGGAAATAATTTATGAATTTATGTGTGAAAAAGTCACCAAGACCTGGCCAGTCCTCCCTGCTGACACTACGGTGCACAGCCTGGTACAAAAAACAGTTTTGGTCTCTATAGCTAATTTCGTTCATGGCAACTGACAGTTATTATTATTATTTTTTTCTTAACTCACCCGTTCAAATTATATTAAGGCCTAAAGTTATGCATAATTAACAGGGTGGTCGCTTTTATTGACAGGTAGGTGCCAGTACAGATAGCTTGTTTGAGCACCTTAAACTTTATTCAGCCTGCCTCAGGTCCACAGATGATCCATGGCTTTGCTGATTTTAAGATTTGTCGAGGGGCGGAAGAAGCAGTACTTCCAACATGGCCGTAGCCAGAGCTGCATATTCTGAGCTTCAAAACAGCTCTTCAGAAACCTATGGTTCACATCACGCATATACTGTCCATTCTTTATGCTGTCATTGCATGTATCTAACCAGAGGGCTGCAAATGTTGGTGTTGTTATTAACCATGTTGAGCATTCTTAGGTTTAGTGCATTTATTTGTCCTGCACAACAAGACAAGATATAGCACAGCGTGCAACGTTCCGTTCATCAGACAGTTATTTAATACTTTTGGAGCCTCGCTAATGTACAGGCAGCAATTGCTGAAAAAAAAAATCTGCTATCAGTCTGTGTCTTTGTTGTCACTGTGCCTTTTCAAACATGGCACTATTGCACTGATTTCTTCCGTCCTTGTTGAAAAGTTGGAGCGCTAAAATAAAAACCAGAAAACAAACAATAAGCTGACATTGATGTCACCACAACTGCCAATTAAAACACTGTTGTTTCTTTAAGAATTGTAATTTCCCATGAAGAACATGGTGTTTAAAAAGTGTTTCCAAAACTTTAAGCACTTTGGCACATATTCTGTTCCTTACACATCTCATTAAATGTTGTTGTGAACTGAAAGGGGACCTGCCAGTCAGTTGTTCAGTGTGCTTCTACAATAGTTCACAAATCTAAGCACAACTCATATAAGGTTAATGTTGAATGTAACAGAAGGACACATTGAATAACAGTTACATTTTTTTATATAATTGCTATAAATATTATATAAAGTGGTACCAAAATGTTCTTATAATCAGCCATCAGTGGATGAGCCCTGCTTCATCACACATTCCCAGAGGTTAAATTTCCCCAAACCTCCACAAACACTCCTCTCACATTCACACCTCTAATAATATAAGCCACTTTCTTTTTTTTAATTGATTGATTATGTTATACACTTTAACATATTACAGTCAATTTATTATCTCCCAACAGAAGCACATGCCTCAGCAGCACAACACTGAACTTGTGTCACTGCACAATCTCTAGGATGATGTGGTGTAATGATGACACCCTCTGGAGGGCACAATCCCAACTGCTAAAGAGCAGAATGAGGAGTCAGGTATTGTGACTGAATGTTTTATATGAATTCATTTTGTCTGTTCTGTCTGTTGAAGCTTTGTATGTACTGCAAAGAGAAAGTTTTGCACTTAAGTTGAACATTGTTTGTTGGGGCTGTTATTGGCCAACAAATGTTTTTTTTATTATTTTTTTTTTATTGTGTGGTCAGAAGGACTTAATGTCTCAGTTATCTGTAGGATTAAGTCATTTGTAAATTAGTTCAGGCAGCATATGGCAAGAGTAAATTTAGAAAAAAAACATGTTTTTTGAAGTTTTTCCTCACTGAAGTGTGCTGCAGTTAAACACTAACATCAGACAAGATTTTCACACTGTAGGTTCACATTTTTTTGATGAATACATACCGCAGTTTAGCACAAATGCACACTGCATAAAAAGCTGATAGACAGCATAAAGAAATTGATATAAAATCGTCATCATGAAACAACAACTAAACAGATACAAAGAGTTATTCTACTAGAAGGCTTTCAATAACAAAATATCTTCTACGATACAGTACATACATTCTTTAGGTTTTAGAGAAAGAATAGTAACAATAACAGAAGAAGGAAGTTTCTTAGTTTGAGTAGTGAAACTGTGGCAACAACCTCAAATATTTAACAGTCCATTCTGTCATTTCCAACCAATGACTGAAGTCTTTACTCGTGGTTTCCTTTTTACTAAAAATATTAATCACATAAGGTTGGAGGAAGTGAAATTTTGATGTCAAAACTGCGAACCACCCTCACACTGACCAACAGTTCTCGCCAGCCTTTAGGTTTGTCAGCAAGCTGCTGTTGATTTTAAACACTCTTTATATTTTTGACTTCTTTTTGGATAACTTTTCATGAATGCAGCAGTTGGTGTTAATCGTTAGGAGCTAAAGACATCAACAGCCATGTTGTTGGCAGAAGCTGGATGTGTGTTTCTGGGTTTCATCCTGTACATCTCAGGTATGTATGATTGTTTATGCTTTCTTATATCGTTATAATTAAAGCAGCTACAAGAAATTGTCCTTTTATATTGATTCTGGTGGACCCTGTGAACAAAAGCTGTCGTGTTTCCACTGCTTCGTTTTATGTGTTTCAATAGGCGTGCGACTGAATCTGACCTGGTGGCAGACATTAAGAATAACTACATAGAAATAGCCAAACTTACTGATGATCATCACGTAAAAGATTATACTACTGGGAGTTCTCAAGATTATCACTTCATCTGATGGAATGACTTTCTTAAATGGTCAATGGTCAATATAAAAGTGTGATTTATAACTCTCTCTTCATGTGTGCT
Organism: Sciaenops ocellatus; assembly: GCA_033000465.1. NCBI lineage: Eukaryota > Metazoa > Chordata > Actinopteri > Sciaenidae > Sciaenops > Sciaenops ocellatus. Next base: position 19,708,816 of record CP136867.1, read on the forward strand.
TCTGTTAAAGGGGTTCATGGACGAAAAAACAGCATCTGTGCCTTAAAAGGTTCATCAGTGGATCTGCCGTGCTCAGCTGAACATCCCACTTCAAACATAAAATGGTACACTGAACACTGGGATGGATCTAAGTTTGTTCTGAATGAAGTCTCTGCAGATGGAAATCGTGTAACGCACAAGATGTCAGAAGAGAATCACACAACTCTAACAATCAAAGATGTGACAGAGAGTGATGCAAAGTTTTACTGCTGCAGAGAAAATACTGACAAACCAGAACTCTGCGGGCACAACAGCATTCAGCTCAATGTTACAGGTACAGTGGCTGTCAGTCATGAATTACTTACAGAATGACATCAGTATATTAATTCTTATTTTATTCACCATCATCTCAGACCTGCAGGTGAAGGTGAGTCCCACCACAGAGGGACAGACAGTAACACTGATGTGTAGCACCAGCTGTCCTCTGACTGAAAACCCTGCAGCCTACATCTGGTACAAGAACAGAAAGTTTCTCTATGAGGACTGGTCTCCCTGGTACCAACAGCTGATCAGCAGTGAGGAAGCAGTCACATACTCCTGTGCTATCAAAGGCCACGAGGATCTCAGAGCCCCTGAAGTCTCAGTGGGTGAGTGACAACGTTTAGTTTCTTATCATGTTACAAAACCTCTTTATACTTTAAAGAAGAAATGTATTATCAGACACTGGAATTTTAAATTATAAAACTTTTGAAGATCTGTGACTGTGTATACCATCAAAATAATGTATGATGTTTCATTTTGTCCAGATTCTGTCACATCGACCTGCTTTAATGTGACCTATGCTAAAGGGAGAATATGTTCTGATAAGCAGACATCAGTGGATGAGCCCTGCTCCATCACATATCCCAGAGGTTAAGTTTCCACAAACCTCCACAAACAAACACACAAACAATCAAACAAACAAACAAACAAACAAACAAACAAACAAACAAACAAACACTCCTCTCACCCTCACACCTCTAATGTCTTTAAAGTCAGCATTTTACTGAGATGAGTAAGCATGATCCTTTATTTTAATCATTCACAGTGTCATATCATTGTGGTCTTGCTAAAATAAAAATAAATATAAAATTTTATAATTATTTTGTATCACAATTGTCTAATTATTTTTGCACTAACACTGGTCTGACAGTTTATCATCACAAATTAATGTAATTGATTGATTTATTAAGTTCTACACTTTAACATGTTACAGTAACTGAAGACAATATGTTTATTATGTCCTAACAGAATTACTTGTTCAAAAGACTCGTGGAGAGAGATATGTCCAACTGACCTGTGGCACCAGCTGTCCTCTGATAGACGCCCAAACTTCATATAAGTGGTATCAAGGTAGAAACTTAGACATATACGTTAAGAGTCAACAGCTTTTTGTTTACAGCTTCTCTGATAAAGGACACTCCTGTGCTGTAAACAACCATGAGGATCTGCACTCTGCCCAAGTCTGTGAGTACAAACTTATTATCATACTATGAGGTCTGTTTTGACTGAGGGTATAATGTTATCATGAATCTAGTATGATGATCAGAATAATGTTGGAGAATCATATGGGTGTGTAAATACAATAGAACATTTTAAAAACTCAAGACTGAGACACACTTGACTTGTTCATTATGTTCTGTCAGTGGGTAATGATATTCAAGCTTCAAAATCTATCACAAAAAAATTACTGTCCTTTTTTTTTTTTTTCTATATTTCAGGCCTTGATGATAGGACCTGCTGGAATGTGAATTATGTCAGCAGGAGAATCTGTGCTCTGCGAGGCTCTTCAGTGAACATCTCAAGTGAATATTTACATCCTGAAAACCAGCAGCCAAAATCTAAATGTTGGTATAGAATAAAGAGAAGTGTTGAGGAGTATGCTGAAGAGCTGATTAAGGCTGCAGGTCGAGTGAAGTATCATGACAACATGAAGAACCACCACATCCTGACAATCAATAAGCTGAACAAGAATGACTCAGCAGAATACACATTCAGACTACAACAACAAAATGGAGAATGGAAACAGCCTGACTTTTCAGGAGTAACTTTGGTTGTCACAGGTAATTCTCCAATAAGAGTAGCATTTGTTTCTTTCTTGTGATAAACAACTGTTCACTTGCGGTAGCAAAGGTGGAACAGATCTAGTGAGATGTCGTTCTATCACTTCAAAATGTCTTATTCTGTGTTGATGGTTTAAGGTATGAAGCTGCCTATATTTTTATAGAAAGTTAAATTTAGTGTGGCAGAATACAAAATGTTCATATGATTTGATTTTTTTGAGAGCACTGACAAATTACATGTTTCTTTCATTTGTTCTTTTTATATGAGTTCATTCACATATAAAATCATCTTACAGGCCTGACAGTGAAGTTTACTCCTTCTGCAGTGGTGACAGAGGGTCAGAGAGTCACACTGACCTGCAGTACCAGCTGTCCTCTGACTGACAACACAAACTACATCTGGTACTTGAACAGTCGACCGCTGACCCTGCCAGAGAACCAACACAAACAGCTGGTTCTAGATCCAGTCAGCAGTCAGCATGCAGGAAACTACTCCTGTGCTGTTAAAATTGGCACAAAATTCATTATCACTAAAGAAAAAACTCTGACTGTCCAAAATATTGAAGGAAAACAAACATTAGCAGCAGCTGCAGGAGTCTGTGCTGTTCTCCTGCTTGTCATACCTCTCGCCGCCCTCTTATGGATTAGGTTAGCAACACTGTCCCCTATTGTAGATCAATAACATTCAGTTTCTAATCTGAATTCAATTGTTCATGCATTTCATTTATTTCACTACCCAGAAGAAAAAGGACTTCAGGACAATATCCTAAAACTGGAGCAACGGACAACATGGAGGAGGTAATGATCAGACGTGTCAACAAAGTCCGTACTCAACATTTAACTCTTAATACCCGGTCAGTACGATTTAAAACTCTGGACTGCACAGCCAAAAACCCCACGCTTTCCTTGTACACAATTTCTTTGAAACAATTCATTACTGTTTATCCAGTGAGCACAGTAAAAATAATCGTTTCTTCTCAAAGAACAGACATTTCTAAATCCAGCTGCATTGGAGAACAGATGAAGTGATTCTTCCAACATAGGTGTAGTGTCCAACAAAGTAAACTAATATTATTTGTCTTGTCTCCTCATCAGCTAAACCTGGGTCATTTGTATGAAGACATCTTAGCTCAACCAGCAGATCAAGAGGAACATCCCTACAGCAGAGTCCACATCTCTGAGACCCAGTCAGTTCCTTTTTACTCCACCGTCCAACCACATCCACCCAAAGAATGGGAGGATGACAACTATGCTCTTATCAACTTTACATCTAACACCACCCCTGAGTGAGCATCTCTTACCATTACAACTGATTCAGGGTCTACTTATTACCTCGTGTGACCTTTTAAATGCAGTGTTCTTGGAAGAGAATCACGAGGATTATCCATAACACCCACTGGATTATAGATTATAGATAGTTGAAACAAAGTGACTAAATAAACAAAGTGGCTCGGAGTAAGCCACACAACCCAACAGGTAACGTTCGGAGAAGGTCCTCACTGCAGAACATGAAATGGGGTAGCGTTGGATGTCCGACCCTGCAGCTATTCTAATTCAACTGCCTTTACCTTCCCTAAAACAACTGTGGGTCCACACTCCAGATCAGGGGGTGACGATAATGCCCCCAAAAGCTGTTTGCCAACAACCAATGAAATCAAAAGAAGAAGAAGGGGGAAGGAAACCGTCGTGACTGCCAAGTTATGACAATGGATTGTGATAATTAAAATTGTAGACAATGTTTCATCATGGAAGGGAACAACTGACTAGCCTGTTATATTTTAAGATTCAATCTTTGCATTGATGTGTTGATTTGAAATACTTAGAAACAACTGAGCCGATCTGATTAAAGAAATGACTGGAACAAATAATAGAAATTGTAGTCGACTAGTTTCTACAAAAATAATTAAAGTGGGAGATGTGGAGTGCCTTTGTCAGGTACACTCAATGAGGCATTTAATTTTTAGTTTTTAGTTTTTGTTTTTTTTTTTTGCTGGTGTGCTTCATCTTGGATAATGTTGTTTTATTTGCAGCTGTATACTGTAAAAAAAAAAAAAAAAAAACATTTGTACAACTGATTTTACGCTCAACAACATGTTGTAACGTCCATGTTCTGTAGTGTATAAAAATATCACAGACATTACACTTGCAGTTCGGTGATCATCATGTTTTTCCAATACAAACACAAGACAGCTTCACATATCATTCCTCCCACTCTGCAACGTGCGTTTTTATTAGCTCTATCTAAAACTGAACAAACTCAGTCAGCAGTATAGTGCTGTCATGATGACTCCCTCTGGAGGACAAGCTTGCAACTGTTAAAGAGCAGCATGAGGAGTCAGATGCTCCCAATGAATGTTTTATATGAGCTGATGCACACGTTATTTTATTATTATTATTATTATTATTATTATTATTTTAATGAGGCTGCATAAACCACCACACCTACAGAATTAAAAACCTAAATATTAATAACTAACCAGAATACACATTTGGACACCACAAAAAAGTGTTTTTCCTGGAGTAAATCTGATTGTCACAGGTAACTTTTAAAACATATTTTTGATCAAAAACATGTTGCTTCTCCACAGCTTCTCACTAGCGTCACTCGGCAGACTTTACACATTAATGTCTGAGAACTAATGCCCATACCGTGTTGAACACATAATATATCTTTTTTCCTCCCACAGACGTGTACACTCATACTGGACTGCGTCTGTTAAATTTTCAATCCTCATCTCACACTATTGATGTAATTACTGAATACACACAACTCACAAGCATGTTGGAAAAGAGTAAGTAAATGCTTCAGCAGCATAGCACCCTGAGTCTCCTGCCGAGATAATGTGCTGTGATGATGACCCCCTCTGAAGGACACAACCCCAGCTGCTGAAGAGCTGAATGAGGAGGCAAGTGACCTGACTGAATGTTTTTATATGAGCTTATACACATGTCATTTTTCTGTATGTCTGCTCTGTCTGTTGAAGCTCTGGATGGACTACAAAGAGAAAGCTTTGTACTTCAGTGTGAAGTCCAATCTGCTGAATGAACATTGCTCATTTGGTTTGATGTGGGCCAACAAAATTTGGGTTGTGGGGTCAGGAAGTGTCGATGTTTCAATCAGTTATCTGAAGGATTAAGTCATTTGTAAAGTGGTCGAGGCAACATATGTCGAGAGCAAATTTAGAAAAAATACAATTGACGTCTGCTGGTTTTTCTTCATTAAAGTTGCTTTAATTATAAACTAACTAAACCTATTAAAGAATACATACTGTGGTTTGGTGCAAAAGATAACATCATTGTCATGGTTTCAGAGCTGGATTTGTGTTAACAACTCAAAAATAAATCAACAGTCCATTCTGTCATTTCCAGCATTAGTCTATAAAAGTGAACTGCTGTTGTGTTTGACCAATGACTGAAGTCTTTATTCATAGTTTCCTTTTTACTGAGAATATTAATCACATAAGGTTGGAGGAAGTGAAATTTTGATGTCATAGCTGCAAATACTCTGTCAACCACCCTCACACTGACCAACAGTTCTCTCCAGCCTTTAGGTTGTCAGCAAGCTGCTGTTGATTTTAAACACTCTTTATATTTTTGATTTCTGTTTGGATGAGTTTTCATGAATGCAGCAGTTGTAAAAAGGCCATTCAAGGTCATCAACTTTCTGATTAGGAGCTGAACACTTCAACAGCCATGTTGTTGGCAAAAGCTGGATGTGTGTTTATGGGTTTTGTCCTGTACATATCAGGTATGTATGATTGTTTATGCTTTCTTATATTATTATAATTAAACCAGCTACATGCAGTTGTCATTTTGTGTTGATTCTGGTGGACCCTGTGAACAAAAGCTTTAGTGTTTCCACTGCCGCATTTCATGTATTTCAAGAGTAATCTGACTGAATTTGACCTGGTGGCAGACATTAATAACTACACAGAAATATTATATTACATGAAATATTATATTATATGTCAACTGTCAAGATTATCACTTCATCTGATACAATTAGGTTCTTAAAACCCATTAATTTATAGTATACCATCATTAAGCATGATTTATAACTCTCTCTTCATGTGTGCTTCTGTTAAAGGGGTTCAGGGACAAAAAAACAGCATCTGTGCCTTGAAAGGTTCATCAGTGGATCTGCTGTGCTCAGCTGAACATCCCACTTCAAACATAAAATGGTACACTGAACACTGGAATGGATCTAACTATGTTCAGAATGAAGTCTCTGCAGATGGAAATCGTGTAACGTACAAGATGTCGGAAGAAAATCACACAACTCTAACAATCAAAAATGTGACAGAGAGTGATGCAAAGTTTTACTGCTGCAGAGAAGATACTGACAAACCAGAACTCTGCGGGCACAACAGCATTCAGCTCAATGTTACAGGTACAGTGGCTGTCAGTCATGAATTACTTACAGAATGACATCAGTATATTAATTCTTATTTTATTCACCATCATCTCAGACCTGCAGGTGAAGGTGATTCCCACCACAGAGGGACAGACAGTAACACTGATGTGTAGCACTAGCTGTCCTCTGACTGAAAACCCTGCAGCCTACATCTGGTACAAGAACAGAGAGTTTCTCTATCAGGACTGGTCTCCCTGGTACCAACAGCTGGTCAGCAGTGAGGAAGCAGTCACATACTCCTGTGCTATTAAAGGCTACGAGGATCTCAGAGCCCCTGAAGTCTCAGTGGGTGAGTGACAATGTTTACCTTCTTATCATGTTACAAAACCTCTTTATACTTCAAAGAAGAAATTTATTATCAGACACTGTAACTTTAAATTATGAAGCTTTTGAAGATCTGTGACTGTGTATACCATCAAAATATTGTATGATGTTTCATTTTGTCCAGATTCTGTCACATCGACCTGCTTTAATGTGACCTATGCTAAAGGGAGAATGTGTTCTGATAAGCAGACATCAGTGGATGAGCCCTGCTCCATCACATATCCCAGAGGTTAAGTTTCCACAAACCTCCACAAACAAACACACAAACAAACAAACAAACAAACAAACAAACAAACAAACACTCCTCTCACCCTCACACCTCTAATGTCTTTAAAGTCAGCATTTTACTGAGATGAGTAAGCACGATCCTTTATTTTAATCATTCACAGTGTCATATCATTGTGGTCTTTTAAAATAAAAATGAATATAAATCTTTTATAATTATTTTGTATCACAATTGTCTAATTATTTTTGTACTAACACTGGTCTGATAGTTTATCATCATAAATTAATGTAATTGATTGATTTATTAAGTTCTACACTTTAACATGTTACAGTAACTGAAGACAATATGTTTATTATGTCCTAACAGAATTACTTGTTCAAAAGACTCTTGGAGAGAGATATGTCCAACTGACCTGTGGCACCAGCTGTCCTCTGATAGACGCCCAAACTTCATATAAGTGGTATCAAGATGGAAACTTAGACATATACGTTAAGAGTCAACGGCTTTTTGTTACCAGCTTCTCTGATAAAGGACACTCCTGTGCTGTAAACAACCACGAGGATCTGCACTCTGCCCAAGTCTGTGAGTACAAACTTATTATCATACTATGAGGTCTGTTTTGACTGAGGGTGTAATGTTATCATGAATCTAAAAACATAAGAAATATGATGATATGGATAACGTTGCAGAATCATATGGGTGGGTAAATACAATAGAACATTTTAAAAACTCAAAGTCAAAACACTGAGACTGAGACACACTTGACTTGTTCATTATGTTCTGTCAGTGGGTAATGATATTCAAGCTTCAAAATCTATCACAAAAAAATTACTGTCCTTTTTTTTTTTTTCAATATTTCAGGCCTTGATGATGTGAACTGCTGGAATGTGAATTATGTCAGCAGGAGAATCTGTGCTCTGCAAGGCTCTTCAGTGAACATCTCAAGTGAATATTTACATCCTGAATACCAGCAGCCAAAATCTAAATGTTGGTATAAAATAAAGAGAAGTGTTGAGGAGGATGCTGAAGAGCTGATTAAGGCTGCAGGTCGAGTGAAGTATCATGACAACATGAAGAACCACCACATCCTGACAATCAATAAGCTGAACAAGAATGACTCAGCAGAATACACATTCAGACTACAACAACAAAATGGAGAATGGAAACAATCTGACTTTCCTGGAGTAACTTTGGTTGTCACAGGTAATTCTCGAATAAGAGTAGCTATTTTTCATAATATTTGTTTTTTTGAGAGCACTGACAAATTATATGTTCCTGTCATTTATGTTAGACTTGTTCTTTTTATATGAGTTCATTCACATATTAAATCATCTTCCAGGCCTGACAGTGAAGTTTACTCCTTCTGCAGTGGTGACAGAGGGTCAGAGAGTCACACTGACCTGCAGTACCAGCTGTCCTCTGACTGACAACACAAACTACATCTGGTACTTGAACAGTCGACCGCTGACCCTGCCAGAGAACCAACACAAACAGCTGGTTCTAGATCCAGTCAGCTGTCAGCATGCAGGAAGCTACTCCTGTGCTGTTAAAACTGGCACAAAATTCATTATCACTAAAGAAAAAACTCTGACTGTCCAAAATATTGAAGGAAAACAAACATTAGCAGCAGCTGCAGGAGTCTGTGCTGTTCTCCTGCTTGTCATACCTCTCTCTGTCTTCTTATGGATTAGGTTAGCAACACTGTCCTCTATTACAGATCAATAACATTCACACACTGACCTTGCATCAGCGATTCATTAATATATTCACTCTTTTTCATTAACCAGACAAAAGAGGGCGTCCAACCAATCTAGAGCTGAAATTTCAGTCAACTTGAAGCAGGTAAAGAAAATAATTTAAACAATTCTGCCACATTAGAAAAACATCGCCATCTTCTTTCCTGCTTCTCTTCAAAAGGAATGATCATTTCCTCCCAGTCAGGACAGCAACGTTAACTTATGACTCTCAGCTTTTTTTTCTGTCTCACCTAAATAACCCCCTATTTCTCTAGGCTCATCTTCAGTTTTTGCTAATCTCCTGCAGTTCATCATGTTCCTGCTAAACTTCATGCTTTCTCTCAGACTTTTTATTTGTTAAATAAACACGTTTTCATCATAAGTATCACTATAAAGCAACAGAAAGACATATTGGTATTAAATTTTGATACCTGCTTGTTGTGCTAGCGATCTTGGACTTAAATCTTCTTTTACCGCTCTCCAGATTCAAGAGCTGCCGTACGTCAACATTTTACAGTCTATTAGGCTAATTTCAGCCTTTTGTACTTCACTGATGATGTTCACTATTGATAGGACTGAGATTTCTCCCTGACTTGAAATTGAATAGTATTTTCTTTGCACAGTTTTAATGAGCCAATGAAATAACTCTCCTCTTGTAAAATTTAAAAATTCCAAATGTGTGAAAACTCAAGGCGAAATATACCTTAAAAAGGCTTTCATAAACCTTTATAATTGAGCTCTATAGCCACATTTCATAATGCTCTGAAAGGAGTATCAGCCAAAGTATTAAATGTAGTTTGATGCAAAGTAATGTGATTTGTCTTGTGTCCTCAGCTAAACCCTGATGTCATGTATGAAAACATCTCAGCTCAGTCAACAGAGCAGCATGACCATCACTATAGTAGACTCCACTTCTCTAAGAACCACAAAGAAGATCTCTACTCCACCCTGCAGACAGCGCACTGAAAGTATGTTGCATGGGAGCCTGCCCTGTTTTAGTCAGTGAAATAACCTCATTATTACAGCATAGCATCATTTACAAGTGTAAAGTTCAGTGCAAACATAAACGAGAGAACGCATTTCTCTGTAGGACAAATCTTTAAATAGGAGGTGTGATGCATTTTGCCTGTATAAAGGATGCAAGTGGTCAAGCAGCAGAAAGCAGCCTTCACCGTGTGAAAACTCTCAAGAGTGTTTCAAAAATAGTATTTTACAAGCAGAAAGGCCACAGATCAGATTCTTTGATGACTTTTTGCTGTTGGATTGTACAAATTTTAAAGCCACGTTTGCTACAGATGAATCACAGTCTTAAATAAACATAAATGACCCATTTATGATGTTAAAATCGTAGAATGTTAGTGAACCAATATTGTACTGATCTGTTTTTACTGATCTGTCTGGTTGTAAAAGATCACAAGCCAGAATTGAAAAATCTCCATTGAGCTGTTGTAGCTAAATGCAAGAAAACTGTAAATAAAATAAATATAATATTGCTTCTTAGTGTGCTAACAAATCTATTCATTGTACTGTTACACTTGTCACTATATTGTATTTTGCTTTGTGTGTCTTCCTTTGAGAAATATGACTGTGACTTGTTACAAAGGCCAGGCAGGAGTTTGGGTTGTAAAATTATGTTTGAGTTTCTATTAGGAGTTCTTTAACTTGCAATGCTAGGATAAGGGCCTATCCAGTCATCATCGGAGAACTCCCTGTCAGGATAACAACTGCACTTCAGTTGAACTCATTATCAAGTAGGAAGCTCCATGGTCATATCAGGGGCAGAACAAGAACTGTAGAAATGTTTGTTACTTTCTCTCACTGTTTGTCAGACTCTGAACCACCTTGAGTGAAGATCTCTGACCTTTCAGCTGAAACACTTGTTGTTGTATGTTCATGTTGTCTTCTTAACCTCATTCTATTTTTGCTCTGAATAAATCACCAACAAAGACAATATTGGAGTAACGTTGTTAATTTGTTCATCTGTCATTGATATGTAAATGCATCTCATGTAAACAGAGACACACATATAATCCTGAAAACCACTAAAATACATTTATTTGTGATATTTTACATGTAATGTCGTGTTGATCAATATGGACATGGAAATAGTGTGTTATTCTTTACAAATATTTGTATATAAGAAGAACACGATGTTTCAAACATGTTTTCCCAAAGTTTAAGTACTTTGGAACATATTTTGTGTCAAGCACTTCAGTCCTGAATCAATTGTGCAAGAGTTCACAATTCTCAGCACAACTCATCTGAGGTTAATGTTGAATGTCAAAAAAGACACATTAAATTGCAGCTACATTTTTGAAGACGGTTATAAATAAAAAAAAAATGGTGGATGGACTTTATTGTCTAAGTTGTATTTGCAACATAAGCCCAGAATGTGATTACTGTCAGTGTATGTTTCTGTTTTGGGACACTCACCCTTCGATATCACACTAAGGTGTATCTATAAGTCAAAAATAAGAGGCACAGACATAAAAGACATGATAACAAAATGTTCTTATAATCAGACATCAGTGGATGAGCCCTGCTCCATCACATATTCCAGAGGTTAACTTCCCCCAAACCTCCACAAACAAACACACAAACTTCCCTCTCACGTTCATGCCTGCAGTCCTTAAATTTCTTTTTTAATTAATTTATACACTTTAACATGATGCAGCACCTGATGGAAATCAATGTATTATCTCTTAACAGAAGCACATGCCTCAGCAGCATAGCACTCTGAATTTGTCTCACTGACTGCACGACCTCCTGCAGAAATGATGTGCTGTGATGATGACGCCCTCTGGAGGACACAACCCCAACTGCCAAGAGCTGAATGAGGAGTCAGGTGCTCTGACTGAATGTTTTGTATGAGCTCATACACATGTCATGTTTTCTGTCTGTCTGTTCTAGCTGCCAGGAAGTGTGGGTGTTTTTTTTAATCAATTATATGAAAGCTTTAACTAATTTGTAAAGTGGTTGAAGCAGCATATGGCAAGAGATAAAATACAATTCATGTTGGAAAAATACAGGATCTGCAGTGTATTAAACATCATTTACTTCAAGTTTGCTTCCTCATTTAAGTTTGCATCAGTTGCAAACTAACTAACATGAGGTCATTTCACACCTTTTTTCTTAAATATATGCTACAGATAAAGGAAGATGGTTTCAGAGCTGCATGTTGTGTCATCTTCCAAAAATAAACAACAGTTCATTTGTCACCTCCAGCGACTGAATGTGGAAGGAAGTGAAGTTTGATATCAGAGCTTCAAATCGGCCAAGTCTGCCAACCACCCTCACACTGACCAACAGTTCTCTCCAGCCTTATGTTTGTCAGCAAGCTGCTGTTGATTTTAAACACTCTTTACATTTTGATTTCTTTTTGGATGAGTTTTCATGAATGCAGCAGTTGGTGTTAATCGTTAGGAGCTAAAGACATCAACGGCCATGTTGTTGGCAGAAGCTGGGTGTGTGTTTCTGGGTTTCATCCTGTACATCTCAGGTATGTGTGATTGTTTATGCTTTCTTATATTATTATAATTAAACTAGCTGCAAGCAATTTTCATTTTTTTGTTGATTCTGGTGGGCCCTGTGAACAAAAGCTTTCATGTTTCCGCTGCCTCATTCTATGTGTTTCAAGGATAATCTGAATCCAAACTAGTGGCAAACAGTAAGAATAACTGCATAGAAATAGCCAAACTCACTGATGATCATCACGTAAAAGATTATACTACATGCCAGTTCTCAAGATTATCACTTCATCTGATGGAATGAGTTTCTTAAATGTTCAATGGTAAACAGAAAAGTGTGATTTATAACTCTCTCTTCATGTGTGCTTCTGTTAAAGGGGTTCAGGGACGAAAAAACAGCATCTGTGCCTTAAAAGGTTCATCAGTGGATCTGCCGTGCTCAGCTGAACATCCTACCTCAAACATAAAATGGTACACTGTACACTGGAATGGATATAACTATGTTCTGAATGAAGTCTCTGCAGATGGAAATTGTGTAACGTACAACATGTCGGAAGAGAATCACACAACTCTAACAATCAAAGATGTGACAGAGAATGATGCAAAGTTTTACTGCTGCAGAGAAAATACTGACAAACCAGAACTCTGCGGGCACAACAGCATTCAGCTCCATGTTACAGGTACAGTAGCTGTCAGTCATGAATTACTTACAGAATGACATCAGTATATTAATTCTTATTTTATTCACCATCATCTCAGACCTGCAGGTGAAGGTGATTCCCACCACAGAGGGACAGACAGTAACACTGATGTGTAGCACCAGCTGTCCTCTGACTGAAAACCCTGCAGCCTACATCTGGTACAAGAACAGAGAGTTTCTCTATCAGGACTGGTCTCCCTGGTACCAACAGCTGATCAGCAGTGAGGAAGCAGTCACATACTCCTGTGCTATCAAAGGCCATGAGGATCTCAGAGCCCCTGAAGTCTCAGTGGGTGAGTGACAACGTTTAGTTTATTATCATGTTACAAAACCTCTTTGTACTTCAAAGAAGAAATTAATTATCAGGTACTGGGAATTTAAATCATAAAGCTTTTGAAGATCAGTGACTGTGTACACCATCAAAATAATGTATGATGTTTCATTTTGTCCAGATTCTGTCACATCGACCTGCTTTAATGTGACCTATGCTAAAGGGAGAATGTGTTCTGATAAGCAGACATCAGTGGATGAGCCCTGCTCCATCACATATCCCAGAGGTTAAGTTTCCACAAACAAACACACAAACAAACACTCCTCTCACCCTCACATCTCTAAAGTCAGATTCTCACATAAGAGACAGTAAGCATGATCCTTTATTTTAATTATTCAGTGTCATATCATTGCGTCCTTGTTAAAAAGAAAAACAAACAAAAAACAAACATAGTTTTTACCTCCTCATTGACAGAATGAGTTCAGTTCTATAATTATTTCTATTGTATAATTGTTTCTGTACAACAATGTTCTGAAAGTTTATTATCAATTATGCATGTAATTGATTGATTCATTACACTTTTAACATGTTACAGTAACTGAAGACAATATGTTTATTATGTCCTAACAGAGTTACGTGTTCAAAAGACTCTTGGAGAGACATATGTCCAACTGACCTGTGGTACCAGCTGTCCTCTGATAGACGCCCAAACTGCATATAAGTGGTACCAAGATGGAAACTTAGAGATATACAGTGAGAGACAACAGTTTTCTGTTTACAGCAGCTCATATGATAAAGGACATTCCTGCGCTGTAAAAAAACACGAGGATCTGCTCTCTGCCCAAGTCTGTGAGTACAAACTTATTATCATACTGTGAGGTCTGTTTTGACTGATTGTATGATGTTATCATGAATCTAGTATGATGATCAGAGTAATGTTGGAGAATCATATGGGTGGGTAAATAGAAAAAAGTCTTTGAGTCTGTGTTTTCAAATCACTGATGAAACTGGGTTGATGACTTGTGGCAACTAGATGTCCCTGTAGACTCACAGTCAGTCAGTGAACACACATGGGAGTCATGTTGACATAAAACTATTCATGAAACTAGAAACTGAACAAATCTGGTTGAGTAAACAGTTCTCTGACGGTTTGCATTGTAGATCATAAGGAAATGTGATCATATATTTGTTTCCCATTTTCAAGATTTAATGAAATCATTCATAGAAGCTGTACTTGTATTGAAAAGGTCAAAACACTGAGACCGAGACACACTTGTTTATTATGTTCTGTTATTGGGTAATGATATTCAAGCTTCAGAATCAATCACAAAAAATGACGGTCAGTCTTTTATCTATATTTCAGGCCCTGATGATAGGAACTGCTGGAGTGTGAATTATGTCAGCAGGAGAATCTGTGCTCTGCAAGGCTCTTCAGTGAACATCTCAAGTGAATATTTACATCCTGAAAACCAGCAGCCAAAATCTAAATGTTGGTATAAAATAAAGAGAAGTGTTGAGGAGGATGCTGAAGAGCTGATTAAGGCTGCAGGTCGAGTGAAGTATCATGACAACATGAAGAACCACCACATCCTGACAATCAATAACCTGAAGAAGAGTGACTCAGCAGAATACACATTCAGACTCCAGAAAGATGACAACGAATGGAAACAGTCTGTTTTACCTGGAGTAACTTTGGTTGTCACAGGTAATTCTCCAATAAGAGTAGCATTTGTTTCTTTCTTGTGATAAACAACTGTTCACTCATGGTAGCAAAGGTGGAACAGATCTAGTGAGAAGTCGTTCTATCACTTCAAAATGTCTTATTCTGTGTTGATGGTTTAAGGTATGAAGCTGCCTATATTTTTATAGAAAGTTAAATTTAGTGTGGCAGAATACAAAATGTTCTTATGATTTGTTTTTTTGAGAGCACTGACAAATTACATGTTCCTGTCATTTATGTTAGACTTGTTCTTTTTATATGAGTTCATTCACGTATTAAATCATCTTCCAGGCCTGACAATGAAGTTTACTCCTTCTGCAGTGGTGACAGAGGGTCAGAGAGTCACACTGACCTGCAGTACCAGCTGTCCTCTGACTGACAACACAAACTACATCTGGTACTTGAACAGTCGACCTCTGACCCTGCCAGAGAACCAACACAAACAGCTGGTTCTAGATCCAGTCAGCAGTCAGCATGCAGGAAGATACTCCTGTGCTGTTCAAAATGGCACAAAAATCATTATCGCTAATGAAAAAACTCTGACTGTCCAAAATATTGAAGGAAAACAAACATTAGCAGCAGCTGCAGGAGTCTGTGCTGTTCTCCTGGTTATCATACTTCTCGCTGTCTTCTTATGGATTAGGTGAGCAGCACTGTCCTCTATTATAGATCAATAACATTCAGATTCTAATCTGAAATCACTTGTTCATGTTTGTCATTCATTTCAATAACTAGACAGAAGAGGACTTCAGGACGATCTCCTAATACTGGAACACCGGACAACACAGAGGAGGTAAAGATCAGACATTTCAACATTTAAGTCTTAATAGCAAGTCTGTAGAAATTAAAACTCTTGACTGCAACAGAGCCAAAAACACCACACCTCACTTGTACACATCTTCTTGAGACAATTCATTACTGTTAAAACAGTGAACACTTCAGAACAATTGTTTCTTCTAAAAGAACAGAAGTTTAGAAATTATGCTGCATTGGAAAATATCACGGTCGTCTATCCTGCCTCCCTTCAGATGAAGTGATCCTCACAAAACATCATTTGACTGACAAATTAGATATATGGGTCCCAATTTAGCAATGTCGGTTGTAAAATTACTGCAGCACCAAGACTATCTTTCCAATACACTAATAGGCCAATCAGTCATTTGTTGGATACGCATCAATAATGTTATCATCAATAATATGATGAGGATTATTCCGACAAACCAAATGTAATTCCTCAGTTAAAATTAGGTCGTCTGTATATTGATTGTTTTCAGTTTTATTAGGAAACATTTTGGACACAATCATTATTCTTTCTAAGGCTGTAAGGTCTGTTGGAGTTAGTCCAGTCAATGAATACTCGCTGTGTAAAAAAGACTTCAGTCCAGTTCTTAGTGTAGAGGTTTAGTGTCCCACAATGTAAACTGATATTATTTGTCTTGTCTCCTCATCAGCTAAACCTGGGACCTCTGTATGAAGATATCTCAGCTCAACCAGCAGACCAGGAGGAACTTCACTATAGCAGAGTTCACATCGTTAAGACCCAGTCAAATCCTATTTACTCCACCGTCCAACCACATCAGCCACATCAAGAACGGAAAGATGTAACCTACGCTGTTGTCAACTTTAGATCTAACACGACCCCTGAGTGAGCATCTCTTACCAATACAACTGATTCAGGATCTACGTAGTGCCCTTTCTCATTATTGGGACTACCACAGTGGAGTGTTGTGGACAATGTTTCTGCTTGTAAACCAGAATTTTCACATTACAAAGCTTCTCTGCCACTATTTCACTTTACTCCATGCTAATGTGGATCAGACATACACCCAAAAATACTGGGCCTCACAAGCAAAAGCTAAATGTTTCTGACAGAAGAGGAGAGGAGTGATTTCTGAAGAATCAGCAAGATGCTAAAACAAGTAAGACAAATGTGTAAATCACTGCCTCAGTGACACTTTCACTGTCTTTCTGACAAAATGACAACGGAAGGAAGTGACTGGTTAAATGTGCTGGTCTCATATTCAAGCTGAACTATACATGATAAAAAGCTGATCTATACATGAGTTTTGACCTCTTTAGACTTTTTTCTCTTCTCCATGCACTCTGGAATTAGGTGACGTTGTACCAGAAATCCATATTCTGTTTCTTAACAACAAAAACTTTTATCAGAGTTGTGCACTTTTCACTGCATCATCCACAGAGTCTGGCATCTAAAAGCTGTATTCAGGCCACGTGACAGTATGACATGATTTCTCAGTTTGTGTGAACTTTTAAATAGTGTCCTTGGAGAATCGATCCATAACACCCACTGGATTTTAGATATGTTGTGGATTGGTGACAGTCATGGTGTGTCATTTGGATGTGTTGATTTTAAATACTTACAAATCAACTGAATTGATCTGCTTAAAGAAATTACTGGAACAAATAATTTAAAGACAAAATTACCTCGATTTAAATCATTTAGAAATGCACTGCCTCAAAGAGTAGCAGAGCACTTTCTAAAAAGGCTACTTAATGTGATGTATTTTGTGTCAGAGGACTTTCTTTTGTAACAGCACAGAGCCCATTTTCACTGTTATTGCAAAATCATGTCACCTCTGGCCGATCCAGTTGATAAATGGGACAGTTCACATGGTCCTGGAAAAACGGCATTAGAGATTTTGAGAGTAGGATTGTGTTGCTGTCAGGCTTCAAGCTATCAGTGTCAGTCATGTCATACTTGCATGTAATAATGAAGAACAGAAGGATAGATTTTTATTAAAATATGTTTTTATAGCCAGCAACCCATTTACATGTTGTGCAGCTGTGATGACTGTATGTGTATAGCAGTACCACATTGCATATATGGTATAAAATTATATATTTAAAATATTTCTATGCATTTAATTGGTTAAAAGTTGTTTTAAATATAAGTTTCCATAGTTGAGTTCAGATTAGAACTCTACAGTCGTCCAGCAGATGGTGCTGTTTGTCTCATTATGATATCATATCCCCAAACGGATGCTGGGACTGAGACTCAGCAATCTCAGCTTGTCTTGTCTCCAGAATGACTGACCCACCTTTGATGTGGTATTCATACAATTGTATTTGTCAATGAGGTGAGGATCTTTATGACAGATCTTCAAAAAATGAGACCTCACACATTTTTGGATGTATCAGATTCAAGCAGTCGAGCAGCTGGAGTGCTAAAAGCCATTGAAGAACTGTATGCAACACTGCTTGAAAATCCCAAAGGAGGTTTTGTGAACAGATTCCAGATGAAAAGGGATGATTGAACAGACTGGCCATTTCTGATTCACTGTACAGATAACTTGTTTTTTGTGTCTTAATTGGATTGATGAATGGAATTTTCAGACCAAATGCAACAAATGTGGGGTGCCTTTGTCAGGTATGCTCAGGCCTTTATTTATTTATTTTTACTAGTATGTGCGTCATCATGTACTACGTTGATTTATTTGCAGCTGTAAACTATAAAAAAAAAAAAAAAAAAAAAAAAAAAAAAAAAGATTTTACTATTTTGCTTTACTTTGTGTGTCTTATTTTGAGAAATATGATTGTGATTTGTTACAAAGGCCAGCCAGGAGTTTGGGTAGTAAAATTATTTGTGGTATAACTGGCTGTATAGTTGTATGCTTATGTTGTCTTCCTCATTCTATTCTTACTCTATTGAATAAATCAACAACAAAGACAACATTGAAGTAACTTTGTTCATTTGTTCACCTCTCACCAGTATGTCCTGATACTCCAGCTAGTATTACAAAACCATAGTTGATGCGTGACAGCAAACTTTACAAGGCTGATATGTGAATAGTGTTATTTATTGTTAGCTTATGCTCAGATATACTGTCTGGGTCTCTTCATACCACACCTCAGTTTGTGTTATTATTTCATAATATTTTCAATTCTTTGTCTGTTCTTAAATATAAGTTGTGGTCCATCATATGCATATGTCTGAATATATAGCATTTAGATCCATTTATTTGATCTTGGCTGAGTTGCCATACGTTACGTCATTTTGTCGTTTTTAGATGCATAAACTTTAAAAAAATAAAACTGCATCCTCTATGACCGTAAAATGAAGCCAAAAAACTGCAGTTCCTCAAACGGCCACTTGAGGCTGGCTACATAAGCCTCCATATTAAAATGTCCATCTTCACAGTAGAAATAAACATGTTTACAGCCTGGTACAAAAAACGTTGGTGAGAATTATATAAAGGTGTAAAGTTATGCATAATGTTATGTAAGTTGTGCCCTCATGGCAGTTTGAACCACTGAAATAATGGACAGCGCATGTGTGATGTCACCCACAGGTTTCTGAAGAGATGTTTTAAAGTTCAAATTATGCGGCTCTGGCCGCTACCATCTTGGCTGTCCTGATACTTCTGCCTCCCGGCTAATCTAAAAGTATGGCAACGAGGTGGATCATCGGCGGACATAAGGCGGGCTTATTGGGTGCTCAAACAAGCCATCTGTAATGGCACCAACCTGCCAATCAAAGCGGCCACGCTGTGAATTATATAATATTTTAAGCCTTAATATAATTTGATTGGGTAAGTTAATATGGGCGATTAGGGAGCAACCTCCCAGCTAATTTAAATATTAGCAAAGACGTGGATCAGTGGCGGACCTACGGTGGGCTGAATGACGCCTGGGTGCTCTAATAAGCCACCTTTTTAGACTTAATATAATTTTAAAAAAAGAAATAAAATTACCCCCTTCACAGTTGTCATGAATGAGTAAATTAGCTGTAGAGACCAAAACCGTTGTCTGAACCAGGCTGTAAACATGTTTACTTCTGCTGTGAAGTTAGGCTTTTTAATATGGACACCTATGGTGACTCACCTCTGCAGCCTGTCTCAAGCGGGCACTCGAGGAATTACAGTTTTTAGCACTTGTGCATTAACTTCATTTCCCAGCACCGGAGGTTGACAGGTAGGTGCCGTTACAGATGACTTATTAGTCATTATATTTTATAGTCTGTCCATTCTTTATAGTGTAATTGGTTTGAAGTACCAGGCTTCATTTAGCCCGCCTCAGCTCCACCTATGCTCCACCTCTGATGATGGGGCGCACAGCTGGCGGAGGGAGGACTGCAAAGATGGCGGCGGCCAGAGACACTGAACTTTTCCCTACGGCTCTGTAGAAACACGGGGCTGACGACACGGACTCTGTGTTTAATACAGACTGTGGTCAAAGTGTTGTTTCGCTTCCCTCGGCACTGACCGATGTGGCGGAGCTGGACCGTTGTCTCTCTTTTGACAGCCGTTTGTGCGCATTACGCGAGCGTTTACCACGAGCCGAGCAAAGTGGACAACAGGTCGGTGTCCTTCGGTACTTTATGTTGTTGACAAGATTCATTATTAGAAGGTAAGTCAGCGCAATTTATGTGAATTATTGTCGGTAAAATACCCTCTGCTGACTGTTTATCCAAACTCCATTTTAAAAGTAGATGTTTCCTGGTAGAGCTGTCCATCATCTCTGACTGTTTAAGCGGCACATGTATCTTTACTCAACAGCCTGTATTTCAGTGCAGATTCAGCTATAGCTTCAAGTTAAGTTACTTCCAGGCTACGTTTGTTTTTATTTTGACAGATGAGCTCAAAGCGCGTAACTGTCACAATATTTGTCCAAACAGCTGCGATCATGAGCTCTGTAACGCTGATATAGGCCTCGTGTTGATGATGTAGGTCATGTGATAAACTGTTGGGACATACACAGCACACATCATCAATTTTATTATTATGTTACATAAGGTTCCTATTCATAAATGTATGTTTTCTCTCAATGTGAGATTTGCTGTACCAGATAAATATATAAAAACTGTATTTTTAATGTCTCTATTTAACTAGTCTATTTTTATCCTTAATCATATTTTCTATTTCTTATTTCTTATGTGTTGTTTGTGAACTCCCCTGGCATTTGTTTTTGTTTGTAATGTACTCAATGACGCAAAAAAACAAAAAACGGTTTAATTTTTCAGTATTCTAAGATTTTGTATGAAGGAATATCAGAAAAACAAACACCTAACAGACTCTGTTTTTGCTTTAAAACAAATATTTAATGAGAGAATGGCAATAATTCAATCTTTTCCTGACAGTAACAGTGTTATCCTCTGATTTGTATTACTTTAAACTGTTGCTTATATCATCCTCATCCCCTCTGGTTCAACAGAATGTCCTCCACTTTCCCCCGTCATGTCATCTGGGAGTCAGAAGGACTGGTGGCCTACCTTCATCCCCAGCCCTGGACACCAGGCTCTGTTATCCTGGAGCGCAGCACCCCTGGCAGCCTGGGAGGCAGCATCTTCCATCTGGACAAGCAGGAGTTTTTATCCTGGCTAATGGGGGCGAGAGCTGTTGCAGAGCTGCTGTGTGACAGGCTGGCAGTTCGGAGGTGCGCGCTGGTCAGCAGACCGCACAGAGACAGACCTGCCCAGGTGAGTTTCTTTGACTAGTAGATAGACTACACAAAAGCAGTAGATGGAAATTGTTTTACTCACTACGAGAGTTTTTCCCTGGTGCAAGAAACAATTATTTTATTAGCACTTGTAACTACATCTCCCATGAGCCTTAGGCATAGGCACACTCTCAAAGTCTCATAGGAGGTGTAGTGATTTAAAATGATATGCATCCTTGTGAGAGTAAAAGATAAATAAATATGAGCTAATGAATTGATAATTTTGATAATTCTAACTTTCTTTCAACTCTAGTAGTAAATTGGAAACAGGAAACCTTTTTTATATCATTGCCATTTGCTGAGGGAACTCAAAGGTTTTACACTGGTACACAGTACATTATTAACTGCTTTACCAAAATAAGTTTATTGAAGTTTTTACCACAGCTAAGTTACCCATAGATGCTTTAAACAGCAAATGTAAAAGCTTAGATTGACTGGCTTTAGACGGAATCACTCTGTGTTCAGAGTTTGAGTAATTAAATATACATTTCATTTCACAGATCCGTGTCCTTCCTCTACATGGTCTGGATGCAGAGTGGCGACCTCATCTGGCAGGAGAAGAGGAGCACAACGCCCACGACCCAGGATACTGCACCTCCAAGACTGCTCCCAGGTGGAGCGACTCCAGCCTGACTGAAATCCAGGCCAAGATTCGAGCCAAGCTCCCATTACCTGGCGCCCCACCCAATCTCACCTTCCTCGGGGACGATCCGGCTCACCCCGGCTTGTTTTCACGCATCGTTCGTGGGGAAGAGCAGCAATGGCGGGTTTGGGAGGATGAGGGTCACGTAGCCTTTCTCACTCCTTTCCCCAACTCACCTGGCTTTACTGTGCTGGTCCCACGCCGACCTTTGACCTCTGATATATTCAGACTAGGAAAAGGAGACTATGAGGGACTGGTGCTGGCAACCTGGGAGGTGTCGAGACTTCTTGAGGAGGGGTTGGGTGCCTCTGGGATGGGGCTCATTTTTGAGGGTTTTGAGATTGATTACGCTCATGCCAAGTTGATACCGCTGTTTTTACCTGCATCATCAGAGACAGGAGATGACGTCACGAAACCACCTCAGTTTTACCCGACTTATCCTGGATATGTGACCTCAGAAGATGGACCAGAAGCCAGGCTGGAAAGTCTGAAAGAACTATACATCAAAATTACTCAGACTTAATGCTGTCTGTAATTTCCTGCTCCAGGTGCTATAGGTCAAGTTCAAAGTGATATATACCAAATAAGACCAAATCATCTTTTTATAATCAAAATACGACATTTGAAGGCAAATCACTGTGGACTTCTCATTCTGATATACATGCACTGTAAAATGACAACCACTTAAGATGCAGTGTATTAAGTTTTGATTAAAATAAACACTTGTTTATGTTTATCTGTGTCTGGTCATTCATCATACATGGTCATTTTTATGCACACAAAAAGTTATTTAAAATGGAAAAAGTAAAATGCTTCATATTCTGAAGAAGCAAAATGTTAACCACATTACAGCTTTTGACAAATACCAAGTATTTTTTCTTTTTATTTCCATTATTTTTGTTGATGTTACTTAAATCATGTAATAGAGTCATCACACTTATTTGTATCCTTTTTATTAATTACAGTGTGTAACATATTTAGTTTAAAACACTTGCATAATCGACATGCCCGCTCAATACACTATTGTTAATTGGTCCCACAGTGCATTTCTGATTATGAGGCTTAATTAATGACTGGCTAAATGCTCAATCAGTGCTCTGTACACCAGTTGTTGCCTCAGGCTGTCATTAAAATGGACAAAAAGAAATGTATGTGTTAACAAGCAGGGTTGCCATGTGGAGAACAAAACCTTGGCCTTGGTTCATATCATTTATATGAAATGTTTTAAATTGAACATGGGAAAAGTGGTTCTTAATCTGTCTTGATCAGCTTCTGCTGTTCTGCTAAGTAAGTTAGCTTGAATAGGAGTATAGTTTGTTTATTTCTCTTTCATGACTACATTTAGCCAGTTCCACATTAAATAATTAATTAAAAAAATGAATTACTAGCAAATCAGTTCAAGTAGATTTTGTTTCTGCTTTCACTAAGACTAAGCTCTAACTATCTCACTGGCTAGCTTTTACTTGATATATAACTGTCTTGCAAGCTGTCTATTTGACTCTTTTCTAAGTGCAAGAAAGTGCAGAAGGAGTCCACAGGTAACACAGCCGGAGTGCAGTTACTGCATGTTAGCATGCCTTTTAGCTCAGTTTTGTTGTTACTGCTAATTTACTATACTCCCTGAAACTCTAAATTTTTGTGATTTTTGATGTCAGTCTAACTCCATTTTTCACTAAAAATGTTTACTGCATTGCACGCACATTGACATCATCCAGCTTCTTGGAGAAACATCTACAGCACTTGCCGTCCACGAACTCCGTCTTTGTGATGTAGACGAGTGGCTCAATGCTGCAGCTCAGGTCCATGATGGAGAACACGCTGATGCTGATCTGGCAGCGGAACGCCACAAAAGAGTAGTACGACACAAATGGCATGAGAGCCACAGGAGGGAGGTAGTTGGCCACGATAATGGCCATGATGGTCAGCACCATCTTGAAGGCTTTCTTCTTTACTGGGTGCATCTCCTCCTTTCCTGCCACAGATCGTCTAAGGACCCAGATGATAGAGATGTTGCAGAAGACCATGACTGCAAAGGCAAAGAGGATGACACCGCTGAAGACCTCGTTGACACTCATGACTCCCAGGATGCACTTGGTGAGGCCATAAGCCAGGATGAGGCCCCAGACCACCACAGAAATGCCAATGCGGATCTTATTGTCTCGAATACCAGTGAACACTACTGGGTGCACCACTGCCATGTAGCGGTCTATGCAGATACATACCTGGAACAGCAGTGAAGGAACATCATGTTACATTAGACTTAAATGTCTCCATTTTCCCTGGATTTAGTTGTAGAGAAATCTGTTTGAGTTTGTGTCTGGAAAATGTTCAATCAAAATTACTGAACAACAATTTAAATTGATAAAACTGAAGAAGCTGAATAATGGACAGAAAAACATTTCAAAAACTCTCCAGTGATTTGAGTCCTCCAGACATTGAATCACCATTTCTAAAATACTCATACTCAACAGTATCAGCCCTCGGATCATTTTTATATTTATAGGCAGACGTACAGATGTACTTTCTAGGTTGAATATTAACACATATTGGTAGAAATGTGGAATAAAGTAGGCTTGAAGTTGTGCTTTTGTGTACCTCTCCTGCTGAAAAACACTTTGAAGTGCTCCAAACTTCACACAAGAACTAAAGTGATGTATTATAAATGAGCTGACAGGACTGGAGGCAGGGTCACATCCAAAATACAGCAGCAAACTTGCATTCACTTTTGCTTTTTACCCAAGTGCAGCTATATTTGACCTTCCTCCGTTCAATGCAAACTATCTAAAATCATTAACATGTATTAGAGCCTAGCCACATGTATTTAGCTTCACAGAACTGTGTATTATCACAGGCAACAGGTTAACAAAGGCCTGTTTTTACAGTTCCACTAAATTGTAGGTTCATAGAAGTCCTGAATATCAAATACACAGTAGCAGTTCTTATTCTTATACTGCTCTGGTGTACAGTATTACATACAGAAACTTACCAGAAAGAGTGGGGCTACATCTTTAATCCCATATGCAAACCTCTGAGAGTACCAAATGCGACTGTCATCCAGTAGAAGCCGGTTGACCATTTCTATGGGCGTCATTAGGCAGAAATAGGCGTCCAAAATAGCCAGGTTGAAGATGAAGATGTCAGAGGTGGATCCATCACTTTTCTTGGTGGCTATGTGCCAGATTACCAGGACATTACAGGGTGTGCCGACTGCCAGGTTGAACACCTTGACCCCAAAATAGAAAATGAAGCCGTAAGGAGCCACGGCGCATACAGGGAACTGGTACCATGGTGGAGGTCCACGGGAGCCACCAAGGGTGGTAGAGTTCATGTAGAGGTTGGTGGTGGGATTCAGAGTGGTGTTGAACATTGTGGGGAAGAAGGAGATGCTGGAATGCTATGAGGAAGAAAGGGCAGTAAATGATTAGTTATGATTTTTTGCATCTACTTTAGTCTAAATTTTACATTAAAAATCATAGCAAATGTCCTTGCTTGTTATCTAAAAGTAATTTCTCAAGTTTAATGCACTATAATGCATACACCTATAATTAATTCTACATCCACGCATAAATGCTCCACATAGAACACCTTGCAGGCTACCATACTGTCAATCTTACCTTAACAAAGTGTCCTGCAGTTCTAGTCTTCACTTACTGCAGAACTTTCTTGCATGTAGCACCAGATCACTGAGGCCAGGGGCTTATAAACACACTCCACACAATAACATTTTGGGGTTGGGCAAGTCTGAGGGACTATGGCTATCTCCCCTCTGTGTGGTGTCCAACCCAAGCTGTGATTGGGCGATAATGCAAAATAGTGGCTGAGACATCTTCAATAATTGGACGGTTTGGATACGTACAAAGGGGTGTGTTGTGTGGTTGAGTTAGAGATGTTAGGCATTGTGTCCATATAGAAGTAGAGTTATACATGCTGCAGGGCCAAATATGAATGGTTTTCTTGCCATATTCTCTAGTCTTTGCGCAATTCATGTGTGAAAGGGCCTCTGTCTTTGCCTTCAGGGCTCCCTGGTTGTTGAACAACCTGCCTGAGAAACGTTGTGTTGCTAAGTCTGTACCACCCTTTAGATTACCCTTTTGTGCGGCAAGAAGGTGCTTCAGTTCTCACTTATGCATGTTGCGTTATGAAGACATGACTCTTATGGTTTCCCCAAACTGCTGGTCTCTAGATGCCTTTTCATTTTTCTCATTTATGATTCATGTTAGGGCGTAAAAGGGTAATCTGATCCCAGCTCTATTCCTATGGGTCATTTTTTTGTATCTACAGCAGCACTGCAGGTAAACATTTGTTCTCACTGATGCAACTGTACACTGTTCAGTAAACAGGTGATGCAAGGTAAGCATAAATGAGAAATATAATGCAAGGTGTTACTAATGTGCCCACATTGTGTGAAGTGTTGGGAAAAATCCTGTTGGGAATACAAGCTTGCAAAGTCACGACAAACACCCACTTACTTAAATAAATAACACTGCGTTTCATAAAATGTTTCATTACATAACCAACACTGGGAGTATGTCTCAGCCTGCAAAAACAGTTGTGGTCTGAGTCTTAAAAAAAAGAATTAAAAAAATAATGTTTATGGTGTCATCAGGATGAGCAGTGATGGGGTATGAATTTATGTTGAATTTATAACAACTAGCCCAACACACTGAGGGTGTAGAATTTGATAGATGTGGCCATTTATTAAGCATACAGAGTCGAGTGATGGATGCTGTAAAGTCAGGACCTCTATGCCTCTGATAAATTTAGATTATTCTTTTTAAAATGTGTTTTTGTCAAGTCATTCAATTCTATGAAAGTGGAATATAAAATCACTGAGACCCCGTGTGTACACGCCAGGCCATGCTATGGAAGTACTTGGTAAGGTAATTATTAACAAATCCAAACCAACAATCAACAAGTAATATTGATGATGAACAGTTAAGATGACTAAGTTCTAGTGTATTTTTGAACTTGATTCACATTTTTGTTGTTGGCGTGCAGCAGGGTCATCATTAGGTAGTTGTTGAAATATCCTCTGTCAGGTTTGACTGTGGGTATTCAAATGTGGTAAATAAATCTCCATGAAGAGCCTGGTGTCTGTCAGGAGGTTGTCTGTGTTCATCCACGTACTGATGTCAGCCTGAATCCTGGGACTCTTGGTGAAGAACACTGTGGTTTCTAAAAGGTGAAGTGATTTAAAATTGCTACTATGAAAAAAAAAAAAATAACTTAATGAAATTACCATGTTACCGCTTTTTGGCCATTTTAGAGAGAAAGATTGATTTGGACCAAATCTATTGATTTAGTAGTTAACCAATCAATAAATTATAGGAATAACAAGACAGAACTGTGCATTATTTCTAATTACAATGTGAATGCCTATACCTTCCATTGGTTACCATTTAAACTATACACAAGTGACTTCATTCACAGAAATCAGATTCACAACATCTACTTTCTTTGATTTATAAAAATAATTTATCATGTCTGTTATGTATGTATGGCATCTGACTATTTTACCTTTCAGATGATGCAGATTTATTTTTACATACAGTATATGCACAAATACATTAAAAATGGAAGTTACAGATACATCTATAATGTGACCTGTCAACAAAACATCACTTATGTGAAAACATGTAAAGAAATATCAAATCTAGTTGGACCATTTTGCCAAGTTTTGCTCTGTGTAAAAGAATTGTGAACAGTACGACCTACAACACATTTAAGCAAAATAACATGTTTTGAAATATTATTACAAGTTGAGTGTTTGAAAGTAATAAAATAGATGGCATCATCCTCTTTGTCAAAGAAGTGGGACTGTGATGAAGTTGGTGGATTTATTTCCCACTGGCTTGAAAGTTGATGATGGTCATAAAGTCTGTGAAGATTTTCAGTCCTACAGGTCATCTTTCTTTGAGAAGAGTTAAATATGGGGGAATCTGAATTTAGATGTTCAACCAAGTCCAGTTGCCCCAGATTAAACTCTTCCCCCCCAAAGAGTCATAAAGAATCTTCATCTCCCCCCAGCAGAGACACCCAGTGAAAGGCAACCATAACTGTGTTATTATTGGGCAGCTCTCACGAGATGTGTAACCTGAACGAATGAGAAGCTGGATGTCTCAGAAACAACATGCATGCTCAAATGTTATGAAAACATTTTGAGACATAACCACGTCTAACAGCAGAAACTTTCACAGAAAAGCACAACTACAACAACAATAATAATTTGAATGTGTGCCATTGCAGTGAATTTGCATCAAGTTTACAAGCTAGATAGGCTGTGCAAAAGAACGCCTGTCATAATATAGATATATTATGCAAAGTAAAGATGTAATGTTTATGGAGACTGCTGAACATGTTTTCATTTATGACAGCAAACACAAAATAGCAAGATTTTGTCTTTTGGATGTGAAGGAAGCATTGTGTGGAGGTGTTTGTTAAGGTTGCTTGAATCCTTGCCCAAACAAAAATATCTGCATAAGGTAAGTAAAAAAAAATGCCATGATAGAGTTTCATATCAACTCTTGTGCTCTTTACCAAGATAATAAACACACGGCAGCTAAACACACAGTCAGATGTGTTTTCACAGCAGGCCCTCTGGCATGACTCACAGGAACCATAATGTAAATTGTTAATGACATAGTTACACCTGTGCTTTTCCTGGTATTAAATGTCAAAATTCCTACAGTGAAAAGGGTCCATGGTGGAAGTCGACAATGCAGATTCTAAAATGTTTAAAAACTTAGTTTACGCATTTTTCTGCAGCTGTTGGGATCCTCTATTTTATTGGACATGGACAGCATGACTGGGTCCTATCCTATATTTAATCAAAAGATATCAGTCTCTAGATATTAGTGGCATCTAATGATGAAATTAATACTACTTGCTTCACTCCCCCATTAGGGATGAAATGAAAAAATCGAAAAAAGAAATCTCATTTAAAAACACCCTATCTGCCAGTGTTTGTTTTGTCCATTCTTGGCTACTGTAGAAACATGACAATTCAAGGAGGACTTCTAGGACGAGGACCCAGTCATCTCTGTAGATATAAAATTATCATTAAGGTAACAGAAACACAACTCTGATTTTCAAATCGCTATACACTAACATACTTGTGAATATTATATTCCATTTCTGCCATATTCGGCCAAAAGATGCCCCTAAATCTTACATACTGGACCTTTAAAGGTGCATCAGTCATAGCGTAGCCACTGTACACTACCTGGCCAGCACCAACTGGCATCTTTATGAGGTGTTAACATGTCATTGTCATGTTTTCAATACAGACCACACCTCAACTTCCACTCTACCATGGCGATGGAAATCTATCAGGATAATAGAACCTTCCAAATAAACAACACAGGAGATACACTTGGTGAACTTGTCTGGTATCTCCTACCCACTGTGGTCACAGTGCCACCATGGGCTTACCAATGAACGCCCTGGCCATACGCCTCCTACTGGGCAAACCTGGTATCTGCTCCACCTCAGAGATCTTCACACTCAACCTTGCACTTATCGACATGTTGTTCTGCTTCATGCTCCTTGCTGAGTACATACGCTTTGTGTGCTATAAAACAACAGAGGCTGCTAACTTCCTCACTTGGGGTTTGAATCAAGCAGGAGGGCCGATGTTGCTCTGCATGTTGAGTTTGGACAGCTACATGGCCGTCTGTCATCCACTGGTCTTCCTCAGGCTCAAGAATCCTAAACTGCGACTGTCGCTGTGCTTGGTGGTGAATGCCATTACAGCTTCATGTTCCTGTCTTGTGAAGGTCAACGCAAGGTTTAAGTGGAACGTGATAATGGCAATACTGAGCACCACTATAGTGACCATATCAACCTGCAACATCTTGATTCTCAAATCCCTCTGCAAATCAGGGCCAAGCAGGAAGGAGATCCATCCAGTGAAAAAGCGAGCATTCAAGATAGTGCTGACTGCATTTGTGTTGATAAACTTCCACTACCTCAGCCCACGCACCTTTTACCTGCTTAGACAGGTTTTTCCAGGGAAATTCAGATCCATCTCAATCATCACCTGTGTGAGCTACCTAAACGTCTCCATGAGCAGTTTAATTCAGCCACTGAGTTATCTGGTCCGGACCAAACAGCTGCCCAAGATGAGATGTCACTGTTGGTTAACTGCTAAAGCAGAAACTGTGGCAACAGTTTAGAGCAGTCTGCACTCAAAAAAAAAAAAAAAAAAAAAAAAAAATGGCCAAAATGCAGGACTTATGCATTTCAATTACATAGAAAATTTCCATCCATTTGAATTCCATAGTTTTAATATAAATTAACTAATAAACTTAATGTAAAGCAATAAGATTTATGTAATAGTACTAATAAACTCAATGTGCTTCCACTACACAATAGTGTAGTAGTAGCGAGGTTTATGCATTCAGTATTAATAAAGCCAATTTGTTTGCCCAAACCCAACAGTGAAAATGAATGCAGTCATTTTGAGTTTATTAGTACTTTTACATAAATCTTATTAGTTGCTTCACATTAAGTTTGCATAAGTCCTGCATTTTGGCCATTTTTTTTTTGAGTGTGGTACTGACTGTCTTACTATGCTTATATGTAAACCTGAAATTTCTGGATGTTTCTTGCTTCTGTTTGTTTGTTATATCTTCAGTGCCTGTGAATATTCTACGTAATATGTATGTTTCCACCCAAAAAGTATCAGAAAACTAAAGAAAACAAGATTCACAAACACAAATACAATGACAAAAGTGTATATTCAATGTTTTATTCAATGAATCAGACAATCATGGTTTGGCTTACAAAGCAACACCTTAGGCAGTATCTGACACAATAATGTTTAATTAATGAAATTAAGAGAAAACAATACTCAACAATGACAATGAATGAATTTATTGTTTAAGTTGTCTTTGAGTTTTTTTTCTTTTATTCAGAACCTGATTAATTTTAATAAATTGAACACTGTCCTCTGTGTTGCTTGTATGACTTTATACTAACATGAATGTAAAAGAATTACACTGTCTTTATTATGTGTTCAGGAAAGAGCACATATACACATAGATTCAAGCATTAGGACTGTACAAGCTGTTCAACAGCTTTCAAATATGAAAACATATTCCACCTCTTTTAGGTAGGTATATAAGATGCACTGTCTTGTGTACAGTGTGTACAACACTTTGACATCATCTACATCTAAAAAGCTAGTCGAGTTTGAATTCAACAAAGCACATTCACGATGAGGATGATTCTTAAGCATTGCAAATATTAATTCATGGTTATGCATAATCAGGGTATTTAATTATTAAAGTATAAGTAAAATAATATTCAAATTGTACCAAAGTCAAAAGAAAGTCAAAGTAAAAATCAGTTTAAATACAAAATGCAATACGTTAAGATTAAAAATGTATGTAACCTGCACAAATCATATCAAAATAATTTATATCCACCACACACCACTCAAAAAAATCTTGTGAATAGCTTCTCTATATAATTTGTCCTTTAAGACTAATATATCTAATATATATATCTAATGCAGGAAAAGAGAAAATGGTGGGTTTTACCTGTATTCACCTCTAGTGCACTTCATAATAAGAACATGTACCTTATGTTTTATCCATCATTTTTTTGACTAAATGTACTGTACAACAAACAAACAAAGAATATACAAATGACACTGGCATACACAGTCCTGATGTGTGCAGTGTGAACAGGTACTGTACTATATTTTAGAGATACTGAAAGGTAAACTTAATGGATTTACACATCGAAACATGAATTCATAAATGAATATTCTAATTTTACAAATAAATAACACCTTTCTTTCCTGGTTGTTTAGCTCATACAAAATGTAAGTGTTGTATGTACAGGTAAATAAAAACAGGTGTCATGAAGTCAACATGACATCTTTCAAAGAGGTTAGAAAAAGAGGTTTTCAAGTATTCAAGTACCAGTAATGAAATTAAAAAGTTTGAACTTGCTAAAAGAGAAAACAAAGTTGCAAAGCTGCATATTTGATCTTTCGTAGGAATATTAAATCAAAGTGGACTTAACAACAATAAACAATACTGATTCAAAACAATCACTGCTGCCATCTGTAGAATTTCTACCAATCATTCATAGGATGGTACATGCCATCAGTCACATTAGCAACAGCCAAAAAAAGTGTCAACATGTCAAAAATGGCGCGACAGCTGTTTACACCATTTTAAATCTATCTTTATATCGCAAAAGAATTAAATATTGAAATGAATTTAGTCCCCAAAAATGGACAGAGCGTGTTAGAAAATAGTTTTTCTCTTTATCATCTATGTCACTTCATTAAATGTGCAAGCTTGCAACCAGGGTCAGTAAAGTTAATTAAAGGACCACTGCATAGGATTTAGTGGCATCTAGCGGTGTAGTTGCTGATTGCAACCCCGTCGTCTCACCATTTCCTTCCCAGTGTGAACAAGAAACTATGATGGCCATGATAAACGCAAAAGCCCAGTGTTTAGTTTATGTGTTCTAGGTTACTGTAGTAACATGACTGCTTAACATGGCAGACTCCTACATGAGGACCCACATCGTCTGTATGTATAAAAGTCTCATTCTAATGCAAATGTAAACACTACATTAAATTTCTGCCATATTATGTCAACAGGGTCGCCTAAATCTTACACACTGGACTTTTAACACACTCTTTCCATTTTACTTATCCGAGTACAATTGAGCAAGGCGTTAAACACCCAACTGATTCACTGCAATAATGATACAAGTTAAAAATTATTCTGTGGGACTCACATGATCAAAAGCATGAAGTTGCCAGAACTCTTTGCTCCTAAATGGTTCAACTAGGTAGATTTTTGGTTTTTATAAACATATTTTATATTTCATTCTGTACATTTATTCAAAGGCAAGTATGCACAAAAAACTCCTATGATTTCTGTTATTATAACAAAAAGCACTCCAAAAAAACAAACAAAACAAAACAAAAAAACACCCTCAGACCACCAAATTGAATTTTGCTTTTTTAAATTGTCTACATTACAAATGGAGTGACACACTGCGTCCTGGTCAATGAGCTCCGTGTCTTATGTGGAGATGTTTCCATGCACACGGAAGCGGTAAAGACACGTATATTCCACATGACCCCAGTTGGTGAGGACGCGCAGCTCCACATATCGATACACCACGGCACTGGGGTTCTGCATGAGGCGGGTGGGGGTGCGGAAGAAAAGAAAAGGATAGACAGACGAAGAGAAGAAAACAAAAAGAATGATGGTACAAGAGAGGTAAAGATAAAAAAGAAAGAAACAGTTTTAGTCAACAAATTTAAAGAACAACTAAATCTGATGCTAACACCACATTTTTTACATAGAACAAGAAGCGATTTAGTCTTATTCAGATTTGTCCGTTTCAACTTACAGGCAGCTTGAATGTCTGCGTTGACTCTCCATTTTCATCGTAAGTGAATGTTCCCAGCAATGTTCCTTCTTCTGTGTCATTTTGCATTCCCTGGGAAAGAGAACGTGAAATCACAATTATGTCAGAGCGGCGATTATTCAAAATTGCCATGTGAGTCCAAGTGACTTTAGATTTAAACACAGTGACACAGCAAATTTAAAATGAAAGATCAGATCATGACTAAAACAAACAGCTTTCCAAAATGTTCATCCTGAGGTAAATTGTTTTTTTTTGTTTTGTTTTTTTAAACCAAGTTCTACTTTTATTTTATTTCTGAATTACTGTAGATAATAATTAAACACATTGTTTTTTTCTGGAGCTGAGTACTAATTGGGTAAGAAAATGGCAGCAGGTAAGGACAAAGTTTAGAAGCTGAAGCCCAAGTGAGCATTTTAATTATCCTGGAAACTGGAGTTTAGTTTGGTGGCGTGTGAGCAAAACTACTACAGTGCAGTACATAATGTTCTGCAAAGTTTTTTAAAAAAACACATCAAATTTCTGAAAAACACTAGAGTGCCTTAACAAGAGCCGACAGCATCTTGCTTGCATGCCAGCTGAGACTGTTGTTATTTCATAACTGCTAATAAATAAATAATAAAAGAACAATAAAATGTCATTTCTGACCCACTTTCTGACAAGGCAAGTGAAAAAAAAACCAACCCTTATTAAACAGGGTTCAGTTAGGCTTGTGTTTGTTAATAATGCTTCATAAGAATATTACAGAACCTACAGCAAAACGTTTAGTTCAACAAAAAAAAAACAGCAGTCATGAGCTGCCATACTGCATTTCTAGACTGGCATCACTCACATAGACTTCAAAGTCTTTGGGGGCAGAGTCGATGCGGTTGGTGGGGGAGTTGTAGCGCGGCAGGTGGTCCAGCGTCACATGAGTTATTGTGATGGGGTGAGACAGAGAGATCACAAGAGTCCCCTGGACACCGTGGAAAGCCCAACATTTCCCTGGGAGCAGCACCGGGTAGCCCTGGGAGAGAAGGAGGAGACACAGCTGTGAGTATCTGGCTAAGCAGTTAAAACTGTGTTTAATCTTTTTCTTACCAGGAAACATTGAGAGAAACAAGGAAAAGATAGAAGGTCAGTTGTTTTAAAACAAAAAGAAAAAAACGTGGAGAACTGAAGGTAATGGATGATAACTTTGGGGGAAATAAACCTGATTTGAGATGACAGGATGGAGGATGCAAGTTAGAAATAAAAGACAGAGAGGACATCATAATATCATAATACCTGAATGACAGTGCGTGGGCTTTCGGATGGGTACCACAGAGGGAATCCAAACAGGGTCACACATGCAGAACGAATACGATACGTTTCTGAACACCTGGTACTGATCACACTGGCACCTGTACACACGAACACACAATGTAAAATAAGAGTTTGAAGCTACTTTGTTGAATCTATGCTGATTTCATTTCAAAATATTCATCGATGATCTTTTATCCACAATGAAACAAAGCAATACTACCCCATTTGAAAACAACAGCTGTGATGAATTTGTGGCAATTTTAAATGAAACACTTAATGACAATCTATAATGTAATGCAATGTAGTTGACAACAGACAGAAATTATCATTACTTTTTAAATCTGTTTTTAATGTTGATTTAAATCCAAAAGATTTATGCAAGTGAGCCACACAGAGAACTAACAATGGCAAATAAAGTGATAGTGACACTGAGATGTTCCCAACCTTGAGTCTCCAGTGCAAAGTCGGGCATTTTGTCAGCCATGGGACGTCCACAGTCAGAGCAGCTTCCTCTACCAGAACTGATAGCATTGTGTTCCTGATTTACATACAGTACATACCATATGTATGTGAGCGCCAAGTCATGTGTCATCATAGGGCAAGATGAGACAAAATGAATCAATACAGCTACATGACTCGGAGTCAGTATGTGGTGTTGAAAGTTATCTGCAGTATATATGCCTCCACCCACCTTGATGCGTTGAGTAAACCACTTCTCCATGGCCTGTTGGAGCTCTGGGGTAAGATGGTTAAGGACAGGGATGGTGTTTGTATCGGGACAGGGGGCTGGAGGAGGCATCTGCTGGATGGACGACAAATCCTGTGCCAGCTACAAGAAACATACATACAAACACATTACAGCCATACAATCTAAAAGAAGCAGGTCAGATTGGATCTATCAGTTGTGGACATCACGACCGGTGCTGTTACCTTGGCATTCTGGGCCTCTAAATCTTGAATCCGGAGGCTGAGGCTGGCAGCAGCAGAGTGGCTCTCTGTCTGATAATTCACCAGCTGCCTGCTCAACCCTGCAAGCTCCTGCTCCAGACGCAGCCGGCTGTCTGAGTCCACAACCTCAAGATTGGCTTTCATGTTCTGCATGTCCAGCTGTAGTCTCTCCTTCATCTGAGAGAGAATGATATGATAGGGTCAGTCATTACTGGAGTAAAGGCAAAGTGTTAAGCAGAGGGTAGTGCTGAGGCTCCAGAGATCTAATTTAACACTACATAACTAATGGGAAGTAAACTCTTAGTAGCACAGATATAATTCTCATACACACTCTCTTTTAATATCTCAAGCCATCAAGATCACCACTAAAATAATATACTTAATATTATATATTTCAAATATTACCCTAAACTTCCAGATTACTTGCAAGTTACACATCACAAAATAAAAAAGCTACAAAATCATGCACAAAATCTGCCTGTAATTCTCTGCAGATCAACATCACCACCACTAGATGTTGCTCTAACGCAGCTGGGTTTTGACCCTGTTGGTACTCTCTGCTGGCTCCCATCCTGGCCTCACCGGGCATGCCGTTACACCACAAAGCATGTTTGGTAAGGCACAGGGAAACATCAGGCAGAAACAGAGAGTGTGATTCCCTCACCTGAGTGAGAAGGCGTTCCTGCTTCAGCTGCAGCTCCTCCTGCAACAACAACAACAACACAGATACAGGTTAGATGGCAGAAAACAGGAACCTTAAATTTGCATATGACGCCTCAAAGTTATTTTAACCTTTTCCTTCTCTGACTATTTTTATTTTGTTGTTTTTTTTTAAGCAGGATTAACCTTTGAAGCTGGTGGAACTAATCCATAACATAGAATTTGCTCATATTTTTCAATAATTTGCAGGGATTCTCTCTTACCAGCACACGCTGCATCTTCACTTCTACAGCAGCGGACACAATGGCTGGATCCTTGAGGG
Organism: Sciaenops ocellatus; assembly: GCA_033000465.1. Taxonomy (NCBI): domain Eukaryota; kingdom Metazoa; phylum Chordata; class Actinopteri; family Sciaenidae; genus Sciaenops; species Sciaenops ocellatus. The sequence continues at coordinate 19,745,468 of CP136867.1, forward strand.
GAGAAAAAAAATGTACTCCTAATACATCGAGGTAACAATGAAGACTCCAAACTTTCATGCCAACAACCCCCAAATAAATAGGTGTTTGTCATAAGAAAGTCCATGTGAGAAAGATTTTAGTAATTTATGATTTTGTGTTTTATTGTCTTCCTTTTATATTCCATTATTAATCTTACCACGTGTATTCTAAACAGGACCTAGTTAGTTAATTTAAAATTTTAAAGTTCCTTATGTGTTGGCTTTTAAAATCCTTTCAAGATGGCAGAAGGTTCCATGACATCACTTGACCTCCTACGCTGTCCATTTCTTCCTCTTCTAATTGAAGTGCTTGTTGCCAGTTCCTTGTCTAATTTTGCTGTGTGTTCTTGCATAATCATACCGTCTATTAAATTCTCAAATGTGTTCAAGAAAATAAATACTACGTTGTTCTTGTACAGGCTTGCAACATGTAAACAAAGAAATTGATATTTTACACAGTAGGACAATTTCCTAGAAAAAGTGCATCATTATTTTTCAGTAACTAAGTTAAATCAGTAAAACTTAACCTACACACACACACACACACACACACAACCAGTGAGATGAGTATGATCTGCCCTACCACCACGGGTGTCGGATGGATGGTGTTGAGCTGAGGAGGAGTGGCAGGGATAATAGGTTTACTCTCGGGTTTTGTCTGTGATGGGATCTTTGTGACAGTCATGCGGGACATGAGAGAGGTCAACAAAGGGAGGAGGAACCAAATACCTGAAAAAAAAACAGGAGGGACGGTGCCTTAAGAACAGCACTTAGGAACAGAGACACAAAGTAAACATCGCTTGACTCCATTAACCGCGATCACAGACCTTGACATGTGAAACTTGTAATAACTGACATTTACTGTGACTCATTCATTCACAATGAGGCGGGGATGTGTGAGGGAAACAGTGATGCTGTGCAAATCAAACCCAAACAATGTGGGGCAGGCCCTACCACCTCTAAACTCCTGGGGGAAACCCAGGGTAGCATTGATCTAACGTGTTGTCAGGAAACAGATCTTTTCAAAACATACACAAATGTAAACTGAACTAGCTGACAAGGAAACGTGGACAACAAAACTTCAACATTTAAATTACAGCATAACTAAAGACCACACATGTCCCAAGGGATGATGAGGTGCCTCCAAGGTGTGAGTAAAGATTCACCAGATGACATACAAACTCGACTCTGTTAAATGGTTATGTCACTTACATAGAAGTAAGAGGAGGAGGAGGAGAAGCAGAGCACAGGCCTTCTTCATGTGACTGCTAAGTGAAGTATTAGCTGCAGGGATGAGAAGAAAAGTTGATTTGCAGGGGATTTCGATAAGCTGGAGCCAAATCACATGTGGTGATTGTGAAAACACAAACCTGCTGACATGTGAAAGCACTATGAGAAATGTGGAAACATAATGTACAAATCTTCTGAACAAAGCTAGATAAACAAGCGCATGTATGTACATACTGATCATATACATGCAAATATACAAAAAAGACAAATGTACACCACCACCGTACCTAAAGCTGCCAGATGCATTATTTTTGACTGTACCGCGATGGCCATAAATGAGACCGAGTCTGCACATAACACATGAAACAATGAGATTATTATACAGGCATGCACAGACACAAACATGCAAACAAACACACTACAGTACTCACCCATCAGACTAAAGAAGGCACTGCTGATTCTGTTTCTGAGAGTCCCACCGTTACCATGGATCCCACTGATGCTGCTGGCTGCGGCGGCTGTTGGCTTTTTGTGAGGGCCCTCGGAGGACGAGTAGCCTGAGCTGTCCACACTGCTCTGACTCAGCTCCTTGTGGCTGGGTCTGGGGTGTAATCCTGGTCTGCTGGAGCTGCAGAGCCAAGAGTCGGGACTCTTCTCTTGAGGTTCTGTGGGGAAGCGGATAGGCATCTGACTCCGGCTTGCAGATGGTGTCAAGGCAGGCCGAGGGGTGGCAATGGTGGAAACATAGGTCTTCGGGGTTGACTGGGTGTCAATAGTCAAGGGAGAAGGACTCAGACCTGAGAGGCAGAAGGGAGATGTAAAGAGACAAAAATAAAGAGCTTGCCAGCATGAACTGATTGCTATAATGTGTTAAACAGGAACCATTTCTTTAATATTTAAATTAAAAATATGCATATCACAATTTTACCAGGCCCATTGTGACATCTTAACATTACTTGTTTTATTAAACAGTCCGGTGCTCAAAAAGTAGTACATTTATGTTGGTATAAAACACTTATAATCCATCATACTGACCTGCAGTGACCGGCGTCTCAGGGGTGCCAGAACTAGCATTGTTACTGGGTCTATTGGGGGTACGGGCCTTGCGCGTCCCCGCCTTCTTCTTGAAAACCCTGACGATAATAAACACACACTCAGAGGAGTGAGAGGTGGGAGAGGACAATGAAAAAATGAGAGCTGCTGACTAGAATGCAAGCTAGGGACACATGAGCACACACAGAGTTACATACTTGACAGGGTTTTCACGGTAGGATATGTTTGTCACGCTACTCGAATCAGATTCTTCATCTGAATTATAGTAGCCGCCGGACACCAGGCGAGAACTCCTACGAGACATGACTGAAAGACAGAGAGAAAAATGATTAGATGATTTATTTACATGGCTCCTTAAATTTCATAATGCCTCATCAGTATGATGGCAGGAGGTAGTAACACATACATCAACATGATTTCAGTTTTATGGAGTAAGGTCTACAGGGAACACTTTAAAATTTTACTGACAAAATTGTATCATGCAGATACAATGCAGATTAAAGGACCACTGTGTAGGAGTTAATGGTAGTTGCTGTGTGAAGCCCTTCGCCTCATCTGCTCCTTCCAAACTTAAAGGAGAGGCCACAAAACATGTGAAAAAATGTAAAAAGCCCTATATAGACCCAGTTATTAGTTTGTCCGTTTTAGGCTACTGTAGAAACATAGCGATTCAACATGGTGGACTCCATGGAAGAGGACCTGTGGCTTCTGTAGATATAAAAGGCTCAAGGTGTCAAAAACAAAAACACAAACACAAAGATATTCAGTTCCTGCCATATTCTGTAAATAAAGGCCCCAAAATGTTACACACTGGACCTTAAAAATAACATAACATAAACAAAAGTCAACTTAAAATGCTTACAACTAAATATATGTTATTTTTTGAGCAACACACCTGTACATCAGGGCCACAACAAGCATAGGACATTGACTCTGCGTTATGAGTTAGTAAGTAAGTAAATAATTTCTTCTGATGTGAGCAGAGATGATGTTTTTTTTGTTTCAACTACAACACAATATAAGAAACAATGAGAATGATGTAAGATGATGCCATCTTACATCGTACAAAGCGCAGCAGTAGCAGTAATAGTAGCATGCTAATTATCATTAGCAGTAGTAGGCCGGGCTGTAGCATCAGCAGCAGTGGGTAGTGGTATTCTTGCAGCTGCAGCAGTAGGTAAAGAAACAGTAAATAATGGCAGTACACGTGGTACTAGTGGCAGATGCAGTAGCTAGTACTACTACTAAACACATCAGTAGCAAAAACATCATGATTAGTAGAAGTGTTGAAGTAGTAGCAGCAACAGAAAAAGCAGAAGCAGTATCAGCTGCAGTAAAAGCAGTAGTGGTTTGTTTTAACCTCTTATAGTTGTGGTTGCTCAAACAGTTCTAACATTTACCTACAACAGTTATAGCAGGCATATATTAGTTGGAGTAGCAGTGGCAATAGTAGCAGATACAGCAGTCGGAGTATTAGTAGCAGGAGTTAAAAGTTGTCACCAGTACAGTAGCAGTAATAGTAGTGGTACTGTAGCAGTTGATGTAGTAGTAACAGCAGAAAGTGTCTGACAGATGCTGTCTTGGTTAATCTTGACAATCTGTAATCCAACTAATCTACAGGAGCCATTCTGCTGCTCAAACACTTACTGAGACTGAGAGAGGCAGAAATGAAACACCAACACTGACAACAAGCTTAGAAAGCAAAGACGGGCACTGTTAGCTTGCTACAGTGCATTCGGAGTACATATAGTACAAGAAAATACTGCAGAGTGACAAAAACACACACAAAAGCAGCATATTTTAACTGAGCCACCCGTACTTAGCGTGAGGAAAAATCAGTTTAACAGCAGGTGAAGGTGATGTGGATGTCCACAGCAGAGATCTTTGTTTGTTTGCTAGAAAGCGTTCGTGTTAACTTTCAAGAATGCTGCCATCACACTCATTATCTTAAGATGAGCAATCTGATTGGACAGTGTGTTTTCAGTTCATATCATTAGCATAAACCACAACTCGCAGGCTTTACTGTTTGCTGTGGCAACTCCTGCAGCCAAACATTTATCGATGTATTACATCAGATTTTCCCGAAATAACTGCCAAATATGATTTCAGATACCCTACAAATATAAAGACAAAAGATACAAGCATGTATTCTTAAAAAAAAACAACAACAACAACAACACATTGTATCAGGCTGTAACATCTGTAACAAGTATTTATTCATCTTACTCTAAATCAGTTCTCTCTACAGCTGAATTTCATTCATCTCGTGTTCTGTAACATTTTTGACATCTCGGATTTTCTGGTTCACTTCTGCTGCATTTATGCAACATAAGTTGCATTACGAGTAAGATGTCAGAAAGTAACCTGACTTTGAACGTTATAAAGTATCCTCTCCAAGGGTTCTTCATCTCTGTGGCAAATACTTCTTCGTTTCCTTGACTCCACAGCATCAAAAAAATGCACTAACCTTTAGAATCTGCTTTGCACTCCAGTCTTTAAACTTTACAGTATATCCTGCATTCCACGGTGCCTCCTGTCCGATAAAAGAAAATTGTGTTCTCAGAAGTACTAACCTGGTTATGGTTCCAATTAACCGTCTGATATCATTAGCCGGGTGCAGGACTACAGCTCAGCAGTAACTCTCTAATGCTACGATGGCAGAAAGGGAAGCTGTGGCTGTTTGTACTAAACTCTGTCGTAGAGACAGGAAGTCAGTGTAGAAGCACACACGCAGACACAGAAACATCCACTCCCATAAAGAGTGTTAAGGCTAAATTCAGCCAAATTTGATTATCTTGATCAGTGGAGCAACAAAAAAAACCCAAAACTCTTTCTCGGTATGCTCAACATTACTACACAGATTGCCGACATCTTTCTCTTTAATATCAATTTCCTGCACTGGTTCTGTGCATGCAACTGGAGGGTTTTCAGTCTCACAAAAAAAAAATTTGTGGGCAGGCTGAAAAGAGCGATGAGGTCAGAACGTCACCAAAAAGTGTCAATGCTGTAACCAGGCAATCATAGCAACATCGCACACGACAACGCCTAACAGCAGTCCATTGTGGTTGTTGTTGTGGTCGCCACTGCTACACGACATGCCATCTCTGTTTACTGTAAACAAGGACAACACACCTTCATATCAGAAGGAAAATACGCTGCATTGGAACAGTGATAAGAGCATAAAGTAGTAGCCATTCGTCAGCTGTGAATGGGTGTATTATACTTTATATGTTTAGTGTAACTCTCCCTCTCGTGTCTACCACCAACCAACCACCACGCTGTTTATGCAAATAAGTTCTTACATTTTTATTTTGCATAGCCTCTCATGCTCGTATCCTGTGACAACAAGGTAAATGGTGGAATTATCGTAAACATTACAGACATTATCAGCAGCCAATATTAAAGAGGTCACCGGCAACAGCATATAACTCTTTAATGTTCCTTTGCATGTCTGATTAAACGAGGATTAATGAGAGAGGATGTGGCTACTGAGTGCAGAGGGCAAGATATCTAACACTGCTATCAGACACAATCCTCAGATCTCAAATATGGTATTTCTAAAAACTGTGAACATGACGTATTATATCTACACCATGCTTTAAAACCATTTTACAGATCCTGTCGTAAGTGCCGAACAAATAGCAACAAGGGTTATAAATATTTTGACTCTACAGCAACAACAGTCTGTACTTCTTCTAATAGTCTTTCACACTATTAGCATTTCTTTCTTCATTGCACACGAGAGGCTTTAGCTAAGAGTGTAGAGAAAGGAGCCGTTTGTACGATAATTCCCTCAAATCCTCCACTTCACTTTTAAATGGCATCTCGGCGCAGGCTAGCTCAGCACATTTCCCCTGAACATACCAACCCCCTCCTTATTAAGGCAGAGGGCACCCTGCACAAAGCTGTTTCTCCTCGTCTTCTTTCTCTCATTTCACCTCCTCATCTTTGACCAATTTTATCACAAACACAAAACAAGATGTGTTTGATCCCATCCTGCATTCTTCTTTAGCAGTACCCTCTTTGTTTCTCGCCTATTATCTTATCCCCTTGCTCTCAAAACTAATTTACAGTTTACAATTTGAAGGATATTTTAAAGATTCCAATTTCTTTCTTTAATTTAAATTTTAAGAGCCTTGCTCTTCCGCTACAGGGATGCAGAGAATGCATGTTTGCTTTCCTTGAGGTATGCCTCCTTCATGTGTTCACGAGTGGTCTGTAACGTCATGAATCGGCATATCTTGGCAGGACGGAACATCCACTAATAGAACAGAGAAACCTGTTTCAGTTCCTGCGGGAATCATGTGCAGACAGACACAAAAGATGCTTTTCATCCAGAGTCAGGAGCACAAACTGCTAAAATCACAAGATGATGCAACCACACTTGCAGTAATTCTCTTGGGAAATTTAACCAGCCTCAATCATGGAGAAGTACAGTAGCTGAGAAGCACATCACATCTGGCAGTAACTTAAGATGCATCCGTCCAAATTAAACTCGTGTCAGTGCTCTGCCCACAGGAGGTGAATAGAAGCAAAACCCGATAGTGAAACCCTTTTCTGAACACCAGTGAGACATCTCAGTCATCCCTTTGGTATCTCACATCCCCTTACAGGATTTACAGGTAATGAATCACTGTATAAACAAATGAAAGGATTTTTTTTGGGGCTTATGAGAAGTGCTTCATGCAGGTTGGACTCAACAGCAGTGTTTAAAAAAAAAAAAAAACACGTCACACACACACACACACGAACTGAAGCCCAGTAAGCCATAGCCAGACTATTTGGATCTAAATCTGAACAATTAATGATGGGGATGTAGTGGTGGTGTTTGCACACGGATGACTAGGGTGGAGTACTGTAACAGGTCCAGTATCCTCACCACTGGCACTGGCAGGGCACAGACAAAGAGGGAAAAATGACCAGAGAGAGAGAGGGAGAGAGAGAATAATGAGAGAAAAAAGGGGAGAAAGAGCTAGAGCGGATTGAAACAAAGGCGCCGGGAGGGTGGAGAGAAAGATGGGCAGCACAACAACAATGAAAGCATGAATGCTGGACAAAGGGATAAAATGACAAAGGGGAGGAAAGGTGTAACTGGGGATTACGTTATTGTTAGTTTGAATTCCCATGAGGGAAAATGTGTAAAGAAACACTCGTGTGAGTTTAAAAGTCAGCAAGAGAGTTCAAGTTTCCTCAATGAGTGGAAACATGCTTAAAAAAAAGGGAAAGAAAAAACAGAGGAATGAACGGCCGAGGAAAGAAAAAAGTAAATATAGTGGGAAGGAGCGGGCAAAGAAAGGAATGCAGAGAATTAGTCCTCATTGATCCAAAACAGACTGGCAAACTGGTTGTATACTGTGGCTAACTTTAGGACAGTGCCAGTGAAATATGATTCAGACATACAGAGTAGATGAGTCATCTGTGTGCACTGGCTTTAGACAAATTACCCCAAGCTCTTTGTGAAGTAGCAAGGGAAAGCATGAACCACAGTCATTTAGCTGAGCAGCTACCTAATAAGGTCTGTTGAAATCAATGTGAACCAGATGCTTACATTATAATCTCTCTGTCTGCCGCCCATTTTGCATACAGACTTACAGCAGGGTTTACAGTAGGGCTGGTGAATATGAACAAGACTGAGATCCTCTGGAAAGAAGTTGCACAGCTGTGAAGCCCTTTGTTGTCCGGGCCACGCAGCTATCTGAGGAACCCAGCCTGAGAATTTCAGGCGGGCAACATGCCCTCTACCACTCCTTAAAACTCCCTTTTATCTTACAGTCTTTCTAACCATGTGTTACTGTCCTGGCATTAATACTATGAATAATTTAACAAAATAAATGTAGATAAAATTGTAATAACGAAAGATGTTTTTTTTCCTTCATATGAAGCAACATCTGCTCAGATACAGGATATATGTTTTCTTATACTTAACAACTTAAAGGTGTAGGATTTAGTGGCATCTAATGCTGTAAGCCTAAAGGAGAAACTGTGGCCACGTAACACGCGAAAGTCTGTATCTAGTATATAACTTGATTACAATTCAGTGAACATTAACACAAAGCCCTGCGTTGGAAGGGTCCGCCCAGGGCCTGCAAATAAGAATTAGCTTCAAGCTATCTGTGGTAAAATCAAATGGTATGTTGTACATAGTTCATTACAAGTAAATACATTTAAAAAATGGTCAAGTCCCAAATTAACTTATGCTGTTTAATATTAACTATTCACAAACTTGCTGTACTGAAAGCCTTGAAGTTTAAAACAAAACACTTAACCTCATCCCCAGTTTATCAAAGTAGCAGCACCTCACTTTTCCCCCTGAATGATCCCGAGTCGTCCCTGGAGGCCCTACAGCCTTTGTTTATTTTAAACTACAACCAGAAGTTACAGCAATTAAGAAATTACACAAGTACACCCTTGCTGGTTACGTGACAGTTGCATCACATGTAATACTACAACATACACTAATGAAACAACATGGTCTTGTTTTGCTTTTGACAGACATAATAAGTTCATGCAATGAAAATACCGCAAACAAACCCTGTATAATACAATATAATAAACATGTTGAGTACATTGTCCAGTATGAAAATGAAGGTAATTTATACCTGTATTTTTAAATACTTTATACTACTTAAGTCCTGCATTCAAAAATGTACTATGCAAAGTGCAAGAGTATTAGCATTAAAATATGTACTCATTCTGCAGAATGGGCCATTTCAAAATCAAATGAGACCCCAAAAAGTCAGAATCAACTTACAAATTATATTCCTTTCCATAAATCACTAAGTGGTTTATGTCCAACATACTTATAAGATCTCCTGGTCCTGCAGACACCTCAGGTTAGCTGGTTCTGGATCACTGGTTGTTCCCAGAGTCAAAACTGAAGGTGGTGAAGCCGCCTTTAGCTGCTATGATGCTCAAATGTGAAGAAATAAGACTTGAAACAATGTTGGCTACTTTCAAATCCAAGCTAAAGACCTACCTGCTTGCCATTGTTTATAGTTAATTTTCTTTTAAATATGATGTAGTTGTTGGTTTGTATTTACTGATTTAACTCTGTGTTTGTTTGTTTTTTAATTGTTTTTATTCTCTGTGTTTGTATTATTAGTTTCTTGTTCTTGTTTTTCCTTGTTTTGCTCATGAAGCCTGTAAAGAAGCACTTTGGGTATATATGTGCCTTGCCTACAATCATTGACGCAATAATATGTAAGCATCATTAATGTTGCAGCTGCTAAAAAGTACAACATAAAGTACAGTATTTGCCTTTAAAATGTAGTGGAATATAAGTATAATATAAAGTAGAAATACTCAAATAGAGTACCTCAAACTTGTACGTAGCTAAACGCCTCTCGGCTAGTACTTATGTTATCTTCCGTAGCCAATAACTTGGCGAACACAGTTTTGAAAATATACAAAAATCCACCTGCACTCAGAACTGTTTTAAATGTAAGCTAACCGTGAAATGTCGCTTCCACTGTCAGCTACATAAACGAGTAAAAAACGGTCGTCCATCAACGTAACGTAACTGACAAAAGCATCCCGAAGTAGCACACACGCAAGACAAATCATTTAACAGCAAAAGCAAGTTACCAAGCGAACACATCAGACATGACTTGGGTTAGTGTTTTCATCTGTGTCCTTAACTTACCTCGTTATGTTGTGAGGTCTGTCGCAGTCGAACAAAAACACCACGACCAACCAACCGCCAGACGGTTAACTGTCAAATTCTCTGTCAGGAAACGGTAATCCTCTCTTCAGGCTTCACGACCACCAAGCGCCGCTTAAAAATACATCTCCACTCTGTTTTAACTCTGACAAAGTCTCCGAAAACAGCAACTTAATCACGAATGGATTTCCATAAGTAAAGTATGGTACTGTTAGGCATGTGGGCAAAAGCAGAGAGACAGACTGACGCTCGCTGTGACAGCTCGGAGGGTCCACCGATACAAACGTTTGACAGTAGCGGAGTCAAGCGAGCCAGAAAAAAGACTTCCGGTTAAGATTTACAAAATAAAGGTCTGCATCACGATTCCGAGCGGATAAACAGAAAATATTATTTTTTATTTTATTAAATTCTGTTTATTTTGTTTTATATTGTTTTTTATTATTTTTTATCTATGGTTTTATATAGGCCAATGTAATATTTTTTATACTTATTTCTTATTTGGAAGGAAGTAGTACATGACAGAGAGAGAGTTTATTTTATTTATTTATTTTTATACATGGACACGACCATAGAGATGATGTTGTACACTTCTAAACTGTTTCCGGTCTCGTTCTAGCTGTTCATGGCACAGTGCATCTAGTAATAACAAATCACATGGCGCTCTCTAGTGGTGATATATGTGTCTCCCATGAAACTCTTGCCTTTAGCTGCTGTTCAGGCCTGCCGACACACAGTGGAGCCATCTGGCCGTGGATTACTATGTTCTCTACAGTTAAACAGGCATGTTAGGCTATATAAAAGATTTTCAAGCACCATTAAATCTGCAATTTAATATTTAGGACCAAAGTAAAAACAAAGAGTTGCTGTGATGAAAGATTACATAATTAAATTACAGAATGAGAACTGAATAAATGAATGATGCACCAGTCCCAATCTCCCAGAAAAAATGCTGTCTTTTACAGTTAAGCTGCTGATAAGCCCAACATCTTTTTCTGTGAAATCGTAAAACAAGGCTACTTTAAAGGATGCTGCAGGATTTTATTATAGCCTATTTAGAAGCAAACTAAACGGTCTGACATCTCAGTCAGAGGCAAAATCCATTCAAACAGGACGGCAGGAGATATTGAGCTACTACCAGCAAGTACCAGGAGTGGATGTGAGGCATTTTGTGTGCTAATCAGACCTTCACTGGATAAACAAAGTCTTTTCATTATACTGTAGTGTAGAAAATATGAAAGAAATATCAATATAAATAATGTGACACTTGCATTCATTGCCTTTATTACCTAAATATTACCTTTATTACATAATATCATCAAATGAGCATTATGAGGTTTTGGGATGAAATCCTCCTCACAGATTTTACATCAACACGGCCCATGTTCATCTTGTTACATGTTACAAGTTTACATCCATGCACAAATGTAGTAATTGCCCATCTAACTTCACTGCTGTGGCTGTGTTTATTGCCATAGGAACTCAAGCATAAGCTGCACTTGTAGTTGTAATGTATCATTAACATATACTTTTGTATCGTGTATATAAAGAGTTTATGGCTTTGCACCTTTTCATAGAATAATTGTTTTCCAAAAATGTATACATTTCGACTGATTGATGTGAGAAAGCAACAACACCATCAGCAGGTAATGCAACTGGTTAAGGTCAAACCTCTCAAAAAGTGGTGCCAGGTTTTAGAATTGTTCCCTCTATCTATTCTATTCGCTACATGTGAGCAATCGAATCTCCCCCAAAACACAACAAAACGCTTTTAAGAGAAACCCACAGGGCTTTGGTACTCTTTGCTTTATAGCAAGCAGCCCAAAATAAACCCAATCTGACCTTATCACTGGGCAGACATGGTCCAGGCAGGGGGAGGGAAGGAGGGAGAGGGATAATTCGTTATTCCAACGGGTCATTTTAGGAAAGAAAAAAAAAAAAACGAGCTCTGAAATGTGACTGGTATGTCCGGATTGTTCCATATTTGATAAATAATTTCAGAAGGTCTGGACACTATCAGCAGCACAGGCAGAACCCCTGACCCCTGAGCACCCTCACCAACACAATGTGTGTACATGCATTGTGCAAGAACTTGTGTGTGTATGCGTTGTGTGTGTGTATTTACGCCTGTTGAATCCATTGTCTCTGAGTCTGTTATCATTATGCAGCAGTTTCCTCTGGCTGGGGTGAGGGAGAGGGAGAGACAGAGAAATAGGAATACACTCAATCATCAGATGCTCAACAATGAAGAGTCTATAAAGTTGACAAGATCATCACTCTGGAGACCAATTCCACTGACTTTCAACAGAACGTTTTTTATGCACTCTTTCATGTTTGGCATTTCCCTCCTCTCTTCATTTCAGCACACACACACACACACACACACACACACACACACACACACACACACAGAGACTCCCACCCTGCTTATCTACCAAGCTGGTGCCCCAGACACAACCACAGTGCGCAAACAAACAGCTGACGTCATGGGCTCACATGCACACACACTTTCCCCATTTCTGGCTTGAAGTCACTGGGTTGGAATGTGATCAAAAATAGAGTGAGAGTGAAATGTGTGCATGTGGGGGAGTGTTTGTTTTTGAGAGCAAGAGTGTGACAGAGGGAGGGTGGGTAAAAGGGACACAGAGAAGGAGGGAAATTGGGGGGCACACAGAGGGAGAGATGAAGAGAGAGTGAAATCTTTCTACAGACATGGGGGCACACCGATAGACGGTGACACACACTGCTCACACTCACAGACATCAACACACACACATACACACAGTCTGAGTCACCACCAGCGGTCTCAAGGCCTAATAGGCACACAGTAAATCCACCAGTCAGACATGCACACACTGTACTGCAGGTGTGTACACTAAGTGTAACATTATGCAATGCTGATTATTTACACAGGATAACTTACATTTGTTTGTTTTGTTCCTGGAACAAGAGCTCATTCATACAGCTCATATGGAAGAGATAGTTTTATGTGAATACAGAATATATTTAATAATTAGGCACTCATTCTCTCTCTCTCTTCTGACCTCATTCAATACTAGCTACATACTAATGGTACATATAGCATAATCCCATACTATAAGTAAACACTACTGTATATTATTTTTAGCCACACGAGCAGCATGGCTCTAGGTCAGTCATTCAGCCCACCACTTAAGTTCAGACTGAAATATCTTGACAACTATTGGATGGATTGGCATAAATCTTTATACAGCTATTCATATTCCCAAGAGGATGAATCCTAATGATTTTTGTTTTTGCTAAAACATACTGTATCTCAACACCATGTGGCATGGATTGACAAGAAAAGATTTGTACAGACAATCGTGGCTCTCGTAATGTATACTAACCTTGGTGATCCCAAGACTTTTCCTGTCATGCCACCATGAGGTTAAGATTTTAGTTTTTTAAGGAAATATCTTAATGACTAGTGGATTGTTTGGCATGTAGTTTGTTGCACATATTTTTTTGGCTCCCAGATGAGGACTCGTAATCATCCACTTGACTTTTCAACTAGTGTCATAATCATCCAGTATTTTGGTTTATGACCAAATACAAAATGCAAATGCAAAATTGATGTGATATTTTCCCATCAGCCTTTGCTGGATTTAGTGCTTATTAGCAAATTTTAGGATAACAAGCAAAGATTGTGAACAGTATACTTGCTTAACATATATTATTATTTTTATATTCATGACACAAATGTACTTGTGCAAATGTGCCCAATAATTACAGCAGGGTTGACAGATCATTAACACTCTATTCTCTATTCAAAGATATATGGATATATGTTGCAATGAATAGAGTGTGTCATGTGAGTGTCACACTCAAGCTCACTGTCTACCTGATCTGGCTCGCAGGCTTTATTCTGGGTCACATTCACTAAATATTTCATGGTGCAAGTCTGGTGAGAAACTTAAATTTAGCTGGTTAAATCTGGGATGGTGTCCAGACATCTATAGTTACCGCCTGTGTTTACACTGTAATCAGCAGACAAAATCCCCCCACAACAATCATGGGCCCTGCTGAAGTGTTCTTGAGCAAGAACCTGGAAAGAGAAGAGAATAAGCACAGATCAGTATTTTCTCTTTGATGTTTCATTAGGTTTTAATTATTAAAGGAAGACAAGAGGCTGAAAACTTATCACTACTTGGATGTAAATGTAGGAAAACAATAAACAAACAGTCGTGAAGATAAATTGGTATGATGGCAATATTTATTTTTGTCCACTCAACTTATGACTAACAAAAACTACCCCGCACTGCTTCCTCACCATCATGTTGACAGTAAAACATCAGTGGGGTTTCCCTAATCGAGGAAATAAAGAGACTTCCATTGAATTGTTGATAAAGTTACCATGTTAACAGATGCTTTTGTCTTCTTTTCCAAAGAATGCCCAAATGAACAGTTTTTCATGAGAAAGCTGAGCAGCATTTCCAGCCTCAAGTCTGTTTTCCTGCACGGAAGATGACACTGAATGACCTTTGTAATTTTTGGAATGTGCATAAACAGGATGGATTTTCCTTCCATTACAGCCAGCAAGCATTCATCAGCAAAGTTTACGCAAAGGGAAAGTTCACCTGAATTTCTAAATGACCTTATTTATCTCTAATGGCTATTTACTTTTCTGTGAACCGTTTTCATAGTGACTAAATTCTGCTGAAGAGAAAGTCCCTATCAAAAGTGTTGACATGTTTCTGGATAAGGCTGCTGCTGTTTTTCTTTAAAGCATACATAGTGTAACATGTATGTATCTACCATAAAATAACAGGTTTAAAAGCATTTGATGCTACACTAGCGTATAATCAGGTGAAAGGTGTCTCTGTCATTCCCACTCTGCGGGCCGTACACCTGTTCTTGCACTATGTAACTTTGTGTTCAGGTACGATCACCCGTGAGAAGTATGTAACGCTGCTCTTCCTCAACTCTCTGTGATTTACAGAGTTTTCCGATGGACAGTTAAATAAACTGCTGCAAACTATAGCTGCTGTGAGTGCACAGCAAACAAACTTCCATTAATCACCATTGTATTCATTTCCAAAAATATTTTTGCTGAAGATTATGTTAAATGCAAAGAAAGATGAATCGCATGCAATATGGGTCATGAGCGGGGCTCAGCATGATATCACCAGCAGCATGGCACACATTTTAATCTTCTGAGCCACAAACAGTGGCCCTGTGCGGTCAAGCTTAAGCTACCCTCAAACCAGTATGACAGCAGCGTACTGCAGGTTTAATCCGCTCCCAGTCTAACAGGACACTGACCTCACTGTAGTGATGTCATCAGTGTGAGTCAGAGATGTCTGTGAGAGAGTGAGGGTTGAGTATTATGGTAAGAGACGTACACCTGTGGCATGTCGCAATGCCACAGAGACTGTGTACTTGTATTATCATCCCGTGGAGACATACAGATTGTACTGTTAAGACTTGTTTTTGGTAAAGCAGCACTAATTCATATTTTTCTATTAACAATGCATGATATGATGACTGCATGTGTGAAAGTGCCGCTGATAGTGAACACAGAGATTCATCACCCAACCTTGAAGTTGCTCTCAGTTGATTCTACAGTGCATTTTATTAGTTATCGTTTAGCTAATTATTTTGTTTGTTTTTTTCTGTTCAGCTTTACTGCTCTAATTCAGTTTCACTGCTCCCATCGCCTTCATTTCCAGCAGCTGCAAACAGCTGGTTTCCACAAAAAGATCTAATAACAGTTTGCTAAAATGTCCACCATGACAACTTTATGAAGTGACAATATGTCAGTGTTGTGTTTATAGCTTGTTTGCACTGCACTGGATTTATGGTTATGCAATGACAAACGTGTGTATGGGTGTGTATGAGCATTAGTACGATAAGCAACGAGACAAACAGAGCGTGATATAAAAATACCAGACTTTACACACAGTTATGTGCTTTTATGACAGACTGGAGGCAAAGACAGAAATGAGACAGTGTCTCTCTGTGTTTTTGTGTGGTTCAGGGGCCAGTAAGTCCTTGTCACATATTGTCACTCATTAACTAAAGCCTCCCTGAAGTCTCGCCAGTGGGGAATTCTTTATCAATGACATCACAGGTAGTGGACGGACAGAGAGGGAGAGAGGACAAGAAACAGGAGGAAAGGTACAGGGAGTTTCAGGCAGCCAGCGGAAAGACTCCTTAAAAGGAGATCTGTGTTGTTTTTCGTTTCAGTCCGCTGCGGTCAAACAACATCATCTCCACTTCCTCAGATTGTCTTGAGGATGAGTAGACCGGTAGGTGAGTGCCGGTCACCTCAATGTTATTCCAAAGTCACTCACTGTGATAAGAATTAGCCACAAGTACGTCAGGAGTTTCTTTTACAGAGTGAGTGGGTGTCAAATTTGACTCATTTTGGAAATCATATCCTGTCATTAAATCTAATAGTAAAGTAAAAGTAACATTAAAATCAAGAGCTAATGTGTTTACAGAGAAAACAGTTTAATTTTATTTATTTATTTAGAAACATTGGTAAAGTTGTACAATGTTAACACTGAAAGTGTCTTCAAAATGTTTACTGATGACATATTTCAAATATTCAATAAGAGAAAGATGAATATTTTTTTGGGTCATGTTTAGGCTCTCATAGTGATTGGTTAAGGTTATGGTGGCTTTGGTCAAATATTGAAACTGAGTGAGCATGAGGTGCATGTGTTTAGGTCTCATCTTATAGTCCACTACACTACTCAAAGTTAGAGGAGACTGAGAGCATTTAGGCTGCTGTAGATTTGTCCAGATTTATGCTTTATTAAATCAAATTCCACTAATTCCTCCTCCATCTTTATTATTCTTTTAGTGCAGACATGATTATGACTGTTGTTTCGGAGATTTAGTCAATGTCATTTCATGTTTCTCTCTTTGAAAACATGAAAGGAGTTAGACTTTGTTATAAGAATACAGTCATCTTAAAGGATAAGTCTGCTGATATTCTATATTTTTGCTATTATAAACAAATCCCTCTGTGCCATAGACCTCTGTTGTGGTCCAGAAACTGTTTAAAACATGTTAAAAACACACCAATGAGCCACAGCAGCCTAGAAATGTAGTATAATTTGAGTTGATCCCACCTAAAGCATCTTGCTGCTGTTAATACTCACCAGTGCGTGAACTGTTTATCCATCCACAGCTGAAAATAGTCTTCAATAAATGCATTTTTTACTCTTGTTTGAGTAATGTTTACTAAATCTGTTTTAGTATTTTACTGAGCTGTTTTGAGGAATAATAAAATAAATTAATTAATTAAAAAATAAAATAAAACACATGGTCATATCATCCAGTTTGTTGACAATAACATAAATCAGTGTCAGCATTGTCATTTAATATGTGCAGTGCTCTAGAAAAAGGGATCCAAAAAAGACAAATTGTGGAATTGTATGATCAAATTAGACAGACAACAACAAGAATGAGAGTGAGACCTGTCTATCACTCATTGTAAACATTCAAAGTGAAATCATCAACTTATCTTATCATTTAAACGGGTGCCACCAACCACTGCAGATAATAACATGCTGTGAACAAGGGGTGCATTGACTGTTTTAGTCTATAAATAGTCAGAGGGCTGTAAAGTGTGTAACGATGGATACAGCCACATCAAAAGATGTACACACAGACAGTGATTTAGACATATCAAGGGGAAGAGTGGGTCGTAAAAATGTGACTTTAGACAATGGAAAATGTGAAATATGTCTGGTGTTTGCATATGTTAGTGTGTGTGTCTGTTTCATTTAACCAGAAAAGCTGACTAAGGGAAGATTCTTTTTCGGTAATGACCCGAGGGAGCTGATAAATTACTTTCTGCTTGGTAAAACCACAGTCTTCTGTTGTTGGCCACTGGACAGCTGCAGGAATTCGTGCCTTGCTTCATGGCTCGACTCTTGAGCAAGCGGTATTTACCTGGTATTTATCTCTCCACTCCACTTATTTATACTTTCCTGGGATTTGAACCGTCAACCTTCCAGTGACATGTCTGCCTCTCAAACTATCACATACTGTTCCTTTGTGTGCACAAGTTATTTGTGTGCTCATTAAGTATTTTTAAGGATGAATGCACATTTGCAAGTGTGTGCTTGCATAAATGTGGGTGTGTGTCTGAGCATTTGTGTGCAGGTATGATGCTATACAAATTTAAAAAAACGTGCATCTCCACCTGGGTACTGCAGACACCACAAATCGTCACCCTTACTCCCCCCCCCCACCACCACCACACCAAAGGGAGTCTCCCTGTGAGCTCATGTCTGGAACTCTGTCCGTCTCTTGTCTGAAGGAGGATCATACAACAGCATTGTTTTTATATGTGTAAACAACATCTCCTATAAACTCACTGTAAAGATTAACTTTGTGAGCATTTGGCCTCGAGAGTGAATTTATCTATTCATGGCTCTCAACGTCTTTTACAATAAAGTTTAAAGTACTGTCCTCAAAGATTGCTCAGATCTGACAATTTGGTCCTTTCAGCTGTTCAAGAGTACAGCTTGGTAACTAAGGATGATCATGCTGTTGCTATAATGGCTCATTGACTCTGGACCGACCATCCATGCAGCATTTGAGTAAGCATCAGCAACATCAGCTATGACTTGACTAACAGCCATTCAGTGGGCCATTTTTAATGTGAAGCAGATGTCACCGAAATATCAAAACTCAACATCTACCTGCTCAAGGTCATGATGATGGACTAATCTCTATCTAAAGCAGTATGAATGTAAGTACAAGTCTTGGAAAGATTTGCATCAACTTGAAAATCACACCTAAGCTACAAAAGGCATTTATTATAGTTGACACTGGTTGACCCAGTAGTATTACCATATTTTATGGAATTTCCAACCTCTAGCTACAGCTTCTTTGCATATTGGAATCATTAAAAGAATAATCCACAGATTTAGTAATGCACTTCTAAAAAGGATTAAAATCGATGCAACAGATTGAAATATATCTTCTTTTCTGTTCCATACTTGGCAAACTTGGCACCTACATTACCCAAAATCCACTTCCACAGATTTTATTTTTTCATTTTCAAATCAACAACACAGACGTTGTGCAGCTCCCTCTGCAACTGCAAAAGCCTTCATATAACTTTTTTCGCATATGCATTCATACACTTCAAGACCTGTACTTTGATCTGTGGAGTACCCCTTAAAATAACATTTAGTTAGTAATAGTAATTTAGTAGTTTTGTATAAGCATATATACACCACACTGTGGTGGAAAACATCACTTTACTTCAAATAATCTCTCCAGTGTTTGTTACCTCTTGATGTCTGCACAGCATCTGGAATATACTCAGAGATGAACCTCACGTCATCTAATTGGCCATGATGGCCAGATAGGGAAAATGCAATTTATTTATTTATCGAGATTGATATATTAACATTTTCATAATTGTGCATGACTACATGTGCATGTGTATGTGTGTGAAAACTAAGGGTCAGGATGTCTGATGGAGGTCTAAATCCCAAAAGCAGGATCCACCCAGAGAGACTCACGCAAGCCTATCAATGGAGCCATTGATACATGAAAGCCCACGATGGATGGAGGGAGTGTGTGAGAGAGTGCGAGTGTCTGAGTGTGTTAGAGTGAGTGTGTGTCTGAGTGTGTGAGGGGAAGAGATTTACGAGAACAAATCCGCCAGATGTAGAGTGTCAAGCAAGCTTCAGACGTTCATGTTTGCCTGGGTCATGACCTCAGAGAGAGTTTAATTTTTCCATGACCAGCAGACATAAGACATGTGTTTTCTTGCAGCCAAAACAATTTAACTGTCTTTCTTTTCATTGATCCCTCATTTAACTTCTATCCTTATAGATAAGTTGACAACACACGTTTGGGGTATTCATGTATTCATTTGCAGTGATCAGAATTGAACCAAGGAAACAGCTTGTTGTGTTTTGTTTCAGCATCACACATCTGAGACTGGCAGACTAACATTGATAAAGTATACAGTCACCAAAACTTGTAAAAACTGCTTTGGCACAGTGTCTTACTATTTTATTGTATTATTGGTTATTGTTCATAGTGAGGAACAATTTAGAGTCAAGTCTAGGCAGTAAAGACATGCTGCAAGTGAAGTTATTTGTATGAACTCCAACTCAACAACACACCCTCACATTCATTCATTATATAAATTCTCAAATAAGAGCCAGTATTCACAATAAATAATAGCATGCAATAATGGCTGGGATGTTGACCAAAGGCTTTTCCCTGATAATGAAATTGAATTTCCTGCAGGTGTTTCAAATTAAAAGGAACAACTGTGTTTTGAGCCTTTGGAAGGCAGGGAGGTAGCTAGTAAAATAATTAGGGATGAAAACAGTATGTATATTTAAAAAAGAAACAAGACATTACAAATGAAGGTATGTATCTAATATAAAACTGTTTTAAATAAAGGCTTGGCTCTTTCTGCCACTGAGGTACATAATCAAGTATTTTACTATATGACACTTTAAATGTGCTTAATTTGATTCCATAGGCATGCACATAACTTCATGTATGCCAGAAAAGCGTGTTTACAAAAAACACTACCTTTTAACCTCTGTGACATGGATCAACTGGGCTGAGTGGATATAGATTAAATCATTGTTTTACATCCACTGCCAAGATTAATGAAAATGCATGGAGTTTACAGTAGTTATGAACTCTTCTTTCCTTCTTGATCTTTCTTGCCCTGTCTGTTACCTCTTCATATCGGCCTCATCTGTGTTCCCTTTCAGTTTGTATTTGTCTGTGCTAACTCTGCCGCAGTAAACTCTCCACTCTGTGTGTGGTACCAGCTGTCCATGTTTTGATTTTCACTTGTTGCCCTGTGTTTCAGTGCTACCTGAACTGTGGCTGACACTCCATTTTCATCCGGTACAACTCAGCACACACAGGCACACACACACACACACACACACACACACACACATATGCAGAAAGATATGGAGGTGAAAATGCTGCCAGCGATCATAAACATCACTGACATGCCACATAAAAGAAAAGACAATATGATAAATGTCAACTGAGACTTCTCTGTATATGTCTGAGCGTGTCTTATCATCTCTAAATCTCGAAATAGAGTTGATGGCAAGAGTACTCAAGTGTGTAGTGTGTATTGTATGTGTGTTCAAAGAAAGAGAGAGAGACAGATTTACTTCCGGTCTCAGTTTATTTCCACAAATTAACTTACAAAATGTCCATATTATATGATGTAATTTGTGAAGGGAATCTCTGAAATTGTGTAACTTGTGAATAATCTTTTCTTTAGTAACAAACTTGCTATTAACACAATAGTTTTAGTTACCTAAACTTACAGAAGTTGCAGAGCAGAAAATGCTCATTTGAATGGAATGGGATTGTGTGTCACAGATCACGTTGTTTCTTCAGGACTGTGGAGCAGGCAGATTACTTTTTGTGTGAGGAATGATAATGAGAGTCTTACTCAACATCAAACAGCGGGGACTTTGGCTACCACAGCAAACTACATAAAGTTTTTTAAAAACCTTTATCATGATATTAGTGGTTTACGGGTAAGATGAAGCTTTAATGATCCCCATACAGGAATTAGGCTGTTGCAACAGCAAACAGAAACAGCCTACATCAAAGTACATTACAATATAATGCTGTATACTATAAGACCACAACAAGACAAGGTAATTTCAACATATACCAGTTTCATCATTGCCACAGATTAAATAACAATCCTGGTCCTTTCTGTCTTTCTTTCTTTCTTTCTTTCTTTCTTTCTTTCTTTCTTTCTTTTCCTGTCTATTACTAATCACCTAGTTCAAGTACAATTTATGTATTGCTATGTATGTATGCTTTTTATTTGTGCAGTGTCATCACTTGTCCAAAAATAAAAATAAAAGCAATGCTGATAATACTGAGTCATTTGATGTAATTTCTAGTCTAGTCGTAAGTCTAGTTGTAAGAAAACAAACTAAAACAAATAGCAGGGAGATTTGTGACAGAGGGGTGTCTGCCCTGGGCAGCAGCAAATAAATCTCTCCTTGGAGTCCAGATGCTGGTGGTGGTGGTGGTGGAGGACTGATGACTGCTGAGACTGATGGGCTCATGAGGTTGTTGAAATGATGAATCTGCAAAGACTAGGCGGTGATGGTGGATGGGCACGCATACATCAGCATGAACATAATAGAGGCAGAGAAAGAGAATCATATTTAAGCAAGATGATTATTTGGTGAAAGTATGCCGCCTGCTTCAATACCAGTATTCCCTCACTCTCATTCACTGTCTATGTTGTGGATAAAACTAAAGGAAACTTCTTCATGTCACTATTTTGTGAGCCAGACACAGACAGAGAAGCTGGGTAAATGAAATTAACCAAACCAGAACAGTCTAAGTCCTTTAAATAATATCCAATTATTGCAACAGTTTTAAAACGTTAAAATGACCAAATCCTTTTGCCATGTAATTTGGATTCAAACCAAACAGCTCACTGATGTGGGGAGATTTTCCAATTTTCCAATCCAAGTGAGGGATTAGTTTTTCTGTGCTGAGTGACCATGGGAATGGAGCGAGGGACCGATGCATGGATGGACTGATGGTGTAATGTAAGAAGGAGTCAGGGATTAGGTGAGCAGAGTGAAGGATTTCCAGATGAGAGAGTAATCTAGACGTGTCGATATTCATCCTTTACGGGGAAAAAAAAAATACCGGGCCAAGGAGATTATCCTGATAATGATTGCATAATCTCAGTGTGTGTGCACGTGTGTGTGTGTGTGTGTGTTATGGTGAGCAGACGGCACAATTAGTCACTCACTCAGTCATGCCCTCAGGCTGCGACCAGACACATACGCACACGTCACATCAGGCATGCAGCTACAGAGCTGCATGCACACTTTTACACACGCCAAACCATTGATGAAAGAGCTGCATTACTTTCTCAACTGTGGTTTAATGAGGAACTTGGATTTTCCCCTTTTCTCTACCTCCCTCTTTTTTGCCTCCTTTCTTTCCTCCTTCTCTTCTTTGTTCCCTCTTTCTTCCTCTCTTTCCCTTTCTTCTTGCCTCCTTTCCCTAATTTATGCCCCTTCTCTCATCTTTCCTTATCTTTCCCCAATCCTCTTCACTGCTCCCTTAATACTTTCTCATCCCAACTTTCATCTATCTTGCCGGTATTTTTCCCTCAGTATTTATTTCCTCTCCTCTCCCTCCTTTCTGTCCTTTCCTTGGTGTCATCTCTCCATCATCCATTTACTTCCTCTTGTCCTCTTTTCATCCTTTCCTCTGTCACTACCTTCATTGCTGCCTCTTTCCTTTGGTTCTTTTGCACATTGTCCTCTGACCATCTCTCCTTTTAATTATTTGCTTCTTTTTTCTCTCCATCAATCATTTTCTGAAAGACTTCTTTGCCTATTTTTTTTTTAACATCAGTCTTTCCATCACCTCTCCCTTTTCCTACCTTCTTCTTCTTCCCTCCTATCTTTCCGCAGGCCTATACTCCCCTGGCTCCCTTCTGTCTTTACTCAGTCCCTTTCCCTCACCTTCTCTTTTCTGCTCAGTTCTTCCATCTCTATCCTCCCTCATCCCGTAATTCCAAAAGCAGTCATGTTTCTTAACCCCAACCTCTACAATCCAATTAAAGGAATTATTTAATTGATCTGCTAGACTCATGATATCATTTGTTTTATTATCTCTTCCCCAGGTTTCCTCCTCCTCCTTCTCTCCTTTCACACGTTCACACACTTCTCATGGGTTTAGTTGGTGATGTCAGTGCCTTTTAATCCTTTTCTTCCATTGTCTCAGTGCAGTAAATTCCCCCCATCTGTTATGATGGAATAGTCTTTTCCATAAGCTACAATGGGCCATTAACACTTGTGTCTGCATGTGTGCGTGGGTGGGTGTTTGTTTGTGTAATAAAGTATCAGAGGATTAAAAAAAAACAAAACAAACAAACAAAAAAACTTGACTTGTGCATAAAAATGTCCTTGTAACTTTGTTGAATGCCCTTAACATTGAAAGGTTTGGGGAAAGAATGGCTCTGATAATTGTACTACTACCTGTTTTTGTGTTTCACCTTGCTCCTGTTGTTAGTTGAGGCATGAAAAATTCACATTAGAGGCCACAATGAAGTGATCCAGGAACTATTGTTTACATTAAGATCCTGGTGAGCTTTCGATTTTGAGTTCTTGATAGTAAAACAATGCCACCCTATAGTCCCTATAGTCTGTATATTCTTAATCAATGTTCCTGAATCTCAGCAATGTATAATGTTATCATTAACCAATGTAAATATGTTAGATTTAGTTATTTGCACTGAACACAAAGCTGAGGCAGACTGGAATGTCTCATATGTATTTGGTCATAAACCAAAGTACTGGACAAAGCAGAATTTAAACCTGAGGAACTTCAGGTGATGACTAATAAAGTACTCTATCAATTATGAATATTCATCATCCGAGGGACCATGACTGAAAATTTAATTTCACTCTGGACCAAAGTTATGGTCTGATCAACCAAAAACAGTCGAGAAAATAGAAGATGGATCAGTTGAAGGTTGGAAGAAGATGACTGTCAAAACCTGGTGCCCAGAGTAAGAGGAGTAGTGAATCTTCATGGTAAAAACAAAGTGATTAATTGTCTGTACAATCCTGATGTTTTACTAGCTCAGTTAAATAGCAGAAACCAAATTCTTTGACAATAGGGACAAATCCTCCCAAACTCTTACTGGACTAACTGGTACAGATACAGTACCATGTATTGCTTTATGTGTGTGTACTTTATACTCGCGTGTACTTGTCTGTTAAGCCGTACACATGCACAACAGCTGCTCCATTGATCTCAATGGGATCATATGAAGATCAGGATTGCCATTATTATTGGATTTAGAAGATTAGTACACACCTGCATGGCAGGACATTAGAGAGCTCCTAAGATGGTGTTTCACTGTATGTGTGTGTGTGTTTTTATGTGTAATACACACTAAACCATCTTGAAAGGCAGTGAGATGAAAGAAAATTTGGCCATTTGAGCTGCTTCAACTTTCAGCTTCCTGCTATTACTCTCCACCATTGATCAATTTCTTCAGAGGGCCAAAGAGCAATGTTACTTTATTCATCTACCTCTGGTATTGTTTATGGACTTATCTGGAGATAGAGAAGACAGGTCTGTGGCCGTTTGGTATGTTGCCGATGTTCAGAGGAAGTCGTCTCATGTAAACAGGAAACAGCGAGGACAGTGGATGTGACAGCAATGGGAAGAGTGGGAGTCGGTCCAACATCCAACATCAAACACACACTCATCCAAAAAGAAAACACATTAAAGCTGAAGTGAAATTTGAATTCCTGACACTTTTTGTCTAAAGAAATATAAATCTATAAAATAAATTTAATATTCAGCAGCTATTGTTATTGCCATTTGTTTCAAAAGTGAATAAGGCCAATAAGCTTGGGGGTATTTTCCACAACAGTGTTTGACCGACATTTGCTATTTACACCACTTCTCCTTATTCGCTTGCATAGCTTCACCTATCGCTGCTATGCAGATGACACACACCTGTATTTGTCATTTCCACCTCAGTTTCTGCACGGATCTCTGAATGCCTCTCAGACATATATACATGGATGAAAGCACACCACCTTCAGCTGAAACTCTCGAAAACTGAGCTGCTGGTCCTCCCAGCCAAACCTACTATACACCATGATATCAACATAAAAATGAAATGAAACGTAGGTGTCATAACCTTCTCTGATCATATTGCCTTAGTTCCCCAGTCGTGCCGCTTCGCACTTCACAACATAAGAGAAACGCTACCATGCTACCAAACCTCTGATACAGGCTGTGGTCATCTCACAACCAGATTACTGTAATACCCTCCTGACGGGCCTCCCAGCCTACACAGTGAAACCCTTTCAGATGATCCAGAACGTGGCAGCACGCCTGGTTTTCAATCAACCAAAAGGGCACATCTTACCCCGCTGCTTATCGACCTCCACTGGCTACCTGTAGCAGTCCACATTAAATTCAAATCGCCAATGCTTGCCTACAACATAGTCTCCAGTTCTGCACCCACCTACTTGATTGCCCTTATACAGGCATATGTTACCTCACGACTGTTGTGTTCCTCCAACAAATGACGTCTGGCTCTGCCACTTGTATGCTCAGGGCAATCCAAACTCTTCTCTTCTGTTGTTCCCCATTGGTGGAATGCACTACCAGTTCCTAGTAGAGCAGGGGAGTCCCTCTCTACCTTAAAAAACTCCTGAAGACCCAGCTCTTTAGAGAGTACCTCCTCTCCTAGCACTACACCAACAACTGAAGATGATAAATCTACCCCCCTCTAGAACTGTCACAGTACTTATTGCTACACTAATACTAATACTTGATTGTTTCCCTTTGTGTAAGTCAGCTAAATGATTAAATGTAAATATCAATGTAATCACTGAAAATAAGAATTGCATTCACAATTGCAAAACACTGGCTCTAAAATTGGGCTTATGTTTTTTTGTTATTCACATTTTGCGGCTACTGTAGTTTCTCCTTCACACTTGGAATGGGAGGGTATGTAGAGGGAGTTGCAATCACCAACTACATTGCTAGATGCCATTAAATCCTACATGTCAAATAAACTGTGCACCAAGAAGCATGAGAAAGAGAAACGCACAAACATGTTTACATGTGTGTGTTCAGTAAGGTAGAAATACACTACTGAACACACCCTAAAGCTGGATAAGGTGTATATGGTTTCTGGCACAAGTACACACACATGAAGCAGCACGTACTATGAAGTATTAATATCAAAGAATGAAAGGGGCAGAGAAAAAGCAGGAAGTCCCCTTAATCAGATAGTGTTTGTGGAGAAAGAGTGGAAACCCAATCACCCTTATCACATACTGTAGAAACGGGTTAGGTTGTCACTGTGTGTGTGTGTGTTGACTGGTTAGACTTTAAGTGAAGGTGCATTCCAGAAATAGTTTTACCTCGCAGTCATTTTCTCCTCCAGTCTCTCTCTCTCTCTCTCTCACTCTTTCTCCCTTTCCTTCCTCCATCCCTCTGTCTCCCCTCTTACATCTTTTATTAACACCCTCACATGCCCTCCACTTCTGACCCACTTTTTATCGCCGCTTTCTTACAGGAATCATAAGAGTGCTCCAACTTTGATAATTTACATTTTTTAGTCACCACAGGTAGTTAGGTAACAATTTCAAAAATGTCAAATTAAAAAAAATCTCAAAAATGCGTTTTCACCAACACAATCACAAGTTTTATAGATACATGCTTATATATATTCACTCTGATGTTAAAAGCAATGAACTGTGATGAGAACATGATTTGCTATGCTTAAAACTGAGTCTAAAGCCATGCTAATGAGATATTATTAGGCATAGTATTGCTAAATGCTAACATCAGCATGTTCATGTTTAGCAAGTAATCTTTACCATGTCTATCATCTCAGTTTAGCATGTTAGCATTTTTTAATTAGCGCTGAACACAAAATACATCTGATGCTGATGTGCATGTCATTTTTGCAGGACTTTTGGTCATAAAGTATTGGTCAAAATTTGACCTGCTAGAGGCGTTGCAGTAAAAGACACAATATTAATTAGGCTTCATCCTCTGAGGACCATTAATGCCTGCACATTTTGGCAAAACATACAATCAATCAAGTTGTGGGTCAAACACCTGACAGACAAACATTGTCATCCCTAGAGATATGGTGCCAGAGTTGTTTAAATACATTGTTTTAGCAATGTAAATACATCTTGTTTAGCTTGCTTTGAAACATTAGTTTGGATAGCAGACATTTGTAGAATGGTGATAAGATTATATTTGTTTGATACGATTTGACTGAAAGTCAATAATGGATAGTATTGAATTTTCACCTAGCTCTAATCCAGTAGAGACAAAACAAAGTTGTTTTAACTCTTCTGGGATAAGTCCAAGTCAACTGACACAAGTATAAGGCCATTATCGAGTCCTTTAATCATCAGACCATTGGAAGAAGTTTGCTTGAATTAAAGGTGAAATTTCAAGCTTTTTGTAGGGGGCACCCAGATTTGAACTGGGGACCTCTTGATCTGCAGTCAAATGCTCTACCACTGAGCTATACCCCCACACAAGCAACAGCAGAGCTCTACCACTGAACCACAGCATTTGTGCTTTTCAGTAACCAATGCTTCTGGTCACTTTAGACTTGAAAAGTGGTGGTAAAAGGATTGAAGTTTTATACTTAATGAAGAAAGTCCTTTAGGTCAAGTCCAAGTCAAGCCACAAGTGCACAAGTAAAAAAATATATCTATAAAAAACAACATTTTTCTAACATTTCTAACATTAGACCATGTCAGAGCAAATGTCTAATAATTAGATATATTGCTGTCTTATATTTATTTATTATTGTTCAGAGATTTTATCAGGTCAAAAATGAGATGTTTTGGCTTTCAAGTCTCAAAGTAAGTCATTAGAGTCATATATCAACTGAGTTATGTCTGCAGCTCCTGGACATACACCATTGTTCACCTGCTTTCTCAGTCTGAACAACATTCAAAATGGTA
The DNA here is from genome assembly GCA_033000465.1 of Sciaenops ocellatus. Lineage (NCBI taxonomy): Eukaryota > Metazoa > Chordata > Actinopteri > Sciaenidae > Sciaenops > Sciaenops ocellatus. The sequence continues at coordinate 19,773,935 of CP136867.1, forward strand.
AAACAATGACCCTGACTGCAGGGTCATACATACCCCTAAGCACAGGCCCAATATACTGAAGTCTGTGCGTGAATGGATGAGCTTGTCCTGAGAGGTTAGTACTCCTCCTATGCTGACGCATTTCCTCTGCTCCACATGTCTGTACAGACTTTTCTTAGTAGCTCTGTAACTGTGCAAATTTGCACAGAAAAACCACCAAAACTTCCCCAGATGGCAAGTTTAGGGAAGTGGCTTTCCTTCGAGGATGTGTGATATGTGTATTTGCGTCTGCTGTACGTGCCTTTTAAGGCCCAGTTGTGTGCGTACTATGTGTGTTCATCATCCACTCCAGCTTGTGCCTTTTCTGTGACACTTATGACACTTTGTTCCAAAATTAAGTCCAAGTTCATTTTTATCTGTTTGCCATCGTGTCTGCAAAATAACCCCCGGCTGGAAAGAGCTGTGGTTTTGCCTCACTGAACGTTGTTCATCTCGAAAGGTTAACTGCTGAGTCTTATAAAGGTGGGAAACACAGGTGCAGGAAAGTTTTGAGTTATTTCAGATCTCTTAGCAGTCTTTCTGTGGAGAATAGGAAGAGGAAAGAAACTTAACAGCAATTTTCAGATGAATATATACAATGTATTCTTCAGGACAGTTTAACTCTACAAGGCTGCAGCGGAGATTGCACCAGTGACATTTCAATTACACAACAGTCTCTCTAACCACAACCCTGTCACCCTAACTTAACCCTGTTTCTTGTTACGCAAATGTTTGGTATAATGCTCTACAGCACAGGTCACCAATAGGCGGGCCGCGGTCCGGAGATTGGTCTAGGTGAGGGCAAGGATGTCAGCCAGTCACACGCAGGGTAGGGCAGGCCTTCACTGAATAGAGCAGCAGTGACAGTGACGGAGAGAAAAATATAAAGGAGTGATATTTTTTTGAGACAGCTGACAAGTGACTGAAATTTGGAGAGAGAGAGAGAGATGGGGAATGACATGTAGCAGAGGGCCACAAGTCGGATTCAAACCCTCAGTCGCCGTGGCAAGGACTGAGCCTTCGTACATGGGATGGATACTCTACCAACCAACACCCCTGAAAGCAGGCTTTTAATTTGGAAGCCTGCAGCCAAGTCAAGCCAATAACTTATTATCGTTATTATTATTATTATTATGAAAGTATTTTTTATTTATAATTCTGAGTTGAATATCAAATTTACTTTGCTTTGACTTTTCTTATTTATTTTTCTTGTTTATTTTATTTATTATTTATTATTGTATGTAGCTCTCCAGAGTCCAGAGCTGCACTGAAAATAAATATTTTTGACATGATGTTGAATTATAGCTTTCTTGAACCTGAACATGAGGAAATCTTCTCTATCCAGACCTCCTGAAATCATAATTGACTACCCCTGCTCTACAGGATCTCAATTTTATCCAAAGATGGGGCTCAATGCCCTACATCTGTCTTTGCTATTGAAAACTAGATTCTAGTTGTACATTCCTTAATTAACTTAAAGGAGTAGCCAGTGCAGCTGGAGTGAGCTTTCGAACCATTTATTTATCTAAATCTAATTTTGTTGTTGCCTTGTGAATCCTCCGAATCTCATTTTGGTGAGTAAAAAACCAGAGCAGAAAATTTAAACCTTTTACCCCGAGGGGAGACGAAAGGGCCTGGGTGAAGGAGGTGCTTCCCAGTTTCAAGGCCATCATTTGTTTTTACAACGGAAAATCCTGCCAAAGCTTCACTGCACTAATTTGCAGACAAGTTAGGCCAACATTGCTCCACACTCCAATGAAAGTTTCAATCATTACTTCTTTTTCTTTTTCATATTTACTCTTAATAGATCACTTGAAAGATGGAGGAGAAAGACAGGGAGCCTCATTCACACTTGGCAACTCTCCCTCTTCCTATAAGATCTTGTCAACAACATAGTGAACATGTTATGAAAGTGCATGAAGGGGCTGTTTGATGTATGACACCAAGACCTTATAGGAGACCTATGGAAAACACTTGGTGGCCTGGTTGTGAAAGGATCACAAGGCAATGAACAACAGATGGATTGAGTGTGGCAGGAAGAGGAGGAGAATGACGAAGAGGAAGAAAAAAGGGAGTGAGGAAGAGGAGGATGAACGTGCAAGACTTTCAACCCCAAAGGGCAGTCTTCGAGGAGCTTCAGAAGACATGGAAGGAAGAAGAAATAGATTTTTTTTCATCTTTTGGAAGATTGAGGAAGGGGACCCTCCTACAGCAATACAAGGGGAAATTCCCACCAATTGAACGAACCACCCCCTCAAAGTGTGTGTGTGCATATGTATATGTGTGTGATAACCCTGCTACACCTGTGAGCAGAGCCACCCCTACTTTAAGAGGTGAGAAGAAGAGGAGCTCAAGGAGGGGGGGGTGCAGGCATTAAAAACTACTTGGAAATATGACACTTTGGTGCAGCGTAACCAAGCAGAGCCAAACACTGTTTGTTATGGTAATAACACACATGCTTACATACTGTATACACCTGCTACAGCAGGCTGTAATCAGAAGTATGTCTGTGTCGGTGCAGTAACAGTAATTTTAACAGTGTTGTTGTGCTGTGTTTTAAGTAGAGCTGCTGTAATGTAAAGTTGCATCACTGTTTCATCACATCATATTATAATATTGCATTGTAGCACATTATAACGCATTATATTTGATCATGTAGTATGTTGTTCGAAATCTTAATATTGTATCATACTGCACTGCATTTTCTCATAATGCACTCTATGATTTCAGTTGTTTCTGCTTGAATTAAAGTTGCAACTATGTGAGCTTTAAGGGGCACCCACATTTGAACTGGGGACCTCTTGATCTGCAGTCAAATGCTCTACCACTGAGCTATACCCCCACACATGCAACTCAACAGCTCTACCAGTCAATCACCGCACTTGTCCTATTTAGTATCCAATGTTTCTGGTCACTTCAGACTTGAAAAGTGGTGGTACAAGGACTGAACTTTTATACTTCATGAAGAAAGGTCCTGTTTCTATCTGGAAGTCATGTCTGTGACAACGCAATAATGCACAGGAAGATTTCAGTTTAGTGACACACGCAAATCATCAGACCACTGGAAGAACTTTGCTTGAATTAAAGTTGTAACATTGTGATCGCCGTAGGGGGCACCCAGAGTTGAACTGGGGACCTCTTGATCTGCAGTCAAATGCTCTACCACTGAGCTATACCCCCACAAATGCTGCTAAACAGCTCTGCCAGTCAATCATCTCACTTGTCCTATTTAGTATCAAATGCTTCTGGTCACTTTAGAAAGTGGTGGTAAAAGGATTCAGGTTTTATACTTCATGAAGAAAGGTCCTGTTTCTAGCTGGAAGTCATGTCTCTGACTATGTAATCCATGACAATAACGCACTTCATGTACTGGAAGATGTCAGGTTACTGACACACTCACAACATCAGACCATTGAAAGAACTTTGCTTGACAGCTCTATCAACCAACCACAGCGCTTGTCCTTTTTACTATCCAGTTTTCGTCACTGTCGACTTAAAAAGTGGTGGTTAAAAGGGTTCCAATTTTATACTTTATGAAGAACGGTTGTGTTTCTAGCTAGAAGTCATATCTGTGACTATGTGATTAATTGTAATAACGCATTTGATGCACTTCATGTAATGGAAAATTTCAGTTTACTGAAAGAGTGTCATCATCAGACCTGTGCTTGAAATAAAGTTTAAGCTTCATGAGTGCTGCAGGGGGCAGCCAGATTTGAACTGGGGACCTCTTGATCTGCAGTCAAATGCTCTACCACTGAGCTATACCCCCATACATGCAGGTCAACAGCTCTACCAGTCAACCATCGCACTTGTCCTCTTCAACAGCCAATGCTTCTGGTCACTTTAGGCTGGATTCACACAGGATCCAGCGCTCGGGCAAAAACTGAGGTTTTTCCATTCATTGAGTGGGGGTGGTCCGTTTCCGCACCAGCAATCCGCAATGCAGGGGTGTCGGCAGAAAAACGCACTGCCGTGCAGGAGAGAGGTTGATCCATTGGGGGAGTTTCTAGCTGGAAGTCATGTATGTGACTACTAGGGCTGTCAAAATTGCTCCAAAATGTCTTTGAAAACATACCTACACATTACAAAATAAGTAAATGAACTAATGGCCTATACCGTAAAACGTTTAAGACCGTAGACCTCTCTCTCGCTCTCCCCCCTCTCTCTCTATGCGCATAGTGGTGGCATACAACTTTATCTCGAGGCTCCGCATTTTTGCCGTCTACTGACCAAAATCCAAAGTATTTCCAAATGGGCTTTTTAGGTTGCTCGGAGTCCAAACAACTCTCTCTGCTGCTGAGCTGGGCTCTGAACTTTCTGCCATTTCGTTTTCTCTCTGCCATCTGCATCTGCCACAGTTTTTGTTGCGTCTCACTTTCAGCAGTGAGTGACACTGTGCAACACCTATGACCTGTCCCTGACCTGTCATGCAGTGCGCCCACTCGCAAAGCAACTGCTGATGTGTTTTTTTTCCACAGTCGAATATTAATTTTCACAATTGAATCTCCGTTTTTTTAAAATATTCAAATATATATTCGGATTTAGAATATTCGTTGACAGCCCTAGTGACTATGTAATCTCTTGTAATTATGTATTCAAGGCACTAGAAGATTTCAGTTGACTGAAACACTGTCATTACCACACCATTGGCAGACTTAAGAATTAGTTAGAATTAAAGTTGAGACATTGTGAGCACTGTAGGGGGCACCCAGATTTGAACTGGGGACCTCTTGATCTGCAGTCAAATGCTCTACCACTGAGCTATACCCCCACACATGAAGCTCAACAGCTCTACCAGTCAACCACTGCGCTTGTCCTATTCAACAGCCAATGCTTCTGGTCACTTTAGACTTGAAAAGTGGTGGTAAAAGGATTGAACTTTTATAAAGGAAGGTGCCGTTTCTATCTGGAAGACATGTCTGTGACTATGTAAACTATTGTAATGATGCATTTAAGGCACTACATGTACTGGAAGATTTTAGTTCACTGACATAGTCAAATCATCAAACCATTGGAAGACCTGTGCTTGAAATAAAGTTTAAGCTTCATGAGCTCTGTAGGGGGCACCCAGATTTGAACTGGGGACCTCTTGATCTGCAGTCAAATGCTCTACCACTGAGCTATACCCCCACATGTGCAAGTCACCAGCTCTACCAGTCAACTACCACATATGTCCCATTTAGTATCCAGTGCTTCTGGTGACTTTAGATTTGAAAAGTGGTGGTAAAAGGATTGAAGTTCTATACTTTACAAAGGAAGGTAGTGTTTCTAGATAGAAGTAAGGTCTGCGACTCTGTAAACTATTGTAATGACGCATTTAAGGCACTCATGTACTGGAAGATTTCAGTGTAGCGACATAACCAAATCATTGAAAGAACTTTGCTTGAATCAAAGATGAACCTTCATGAGCTCTGTAGGGGGCACCCAGATTTGAACTGGGGACCTCTTGATCTGCAGTCAAATGCTCTACCACTGAGCTATACCCCCACACCACACTTTAGGCTTGAAAAATGGTCCTAAAAGGATTGAACCTTTATACTTTGTAAAGAATGGTGCTGTTTCTAGCTATAATAGGTTGATCTGCTGTCAAATGGAAGTCATGTCTGAAAAGGTAGATACAGTGGAGAGAGATTTGGATGTAGAGAAGGAGGGAGAGGGGAGGACAATAATAAAAAGGTGATGAAGAAGGATGTGGGTGAAATCGACAGTGATGATGATAATGATGTGGAGCTGTACAGCTCAATCTCCTGTGCTGGAAATTGTCTGTACTCATGCTGCAGTCAGGTGCTATGGATAAAAGTGCTCTTTAAACGGCACATATGTTAATACAGATGACGACAATGTTGTCCAGTCATGCTGTCATGTGTTTATCACTAATCTAGTCATGCTACTGTACAGGTCCATATAAAGTCATAACAACATAACAACTGCATCCGCTGTTTCCACAGTAATGAGGAAAAAACGTCTCCTGCATTTCTTCCTGTTTTTTCCCTCGGCCAAGGGGTCCAATTCCCACATGACCTAGACAGGGGAAAAACGGGCACACACACATGGAGATTATGCCAGTGCTACGTAATGTTGCATTTGCTTAGGTACTGATGAAGTCTAGACTTTTCTTGCTGGGATCTAATTTTGTTGAAGTCCCTTCTTTAAAACTTTTTACATCCAGTGAAATTGTAGTGTATCTGGAATTAATTTTTCCATTTGATTGAGGAGCAAACTATGTCTTACACATTTCAGACCACATCAATTTAGACTGATGGTTTTCAAAGTACAATACTTTTATATTCAGCAGTATTACATTTTCAGTAGAGCTATGACTGTATTTTTTTAAATTATTAGGATATTTTTGTATATGAAGTTTATCACATTTTTTTGTGTTTCAGTTTCTTTAATTTTGGAGGCTGTTTGAAGTCACCATACTGGTGTATGATGTGTATATATGCATATGGAAGGAAAGTGTGAATGTTTTCCCTTTTTTAAATTGTGTTTATTGATTTACAGTTTTAGAGATAAGTTCAATAGTAATAATAAGATTTTTTTTGTTTTACAGACAAAACTGTGAAAAGGATTAAAAAAAAATAAATGATTGGCATAAGATTAAAAATAAACAAAAGGATTCTTAAGAATTTAATAAAATAGCAAAGATTCATTGATGTGGTGTGTCCAAACACCACATCAATGACATTCAGTAGTTTACATTCAGTGTAGTCCAGGAAGGGATGCCTTTTCTTAAATATATTGGTAAATTGAGTTTCTCTAGTTTTAAGTGTTGTGTATCATCTTCTAACCACAAAATATAACTGAGAGACTATAGTTTTTTCCAGTTTAGGAGAATAAACCTCTATGCTAATAACATTATAAAAGGTTGCAATTCTGTAATTACTTTCTCTAAGAGAACAATGCTCCCCTGAGATGCCAAATTTGGCAGGTACAGTAAATTTTTCTAGTGTCTGTAAGAACTTGAAAGTGTAGTGTATTTTAGCTTCACTTCAGGAAGAAAGTGATAACTCAGTATGTTTTGAGATAGATAGATAGATAGATAGATAGATAGATAGATAGATAGATAGATAGATAGATAGATAGATAGGTACCCCACATGCTAGTGTGGCACTATTTGCCACTGTTTCGCCATAAATGCATCACAACTTTTTACCAACTGGTGCCCTTTTAATTTTTTTTTTTTTTTTTACCAACTGGTGCCCTTTTAATTTTTCTGCCCCTGCCCTTCAGACAGCCTAAGTCCGTCAGTGGCGGGCAGTAATGTCGCCGGTATATGTGACTTGAAGTTAATGAGCTGAATCATGTACAGCTGTTGATATGTTCATCCTGACCTTGACAGACTGTGGTTATACTGTGAAGCTCTGAGGTGTGTGTGGGCCTGTGTTGACTGTCTGGGTGTGGGGGTGTATCTGAAAAGCAGCGTGTACCCTCAGTCAGCTCTTCCTGTATAAATAAAAGGCGGTCCTCAGTGTTTCACACTCCTGAATCTGGTGACAGCCATGTTCCACAGCTGCTCCACGCTCGCTGCCTCATTGTGCTGTTTGTATATTTAGCTGCTTCGTTCCACTTCCTCTGCTGTTGACGGTGGGAAAACACACAACAATACAGCCGTGATTCTGCCCTCCCTCCCTCTCCTTTTCCTCTCCTCTCAGCATCCTACCCCTCCTCCCCTTTTCCTCCCTCACGCCTTCCCTTGACTCAGTGCTTAGTCCTCATTCGCTTTCCATCTCATCAAAGCGTTCTTTGAGAAAGAAACTGTGAAGTGATTCACAGAGCCACAACAATGCCAATGGGCAGCCATGTTTTTCCGGAGCACACTTAGTTTTGGATTAACACCAATTCAAATACAATACGACGGCCAGAAATGGAGTAAGAATTTGTAAAATCTAAATCAAGACCATAGGCAGATGTTAGTCATACTCACGATCTGGCAAAGTTGCACGCTTGTACTTTACTATTCTTGGTTCCATTGTTGCTAATCCATTGTTTACTTTAACAAATGTCCAATTTTCATATTAGCTGAGTTCACATACATGGTGGTGCACACATTCAGATCACTGATTAATTTTGGATCAGTGAGTTTTTGGGCTCTCTCACCATCCCCGTACGACCCATATGGGAGTGATCAGATACCTACCTGCGATTTAGTGGTAGTAAAACATCTTTGATCCAAGTTTACCCAACTTACGCTTACATAACTGTGTGACATAAATTCATGGAGGACATTATTTATAGATGGATATGTAATTATTGATGTCTTACTTCAAGTAAATCAGTCAGTATTGTCATTTGGTGCTATGATGATGATGATGATGATAAAGTTCCTTTTTGACTACAGCTTCAAATCTAGACAACACAGAATAAAATAGTATTTTTTTTTTTTTTTTTTGCCCAGCTATTCATTTCATCATACACTTACATTTTCTTCATGAATTTATTACCCTTTCACTGTAAAGGCCAACTGTATCTCAGATACCGTCTATTCAGTGTTTGTGTCTCCAAACACTGAATCGGCGGGGGTGTGAGCATTTTGCAGCTGGTAATCGCCAAAGAATTTCATTAGTCTGACTTTTAGTGAGAAATGTGTGGCGGTTTGTCAGAGTGCAAATGCTGCTGTTTCAAATTTCCAACAATAGTGAAGTGAATGCATCTATTTCTTTATTTGAATGACGTTGAATTTTGGCACCAAAACTCATTTAAATGTCACTGCAGTCTAAACGAATCAGCAGCAGCAGCAGCCTTCAAGCTAAAATGACCTGAAGTGTTAATGAAAGATAAATGCTGTATTGTATATGCATGGATTTCTCTTGTCACACTTAATTTAGACAATCCACTGCTTTACTCTTACTAAACCGTGTGTCAGTGAAATCAACTGAATTTATTGTACCGCCTTGTCCATGCATGGCTGTGAATTGAAGGCAGCACATGAGCTTCAGTGTAGCACTAGCTTCATTCCTCCGTCACTTTCTAAACTACAATGAAATATTCAGCTACAGTACTGCTGACAGTGTCACACATTTACTATAGTGACACATGTAATCAAAGAAAATGAACTTACAGGGGCTATATTAACCATCTGCTAAAGTCATACAAATGTTAGCATTAACAACACTTTACTTACCAGTCTAGAAGAACTTGAGTTCAGCACCATAGCTTTATCCCTTTCCTTGCCAAGAGCTGTCTCTAGTGGTGGAAAGAAATGCTGATGAAATAGTGTGTTGCCTACAGTAGACGGTGGTTAGTGCACTCCCAGTTTGGAGAAGTAGACAAAATACTGGTATGGAAGTAGACCGAAGCACTGGAGTGGACAGGGTCACAGAAATAGTGTGGTGGGTTGTCGGTTCAATCTCTGGCTCTTCCTGTCTGAAGTTAAACGTGGTATTTAGCAAGACATGCTATTTTACATTTAATATATTTTGTGAATATATTACCTTAGTTAATTAAATATAATTTCAACTTCAGGATAAACATTCATCTAGTTACAGTGGGTTACATTAAGTGCATTCACCTCCAGAGGAAGAAGAGTTAAAAATCATTAGTGCATCTGAATTTGTCACTAGATTTTTTTTTTTGTTTAAGTCTAATTTAAGATACAGTATTAGAGATATGGAATTTCAAAACACAGTTACAGTTCAGTGTGGTGTGATCACATTCTGCAGGGCATAGTTTCCCCAAGTTTCCGTTCATCATTACATCACTGGCCTGAAATGTCACCCTACTTATGTAAACAAAATTCTCTGAAATGATAACTGTCTTCCTGCAGTGGTTGGTAGTGTTGGTGTAAATAAACCTAGCAGCTAAAACCAAAAGGTTCTCTGTCATTGATCCTGTGGGATTTATCAGAGATAATCTTTGCCAGAAGATCCACTACAGATCTAATATGCTCTGATTCAGAAAGGCTGGCTAGACAGCAGCAGGGTGGGTTGCAGAGGTCGTGTGTTGAGCTTGTGACCTTTGTTTGAACTCTGGTTTGAACTCGCAACAGTTGTTTGTCTAATCCTGCAACTGGCTACAGTGACAGAGGAAGTTGGCAAGAGGAGAGGAGGAAAGAAATTCACTCTATTAATTAGATCAGGATATTGGACAGGAAGTTAATTAACACTCTCACACACAAGTCCAGTGAGGTTTAAAGGAGTAACGGTGGCGTGAGAGGAGAGGAGAGTGAAAATAAAGGAGACAAAACCAAGTAAAAGGAATGAAAATGATTGGAATGATGCAGCCTTCAAAAGAACCAAAACAGACTGATAGTCTGACTTGAACTAACCCAATATAAACCTTCTTTTAACTAAATGTAAAACCTCCATGATTGCTCCTCTGTCGTCTGGTCAGGCAAAGTGTCTCTTTGTTTCTCTAATCTTAATAAAGCTTCTGACATTGTGAGTATGAAACACTTTAAAACCACATTTAGCTATGTCCCGTCTTGACACACTTTAGGGTTAAATCTGTCGAAGCCTCTCTCCATTTCAGCCTTTCGCCATTTGAGCCTTCAGTTTTTCTAAGGGGCAAATTTGTGTTTCAGCGTGCATGCGGTTAACAGAGCTTTCCCAAAACAATGATGGAAACCTATTTACATAGCCTCTAATTTTCTCTGTGATGCCATTGAGCTGAACACAAAGCTCAATGGCATGTACTGTACTTATGTTGATTTTATCAGACAGCATCATAATTATTAATAATTTGGTCAGCTGGCTTTGTTGTTGTGTGTGTTTCACACAGTCACCTGATTAGTGGACGACCTGCTCTACCTTCTGAGCCACAGAGAAGTAGTGTACACCATCAAAAGTTGGTAACCTCAGGATTAATTTGAGATGAAGCTCAAGTTTTTCTCTTCTGCTATACATATGGGTAATATCGGACTGACCTTTAATTGGTTTTGTCTTGTGAGTAATATCAGTTGGCTGCTTCATTTTGTGTTGTTGCACTTGCTTAATGTTCAACTCGTTTTTGATCATCAGTGATTACAACAAATTAATTATAATAAATGACAGTGGTATGGCACTCTGAAACTGGAGGCACTAAATTGCAAAAAATGCAAATTATTTCATAATTAAAATTCTTACGTCTGCAAAAGTAAGTGAGTTTACAATCCAAAACACACACAATCAGTTAATTCGGAAACTAAATAACAGCATGTAAGAAATTAAATACATAAAGGTTAATACAGCCAATCTGTCACTGTCTTGCACTCCAACACCACAAAGGTACAGTACAGTTATGTCAAAAGTGCAAAAATTGCGAGTGTCTTTATCTATACACAATGTAAACTATGTCTTATGACTTCTGGAATAAAACTAAACTTGCTTCTATTTGTTTAGCATGTAGGCAATCTAAAGCACATTCCTTTCATATGAGGCATTGACACTTCTTGAGTAGTCTAAATCTTGTTCTCCAATAAAAAAAGTCTAACCGTCTTGCCGTTTACATCCCAACTTTTGATTTGATTTCTGATCAGTTCACTTTTTGGTTCCATGCCATGGTTTATTTTGTCTGGATAACCCGCCAATTACATCTCAAACACAGAATATATGCACATTCATGAGCTGTCTTTTGCCAAATGAATATTAATCTTAGGGTTTAGTTAGTAAAGGGAAAGATGGCATTTGCTTACCTCAAACAAATATAATTAATCTAATTAATTAATAAATGCAATTCTTAAATTATTTAGAAGAAATAAACATATTATACAATAAACATATTTAACACATTGGCCTCCATTGACTGAAAAATACAGTCTCATGATTGAGCCTTCTTGCTGGCCCCTGGCCTACATGTTTACAGTCGGTATGAGAACTTGTGGTCTTGCACAGTGACAGGCCTTAATTTTTACGACCCTGGATACATGGTTGCAATTGAATTGTTAAATGTATTCATGTCTCATTATGTCTCAACTCTTTTAACATGTGCCTGATGTTGCGATATTGTTGGCCACTGCTATTATTCCTTGTGTATTTAAACTACTTTTTTTTAATCTGTGTAAATGAATTGTATATGTGTACTTACTTCTGTAAGTACTGTGTACTACTTCTATCTGAAGGCTTTTGTGCTTCAGGTTTCCCTTTGAGGGACAAAGACAGCATTTTGAATTGAAGTGAGTTTTGCTAAATTGTTGAAAATGACAATTTTGCTGCCTCTGTGCTTCCCACAGGTTTGCAGTGGCTCTCAAGTGACGCACCTGTGACTTCCAGTGTCACAGACAGCTGTGCAAGCTGTGGATTCATTCCACATTATTTCACCTGGTCAAACACACACACACACGCACATTTGCGTAGTACATCTCCTTCCTATCGGACATACTGGGAATTCCATGTTGCATATCGAGGACTGACAGCAAGCAGCACTGTAAACCTGATACCCTCTCAAGTTGTCACACACGCACATACTGCGGTCAATATTGAGATGAGGTGAGGTGACAGCACTGTGTCACCGCAGTCTGTCAATCACTCCATACACTGTGCATGAAGGTAAAAGGTCAGCATTTACACTCGTACGTGACTGAGTGTGTGTGTGCATAGTCCAGGAATAGCAGCACAGGGATGCCTGCTTCCTCTGTCTTCCTTCTGCAGAGAGGAAGAATCTGCCATGACCCTCAGCTTCCATGGTGACCCATCCAGCCGTGACCCTGCAATGAAACACTGAGCTTATACTAGAAAACAGTTTGCTTTTGGAAAAACAAGCAGATTCTGGCCTGTTCATGTCCGCTGGTCAGTGGTCTTCTCCATTCAAGACAAAGCATAAACTAGAAAGGCAGCAAACACATTAAAGATGTTTAGATTTATTTGCATGAGGTTGGAGAACATACATTATAACCTCTACCCAATAAAAGACACATCTCACATCATCATATAGACTAGTGTATGTAAATATTAATATGCAAAGCCTATTTCCCCATCCTTCTACTGATTTTAGATATTCAAAACATCCACATGTTCAGTCATCTCAGCACGATAACCGTAATTTGCTTCCAGTTTTTCAGTCATATCATTTGCAATACAAATGATCCCCAAGCACAGATATGGAACCAACATGATTAGAATTAGTTTGTCATGATATGTAGTTACATAAGAAGTAAATATAGGAGCAGTGGTGGTGGTTGCAAGACACTGCTATTTGCATAGTCATACTAATGTGTTCTAGGTTTGAAAGACAACAGTAAGTGTTTTCTAAATGCCGTCTCTGGGTTTGTACAAACTTTCTTGACCTCTTTCTTTTGCTCTGTTTGCCAACCTCCGCCCTTCAATTCAAACAATAATCCAAGCAGATTATAACAAATGGTAGTGGATTTTTTTTTTTAGAAACCCATTTGCCCCAGGTCTGACTCATAACTAGTTGGAATTACTGATGATGTAATGCGCTTTCTGCATTAGAGGGACTGAAACAGAAAAAATGTGTTTTCACAGCTAATATTCATTGTGCCATGAAGGTCCTTATTATCATACTTCAATAAAGATTGCTCTTGTGTACTTATGGTGACCTCATCATATTTTAAAAGTGCAATCTTTGATCCAAACATGAACGTAACAAAGTCAAACTCAACTCAATCCAATTTTCTGCTGCTGTAAAAGTTTTGACTACTTCAACACTGCATGTAAATGTACAAATTGAGCATACAAACACGTTATTCCCTCTGGGGAAAAAATAAAAAATAAACTTTTAATTAGTTTCCTTACATGACATTTTATGATATCATCATGCAACAGAGTTTTAATCATACTTATCATGGCTCAAGACTTTCCCTTTAAGAGCACCCATGGGCGCTCAGATCTCCTTGCTCCTAATAAGGAGGTGGTAAACCCTGCCTTGAAGAGGAGAGGAGAGGAGCAGGGGCCCTGGCACAAATTTGAGGACCAGAGTCAAGTCAGCATGAGAATGTAGACTTCCAGTAAAGAACTTTCAAAGTAAAACTTTTAATTGCTTATGTGTCACATTTTCATTACGGAAACATAAAGTGAAAATAATAACAGCTACATCTGAGGAGTGGAAAATAACAAAGGAATGTATTCTTTCTGGTTTTATTTCCATCCATAATATTTTCACAGGATAAATTTAGAGTCATGTTATAGTGCGGTTAAATTATCAAAAGCCAGTCTCAGTCACAAATTATTAAACTTGAATTTGTAGTTTCATCCTATCTATTATTCTTTTAATGGCGCATATATTTTAAAAGTATTATTTGATTATTTTTGCTAGTTTCAGGATAGAGATCATGACAATATAATGCAAAAGCTATGTCTTATTTTGAAAGAAGAAATCACCCAGTTTCCGGTTTGATCCGACTTATCTCTGTCTAACTTGATGCTTAAAACTTCAGGAGGGAGGCCCTGAGTCTGTGGAAAAGCTGCTCACCGCTCGAGAGGCAACCAGTCAGTCAGGAGAAGCGCGAGCAGCGGGAACAACCTGATCTAGCGGCGCTGGCGACCGAAAGACAACCGAGAGACACAGTGAGATATATAGAGCCAGGAGTTGTCGGTAAGAGAGGCGCTTAGAGAGAGACAGACAGACTATTTGCAGTCAAGGGAATCGCATTGGGATGAGAATAATCTGACTTTTGCAGCGGGGCGCTCAGAGAATTACGCACGAACGCGCCAGTCCAAGGTGAACCAACTTTTACGCACGGACTTTTGGAGATGCGGGGTTTCACTCATGAGGAGAATGCTGCATTGTTATAATTAACTGCGATTTAGGGACGGGAGCTGGTAATGTGATCATTTCTGACTGGAGTTCTGACCTGAAAGTGGACGCATCGAGCACTTTTGCACATACTGTCGAATACGTTTTTAAAAAATCACACATTTGGAGACATTGTTGGGATCTTAGCTGGGGCTTGCTGGGACTATATTACAGTGCAGAGTGATAATAGGAGCTGTGTGACTGTAGCCCTCGTGTACCACAACACCCTGCATTACGCACCTGTCCCTCAGTACCCTTGACTTCTCCTCTTCTGAGTTTTCAAAACAGCAGTATGGACAGAGTCAGACGTCTAGCCTGCGTGTGAGTCACTGTGAGCAAACACTTGGACAAGCGGCGCTTATAAGCAGTGACACATCTGAGGATATTTAACAGTGCGTGCCTTGCAAGCGGCCAGTACAAGACACCGGGACGAGGCTCGGTGCAGGCGGGAGATTGGACGCCGAGGTGCTAAATGCCCAGCCGGTCGCTTGCGGCTCCTCAGGCTGGGCGGCAACATGAGGTCCTGGGTCCTGCTGCTGCTGCTGGCTGCGCTCTCAGCGGCCCGTCTGCGGCTCGGAAGCGCTGAGGTAAGACATGAGGATGTGCCGGTAATCATTTTGACCTCTAGTCGATGAAGGGAAACTAACAGACATGGATTTAAAATGCACATTTCTACCAAAAAAACTATTGATTTTAGGATAAATGCTTTAAAGATGTAGTGGTTAATAGTAATATTTTGTGGTAATCATTATAAGCAACCAAACACCGAAATGAATTGTTCCGTATAACATTTGCATGCTCCTTTATGTCTCTTATGACTCTCTATGATGGGGAATTTAGTCAGTTTTGATTTGCAGCCTCAAATATTTTTGTCTCTGTCAATTCTATAATAATAATCAGGTGAGTTGAGCCCCATCCCTGGTTGCATTGGAAGGAAGATTTCAGTGAGACACACTGATAAAGAAAGATTGAAACTATCACTATTATGTTACCACTCAAATACTTATGATAGACTATTGTTGTCATGAATTCTCTGCCTGGAAGCCTTTAGTGATGACTGAAAATAGCAATAGCTCAGGGAAAGTTGGGAAAGACTTCCAAAGAACATAAGAGAAAAAACATGCAAGTTCATGTTCTGACAGTGGCAGTCATGGAATGATACCATATCTTGACTGGTGAGAATTTCTTTGACTCTTAAGAAGCCTAGATACATCATCATCCCCTGAGGTGATTCTACAAACTGTGCAGTGGATGTTTTGTGTAACAGTTTAGCTACAGGGCAAAAAATGCTCTCTCTCTCTCTCTCTCTCTCTCTCTCTCTCTCTCTCTCTCTCTCTCTCTCTCTCTGTGTGTGTGTGTGTGTGTGTGTGTGTGTGTGTGTGTGTGTGCGCGTGTGTGACAGCCTGTACATCAGTACACCTAGTTTTCCCCTCTTGTGACTCTGCAGCTTGTGTCATATGATGGATCTGTTTCTCTCTTCATTTTCATGTTTCATGACAGTGATTCTCTTGAAGTGTTGCAAAGAAGAGTTTTGCTGTCAGAGGGAGAGAGAGGGAGAGGGTGAGGGTGAGGCAGGCCCTTGGCTAGTAGCCCAGTAGCAAGAGTTAATCTACAGTAATGAAGCCGGAGCCATAATCCATCTATGAGCCCAGCTGCTGTTTTCACTATCACTATCACTCCACCACTGAAATTATCTTTCTCTCAGATGTATTCTTTCAGCATTGTTTGTGCCGCCACCTTATTCAGCTCAGTGTTTCCACCAGACACCTGTTTCTTTAGCTGCCAGCCAGCAAACAGAAACTTTCAGCTGGCCAAATAAATTAAAGGCGAGAAAAGTTTGCTCATAACTCGAAATGAGCATCTTTTCTCAGGCTAAAATTGCATTAATAAAATAGCATTGTGTATGAATGGATGCGCAACTTGAGTTTTGCTCTGTGCCAATGATGTTTATCCACTTGATTTTGACATGCATAGCCTACATAACCCTACAGTATTATCTTCTTTTAAAAGCTAAGATGGAACTTTTGACACAAGGTGGCAAAGTGTCTCACAAGTCCTGCCGTTTATGTCCTCATTTGGTCACATCCCATCTCCAACACTTGTCAGTCATGTGGATTTATTCACTTGTTGGTGTTTTCAAAAACTGAGTATTTTCTATTGGCTAAAGATTTAGCAACAAACATGACATGGTTTTGTCTAGATAAAGATAATAACTTTATTATCGTTCAAAGAAAGCAATGTACACTGTTGGTAAGAGGTGGGATATGATCCATGGATTGGGGTTTATTACACCCAACCATCAACAATCAGACTTTTTCATATAGTATATATCAATATTACACTGCTTCTGCCTTTGCTACTTTGTCCTTCGAAATGGCTGATGCTGTTTTTTTGGACTGAGGACAGCGTCTTTCTACTTTATCCTACGTGACCCATTCTGTGCCATAACTCTGAGTACATTCATAGCTCTTTTGTACCTTGGACCGGCACAATCTTTATTTTGTTTTTGACCGTTTTTTAGCTTTATCATACTTGTGTTCTTACAACTTATGCAGGAATCTCACAGCATCTCTTCCTCAAAGGCACTGCATCCTGAAACTGTTGGAACCAATGATTGGAGAACACATTGACATCCAGATAATTCCAGTTCATGCAGTGTAAATATAATGCTACAAACACTGAGTGGCAGCAGGCAGAAGCCGAGGGCACTTTGGTCATTGTTTGGTTGGCTGTTGTTGGACTTAAACCTGTAATCCTGTAGTCTGCAGGACAATCACAGAAACTATTAGCATGCTTGACTTTATGTACACGATGAATGAAACTGCAGGTTACATTAAAACTGACATCTTTTGGAAATCTGGCATATTTTTTTATTTAAAGAAACGCTGACCTGCCTTATGACCTGAGTGTGGGAAAGCATCAAGTCCAACTCTGTGACTCTAATCCTCTTCTTGTCACTGTGGTGGAAAAAATGGAGACATCTTTGACGTCTTAGGTCTGCCACATCTGTCTATGGAAAAGATTTCAGTTTGCACAGTCACACACCTAAACACACACACGCGTACGCATATGTATACATATACACTGACACACTGTCACAGACGCAAGTTATTCAGCAAAGTCACTACAGGTTCACACACACACACACGTGCATGAATGCACACACACACACACACACTCATGGTTGATACGGTTCATCTTTAGATGAACAGAACTGGAGATACAAACACACAAAACACTCACACATGAGATCAGACCTCAATTCTTTCATTATGTGCTGTTCAAATGACAATTGTTCATCATCAGCACTCACTCACAAACACACACACACGCAGCTGATTGGTAGCTTTTGAACAAGTTGCTGTCAGACTATTGTCTCTGCAGGCGAGCTTAAATGATTTGCTGCTGCCCGGCCTGATCCATTTTACATAAGAACAACAACTAATCTGCCAGGGATTTCACGGACGTTGTGTGCTCTGTGTGTGTGTATTTGTGTGTTCGCACACATCTGGGTGCATGACCAGTGTAGCTGCGTATGTGTTATTGGGCATATGTGCTTGTGTTTTCGTACGTGTGCAGTGAGGCTGTTGAGGCTCGTTGCGTGTATGTGTGTCAGATAGAAAAGCGCAGTGGCGCATAAGAGTATTTGTATGTAAGCCCATTGTGGTGCAGTATTAGAGGAAAAATCTAGTCAGAGATTCTAGTAGACAGTTAGAAATAATAGGAATAATAATAATAATAATAATAATAATAATAATAATAATAATAATAATGATAATAAATAATATAAATAACTGAAAAGTGATATGGATGTGTGGATCAGAGGTCCACATTTCTTTATAGGATAGAAAAACACATAAAATCTCTAGGTACAAAAGTTACAGATACAAAAAAAAAGTTTGCTGTAATGTGTCTGCGGTTGCATATAATGCAAATAAACACCTAAAATTAAAATTAACTGCTGGCATCAATATAATTTTCAACTTATTTTCAACTTTCTGCAACAACAGATAACAATAGTATTAATAATATTCTTTATTCTTTATAATTAATATTCTTGCTTTCAATGAGACATCCAACAGCTGAAGGGCCTTTACTTTGAAACAGCTGCAGGCATGCAGCTAACAATATCAGCTAGCTCAAAATATCTGCTGTTAATTGAGTTTTTTGGCCCTTTTTTTTATATCGAATTAGTTTAAAAGTTGCACTGGAGGACTGGAATTTAATTCAGTGAAAATACTGTGACAAGGGAGCCTGAGCTAGAAAGTAGCTCACTGTTCATGGAGCCCAACTTTTTGTGTTGCGTATGGTTGCACCTAATGATTAGTTTCATTATAAGTTAATGAGATGATCAGTTTGGGTCTATAACATGGCAGACAAGAGTGAAAAATGCCCATCATGATTACAGAAAGCCCAAATTAATGCCTCCTAATGACTTTCTTGTTTGTTTAACAGGCCAATAAAAATATATATTTTACTTTGATATAAGACAAAGAAATGATCACAGTTCGGTAATGTTTGAAGTTTTGTATGAAAATGACTTAATTGACGCTGATTGTTTCAGTTCTGGTCTTTTGGGAGGTCTAATAACACACTGTGCAGGTAGAGAATTAACCAGGCAGACAGGTTTATTCCCTTACTCAAAAACCCTGCTCCTCTTCTTTCTCCTCTGTGGTTATCTTCATCTTGTCTCCTCTTTTCTTTCCTCCTCCACCCTCCTTTCTGTTCCTCTCCTCTGTCGTCTTCCCATCCATCATCTGCACCCTCATCTCTGCTGCCAGGGGGGGGAATCTGTCTGTTCTGCCGGTGTTTGTGTGAGAAAGAGAGAGAGTACCCACCGAGCTCTGCAATTCTATCAAGTTTATGCGACAGTATGTTGGCCATCTGCCATATCTCTGATAAAAGAAGGCGTGTGTGGTGACAGCACGGTATGATTGTGAGTCACTCGTCACACACTAGGATTCAGTATGTTTGTGTGTGTTGTCTTTTTGATAGCATGTTTGTATATGTATGACTGTATATGTGTGTGTGTGAGAGAGAGCAGTTAGCTGGCCCCATAATTACATTCCATTACACTTCACCTTTCTCCTCAAACATTCCTTACAATCTCTTCGCCTTCCAGGTTTTCTCCAAGGCCTCATGCAGTGTATGTTTTTGCATGGGTGTGTGTGACCTGCTTGTAGATCATGACATCCTACAAGACAGTCTTCTTGAGCCAAGAGCTTAGCAACACACACTCACGCAGTGTAAGATATGAAAAATGCCTCACTTCCCATGACAACGTTGAGCAGCAATGGTATTTACAGGCTTCATAGGGACTAAAAACAACAAGAGAGGCCTATTTTTGTGTGTGTGCGTGTGTGTTAGATCGCAAATAAGGAACTTGGTGTCAGATCCACTCTGAGTAATTTAGCTCTTCTGCTCAAACCACTATTATTAGCTTGTTGTCCAATTGTTGGCCTTTTTTTAACCAACGGTTTGTTGTTTGTCCATGTGAGAAACTATTTCCTGTCTGCATGTTCCACTCTCTAATTTCTATGTATGTGTGGGTGTGCATGTATGTGTGTTAGCGATTAACACTGTGACTGTAATGATAGCCTCTTTACAGAGTGAAAACTGTGTGTGTGTGTTTGTGTGTCAGGCTCTCAGGACAAATTGGGCGGACAGTTAAGTGGTTAAGCATCTGTATGTGAACTGGAAAAGAGGGGGCGGGTGTGTGTGAGTGTGTGTGTGTGTGTGTGTGTGTGTGCATGTGTGTTTGCTTAACTAGGTCAGCCAATGGCTCGTGAAAGTCATCCAGGTATCCTGAGCCACCGCCGCCCACAAAGCAGACAGACAGACAGAGAGAGAGAACAGGAGAAGGAGAAGGAGAAAGCCAGATGAACAAACAAACCTAGAGAGGGACATAAATGATAATTAAAGACAATTTTGAAGTCACAAAATCATGAACAAAGCTCCAGCTGGTGATCATCTGTTGGAAAATATCCAAAATATGAACAAGCATAATCATTAAATACCAAATCCATCTTTTTGATAGTATACTATGAGGGTTTGACTTGTCGAGATGCATAAACACTCCTAGATTGGTATCTTTTGGTCCAATATCCTTTGAATCCTTAAGTGTAAATCTTCTTCATGTTTTCATGCACGTTTTCAATTTGCACAGAAGAAAACATGAGTGGAAATCACTGGAAACATATAACTACTACTTTGCTGAGGTTGAAAAGTGGAGAGCAACAGATCTAACTTTCCTCGAATTAATACATCTAAAACATAATCAATCCTATTGTTGCATCCTCTTTTTCTACAGTAGTTTAATGGCACGCAAGAATTAGTGCTACCAGCTATTTATTTCCCAATATTTGCATAGAGATAGTGGATGGAAATGAACAATAATTTGATTTTTTCTGTTGCTAATATTATGGAAATCAAATTAAAATGTGTGCCTAAATTGGATGGGACCTTGATTAACCATGTGAAATTAACCTGTGCTGTAAATATTGCACAAAGATCTTTTATTTTATGGAAACATCTCTTTACTGGTATTTAATGCAGGATTAAAGGCAGGTGTTGCAGACCATCTTGTTAATCTCGTCTCTCCTCATCTCCATCAATGTGCAACATTAACTAACCCTCATTTGTGATGTTTGTCTAGTATATTCACTCTTGTTTAAGTCTTGATTTTACCACACAAATAATAATGTTAGTTTTAACAGGTGGCTACATAGAGTTCAGGTGAGGTTAAACTGTAGCACATCCCATTCTGGATAAACAGGAACTAAGTTTTGTCTTATCAGAGGAGGGGTGAATACTTGCAGTAGAAATCTGGCTTGAGTATTAGAAGAAAGGAGGTTGGGCAAAAGTCGAGAATGTTCCTTGTTGTTTTAGTTGGGTTACAGGTATCAGAAAAATTGGCACATCACACTAAATCAGTAATGTGTTTCCATTAAAACCAGTGGGAGCATCTACAGTGTGGAGACATTTGCATTCATAAATAAAGTTCAGGAATCAAAGAGCTCTGACAAGCAACACTTAAGGCTTATCTTTGGGGAGTGAGCCCTGCCTAATCATTAGATGGCCCAGGTGTTTACTTTTAAGATATTGTAAACATGTTATATCCATAGTCATACGTTTTAAAACATTATTGCAGTGAGAAGATGAATGTCTTAACTTTTCCCTCTTGGCATCTCAGAGAGTTATCCAAAGATATTTTCCTCTCAAATTCTTTACACTCCTTAATTTGTTTTGGCATCCTTATGGCATGTGACTTTTTCAAATGAGGTTCCAACTGCTCCAAGATAGTATCGACTTACAGCCAACCAAAGCAAAATGTGACACAGAACACTGAGTAATCTGTCTTTGATCTCGACAAAGAAACCACATGAGTCTTTTCTTAAAACCAACCACACAGAATCCGTAATGAATTCCTGCAATGACATTCATTAAAGGGCCATTAACTATCACATTACTCTTCGTTTATTGAGTGATAATTAAATGAATTGCACAACTGTGTTGAGTTATGACAGTTTTTATAGCAAGGTGTATGCTTTTTTAAACATATAAATCATAATGATTGCTGTACAACTTTCTTTCAAACCCAAATCTGGGATTAGACTTAAGATATTGATCTTTAATGGATGTCTGGTGCTAAAGCAAGTGAAAGTTGCACTGAGAGAGAGAGAGAGAGAGAGATAGAGGCTAATTTCCTGTGTTACACTGGGAGCAACAGCGGTGTTTGTGGGTAAACAGACAGGGAGGGAGTGACAACAGTAGCAACAAACACCAATCACAACCATCATTTCCTCTGCAGGAGGAAGTGAAACTGGAGCAAGTGTTGACTGGAGATGGAGGAATGAGATATTATACATCAGCCATCTCTTTCTCTCTGTCTCTCTTTCTCTCTCTCTCTTTCTCTTTCTCTCTGGAGAGACTGGTTGACTGGTAATGTTCAAAACAAAACAGGAAGCCCATGTTTTATATTGTGTTTTCACTCCTGGTGTAACACAATTATTGTTCAAGGTCTGGATCCTCTTAGTATAGTGAATGCACTTGAACTCGAATGTATTGTACTTACTGTACCACCAGTCCTCTAGATTTAAGTAGGAAATGGGTGCATTTTTTTTCTGCCTACACATTGCTGGTCTGTTGTGATGTATTTGTTCAAGAGATGCAGATTTAAAGGGGACAACCGCAACATTAGAACACAGCTACTGATTCTGTTCAACCTAATACCAGCCTAAACTTTATTAGCATACCTTTAAAATAAAAGTTTTTCTATGGTAAAGTTAAAAATGCACATTAACAGTTTATCTGTCTCCACCACAGGGTGATCCTCTCCCACTGTCGCTGGTCGACCTGGTGAGAAACTCTCCCATCTCCTCTGTGGACGACCTGAAGCTGCTGCTGCAGCAGGAAACCAATGCAATAGGTACTAATGACCACCACGCACACACACACACACACACACACACACGCATACACACTAATAATACAGACGTGGAGGAGGTAAGTGTGTGGGTGTGTCTACAGAGGCCTGAGGAGATAGGAATGCAGCAAGAGAGAGTATCAGCATACATGCCAAGCACCATGTTATGGCAATATTTACCCGAGCAGCAGCAGGGATGATGAACCAGCTTGATGAGAGAGAGAGAGAGAGAGAGAGAGAGGGAGGGGATTCAATCGCTGTGCCCTTGGTGTGTGTTGAACAAACTGAGACAGAGAGTGAAAAACTTCCAGCGCAAGGTCACTGCATTGTTCTCCTGCTCTGAATTCCTCTCCACATTTTGAAATATGGATGTGTGTATTTGTGTGACAGAAAGAGACCACCACACCCCCCGTTCTATGCCTAAACCCCCAAACAGAGTCCAAACACACAGACAGATACATGCGCCCGCAGCTCAACGGGTGATTAATAACTTAATTAAACTTAATCTTCTGAGGAAACATGTCACACATACATATATTAATAGAGGGTCCTTTGATCATCCCATAATGCATAAATAACACAGTGACATAACAGCAAACACACAGAGGAACCAACAGAGGGAAGGATGCTCAGAAACAGGGCACGAGGAAGTGACTCAAAGTGTTGTTTTTATCACAAATAAAGTTTTTTTTCTGCCTGTGAGTTTTAGGGTTGAGAGATGGCAATGTCGATGCACCAGTTTGGTTTAGGCTGAAATTTTTTAACACCTATCAGGTGGATTGCCGTGAAATTTTGGTGCAGATATTCATGGTACCCAGAGGAGGAATCCCAGTGACCTCTAGTGAAACCATGAGCTCGACATTTCTGGTTTTATGTCAACAACTATTAGATCCTTCAACATTTCATGAAGCACCATCATCAGGGCTATTATTGACATGTTAACATGGTAACTTGCTAAATTAAATTAACATTACCATTTGCTGCTTAGCATCAGCATGTTAGCATTGTCATTGTGAACATGTTTGAATGTTAACGTTAGCATAAGTACAGCCTCACAGGGCAGCTAGCATGGCTGTGGACTACTACTTTTTTGTTAATCTCCCCTGCACTAATTAAACTTTAAGCACAAGTTTCAAGTATATGTGATTTACAAGTTGCAGTGATTTCAGAATCAGCAGAACCAATGTGCTTATTCTTATCAGCCGGCTGGGTTTAACAGAAATGGTTCACATGCTCATACATGAAAGAGGAAGAAAGGAATCTGTCTTACAAAACATTTAGTTGCAGATAAATGCACACATAAAATTGGAAATTAGCTGTGGAGAACAATAAGACATTGTTCTCTTTCTGTACCAGGCAGTTAATTAAGGCTAACAGGCAACCAAATAACACCTTGTGCCTCTGTGTGTTGCACATACACACATGCACACAGACAGTGACCAAAAGCAATCTACACCAGGGATATAATTAGGACTATGGGGCTACAGTATGAAATGACGACATACGTGAGAGTGCAAACACACACTCAGACACACACATGATCTATATTTAACAACTCATATCTCTTCTCAACAGTATTCTTGACAGCACGAGGACAAATTGCAGCAGAAAATAGCCTAATTGTTTTAGCGGGAGGAGAAAAAATGTCTTCCGGTGTGCAGTGAACAATGAGCTTTGCTAAAAACTGCCCTAACAGCTTCACATGCTTTACAGATTTCTTTCATCGCTTGTAAAAGTGCTGGCTCAGTGTTGCCCAGTTTTCAGATAAAAGTTAAAGAATACTGAGTTGACTTCATTAACTCTTTGTTTTTGTCTCATTCTCTCCCCTTATCTCTCACCCTTCCAACCTCTCTCCTCCCACGCCTTTTTCTGTAGAAGAAGAAGAGGACGAGCATGATATTCTCACAAACCACACCCATGGCCGGTACACTAGAAGTCTTGGTGCGTTTCTGCATTTTGTGTCTTTTTCTATCCATCTGTTTCTGCCATCTGTCTCTCAACACTTCTTATGCCATTCATACCACCAAAAATCCCCCTCTTATTCTCTCGTTTCTCCCTCTTCTCGCTTAACAGTAGATGCACAGCCGGCTCAGCAGGCAGCGTGTAAAGTTCGGACGGAGGTGATGGAGGTGACGAGGTCCATGCTGGACCGCCGCAATGCCAACTTCTTGTTGTGGCCACCCTGCGTTGAGGTGCAGCGATGTTCGGGCTGCTGCAACACCAGGCTGCTGCAGTGTGTCCCCACTGTCACCGCCAGCAGATATCTGCAGGTATACGATAAATACAGCTACTATGATAATTTCATGATTTAAAATTTCTAACTATGACAGTGAGTGCTTTGGCTGCAGCAAATGGCAAATGCTGGTTGAATTTCTAAATCTGGAAGAGCTGTTCTCTTTCCAGAAGTGTCTGAAGAATAATGAAATACTTGATGGTTTGATCATATAGTATTCAAAGTTCTGATGACTTTGTATATAGTTGCCTTATGGTGATATCTATCGATATCAGTCAAAGAATTTCATGAATATCATCATGTCAAAGCAACACAGACTCAGAACCTTTAAAAAGCGTTGCTTGACTTTTTGATACTATTGCTTCGAGTGATGATTTACACACAGATAACCATTACAAGTCAATGCAACTTTTAGAACAAGTAATTCAGCATTTTTTTGTTGTTGGCAAAACTGTTGGCATGAATCCACCAATAAAACAAAACCAACCAATCAGATGCATTACTACTTGTTACAACATGCATTCATTGCACATACAGTAGCAGTATCTTCAGAGAAGTAAAATAAAACAACAATAAAACATTGATTCGCTGGAGGTCTGTGCATAGTTTTTGTTGGATTTTCCACCGTGTCTAGATGCCAAATTTCATTATTGATTTACACTTAATGGGTGTCAGATTTTGTGTGATAATGTTTGTGTTCTTTCTGCCTTTTTCCAGGTAATAAAGATCCAGTACATAAACCGAAAAGCCCACTATGACAAAGCCATTATCTCAGTGGAAGACCATATCACCTGCAGGTGCCAACCGTCCTCATCCTCCCCGTCTTCCCCGTCCTCCTCTTCTTCCTCGTCTGTTCCCATCACTCACTCTTCCGTTCAAAGCAACCCCAACCCACCTTCACCGCAGCAGCCTCCCCCTTCCTCCCATCTTCCCTCCCACCCCCGGTCCGTCCACCCCGCTCCACCAAAGACTCACGCTTCCAAGGCTGACCTGCATCGCCACGACGACCTTAAGCACAACCAGCAGCGCTACCATTCTGAGGAGCGTGAGCCGGTGGCGAGGCAATGGCAGCAGGGCAGTTACACCCAGCTGGTGCACTGGACGCAGCCCAGAGTGCACCAGGCGCCCACACATGTGCAGCCGGGCGCGCACCAGCCGATTGTTGGGGTGCTTGGGCCGGTCAGCAACTGGCCATCTGAAGCAAGGGCGGAGCATAGTGTCATGGGAAGTACACAGCAGGTTGGGCACGGGAGCGGATATGACGGGAGCAGGGAAGAAAGCGGCGTGCATGTAGCAAACAGCGGTGGGGAGTTGCATCATCCAGATCACATGCAGAGGCAGCAACAGTTGTTACAGCATCAGCAAAGACAGCAGCAATATCAATATCATCATCAGCCGCATTATCCACAGCATTACAACCATGGAGGAGCAGAGGACCAAGAGCTGAGGACACAATATCGACTCAACGCTCCCCAATCAGACAGCTCGTCTCCACCTGGCAGCCCAACCCACCCGCCCAAATTAGAACAAAACTCCACCTCTCCTATGACCACCTATCAGAAAGACTCAGTGACCCAGCCAAAGATTACAGAGGTCACAAATCATAGACAGACTGAGACTGAAACAACCAGTCAAAAACAAGGAAGCGAGAGGGAGGAAAGTGGGTCGCCCAATAGTGGGGATGCAGCCAGGGCAGAGCTGGCCAATCAGGGCAAGGATAAAGACTTAAAATTGACCAGTGGGGATGGTCATTTAACAGAGGAGGAGGGCAGACAGAAAATTCTGGAGACGGTACAGAGGGAACTGGATCGAGAGACTCATCTTCATCCGCATCATCCTCAGCAAAGACCAAAACCCACCACATTTAAAACAGGTACCGTTCAGCTGTGTGAAACGTGTATTAGTGTGCCAAAATGTCTTTTTTTAGAAGCTATTTTTATTTCAAAATGTATTTACATTTTATCTGCACAAGTAAGTTATGAGAGACGCAGTCCAGGACAGAGTAGAGGACATGTTTTACAATTGCTGCCAAATGAATGAAAGACAGAGGGTAACCCCTACTACTAGCACTACACTCCAGTATCCATGCATGTATTGTCTCTACATTGCAGCATGTCATGTCATTTTAGCCTTTAATGTATGAGAGAATCAGTGGGGAGAGTTTCCCTGCTAGGGAACAGCTCACTATACATGTACGACTTAACAACATGGCTGCATGTGTCCTGCTATTCTTCCTCGACCTCCTGAGATCTCTGCAGTCAGAGAGCTGGATTTCCCACTGCTTCATGTTTGACTTAAACCTGCAGGCAGTCACACGCTTTGTTACGCAGACTTCAAGGTTATCAGCTGCCCTTCAGAGTGCAGTTAGAGCCACTACATGAGCTACACACCCAGTGTTTATATGCTGCTATTGAAACTGAGATGAAACTGTTATTCATGTGATTCATTTGTCACTTGGTTCCTTTTTATTTGTTTTTATGTTATTACGTGTTTTTTTATTAGTTACTTTTTTGTTGTTTGTCTCCATGCATTCCAAAATAGCCAAAAAGCATCTGATTGGTACCCAAGTTGGTAGACAAAGACCATTATTACTTGCGTTTCCAAGTTTAGCCAATTAAAACTACTTGGTTAAGGAAAGATTGCTTTCATGATGAACAAAAAACAATGTTGACTGTTGCTGCACAAAATCGTCATTTGGTTGCTCATTCATCCCCCTGTAAAACCTCTCACAGTTTTCAGCAGTTTGAACAAATCACCAGTGTTGGTATTTTTCTGGGGGAGGACAATCTTGCACAGCTTTGACACCATTTTTCTGATTTCATTTAGGAAATATGACGCTAGAAAAAGCTGTTCAAAACTAGGCTTTTGGTGTTAACTTTAGTATTTAATCTGTCCTTTTCCTTGTCTTCGTTTCTTTTAGCCCTCTCCACTGTGGCTCCCATCTCACCCTCAGCTCGTCGGGCTCCGTTCCGACCAGCCTCGCCTCGCCGCAGGAGGAAACACCGCAAACGCATCAGCAAAGCAGCCATCAGAGCCATGATCATGTAGAGCTGCAGGTGAGTGACCGCTGTCAGATGGAGGGAGGCAGGGGTGATAATACTAGTAACATGCAGCTACGTGGTAGGATATGAGAGGGAAGAACGTCCTGCCCTAAAGAGAGGGTGATGGTAAAATCGTTTTTGCAAAAAAAAAAGTTTTATACTTTGAATCTCCATTAACTGAAGGGATTTTGCCTGACCTTTGACCTTCCTGGAGGTCAAGAGAAAAATTATTGTTTGTATCATCAGTGAGAAATTAGTTAGGGTTAGATTTCAGAAATCTCACTGATTCGCCTGCAGCTTCACAAATAAGTTCTGTCCTGCAGTCAAACTCTGTGAGGTTAAACACCAAAATAAGAACATGTAAATTTGCCTTATTTTTTTGGCATGTATTTGGCTTAATTTCAGGAAATCAACATCTTAAAAAGTGGCTTTCCTTTGTTATCTTGTTTGTTGTCTTATGAGCAACAAACAGGGTTACGATGAGTTTATTAATCTCTGTAGATAAAAATTGCAAAACAACATATTTATTTTATGATTTTCTCATTCCCTGACAGGAAATGGCAAAGCTAACCAAAAGCTTTTGGCCAGACACATGGCACCAAAAGAATACGGAGGAGAAAGAAACTTGGGATTCTTCAGTGTGGGATGACTGACTCTGTGGACGGATGCTGAGGAATCAACAGAGGTGACGGACGCTTCTGCTGCTTTTCAATGAACAGCTTAAAAAAAAAAGTCACCTTTCCTGCTCCAGAGCTGCCGCAGAGCGTCCAGCTTCATGGATATTATTAAAGTGCAATCTTATGAACTCCTTGGATGGGAGGATATTTGTCACACTAAACACTGGATTTCATTTGTGTGAACCACAAATCCCATTAACATGGATCGATGGAAGCCTATCAGATGCCCAAAGCTAGACTGGTGGTCTCTTCTTGCAGTTGGCAGCCATTGATTGGCTTCTAGTTCAACTACTGATTGGTCTACGAACTGAGAGCTTGACTATAACTTGGACTAAGGAGTCATTATTAGGGGCTAAATGTGGAGCGCAAGATGAAACTGGAGATGTGGAGAACTGGATTTCTACACTGGGATGATAACTGGAAACTGGAGAGTGCAGCTCAGGCCTCAATGCCAAACATTACTGTTATTCTACAATGTCTGAATTTAACTTTATCTAACACTGGAGTAGCCATACACTGATCATACTACATTGACTAGAGACATGCTCCACTGTGTACTGTAGCTTAATGTACTGGAAAATATCAATAACCTGCTCATTTTGTACTACTGCCAGATCAAAATGGAATAACAACCAAATGCCTGCCTAGATAAAATGCTATGAATATCCACATTAAAGCAAGTCTTAAAGACCTGGCTTCTAGAGATCGCTGTGAGCCAGTTATAGCCAACACTGTATGTATAAATGCTTTTAGAAAATGATTTCTGGGGGAAAAAAGAGAAACTCTTCTTAATTTATTTAAAAAAGGAGGATATGAAGTCCTTCAGTTCTCAAGTGTAATTATTGTTGCAGACATGTTTCAGATTATAATTATTGGTTGTACAACTGTTACTGTTATGAATGTTATTTTTAATAAAAAATAAAAATATTCAACAAATATACAGCTTATTTATAGTTGTCTACTTTTAGATTTGGTGTGCATGAGGGTGCATGCATGTGTATATCTGTGTGATATGGTGATAAATGCATGCACATAAAAAAGTGTGTGTGCATGCATGTTTAGCTGTGTACATGCACTCATACAGAAGACTCCTCTGCTAATCTTTGCCCTATGACTGAACGTCCTGCAGCTCTGTCACGCAAAGCAAGGCAGGGGTCAGCAGAAATGTCTGGTTGCTATAGGAACTCACCGACGGACACGTCAACAGAGAAGTATCGTATGGTGAAAGAGAGACGAGGGAGGGGGGGTGTCAGTCCAGGAATGGACAGAAGATGAACGACAGAGAGGGAGAGGGAGAATGAGGGGGTAAAGGCCCGGTTAGGGGTGGAGTGAGCTGAAACATCACAGCAAAGTGAGAAGGAGAGAACGACAGCAGGGACAGAAAAAAATAAATAAAATAATAAATGGAAATATGTATCAGGCTATCAAAATATATGATAAAGTAAAAAGCGCGAGACAGGTCTGTCAGAAAGATCATTAGAGGTAGAGAGGCAGTTTAAATGTCATTCTGTTGTGTAACGGGGCTTCCCCTGCAAAGCTAATTCGGTCAGCAAATTCTTCTTCTTTGAGAATGATGACTCAGCGTGTACTTTACCAAGCCTCGAAATACATAAACACACACATAAACTTTAAGGTTGCCTGGGCATTGAGAATTTGCCATTAATATGGACTGTAAATCCAATCCATCACCTGAAAAACCTTCAGCCCTGCAATTTTGGTGACATTCATGTTGTTTAACTTGAATGGACAGTAGCGATAGTTTGAGGAGATAAACGTGACAAATCTGAAAAATCACTGTCATAATACTGTAACAGCACTGTAATAGTATCACAGGTCATGCCAGAGGGTACAGTTGTGAGTCATAGTGAGATAGATGACAACGATTAATTGTGAAATCTAAACACAATAAGGAGGAAGAAATAATTCAAACCAATGATGATTCATATCATCATTGTTTTACAAAGCAAAAAGATTCAGATGAGACAATGTTATATTTGTTTATCAAGTTATACATGGGAACTGGATAGAGACATTTGTGTTGTTGAGCAACAGATCAGTTTGGATGAAGAGGTGAATATGAGCAAACAGGTTGAATAGAGCAACAACAGCTGCAAAGTTGAAAAGTGATATACACATGAATGCATCAGTAATGATAATTCAATAATATAATATACATTATTTCTGCATTTCTGCATGAGTACTTATTTTGTTATAACATAATATGGTAATTGTTTCTACAATGTGGTATTGCTTCTATTACTTAAAGGACCAATGTGTAGGATTTAGTTGCATCTGCGTCATCTGCGTCATCTTCTGATCTAGAACGAGTGTTTAATCTGTCTGTTCTGGTGCTTCAACATGGCACACTATGGAAGGAGATCAACGCCATCTATAAAATAAAAATAAAATATTAAGTTTTTTTTTATTTTCAGGTGATTGTATGCTAATGAAAACATAGATGTGCACAATACATTCCATGTCTGAAATATTCAATACATATAGCCTTGAACCATCCTTTGTTATCCTACCGTAGGCTTAGACTGCTGGGGTACTTCACATGATGCACTGAAGTCTTCTTTTCTTGTCACCCTCTCCATCTGTACACTTTCATATCCCGTTAATGCATGTTACTTACTTAACTTCTTTCCTGGTGTTTTTATATTTTCTCATTTTGGGATGTGGTTGTGCCTCCTGCTGTGCTCCTGCTTGACACACATTAAAAACATTATTATTATCATTATTACTACTATTGGTCATATTTCTATTACAATTACAGTTGTAGTTATCATTATTAATATCGCTGCTGTGCATCTTTATCCCTCTCTAAACTCAGTCAGTCATGGAAGATGGCCGCCCACCATGAGCCGGGTTCTGCTCGAGGTTATTGCCTCCTCAATGAAGTTTTTTTGCCACCGTCACCAAGTGTTTGGTCATTGTTTGGGAATTGTTGGGTCTAGTAAGTAATTTGACAGCAATTGTAATAATGTCCTCCACTCCGCTTTGATGTCCTGTATTCAGTGCTGCACAACAGCTTGGAGCAACAATAGTGCACTGTCAAAGTAAACAATGTCATCTTTCTTCTAGTAGGGCCACTCCAGCAATTTTACACATGAATATCAATATTTCCTGTACTCCACTACAGTAAACAGTCATATTGCCTATGAGGACACTCAAATTTACTCTTTGCCTAAAGGATAATTCCAGTTAGTTACAATTTGGGATATATTTTTGTAGCTCTGACCATCATTTCTATCAGTTATGGTAACGTCAGACAATAAGACAAACAAGCCAACAATGTTAACATGTTCTCAGAGTTTATCAATTTACTTGGCGGCCATGATGGTATTCGCAGTATTACTGGTATTAGTACAATAAACATGAATTTTTACTTTAGTCATTGATTAATTGTCCCCTCCTTCTCCTGTTCTTTTGTAAGTTCTCAGAAATCCTCTGCTGAGTTTCGCTGACAAAACTCTTTCAGACAGCCGTTGGACTGTGTAAAAAATACACTGTCATCAAGATTATTCAGTAGAAGTCCGTTTTTCTTAGTTCCTCTGAAGATGATGGTTTTTTTTTTTTCTCTTCTTTCCTCCAAAAATTTCCATCTTACTCCAATTTTTCCCTCTTCTCCTCCTCATGACCCTGCAGTTTGGTCCACCAGCCAATAGGCATCTAGGTGCGAGGCTGTGTGGTGTAATGAGCCAATGAGGGTGAGCCAAAGTTCAGCCAGGTCACCGAGGCCAGACAGACTCTCTGCTACTGCTGAACTGAGATTTGTGTGTGTTCATGCAGGAGTGGGCTAGTGCATGTGGCTGCCTGCCATACCTGCGGTGCCCCTCTGACGGGTGTGTGTGACTGTGTCCGTGTGTTGTGAAACAAATGGAGAGTGTGTCTTCTGGCACTGTGTCCCCATGTGAGCTGCTTAATGAGCTGGTAGCTGGCAGCCAATCATGGCCACCGGCAACCTCCGAGGTCACACCATGGCGTCGTGTGTAAACAGTGCGGTTGGCCCGCCTACATTTGACGCACACCTGACAAGACACACACACACACTTAGTGGAGAGGTCACAGTGGTTAGGGCACAGTTTTAGCGGATAAACAGACACAGATGCTTACATGCATATATGCAGACAGGATACATACAGACACACCTTCCTGACTCACCACTTTGTGTTTATGTTTACGTGTGTGTGAGATGTCGTCCCTTTCACCTAAGGGGAGAATGACTCATTATGAACTGACTATAGCACTTACAACACGAACATTAACACACACACCCTGTTCTGTGTGTCATCATACTCACATTTTTTTTCATATATCTCACACATTCCTGTAAAATCAGCATAATGATCTGAAGTTTCAACAAGAGTTTGAACAGCAGAGTAAAAAAAGGAGACAAGAAGGTGAAGAAAAGAAGAGCAGAGAACAGCAGAGAAGATAAAAAAATCTGGATATACTTTAGATTGAAAATACAATGATTTTTGAGGTTGTCACACCAGAAAGGACCAAATAAGTAAAATTAAGACCCATATTGTATTTTAGAGGTTTGCCTGATGGACAATTAAACACTCTGTGTCCAGAATGTGTACATTTTGTCAGCTTCTCACATCTGTGCAGACATCTGTGCCTGCCAAAAATTTGGGGCAGCGGGAGGATAAATGTTGTGGGGGATAACCATGTCCATGCGTCTGTCTGTCTGCATCCCCTTTAGAGTATATCAAATTATCCGTTCTTCTGCAGTGAAATTTGGCACCATTAAAAGCCTCCTCTTGTCCACAACCGGACAAAGCTCATGAAAGGTTGTGGGTTTTGTGCGATGTCTTAAACTGCCATGTTTTAACAGTCGCCATAACAGGCTAGCCCAGAATGTTGTTTCCATTTTTTGCAGCCACCATAGTTTGTCCTTCACTCTAGGAAGGAGAGGGTGAGGCAAGGTGCAATCAGCTCTACACCACTCTGCACTTTAGCCACTAAATCCTAGACACTGGTCCTTTAAAGTAAATAATCTGTAATTGATTAAAAATGAAAGCCAGTAAGTGAATTTATTATTCACTTTTAGTATACCAGCGTCAAAGGCTTCTACATAAAAGAATTACATTGCACTATTCAAAAAGTGCAATGATCCTCAGTTAATTAATTAATACAAGACTGAACTAACAAAGAATGTGATGTTTAAAATAAATGCTGATTTTCTCTTTGTGTCCAATAGCATCCCAAATTCCCACAGTCTCTAAAAAAAACCCCAATTTTCCGTTCTGGGATTTATCAGCACTAGTTTGTCCCAAACAACCAACTACAAGAATTCATGTTTTGTCAGTATTTGCTGTTTGGTATCTTGTTTCCACATTCATAAAGCAGTCATTGTGGTAGTTCAGCAGCCAGTAGCAAGGCCGTTAGGTTTTTGAGGAGAAGAAAGGGTGGGTGTCATCAGCATAAAAATGGTTTTATCTGTTTTTGTAAGAGTGAGATCCAGCCTACAGTTTATTTCTTTGTTCTGAGTCTCCACCACAAAAAAAAAATGTATTTGATGCATATGTAAATTTGGATTGTTAACTAATTTGTTTCTCAAACATATCTTGTGATTAAAAAGTCACTCACTAAACTCAGATTTAGTTCAGTAGTGCTGGACAGACTTTCAGTAAACTTTTCGTCCTGGCGGGTTAGAAATTCTGGCTCCGGCTGCCTCTTATTGTGACAGACTGTGTCAATATTATCTGTCTGTCCCAATGGGGAAGTGAATCTCCCTCACTCCGTTTGTTTCATTCTCTGAAGGAAACCGAGATGACCACTCTACCCCAACCCACTCCACCCCAATCCACAGACACAGCCTCCCTCTGCCACAATGGTGTTGTCATGTGGTGAGAGTGTGTTTGTATGGGCAGGGCTACTGGTTTGGTCTCCCTGTTATTTGCTGTGGGGGTGTTGTGGCTCCATGTGCGGCCTTGTCTCCCCCCTACGCTTTGTCCTCAGTCCGCCCTCTGTCACAGGACACACACATGCACACCACCGTGCACATTATTCTGAACACATATTTGCAAATTTGACTCACAAACACCAAGAGACACCAAGACAACCAGAAAACACATTCTCGCTTTGATATGGACACAGAGACAGCTGAGAAACTGGATTTGACCGTAGAGAGCTGCTGTGTTCTTCATTTCAAATCTGCACATTTATAGTTCTATATGTGTTTAAATGCCCCCTGACATAACCCTATTACAGCTACATAGCTGTTTTGGGATAAGTGCAAGTCATGTTTTTAATCAGTCATCAATCAATTTTAATTAATCATGTCAAAGCAGATTTCTAGTCAAGTAAAATAAAAAGTCTTTCTCAGGCAACTGCAAGTCAGTTTCAGACCTTTCAGGACTCTGAATAATGACCAATAAATAACACAAAGGCAGCTTCATACATTGCTGGGAAAAAGTCCATACAATGCAAAGGCCTAAAAATTAGATGTCCAAGTGAAGTCTCAAGTCAATAAGGCTTTGAGCCAAAGGGCCAAATTGTGATCAGACTTGAATCAACTGCTGTTGTGTACTGAATATAATATTTGATTTTTTTTCTGTTATCAGTTTAAGCTTCACTATAAAAACAATACTGCTACTGTTTAAGTTAAAAAAAAAAAATAACATCATTCAACACTAAAGAAAGATAAGAACGAATATCTTCATCTTAATAATAGCTCAGCTCAACTTTCACCACGGCTTTATTGGCCACAACATATCAAATCAACTGGTACTGATATTTCTTCCTGTTAAAAACCCTTTTTTAATACATTTTAGGAGTGCCATCATTATTTATTGAAATGTCCTGGGACACTTTTCATTTCACATATTTAAAGGGCTATAAAACTCACTTCTTCTCCTTTGGCACTGAACAAAATCCCACTTTTACTGTTTACTGTACTTTAACTGTTATATCTTTTAGTTTTCTTTTATTTACAGCCTATCATTTCAGTCCTGTCATTTTGGCACACACAGCTTTCATTTTATATATGATATGTTATACTATCATATTCACCCAACATGGCAGTCGTTATGTGACACAGATCTGCTGAAAGTCCAATTCTTAACCTCTCAAGAATTTGTGTGAACACCGCCTAAAATGACCTCACTTTCCAAAAAAAAACTCAAAATATTGAGTCCTTCCAAATATTGTACAAAGCCCACACACAAAGTACTTCTGCTCTGCCCTTGCTCCATATTTGTCATCATTCTAGCTCCACACACAATAGCTTTTTACTCAGTCTTCCCGCACATCATCCTGTACAATTTCCTGTTATTATCTTACAGGGAGCTGAAGTCATAATTACTGGACTGCATGTGTGTGAGAGAGAGAGAAAATCAATAGAGAAAAAAGATCATTTTCTCTATCTGTCACTCTCAGAATCAATTTTCTTTTCCACAAACAGAAGTCACACTTTGTTGCTGAATTTCTGCACATGGCTGGATGCCATCATGCAGAGTTTTCCTTTTACTTCTGTATAATGGCCACACTTGTACGAGGTGTCATAATGAATAATGTTCTTGTCCATAGGGAAATTAACGTTCCTCCTGGTAGCTCGGTTCACAGGGTCTGATCACGGTTTTGACCATGTCCTCATGCATTGTCTGAAAATACTTGAAGAGACTTTATTTGCTCTGGGACCCCGTGTCAGTTGTTCATTAACCCTGATTTCAGCCCTTGGAAAAAAAAATTGGAATGACACCAGAGCCAGCAGATCCCCAGGATAGCTAGAAATATTTTAAGAATGACTTTATTTGTCCCAGGGCTCTTGGTTACGGTTACTAGTTATTAGCTAATTTCCAGATATCCAACAGATTACAGAAGTGAAACGAGAAGTGCATGCTCGTCCATTTCTGCTCCCCTTCCTTTTGTTCTGAGAAGTGCTAAGATCCATTTTTTCCCTCCTATATTCCCTCTTTTTTTCATTGTTTTCTTCTCATCACGCTGCTCTGCACTTGTCCATCACATGAAAATTGGAGGGAAGCAAGATAGAAAGAGGAACTATTTTTTCTTTCTAATCAGAACTATATTTGTCTTCTTGGTTTCTTCGGGGATATGGTGTAATGTGGCGCCCATGTTGCAACATTTTGCATATACTCACATCCCCAAAAACACACACGTACTTTTCCTGATGGTTTGTTATGCAGAAGTCTCACCATTGAAAATATTTCATGACCGAATAACTGAAAATAACCTCAATTGATGGCCGTATCAGTCACTTGGTTCCTTTTCTCTCTCTATAGAAATTGAGTGTCTATTTTTGTGAAGAAAATTTAATGAATAATAAATACTAAAATGTAAAAAAGGAACACACAGTTCGGATTAAGAAAGAGGCAACGTGTCGCTGATTCTATCTGGAAAACTAGCAAATTTCCATGTCCCTGAAATGTTCCATTTATTCACAAATCAATTTCAAGCTCTATCTATTGATTTTAAATTAAGACTTACTATTTTTACCACTTAATAAATCCCCAAATGGCTGATTTTCATGGTTTGGGCTAAACCCCCTTAGTACCAATGGAGGGAAATCTCAGTGCTCCAACATACAATGAGATTTTAGACAATGTGTGCTTTCAACTTTGCGCAACAGTTTGGGGAGGGCCCTTTCCTGTTTCAACATGACAGTCTCTGTGTGCACAAAACCAGGGCCATAAAGAAATGGGTTTCTCATTTTGATGTAGAAAAAGTTCATTGACCTGCACAGAAACATCCAACACATTTGGCATTAACTTGAATACCAACTGTCAGACCTTATCACCCAACATCAGAGCTCAGTCTCACCAACTCAAAGCTAGCTAGCTAGCTCAGGCAGTTAACTTAAATTCATCTGGCATACTCTTCTCACTGCGACATATGTCTAAAGCATCCTCTTGATAATGTAAAGTGCTCTGCTCATTCTTTTGCTGCTGTGTTTGTTGCCACACTGCTCACCTGAAAGCTATTCTGACAGTTGCTGCTATTGCTGCAACATACCGTACAGTTAACTCAGTTTATTTGAGTTGGCAGACTGAAATGCAAAATGGGAGTTATAAGATCTGGTGGCAAGCTCTCCAGTTGCGCGGAGGTGCAGATTAATAGCCATGGGCTTAGAATGAGATGGTCAGAAACAAGATTGTGCAACATTTCTCCCATTAAACATATTTTAAATCATTTTGATGCTATTTTGATGTGTTATCAGGCACGTACGCCTGTTCTTACACTTTGTGCTCCAGGTACGATCAAATACGAGAAATAGGTTCTGGCACACAACCACTGATTTGGGTGAAACTGTAACAAATTTTAGGGAGAAAACGTTTTCTGCCCTCCCACTGATGTCTTCCGTTACTGCGTATCAACTCTCGGTCACTTACAGAATTTCCTGATGGACAGTAAACTGTTATGACCTATAGCTGCTATTAGCTGATGTTCACTCAGTTTGTTAGTTGGGTTGCCCAGGCTGTGAGCTCAGAGCACCGGGGGAGTGTTAGTGTTTGTGCCATAGGTGTTTTGGATAATCGGGAAGAGGAGGTTTTCAGTCCTGGGTCACAGGGGAATGCTGGCGGGGGAACCAGTGTCATGCTAGAACCGGAGCTGTGCAAGTGAGCAGTGTAATTGGGCTGAGCAGCCTCTATGGCCATATTAACAGAGGTAAAAAGCTAAGAAGAGAAAAAGAGAGAGGGACTGTCACTGGAGCTTTGCGAAAGAAAAGGCTGAAAGACAGACACGAGCTTCTTGTTGTTTGACTAGTATTTAATATTAGCCGGCTGCCATGTCTTGTGTTGTTGCACGTGACCGATGTTTGACTGCTAGTTGCAAGCTGTTGACCTGCTAATTTTTGATCCTAACATATATATAAAGTTGTATGTATGTCTACATTTACGTCAGTGGTATTACACTCTGAAACTACATTGCTAAAATACCAATTTCAACGCAATGTTGCTTCAACAATTTAATCAGATATGAATGTAATGATCATGTATCTTTTCACTTTGACCACATTACTGTATGTTATCTTCATGGTTAGATTCCAAAATTGATTGGACCAAAAGAAAATTCATTACATTTTTTGTGCCTGAATCAGAGTTTCTTTTTAAAATAAGTCCTTATCTTCATCTCCTTCCCTATTTTTTTTACACACTCATCACTCTTTGTTTATCAGACCTATCTAACGCTCAGCACTCTCACTCTGTAATGACCCTGATCTCTCTCTCTCACACTCTGTCTCTCTCTAATCCGGTGTTGTCCTCACTGGCCCAGCGGTTAATATGCTGTAGCTCAGTTGCCCTGTCATACCCTTTCCTTATAGGACGTGTGTGTGCATGCGGTGTCCCATTTTCTGCGTGAGTGTGTGTGTGTGTTCTCTCTTTGATTAAAGAGTGCTCAGTGCTGATTCAGCACGTCTAATTGGTTAAACCATCAACATTCGAGTCACACATTATTAGACACATGAATTTACACTCAGATCCCCAAAATAAGACACGCAGGGAGTGTGTACACACAGTGACTGCAGAAAAACAAAACATTTTCATGTAAATGTATATAAGTCAAACTGTAAACTGATGTCTGAATTAATGCATGTGTGTGTCTGTGTGTGTATA
Source organism: Sciaenops ocellatus (assembly GCA_033000465.1). Lineage (NCBI taxonomy): Eukaryota > Metazoa > Chordata > Actinopteri > Sciaenidae > Sciaenops > Sciaenops ocellatus. The sequence continues at coordinate 19,813,585 of CP136867.1, forward strand.
CTGTACTGTTCTTGTGTGTGTTTATGTTTTGTTTCAACTTTGGCGCATTTAATGAGCACGGTTGTGCATGTGGTATACTGTATTTGCATATGAGTGTATGTGTGTGTGTGTACGTATATGCATGTGCCTGCATATCATCAGTGTGAGGTCAGTGCAGTGGAAATTCTGACAGTAGAGGTGTGCCACAGCCTTGGAGGCTTTAGCTTATGTAAGAAGCCAGGTGTATCTGTTTATTCCACACGCCCAATTTCTCTCCCTTTCTCTCTCTCTCCTCCACACACGCACACACATACACACACACACACACATTAATGGGTATAACGCATACCGGGTGATCATCAAACAACTCACATTGGTGAATGACTGTTGCCCTGGAAACAGATTTCTTGACTTGAAATCACATTGCTGCACACAAAGAGTCAAAGGTCGCAGAACCCAAAATACAGACTAATACCACAGTGAGATGATACACATATTAAGACGTGAGGACAAAACAATTTATCTGAATATGATATTGACTAGAAGAAGCTACTAAGATACCGTCTTTCTGTAATGTCCCCATTTTTCTTATGGTCATGACCAGCCTCTACATTTCACTTGCCTCTGAGAATCTTCACCAGGAGGATGAACGCGTGTAATTAACAAGAAATTATGCTATCAAAAAGATCAAGATGATTCATTGTTCTACAAATTACTCATCCCAAACATGAACTTAAAGAAGAGCATTTATAATTCTAACAAACGCCACACTTCAAACAGATCGCCAGCTATTTAACACTTCACCACTAGCCTTCTCCACTAGCCTCTCCTTCGCTGACAGCTGAGAAATACAAGGACAGCCTGTTCAAAAAGTCACAAGTCAACACTCAACATCCTCTCTTTCTTTTACCCCCCACCCACAAACCCCCCTGCAGCAGTACTACCGCTCACCCTCTGTCTGTTTCTCTGGATGTTGACAATGGCATTTTCTGTGAGCAAGTGACTAAGACTCAAAGAATGTGAGTCTGTGTTTGACTTTGTGTGTGTCCCCCTCCGTACTGTCACAGGCTGTCAGGGCCAGAGAGAGAGAGAGAGAGAGATGAGTCTGACAATGTGACAGTGGGACTGTATTTCAGTCTCCCATTGTGACCAAGTTGGGGTCACAAACCTGGCGTGACAGTTGAGGATAGAGAGAGAGGGAGAGAGAGAAAACAAAGAAAGGCTACTTTAGATGTTTAAGTGTGTGTGTGAGAGAGAGCAGTCATAAAAGGGCAATTCATGGAAGTCATAATATCTTCTATCTATATAGCACTGATTAAATTTTGTTGTTTCTTACTAAGATAAATAATCTTGTCCAGCGCCATTTATATTGCATTATTATAATCATTAATACCAAGGAAATTGGTCTTAATTTCCCAAAGTGAAAACATGAATTGCATGTTTATAACATCAAAGCTGCAAATTTTAATTACCATGTGACAACAATAAAGTTTGGGAATTTTGTTTCAGTGTGCATGATGAATGAAGTTCAGTGTGGTGACCATCCTCATCACCCTGCATCTTTTTTCTGCCATTAGGTGCGAAGAAGGTGGAGTACTGTACATTGCAGACATGTCTCAAGTCATTTGATTCAAGTTTCAAGCAAGTCCTAAGTCATTTCACAGGTTACGTCAAGTCCAGTGAAGTCCTAAGTCAAGTCAACCCCTGCAGGAATGTAACATTACAATGCCAAAAATTTATTCTGGCGATTGGGTTGATTTATGATACAAATCGTTCAACCTCCAACCACCAAGTGGAATCATGACTCAACTCTAGTCAAGTCACAACGACAACGACAGTCCACATCTCTGGTACAGTGGGTCTGAAACCAGCAGCTAGTTGCTGATGGAACTGAGGCAGATGAGACATAAGCTGGTGAAAATTCATGTCACGAAAACCAAACAATGATCTTAAGGACACTTAAATGCTCCAACAGAGCTCAGGGAACATAAGAGTTAGGTAATGAATATCTTGATTCTGGGTTTGTCACTACAAGAACCACTTGAACATCACTCAAAATATGTGAATAAAAAATATTTTAGCACGTGCATGTTACCTCAGTTTACTGCCAAAGTACATTAATACCTGCATAGCTACAGTATGTTTGTACAGAATGGCCATGTGTGTTTGGGCACACGTGTGTGTTCTACATCACAGCAGTGTTTTCCAGGTCCTGGGACAGGAAGTGCTACCTTAGCAACATGAGGAAAAACACAGGAAGTACAAACTGCATGCTTTGAATTCCAGCGTTTTCTTACACCAGTGATGGAGCGAGAGACCGAGAGAGAGGGAGAGAGAGAGAGAACAATGAGCAGCACACAGTTTCACCAAAAAGACACAAATGTTCAAACTGGAGGGCTGGAGTCACACAGATGGCTAGACACACACAAAAGGTCAATTATGAAGCCGTGGAAAGAAAAGACAATTATGACGGATATGGGCGAATATGCACGTATCTCCAGAAACAGTTGGCGTAGGAATGTCTGTCTCATAGCAATTATAAACACAAAACACAAATAGATCCATGTGCACCTAAAATTCAGACAGAAGACTTTAAACTTAGATCAAATAAAACTGTCATAGTGAATCATAAGCCCTATGCAAAAAAAAAGAAGATTGATTTGATATTTGAGGAAAGATTTGATTAAGGTGTTGGCACAACAACTATATATAGACTTATATAGCTGTAGTCTAACCATTGCTGCATAAAAAATAATCATTATGGAAGAAACTTTATCCATTGTAAGAACACGGTAAATTTAGGAACTTTGCTCAGATGGTAAACACTAGAGGTCTATTATTTAAAAATTAGTGCCGAAAATAGTATTATGTGTTGGATTTATGGTTAACACTGGGCAGCTATAACACCTGTAGTGCAGCCAACTTTGTTGCAGTAAAGATCATGGTTATGGTTTGGAAAACTACACTTAAAGTTCCAATGTATAACATTTAGGAGGATCTATTGGCAGAAATGGAATATTCCTGTTCAAGTCCACCATGTTGAACTGCCATGTTTATACAGTAGCTCAGAATGGACAAACACTCGGTCTAGAAACTTGTTTTGCAGTTTCACAGCACTGTCTTTTCTCCTACATGCTTATAAGGGATAAGTTGGTATTCAGCTGGTTGCAGTCTGCAGCTAGATGCCACTAAATCCTACACACTGGACCTTTAATTGTCGGTCTATGACAGAACAAGACCTCTGATCACCCTCATGAATGCCTATCAACACATTTTTAAGGATCATATTTGCAAATTTGAAAAACATTACTAAACATATCTGCAGAACTTTGGACAAAAACTGTGTATAAATATAGACATGAGCATAAATAAACTAATATAAACATGGATTGAGATGAATACTAACACCGGAAATAAGGCTAAAACAAAACTGTAGCTGCCAAAAAGCATTAAGCTACTAATAGGTCTTTTACTGTTATTAAATAATTTTTTCACATTGAACAATAGATATCTTCTTTCATGTTAAAGAGTTACCATAAAATACCAGTGCGAACTGATCGTCATATGGATTATTGACCTTTTCATCTGTCCACCTGAAGTCTATTTTAAAGACTGTGTCTGAGGTGGCCTTTGCTTCCCCATCAACAGTCACAAATACTTCAGAACATTCCTACGTGGCTATCTCTAAACATCAGTCTGACTTTATCTCTGTTTCCACAAGGTGAGCTCATCCCCTCAGGCTGTTAGATCACAATTCAAGTATGAGCAATAACACCTCTGTAAAAGTTAACTTAACTTAGTCTTAAAAATAAATGAATTCAATGTTCTCATTTTCAACATGGCCATGTTTGATAAATGTGTTGATCAGGATGTGTTGATGTGTCTTACATCTTGTGCAAATGATGAACATCGTCCATTGTTTCAGGGAACTCGCATGCACTTCTGACAGCTTCAAAGTTTCGTTTGGGTGATCAGATTGTCAGTACGTCTTTGATGCATTTGCACCTGTATGTTTAGCCGCCTGGCTGTAATAAGATCATCCAAGACAGGTTTTAATGGCAGGTCTGAACAGTGACAAGTAAGCTGACTGACATGCTGATCTCCAAAAGTCTGCTCCATTCCTCTTAAAGTCTTTTTTGTTCTCCCTCTTTTTCACTCAGTGCTGTGTTCCTCCCTCCTCCTCCTCCTCCTCCACAACCATGTGGCCTTGTATCACCTCTTTCACCCCCTTTCTATCTCTTACTCCATCGCCCTTTCTCTCCTCCTCTTCCCTGCTCTCTCAGCCTTGCTGTTTGTCAGCTTGTGGGTGACGTTATTATGTTGCCATAGATTATGCCGGACCAAACATTGGCTGGATTTACTCCTGTGCTGCCCTCCCTCTTTCCATTCTTATCCTCCCCCCTCACTCTGAGCTGTCTCCTTTCCTTCCTCTGCAACCCTCTTCAACTTTCTCCCCTAGTTTTCATACCTCTTTTCTGTCCTTTTTTTCCTCCCTATCTACTTCCCTCACCTTCACCTTCCCTGGTGCTTTAGCACTCCGTCTCTTTCATTATCTCATTCTCCTCTTGACCTCCTCTCTACCTGTTCTCTATTATTTCCTCCCACTCTCCTGACTTCCTCTCATTCCTGATCTCTCTTTACATCTGCATCCCTTTCTGCACAACATGGCTAAAAGTATGTCAGCATCCAAACATTACACCCATACAGTACATGACTGACCAAACATCCAGTTCTGAGACCATGGACATTACCCTATTAGCCCGGAAAATGTTTTTATGAAAATTGCATTTATAAATTAAGGCTTGTATTATATTTAAGGACTCAACAATAATTTATTCACAACATCAGATCAGTTTAGAAAGCCCAGTTTAACCTAGGAGTTTCTCATGTAATATGTTTTACTGTCATGGAGGAAATAAATTCCTGACAAGTGAAAACAAGTGGAAAGCGTCTCCTGGAGTCTTTACTGCAGAAATGATCCAGGGACAGAATCATCTGTCAAGCTGCCAAGGATTAATGATATCACAAAACTAGTCTTTTTGAAAGACTGACAAGAGAGTGTCACCTGATGGCAAGCTACACTAAACGTACATTTAAGTTGTGCTTTAAGAGTCTTCTAGGGTGAGGATTTTTTTCTTCTTGGGAGAAGAATCATATTTTAGGGAAGTTTTCCAAACTGTTTGTTCCAAAAACAGATGTTGGAAAAGTGGTAGTGGGATGGTGAGGCTCCCATTCAACCAAAAGAGCAACAGTAAGGTCGGCCACTGATGTTGGGCGATGAGGCCTCACCGTCAAGCCTTCCAGTTCATCCTAAGGTGTTGGTTTAGGGGTTTTCACCCCAAACCAGACCAACACACCAACGTATGTGGTGGACAGTACCAGTGTTCTCATACATACCTTTAATCTCCCTCACTTGCCTCTGCCTCTGTCCAATCTGTATCCTTTCACCATCCCTCTCTCTTATCCCTCTTAAAACTCTTGAACAAAGTTTTTTTGCTTGGCCCACTCTCTGTACCTGCATCTCCCTCTCTCCCCTCCCTCGCTCTCTTCGTCTCTCTCTGTTCTGACAGTGTGATCCATGGGGGCATTATCTTTCCATTATCTGTCCATCCCATAATCGTTTCCCTCACCTCGCCCGGCGTCTCGGGAGAATATTAATCAGCTCACAGACAAGTCTAATCACTGCTCTGGGGCTATAACGGGAGCTGCAGTCCATCAGGCACTAACCGCACACACACAAAGACACACATGCAAGTACTGTTTCCAATTAGTCTGTTACTCTCTCTGTCTTGCTTTCTCTCCCTCAGTACACTGTGTTCACATCAATCATAGAATAAAAAGTTCAGCACATACAAATGAGGCTATTATAACAACTGATGCAGACAAGCACATGCAATTTGTCAGGTAAAGCCCCTGCCTTCACACAAAATGCACAGTACAACAAGTAACACAGTACATTACCGTGGTGTGTGGTATAAGTCAGGCAGACGGCATAATGGTTGTGCTAAGCCTAGCATCCATCTCCCGTAGAGCTGTAATCTTTTCATGCTGTTTTAAGGGTTCAACAAGAATAATGAACAACAACCAGGCAAAACACTTCAGATTCAACCCTGTTTAGAGCTGCAGAATACACCAGTGAGGGTGGGGACACACATTACAGTTGTTGAACTAATCATAGTTATGATCTGGGCTTCACGAATGAGTGGCCCCAGTTGGACCAAATCCATTCCTGTTTGACTGCCATGACTAAAACTGGCTTCTTCTTGAATGAATGAATGTTAGTTGCCGATACTGTCAGCTAAGTACAAGACAGTGGGTCTCTAGTTGCTACAGGAGAACCAGAGGAACAAAAAAAGCGCTGTCTTGTTGGACTTTCTTATCATTTTGCATTGTTCAGATCAAAGGATCATCCAACACAAGTTCATGGAGAAAACCTGTGGGGTGTTAGCAGTACTGGTACTTTGATGAATTGGGAAATGTTTTCATATATACATATATAATATACAAAGTATGAGAAATTTCAAGTAACATAAAGGTAGAATCAATTAAAAGCAACATATTGAAAATTATTTTTAATATTTGCCACATAACAATAAAAAGCTTACAACAAACCGACACTAAACTACACTTTAGGGAACGGTTTGGAATATACTCTGGTAAGCAGTCAGAGAGGTATGAAGGTGCAAAACCATTTAAAGACTTAAAACAATGTAAAATAATTATAAAATTAATAAATCAATACTCATTGTTACAGGCAGTCAGTGTAGGGCTAATTATGGTAGTACTGGTGAAATATGTTTTTTTTTTTTTTTGTTTTTGTTTCTTGCTGCTGCATTTTAAACAAGTTGTAGCCTAACATTGTTTTCTTTTCTTAGGTAATCCAGTGTAGAGTTCATTACAGCAATCCAGACAAGAAAACAAAGGCAGCTTTTTGGCATCTTCCAAAGAGAAGTTGGGTCTAATTCCACTGATATTTCTTAACTGATAGAGGTTGAAGAGCAACTTTTGCAATGTTGTTGATATGTGGTTTAAAATTCAGCTCAGTCACGTAAACTTCACACAGTATCTGAAAATCTTTACTAAATTCAATTTTTAATGTACTAAGATGAACACATGCGGCATGTTAAAGGTTTTTCTGGATCTGAATCTGTGTCACATCTGCAGATTATAAAGTTTATTCGACTTGACTTGACTTGATAAGACAGCAAGTCAAGGGATGTTTAGTCTCTGAATGGTTCCAGGAGCATCCCAACCCCATTTTATAGCTTTTTTATTGCTTTTTATTTCAGTGATTTTTACTGTGCTACTATCCCAACCGCATTGAGCCTCTGTGGGGCGTGGTGGAGAGGGTTTACAGCAAGACTGTGCAGCCATGAATGCGATGCTTTTATTTTACATCTAGCATCTTTGCACCTTGTAGAATTTATGTCCAGACAATTCATGTTGCTCTCATGAACAAAGAAGGTGCAAGAGAGGTGCACTCCATCCTGAATTTGCATCAAAAAGCATTGAGATTGTCACTTTTTCAAACAGCATCCTGAATATAGGCTTCTGTATGATTTTTTGAATCTCAAGATTTAGCTTTTCCTTTTCATTTTTAGTTACTCAAGATCTCAATGTAGACACACTGTCAGTTTAACACTGAATCCATCAAGACATAAAGACATAAATCATTATTTATTGAAGCAGATTTTTAATCCAAATGCAGAAGGAGAAAAGGGCAAAAGATGAAAGAATAGGGTGTTTTTTTCCCCCAACAGACTCCTCTTCTTCCAGAGTCATCTTGATTATGAATGGCTGCCCTGAGGAGGATGAGAAGGGGAGAGCAGAAAAGAGGAGAGAAAGGGAGGGATGAAAGGAGGAGAAGAGTGGAAGATCAGAGGCTGAGGAATGTTTGCCATGGGAGTGCACGAGCACACATGAAACTATGAACGCCCACATGCATGTGCTTGCTCATATATACTTATAAACAGACATAAAAGGAGAGATGCAATTACATACATGCAATTGCAAGAATTGCCAAATGTACAGATACAGAAACTTAGACCTGCTCACACACAGTGTCCATATTACTGCACACACACCCTTAACATGTCATGTGCAGACTCATCTTTAAATCTCCAAATTGTCTCCTTTAAAAAAGGCTGAGGGAGGCAGAGGACAAGTTAAGGAGGGGTGTAACGTGAGGTGGGATGTTAAGGAAAAGATAAGGGACGAGGGGTTGCAAGGAAGTATTTATATGTGTATGTGTGTATGTGTGTGTGTGTGTGTGTGTGTGTGTGTGTGTGTGTGTGTGTACATTGGCTATAAATCCCAAGGGGGACTGCAGCAGACACAGCTGTTTCACACCCGTCCAGATGTCAGTGGAGAAAGAGTAACATAGAGAAGGAGAGGGACATGCACAGACCTATACTGTACACATCAAAGACAGTAGAGTAACACACATGCATGCACAAATACACACACAGAGAGGCACACTACAGATGGTGTGAGGACTCATTGAGAGCATCAGAAACAGCTTTGAACTCGGTGAACAGGCTCTTCTTCCTGTGGAGATGCAGTGAGTATAATCAGAGTGATGTATGTCTGAATGGTCAGCCATGTTACAGTAGCAGCACGCTGGTGATGTTAGCAGTAACATGACAAAACATAACTAACTTACTTCATCAGGAGAGACATGAGTAAGTCCATTCTTTGATTTCAATTTCACATCTTAACTTGCTGAGAATGCACATTTGGAGCTCATCCATGAAGCTTTATTTGGATCCCATGCTCTATTAGCATGAGCAAGAGGAATCACATGTAAGGGCATGAGTATGTGTCTGGTGATTCTTTTATATAAATTATTTTTAGGGTCTTTTTATGCGTTTATTAGATAGCTGATATAGTAAAGAGATCACAGAAAATGAGTGGGGAAAAACTGGACAATGGATGGATGCAAACCAGGGGCATTTCAGTTCACGTTCGGTGCCCAACAATACACCTTCCTGAAGACAGCTTCATGTTATTTCATGTGTCAGTGCACAAAGGAGATAGCTGTTGGTGATAACACACCAAGGCAACTGTGCACAAGCAAAAAGGGGGAAAAGAAGACCAAAAATTCTGATTTAATTTTTGCTTCTCAACAATACTACAAAACTAGGACTATAAAATAACTGTAAGGGTAACCATTTAAAGGTCCAGTATGTAGGATTTAGTGGCACCTAGTGGTGAAGTTTCAAATTGCTACCAAATTAATACTCTCCCATGCCTCACCATCTCCTTTCAAGCATATAAAAAAAAATCTGATTGGCAAATTCACGCAAAAAGCAAAAGGCCATATCTAGATCAGTGTCTGGTTTGCCTGCTCAGGGCTACTGTATGAAAATGGCGGTTCAACATGGCGGACTCCATGGAAGAGGACCCGCTCTGACTGTAAATCTACAGGGCTCATTTTGACAACAAAAACACAACAATTCTTATTTTCAGGTGATCATACACTAATAAAAACATATTAATGAATATTGTATTTCATTACTGCCGATGGATATTCCTAAATCTTACAGACTGGACCTTTAAATCAAAACTACAATGCTTTGATCTATTAATATTAATATTTCAAATCATTGCATTACTTTACATTGTTACCCTAAAAATGAACTTCTTGTCTCAGTATTTGAATTTATTTTAATAGTATATTGTGGATAATAACCTGGGAAACAAGTAGGTGCACATTATAAGGATAGAAATTCAGCACAGGCTTTTGGCAACAATGTGTCATTTTTTAGAGCTTAGTGTCTTACTTTCATGAATATGATGCTACTGCGTTGCCCTGCTGCTGCTTTCTTTTCAAGCTGTTATGCTGTCTAATGTTTAGCACAAAGTCTTGTGCAGCAGAGCACGCCTTGCTTCAGGTTTGAGCATGTAAAGCCGCACAAATAACTTAGTTGAACATTTCCATTACACAATAAAAAACAAATCTGAGTATGTTATCAATCAATGACAAATTATTACTCTGTTTACAGGTAATATGATGTTCATATGATGTCATTGTTTTTTTCTATTCAAATTCTAATCTTTTAAGGTACAATTTCAGACAGAAAATAATATGTTCATAAGCTAAGTGGTACTGAACAAAGTGCATTGACTTCTGCTCTTCTTAAGGCTCAGTGGATCTGCTGTTTCTGTTGAAGGAACAAAGCTCTTTTGTATCTTATGACGGCGGCCGCTGGAACAGACACATCAGCTCTAATAAGGCGTAACAGCTCTGTTTCCACTGCGGGTGGACACCAAAAAGGAACAAAATATTCACAGCCATCTACTCACTGCAAAACTATGTCCCATCAAAAGCTCAGACTATCTTATAGTCTAGTAAGTGTCTTTATATGTACAATAAAGACAAGAGAGGCAGGACACAGATATTCACAATCGAAAAAGTTAAACTAAATGCCTTCACAGTTTTTATTTTCAAGTGTTGGCAAGAATGTCTTTGTGAGGATTATATGTCTGTGCCTTTGTCAACACAGTTTCATAAAATGACTGCAAACTGGAATGGAACACAATTTTAACCTGTTCATCACACTAAGAGCTGGTAACAGGTAGGTAAACAGGTAAGGCAAGCAAAGCAACATCGGTTAAGCCTCTATGCATGTATGCATTCAATGTTGCATGCACAGTGTAGCAGGCTGTGCCTGACTCGACAAAGTGTGATGCCTTAATGGACCTAAAATGCAAATAAAGATGGAGAAGCCATCAGGAGCAACAGCTAACAACTAAAAGCCAGTCCCAGATTTACTCTTGTTTGGTGGCTTCTTTCTCGGTCAGTCTCTCCTTTTTTCTTCTTAGCTTCCTCTGTCAACGTCCTCTTGGGTTTCTTAGCCTCTGCCATGTCCGCAGGCTGCAGAGCCCGGTTACATTGCCCACTTGCCCGGCTCTGGTTCTGGCACGATACCTGCTTCGGTTTATGGCAAAATTCCCCACTGGCTCCTCTCTGTCCGGGGCTTGAAAACCTCATCTTCCAGTGCAAATACCAACAGTCCCCCAGTGATTTGATCTTTTGAACTTCCAATCTAGGCAGCAATGAGCTAACTAGCTTAGCAGCTACATGACAGAAGAAGCTCATTTTGGCCACTAGTATCTGCAATCTCATTCTTTAAGGCACTACTCAAAGCTCATGACCACAGGTGAGGGTTAGAAAGTGGATGGACTGAAAAAATCGAGAGTTTTGCCTTCAAGCTCAGGTCCCTCTCCCTCACAATGGTAGAGTACAGCGTCCGCAATACTGCTGTCGTCGCATGAACCCACCGGCCCATCTCATGCTCCAATTTCTCATCATTCATGAACAACACCCTGAGATACTTGAACTCTTTCGCTTGGGGAAGCTACTCGCTCCCAACCTGGAGGGAGCAGAAAACATTTTCTCCATAAAATATGATCCAGTTTTACAAAAATCAGTGAAATACTTGGTGGTGTGTGACTTAGTGCTGTAAAGCACTGTGTACTTCTTGTAGTAAATCTGTACCCCAAAGTAACATAGTGTGAGAAAAGGTGTACAGGAAGTAGAGTGAAAATGACAGGGCCACCACTAACCCTTTAGAGTACAGCATCGCATTAACCTTCTCTGGCCAAACCACAAGTACAACAGGATCACTGGTGGCAAAGGATGGGCAAGTGAGAGGTCCCAGTTCAACAAACTAACAAAGTGTGACTTGAAAGGGGCTGAAAATCTTGGTGCAGTAAACACGCACACCTAATATGTTTCCGTAATTACAGCTTAAATATTTGACTGCTGAAATAACACTCAATTAACCAGTAAACCAGTTAGCAGCAGCCCTTTCACCCATCTGTTTTATTTGTGATCTAAACTGTGACAACAATGGAAGAAAGCAGTAAACTGTGTTTGGATTGACAGCTTGATTAACCTGCCCACAAGCTGCTCACAGCGAGAAGTCTCAGCGGAGTCTGCCACCTTTGCCGCATTTCATTTCTCTATAACCTGAAGACACAGAGGCAGGGTAGACTGGCTTTAGATCACAGCCTGGTTTCTTTTTCCTCCAAAGGCCAAATAATGTGCTCACCAGCAGCCTCTCTGTTTTTACACACACCACACAATGAAAGTTGTAGATCTCACTGTGAATGAGTGAGTGTAAATCAAAGGTTAGGAGATGTAATGGCAAAAATGCATGCACAATGACTAAGAATGCGTCACAAAACAGGTAAATGACTTTGAAATACAAGGTTTACAACATAAAATAAGTCAGTAAACAAATCATCAATCCTTTTCTGCACACCCTGCAATGGCACTGTGGACCCTATAGTGTTAAAGGTTGTGGCGGTAGTGGAAGTGGTTTGTGAGTGAAAGAGGATCTGTCTCCCATCAAGTCAAGATGTTGATAGGGGATGAATGCACTTTGGCTAACGTCTATCCTTTACACACACTGAGGGTATCACTAAAGGACGAGTGTATCTGTTTCCCTCTTCAGGATGTTTTGAAAGTGAAAGTGGAGCCTTTAAAGTCTTTTCCCTTGTGTGTATACGGGTGCACATAGACATAGACACACACAAACAGACCAGCATCTTAACTCCCATCTGTCGCCTCTTTGAGCGGAGATGTTAATGTGGTGCAAGCGCAGCTGCATGTTGAGAGCTGTAGGAGAAGACAAAACAGAAAACACAGAAAGGTGAGCTTTGAACCATAACTGACATTTTTTAAAGAGCTTGTAGTACTTTTTTTTATAATTGACATAAAAGACAAAAGAAAAAAAGAAGAAAAGAGTCCTTTTTGTATTGTTTTGTGCTGTCAACTGCTGAGTGAATGCGGGAAGAAACAGGAGATTATATGTTTCTCAAGCAACCCTTTCAAAGCTTGCTATTTTTTTTACCTTCCACGCAAGCATTGGCTTTTGTTTACATCGATACAATTTTTTTTTAAAGCTTGAAGATAAAAGCAATCACGTCACACAAATTACAAAGAAAGTATGTGCATGTAGGGAAACAGTCCACGTGGAGAGCAAAAAAGATGGAGCGCATTGACTAAAATGTAATCTTAGACCCAACCGGCTATCATGTGATGACAGTTTAGCTCTTTAGTAGCAATGCATCTGCACTTGTATATAGTTATGTGTTTATAGAGATTAGCTGAGATGTGTCTTGTCATTCTTGCATATCATGTTGCTCATCAGACTACAGAGGAGTTGATTGGTCTGGATATCCACTCTCTGCACCCGAACTCCCGAAACACTGGCAGTTGACCCCCAGAGGCTTAATTGTCATCAGACGATACCTGATGAGTTTAGAGACTGGAATTCAACTAACAGCTTGTTGCTTAGTACATTCAATTTGTGTTTAAAGTGTTCAGTGTTCCCACTGCCAGTGCAGCTTTGCAGCGTCTTAACTGTCAACTCATTGTCAGCCATTTGGAGTAACACTATAAAAATAGCATTTTTTTGTTCCGGCTATAGCGGCATCCAATATTAAACTACAGCATGTATTGAACACTGAAAATGTCCTCATATTTGCTGTAAGATTCAGCCACTGTAATCCTTTCTTAACAGCCAGACACTTATAGGACAGTTGTATCATACAGTCCAAACCATTGTCACTGGCCTATGAGCCAAGGTCAAATGTCACAAAAAAATAACACCAAAAAAAAAGCTGTTTATGCAAAGTGTCTTAGAGCAATAGTCTGTGTGGTCCTGGTGTAAAGTAAACCTCTGACTCTGCCCTTTGAGCTGAGAGGATGCTGGGATTTAAATGAGATCAAGTTGAAGTGACAGCAAAAGGTCAAAGTTACGTTGTTACAGAGAAGGCATTTACAAATGTGGACGTCTGTGCATGAAGACCCACGGCAACTTAGAATTGAAAACAAAATTGTGTAAGGACCTAAAAGAAACAAATAATTGTTCAAACAATAATTGTTTGAACCGTAGCCAAACTACACTGCAGGAATGGTCTGAAAAGTGTTCACTGCTGTTCTCTGTCAATATCAAACTTTCTCATATGGCAATGACAGTAGCTGCTATTCTTGGTGCCTACATAAATGTATTTACAATAGTTTTATAGAAAAAACAAACTATTTTTTCTGATAACTGGAGAGAAATAAGATGGCTGTAGCACAGGGGTAGTTTATTCCTCACTGAAGATCAAATTATATGCTGACGATGAGATTATTTATATAAACAAAACTTTCACCTCCACTTGGCTAAAGGAAAACCATGTCTGTTTATCAAATGTAATTAATTAAAATTATTATCTAGACCAGCACAATGTAGATGCTTTGTTGGCATACTTTTCTGATATATATATTTTTAATCATGTATCATGTGCAGCACTTTCTTTTTTGGCTTAAATATCTGAAAATCTCATTGTATAAGGAGGGCACATCATCAGGTTTACTATATTACACCATTAGTATGATGGTAGTTTACACACCAAAGAGCGCCATCATAGCCTGATAAAAGAAGCTGTGGATTCAGCTGTGTCACTGTGAGGCAAACCACAGAGACAAACTCAAACACATCTCGGTCAGGGGGGCACAGATACTCAACCGCCCCTAAACAACACTGGAGGTGTGAGTCCTTCAGTAGTTTATCCACACAAGGCCCATCAAGGGCAGCAGCTCTTTATATGGGCAAACCCTAATTACAGTTTGGACCGTCATGAAAAAGCTTCCGCTTTGACATCAAATACAAAGTCACTGAAGTACAAAGGCTTTCATTTTTTCCTTTGTTTCAGATGCCAGCACAGTGGAAGGAGCGGAGGGCCGAGGAGGAAACAGAGGAAAGATAACGGGATTTAGACAGAGCCGACAGAAAGAGAGAGAATTTGACATAGACAATAGTGGAGACAAAAATGGCTCAGCGAGACAAGGAGACAGACAAGAATGAACAAAAAATGGAAACACAATAAGAATGATGGATGTAGAGAGAAACAACTACACACACACACACCCACACACCCACACACAAACACAAATCAGACCAGTGGAAATGCCATTAAGTTTGGATTTAGACGAGATGCAGAAGAGATGAAGCAGATCCGAACACACGCAGATAATTCACAAATTTTATGACACGTTATCAGTCATACAATGTGTCTGTATGTGTGGGTGTATGTGTGTAATTTTGAGGGACTTTTCCTAATTGTTTTCCTTTCTCTGTCAGTTACCGTTAACAATGGTCTATTCTGTGTTGCAGTGGACAGGAGACTGACACACCCACAGTCATGTCTGAGCACCGTCCAGAGTGTGTATGAAAGTGTGTGTGTGTGTGTGTGTGTGTGTGTGTGTGTGTGTGTGTGTGTGTGTGTGTGTCTGTGTGTGTGTGTTGGATATTTTTGGGCCAGTTATTCTGATGAGAGTGATGGTACGTGATGATGATAACAGGTTCCAGTCAAGTGTGTGACAAAGAAATTTGCCGTGTGTTCCTGTTTGTCAGTCGACTGGACAGACGGTTTATACTGCAGATCCTGTGGAGGTGAGGTTGTGTGTGTATGTGTGTGTGTGTGTGTGAGTGTGTGAGTGTGTTTAGAGAAATGCATGTGTGTTTATGGGTGTGTTTCTGAATGTGTGTGTGCTCCTCCCACATAATATCCGCTTCTACCTTTGTACTCTTACTGCGAATTTGTTTCTGTTTTGTCTCCAAAAATGGACTTGGTGGTTGAGAGGAAAATGACAAACGTCTGTCTCATTGTTTTTGTTGCTTTCACTGACGTTTTCCTTCCTAACTTGTCAAAAAATATGAAACAAATGTAAATGGCAGCATTTATGTACAGCTTTATTCAAAGCATTGAAATATTTGCGCATTGACACACATCAGAATCGGGAGAAATTTGGGGTTCAGTGCTTTGTACAAGGACCTCAACTAGAGGTGGGAATCAAACCACCAACCTTGTGATCAGTGGACAACCCACTCCTGAGGCACAGCCGCCTATATGTAAAGCAAAATGATCTTATAAACACATTTTAACGTGAGACACTGTGAAGCAAAATTAGACTCACAGTTACTGAAAAATACAATTTACATTTACATTAAAAACATGAAAATAAGATACTCTGGGTACTCCGCCTTCCTCCCACAGTCCAAAAGCAATGCGAGTTAATCAATTAATTGGTGACTCTAAATTGTCCATAGATGTGAATGTGAGCGTGAATGGTTGTTTGTCTCTAAGTGACAGCCCTGTGATGAACCAGGTGACTTGTGCAGGATGTACCCCGTCTCTCACTCAGTGTCAGCTGGGATTGGGTCCAGCCCCCTGTGACACTGGTAGGATGCGGAAAATGAATGGAATATATTTTAGAAAGTAATAATTTATAATGTATATCAAAGTACAATACTTTGATACAAAACTTGAGTTTCAATCGCCAACATTGTCATATTTTGCACCACCAAGTTTGATTTGGCAGAAGATCTGCCTGATTGCTTTACGGAGCAAAACAGGAGCGCTGTTTTCCAGCACAAAAGAGTCAAATATATCAGTTTTTTGCTCTGATATATGTTGAATGAAGTGAAAAAGATTCAGATGCAGATTCAGAGTCAGCTAATTCATTCAGTCAGTACATCCAAAACAAAACGTTTTCAACAAAATTGTAGAAATTAGTTTATTTTGAGGCTTCTGGTATTTATATCTTCTTCAGGAAAGCCCAGTAGAGACCCATTTGACAAAACAAAGGCTCAGAAGGACAACGATTAAAGTCAGGAAACAACATTTACATTTACCAGAGGATAGCAATCAAATGCGTTAATGGTAGCCCACTTCTCGGTTTCTCTGTAAACTGCTTCTCTTTTGTTACAGGTCTGCCAGAAGCTGGTAAAATCCTTAGCAAGTAACCTATAGTGACAAGGTCAAAGGTCACAGCCACAGTGCCCTCACAGTGTGTAGCTGTGATCCACATGGATGGAAGAGAGGAGCAAAAATAGGGGAGTACTTCTCCTGGATTTTAGACTTCAGTCAATTTCAATCTTTTTTTTTTGTTTTGTTTCTCGCCACAAGTTGATCTTTGATCTTTATCTAAAAATCCCCACCAAACTCCATCAGTCATGCACAAATACAGACACAAAATAAACAATTTGCCTGGCTTACTGTAATCCAGGAAAACAGATTTGTTACAGTAAATCTCCTGGCACAGCCTCTTTTTATTGTTGTCTTGCACATCAAAAGTCTCTCTGGTGCTTTTTTAACCCTCCCTCTCTTCTCGACCTCTCACTCTTTTCCACCCACCCATCTCAATCCCTTACCAACTTGTCTCTTTCATATCTAAGAGAGACAGATTTAAGATCCTTGCTGAGACAAAAACACACCCCCTGACAACGACACACACACACACACACACACACACACACACACACACACACGCAGTATCCTCACACCAACATCTCAGGCCAAGTTCTTGACAACAGACT
The DNA here is from genome assembly GCA_033000465.1 of Sciaenops ocellatus. NCBI lineage: Eukaryota > Metazoa > Chordata > Actinopteri > Sciaenidae > Sciaenops > Sciaenops ocellatus. The sequence goes on from CP136867.1 coordinate 19,830,942, forward strand.
CCCAGCAGTCTCTGCCTCCTCCACAGCTTCATAATTGACCTTCTGTGTGTGTCTGGCCATCTGTGTGACTCCGGTCGCCCTGTTTGAACATTTTCACTGCGAGTACTGCTCACTGGTCCATCTCCACTTATTTATCTTTGCCCTCTCTTTCTCCTTTTCTGTCCGTGTATCCGTTTAAACCCTGCAGGCCTAAATGGAGATGACAGTATCGACCAATTTCTCCATAAAACTCCCCTCTCGCCTCCTCTCTCCTCTAATGGGAAAAAAATCACTGCAGTGTTATGCAGTTTTACCCAGTCATGCTTGTGTTCAGACTGCAATATTGTGCCAATCATATCTTCTTCGTGAGGGCTTGTGTTCAAAAATTGGAAGAAGATCAAAGTATAAGAAGAGTTATAGCTTCAGTTATATAATAAAACATAACAGACAGCCATAAATCGCAGAGGAGTCAGTGTCTTGTGCTGTAATGTTCTGATATGTTTCTGCTACCAAACTCCTGGAAACAGCAAAGCAGTAAAGCAGTACGGAGAGCGGTAAAGGGTAATTTTGTTTTCTTTTCTTAGAATCTAATCTGCAGGAAGCTGCTAATGTTAATGATGATAATGGTCCTGATGCTGACGACTTTGATGATGATGACTATGTTGATGAAGATGTACTGTGCCTCTGCAGCATACAGTAATCTGACAACTGCACAGAGTAGATCAACAGCGCCTCTCTGTGGAGAGCACAGAACAAAAAGCAACAAAGTGCATTATAAATTGTTTAATTTTCATGTTTAGAAGCAGTTTCAGAACTGTGGTGGGTTCTTCATAGCACTGATTACTTCCCCTTATTAAAGGAAGAATAGATTAACCCTTACATACCGTTTTGACATTTGACAGCAGTAAACAATACCCTACATGTCATCCTTTTAACCTGACATTTTATGACTTTCCCTAAAGTGACCCAAAATACGCAAAAATGAAAATATTTCAAAATGTTATACTTCTGCACAGGTGCTACAAATTTTTGTACATTGAGTCTTTTCCGGTTCAAATTTGACAAATTGTGTCACAAAGATTACGAAAGGTACCTGAGCTGCCCTTTCAGTGACAGAGGTACAGAGTTTATGGCAGTAAGACTTGATCAGATCTTCCACGATGAGGAAGCTGATAATGATTTGGAGGAGGATGTAAGGACAGTGTCTAATGGTTGCGATGGTTATACGTGGTTATATTATAACAGTTTCAGAATGTTCTTGCCATTTTCACTATCAATAAGATATATTTAAATCATTATGACTGTTATGTTTTCATGTCTTAGGTAAAACAGGACATGATATAGTGCGATAGGTGTTTGTTTTTTTCTCCAAAAACGAGTGGTGTAGAATCTATACACTATACAATACATCACATCACACAGTACACTCTCATGTTATCTAAAGCATAAATTAAGGATTAATAATAAATGTATTAATGTCAGATAGGTTATTTATATATTCTAAATAGATCTGTAGTTCAAAATTTGGTATAGACACTTTTTATGAGGATTTTCTTGGACTGGGTCAAAATTGATCCGGACCATACTGTGAAGGCATTGAATGAACGGGTTAAATAATCTATTCAAAATCAGTTTCAATTACCTGGTGGTTCTGGTCAATTACCCTCTAGTGGTATGCGACTTTATTTTTCCAAATGTGCCATCAGTGGCAATTTTAAACCCATTAAATGGTTTTCTGTGTACCTTGACACTGATGAAGGCAGCAGTTCTCAAACCTTTTCTGGCATACCCCACTTCAGAAGGTTCATGCACCCCACAATCCTTATTGGTGAACTACTGATGTGAGGTGTTTTTTAGTCAACTAGTAGCATCTTTTTTTTTCTTGAAACATCTCAATATATTTAATGATATATGCTAGAATAGATGATGATGATAGTGACACTGCAGCATTCTGTCACACACTGCCCAAACAGTTAAATAGTGCCCTCTTGTGTCATACTGTATGTATTATAATAGATCTCTTTCTCCTGCTACATGTTTCTCTCTTTGTACACCAAATGATTAATGTTTTATCCGGTGTCTGGTTAAATGTGGTTGTGTCTGTGTGTGTGTGAGTGCGTGCCTGTCAGATCTACATGATCATAAATGTGGATGAGGAGGGCGTATGTCTGCAGGCTGGAATACAATAAGATAAAGATGGATTGAACTCATCCCTGAAAACCAGGAGCAGATGGACAGATCCATCTCTCACCAGCCAGTGTGTGTGTGTGGTGATACTGTACATTTCCAAATGTAGAGACCAAGAGAAAACAGATATAAACAAAACCATTCTCATACCTTCTTATTTATCTTCATTTGGCTCTGTGTCACCATTAACAATTATTCATCGCTGTCTTCCATCAGCAAAAACACACAACACTGCTGCTCTCCAGTAACCTCTAAAATCTCACCAATCTACAGTCCTGTAAACTGTAAATCAGAAAAGGTTACTGCAGCAATTAACAAAAACAATTACACTGTGCAGCTGGCTGACTCTGCAGTACCTCATCAAGTCCAATGAGTGGCAGCATTTCACAGCACTACAGCTGATCTGTGCAGAGGAGGGAGATTTATTTGCTTGTCAAATTACTGAGACTCTGACCTATCAGATAAAAGATGAAGATAAAGTTTCGACACTGGCAGCTGTGCTCTCAGTTTTCTTTTATATAATTCAACATGAAAATATCTGTATATATCTGTAAATATCTGTAACATTCTAGTGGATAAGCAGATTTCAGGGTGTATATAGAAATGATAAGATTGGAATGAGGCTATAAGGAGCAACAGAAACTGCCTTCAGACCTTAATATGTATCATGTGCTTGTCAGATTGTCTAACACATCCTACCTAAACCCCTTTAAAAGTGCTGTGATTGGCCAGGTGTGCACAGACTTAACAGTAAGGCAGGATGTAAACCTTCTCGTGCCCTTTCTGTGTTTTTCACCTAACTGCTTCCATGTTTTATATGAATAACCAAATGCAACAACATGAATATCTTCATGCACTTCATAAAGTCAGCTGCATCTCTCTCTTTCTCTATGACGGCAGACTTTCTGTGTGGCAATTCGAAACAGGTATGAACAGTTTTCCCTTTAGATCCATTCACACAAGATGTTGAATAACCCATTTCTTTTGCAGCGTACTCAAGCTATTTAGTACTGCACTTTAATAAGACGAGGGACCTATGAAAGGAAGATGGTTGAGATATGTTGACTTTTAGTCCCTTGTATGGGTTAAGCTTCAAAAAACGGATCTTACAATAGCATCTTTTGTTAGAGCCTCTCTGCCCGCATGCTTCAAACTCCACAGTGTTGTGGATGTTGAAATTTTCCAACCTCAGGCTTTAGAAAGCTCCTCCAGAACAGCAGAAGACATTAATCAACTGTATTCACAGGTTGAGCAGTACTCCTCATGTTGAGTGGAGTGAACCTGGCGTGTAATATTGGTGTTCTTTAAGTGCTTTATAGTGTTTGCAGGCTGTGAGCATGCTGGCAAATAAAATGTCAAAATCAAGAATGCTAACAAGACTTGATGCACTAATAGAAAATCAAATGTGCTTAGTGCCGTCATAATGGAACAAGTTGCCTCCATGGCACATACATTACTTTCTTCTAACAATCCCACAGTGCAATGCTCCTAAATCCAAAATTTTGCAACTCAACATCTGAAATCTAATTTCTCTGCTTCCTAGAGTGTCTGTTGAGCGGGGAGTAGTGATGGAATAAATGAGGGAGTGATTCTGGACACAGCTTGACATTTTAATGCCAACTGCAAATTTTAAACCTTTACAAAAAGCAAATAAATGATAATTCACTCCTCTTGTGATTTATTTTCAGAGCTGTTGCTGGAGCCATCATCCCACCAGCTTAGACATGGTCATCAACACTGCATTCAAATTAAAGTGATTCTAATTAAAGCATGTTTTAAGTATAATTTTGCCTTTTTTCCCAGCGTGAATGAAATACAAGAAACATGGTTAAAATAAGCAGTTATACTGAATTCATGAGGAAGAAAATTCAACACTTATCAAAGTGTGCTATTGTAAAGGTACATGTTCAACAAATGTTTAGCCCATCTCCTATGAAAAGGTCCAAAAACCTATTTTAAAAAGCTACATGACTCAAACTAATGGCACGATTTACCTTATCAGCAAACAAATGGATCCACTCCTAGCTGCAAAGCTCTTCCAAAAGCAATTTGGGTCGTAGAGTAATGTGATTTTGAAAAAAGCAATCTCCCAAAACAACTCCAGTGGAAAAACAGCCAGAGCAGGAGCAGTAACTTATCAGGATGTGATTTAACTACCCAATGTGCTATTCTGAGTGGATAACTACTGTAAGTGGCAAACTGTTATTCTAGTCCGTGAAGATTTATTTTACTAGAGTTGCGAAATGGGGAGAAATAACCAGGGAGTCAGAAGAAGAGAAGGTGAAAGGAAGGTCAGGGAGATAAAGGAGACAAAACAGAGGCAGACAGAAGGCACACAGGAACCAGTGTGGGGAAATTAACACCATCCACCAACCACATGTTGGTAAATTTAGGCTGAATCTGTTACATCTGTCTATTCCACCTGCCACTCGGAAAGAAAGATTACCAACCACAGATTCAAGGCACCATTTCAATCTTTTTTGACATGAAACCCAGTATCTGCACTGATGCATCTCAAACAGCAACTGTGTGGAGATGGTTTCTAGCTGATTCTACTCTCTTACTCATAAACAGTAACAAAATGAAATTCCCCCTTCAGACTCATTGAGTTTTACTCTACAGAATGCCAGCTACTGCAATAAGTAGGCATTTAGAGTAGATCTAATTCACTAAACTTCTTTATCAGACCAAGTGTTGACTTTCCACCTTAGCATGAGCGTTTCCTTGTTTCTACATCTATGGCAGATGTGTTTATTAGGTATCACACAAATGAGGTACAATCCAGATCAAGTGCCACAAATGCTCTGTTTCAACAAGTGCCACGAGGTCACATGTACATGCAGAAAGGCAAACATAGGCCTATAAGTGATTTTTGAGGACAGAACTCCTTCTTCCACCAACAGACAAGACAGGAGAAAAATATCTGCTTCCTTGCAGTGCAAACAGGATGACTCTTTTATAATCTGTTTGACCTGCTACCTGCTTGTTATGTGTAGCTTTCCTGCCTCAGCCCTTTTAGATTAGTTTGACTCCTGCACCCCAAACATTTGAGCAACTGCCTGTTAAGCTCACCTGCTGAGTCCTCTTGTCGTCTGCATTTGTTTCGAGTCTATTGTCACTTGCTCCTGACTGTGACTGTACACAGTAGAAATATGAACTCCACAGAAGACGTGACAGCTCTCACCACACACTGGTTTGAGTCCTCTGAACCCTGGTTTGTTCCTGTGCTGTCAGAAATGTTATCTATTGCTCATATCTCACAGGATTACTTTGTAATACTGCAGTTGTCTCCCAGTATCTGCTGATTTTCACTGTTTTCCCTTCAGCTATCCCTCTAGTACAGTAGTTTCCCATTCTACTAGCTACCGCTGTCCAGCATCTCTTTTGTTTTTTGTTTTATTTCTTGGTGGCACTTCCCCTGTCTAGCATCCCATCTGCCTCACTGCTATCCCACCTCTTGCCTATGTCTTCACAAGAGTTTCCTGTGAACCAGTCCGACACCCTGAGTACCAGTGGGTATCATAATGTGCTAGATCTAAATGTGCCACATTACCAGAACTGATAATAGCCATCTACTTTAGAGGGTCCACCGAGACTTTGAATGAACTTAAGACCGACAGACTCAGATTGGCTGGCATGCTTATATTACAGTATACAAAAACTAATTTAAAATACAAATAGAAATTTCGATCTTTTTTTTCCCCAACTGCCTCCTACTTGAGCATACCCCACGTTTCATTGACGGTTCATGGTACATGGCTAGTTCGCAGGCTAACACGACTTTGGGCCTAATGACATTCATTATAAGCTTAATTAGATGTACAACAGGCCACCGTGGCAGCAAAGATGAATGTTGATAATTAAATTCTGGGCAAAGGTTGAATGGAGAACATGCTACGTAGATAGAGTCTGCCCTTTCTCTTCAAGCAGGTTATGAGGCATAGAGTGACTGAGGATGACAGACAGACCGATACAGAGCGCGAAAGTAACAAAATGTCAGACAGACGGGGTCAGCGCTACAGACAGAAATATGCAGGCTTACAGGAATAAAACGTTCTCCAACAGATGATGCAGGCACCGTCAGTAATAAGAATAATCACTCCTTGAGTTTTTACCCAAACCTGACTGGTACAGTACTCTTGCAGTTGTGTGTTTTCAAAGTTTAAAACTTGATTTAAGCTTTTCAGACAGATCCATCAGTGGCAGAACTCTGGTCACTGCACACTCAGACCAGACCAGTTTGATGAACAGCCTATTTATGCAATTTACCAATAAATATATCTCGGTTAGCAAGTTAGCTCAGCTGATATTCCAGGTATATTTTCCATGCTCCAAGTATATAAATTTACAGATGACTAGCTTCCTAACATGATGAATTAAATAAAGAATATTGCCATCTTGGCTATTTTCAGGTACTCATTTAAATACTGGTATGATTATATGATGTCCAGAAGTCATATGAAAAGTTGAACAGCACTCCGGTGTCTGTACATTAAATAGAAAGTTACCACTAGCTGATAAACAAGCAGATTAATTCTGGCTCCCCAGAAAACCCCTTAACAACTCCGATCAGCCACACTGTCTATCAGTAAACAGTGTCCTTGAACAGGGCGTGAAGCCTCGCGTGTTTACTCAGCGTTAAGTTGCTCTGGATGAAAGCATCAGCCAAACGTAAGTGGAAAATGTGACAGCAGGTTCAGGTCATGGTGGCAGCGATGGGCTTTTCTTTTTAATACAACAAAAACAAAGCAGGGATGGAAAGCAATCTCAAAGCCTCGTGTGGCGAGAGCATAACATATGCAGTAAAAAGTGATTGTGGTCATGAGGTATGGCTGCTTTCTGAGTGAGTACCACATGGTGTTTATTTCAGTCCAGCTCTGCCAAGGTCACACCAATGTCACTATGCTTGTCAACCACTGGAAATCTCTCTTTAGAAATGAAAAGGGCAATAAATGTAATTGGAAAGAGAGTAATATGTAAATCAAGTTATTACAAAGACAAACTGGTTGATCAAGGACATGTCCTCTTTATCCATTTAATTCCCTGTGTACTTTAATTTTAACTCAGATGAATCAAAGTGTGTGTTCACCTGTGTGTCTTTACTAGACACTGCGTGTGCATTGTCGGTAACTTACCTCGAGGTTTGCTTCTGTTTCTAATGCTTTCAGCCTACAAACATTAATACTCCTTTACGCTTCTTGCATACCAACATAACATCTGAGTGAGAGTGATTTATAGTGGCATTCACCCATGTTGATGCCATGAGCGGCAATGCTGAGCCTCACAGGAGTAGATTGTCACCAGAAAAAAAACATTAACACCTGAAAAACCACCATTTACACTAACATGTGTCCAGGGATCTGAGCTGCACTGCAGAACAGAGCATTAACTTTGTTTCAGCTGCTCCAAATTAACTGTTGTTTTGGACTCTGGTCTGAAATAAGTTGAATTTCTCTCCAAAGTGACAATAAAATGTTTTTTCTCAGTATAAAAAGAGGCATTTTTAAAAAGATGTTGATGTGCAGTTAAATCCAATCCATCACAGAATCAACATGCTCCTTTCATGTTCCTTCTGGATTTGTCATTTTTCCAATAATGCTTACTCCTTAAAGAAGAACAAAACACACACTGGAATAACCTGTGTTTACACCCAAGTCTGAGTCAGTCGCCTCTAGTGCGATAAGCAACTTTTAAAGATGCTCAACTTCCACATTGCCAGGGAGAGGTTGTTAAAAAAGTAATATGAGTGGAATAACTTTGCATTAGAGATGAGGAAAAACTGTCCTGCCAGCAAAGGCGATACAGTATTTGAATTTCCTGAAGCGAGTGGTGAATGAAATAGACACATGGATAAAATGTGAATGCAGGGTGTGAGAGGGTGCCCTAGCACTAAATTAACACTAAATATCTATAGTCGATTGACAGACTTAATCAATACTCAAAATTCTGATTTTCATCCCCATTCACAAGCGCACAGAATGATCTGGCAAGAAGTTCATGTTTAAACATGGTTTTATTGCCCCGAGCGAAGGCTCACGGCAGGCTAGCACTGCATATACTAGGCCCTGCTTCTTCAGCGTACAATAAGTGATAACAACTTCCAACAAGGAAAAAAAAAACATTGCAGCATGCAAAATGTAAAAATGTTATTAAATTAGTTTATTGCTAAGTGAAATGTGTGACACAGCATTGACATTTTTAACACAAATGAGACTGTGAATGAATGAATGGAAAAAAAAAAAACATATACAGGCAACATTAGCAACAATATTCACCTGGTCAGGTTCACTGTTTTGATTTGAGAATACAAAATATCTTCTCCAGTTCTCTTGATTTCAAATCTCTCAGGCCTCAGTGTTGTAAACAGAAAAGTCAGAGACCAAGGTCACGTGCAGTTCCCATGGAAACTGATTGACAGGTCTCTTGACTTTTCCCTGCTGACCTCTGCCCTCCTTGATCATCAGCTGGATGTCCTCGTCGTCAAGGATACGGATGAGGTCGCCCTCGGGATCGCGGTAGTTCAGGGCGATGTCGTCGATCTTGAAGACGTTTCTGAGGAGAGACAAGAACAGGGAGGGAATGACTTCAGATGCTGGGTTTCTTCAGATGTTTTCAACCCCATGTTTTACTTTTTTCTTCAATGTATCACAGCAATCCGACTGAAACTGAAACAACTGAAGATCGAAGAATTTCCAGACTCAAACACGTCCAGAAACTTATGCTAGATACAGAAAAGCAAGAGAGATTACAGCCCAACCAATACATTAGTTGGCCGACATTATCGACTGAAACTGGCCTAGATATATCAATATTGGAGTATATGTTAACCCATAAGTGACAAAAAAAAAACCAACACATTTTTCCAGTGTAAAATGCAGACAAACGTGCTGTCACTGCAAAAATTTGTCCAGCTTTCTGAGTACCTTTGCATAGTAATATCTGTGCAAAATCCACAATAAAAAAGGTCTATTTATTCCAACTCAAAATGCAGCTGTATCAGTTTAAAAAATCTCATATCAGCCGGTCTCTCAGAGACCAGTTGCAATGAAGATCTTAACGTGTTTGAATATCTTTAAAACACATACAGAGCAATAAAGACAGAGCAGCAACAACCTCTCTTTATTTTTTAAAAGCATTAAAGATACAAATTATGCTTGTTTGAGGTGGACCAAAATCACTGCACGTAACAACTTTTAACATATAATGTGATCCAGATTCATACAGAGAGGTGGACAACATCGAGTGACCGTAATCTGTAAATTTACCAATATTTCTTTGTTTCAGTCTTTTATTATGTTTTTATATTTCATTATTAGGATAATTGTATTATTATTGTGTGGGGGTTCTTCTTCACACTGTTCTGTGTGAAATAGAAATAAAACTGTGCTTTTATATGTTTCTTTACTATTAAGTGGTGGTTTGCTTTAATGTTAAAAGCAATAAAGATATTTAATGAAACATTAGAAGAAAGCCCTGCACCATACTTCCAGTGAAATTACTTGCCCCACAAGGCTTTTGTTAATATATTACAGTTTAATTAAAATTTTTGCTGTGAAAATTATCACCAAGAAAACATGTGCTGGACCAAAGGAAATTAGTAATAAGTGCAGATAGGAAGTCTGACAACTGCACCACCTTCTCTATATTCACTTTTCTTTTTGCAGGAACACACAGTTGTGTTTTTTTTTTCAGGTTAAGAAGAGAGAAAAAACAGTAGTAGTCATAGTTTATGAGCTTTTCTATCGGAGTCCCGGAGGCAGAGCATGATGAAGTATTACATCCGACGAAGGACATGCAAAGAGGCATTCAAAGTCGCTTCCTGCCAGCAGCAATGAAAGGATGTTTTAGAGGCCGTGCATTAGCAGTCCCGTGGAATTAGCATATGGTATCCCTTCCTTTTAGCAGCAGTGTGATCACAATGTATACAATTACACATTGTACAAACTCAGAAAGAGTGATATAAGTGTTAATAGTGTTGTTCAGTAGTATCACCACTAGCAGCGTGAAGCTTCTCTCTGCTTGAACACTGATAATGTGAGTGTGATGAAATGACAAAATATAATGTGTTACAACACATTAATGATAATCTTGCAAACTTAAAATCACACAAGAAACAAAATTAGTAATAATCACAAGTAAATGTGATGAAACAGCTTATTAAACTCACCAGTTTTATTCAATTTTAGACTCATTTATACTTGAGGCAACTTATTGTTTTTGCATTTAGCATAGGCAGTTTAGCAACATTTTCAGTTGCTACACTCTTGTGTGTACTACCTGTTTTGCATGATGCAATCCTCTCTCTTCGCTTTTCCTAGGTACTATCTCCTCATGCCAACATCACCATCACTAAATCTCTCCTCCCCTGTTCTCTTCATTCTCCCCCTCCCCTTTATCAGTGCTAAGCCATATTAAGACTCAAGACCAGGGTCTCATCCATCCTACTCCAGGGCACAATAGGCCTGAACAGAGAAAAACAATAATGAGCAGATAAGCGGAAGAAATGAACTGATTATGAATGGGGAGGGCTAATCACCACAGCGCTCACCTGTCTAAATTACCAGATAATGAGAAATAGAGGGAGAGAGAGAATGAAAGAGAAAAAGAGCAGATATGATAGTGTAATGAGCACACGCGCCCCGTGACGGTGGTGCAGTGGGAGAGGAAAAAAATACTGAGGGATACGAGTGAAATGCTGAAAGTGTGATCACAAACGTCAGCAATCACCTCGGCTCATCAGTACATCTCCAGGAGAAACTCTAGATATGGAAATCTGCCCTGCTGAGCAAAAAAACTAAGAAAACTAAATGTTTTATTTGTGATTGAATCACCGTATTTTGATGTTAAAATGTTTTATTGAAGCCATTCTAATAAATCAAACACATCAGAAATGTTTTTCAAAGGCGATGTCTAAGATTATAAGTAAGCAATTAGCACTTTTTCATTGAAATATTTCTGTGACAGAGAAAAAGAAGTAGGAAACTGGTAAAATGATTATAAGCTGTTAAGGTGATTATGATGTGAAGATTTTAAGGTTTTCATGCAAAAATGCAAAAATAGTGTAATTGTCACATGCTTCACTGCCTTCACTTCAAGCCTTCATCAAATATGTCAGTTTTACGTTCTAGTATCACATTTTTTGAAAGGTGTTGCAATTCACTCACAGGTGTGAGGCTGCATACAACCATTTCCTCCTCCACAGTGAAATAACATTCAGCTCTCAACACCCACAAAATCCCTCGCATTTCTCTCGACCGCTGTTTCCCACATGGAGGTAAATAAAATAAGAACATCACATAAAACACAAACCTTTAGTGTCCAGAGTGACAAAAAGTGACATTAAGTTTCAGAAAGGTCTAGAAAGAATTTGGTATACACCTACCTCATACGAGACAGTAGTTCCTTGTACGTCGGCTGGATAGTGAGGGCCTCTTGTACACACACATCTCTGTAAGAAGGGACACACAATCATCTCTTCACCATGTTCTGAACTGCTATTTTTCTACAGAACTGAAACTAAACAATGGCTCTAGATAGAGCCTTTTAAATTTTTCATATGCTGCCACTGTAGTTTCTCCTTCACGCTAGGAAGGACAGAGTGGGGAAGGACAGAACTGCACCACTAGGTGCCACTAGGTTCTACACACTGCTCCTTAAAAAATCTAAATAACTTCTGAGGATAAAAAATATGGAGGACTAAAAGTGCCAAAATTAAATAAATAAATACATCATTAAAATACTGATTCATTTTATGTAAAAAACATATATAATTATTTCACCATTTCCATTTCATGGTCCTGTGTTGCAGTGCTTCATGAATTGTCAAACTCGCCCATCAAAGTCAGTGGGTGGGGCTATGGCTAATCTAGTCTGTTGCTTTGGTCTGAAGTATAGTGCCTGGACAGAGACGATGGCAGGTATCTGCTGTGACTGAGCCTCCGGAGCCGGAGGAGTTCTGCTCAGAGCTTCCTCAATCAGTTTCGCTGCTTCTCTCAGCAGCTCCGTTTTGTTTAACCCTCTGGGGACTAACTCCTAAACCCCACTGCACAGGCCATTTTCCAGCAAGGGCTGGCTCAATTCGTGGCAGCGGCAGCTAGTGGTGGCAGCTGCCCCAGGGACCGGCAACTGCCACGGCAGTGCCACTACTAGCTGCCGCTGCCACGAGTTGAGCTGACCTGGCGGTGTCTGGGGCAGTTACTGACGACACTTTTTTAAAAGACTGTTTTATAAAATAAAAAATAAAAACAAATGCCCACAACAGCAGCAGCTGCTGCGGCATTTCAGTGACAGCTGCGCCAGACACCGCCAAGGCAGCAGCAGCTGCCTTAGACACCGGCAGCTGGTCTTTGGTCTTTTACGCGGTGGAATAGAACAACAAGGAAGTGTCGGATAGGCACAAACCACACATTTCCGTTTTCAGCGGAATCTCAGGAAAACAGTGCAAAAAAGCGCATCTCTCTATCATAAACCGTTTCTGAGATATTCACAGATATGTAAAACTTTAGACTTTTAGGTGAATAGCGCCACCCAGTGTATTGGAATGTGTTCACTAGCGCTGCATCAATCCATTATCTGGAATTGATGTTGAAGATTTCTACAAATTACAAACTAAACTTTTAAAAGGATCCTAAAGTCTGAGATGTGTGTGGTCTATTTCCACTCAGAATTCTCCTCTTTGCTATCTTCCAACACAATTTTGCAGCGGCACCACTGCTCCATCATGGGCTTCGTACCGCTCAAGATGATGAATGGTGAATGGTTTAATAAAATACAAATAAGAGAGCATTTTCTCCCCAAAGATGATAATGGTTTCAGCCATACCTTTATCCAACGCTGACACTGCAAAATGTGGAGAGGCAAGACTATATCAACCTGAAGTCTGGGGAGCTGCATGTGCTTGAGTCACCCTTAATTTAAACCTCTGTTCTGTCCTGTTACTTACGACATCTACACAGAACAAAGTTCAAGTGGGATCTTTATTAAGTATGGTGACCCAAAACCTAAGAATGAAATCCTTAACTTATCAAAAGAGTCAGACATACTATCTGAAGCTGACACTCTGCACTACAGTTTCTGTTTTTTCTTGTTTTGTTCAGAAATTTTATGACGATAGACATTCTGTATGTCTAAACATACCTGGTGTCGACTCCAGAGGGGGTGAGCAGGAAGCAGCGCAGGCAGCTGTAGGTGGGGCCTTCACCCTCACCTTCTGTGTCGCTCTCTGGGAGGGGTTTAATGATCTTCACAAAGGATTGTGGGAAAATACCTGTCTGATTGTTCACTGTGCCCTGAAGAGGACACAAGAGGACAGATGAGGAGCGGAAAGAAGAGAAGAGAAGAGAAGAGAAGAGAAGAAAGGGATCATGAGAAACAGCAAATGATTCCCAGAAGATGATAAAGAACTGATGTAATGATGAGACGGGTTGATGATTTACAAAAGAAAACACAAGGAAGCGGCATGGACGTGCATCAAGAGAGAAGCTTTCCAGACTAATTAGCCTGTTCATAATATCCTGCCGATGTTACAAGCACTCAACAGCTATACAGCCTTTTTACTACACCCCTGGTGTCTGAGAGTGTGTGTGTCTCCACAAGGCAACAATTTTATGTAAAAAAAAAAAAAATCCTGTGATCAGGCAACAGTAAAATGAATCATTTCAAATCTGTGCTGAGCATTTAGCTTATTTTTTAGATGGTAAGTAAGACAGTATGCATTTATTGTACCTCATGCTGCAATTCAGAGCATCACTTGTAAAGATTATTGTAACGTTTATGTTCAAAATGAAATCTTGCTCGACACGAGGAGAATACCTGAATGGCTTGTTTGGTTGAAAAACAGCAGACCAAGTGTTAAAAGAAATGGTTGAACTACAGTGGATCAGCCTTTGTAGGTGAAAATGAGGAAGCCAAAAGAGGGCAGGAGAAGTTCCTATTATATTTCTTTTCACAAAAAATTTCCAGTTCACAATTGTCAAATGTGTTTCATTTTCTCTTCCCCTCTTTGTCCACTGCCGAGACTCAATAGTGGCAAAAAAGACATTTTTCCTCAAGCTGTACATTTATTTTTTTTTATTGCCCTTCCATAAAGTTGAGTGGCTCACTATATACAGTCAACAGAGTGTTATAAGAGAACAGTCAAAAGTATTTAGTCCCTCATACGGATTATGCTGCAAAAAAGCATGGCTCCTACACTTCCCATAATCAGGGGTGGGACATAATGAAAAAGTCGTTTTTAAAAAGGTACTACTCATATTTATTTCTTAAACTGTACTTCTCCTCTTTATTCAAGTATATTTTTGAGCCAGTTTTCTATTCTTAATTCACTACACTAACCCTGGCTCAAATCACATCACCTTTGTTTTTTTACCACGATGCAATGAGCAAAACCCAGAACAGGACAAAGCTCACAGCGACAGTCCCAATTCATACCAATTCATACCAAAATCTAAAAAATACAAAAGCTTGCTGCGCCTCCTGAAAAACAGAGAAGTCTGCCTTTAAAAACTCATCTACTAACCTCTGCAAGCACATTGAAGTAAGTTCCTCATACTGTAAGTGAAAATGTAGGTAACTAGCTAACATTAGCTATGTTATTATTACGTATGTTTTTGTGACATTTATGTATCTCGTAGTAGTGGTCTGATGGGCTTTAGTAATGCCAATTTCAATGTTAATGTTACTTTCATAGTTGCAGTAGTAATTACATCCATCCATCCATTATCCGTAATCGCTCATCCTCATCATCCTCATCAGTCTCAGCTGACTTAGGGCGAGAGGCAGGGTACACCTTGGACATGGCACATAAAGAGACAAACAAACCATGCCCACTCACATTCACACCTACGGGCAATTTAGAGTCACCAATCAACCTGTTAAGTGCATGTCTTTGGACTGTGGGAGGAAGCCGGAGTACCCAGAGAAAACCCACACAGACACGGGGAGGACATGCAAACTCCACACAGATAGGCCGCAGCCAAGGTTTGAACCAGGAGACTTGCAACCTCTTGTGAGTAAAAAGGTGTAAACTTAATTATAAACTTTATTATTAACAGTTAGAGTGCTTCATCCATCCATTATCTGTAACTGCTTATCCTCATCAGGGTCACGGTGGGGCTGGAGCCTATCCAAGCTGACTTTGGGTGAGAGGCGGGGTACACCCTGGACAAGTCGCTAGCTCATCACAGAGCAAGAGTGTTTCAGTTTAAGCTTAATACACAACTTTTTTTTTTCATTTATAGTGAAAAGTCAGTCATATGACTGACTGAGAAACTAACCATCTATGTGATTCCAGTGAGAAGCTGCAGCAGAGGGGTTAGTTTCTCATTTCTACAGATCAGTCAGGTAGTCCTACACACAATTCATCATTTTAATAAGGTCTGAGTGTTAAATCATACCTTTAAGTCTTAGTTTTTGGCCACCCGTCACAGGAGCTGCTCACCACATTTCTCTTTTTCTTTGGGAACCCTGAAACTGTTCAGGTGTCTCTCCACTGGTGCGTTTGAAACATTTACCTTGATGCACCAGTCTACCAGTTGGATTTGTCACGTTTTCCACCCACAGCCGCTCTGTCCACTGACTAAATCAAAGGCACTCAGTCAACTTTTCACAAGTTGTAAGTGTTACATTAACCTCACCCACCCCCCCTAAAAAAACAAAACACTTAATACTAGCATGGATTGCCAAAAAAGAACAACAAGATAGTGTTTTACATTTTTATATGAGGTTATTATTATCAGCCTTTTCTGTTACGATTTTTGGATCTCTCTAGAAAACTAGGGGGACCATAAGTGCATCGTCCTCCTCCTCAATGTTGATTCTCACTCTCCCTCTCTCCCACCGCATCGGTTTCCACCTCCTCCCTACATCTCTCTCTCTCCCACTCACCCACCCATTCACCCACTCTCGGATTCTCTCTCACACTCTATCTCAACACCTTACATATTTTTATTCAACATGTTTCCCGACCTTTCTTTAGGCACTGTGTGACAAAGCAGAATTTCAGTTTGCCTGCACCAATGTTCCAAGTTAGATTCCTATGTTGAGCAGCTAATTAAAATGCCCCACATCCCGTTTTTGGACGATGGTGACTTACACGTGACACTAGCAGTGTGTAATCAGGACATTTTGCTCATTAAGTAATTGTTCCTCTAAAGGAAACTGGAGCAGGGCACCTCGAATCACATCGGAGGAGATACTCTGTGGTCACTGCTGCCATGCGGGGATGACACAATTTTAAATCTTTTTTTTTTAGTTGTATTATATACAGTAATTAACTTTTTGATTGCTGCAACGTGTGGAGCCGCTGTTTGTGCATTTAAAACTTGGCAAAGTAAAGATACATATGACCAAAGAACAAAACGATGAACTCTTGATGAAAATGGAAATAAACACTACATTGCCAAGTATGTGGACACAAAAGGGTGCATATATTAACATCACACCACTATGACAGTTTTGAATATGTCATCCCAAAACTATTGACATTCATCTGCTGCTACACCACTCTTCCAAGAAGGATTTCCATGAAACCTGACCATATATGTTTGACCATCTTTTTCATTCATTCACAGTACCCCTCTCCCATTTATCCCTTCACTTTTCTTTCATCTTTCTGTCCCCCCATCATTCACTCTCTTTCATCTCTGTCTCTCTCCTCTCTCTCTGTTGCAGAATCATTCCTTCTCTCTCCCTTTCTTTCTCTCTCTCTCTCTCTTTCTCGCTTCCTCCATAACTCTCCTCTTTCCTCTTCTGTTCTTTTTCCTCAGCCCCTCACCCACCACCATCCTGGTCAAGATGCCTCCTTTTCTCTCCCTTGTTCCATTTTTCCTCTCCTTTTCTTTCTTCTTGGCTTACATTGTGTCCTCTCCCCCTCCACCTCCTCTATTTCTTTCCCATCCCTCCCTCTCATCCGTCTTTCTCTGCCTTCCACTCTCCCACTCTTTCCCTCCCTCTCTCTTTCTCTCTTCTCTCCCCCCTCCCTCCTTCTCTCTCTCTCTCTCTCTCCGTTCTTACCTCGAGCCAGTCGGTGTTAACTCGTTGCAGCAGGAAGATCACCTCTCCCCTCTTCAGGTTCAACTCCGCCTCGCTGTTGCCGCGAAAGTCAAACATCGCCTGGGACACACACACACACACACACACACACACACACACACACAAAAAAAAGAAACCACACACACAAGTCAGTGAAAGGAGAGAGGAACGAGAGAGGAGAGAGACGGACACACTCAACACTAAGAGAGAAGAGACGGTGAGAGCGGACAGGTAAGACTTAACGCACTTTTTGCTGATGGAGAAAAAAATGTGTGAGTGTATATAAGTAAGAAAGAGACAGACAGACAGACAGACAGACAGACAGAAGGAATACTGTATTTTTCACAGTATGACGAAGTTTAGAGTTGTGAACCAATTAGAGAATTAATACAGAAGAGAAGTGAAGTTTGGAGTGTACGAAGACCGGTGTACATGTGTGTTATTGAGAGAGAGCGAGACAGAGTGACGGGATGCGAGAGAAGACAAGAATGAATTCATCTACTTGAAGAAGTTAAGCTTTGTGAAGAGAGAAAGTGAAGATGTGTTTGTGTGAGTGAGATAAAAGAGAGAAACAAAGACAGTGAAAGAAAGCAAAGGAATGAGAGAAAAGGGATGCTGGAGAAGCATCATTTCATGTGTTCAGATATTCAGTTCTTCTGTCTCTGTTTGTGTGGAGCAAATACCATAATCACTAGCAATGTGTAATAGTATTTAATAGTATTGGTTAATCTACTGTAAGTCTCTTAAAATGTTTGTATGTGTATGTAACTAATAATTATTTCCATTATCAATAAAAGTGCAGAGTATTAAATACTGAAAAATGCCCATCACAGTTATCCAAGGAGACGTCTTCTAATATTTTGTTTTGTCTGACCAACAATCCAAAACCCAAAGAGGTTAAATTTAGAACAAAACTGAAAAGAAGCAAGTCATCACATTTGTGAAGCTGTAACCAGGAAACGCGTTCGCATAAACTGTCGATACTGTCAATCACTCTTGTCTAATCGATAAACTGTTTCAGCACTACATTCATGTATGCAGCACTTCTGTCTGTTTATACAAAGTACACTGTACTTGCCAAGAATAGGAAAGTATTTTTGCATCTGTGCAACTGTGTGAAAGAGTTTGTGTGTGAGTGTGTGTCTGTGGGCGACAAAGTAAAAAAGCATGTATGAGGAATTTGCAAAAGCGGTATAGCCTGAGGAGATGCCACGCTGCAGTGCAAGGGTGTGTGTGTGTGTGTGTGTGACAGAGGGGGGGTAGGATGCTCGACCATCCTGGTTATCGCCAGTGCGTCTGGAATAAAAGTCTGACATAGTTGAATTTGCATTTAAAGTAGAACTCAGTAGAGTCATTACCGATGCTTTAAACCTATCTATCCTTTTGCAAAGAGACTCTTCGAACAGACAGATGATAAAGTAGCCTATTACACGCACACACGCACACACGCACACACACACAAGCCTTCGAATATGCACAACCAACACACAAGCTACAATAATCATTTCACTGTAACAGTACTTGTACTGTGTAATCACAAATCATATCAGATGTTCAGATGTGCACATAGAGATCCAGAAGCAAACATATGTGTACACTGTTCTTCGTATTCACCAGCAGACAAGAAAGAAAGAAAGAAAGAAAGAAAGAAAGAAAGAAAAGATGAGCAATTATATTGGACTATGAAATTGAGGAGAGAATTACAGCCACAGTAGGAGAGCAATCACTGGAGACAGTGAAACTAAAAGAGGGTTGGAGAATCAGGAGAGGTACAGCGAGACCAAAAAAGAACGAGGAGCGGTTAAAGCAGTGGGAGGGAGGTGAAGAAGAGGACGAAGAGGAGGAGGAGATAAGAAAAGTGAAGTGAAGAAAACTTAAACAGAGGTGCAGGGCTGGAGTGAGCTGATAGATCACTGCTGTTTTCATGTGGTACAGTTTGGATCCTTAAAGCTGGACTAATCAATGTTTTTATTTTAAGATGATGTGTATTTCGGCTTGTTAAAAAGAGCTCACAGATCATCATGGTCTCCGTAGTTCTCCTCAACTCCACACAGGCTCTACTAAAGGCTGCAGTTTTTAAGCAAAAAAGCTCTGATAAACAAGAGAGAGAGACAAGTTATTGACTACTTAGTCAAGTTAGTCAACATAGTAAGCGTGTAGCAGCTGAATACAGTTATATAGGAGTTGGTTGAGACCAAATCAGAGCTAAAAGGAGGACGAGTAATTCACTTTCATTTGCCAAATAGACAGAAACAAAACTCAAAATAAATGTTAATGTTGCTCCATGTCTGTCTGATGCATAAATAGCCAACTGTTTGCTAACATGTTGGCTATAACAACTTTATGAGGCTATTTCAGTCTCAGTTGATTTAGTTCTGTAGTGGAAGTGTGCTTAACTCAAGTGTGCTTGAGCAAATCAACCACGGACATTTAACAGCTGCTTAGAAATGTCAGCAATGCAACAGAAGATCAACCCATTTATCAGTTTATAAATCATGTTCAGCATCTGTCTTTTGTTTTTAGCGTCACATCCAGGACCTGCAGGAATCCTTTTGTTCGTGCTCCAGTACGCAATTTTAATCCTGCGTAGGAAAGGTGAACTCAGCTTAACAATTTAAACTACTACCCTTACTGATTGAATGGCTATTCCTATATATATATATATATATTGAATATGCTACAGACAAATTGAATTTGACATGTTGAAATCTTAAGTATTATAGTTTAGAGTAAATGTGTGTATGTGTATGTGTCTGTGTGCGAATGAATGTGTGCAGGGAGTGTGTATGAGCGAGTATATGTGTGTCTACAGAAAATGAGACAGAGGCTGATGGCAGATTAATGAAGCTGGGGAGTGAGGGAGCTGGCTGGATTAACAATCCGCTGAGATTACCCTAACCCTCAGGACACACACACACACAAATGCCAGCACACACACACACACTCTTTGAGCTGCTATTTTTAATGCATTATTCGAGAACTTGTTTTATTATAGTGTTCACCCGTCGCTGGCTGTAATTTATAGATGATGTGAAAATGTGTTGGAGGTGATAGCTACTATCTCCAACACAAACACCAAATATGATGTGACAAAGCAATTCCCCCTCTCTCTGTACCTCCTTTCATCTCTCTCTCTCCTCACCGTCTTTGTACCACATCTCCACTTTTACTTGTCCTTCTCTCTTTGTCTTTGTTTCTTTCATCATATTTGTTGTTTTCCCCTCTCTGTCTCCCTCTGTGTCTGTACTAACAGATTAGCCCAATCAAGAACTTGACTTGATGAGTGAACTATAACAACTTAGTGGTGTGGGCAGTACAGCAGTTGGCTGTATGAGTGTATGCTGTGTATGCTATGTAAACATCTGCAATTTGAGCATCAGTCTTATATTTTTCAGCAATAGGCTAGCAGAAATAACAGTGGTACAATTATTATTCACACAATTTGCTTAGTGTGTTAACTTCAACAAGCAGACAATAAATACAAAAACACATATGCGATGTATCTGTCCACCAAAATCATTTTCAGTCGACAAAGCTTTGGTGGAAGTTTAGTAGGGGAAGTTAAATCGATGTTTTTCCCGATGGTCAAAGAGAAGAACAGATTTATGAGTTTGACTTGCCACAACCTGTACAACTGCAATCAATGCAATCAATTTCCATCTTTTCTGTTCTGTACTTTTCATGGGTGGTGGACTGTTATCTTCTCAGGTGGTCAAAACAGTCATCAATGAGCACAATACCAGACTAAATGGATTTAACTAAAGGCCCCGCACACCACCGGAGGTGCTTAGTTATTTGCTGTGAATTACATGAGTTGACCTGATTGCGTCAATTAAAATGAATTTTAACACTGTAGTTACACCTGTTACAATCCTAACAGGAGCAAAAACAGCTCACAGAGTAAGAGCACTGTCAATCAAACAGGCGTGAAGTAAAAATCTCCTGTTTCGGTGTAGCATAGGTGTGCTGAGCCTTTACGAGTCAAATATCTAGGCAGCAGTTCAGACGTATGAAACCAGGCTATCATAATCGAGCCAGATGATAAGATCTGATGCTACATTTTGTTTGCCGGACAAACAGACGTGCAGTTCTTAGAGCTGTATTCAAGGATTCACTCCTGTGCAATGTTACCCAACAATCATGCAGTACGAAATCTATCATAGAAGAAGCAAAGACACAAGTTTCTATACACAGCAGTATCAATATGCCGGAATGCAATACACCCATGTGAGAAATACAATGGCCTCCTCAATGACATTTTTATAATTTGACCAGCCATGCAAAGCAAATATTAAGATTGTTCTGTCTCCTCTCGCTAAATATATTCTCCAGTTTATCCAGAGCAGGTATTTTCTGTTGGTGTACCTCCTGTGCCGAGCAAAGGACCAGACTCTAAATGTGGCCACACAACCCTTGGGTTCAGCCAGCCCCGGGAGCAATCATCCGGTACAATTAGACTCGCGCCGACCCCACCTTAATGAGCTTGTTAAACCCTCAGCTCGTTAGTCTGGCAATAGGGAGGTGGAGATGAGAATTGAGTTTTTTTTTCTCTCCCTGACGTTTAATGAAAGTGTATTTTTCTTTAAGTAGATGGCCCATTTTGTAGAAGGCCTGGAGTGAAGGATCACAGGAGGATATGGTTGAATATGCTAAAAAAGTGTTAAAAGAATGAGCACAGGTTGCACTGGTTTTGTGTGTGTGTGTGTGTGCAGGTCACTTCTGTTCTTCAGCTGTCACACAGAGAAAATGCAGTACGCATTTGGGTGTTAGCAAACCCCACTTTCTGCATTAATCAAACATAATGTCTACGTATTTGATTTCAAAACCTGACTTCAAACCGTGGACAGTTTGCATGTTATCAAACCATCAGTGGACATTATAATAGATTATAATAATCCAATCTCAACATGATTATTGCAATTAAGTGTCGGTTAATCAATGGTGAAAGCAGCTATAACACACGTTTTACACTCTTTGACAACTTAAGGCTGCATCTATTGTTTCTTTCAGCTGCTACAGAGCAGAAGAACACACATAAAGTTGTAAACCCTATAAAACTCATGATCAAATCGTTTTTAGACATTCAGCAAACAGCAAGATTAGCATTGATTAGCATTCATTTAAAGTCAAATTTCTTGTGACTTGATAGTCCAACATCTAAGCTTCTATTGGCTCTGATTTGGTCTCCACCAACTTCTAAGAAAAACCATCTGGGTCCTAAATGCTAAATGGTCCACTACGGTCACCAGCTGTCTCTATCTTTGTGTGTAGTGCCTGACAAGAGGGGCACGCTATTCTGCTTGAGACAGCTTCTTGCTGCTGCTGCTGCTGCATACAAAGCTGATGGGAGAGGTGAGACTGGAACAGTGGGCTACAACAGGCTAAAGAGGCTCAGTAGAGTTGCAGAGTTAAGGTATAATTCTCTTTAGTTTCAATGCTGTGATTTATCTTTTAGATTACACAGTAATTCATTTATTGTTAATACAAAAGATGCATAGAGTATTGGAGTAGCGGAGTCTTTGTAAACCCAGTTAACTGGAAGAAACACCCACACACACTCACTTAACCTGATGACTTATCAATGTTTCATCTTAACCTTTACAGTGACTATTTAAACTAAATGCTAGAAACATACCAACTGAGGTAAACTGCTAAAAAGCAATGCCATGACACGGCTGATCTCAAATTTCTTCTAAACTCCAGTATCAAACCTACATTTCATCACAATGACTCACATCCATCTGCACCAATAATCCTTTGACTGCACAATTTCAGTTCATAATACAGGTAAAAGCTAATTTCAAGTACAACGCGTACCTGCATATCAGCTTTTTTGCTCGGGTAAGTCTTTATCTAAATAGGATCTAATTTCTGCTCTGATGGCTCTCAATGCAGAAGAAGACAGGGTGAGCTTCAATCGATTAGGACCTGCTTGATTTCAATTTTCGAATCATATGGGGGAGTTTCTTCCATTTCTGCCTCTCTAGCATACTCTCTGCCTCCCCTTTATCATCTATCACTGCTTCTTTGTCACTTGCCAATTTTGTCACATCAGACAAACAAAGACAGCCCTCAAGCTCATGCATCGTTAAACTCATACTAACTGAGAGGATCCTGTCCCATTGACCTTATTTGAAGCTCATAGTGCCGTAGCCAACAACAATTACTCATCACACTGTTTGGGGCTGAGCCTGAGCTAATACTAAGTGGAGTGGAATGAAGTGTCGTAGCGTAAACGCTAACGCTTGCACCAGCTCTACTGTGACAAATGCCTGCTTTCTCCTCTTATCCATCAGGGTCAGACCAGCCATTGATCATTGTTTAGACAGAGTTTAACAGCCACTTCCCTGCACTGAAACAACACACGACAGGACACACACAAAAACACACAGAGGGGCACTCAGTTTTCTCCGAGAGAAAGAGAGAGAGCTAAAATAAATGTTGAGTAGGCTGGCTGCTTCGTGAGTATAGTATACCAATGTTTTACTTCTGTGTGGGAGAGAGGGGAGGCAGAGAGAGAGAGTGAGAGAAGAGAGTAAAATGGAGTTATTGCTCTTAGTTTGGCAATAAAACACCACAGAGAGATACTGTGTGTGTGTGTGTGTGTTTTGTATAGTGCAAGGTTAAGAAAAGTTAAATGCTTTTGCAAGAGGATAAAGCACACC
The DNA here is from genome assembly GCA_033000465.1 of Sciaenops ocellatus. NCBI lineage: Eukaryota > Metazoa > Chordata > Actinopteri > Sciaenidae > Sciaenops > Sciaenops ocellatus. Next base: position 19,854,803 of record CP136867.1, read on the forward strand.
AGAGTTCAAGAGCTCAAGTTCAAGAGAAACACACACCCACTTCACCTGTGGACATGCACTTACATTACAGGCTGTATGCACTACAGCCAAAAAGTGTAAAAGTGCATCAAACAGTGCAAGCAAATCTATATATAAATCCTACAAAACTCATTTTCCTAGAATAAGTAAGAAAGAAATCTGCCACTACAGTATGAATAAGGGATGCAAATAAACATTTTTTTAAAATTATTATTATTGTTTGAGCTATAAAAATGTCCAAGATGATGCTGTCTAAGGCCTTGTTTTGTCCGAACAACTCTCTCTATATATATTTAGTTTTCTATGATAAAGAAAACTAAACAAAACATTCTTACATTATCAATCATTTTGCTGCAAAATGAGTTCGTCAGTTATCAAAATAGCTGCCCATGATTCTTCAGCAGAAACTTACTTGTTTCAACATTTTATTTAGAAATGAAGAGGTAAGAATGCTGCATTAGAGGGAAGGGTTAAATTTGATTTGCGATCTGAAATACTTTTGCTGCACTGCCATAATTTTAACTTGTTTTGAAGCTACAAAGTCGTTCATGCACATCCAAATCTGGAACATGGACAAGATGACAAAGGTGTACAAATGTTTGTTGGTACATTTTGATGTGACCGGTGGTAGAGCTTAATCTGGGGTACCACAGTATACATCTAAGGACCTCATTGAGCACATACAGAGTACACCTAATAAAGACGTAATGTTGCAAATCATGGATGCACTAAATAAATCAACAGAGTGTCTCGGCATCTTTCTCCAAAACTATCTCAACTTGTTTTAGGACGCTGGATTACAGGCAAAAAATGACTTAGTATATAAGAAGGAGCTTTGCAGTGCAGGTACATAAAAACTGAAAGAAGATCACGGTAAAGTAAGGGCTGTCATCCAGCAGTCTGACTGTACTATCATCATTATTACTCCTACACAAATAATATTACACACAGTCACAACAAAACACTATTGGTTTATTTTAAAAATAGACATTTATGTTGATTGTTATTGAGCGTGTGCATGAATGTGCTCTTATACTCCCTTAAAGGTGAGGACATTTCTGGAAGGTGAGGCGATTTTGGCCACTCCTCACTTCTTCAAAGGGCTGGTTGAAGGTTTAGACTTTGTTTAAGATTAAGGCTAAATAAATGGTCACGCCAAGGTCAGGGTAAGGGTCGGGGTCAGGTAGTTACGATGGGTTATTTAATGACAGGGGTTATAAAGGTCCTCAAAAAACAAGGTACAAACGTGGGTGTGAGTGTTTTCAAAGGCCAGTCTCGGATTCTGCTGATTGTACAAAGAATAAAAGAGACTTTTTGGCCTCCTTGGAGAATTTAATTGGCAGGCCATTACCACTTTAATCTCGGACCTGAATTCCCTGCATCTGAACCACACCAGCTACACGAATTCACAAACACACACCCTTCTCAGTAAAACAACCCAAGAATATAAACACTCTTCCTCTTTCCTTTTTTACGATGTTGGAGCAGCAGGCGTGAACAGAATAAAAATGAGTGGATGGGAAGGAGAAAGAGGGGAGGGGGGAGAGGGGATGAGAGATGGTTGCAACCTTGAAAAAAGACAGAGGGAGGGGAGAGGTAAAGGAAACAAGGACGAACTTAAGGGTTTTTTTAAGGGGAAGGGTGGGGAGGGGGAGGAATAGGGAGGAGGAGAAAAAGTGAGGAGGGAGATGGAGGTTAATACGAAAGGAGCGATGGATACAGAAATTAAAAAAAGGAAGTGAAGCGAGGCGGGATCTATTGATGAGGTCGACGGAGTCACAGGCAAGAGGGAGGAGAAAAAGTGTGACACAGCAGTTGATGAATGAAGTCATCCTTATTGATTTGTCACATCAGTCAATATGTTTGGCTATGCCGTTTTTTTTTAGCGTGTGTTTTAATGTTGTTTGTGAGCCTCAAAGTAGTGCAGTGCTGTGGCCAGTACTGTCTAAAGGTTATGTGTGTGTGTGTGTGTGTGTGTGCGCGCGTGTGTGTGTGTGTGTCATAAGATGAAGTCACGCCAAGGGTGCTGACAAGATCACATGGATTTTCTTGAGGTGATGAAGTGCATTCTGCGTGGTTGTTTGGCTAAAAAGTTGTTACTCTGTGGGTGACCATGCAGATTGTAACCAAAGCAACAACAAAAAAAAATAATAATGTTACGACACATACCTCGGCCCTGGGTGAGGAGAAGAGGTCCATCTTTGGTTTGACTGTCTTCCTGAAAGACAAAGAGGGCAAAGACAAAAGACAACAGATATAAGTGTACATGTCGTCTCTCACAAGTGCTGCAGGTGTGATCAATAAAAGGATACATCATCTTTTGATTGGAGATCCAATTTACCATTTAAGTTCTTTTAAAGTCTTAAACTTTGATAAGAGTTGCTGTCCAATCTCTGTATCGTTAAACCATATTCAGACCAAATCAGGCATTGTAGCAATTAGCAGCAGGGCTATGCGGTGGTGTGGTGGGTGCATTTTTTGTGATTAATGTAGCCACTATGAAACAGTCAGAAAATAACTTTTTATTTCTCTGATTTCTCTGTCTTTCTGGGTAGTTATTCACTGTCTATGTCACTCAACCACAGCTGTCTCGCTCTCTCTCAAGCCAAAGGCTGCATCTTGGGGTCATTATTTTGCAGCATAGATTGTGAGCCTGACAGGGACGTAAAATCTGTGTATACGAAATAAACCAAGCCAGGATACAACCAGAAGAGTAGCACAGTTTAAACCATGAGCTCTGCTTATATAGTTCCTGCTTTCAGTGATATTTCAGGCTGACTGTGGAGAGGTTTGAACCAAAGTGGTGGTTGGCCTGGTCACTGCAGTGTGACGTCAGGTTGGGCTGCGGGTCAAAAGTTTAACTTCTCCATCGCAGGTCGCTGCGTTTTTTGGTATGGTATGTGGCCCCCAATGTCTCAGCCTAAACACTATATCCCACTGAAATGAATGGGGAAACCTGTGTTTTCGCCATGCCTTAGCCATGCTAGTGGGAAGGTTCTAGAGATAGCAATGTGGGTCTGTCAGGTTAAAATGTCTCAACTATTGGATGGCAATTTTACACAGAAATTCATGGTCCCCAGAGGATGAATCCTGCTGACTTTGGTGTTCCCGGAACTTTTCCTTGCACGCTACTATACTGATGACATTTTTGGCAACTGTTAGATGTAATGTTTAAGTGTTGTAAGTGCAGGCATACATGTTTCAAATTGCAATAACTTTGACAATCCTTCATTTTCATTTAACACTATCTTCATTTTTTATGCATGTTAATGTGCTAAACTAAGGTAAAAATACTGTTCAACATCAGCGTGTTAGCATTGTCATTGTTATATGAGACATTGTGCTATGCAGATGTCAGCATGGCTGCAAAGTCTTGTTAAAATACTCAAGAAACAAAACGCATCTTCCTCACACATTAAAGAAATTAAGTGGTGTCTAATATACTACATCTAAGTTTCAGAATATTCAACTCTTCTCAGTGTTATTTTTACATGACAAAATGCATCTGGTTTCTAGGAAAATAAGAGAATCAAAACATTCAAAAGAGGAAATATTACAGTTCTCTAATGTTCCAACACACAAAGCAATCATATGTCCATGTAAATATAGGCAGGTTGGATGCAAGAACAGAGGAAGTAACAAGATCCTACCTTTGCATCATTTCCTATTGAGAGAGTCCAACTTTACCACATCTCCTGCTGGTGTAATCTAACCCCAGGGAAATGGGCCAATCAGACGCCCAAGTAGCTGTTATGAATGAGGAAGTGGACTGTAAAAAGGGTAATAAGTCTCTGTGGGGTTTTCTCTATGCCAAACCATTACCTTCATCGCTTCCTCACTACTTAACTGCATCCATTCATGTTGGATGCAGAGAAGCAGGGATAAGATGGGAGAAATCGTGGCACTGCCTTTAACATATTTTTTTTTATCATTGTATTTTGCTTTGACTTTTTGCACAGCTGTATCACCGGTCACTGGGCTAGGTCTGTAATTTAGGTCCTGGTTTCAACGCACTGTTGTACTAGATGTTTCTCAAAGATTCACTTATACACTACAAACTACTACTAATTAAAGACTGTTGGAGTAAAGATAAAGAACAAATGTTGAATTTAGTTTTACTTGTACTTCAGTTTCATCTGTGTAAAATTTTTAGTCCAAATGACTTCCTTTAATCAATATACAGCCCTAATAGCACTCATACTACTCATTTTAGACAGAAAACTAGTATTAAAGTTGCATGCATGTAGGTCTGACAAAGTTTTCTTGTTTGTCTCTTAGCATCCGTAAAGAGTCACAAAAGTCTATAGGGCCTGACTGACAGGTCAGCAAGTGAGGCCAACATATATAAGGATTTAAATCCAATATCCAAGTTTGAAAATTGAGTGTTGTACAATTTACTGTTACCATTTTAAATTTCAGACAATGTCACTGTAGCTGACATGTTAACAGTTTCATGTTGTCCAGTTATGTGATGTTTTATTGGTTTACTTGTTTGGTTGAATAAATGTATGTTTCTGTAATTTTTGTTCATCCTCTTCCTGTTTCTAAATGTCAGTCACGCACATTTCAAGGTTTATGCTTCATCTGCTCCAACTACTTTATTTAAATCTTATTTAATTTATTAATCACTTCAAGGAATTAAACTACTGAAGCAAAATGGCACTAGATTGATACTACAGTACTCAAGGAGAGACCCTGCAGGATACCTTATTCACAAAGAAATATGCAAATCAATTGAGGGCACAAACAAGGCCTCAAATGTCAACAAATAAACCCCTTCATCATTAATTGTAGATGCTTCAGGTTTAGACCTGATTCACCAAGGCTGGCACCTTTACACCTTGAAACACTTTGTATAATTAAAGTATTGCTTCTGATCTGAAGCTCTGATAAAAAACAAATGTTGTGGAGACATTCATATATTCATATTTAGTCACACCTGACCTTCTGCTCATGGGATGGATCTAACTGTTTGGTGTTACTTCAAGTCACTCTCTTAGTGCTCTTTAGCACTGTGTGCAGAAGGGCTTACACTTTGCGGGTAGGTGGGCGGAGACGCCGAAGGGCGCGTGGATGATGCTGGCTGTCCTGGTCCATCTGGTAGAAAAACATCCTGAGAGCTTCATCGAGCAACAACCATGTTGGCAGACCCAACAACCTCTGGAAGAGAAGAAAGGATTACAAGAAAGGAAAGAGAGGATGAACTAAAGAAGCGCTGAAAGAAAGATAATGAGGCGGGAGACGGAGGAGAGACAGAAAACAGGGAAAATCAGGATGAATGGTTAGAGAGGTCCAGGGAGACAAGGGGAGTGTAAGGAGAGTTGGAGTTTGATGGAAGAGGAGAAGGAGAAGATGGGTGGTGCGAAATTTGAGGAAGAAGGGTGGAAGGAGTGGATGAAAGATGAGATGAAGCAAAAAAGATTACAAGTGCAAGCCAAGCGAAGGCGAGAGAGTGTGGCAAAGTGAGAACCACGTAGGTTGTGGGAAAAAAGAGTAAAACAGAAAAGAGAAGTGAGTGAGTGGGAGAAAGAGAACCTGATCGTGTTTTTAGCGATGGAGCAACAGTAAAACATGTCAAAAGTCCCACAACTACAGTCACTCAGACGTGATGTGGGCACAGGGCAGAGCAAAGAGAAGAGAGCAACAACGCCTACATGTTGAGCTGGATCTGCAAACTACTGCTGAAATATCCGAGTCAGTGCTTATCCACCTACAGCATTGTTCAGCCCACTAAGTTGTAGGCTTCTGCACTGCACGCTGCAGAAGATACCAAGCATGCCAACAACTCAACAACCTTTGCACAAAATAAAAGACTGCACTGTGCATGAAATTAAATATGATTACCTTCATGTACGTGTTCAACTCAGGGATTCTGCTCTCTGCAATCTCCTGCTTGTTGCCGATGAAGACTTTTCCTAAAGGGGAACATGTTGACAATGAGAAAGGCGCAGGAACAAAATCTCCAGGGGTCCGATGTATAATCAAGGCCCACATAATTTCCCACACATGCTGTAACCTGGTATTTATGGGAGAAGAACGTGCAGAATGTGCACACCTCACTCATAATACTTCAGACCAGGCACACAGATGTTTTCTAGAGTGAGCACAGTGTGCCAGAAGTGGCAAAATAAGAATTGAATCTAATATGCAGAGATATCCTGTGGAGTTTTTGTCACAAGCACAAGGACACACCTGCACTCAGACAATGTTACGTAATGTACAGTATACATTCCTACGTTATTACCTTGATTGACAGCTCTCGGTGGTAACATGCAAAGAAACTTAGTGCACCAACAAAGGCAGAGAAGAAGATATGTACTTATATGGAAGGAAGTGTAGGTGAAATGTTTGTTAGGCTTCAAGAATTTTCAAGTTTTGGTAAGAAACACTAAATGTAAACATGACTTATGACTGTTGTTTGTTCATTTTGTTCCTTTTATGCATTCTACTTTTGGCATTTTCCATTGTTTTTATCATATCCTGTTAATGTCCTCTTCAGTTTATCCTTCATTGTGAAGAACTAAACTAAACTAAACTAAGAAAGAACTAAAGATTCTGTTGCTTATCTGGGACCAATTAGAGCATGTTAGGCCTTGTTAGAGGACCTCTCTAGTGTGTAAATACATGCAACTACAACTTTATCAACTGTTTGATTAGTTGGTGGTTGCACCTGCACAGCGATTTATGCTTCTGGCCTCAAGATTCAGTTTTTTTGAAGTTATATTTCTATAAGAATGTCATATATTGTAGCAATATCTGTAGTTATTGGCATATTTTTAATCAAAGCCACATATATTTTGTTCCTTTATAAAACAGACCCTTCTTGAGAGTGTGGACATATTACTCTTTATCCCTAATATCACACCAAGTCCAGTTAAAAATGATGAGGCACAGTGCAGACTTCTAACGCTCTAAATCAGGCCCCTCAACAATTCATCCAAGGCGATCTAGCACTGCTGTTAAATCAAATTTAGCACAGTCTTAATGACCCTTGGTCACAATATTCAGCCCTCTCTCCTCTCTCAATTTCTCCCGTCTCATTCACTCTCGAGTATAACTCACTCAATCACTCGCAGACACAAACTCACTCATTTACTCACTTACTGATGAATCATTCACTCATTCGCTCACTGCTCACCATCTGCTGAGGCCCCACTGAATAAATTCTGACCTTGATTTTATTGGAGAGTAATTTTTTATCTCTATAATAATAGTATAATCTATAGTAAGTGTAGTATAATCTACAATCTATGATGCATTTAGCCCAAAGGCAACACCTGTGATGAAACAAGATAATAGAGGAGGAGAATTTAATTGACTTGATTTAATTAAATTCATTTCCATTACATCTCGTGTACGAAAGGAACAAAACAGAGACTGAGATTTAAAATTTAAGGATTAATATATTTTTTCATGTATTACTTTAGATTAATTAAATCAGTTTTAATTTGACCAAACAGATCTATATTCTTTATTCTTTGCCTTTTTTTTCTCTTTTGCACCTACCCATCACCCATCCTCTCCTCTGTCTCCCTCCTCTCTCCCTCCTGTCTTTCTTATTCCCTTTCCATCCTGATGAGATCTGGCACTGCAATTAAACCCATCAGATCTAATATTATCCAGCAGACTCCTCAGTGGCAGATGCTAAATCAGAGTTTGTAGAAAAGTAGAACTTTTCTAATATAGAAAGTGGCAATGAGAGAGATACTGCCTTAAAGTCTATAAAGAATTGATGTGAAAAATGCTTCAATAAAGGCTTTGGGTATGTGTCTAAATTATTTATGCTGTCACAGAAAAAAAAAAACATTTGACTGAAATGAATATATCTGTAGTGTTATTTTAAATAAACTAACGAGACAGAATACACAGAACAGATGCAAATGTAACAGTACTAACAATGCTTTACTACAAAGAACCCTGTGATCTACTGCCAAAGAAAATATTAACCGTGAATAAAAAAAAAAACACACTATTATTATAAGGACAAATGTTCAAAATCTAAAAAAACACTTTAAATTTAATTTTGACAATTTGTGAAATGCATTTCTACGACTGCTGAAACTCTCTATGTGAAAAACCCTCACTGATCTGCTCCTCTAAGCAAGTTGAATCAAATGCCAAGAATAAGAATCATACACACATACAGTAAACATCAAGGGAAGGAAGAGACACTCAAGGGAGGACAGAGAGGAGCTGAGAAACAGTAAAGAGATGAGAGAACAGCAGAAGCCTTGTTTTAATGGGTTGGACTGCATGCAATTCTGTCAACACCACAGGTGCACCATGAAGCTGAAAAAGATGAAGGCACTTTGAAAATGGTAACTCGAGAATACACAGTGGTATGAAGTATTACAGAAATTATTACATCAGTAATATTGTCCATTCGTTCTAATGAAACTCGACTAAGAAGTTCCTGATTGAAGATGAGTTACAGTTTTGTACTCCTTTTCTTCCAATGTACAAGACATTCTTCATGATCAAACAGGTGATTTTTACAAGTATTCATTTGTACATACAAGTAACAGTGATACTATAATGCTAGAGTTTATATAATAGATACTGTATGCCAAGCTAGCAGCATGGCTCTTCAGATGGCAATGTCTGAAATATCTGGATCGGTTGCCATGAAATTTTGGCACACATTCATGTTTCCCAAAGCTTTTAATGATCTAATGACACCACCAGCAGATCTACATTTGACTTTGTCCATGTCTTTGATTTATGCCCAAATACAAAACTAAAGAAATTCCAATCAGCTTCAGCTGTACTTTGTATTCACTGCTAATTAGTAACTGCTAGCATGCTAACACGCTACACAAATAAGGTGATCACGATCAATGTCACTTGCTAAACATCTGCATTTTAGCATTGTCCCTGGACAACTGAAAAAGGTTGCAGGTTGTGGGTGGAAAAGTTAGTTTTGTTGTTTTTAATACCTGAGAGTTCACGTGTGTGCTGACTTCCCTGAAATTTGGCCCATAAACTTTAACCTAATTAAAGATAACACACTTTTTAAGCATGTCTTTATGCATTTTTACTTTGGAACTTTGGAGTATCTGAAAATACAATCTTTATTTTCTTTTTCTATATCTGTAACATGTCCATAGGCAGTAGATATGTGATCAGATTACTGTGCTACTACTGCACTAATGCTGGCATATAAATAGTATATCTAACACACAAAGTAAATGTGACAGTGAATATTGAATCAAATATGTTCCATTTGTTAAACTGTTAGGGTTACCTGTTATTAGCCTAGCTAACTAAAGCCTTTTGAGTTAACACAAATAAATCTGTATGTGACGCAGCGTAACCTGACTGACCATTTATAAGTAATTTATACCTTACACAAACATGCACATACAGAGACACCAGTGGTGCTCCATTCTCATCTGTCCTAAATCGATGGTCTGAGCCACCGATTTAAAGCCTTCAGGCTTTTATTGGTGCAGATGTTGGTTTCCAGCCTCTGATAATCAATACAGACACTGACGGCGGCTCCCAGACAGACGGACTTATAGGAAAACAATGAGCCGCAGAATAAAACTGGAGCCAGCGGGCAGATAAGGACAAGAGGACAAAAACTACATACTGCAGCACAGCCACTGACTGAGACCTAAATATAACTTGAGTGGAAATCTTGTACAGTGTCAATGACTTATATTTTAGCTTGATTTAGAAGATTACATGGTCTGCAAACTCTAAAAAACTATTATATAATTACTGTATTTAGCATATATTAAATATATGAGAGTTTGAGACTGGATTCTGGTCTCACATTTGCAGTCCTCTGCCTGCTCAGCCTGCTGAGCTTAAAACAGAACTCTTCAGTCTTGTGGCTAGTTATTGCACTGCTGACTCTTTCTAATTTAAAGTTTCGGTTTGATTGTGACCGGTCCAGGTGCTTCCTCTCCACACTTAATCTTCTTTAATAGCAGCTCACTTGCATGGGCCAATGATTTTCCTTCTTTGGACTTCCCATTGACTAAAATTATTAAATGTCCAGACATGCCCTGGTGGGTATACTTTTTCTTTCATTTTCATTTCTCCTTAGGCAACTCAACTGCTTTTCATCTTACAACTTTATACTACAATGCTGTTCCCTGTGGCTTTAGTAGTCAGCACTGATACCCACATCACCTACGGGTAGTTTATAGTGGTGGATTCTCTACAAATCATGCTTTTTCTTCGGGAGTCAAAGCTCCACTTCTGTCTACAAATCGCCTTATCCTTAAATCTTTAGGTGTATCTGTAGCTCAACTGAGGCTACAGCAGAGTCATTCGAGAGGTGTAACAAAACAGTCACACCAGAGTTAATCATGTTGCCCTGTAGTATTTTGGACAGCTGCTCTACTGTTAAAGGGATAGTTTGGATATTTTGAAGTGGGTTTGTATCTAGGTATCCAACAGTAAGTATATTAGCTACACTAGATGTCAGTCAACGCATCCCCAGTTTGAAGAAGCAGGTCCTTTTCTATGTTAGCCACATAGAAAAGGGCCACCTAAAGAAAAAACTCTTTACCTTCCCATCTGACAGCCTCTTTCTTTGGCACCTAAGTGTAGAACTTGCGTATTCCTACACATGAGCCCACCTATTACACAGCAGATCAGCTGACCTGCCAAGCTAATGAATATAGGGTCCTGGTCTCTGGCCCCATTGCCACCTTTCACATTAACATGAAGCAAATTCTGTTTCTGGATATCTTCTGCACTCAGACAAAGATGGTAAGCCATGGTAAAAGTTTCCAGATATCCATGGTAACACTAGGATATGAAATCTTCCGAAATCAAACACCACCACCACACCACCACCACCTACTATCATAAAATCTTATGGCCTAGCTTTATGAACTAGATCTATATTTATGGCACCAGGCAATGGCAGCCAAGATAAGTTTTATCTGCAGGGTGACTGGTGAATTCAGTTATTCTGAGGTACCTTTGCATCCAGGCACAGCTACTCAGGCGCCTGTGGCTCAGGAGGTAAAGCAGTAGAGCAAAGTTGTTTCTGTAAAAAGCAGCAGTTTGCCATTTACAGTTTACTTCATATTGAAAAGAGCCTGAGGTGCTTTGAGCACCAAGTAAGTAAGCACCCTGCTGCCTCAGTTTAGATATGTTCCAGGCACAAAAGAGATCCGTAGGCAAAATCGGACACGATGAAGGGATAATAGTGTACTTACACTGTATAATGTATCTCCTCCTATGTTAAGAGTGTCACAGCAAACTTTAGAAAGTCACTGCTTACTGCTCCTTTTGTTTCCATCACATACCTGACAAGAACAAGCCACTTGAAAGCAGATAGATATATGAATATCTCTCTTTCATCTCTCCCAAACTCTTACCCTTCAACATGGCAGTTCTTGCATACAGTTTCTGTATTTTCCCTTCGGCGCACATCTGTCCTTCTATCCATCTGCTCTTTCCTGACTATTCTGAATGTCACCGTGGATTATATTATTACAGTCTTCTGATATAGGGATTTAAACTAACCTTGTAGATGACTGACAGATGTTTACCCTTAACATGACACTTTGCAACAAATATATCTAGAAGAAGAGTTTTATTCCAAAATGCTTTTAAGAACTTTCGGGTGAAATTACTCAGTGTTGTGCTTCTTTATGACAGTCTGCAGTGCAAGCATTTCGCTGCGTATCGAAGTGAAATTTGGAGTGTGTAAAAGCAAAAATGCATTTGTCCACACCAAAGAGAGAAGTTGAACAAAATACACAGAGTCGCTAAACTCTGACACTAAGAAATTTGTTATCATCTAACTTCCATCAAAATGACAAATGTCCCCAACAGCAGATTTTACCAGCTGTCCCTATTTTTAATGTTAATTCCATGAGTTACTTCATGTCAGACCAAAATCCATCTTGGGTATTGTTGCTCTCTACAAGCTAATGTCTGTACTCAGCCAAAAATCATTGGTGAGGGTAAGAAGCTTCACTCCATAACACCACTGTACAACTTAAATCTGTGAGTGAGCTATGTTTCTGTAGCTCCCACAACACTAACAGATGTCTTCTTTCTAGCTGAATGTGTCAGGCCAATTTCACCAGTCACATTTTCCAGTTCCTCATCATCATATCTGCAATTTAGGCTTATAAACTTAGTTTTGAACCAGAGCGTTCAGTATTTGGATCATGAAGGCTGTGATTTAATCAGCATTCATGTATATTTCAGTATCAGATCAGATATCCAGGACCAAAAGAACTTGATTGGGATATTCATACTCATTATGCTTTACAACCAATTTTCAATGTTCAAACAAAACTAAAATGCGTTTATGGTGTCAGACATGACAAATCTATGTCAAACCCATAGCATGTCCTCACTTTTAAAACCATGTTCAGATGGGTTTCAGTTCTTCTACCCACAGGGAGAAAATTCTGCCGGCTGTCACCACAAACTGAGTCTCTGCATATGCATGAAGTAGAGCAGAATGAGTGTGTATTTCAAGGTGAAGGTTATAGAGTGACAAGGCAAAAACGATGCAGTAAAGCACAATGTTCCCTCAGCCCTGACACAGCAAAATCACCATCAATACTGTGAAACTGGAAATTACAGTAGAACTGCTGACTGCACTCTAATTTCAGTAAATAAGTAACACAACCCTTGTTATTAGATTTTTTTTCATTACACTGAAACATCCAAAGGAAGATTTGTTTGGCAATGCAACCTCAAACTGAACCATTACTACGGGTTGACGTCAAACAAAATCAGCAATAAAATTGCTCCCAAGTACCTAAAATCTCGTAATCGTAATCCTCCAAAACACTTTTATTTTCACATTCTTGATTTCTTTTCCAAGCACTTAGTTGTTATTGTACTATTTTTTAAATGTTATTTCTCTGGAGTTTGACGTCTCCTCTGGTGGCTGATATATCTTGTTTACTTGTTGACATGCTATTGTTAGTCTACTGACTGACTGATTTTAGGCTATATGAATAAAATTTGACTTGACTTAACTTGACTTGAGTAATATGGCAAATAATGCCAATAAACAAACAGATTATAATTTCAGGTTGTCATTTTTTGTGTTTCTACATGTCAAACCTGCACCATCTGTCACAAATAACAGTATAATTTAGGTCAGAAGCCTTTGCTGCAGTGTCACAATAGCATGGACGTAGCCCGACTGTATCGGCATGACAGTGACAGGCTGTCTGCCAGTAAAATACTGATTGAAAAGCTGTCAAACAAATAGACATACAGGAGCTAAAAATATCAAACAGGAGGAATTTCGAACATTTGCAACTTATATCAACATATAACTTTTACTTAAAAACAACTTCTACTATCGGCTGAGAAATAAGGTAAACTCACTTTTGACATGAGCTGATGTTCTGTCTGCAAATTCTAATGCAGTAAAAAGGCTATTTGGGTGGGGGGCATGTTGCAGGTGGCAAAATGAATGAAACAACGTCTGGTTTGACTAAAAGGTCCATGAGCTTGAAGGCCTCATCACACACAAAAACTCTGCAAAGCGGTTGAATATGACACCACTCGCAGTACAAAGTAATCTAGCAGGAAGGTGCACTTGCACATAATTGATTGGCCAACACAGTGTATTGATAGATGAGAGTACATTGTGTTGCTGCAGAATTTGAGCAATGTTCAACTAAATTGTCAGATGTCTCACTGAAATGAATCAGCAGGAGTGTTCTCTCAACACTAAAAGCTAATCTTGCAGGCGGTTCAAATCAGAACCAGCTTTGTCACCTACTTTGGTCCTTCGGTCAATGTTGTCTGGATTGTTTTTTTTTCTGTTTCTCAGAAAGGTATTTAGTTTAGAAAAGTATTTGGACAAAGTCAAAACTCATTTTGCCAGGAGACCCACTTAACAAAATTGGAAATCAGAGACTGTGACTGTTGGGTCAGAGATTTTCTCATGCCTCATAGACACAATTAAAGGGAATAATGAATTAGCCACTGAAAGACATGTATTTGAACAATGTGAAATCTAATACTGTGTTGAATATCGTGACATGATGTGTCTGCACACACACACCCACACACACACACACACACACTGACCTGGAAGAGAAGGCAGGATGCAGGTGTTGGGACCAGGTTTCTCTGGGTCTTCAGGAGAGTATCTGGACTCAAGGATCTGGTGGAGGTTGAAAAATTCTCTGTACCTCCTGTAGATGAGATACTTACTCCCTCCTTTAGTCTTCACCTCAATCACAAACCTCTGGGAGAAAAACAGATACATGAAACTGATTTGTACTCTTGCGATTTTTTTTAATCTAAGCTCAGTAAAAAGTTTTTGGTAATTATTTAAAACTTACAAAGTAGTCAATGAAGCCTTTCTTCTCCTCAATATCAGCAATGGTGGCACTGATAGGGATGTTATGAGGCAGCTGATCAAAGTCACTGAGTAAAAGAGAAAATTTGGTCAGAATATTTTATTCACTTAAGCCCTAACTTGTAAAATTAACCCTGCAGTCCTATTTTCTAAATATATTACTGCTTAAAAATGAATTTAACTTTTTTTAATGTTAACATTAAATTACAAAAACTGAATTATGAGACATGCCTGTGCAGTTTATCTGAGGTGACATATAATGCAAATTTTGCAAACTTTCTTCTTGACTTTCTTCAGTCATGAGTATTTTGCTGAATGGATTACATATGGAAGCAGCAAAAAAACTCTTCTTTTTCCAGAAATAAGAGCAAAAAAATTCAACTGCACAGCTGCAAAACTTCTGCAAACACAGTCAGCATCTGGTTTCATTACCCTGTAATATTTCAGATGAAGAAATAGAAAAGGTGAACTGAGATGTAACCTAACCTTATATTGCGATGGCATAACTTGAAAGACAATACAATACCGGTGCTTTGACATTGTATAGCCAGTTGTAAGTGCTGCAAATCTATACTATATCGAGCAGAACAGATCAAAGTCGTTATTAGGCTACAGAGTTAGTGGTTAGTGATTCTTCAGTGGCATTTATTCCGTCAAACACACTCACCTTTCGTATCGTAACTGCTGCGGCAGCGACATGATGGTGCGCACAGTATGGGCTGCAGACAAACGTGAGAAACTTGAAGTTTCTGTGCGGAAAAAGCGCTTCTTTACAGAGGATCTGCACTCACATACCGCAGGCTACACTGACTGACTGACTGCGTCTGAAAAGGTCTGTGCGGAAACAGTAACAGGAAGCGAGATTTCCCTAAAAAGACCCGAGTATGGTGAGTTCATTTGGCCGTGTCGGGGTGCCGAGGATACTGCAAGGGCGGGGAAAGTGAAAGGTGCAGGTGGCGCATAAAGCTGCACGTATATGAGTTCTCTCAGCTGGTGATCAAACAACAGCAGGTAGATTAACACAAGCTATAACAGCTCTGACTGATGCTGAGTTGAAATAAGGTGTACAAGGAACAGGTAAATATGTTAAAGGGCTAGTTCATCCAAACAACATTACAAAACTTGTGCCGCAACATTCCAACGGACGCGCAGCGTTGCGTGTGCGCCGCGGTCGCCGCAGTGATACGCAGCCGTTCTAGTCAAGGGTTGAAGCCAGACACAGAAAAAAGCATAAAGAATCCGGTGGATTTTCAAAATAAAATACCCCCGCGCAAACTGCCGGTCGTAAAAACAGACAAAAGCGAAACTAATTAACTACGTAGCGTATTTACACACGTAGAAGCATAATTAGAAGCACATAAACCAAGAAAATTACCAAATCTGAGCAAAGTCTGGTGGGCTAAACGCTTCTGAAATGCTCCCAGTGGGGTTTGAAGTCCTGTGGAAGAAGACCCACAGCCTCTGCAGATAAAAAAAGACTCGTTCTAAGGTCACAAAAATACAACAATTCTTATTTTCAGGTGATTATACACTAATAAAAATATAGTTATGTAAATAGAGCCCTATAAATCTGACACACTGGAGCTTTATTAGCCAATTGAATTTCAGGAAAACAAACTGCTGTGAACTGTAGCTGCTGTTAGCTCAGTGTGTAAGCGGGGCTGCATGCAGATGGGGAGCAGAGTCAGTGTCATGCCAGAACAGAAGCTGGGCAAGCGGGCAATGTGACCAGGCTCAGCAGCCTCTACGGAACAAGAGTAAATCTGGGACTGACTTTTAGTGATTGGCAAAGCTTCATGAAATAAAATGCTGAAAGACAGACGCCGAGCTAGACTTGTTTCTGTTGGACTAGTAAGCTGGCTGCTATATCTTGTGTTGTTGCGCTTGGTTGAGTGGCGTCTGTCACATAATTGATTAGAGCAGTTTAGAATGAAGTTGATACCAAAATTCATTTTCTGCTCTTTTAAAAACAAAAAAAAAAAACAAACAAACAACAAAAAAACTCTTGGGTGAAATGTGCTGAAGATTTTTTAAACTTCTGCGTATGACTCAAGTTTTTTCCTGTCTGACCAGTTTGTCCAAGTAAGCAAATCTATTTTATGCATCAGTTGTTCTTTGTTGCCTTCAGGTAATAATTTAAGGTGTCAAACTACAGAGAATTTTTTTTATCTAAACTTCATTAATTCATAAATGCATGATAGAATAATAACGTTATGATAATATCAATTGCATTTATACATATGATAACATTGCCAGTACTTAAGTTAAATAAAGCCTGACTGGAAAATCTATCAGTGGGATCAAATTGTCATGTGTATTATCTTTTAAGCTGTGTTCAGGAGTTTATCTGTCTCTTACGCCGGTTTAGTCAATTCTTTCCTTGCAGCGTGTGATAACATTATTTCTTTCTACTCTCGTATCTTAACTCGCCTGAACCAGAAAGTACACATTGTCCAACACACATCCTTACCCAAACACTTCATGGCACACTGTTGACCTTTCACTCTTCTTTTGTAGTTGACAAATATGGGTGACCAAACATGACAGCCTGTGATTGTTTGAATTAATCTAAGGGGAAATAACTGGAATAAAATCTGGGGACACAGTTCCAACAGTAAATCTGAGGTGATTAAAGTTTGTAACACTAGATGTCAGCAAAGTTGTTGCTGTGCTGGAGGATTGTGCGTGTGGGAGAGTTAGAGATAACAAGTTTGATTTATTACCTTATTTAAAACAGTTTCTTAAATGTTCAAGATTCAGCGTAGATTACTGACTTTGGTTTAATTTCTAGTCAATAATGATCTGAACTCTCTTTGTGACGTCAGTTCTACTTCAGACTTTCTGAACATCATACTGTATGTCAGCATATTACACACAATATCCAGGTACAGTAAAGCACAGTTGCATTTCCCACATTGGAAATTCTCAGCCTCTTTAAGCTTAAATATTGCAGCATAGGCAGTTGTTTGCTTTGTAAATACATGAATCACTGCATCACTGACTGCATACACAGATTGACAAAAGAAGTGAGGGAAAGGGATTACAGCAGTTACATGCTTCAGTAAATCAAACAAGGTGTGTTGAAAGCTCCATTGTGTTCACTGTGATTCGTACATGTGACTGCTTACATGAACGTTTTGGAGTCGTGATTTGGTCAGGTTGCACACAGTTTCTTAACGTGTAAACTGTAAAAACTACAATAAACTAGAACAACTACAGGAGAAAAAGACATGGAAAGGCAGAATGTAGGCGTGCGTATGAGGAAAAAACGTGTAGATGTGAACTTTTGCTTGGGTTTGTTATACTGATTGTGTGTGTAAGAAAAATACAGAAACAAAGAGGGCAATAGCGTGTAACGGTGTGTGTGTGTGTGTGTTTGTGCAGCACATATTGACTCCATATCTATTTTCATGCAGCCTGAGATGGATCCCTTGAAACGCTGCTCGTATAACAGACCATCGCCAGCCATGAATTGCAGAAACATTTTTCAAGGGTGTATTTATCTTCAAGGTCAGGCCAGCTGCTAGAGTCTGTTGTGCTTGTTCGTGTGTGTGTGTGTGTGTATAAGAGAGAGAATTTGTGGATTGTAACTGTGTAAAGAGGGTTTGAGTGCATGAGAGTGTACTGTAACTGTGTTTGTGGTATGCTAGCCTTGGAATATAACTTTGAAACAGAAGTACATTTCAAAGCATCTGTGTATAATAAGACACTAAGTTGACAGACAAACAGGTATATACACACACGCAAAGAAACAGAAGAAGTGAGACTGACAGAGACCAACAACACAGCTTGTGTTTACCATGTTGACAGCTTGTTACCATAGAGACATCATATGGGAAGTAGAAAGAGGAAGAGGGGAATCTGAGCACAGGGCTCTGAGACTTTGTGTCAGAGGATAATGTCACTCTGTTACAACAATAATGGTGGTACAACTCTATAGGTTTTATCCAAAAATCTGACATCCACCTGTTTTTACATGACAGCAATTGGGAAGTAATATTGTGGGATGTATTCTCTGTAACAGTGATCCAAGGCGCTTGCCATAGTTGAAAAATTAGTTTGCCACACAGGAAAGGCATTGTTGCTGGTGCTAACCTGATATGTTGTGTTTAAACTGAGAAGAACATTACATAATATTTGTTCTTTGACTACTGTGTTGTTCTGCATATAGAGTTGAGTAAGTTAACAAAACCAAGGAAAAAAATCAACTCATCAAACTACAAAACTAAACAGTGCTGATCGAATATAAATCAAGATCCTGTTATTGCACCGACTATTTCTTGCCTCAAATGTTTTTCAGAAACAAAGTGTACTGTTTAGCTGTAATATGAGAGAGTTTCTAACCAGGCCAGAACTGTTGTTGAAACAACACTTCTCTGTCTGACATACTGTAGTTGCAAGTACATTATACGTTTGACAACATCTGATGACACTTTGAGCAACGAATATATGGTGCCTTTGGAATACAGTTATGGAAAGCATGTTAGCCTGCAAGCACATTTTTAGAAAAGTCAGACATTCATGTGGTTGTCAGTAACATTTTAGGTGTCGACCAATTTGAATTATAATTTCCAACAAAAATTGTTTTCCTCAGAGTTGAAAGTGTTTATGATCGGCTCTACACACCTATAGCATATTTTTACATGTGTTCTCACTTATATCGCCTGATGGTATGTTCATACTCGGCTCTCCCACATCCTTCTCTTAGTTTTGCTGTATCTGGTAGGGCAACTTGCATCTTTAACATTCTTATTGGTGCAGTGAGCTCACTGCACCAATAAGAATGTGACCTCACTCTGCATAGCTTTATCCATCCTTGACATGTCCAGGTCTATTTAATCAGAATAACTGAAAACTCCTGTGAGAGTTAGCAGGGCCTTTGACATCTTTAACAACTGTGGTGTCTAAAATAGACAAATGTATGTTGTCTATAGCAACAGTATGAGTAATGGAGCTGAACTTTGGGTGCTACAGATAGTTTGGGTGCACCTCGGGTGATTTTTTTGTGTGTGTGGAAGATTCAGTTTCTCATTACTTAACAGGTTGGCTGTGTGACAAGCCAAACTCCCAACAACTTGGTGCATTCCTTTTAAAACTCACCGTCTCCCACACACGCCCACACACACCAGCCGTAACATTAGCACTAAATATACCACAATAACCAGTGCCTGCAGTGCGATCATGCACATTTGGAAATGAGTGGGGCTTCCTTCTCCCACTCTACTGTACATACCGCCTCAGCTGAACACATGAGGTTGTGAGGGGTGCTACAGTTAAGTCACCAACCCCAGTGAGTACAAACCAAGGATTGCAAACTCCTAAATGTTAACTGGGATTATTTCTGAGCAGCACTCAGTAAGTTGCTCGAAAGTTGCTCAATTATTTATTACATAATACTTATATAAAAAAGTAGTCACATTCTAGACTACTTACTCTGCAGTAAACACATTTCATAATATTACTTTTGTTACATAATGCAGCTTTGCCAAAGGTCCCTTTAAACAACTCCAAATCTTCCACAGCTTTACATCATTTTTACACACAACAGTTTTTGTTTTTTGTCTTGTTTTTGGCCTTTTCAAGCTTTATTTTGATAGAGACAGCTGAAGAGTGACAGGAATGTGGGGAAAGAGAGATGGGGAATGACATGCAGCAAAGGGCCACAGGTCGGATTCGAACCTTGGGCCGCTGCGTCAAGGACTGAGCCTTTATACATGGGGCGGATGCTCTACCGACTGAGCAAACCGACACCCCTCAACTCACAACAGTTAATTACTTTGAGTGACATGGCATGCATGTGAGTTTATACCACATGATGAAGTTGTAAAGCCTTCTTCTTACAGTATAAATGACTGATCCCTCAGTGTACAAACACACATCCGATATTCTAATGCTCCACAAAGCCGCCTATCAGTACATTCACTGGGTTTCCCCATCTTTATTTTTAGGGCCAATATCTGCTAATCACTGGGTGAGTAGACAAGGGATACCCCAGTGATATCAGTAGCACAAACACACACACACACACACACACACACACACACACACACACATACACAGCTGTGGCTTGCATCTACCCCAGCCATGACTTAATGCACCACCTGTTGCTGAATAGCAGGTTGGTCATTAAAAACACATTTAATTCTTCCAACTCTCTGTCTCTCTCTCTCTCTCTCTCTCTCTCTCTCTCTCTCTCTCTCTCTCTCTCTCTCTCTCTCTTTCTCTTCCTCTGTCTGTCTTTTTCTTGTTCTATTTTATTTTAAATGTGTGAAGCACTCTGTATATCAAACTTTTATTTATACATCAATTGTATGTATTCATCTGTCCATCTTTGTAGTCTTTCTGATCTTTCTCTGTCCTCTCTACCCTACTCTGTTTATTCTGCCCTCCAGTGTTAATAACATTGTTACTCCATCTTCATCCCCATTATTCTGGCTGTCGTCGCATTTCATTTATATGAACCCATCCATATGTATCCCTGAGTCTCTCTGTCTTCCTCTCCTGACCCTTTCTCCCTACTACAAATACTTACAGTGTGTTCTTCTCACCACGTCACTCCACCCTCCCTCGTCCTTCTACAATGATGGAAAGTGCTGATGAGGGGTAATTTAATAGAGAGGAGAAAGCTAAGAGAGTCTAAGGACAGGTCACTGAGAGAGGGTCAGCACAGGACATGAAGAGACAGAGGCAGGCAGAAAAAGACAGACATAAGACAAGACTGACAGACAAGTTATTTTTTATACTTAACACAGTTCCAAGACTGTACCTGTCCTCTCTCTCTCTCTCTCTCTCCCTACTTTTCCTGGTTCTTTACACTGTGAATTGTTAAGCAAAAGGTATGATGCCAAAAAAAAAATCAAATCTTGAAAAAAAGTGATCATAGGCCATTGGCTGAAAGTGTTGCAAGATTTGAAGTTGGGGTAAGTGATTCTGGGTTATGCGATTCTAATCAAATACAATGTCTTTAAAATTCAGCAAATACCACCTCACAGTCTGCTAGCTTTTTGCTCTCTGTTTGTGCTGAAAACAAAATCTGGTGGTTGTACACAGCTCTGGCTCTCTAAATTGGACACAAACAGAGTGGACCGAGTCTGAGTAACACAACACAAAGTTGCTATTTGAGCCATTCCAGACAGGATTTGTGTGTCAGGTAACACTAAAAGATATGCTGTTGTTGTTGCTGTTGCTGTTGCTGTTGTTGTTGTTGTTGTACGCTTGGCCTGTTTTATGTTTATTCACTTGTCTCTATGTACATTTCAGAGCCATACCTTCTGTATGGAATATCTTACTCCACCATTAAGGCTTCTCCTGACACAAAGCATTTGCATTGCATTTGTTCCAGGTGAACATTCGATGTTGATTTAGTCTTAGAGTGCAGTAACTAAGACGGTTAAAGACTGTGGATTATTAGCTAAACTTAATTTCTGTTTTCAAAATATCATTATACAAGTACAACAACAAAGTGAGTCTACTGCCTCTTGGCCTTTGGTTTAATAGCCTTGTAACAGCTCACGTGGCTCTATCTTTCTTTCTGTCATACATGCACCTACCATAAATTATTCCCTCTCTTGGCCTTGGGACAAAATAAAAAATAAGTGAAAAGAGAAAAAAAAGGAGGAGATAAGAAGTGACAGTGAGTAACAAGCTGTTAGGGTTCTGACAGGATGGAGATTGATAAGTGATAAAGGAAGAGGCATAAGAAGAAACAGATTGCAGAGAAAGAGGAACAAATTTGTTCTTTGATATGGAGAAATGGAAAATGGAAGGGAAGGTGACTAGGACTAGTAATACTTCTACTAATGGACAGAGTTTGAGCAGAAAAGATTTGAGGGTTGTATAAGTTCAAGTTCAGCACATTTGTTTGTAAGAAATCTGAAATTTTGAAAGAAGGGCTGAAGATGTGTGTTAGACTTTTGTTGGTGGAATTTTTGTGTGTAACAGGATGGTCTAATGGTGAAAAAATCACCCTTGCAAAGTGGTTATTACAAGTATGTATATAAACTGTTCCCCATCCACACATCCAGCATCACAGAGCAACATTACATCATTACATTCAAGTCATTTCTGTACTCTAAATCCAATATTCACTCTATGTATTTAGTTGTTGTTGTTTTTTTGTAGTTTTTTTTTTTTTTTTTTTACCTCTGTTACCACCTTGTTACCTCTGCTCCTCTATTAATTAGCTAGTTGCAAACTTTGTCTGTCTGCTGTTTGGTGCTGACAGTGGGTTTTATCTGAGCTATTTTTATAGCTCATATTTCCTTTCCATCTTTAATTATTTAGAATTAATCTAGTTTATTTATTGCGTTTTAGGAGGAGAGGTCTTTGTACAAGCTTCTAGTTTTCCATCTCTCATGCACAGTCGTTTTTATATGCTTTATATAGAATACAATATGTTCTGATGCACAAAGAAAAGAAAGAAAATAAATAACATTTTTACAACACATAGTCTCTATACTTATTAATATTTGGGCAGGAAAAGTCCCAGAACAAGACTGCATCAACAGCACAACCCTATCAGATTGCAATTTCAATGTTTACCCCTTATCTTAAACCACCATTTCAAAACTTTTGACAAAATATAGCTTTATACCGTGGCTTTATACCATGGGGATGACAGGATAAAAATCAAAGCAGATAAGAGTAAAAAGGATAAGTGATAGAATCGAAAGAAGAAGACATTCACACAGGAGAGGAGATACGTAGGTCTAAGGGCAGTCAGATAAAGTGGTATTATTAATAGGCCTGTGTGTGATTTGTTAGCGCTGTGGAGAAAGCGATCGCACTCCAGGGCCAATGGTGTGTGCCTCATGTCTTGACAACCACCTTTCTCAAAATAGAGAGAATACTGAGAGGTGGGGATATGGTGGGTGAGTGGGGGTATATGGGGTAAGTGTGTATGCATTCAGAGGCAGCTATAAAAGTCTTATTGTGTCCTCCCTCCCAACTTCCTCATCTTACCTCCATCTCCACCCTTCTCTCTTCTCTCTACTCCATCACCTTTCCTCTATCCCTTTTCCTCTCCTCTCAGGTGCACTCATCCACCCCTTCATTCAGGTAAGGCAGAAAATAAATATTAAATATTGCAGCAGAGAATAGTTATTTGAAAAAACACAAAATAGAAATCAGACGTCTTTCAGGCGTGTGGGTCAGTGACAGGAATGAGCTCTGGGCTATAGGGAAGAGAAAAATGAAACACAATGATTACTGCCTTTATCAGTGACAGGAAGATATGCTGCAATTGAATAAAAAATACCTTTCCTAGTTGTATGTATATGTATGGCATGTATATTACTGAAATAATCTGTAAAACATTATATAATGTCAGAGCATCACTAATATTGGAGTGCCACCATTCACATGTATTTTATTTAGACTGTTTCCTTAATTCCCAATAAACTTAATCTTAGAGAAATGTAGAAACTAAGGTCTACACCTGCAATCATAACTTATGTTATCATAACCCAACTTCTAACATTATTATTTTTTTCTAATATCGGCCTAAAAGCATGTCTGTCTTCCTGTGTAGCAGTTCAAACTGTACAAACAAGTTCTACTCTAACATAACCCGACCCGTAGTCCTCCAAAACACACGGCTGTTCTTTGAGGAATTATTGTTTGGTTTGTTTGGTCTATCGCTACTTCTTACATCCCCTGTGTGCTGCGATGTGTTGTTCCCTTTTCACTGTTATCTCCTCTGCAATAGTCTGTATAAATTAAAGGTAATGTTAGAAGCAGGTGTTGGTTTAATGGTTGTTTTCTTGGCCCATGTGTCACCATGAACAGGTGCTTATGCACAGTGCCATGGCATGGTAGGTATGAAGATGAGTACAGTAGTTAATAGTAATGCATATTCAAGATGTTTTTCATTGTTGTTACTATTTTGACCGGACCCTTGTTTTAAAGGGGGCACCAGATGCTAAATGAGGCTGCATGTTTTTATAAAATATACTTTAAAAATAGTACACTTGACTGTGTTGTCACCAGAAGAGACCCTTTGTGCTGTAGGCTGATGCAGCGTTCTAGAGTTCTCAATGGTGGCAGACTCTTTTTTAAATTCTGAAACTTCTGCCTCCCACTGGAATAAAAGCTGATGACAAATGTAGAACTGAAGGTCATACTGAACTGAACTTACAGCCGAGAACTGACTTTCAATCTCCACTGAAAGTCTGTCATTTGATGAATAGACATATTTTCACATTTTAAGCTACACTGAGGAAAAACGGATGGGCTCAAGCATACTCAGGACTCAGTTGCTGCAAATGGTGACAGAAGCTTTAGTCTTTATCAGTCAAAACTGTAACTGAAAGAGCCTGAGATCTTTACATCAGGCTGAAGGAATGCTGTCAAACATATGACTGCCAGGTATGACTGACATGTCATGATGTATGTGAGTTTTTAATGCTACCCTGACAACGCTGACAGGATAACAAGATCCAGAACAACTTGACAGACCAGAACTGTCTGTCAGCCTGTGTGATAAAATTAGTTATGAAATTAGTTAATGACCTTTCTGTCTTAAAGACACCAAAAGAAGATAATATAATATGTCTTTAGCTGGTGATTAAGGCTTTCTATTTGGAAGACATTATCTCATAGATGGAGTTTGCACATCTTAAAAAACACGAATAGATGCTCACTAATTGGCTTTTGCTGCCAAAATATTTAGAAACATAACAGGTGGAGAGAAAGTTGAGAAGTAGTAGACTGGACAGAAAAGTAGACGATGGCTATGTATCTCTGTTCTCTCTCTGTCCTTTGGTCAGAGAGGGTAAATATTTTGTTGGGGTCAAGACAGTGCGGCCTGCAAAGGGACTATCAAAATTATTCCTCTGGGCCCTGTAAGTGTCTTAACCAAGGCACCCTGCAGCATAAAACCCACAGACACTCACACACATAACATATACAAGGGGCAAAGTTTTCTTATAGGCACAAACACATATCAAACTGGTCTTGACAACACAACATTTGTTCCTGGTGCTCCAAACAGATAAACAAGGACCCTGGAAGCTTTTAGCTCAGTTCTGACACCTATTGACATCTACAGGGTACTGCAGTGCTCTGCAACTGAGGGACATATTGACAATTTATAGTAATATCCAACTTTACACCCATCCCGCATACTTATCCCTGGATACTGTTCAATGTAAACACTGAAAATAAACGCAAGTAAGTGCTAGCAGTAAGTGCTAGAAGTGGTGTAATTGTGCAGTCAGATGTATAAGTGCCAGCGTCTTAGGTTAATGTATGAATGAGACACTGTATTTAAGAATAGAAAGAGAATTTATAAAAATGAAATATAGTGTGCATTTGTGTGTACATAGTTATACATAGTACAGAATGAGTATAAAATGAATGAATCGTTAGAAAATATGGTTCTGTGTGTACAATTTAGGTATGTTTTTGTGTCACTTTGTGTGTGCCAGGCTGTATTTATGCCCATGTCTTAAACTCTAAACTATGGCCTTGAATAATCTCCCCTGTTGTGCCAAGTTCCACTCAGGGCGTCTTTGAAATGTCTGAATGTAATTCTACCACGTCCATCAGGGTCAAGATTCTCCTTCTGTATGCCATCTCTGACCAACAGACTGTATTGACTTCTCATCATCTAGTCCTTAAGTATCTCTAGGCCAGGTCTTTAGTTCTTTTTCTAACAACCAATACATTCTCAGATACATGGACACTTAATGGTAACAGTTTAAATTTGGCTTTTAGCTTTTTAGCACCAAATCCTCCACTCTTGTGCTTCCATTTTGGCTCAACTCTTCGAAAGACTGTTCTTTCATTTCTAACTTAGTACCTTCTGTGTCTTCTCTGTCCTTCTCTCCAGCTGACAAAATGGCGATGACAGATCTGTTGAAAGCTGAGGAGATCAAGAAAGCTCTTGATGCCTTTGCAGGTCTGTAACAGTTAGTCGACATGGTATTCTCAACAGAAACAGACCTTCAAATTTCTTAGTATAATAAACTAGTCTATCTTGTTCTGTATGTGTGCTACTAATTTAAATAGACAGCTCTTGAACAACTGGCTGTGATAGAATTCATTATGCCCTCGTAGGCTGATCATACAGTTTTAAAAAATCCAAAGCATTTCTGGCTAATGTAAAGTGAGAGGTTATAGTTGTCTGACAGTTCTGTTTGTGCCTTTTGTGCCTTGCCTTTTTGTAGCAGAAACATTCGACCCTAAAAGGTTCTTTGAAATGGTGGGAATGAAGGCCATGTCAGCTGAAAACGTTAAAAAGGTCTTCCAGGTTCTGGATGTGGACGGAAGCGGCTTCATAGAGGAGGAAGAGCTCAAGTGAGGAACTCATACAGACACACAAATACACAAAAAGGAGACAAGGCCTGTCCAATAGACTGCATACTGTACAAAGTCTGTCCAGCTCACTGTCCTGTGTTCATTAAGATTGTCCGACAGCGATCCGCCTGTGCTTTCCTCAGGTTTGTACTGAAGGGTTTTTCCAAGGATGGCAGAGATCTGACTGACGATGAGACAAAAGCATTCCTCAACGCCGCAGACAAAGATGGAGACGGCAAGATCGGCATTGATGGTGAGAGAACGGATCACATTGCAAAGAATAATAAAATGTAATATTAAAAAAGTTGTTACGCAGGCTAAATATTGGTTCTGGTACTTCTTTGATTGAAAAATAACATTTCTGACATACTAGTGAAGTACTGGTGTAGTTTTGGTGTAGTTTTGGTGTTCACAGGAGGTTAAGAATTTAAGGTTTAGGCTACATATATGAACTAATTTTTAATTTAAATTATATCACTGACATTATTCTGTAGTTTCATGTCTGCAAATTCCCTGAAAAGGCCAATTAGTCCTTCTGTCAAGACTTTCCAGCCCAAAGCCCATTTGTTTGGTCTCAATATGTAAATATTTAAAAATAGATCACAAATAAATAGTTTTATTTTTTTGAAGAAGGCTGAATAATTTCCTGAGACAACTGGGCATTCATTTTTATGTGGTCATGGTAATTAAGGATCATGTCAGCCAGTACAGCAAATGTGTGGTTCATTTCAGTGTTTATAATAATTTCTGGACAATAGTGAAGCTCTGTGGCACAGAGGCTATAGTTATATAGAGAATATTTGTTCATAGGATGAATTCATTGTTGGTCTTGGATTCATTCTCTCAGTTGTAGGTTGTCTAAATGTTTTCATTTTTCTTTTTCAGAGTTTGAGGGCTTGGTGCATGAGTAGGGGCTAATTGATCAACCCCCTTCTTCTTCCTTCTCCTCTTCGTCCCTGCATTCATATTTTGTTACTGCCACCTTCAAACTCCTCTTACTTTCCATGGGACCCCACACATGGAGTCAGACCAGGCCTGCTCTCTACAAAACACTACAGAAGCAGGCTAACAGGGAGTTACTAATGAGGAGGAACATACAGGCATCCGTTTCATTTTTCATTTTTTATATATATTTAATCACACATGCTGTATGGGTTTCGAAATCATTCTTAATGATTTCATGAAGATAGTTTGTGGTCTCAAAAGGGTGATACCAGTACTGTAGGTGGTGTAAATGTTATAAAGACTTCTTAAATCTTAATTTCCTTCCTCTGTGTATTTCAGGTTGTGCATTTTGTCTGATTGGTTTTACTTCTAGATGTTCATGTCAGTGCACTTTCCTCCCACTCTTCTTCCTCATCCATCTTCCATTATCTCACCTCCTCTCCTCTATCTCCTCCTCCTCACTCCCTGACTCTGATCAGATGATGTAGTACATACAATGATATATAAGGAGAGCTGTGAAGAGAGAAAACATCTGAGTAAGAAATGATAATAAAAAAAAACTTGAGTAATAACTGTCTCTTTACTTATTGTTACTCACAGCGGGCACAAAACATGAAACTCACAAAACAACAAAGCACTGACCATTGCAAAACATGTCAATCACAGGATGGTGAAGAGGGTTATAAATTTACAATCAATATGTGAAAAGCTGTGGCCTTGAAGGAAAATTATTACTGTCACGAGTAGTGTATTTAGGATCAAATATAAGTGGCCCAAGTCGGATTTGAAAGGGATATGTCGTTTGTCATATCTGTCATATGAACAAGAAAATCTGACTTGAGACATTTGCTCATAAAATTAGCATAGCATGAGAACAAGACACATGACGGTTCTAGCTAAAAATAAGCATATGCTATCAGCTTAAAAAACATAGTTCTACGTTTTGGGAAATATTTGTTTTGCTTGCCTAGATTAAGATGATAACATCAATCCCACTAGTGAGTTTGTATACTAAATATGTTGCGGAAGCTAGCAGCCAGATTGATTAGAATAAAGACTGAAAAATAGGGAAATTTGCAGTTTCAAAATAATCTGCTGGGAGGTGGATTAAGCTATTTTTGGACTGACCCAGGCTAGCTGTTCACCTGTTTTCCATCCTTATGCTAAGCTAACCAGCTGCAGACAAACATAGGAGTGGTATTGATCTTCTCATCTAACTCTTAGCCAGAAATCTAAAATGTGTAACTACTCCTTTAATATTTGTACTACAGGAAACAAAGGGAGCTATCTATATAAAAACATAAACACTGTACAAAGAGTTGGTAAAACTGTGTTTGACATTAAATTATTTAGATGTATAAGATTATTGCTTTTGGTACAAGTAATACTTCATCTTATCTAACACTGTACAAAAAAACTCACCAAACCTTCCTCTGCCTCTCTGGCTAAAAGCCATCACATTTCAGAGATGTCATTACATTCTTCCAAAACAAAAATGTATATCCTGCCTCGACAACCTGATCTGGCAGCCTCGGTTACAAACCACGCCTGCATGAGTGCTGATGGATCAAAGGATCCGAGGAGAAGATCTGTCATTGGTCGTGGTGGGGCGAAGCTTTACAGTGGCGAATGGATTTGTGCCTCTGAAACAAGAGAATGGCAAAAAAATGTAACACAAGATGCTCAAGTGTTTGCTGCTAACACAAATAAACCACATACACACACTGTAGTTTGGAAAACTAACACCAGACTCCAGCCAGCCAGTGGATGGTAAATTCTGACTGTGGCTTGTGTGCATGCTTCAGAGGTCATCCATTTTGATAAAATTCAAATTTGGCTATGGCTTATTGGTTTAAAAATTTCCAGTCCATAAAATGTCAATTTGCTGGTACTGGAATTCATTAAACACTTAATCAAGGGAACTTTTTTTTACTTGATACTCAATATTACCTGGGAAACAGTGGGTTTTCAGGTGGTCCATGGGGTGATAATCCCTATAAAAAGAGAGTGAACAACCAAAACAAATGCAGCTGGATTAGTGTGCCAGGGTTACTTCATGTGGAACAGAATAAAAAAAAGTTTTATCATTCTTTGAGAGAAAATTCCTTTCAGGATTAAACCTCTGGTACCTGGACATCAGATGCTGATTCACCCTTCCTGTCTGGAAGTGGAGATATTGGTCGAAAATCTACAGAGCCCCTTCTAAGACTTTGATTTGGGGGAGGAGGAGGCGGTGGTGGCGGAGGTGGAGGTGGGTGTTCACTGTAGCTCTTCGTCTGACTGGGCACTGTCTCCGCGACTGGCTCCAGCTTCTTCTCAGGTAGAGGAGAGACTGGCCGGAAGTCTACAGAGGCTCTGCGGTTGGGTGTGGCTGGTGGCGGGACATCTCCATAGTTCTTGCTCTCTGATTGGTCAGTGTAGGTGTCAGTGGGGTCCAGCAGATTGTTCATACTGTGGCTTCTTAGAGAACCACCACTAAGGATTAAAGATGCACATAGAGGAACTTTTAGTGATTCATAGCAGAACAGTGACCTGGAATATTTTGGTTAAGATAATTAAAAAATAAAGCCTAATTTCCCACTTATGGACTGTCTATGTTCCACAAGTGTATATATTTTAACTTCCAGCAGCAATCTAAATTTGTGTTATAGGCATTAGTACAGTCAGTCTGTGGTGTGATCACTCTAAGACAACATTTTTTTCTCTTGGTGTTCAGTGTCAGCTAAAAAGTTTAGGATCTACAAAAGAACAGTACTCCTAAAAATGTAATGCATTAGGTCTCTTGCTCGAGGACACTTTAGTAGATCGTACACTGGCCAACATCTGGGAATAGTTCCAGTTTTCCAGGTAAGGGACTCTCTAAATCTAAGGTCAATGTGTCAACGTGGCTCTGAAATATCTAAAATTATCTGCTGACATTTGATGTGCAGAGAAATAGTCATTCCTACCTTGTTGCTAAAGTATTAGAGAAATCTTCAATAGGCGCCACATAAGCAGCAGGAAACCAGCCCTGACTGGATGAGATATGAGAGATACACAAGAGGAAACAGTTAACAACACAACTCAAGCTCTATAGAAAATACTCTCTGTATTTTTTAGACTTGGAATCAATGTATAAGAGTAGAGTGTATGAACAGCTACATCAACTATTACACAGTTTTTCTCCTCTAGATTATGAAACTAGTATTTTATTTCCCAGCACTCTGCTGTGTTCTTGACAAATGAAAACCAACACAAAACAGCATTTAGATATCACTTCATTGTTACAAGTGTTCAAATGGATAGCTTTACTTTGCTGCCTTACTACACAAAATGACACTTGAATATCTGTGTTGTTTTACATTCCATCTGGTTGCTGGCAGTCATAAATAGTCACAGGCAGTTTAATTCCCATGGAAAAACACAAACCATTAATCTCTGCCTCCTGCACCTGCATGCATACTGTACTAATTCGGCTTCTATCTCAGCTACCCACCGCAGGCTGCTGTCAGTGCGTCCATACAGCCAGCCGTTGCGTGGCTCCTGGACAAGTACAGTGATAGTCTCTCCCCTGTTGAAAGGTAGGAGCTTTGGGTTGGATGAGGAAGGGTGAGATACCAGGGCTCTCATGGCTCTCCCTGAACCCAGACCCAGAGATTCCCCCACTGAGCTGGAGCGAGAACGGCTGGGAAGGGGAGATGGCGCTGGAGGGGGGGAGGGGGGGGGGGCAAGTGTAAGAAGAACAGAACATGTAAGGCGCAAGCAAATTTACACAATGCCAATGTACATACCATTACATTAATTTAATGTAATTTATATTAATTTAAGCAAAGTACGGCCCTTTTCACACCTCTAGAGGGCACTCTGCCCAGTGCCTGCTGCTCCCTCCTTGCCCAGGACATATCTTCATCTCTGGCTACCGTCTGCAGCAGGGAGCTCACTGAACCTCGTAGCTGGTCAGAAACAACATACACAGTGTCAGAGAAAACAGAGCATTTTTATCTTAGTAAAGACATAATTTATGGCTGAGCTGTTGTATTGGATTACATCTAATATATATAGTAAAAGCCTTCCAATGCAGTGAGGAAATGAAGATCTTTGAACCACTCAGAAGTGCCAGAGTTGATCAAAAAAACAGGGAATGCTTCTTATTAAAATTTAATAAAGTAGTATACTGATAAAACCAGGGCCCAAAGCAATTTTTTGATAATTTATGGTAGTTTCAACACAGCACAGTGGGTGCAGTTTTCCATAAATCATGTCACTGCTGCAGCATCTCAAGCCAGTACAGCTTCTTTACAGGCTGGTGCTTAGCATACTAATTAACTAAGGATAATAACCTGCGCTTCTTGATCCAAATGAGTGGGAGTTCGAGGTCTGGACCCTCTGGTGTCGTTCACTTTCTCCTTCCATCCATCTGCCTTTTGCTGGAGAGATGCACCAGTCTGAAAACAGATGAAACATGTGAGCACCTCATTAAATCTCAACCTGATCAGGCAGCAACAAAATGAACAGAAACGCTTCAGTAAATGTGATGATGGACACTAAGACGTGAGTTTCATCAGATAATCAAGCAATTAACATGCTATCACATTGGAAGAATGAAAATGCTGTGCAGCCTGATTACTTGGCCATATAACTGTTGCTGAGACAATGATGTTACATAGGTCAATTTGGCATCAGTGTGTTATGTTTTTCTGATTTAGGTTTTGCTCATTAGCTTGCAATTTTGAATGGCTTTGTATAACTTCATGTAATCTGCTATGGTGCATGCAACCTTCAGTGGTTAAGCCAGATTCAAATTTTAGGGAAATGCCCCTTGACATCACGCTGAGGTGGCCAGTCCAATGACAGACCAGTTAAACTCCACAATCAGCCCGAGATGCTACTGAAACTCGGCGCTATCCAGGTAGAGTTCATGGACTAAACTGGCTCACAGTTCACTCTGCAAAATAGTTTCCTTTTCAGTGAGAGAACATGAGAGACAGTAGTGGACGAGCAACATTGACAGTGAATAGGAGTGGGGGAGCACCGCTATCGACAACACCAATCAGAGAAATCAAAAGTTATTTTCTGATTGTTTAATAGCAGTTAACTTAATCACAAATGAACACATCCACCCCTCTACACCCAACACTCCCATACAACCTTGCGGTGAATTGCTGCAATGCCTGATTTGGTCTGAATATGACTTTAGGCGTGCAATAAGCTCATTTCACTTTTCAAGATGTGCCACAGTATTGTAGGTAGGTTGCACTGGCTTGCTCACTTGTTGTGTGGTGCTGGTATGTGTGTGTGTATACCTTGTTTATAAGGAAGAGCAGTGACTGAGTAAGGCCACAGTGTTTCTCTGCCAAGAAGCGGTACCTCCTCTCCTCTTCCTTCAGGATCTCCTGCTGGCTCTGTCTCAGGTAGAGCATGTACTCACTGTTCTCCTAAACACACACATTCACAAGAGAGCATGCACACATTCACCTATCAGAAATTACACATATACAGTGCTACAGAAGTGTTGCTGCTTAACTATACATTTCTTATAGTATATCTCAGTGATTGTGTAAACTTCTGTAGTGTTTGTGTGTGTGTATGTTTGTATAACTACCAGAGAGTCTCTGTAGACTCCTCGTCTGAGCTGTTTCTCCAAAGCCTCTGCCTGGTTCCTTACCTCCAGCTCATAGACTCTTCGACTTCCCTGCAACACAGAAAACAGATTAATTTAAGATGCTTTAATGTGAGAATAAAATGTTTTTCACAAGGAGACATTTTTATTAAATGACTCACCCTACATGTAATTTGGACTAACTCTCAACTGAATCTGGTCTTGACTGACTTAAGCTAATTGTAGAATTCAGACTCAGATCGGACCTACTCAGACAGTTTTGAAACCAGCAGATTTGCTTTATTTAGATTATTCTGTAGGTGATGTTGTATCTATGCCTATGTCTCCCCTTCTGCTGTTACCTTGCCAGGATGGGGAGGCTTGTGTGCCTCAGTGACTCTGAAGGTTATACCAATACGGGTCATATCCCCATCAGGTCCAACTGAGCCGGGCAGGTTTCAGGGTAGAGTCCAGACGAAAAGCATCACCTGGCCCTTCAAGTCAGGGGTTAGGTGTGCGGCTACCAACCACACCAGTCCAGAAACATGTGAGTCATTCTTGCAAAGTAATGACTAACAACAGGTTAAATATTGTTTGTGACTAGCCAACCAAAAAGAAAAAGTTATTGGTCAATGATAGTGGAGTTCTCCTTTTTTTCATATAGAGAATTTTGAAGGTAAATTTTAGGAAAATTGTTAGGAAAAATGCAACAGATATGAACTCCACAGCATACTGTACACATCAGGTGAGCCACAAAGTAGAAATGAGCCATAGCACGCAATTTATTTAGTGTCTCCAAAAAACATTTATTTACAAAAATATGCTGATATGTATCTCACTGTTTTTCTCTTTCAATTCAGCCAATACTTCTCTATTTCACTTAGTACATGTAATATAATAGCTGCCTAATTGTTACCATAAACCATACTTTTAAATATCCCAGTAAGGTCCACAAAATTCTCCTCAACTCAACCCAGTGTGGATAAAACAGAAGCTTTTCCTCTTTGCGAACTCACATCAATGTACTCCTCATCCAACTTGACATTCTTCTCCATGGCTTGCAACACCTCTATCTGGAACCATCGAAACTGTAGCAGGAAGAAAAACAATGTCCCTGTGGTGTAGCCAAGTCATTATGGAAACTGTCCCCTTGTTCAAACCGTAATTTTCGTTATCAGGTTGTTTTGTTTGACTACATCTATATGTAAATGTGTTCCATCCTCAGGCCAACTTTTTAATCAGAGGGCCACGTTCTGCTTATTCACATCACTGTTAACCACTGCAATCAAGTGCAAGGGTTTGAGTGGCACTTTGAATTTTAAACAAGCGGTGAAATGCAAGCAGAAACTCGTCTCCCAAAAGCTTTCTATAAAGTCCAACATTAGTCAATCAGTTTGTAACAAGTCAGAAGTGATCAGAATTGCTTAATAATGTGCTGCAGCATTCTTCTAATTTACATGTTTTTACCATGGCTGTGCAATTTTGCACAATCAGCTTAACAATATCTACTACAAGTCATTGCTATATGATTGTATTAAAGTCTGTTGGGTTTAATAAAATCACAGTTTGCTTCACAGGATGAACCTGTCACTTGGTAAATCATTTATTGTGGTTATTATTTATTCAAATATGACATTTTTTTTGTTTGTTTGTTGTTTTTTTTGCTGAGACTGTTGAGATTGAATACAATATACTGACCACTCCCTCCATCTCTGCAGTGAGTCTTCTTTGTGTTTCCGATATCTGGATCAGGACATCCCCTGTTTTAAAAAAAAAGAGACCTGACTTGACAAACACCAGATCAGATCAACATACACATCAAAAGCCTGCTGTCACAACTTAAAGTCAGTGTAAATTCATAATAAATATGTGTTCTGAGTTTGTTCGACCAAAGAAAAAAAGTGTTATTAACCACCCAGCCAAATATGAATGATTGAGGTATCAACAAGTACATAAAATTATGTTTGTGTTCTATTGTATTGTGTATTTGTATTCTCTGTTCAGAGATGCTGAGGGCGTGTCCGCTGAGGGAGCTGAAACCACGCCTGTGTGCACAGGAGAGGTCCCGCCTCTCTCAACTGTAAAATACTGAAACCACAACAACCTCAGTATGGATGCTGCCACTAGCATCAAAAAAAGTCTATGATCCTTTTGGAGGTCTAAAATACTTCTAAATGTTAAATATTGTATTGTTTTCTATATTATTTCGGTAAATGTTTATCACTGTCATTCATTTCATGTGACTTTATTACAAAAGAGAGGCACAATATTTTAGCGGGAAAGTCAGTAATTTGATATATGACTTTAACACGATTCAACAC
Source organism: Sciaenops ocellatus (assembly GCA_033000465.1). Lineage (NCBI taxonomy): Eukaryota > Metazoa > Chordata > Actinopteri > Sciaenidae > Sciaenops > Sciaenops ocellatus. The sequence goes on from CP136867.1 coordinate 19,890,273, forward strand.
CACTCAAGTCATCTAGGGGTTGTTTTGATCTAACCGTCTGGACTGCTAAGATGGTGGAAAGTTAGCCAAGCCCTTTATATTATGGGTGCCTCTGGTCTTGTCTATTGTGATGGATTGTGGTTGAGCTAATGAATTGAGTGCAGCTGAAAGACTGTCCCCATCCATAATTTAGATGCTGTCACTCAATAGGGCCCCTCGTCACGCTGTGGCTCCCTGACCTTCTCAGTTAGCTAACCTAGCAGAACCACATGTGTCATGCAGTGCTAGCACTGATGTATGAGCCCACACACTCCTAATGGGGATGTGTTAGCATAATGCTAATTACTTCTAACAATGCTATCACACGTCCCCAAGGTCTGAGTGAAAGTGAAGCTAGTGGAAACTATGCACTGATGCATGCACTCAGGACTGCGCACATGCATACACAAATACACATCTGTGAGCACACAGAGACACATGAGAGGAGCAGAAACTGCAGGGGAAGGATGTAATTTTAAGGTCACTATGTGATATTTTACAATCTGGGATGAGTCAGTATGATTGGTTTTGACATTAACATGATAGAGCACTTGACCATCTCTAGAGGATAATTCTGTTGAATGAATGCAATGAATTAAGGGTGAAACCTGTAATAGGACATCACACATTAAAACACACACACACACTTACCAAGAGAGCGAGATGAAAGCGTGTGAAGGGCCTGGTCACCCATTTTAGCCACAGCGCTGAAGTAGGCCTCACTGCAAACAGCTAAGGCTGTGGGGTATCGACACACAAAAATGCACAATAAATTAAAACCATTTGAAATGTTTAACATTATAAACCTATACACTTCAGAGAAGCATCACAGCCAGTTACACTACTCCTAATTAGATCAATAAATTCTGCCTTTATTCATTATAAACACAAGCTTCGCAATGGTGACATGCGATATGTGATTTCAGTCGAGGAATAGCCCCATGCCAGCAGGTATAGTTTTACCACGCTGCCTTGTTGCCCTGTGACTGACTGCCTGTTCTTGTTTTATCAGGCAGAGAGGTGCATTAATGATACATGCTGCTCACCCAATTACCAACGTAACACACGATAAATATTGGAGAAACGCAGACAGGACGGATTAGTGAGGTCAGACAGGCAAATACAAAGGCATGCACACAAAAGGTTCTGTTCAAACTTTGATACCGTGTGTTTTGAGGAAAACAGGTTCAAATTCTACTTAATTATGCTTCATTTTTTTAATTATAAAAAAAATAGGACTGATATTAATAGTAGTACTAAAATATTTACATAATATATTAATATAATATATATTTTATTATTACTATTATTGTTATTAAAAGAACTTCTGGCACAATATTCAATGTATCCAATGCAAAATACAATAATAATATAAAAATGAAACATGTAAATTAATTAAATCTAAATAATGTCTAATAATGTCTTTCTTGTACACACACAGACACACACACACACACACACACACACACACACACACACACACACACACACACATTCAATCAATCAACTCCATATCTACTCACCAGTCACTCACAAGTTCACTTACCTTGGAAAGCTTTGACATAGCTGTTTCCTAGAGCAACAAGCTTCTGGAGGCCAGGATTGAAGTGCTCCATTAGGTTCTACAGTAAAACACACACACAAAGAGAAATACATGAAAACCTACACGTTATTAGAAGCATCATCATCTCAACACACTGGAATTTTAAATCTCATAGATACTCACCAAAGTCACTCAAGCCAGGCCATGTTTATATACATCATACAATATACATTATAGTTCTTCCTCCCATTTGAAATAAGACATTACAGCCAATGTGTCCACACGTGAACAGAAACCAAACAGAGAGAACAAGGAGACAAAACTCACCAAATAGACACTTAAAGTTGATCTGTGCAGCTGGTCACTGGTGGTTCCGGACATAGTGACCAATTTGAAAGACAATATGAACTTCAGAGAAAGAAAACGTCTCAAAAAATGAACGTCAGAGACAGAACAAACTTCTGTAAAAAGTCTGTATTCCCATTCAAATTTCTGAAGAAGTTTCCTCAGGTGTTTCTTGTCCTTCAACGTCTTAAGGCAGTGAAAGTCACCTTCACTGCAATTCCTCTGTTCCTGCTGTCGCTCAAAAGAATGATAACAACTGTCTGATAGAATGATAGTGTTTTCCTCCCTCTCTCCCTTCTTGTGTCATTCGTTAATGAGCTCTTTTACTCCCTTGTCATCAACAGTTTTCGTGGAAAGAACGAGCAAGCGAGAGAGAGGAAGAGAAAAGGGAGTAGATGCCATCGATATGAGCGGGCCAGGTAAATTATTGATTGAAGAGCTGAAAGGAAAGGAGAGTAGGACAAGCAGCTGCCCAACTACCTGTGACGTAGACTCACACCTAAGGGAGTACCTCATCTTTGATGAAACAAACTACTGCCTTAAAAAAGGTACACATTAAGTACTCCGTTATATACAGATACATTACTTCATGATCCTTTAGGAAGACTTGCTCTTCAATGCTTCAAACGCGATGATATCTCAAAGTCAGTCATACATCTGCTTCATAGAACTCGCATATCAAATATCTATGAGCTATACACTGTAAACCTCTCACACATTCAGTACATGAAAATAATATAAGGATCACCTTTTCTTGTCCATCATCAGACCAACATATTAAATCAGGATGAAAGCTATGATCTCTCACCCTAGTCGTCAGTCACAAAGAGATGAGGCAAGTTGAAGTCAGGTCTTGATATAGTTCACATGTGCATTAAAGAATCAGAAGGTGAAATTCAAAATTTAGAAGGTGCGTCTGATGTTTGTACTTCACTGCAGTTGAACCACACTACATCCACTCAAGTTCTTTTTATTATTTGTTATATAGCAGAAATCCTAACAGATAATTATAACTTAAAAGATAACCTTTTGATAATGGTGCCAAAATCCCATATATAATAATAATTTAAAAAATATATAAAAGTTTAATTTGAGTGTCAACAATAACAGTTTACAATTTGCCTGTATCAGTCAGTTTGAGTTTATGAGTGAATGTGAATTAATCATCTTTGCACTTCATACAGTGTCAGTAGCAAGTCATTTAAATATTCAAAGAACCACAGTCCAAAAGATATTTCAAATATAGTGGAAATAATTCAAAAATAGAGACTAGGGGAAAAAACATAAAAGGAAACAAGTAAAACATCACATGAATTACCTGTAAAGTACTGTAGTAGTTTTTTGCATTGTACTTTTTTTTAAATGACAAAAATAAAATGAAATTGTTAGTCACCATTCAAAATTACCTGCATCTCAGATATCAGACGTCACAAAAAAGATTTAACCTGTAACAGACCAATTTTATATGTCATTACATTTAAATACACTATCTTTTCCAGTAAATGGTAAAGGAAATGACACTATCTACCTTTTCTGTATTATTGTATATTCAACACTTCATAATAATTATAATACTTCTTGGGAAATAGTACCTTAGTGTCTTCAAATTCCACTGTTGTTTCCCATCATACATACAAACCTCTTCATAACTTTCAAAACATTATGAGAATTTAGTAATTCAGTGGATTTGTGGGGATGCTGCCATTCTGAAAAATAAAACCATTTACAGTGGCTGGAATGAATTTCTGCAGTTGAACTCAAAATGTCTGAAAACTCAATATAGCTATTTGCATGCACACGTTTTATCCTGTTTATATAACCTGTTCTACTGTCACTGGAAATATGTCAAGACACCATTAAAGTGCTTAAAACTTTATGACATTAATGTAACCTCTGACACCATTTGATTTGGATATTATAACATAAGTGATGTACAGACTGCTCTACCCAGCAGTTGTGAACATGTCTTTCAAGTAGGCAGTGTCTTCATAGATGACCTTATCACCACCACCATCTTTACTCTTCTGGCAACGACTTACAGTCTGCAGCACTGTTTTCAAGCGCCGATCAAGAGCAGCAAGGTGGGGCTCCGACAGCAGTGGAGCCACACTGTGAAGGGGATCATGGGAGAGCGAGGCCCGCATGACGTCACTGAGACGATACTGTGGGAGGGACAGTAGTTGCAGGCGTAGCAAAGTGGAGTGACGGATTCTAGAAAAAGAGCAAAATAGGTATGTGTTAGAGATAAAGAGGGGCAGGATAGTGTGATTATAGAGATAGAAATAATGGAAAAGAGTATGACTTATTTGTTATATTATAAGTTGTGTGTTTTTTTTTAAGTTGAGGCAAAAAGTATTACACACAATTGGATAAATATTATTCCAACTAACAAAACTGAAGACAAGAAAGTAAATATCTGCAGTGTACACAAAGACAATCATAAAAAAATGTCACATTATTGTTTGTACCTGCAGCACTGTTCTAGAGGAGCTAGGATAGAAGGCTCATCTTTGGAGTGACGCCCAAAACTACAATGAGAACAGACCCAGAGTAAGTCAAGTCACATCACTATTCAGCATTAACACACACACCAGCAATACTCACGCCCTCCCGTTGTCAAGGTGTAGTAGGAAAGTATTGTTGCCAAACTTCTCAAAGGTTTCATAATGGTGTCGGTCCATGTTACCTAGAGGAGAAAAATACATTTGGCTACCATTGTAAGTACTTCTCAAACATCATACTATTGTTATGCAAAACTGAATTTTTTTTGTGTGCTAAAACTAAATACAATGTAGATGTCCTCACATAAAAATGCTTTGTCATGTTTACAGACATAATTTCTATTATGAAGTGCTCATTACAAATATATATGCACTGTTTTTTGCAACACAGATTTGGACAAACAGCTATTCACACAAATTATTCAAAACTATATAATAAAATATGTTACCCTTAATAAACTGAACAGACCTGATGATAACTGCAAATATACTTGACGGCATTCTGTGTGTTTCTGCATGTGGGTCCAAAATCATATATGTAAAAATACATAAACATTTTAACCATTTTCAAAAGAACTTAACACCAGCTGAAAACCACCTGATATAGAGGTGTACTACAGGGTGTACATTATGACATCACTGCTAGGTGTGGTTATGTGTGTACAAGACCACACCCAACAATGATACCAGGTGGATCATATAAAATCCTATACAGTAAATTGATGTTAAACATGTAAAACATTTAATGAAACTGAAAATTCAAAACATTACAAAACATTAAGTATGAAAAGGAATCGTACAGCAACAGCAAGTCACATACATTTATGTGAACAGTATATACTGTACAAATGCATTTACAAGATTCTTCATACAGACAATATAGAGTAGACTTTTAATCAAGTAGTTAAAGCATCTAAATGTCAGTTTGGTGCATCTCAGCAGGTAAACCCAGGTTGGTTTCACTTCAACACACTCACTAGCCTCACTCTTCTCAAGCTACACAACATGGGATTTAGCTGGGCATGAAGTGGGATCGTAGTGATAATATTAACATCTTCCAGTCCCCCTTTTCCACTCTCCTGCTCTCCATCAAGATAGAGTGGACATTCATAGAGTGGTAACTGTGGGTCAATCAGTAGAGAAGTGTGTGCAACCTGGACATTGCTGCTGTCTTTTAAATGTGAACTTTTATAAGGGAAGGTATCAGTATTTGTGCTCCTGACTTCAGGCATGACACAAACAAGGGGCAGTGAGCATGACTGCAGAGAAACTGTGTCCTGTAGGGCCCCTAGATGCGTATCCCAAGATGCTCCTCTTAGCTCCAGGCCACACAAATACACAGCATTCAGGGGAAATGAGGCTGGGTCTGTACTATCACTCAGAACCTGGAGGGAAGACAACAACAATCAACCTGTAGCCTCAACTATTTTCATCCACTGGGTTTTAAAACTGAAAGGTCATTTTAGTATGATTTCATTATTTTCATGTTTTACCTGAAAGTGCAGGGATATATCACTGATATATTTGAGATTTACTTGAGCAGCCTGTCTCATTACTGCCACCAGAAAGCCTCTGGCATTTTTGAAAGCAGATAGTCGGTAGGCATCAGGAGGATCTGAAGTGTCATGGTGCCAGAGATACGCACTGAGCAACTCTGCCTTTCTCTCAAATTGAGACAAGTCAGTGAGCGTGAGGAGGGAAGCGAAGGTCGGCGTCTTGTATTGAACGGGCTGTTGGAGTTGTGAGAGGAGCAAGGACACAGAATCACTGAGATCATCCCACTCAGCCTGGAGGAAGTCACGTAGGGGACTGTGAGAAACAGATCCTGCATTTATATCTGTACTGTCATTCTTTTGTGCAAGGTAACTCTTCAGGGTCTGCAGTCTGTCTCTGGCATGGCTGTAGGATGGCAGTGTGGCGGGCTGCTTTAGCTGCTCAGTGCATAAACTCCTTGCTGTTCTTAAAGGAGTCTGTGAGGCCTGCAATAATATGTTCAAATTGTGGCTATGGATATTGATGATCTTAGCTGCCACATCCGAACTGAAGCCCAGTAAAAGGGGGTCATTGATGTTCACTGCATCTTGAAGATCTTGCTCCAAAATCTGCTGTAGTCCTGACAAATCTAGAGACATGAAACATAGCCACAATCAATTCATTGAATTTACAAAGATTAACTGACTAACAGAAACACCCACTGTGGCTCTAATGCTTGTACTCCATGCTATTTCCTCCTGTAATGTTCATTTAGAAATGTAATTTTAATGCTGCAATCATGTAACTTACTACGGAAATGCTTCGGTTAAATCTTTGAAGTAGTTTGAAGAGTAAAGATTGCTCGATTAATTTCCTCTGGTTAGCTGTCTCATCAATTAGCTTGTAAGGTGTGTACTATGCAAAATACAGTACTAATAGAAACAAAGGTTACCAAAGTGGCCAGGACTGCTGATAATATTTGAGAGAATGTGTGGTCCACTGCCCTGGAGAGGTGACACTTTACTGAGGCAGGTCTTGGCAATGCTCTCCACCACTTCCAAATCTGCAGAGTCTAGTACATGACCACCATGCACTAGACTGACTAGAAATGAAAAGTATGACAAGGTCAAAGCATTCTGTAACTGAACAAGATGGACAGTTTTATCTGTTGATGCAGCCTCACCTGCTATATACTGCAAAGCTTTAGTCTTGTCATGGCAGAGACTAGCAATGCAAATATGTGCATCCATCAAAGCCAAGAGGTCTTCCTGAGTCCTTTGAAACAAAAACAATCCACATACACAAGCATAAACTCTTAATCCATCCTGACATATCCACTATTTAAAGAATGTACCTTGGTTTGAAAATACTGAGACATAAATTCTGATCACATTTGGTTTCACTCTAAATGGATATTATTGAATATTTTGCCTCTACTGTATATTAACTGCAGTATCTAGTATGTGGGCTCATTTCCTCACCACTTGTAGATTATCCCTTGACCTAAGTATTTATAGGTCTGTCTCTGCAGTAACACAGAGTGAAAGATGGCACAGCAGAGGAGGAGCTCCATGTTTTCTGTTGTGACACCTGACAGTGATTGACACTGTATGATGGACACCACCTGTTGCAATGAAGAACTCAACTCCTCCTTCAGATCCCAGGGAGAGTCACAGACCAGAGACAGGGCACACATTCGCACTGCCGCTGTTTAATAATAAAAATAATAACTATCATTAAAATCATAATTATTATTACAACCTTAGCAAAGCCATAGCAAATGGAGGTTATTTGTGTACTTGAGAGGATAAATTACATCACTTATCATACATCGCATTATTGAGAGACAAAAGTAAACATTGTGTCTGGTTCATCTCTTAGACTGCAGCTATACTGATTGCCCCTAAAAGTTGATCTTATAATCAATAAATATACCTGGTATGGAGCATGATGCATGTTCTTGAGTTACAAACCACAATCGGAAGCACGGGTGAAGCAGGCATCGTTCCTCTGTGCAATTGTAGTTAGGCAGATACATAAAATACATAAATAGAAAGTCTGAGTTATAAGCATTTGCTAATGGTTACAAATGATACAATGCACTTTAAAGTGAATCTTGGTGGACCACCTACCTCTGAAAGAGATCAACCGACTGAGGTAAGTCACTACTTTGTCATCCCATTGTTCCAACAGGTGACAGTTGTTAAATACCAACCAGTGGCCATCATGAACAGCTTTGTCCAGCATTGAGAGAATGGCCTTTGTGTAACATAGAGCCCCAAAAGAAATTACTTTCACCTGAACCTAAAACATATTCATTAAGAAAAATATTAAGCACTGAATTGATGTACATTAGTTACAGCTATTAACTTGAAACAAAATGAAAGGGTGTATTACCTCATTTGTTTGTGCTGCACATCGAGCTAATTTGTTTATCAAGTGAAGAGGCTGAATGCTTGTCCACTTATCTCCTTTTGGACTGGGCAATGTAAGGATGATGGGTCCCTCATGTTTGGCAAGATACCGCAAGAGGGCCTCTGGGTTTCCAGTGTGAGGGACCTTCTTCTCTGCTGTCTGTCCAGGAAGGTTGAGGTGGTAGACGGCCATGGTATCAGCTAGTCCCTCCAGGCAGTCCGGGAGCATCGTCTTCCAGAGCAGAGCCCGCTGTAGCAGTGACAGATGGGAGTGAGAGCGAAATGGAACAGCCCCTGCTACAGAGGAGGAAGGGAAGTGCAGGTATTCCTGCCACTCCATGGGACAAGTGGAGAGAGAAGCGATCAACCCCCTGAAGGCTGGAATCTTCTCCAGGCATAGGAGCTCTGAGTGGATATGAGGTGGTATCCAGCTGGGCAGAGCACTAGTGGACTGTGATACAGTGGGGTGAGGCGAACAGCATTTCACTCTACTGACAGGATGTTCTATGTCTTGAAGGCCCCTGAGGAAAGCCAACCTCTCAGCATCAGTGCACAGTTGGTTGTGCTGGAGCAGAGCCACAGACACCAGCAGCTTCAGAACAGCAGCATGGCTCTTGATGAGACAAGGCCTGTATTGCACCAGCAGCTGGGCTACCATCCGATTTGTGACCTCTGATATTATTCCCCCTGGTACTTTCCCAATGTTATATGGCCTGCCATTCTCAGTAAAGGCCTCTTGCATAACTGTGATGAAGCCACGTAGGGAAAAGTAGTAGGCAGGAGAAAGACGGGACACCTGCTGCAGAGCCTGGTAGAGGGCAGCAGCCAGTCTTATTAATTGTCGGGGCACAGCCAGAAGGGACTCGTGGTACTCCAGCTCCTCACTCAGCGGCTGGATCTCAGCCTGCAGTTTCTTGATAGCTTTTTGATAAACAGCCACACGGGGAAGAAAATGAGGGTCCTGTAGCAATGAGGTGTTAGACTGCAGGATGTAGTCCATCAGTGCATCCTAAGACAAGATTATACACAATAAACTGATGTACAACGGCAGATAATTGCATTACCATCTATCTAGTCAGATGCATAAAAGGCCTGAACTTAGGTTTAGTTAAAATTGCTAAAAACTCATCAAACTGCCACTCATTATTTGTACAGCCCACTTGAAATTATGTATGAGCAAAGCCATTTTGGGCAACAATTACAAGAAAACAAACAGTATGCCTGTTGCAGATGCACATTTTTTGAATCATACCATTTTATTCCACTGAAAAGAGGACCCCAAATAAAGATCCCACACTGTTTTCATTGTATATCACTGAATAATGACACTAAATGACCAACAGAAACATAATTTGCTTGTTATGATGGTAAATAGTGGTCTCATCACCTGTTCTGAGACCAGTTTCTCTTGCAGCAACTGCTTGTCATTCTGGAACTGCAAGTGTTGAGTCAGCAGGCTTTTACATTCAGACTGCAGCAGCTGTGTCAGCATCAGCTCCTGGATCTCTTCTGAGCTCAGAGAGAGGTCAACCATGTGTACTTGAGCCAAGATGGATTGATGGATCTCTAAAGAACAAAAGCAAGAATACATAGTAAACCACTGCTTTTAGATGAGTTAGAAGAGCTCATTTCTAAAATGTCCAGAGTGACCATTTCATTACTCTTTTTAGACACCCCATGTTAGGACCTAACTCTTTATGGCCAGATAGATGAAAAACCGCATAGAGCAGTATCCTGTTATTATGATCTGTGAAGTTATTAGTATGCCTCCGTGTCAGCCACAACTTTAGTCAATCACAAAGACAAACTCATGTACATTTATAGGACTTGCACTTCTGTTACAAGAAAAATGCCAAGTAAGCGACTTTAACAGAACAGTTATGTTGACTCTACAAATCCTTCTTACCACTACTAAGCAGTTGGACAGGCAGATGTGTGCTAAGGATGAGGCAGAATTCAGGGTGGGTCGGCTGAAAATGGTGTTTTAGCCCTGAAAGGGGACACCCACCAGGGCGTGCCAATCTGGCCAAAAACTGTGGGCTCGGAATCGCACGTTCCACATGAGTTATGAGAACTCTCAAACCTGCAAAACGAAAGGTTAGAATGAGTACAGCCTGAAAAAGGACACCGTAACTTAGAAAATTGGGTACCACATTACATACAACATCAAAACTTAGTATTACGTCCCCTTATTCACCTTTCTCTGCAGCCTGGTCCACCTTATCCAACAGCTCTGGATCATCAGCAGAAACCACCATTCCGCACTGTGCTTCCTTCTCAAGGCTGGCCTTCTCTCCTGCAGAGTAGAATGTGTGAATGTGTAAATATGAATGAATTAAATGTGAATGAATTGACTGCCATAACTAATTCAACAGGTAATGATGTATGACATATGGACATATGATGTCATTATAAAAATAAGCCCAGGATGTAAGAGGGTTTAGATGACACAGGCTGCAACAAATGGGCAAATCCCAGCACAGACGTAAATCTAAGAACTTACCTGTGATGCTTTGAGAGCTTATATCTAGATGTTGCTGGGTGTCTACCAGTAGAGGCCAGCACTGAACCCAGGCACTCCTGCAGCCCCACAGCAGCAGTTTTTTAACCATTCTGGCAGACGGAGAGTCCTGGAGCATTCCTAATGCCTGACCCAGAGGCAGCTGCAGCCTCTCAGACACAAGTATGGGAAAACCAAGAAGGGGGTAGGAAGTTGCAGTGTCAGACTGTGTAAACAAGGAGGTTCTGGGGTCCTTGGGGTTTATGTCGATGTTTCCTGTCTGACATAGCTCCCTCCACTTGCTCAGCAGTTCTGTACGTATATCAGGCCCAAAGGGGCCTAAGTAAGCAATGATTGCAGCCAATATAAGGGCATCTCCTGGTAAAGTCTGGTTATTTAACTCTGCTTCCTGAAGAGAAAATAGAAAAAAAATCATAATTTAAAATCAATTTAAATAAAAAAATAATATGAAGAAATAACACCAACATATGAAATTAATGGCATGTTTATGTGACACAGATAGTATACGTATGTGAAAATTCTGTTACCTGTGCAGCATCCCTCCAGTCTCTGACATGTCTCTCCAACTGCTCTACAGCTGCAGTAGCTTCTCTTTCTGCGTTCTCAGCTGTGTGCAGCGCCAGCAGTTGCTCCTCCAGTTCTTTTTGTATCAACTGCAGCTGAAGCTTGACATCCTCTAGATGACGGTATGCATCCTCCTTGTGCCGCTTGGCCAGGTGCAGTTGCCTTTGTGTCTCTTTGGCCAGCACCTCCGATTGTTGCTTGATCAACAGTTGGTGTTGCATACAGCAGCACTCATATACAGCCTGGACCCATCGACACAGGGACTCGCAGGCCTTGCTCACCTCTCGCACAGACTCTGGCACAAACAGGGGACTATGAACTATCTGGCCGAGCTGCTGTAGCTGTTCTTTTGACAGAGTGTAGCGGTCAAAAAATTCCAATTCCTAGAAGAGATATTAGCAAGAAAGCAGTCACAAAATAGCCTCTTATGCAATTGTATCCCATTCTAAACATGGATGACACCACTGTACTATTTCTATGATTTAAAGAGGTATTTTTCTATATAAATATTTTTGCCACACACCTGAAAAAAGTTTGACTGTCCAAGAAGCTGTTTAGCGCTCTCCCAGCCTGGTGGACGATTAAACAGCAAACAAATGGCGTCCATGATTTTCACCACTCCATCAGGTGGATCTCTGTAGTGGCGTACCTCCTCCAGGTCAGATGGATTCAGACAACTAAGAATCTTCAGGCCTGACAGAAGCATAGGTCTCTCCTGGAAAATAAAAGTTCCTTTGTTTTTCTTCAATTAAATGCTCTACATTGTTCCAAAGGTTTTGACTGCCCAACATTTAAACATCCTAAGATAATACAATGAAAAAGTTAATCACAAATGTGTTTTGCTTCTAAGTATGTTATATCATTTATATAATAAATAAATGCAGGTTTTAATAAAACAGGAAATTTGTTTACCTGCTTCTGAGCGTGATTTATTTGCTCTTCCAGATGACACAACTTGTTTTCCTCGACTACACATGCCTTCTGGGCTTCCTTGAACAGCCTCCTCTGGTAATCTACAGCTCTGAGGAGCTCCTCCTCACGCTGCAGGATGGAGAGGAGACTTCGAAATTTGTGATTTTCATAAAAACATATTATAAGGAAAATATTACTGAATATTCAAACTGCAATATTAACCAAGGGCCCATATGTAGGGTCCTTTAACATAATATCTTACTTTTTATTACTTACAGGTTCTTTAAATCATTTTTGACTATGGTTAAATTGTGGCAGTCAGTATTGCTGCAACCTTATTATACCAATATTGATCCCACTTGAGCTGCATATGTTGAATTGCTCTACATTACCTGCTGTGTCTCATAAACCTTCTCTTGCAGTCTTATTAAGTGCTGTTTGCACTGCACAGCTGTGTTGTTTATGACATCCAGATGAGACAGAACTGTGGCAACTCTGAAAAAAACATGAGTTATTGTAGGCCAACATGTGTATCTTTCTTTTTATTTAACAAAGACTAGTGTGTCAAAATATAATATAATTTAGACCCGTACAATGTACAACAATGTATCAGTATATGCACAGCAGTACATTAAACATCCAAAGCAGATTTTTAAGATCAGCTACCTGTTAGCTTGGCTCTGCTGTTGCTTGTGCAGATGGTTGCAGAGGTAATCAAAGTGGGCAATTAACTCCATATAAGTCCGAGGACTGAAAGGCTGAGCTCTTAGAAGGACAGAAGCATACTGACAAGCAGATTGATGAATTCCTGCCATAGCCACAGACAGGCTTTCCACTGATCCTTCTCTCTCCACTAAATAAAAAGAAAAGGATAAGGGGTATGTCTTGCTACAATTGTAAATAACAATGCCAGTAAAAATGAAGTGAATATAGATATAGATATAGAATGTAGTTATAGATATCTATATATATATATAATGCATTGAAGATATAGATATTTAGAGATTTAAATTTGGTGGTGTGACTCACTTTTGTGGGCTATGGATTTGAGGCACTGAACAGCAGCCTCCACTAAAGACTGGCTGGACCAAGGCTGGTACACCTCCACACAGCAACTGAAGTTCAGGGCCTTGGTCAGCTGTGCCTACATCACAAAGTATAAAAAGTCATCCATTTAGATCTACTATTTAAAATTACATGAGAAATCTAGCAAACTTAAAGGCACAAGTTTCCCCATATATCACATCAGATTAGAGACTACATGGTCTGCATCCAAGTTAGGACTGTGTATACTAAATTACATGGGCTACAATTGGACTGTGAACCCCAATGACTGAACAGTGATGTGACAAAGGGTCTTAGGCCCTATTCAAGGGTTATAGTGCTGTAAGTATCAAACCTAAAGGAACATTTGTGTTTTGTTATGGAATACAGATACAAAGGTTCACTGACAAGTGTAGTAATTCAAAGAAAATACTTATTCACATTTAGGCCATGTGTTTCATTGCTGGCAGGTATCTCACTGCTGTCTGACATGGTGAGGGGGAGCAACAGGAAAACATGTACATTTCTGTGGATTTGGCTCAAGTACCTTCATTAAAAAAAACAGAAACAATATGGTTTCAGTGTACTCACATTTTCTTTTTTTACTATTTACTGCAAGTAGTAGACAGTTGTATAAATATACAAAATGTATTTCTAGGCCTAATAATATAATTTGATACAGTGTTAAATGGCAATGATAATAGATTAATTAGGTATTGTCCTCTTACTTCTCAAACATCCAGCTGTCCTTAACGTATTTTCTTGAGTTCTTCACACTAGTCACTCTGGAAACATGATTTCTCAACTCCTCTTCCGTGTAGAGCCCTGGGTAGGTTCTGTGGGCCATCGCCACCAATAGTTCTTCTCTGACAGACTGGCTAATTCCTTCATGGACTAGTATGATGACATTAACTCCCTCCACTCTGGTTTGATTCCCAGCCTCTTTCAGGATTTCATGCAACTTGTTCTCATTACCAGGATGTACCTCCATCAACTGATAGCCCATTAAATATGCAGCTAGACGCACAGTGGTTTTACGGCCTGTGCTTCTGTCTGAACCAATCAGAACTCCATGACCTCCAGGTATGAGCAATGCCCTGAGGATATGTAACATCTGACTCACCCTCTGTCTGTGTACAATGTATCTGGTTGTAATGTTGTAGTCATTATCAACCTTGTCTTCCTCTTTTCTGTCAATGAGTGCACAGAGCTCCTGCAGGAGTACATCAAGGTCTCGGTCATGATATGAAAACCTACATCTAAAATTATGTTGGTGATTCACTGACTTTGGGGCCTCAGAGAACTCAGGGCCATAAACAAGCTTAGTCATTATGCCCTCCATATGCTGAAGTACCTGGGGTTGCAGAGGGTGAGTTTTTTGGCTTGCCTCGTCCAAGTGATAGTTTTCTGACAGAAGGGAAGGCTCAGTCAATGTACATCCTCTCTTTAGGTCTGACTGGTCCACTGCTTTTGGTTCTTTAGGCAGATCTAGTGTATCTAGACCCTGACCTATTGGCTTAAAGGTGCTTGCTGCGCCCACAGGTATGTTGTGAATAGCAAGGCTTGTGACAGGGGGTGGGTCACTGAAACCAACACGCTGGGTTTCATCAAGCAATCTAAATCCATAATGTGTTGTTGCTGTCTTGGCTATGAGTGATACAAGAGTATTGCTTTCATCCTCAGAGCATAGCCTATCACTAAACGTACGCATGCACTCATGCATCCAAAGATGCACTATGTTGAGAATGGATGCTGCAGGTCCTGGCAGGACTGGAGGAAAGCCTGGCAGTGGATTTTCCCTTTTCTGCATTTTTCCTGTGTTTAGAATGCTAGGCTGCCACAGGCACATCCCTGAAAACACCTTCTGAAGGTCATGTTGGGAAAATATGAAATGGGGCCTCTGCGCATTAGGCTGGAATTGGTTACATACTGCATGATACAGATTTGTAGTTGCAGTGATAATAAAACATGCCATGTCCTCACTACTTTGCTTAAGTGACACATCTTTAAGCCAGATTTTTAGCCGAGGAGAATGGATAGACAATATAACATCCATAGATAAGCTAGGGAGCACAAAGATTGTGAACAGGCGTGAGAGCCTGGAGGATATCACATTTCTGTGGTGATTGTCAAATCCAAAAAGACAACAGGTAGCCATGTAGCTGATGGACACAGAACTCAGTAACTTGAGGTGGTAGGTATCAAATGTTAGAATCTCTCCCTTTGATATACTTTGGCGTAGCGTCTCAAGAGCTGTTGAGGTCTTCCCAAAGACATCTATCAACAGGAACAAATATGAATGAACTATAAAGCTTCATAGAGTGCAAAATCAGATATTAGAAATAGATAGATAGAAATGCAATACATTAACTCTCCTGAAGTAAATGTTTTTACTCACCACAGGAGGCTTCATGCAAATCATCCACAAAAAGAAGCAGTTGTGGCTGTTTTTTCATGGAACCCATAGTATCTTTAGAATTCTTCTGGCAGCTGATGTTATTCAGTATAGTGCGAAGGTCTCTTGAGCTCAGGAGTGGACTGGCTGGTAGGCTAATATGTGGCTTATCAAAACTCAGCAAAGTTTTGCACAGAGTAGTTTTTCCAGAACAGGGCTCTCCTGCGAGCAACACTGGTTGGTTTGCCTCCAGCATGAGGTTCAGGAGATAGGTATGTTTCTGATACTATATAAATAGATTTAAGACACTTGTTAGTTAAAATATTTGATTGCAGTGATCACTACTTACAACTTACAGTACTTTCACTACACTAGACAGAACGCTCAGGACAAACCTTGGGAGGGATGGAATTTATCAACATTGTGTTCTTGGGGCAAATCTTGCAGTCAGTGTTAAAAAAGTGTTCAAACACACTCTCTTCATCAGGAATCTCAATTTTGTATCGGCAAGCATACAGCACTTCACGCACTAGTAAGTCAAATCGTCCCCAGTGTCTGAAGTAAAAACAAAATATAGGATGAAAATTAGTGATTGATATTAATATTATGAGCTTTTTGTACAAAAGTGATTGAATACGTTTATAGCAACAACATACACACTAACTTATCTGTGTACATTCCATAAACATTGTCTTACCGAGGATGCAGATGTCCCGTAAATCCCCAAATATAAGCCACCAGAAAAAGGTTCCTGGGCAGCAGCTCTTGTTTGGTTTGGGAATCTGTGCCAGCTGTGTATGCATCTGGTGCGAGAATAAGTGATACAGTATTTCTAAAAGTAAAGTCATTAATTAGTCTGTATGTTTACAAGGTTATATGTTAAACGTGTAATGGTCATACCTCTTTTATCGAACTGTGGTATTGCCTCAGCTTTTTCCACTTCCCTCCAAAAATGATGTAGAAGGGCACGTAGGATCCCAACGAATGACATGATTTCTTGCAGTCCATACATGAGGCTTTCTCCTTTTCTATGGATTGCAGAGATTAAAGCATTTTGCCTGAGCAAACTAAGAGTGCTGGAAAAAAGATCTTCAGCCAGACGAGTCCACATTTTCAGGATTTCTTGATCCAGTTTCTGTTCAGAAGAGAGAGCTTCCAATTCACTCTTCCACACAGCTTTCCACAGATCAGTACCTGTGAAATAAACAAGGCTGCAACAGCTCACTGCAGAGGGACTTGCATCACGTAGGTCAGTGATTTCCATAAGTAGCTTAAAGTGAGATTGAGATGACAGTGTTTCACCTGATGACAGGCAGAGAAATGGCTCCTCAGGACTGCAAAGTGTGGTTAAGTAGTCTAACCAACTGGGGTGCCCCACAGGCTCCCCATCCATTACCAGCCATTTCACTATAGGCATCTGATTACTTTTCTTGTTGCAGGTTGGAGAACTTATTGGTCCACATCGTTCTGAATCTCTCAGCACCTTTGCAATGGCTCCATCTTGCCATCCTTTCTTTTCACAGACGTAGCCAAATACCTCTTCGTGGGACATGGCATTCGGAAATAAGACCACTGTGTTAACAGAGTTCCAGGTTGAGGCAGAGATCTGTGGCTTGGCTTGGGTGGTATCTCTTTCAATCATATTGTCATTTTCAAACACATCCACATTCACTGCCTTGGAAGCCAGATGATTCAGTGCTCCAGCTAGAGCACAGTAACAGGTTGTCTTTCCACTACCTGAGGGCCCTATAAGCATAACTGCCTGAGAGAATTTCATGGTCTGGTAGAGGGTAAGAGCACTGCAGACTGTTTCAGCATCAGAGTGAAACCGTTTTCTTTGTAATTCTTCTGTAATTGCATCTTGAAGTTGGTTCCTTTCTTCTTCCTCAATGTATTGCTGGGGAAGAGGAAGAGGAAACTGACAGGCTAAAGGGAATTCTTCCTTGAAAATGATATAGAACTGTGAGGCTTTCTTGTGCTCATAAAGAACCGGTAATAAGACAGAAAGAATCGCGTTGACAATGGCTGTCTCCTCCATTAATGCACGTATAATTGACAAACAAGAACTGTGCAACCTGGAAGGCTTTTCAGTTTCTTTTCTATCCTTCTCAACAACACTGGCAGTCACATTTTGTGAAGACATAAGATCAGTCTGTTCAGCTGATCCTTTAGCCTCATCTGAAATTTCTCGTTGCTTTATACTTTGTTGTAAGTGTATTTCAGAGGTGGAGATGATCTTTTGCAAGACAGCAAGATAGCAGCTCAGGTCATCACTGATGAAATCAGGCAGACAGAGGGAATCCTTGGCCAGGCTGATAAGGGACACTAGACGTCTACTTAAAGACATTGCCTCTGAGAAACCAATGGAAGTCAACATTACTTCTGCAATGATTCTATAATCTGGATGGGTTAATGCAATTGGTCTGGTTGCACATCTCAGATTCTCTGTAACCTCGGATGTATATCCCTTTGATGAGATGACAACACATCCATAGCTTAGATTGGCATGAATGCTTTTCCCTGCAAGCACCATACGACCTTCTGAATCAACAATGTTTTTGCACCTTGTGACCCCATCAGCAGTCCTGTCCTTTGGCTCCTCATTCACTCTTTGATTCTCATTTCTTGTTAAGTCAGAGAACAATTGGTAAATGTCTACTAAACGCTGTCCCAGTAAAGACAGGACCCCTGGAGTTAGTAAGTCCACAGAGTCCAGTAGAAGCCATGCTCCAGTCTGGAGGGCACCCAACAACATCCGCTGAACAACACTGGGTCTCATGCTTGGACAACACAGTACACTGACAACCTGTCGCCCCAGCGCTTTTCCTAACTGGACTACTGTCTTTGTCTTTCCAGATATGCAAGGTCCACTCACAAACCCACATCTGTAGCTTGTCAGAGCAAGGAGAATCCCCAGTTTTGCCCGATCTGTGGATGGAGTATGCACCATCACCCAATCTTCTGGACCAAAATACTCATAATCATATTGGAGTTGATGGCCCAGGACATCCACATAACATGTTGGATCATTGTTGCCCTTCAAACTCCAATCTTCTGAGTTTATATGGTACTTCATCAAGCTTATCCACTCAAAAGATGACTCCAGAGGAACATTTTGTACCTCCATGAGTTGAGATAGCTGCTGTGCATGATTCATTGTAAGTTGCACTAAAGCACGCAGACACATCATCCTATACTTAGAAACCAGAGATTCACTTTTAGCACCTGTGACTCCATCCCTTATAGAATAGCCAAGCCTTTGCAGTTTTGCAGAATTGTATGCCTTTATGTTGCTCAACTTCACTGGGCTTGATTCTTGAAAAGCTTGTAGAACAACCTTGCACCAAACTGCCTCTTCAGTCACCAGCAGACACTGAAGAGGATATTCAGACAATAAGCCCAGCAGAGGGAGTGCAATTTTCCTCCTGTCAGCAATGTGGCGCAGCGTGTCTCCAACTTTCTCATAACACATCAAATCTTGACTTGATGGTTCAAGCTGGTTTTGCACAACAGAACATTGTTTCATGAGGTGTACCATGCTCAACTTTAATTGTTTCTCAAAGACACGAAGCCAAACCAAGGCATTGAGATTTGGTTCCAAAGGGTACAGAAAGGTAATGTGCTCGTGGAAGCTGCCAAAAAAACCCAGCACCTTCTGTCTGTGGCTTTGAGATGTAGCCCCACAGCTCTTTACATCTCTTGCTTGAGATGGTATTTCACAATCCACTTCAAGCCAGTGTACCTCTTTAAAGCATTTGCGTACAAAGGATTGCAGTGTGAAAGGCGTTGGGCAAAAGGAGAGTAGTTGTATCACTTCCCTTTCACTCATGAAACAGAGTCTTGGAAACTGTTCACAGAGGCCATCCAGGAGGTCCACCATCTGATTGGAAATATTTTCCATTATAGACAGACCATCAATAAGAATCTGGCAAAGGCTATTGCCATAAAATCTGTCATTCGTCTTCTTGGAAAAAACCATGTTCAATACACGAGGGTCATTCGATATAGAGTGCATCATTTCCTTAAATGTCTCATCAACTGGTTGAAATCGCTCCAGCTGAGAAAAAAATAGAAAGAAATCCACATTTATCTGACATGTCAACTGACATGTGAGCAAAGTTTGATTTCATTTTAATGCAAATGAGATATGTTTGACTTGTGATGACATAGGGACATACCAAATCCACTCTCTGAATACTGAGGTTTTCATGGAACATCTTGGTCAGAAAGGCCCATATTTTCTGGTATCTTTCAAATAAGTCAAGCAGCTTCCCTATTAACAATGAAAGGGAACGCAAAAGACAATACAATTATCATAATGTTTATGCACCTAGTGGCAAATTTTCAAAATCGTTAAAAAACCTTACCAAGATCTTGTAGTGATTGCACCCAATCTTCCATCTCCAGCCTCAAGTCCACACTGTGTGGGGACTTCAACATGTTGGACAGAGTCATCAAGTCATTCTCTGTCTCAGCAAAATGTATTTCCAGACCTGATTGTGAAAACACATGACAGATCCCAGAAATTTGTAAGCAAAATGTTGCTATTACACATTTTCCCCAAGTAAAGCATGCTTACAATGAACACAACAGTGACTTTGTCAGTATGAATTATTAATGCTAGCTTGTTATTTAGTCTCACCAATAATCGTGAATCTTGCATCATTACAGCCGGGTTGACTGGCAGTTTGGAGATTTGAAACAGTGTCCTCTGGGGGCTTCTCTGGCTCTGTCAGTCCATTTTGTGGCTCACAAAGGTGCCAAACAGGGAGAGTGAATTTGTCCAACTGGAAGAGTCTAGCTTCCCATCCCTGTTGAAGCTTTTGGAAGGTCTTCTCCATGTTATACTCTGCTTGTGCATCCCAGCATATCTGAGAGTAAAGGGTACCATAAGCAAAATTGATCAATTGTCATTTGTTAATGACAAACATAAATTAAATTCCTTGTGTGCCCTGATTTTAGCATTGCCATAACCTGCTCAATTATGTGACATCTCTCCTGGTCTCACCTTGGTAATTAGTTTCTGGTCAACTTCAAGTTGTTGAGACAACAGCTCAGCAACAGTCACCTTCTTCTCCGGGATATACAGTAGGCCCATTCCTGCAAGATGCAATGTATTTTTATCATTTTACAAATACTGTGGTTAGATATACAGTATGTGATACAATGTGGACACAGTGTCTGACCTTCAAAAATAGCTTTCCAGTGTTTATGTTTGAGTGTGGGGCTCTGCAGCATAGCCATGACTGCAAGCTGATGGTTTAAACTTTCCAGGATTCCTAAAGTCTTCTCCAGCACAGCATCATGGGTAGGTATGATACTTGTTAGAGACAGAGCTTGCTCCTTCCACTTGGCAATTTTTCCTTGAGCTTGTGACACCGAGACCTGGTAGAAAATATGTGTTGATTTTTTTTTACATGCTTATCAATACTTCCATCAGAGTTTTTTTCATCACATAAATAACATAATGCAATCAATTAAGGAGAGAGCTAAATCAAGTTTAAGTAAATAATAAAAAAAAATGTGATCACTATTAATGCAAACAAATAAGTATCTCCTTGCCAAACATATTTTATCATCTTGTTAAAAAGCAAAGAGAGGTTTATTTGACATTACCTCACTGAAAAACTGCTGTTTCCATTTTTCCATCCATGTTGTGTATACAGCTATCAGCTCCCACAGGTCTTTACGGGCTTCGGCCTTCTTAACATCTGATGTCAAAATGGTCATATCCATCGGATGTTCTGATGGGAAACATAACAGTCTGTCAAAATCAGGATTTCTGCAACTACATAAAATGACAACAGTTTTCCATGAGCATCTCGCCATCTCACCTTGTAGGTTTTGACTGTTCGTACTAAGTTGTT
Source organism: Sciaenops ocellatus (assembly GCA_033000465.1). Lineage (NCBI taxonomy): Eukaryota > Metazoa > Chordata > Actinopteri > Sciaenidae > Sciaenops > Sciaenops ocellatus. The sequence goes on from CP136867.1 coordinate 19,911,870, forward strand.
CCAGTTTTGCAATGAGACTGTGCACATGTGCATACATGTGGTTCAGTGTGGAGACCATCTCTTTTGCGTTCTGGGTTGGGTCAAGGAATGGTCCAGATGTAATTTTAGAGACAACATTTTTAAGTTCATACCCCAAAAATGAGAACATTGTGTTCAGTGCATTAGCCATTGAAGGGAGACGGTGGCACACAATGCTATCTGCTTGCTTCAAGAGGGGAATAAAGCAATCCCACATGTCCAGCATCTAAATATAGAGTACAAACAGAAGTGCACACACCACAGTGTAAAAAAAGTTAGAGTTGTACAATTATTATGTGGCTATTAATGGCATCATTTGACTTTTATGCCTGCAGACCTTTTCTTCCAAAGTCATCTCCTGTTCAGTCATCTTCCTAAAGTTCATGCAAATAGTGTCCTGGAGGGAGTGTATGTACTCCAGACGTTTCTGTGTGTCAGCCAACATTTTCACAGACTCCCTCACCTGAAGAGAGACAGATTTAGCATTTTTCTTATCAATTTTACAAGTTTCTCATTGCTAACATTCACGTGGGTAAAATCTCAAAATTAAATGTTGACATGTTGACAAATATTTGAGGTGACTAAGAGAAACATTCTATACTATAGGTTAAGGTTAAGATAAGTAAACTGGGTGACAGTAAGCTAGATAACCCTTACTATGACTTGAAACTGCATTTTGAAAGTGTAACTCACAAACATTTACCAACTTACTTTATACCACAAGTAATACAATAGTTTTCTTCAATAGTATTCCTTAAAATAACAGAACTGAAGAGCTTAATGCACTATGCATCACCTGATCATCCTTGGATAATAGAATCTAAATTCAGAACACATTTGTTCTGACAAGGCAGAGCCCTTGGGATGAATAATTAAATTAAAGCGAATGTGTGAGTCTCAAAGGGTCTGAATCTTCCATTTATGAACCATGTAAAGGTAAAGCAGGGAAAACTAGTGCTTATTTCTCTTTCTCTTTATATTATATATTCTTCTTTAACATTTTTATTTTCATGCAAGTATGTAAAGTCTAAAGAGTTTCTATACCATAAGAGCGTATTTTGAAAGGTCACGTAAGTCTTCGGGTTCTGTCTTGAGTTCAGCGGTAGCCCTCTCCAAATCCGAAATGAGGCTTTCTGAGTGTAGCTTTATCTGCTCAACAAGCTGCTCTAGCACTTCCTCCTCAATGAACCTCAGCTGTTGCCCTTGAAAAACAAAGGTTGAGAGTATTAAATCATTCAGAATAAAGTCAAGAAAGTAATTTCTTACCCCATCAACTAGCCATACAGTTTACTGTTTTACAAAGAACAACAACTAGTCATTTCTTTTAGGAAAATGTTTCATTAACCTTCCTAGCTTTGGCACTTCCATCACTCTGGATTTGATGTCATCACTGTGTCGCAATTCCAGTCACTCCAAAGATACTTTGAAATATGATTTGAATGGCCAGAGCATTTTGATTGTCACATTTCAAACGATCTCCAAATGTGGATAGGATGCAGTTTGCTAAAATGACATTTGGTTTTTGTACAATTGTATTTTTTGTCCACACTTTCTAAAATCAATCTGGATACAATCTGCATATACCAAAACATGGATTTGGGTTGTCCATCTGAACAAGACCTGCCAGTCTTCAAGTAACACTGGAGAGGAGATTTAATTCATGTTATTAATTAATTAGAGCAGACATACCTAGATTTTCCTTTATACTGGTACACTGGATGATGAACAGTTGGTTGGAGGTAGAGATTGATGAGGGGACTGTGTAGATTTTTTCGGTCCATAGGCGTATCTTCTGTATGTGTTCCTCATACACTAAAGCAGGCTGACCTATCATGGATTCCAAAGAGGCTCGACTCCATTGGCCAATGAACAAATGGATGTCCATCAACCATGAGTAGCTCTCACACTGCTGCTGGATTTCTAGTTCAGCTTCCTGATAACAGTGAAAATTACTAGAATGACCAGGTGTGCAAATTATTTAATGTGACTTCTGATGATGCATAAACAGTGGAGTTTAATTTGAAAGTGAGAGCCTTGCCTGCATGATTTTGGCCTGCTCTTTCTCAGCTTGTGTTGTCACATCATTAATGCTGATCTGCCACTCAAGCTGGGCCTTGGGAAAGGAATAGTAGTGGCCATGCACCCTATTTCCCTGCACCATTAGCAAGGGCTTTTTAGGCATTACCAGGCAGTGAGATGACCAGTCTCCAATCAATTGCCAACAGCAAGACATTCTGGTATCTGGGGTCATTTCATCTTTGTTCTTATTCTCCTCTAGGAATTAAAACACAAGGAAACTCAAAATAATTAGTCTTCCAACTGTTTATAAAATACATTTAAAATAAAGAGATGTTGGAACAATGTCTGTTCCATATAGCAACAGAAATGACAGCTTTGGACTGGGTCAGGTACATTTTCATATGAATATTGCATGTTTGGATCAACAGAAGCTCAACTTAAAATACAATACTGAAATTTGAAGGCTGTACCTGTAATAGTAGGATGTTCAAAACAGCTTAATTGAGAGTTTAAATCCTGAGCAAAACCAGAGGTGAAGAAACTGTTGCTGTCCTCTAGGAAGAATCCACAAGTATCACACATCTACCAGAGAAGAAAGGTGTTGTGAGACTAGTGATATTTTCATCATTCACAGCTTGAAGGAACAGATGTAATCAACATAACATATTAATATTATAATGCAAGTATTAATCTTACACAATGTCTTTTCTCAATGAAAATTATGTTCTCATTGATGCTGTAGTGAAGATTTTAATATGATTTATCACAAGGCATTGGAGTTAAGTATCTTGCTCAAGGACACTTTCACTGGACTGGGGAAGCTGCGAATCGAATCAGCGTTCCGATTCGATTACTAGACAACTTGTTGGCTCAGATTGTTGGCTCAGGTACATTTGTCACTAATATGAGGCACATATCCAATAACCAATACCCACAACTGAAAAATATACTGTAATGTAGGTGTAGCTGTCCTGTAAATTACCTGAATTATAGAGTCACCAACAGTCAGGAGGGCTTCACTCACTGCTTCTTGGAACAGATGCACCGGTGGATCCACAGTCAGCTGACTACTGGCACTGAAACACAGCTCAGTGTGGAAGAGACAGCACTGCCGATATTTCTTCCTCTAACAAGTGAAAATACATCAAAATCATTAACTTTATAATGACATTAAGCACTGCTTTATAGTGAGTTTTGTATCCATATCTCTTCTGTTATTAGCTCAAAAGCAGTTTGCAACAGTGAATCTGAAAATATTTTATTTTAAAGACAAGGGTGACTGCTCTCTTATAACCTTCAAAACATTGCTGAGGAAAGAAGTGACATCTTGTTGGATGATCGTGACGAGACTCTGTGTAATTATTTGATTGATGAGAGCAGCAAAGTTGCCCAATTTCTGGAGGGTGCTTTCAGACCAGGCCAACTGTCTCTTTAGCTCCTTCTGGTGAGCCAGGTGGAGGTGAATGGATTCACGGGTTTCATTTGGCTTTTTAGCATATCCCATGTGCAGCTGCAGCTCCTGGTGTGCCTTGTAACTGTTCTCTTTCACCTGAGGATAAATAAATATTACAGTCATAACAAAATACATAAAAATCTACAGTGATAACATTTTAACAATATATGTTTTTAAAAATTATGCTTCCTGGAAAACTGACCACATGCCAATTTATTTCAGAAGTTTTATTAATGAACCAATGGAAAACTGCCTATGCTATAGGTCAGCATTTGCCAAAACTGGGTCAGGACCCTAAGTAGGTCATGAACCTGCTTTCATTGAGTCCCTATTTGGCAAAATAAATTGCACAACAATGCTATGATATCTGAATTTATTTTCCTAATTAAAATAGAAGAAGGTTTCTTTATTTTAATTAGGACAAATGAAATTAGGGGGCTACAAACAGACTCAATGAGTATGAGTTTCATCCATTAAACACTATAATTTGCTGAGCTGGTCTGTTCAGCTCAGATGCTGTGTGTGGGTCCCCTGTTTCTCTCTCTCTCATGCATGATGTGTATGGTGTTGAAACAAAAATACAGTAATGAGAACTTTAAAATAAACATACTGGACAGAAATCTTCAAATGAAGCATTCTTAGAATATAGTAAAGTCAAAAGAATTTGTGCTGTGCAAAGAAGAGACTTTAAGGAGACAGTGTTTTGACAGTGGACAGTAAATTACATGTGTTTAATTGTATAAAAATGTTTGTTGGTGTCTGTGGTTGACTAGTGTGTTGCTAGCTTCTTTATCAGTAATTTCATTAATATAGATGTTGACAATGTGATGTGTTTTAGTAAGTTTAGGTCCCTGGAGACATCAAATTTCTCTTGTGGGTGTTGAGCTGAAAAAAAATTGGGAACCCCTGCAGATTACTCCATCAATAAAGCTATTAATCATACCTTTTCACAGGTTTGAGTTTGCTATTATTTTGTTTTACATCAGAAAAAAATTGTGGTACCGCATTTAGGATGACAGCGCGATACTGTGATAACTTCTTCAATATCTGCAGACACTCTTGATTCATGGTGATCAGTATGTTCTTGAATTCCAGCAATGTGTAGGTTCTAGACTCTTCCTGGGGTAGACGGTGTGTCCTTTTCAGTTCTTCAACTATTCTGTAAAAGATACAGTATCATTACCAGCTAATCTGAATTAATGTTAAAGCATAACGTCTGTTCCCTCTAACAGTTAAAGGTCAGATCCAAAACTGGCTATATGTCTAACAGCTCATTCATTATTACACATCACTGTGACTCACCTGGTGAACACAAAAAGAGCCTTTCTGAATTGAGGTACAGCTATAATCAGCATACCCTGCAGATCCTCACACTTGCGTTGAAAAATTATTTTGCGCACATTTCTATGCAACCTATGCAACAAAAAAAAAAAAAAAGAAACACCAAACAGACAAAGCATGGAGATAAACAACACAAAAGTAGAGACAGAAAGCACAGCTTATGTGGACTTACCTGGTGAAAGCTTTCCTCAGTCTGAAGTCCCTGAAAAATGGGATCTCCTGCAAAGCTGTCCACAATGTAAACTCTCTTTGCCACTCTGCCAGACTGACAACTCCACCATAACCCCTTTCTGTGACATGCAGTACAGAATCAGGGGAGAAGATGTAGTGCTCAGAACCAGCTTCACTGGAATGGACCACTTGCAGGTCATATGGTCTAAAAAAGAGGAAAAATCACTGTATACTTGTGATTTAATTGTGTGCTTTAATTGTGTGAATGAAATTACAACATAAGAACATTGATAACAGTCTGAAATTAAAGCGTGGTACATGACCTTGTTTCAGTCTACCTGTAAGAGTCCCCATTCACTTCTTTCAGGTAATAAAACTCAAATTCTCCCAGGTCTCTTTTCTTGGCAAAGATATGAACTACCTCTGTGGCAGTAAGTGGGACTTTATTGGGTTTGGTCACGTTCCCAGTTTTCACAGTGGTTATCTTTTTATCCATACATGTTGTTACTTTTATGGATTCATCTTCCCCCGTGAGACTGAAACAATAAAAACAACAGTGTAAACAACAGAGCAATTAATTCAGGAATCACACAGCACATGTTGTCAGCCCTTTGTGGCACTTTGGTAAGTGAAAGAAAATGCTGTGTGAGAGAGAGAGCTTCTATAATATGCTGGGCTAAAACTATGTCTGGAAAATATTTATTCCCAGCAGGCATTGTGTCAAAGGCCATAAACACCCACCTAGACCAATTACATAGCATAATCATCATCAGAACAATCAGGTACAATAAAAAAAAAAATCATGTCTCTGTAATTATTTTATGTACCTCTGTGCTGTTGATTCATCAGCAGTTCTGATAGGGATGTGGGTACCTAATGCTGAGGCCATAAGTCGAGGTCCTTCTGTCCATTTTGTGTCATCTGCAGCTTTTCCAGGTCCTACTTGGGCTATAAGATGAGGGAGTTCCACCACAGATAAAGGTCTATCAATGGGGACATTTCCCAGGACAGGGGCGCAATTGAACAGAGGCCTGGCCACAAGGGCTGCTGAGAGAGAAGGTGGCTCCCGGCATAGAGGTGGTAAAGTTACTTTGGGAGAGGTGGCCTTTTTCTTAACCTTGGATCTTGGCTTAGTAATGTTTTCACCACAGGTATGAGAAGCTCCATCATTGGATCTTTCCTCTGAAGGGGCAGCGAACATGCTGCTGATCTCTCTGTGAATACCATTAGCAGGTTTAGGTAGTGCAAACTTTGTTTTGCCAGGCTACATTAGGACTTTACTGGAATTTCTGGAAGAAAAAAAAAATTAAAAAAACTAATTGTAACTTAAACTAGTCTGAATCACCACCATATCATACTATGCTTATTTTGCATTGTTATGTAGTCACATACAAGAAAGATGTTTTTTAGATAGGTAAAGAGATATAATGAACATGGTCTCTGTAAGAATTGTGTTCCTGACTGTAAGCAACATAATTTTAGACAGGGGATAAGCAGAATTTTAGGTCAATATGAATATTATTTGCTGAACAGTCAGATTAATGACATAACAACAACCAACAGACGTTTTTCACAGCAGCCATTTTGACATGAAATCGTAGGGTCAACGCAGGTGTTTCCATTGATATTAATTAAGGCTCCATTGCATTTATTGCAGCAGAGCCACTATGCACCACAGCCACCCTGACTCTGTTTGACCTGAATGGAACGGGACCCTAATCAGTATAATTGGTAACACCTGTGTTTACCCTACTATTTCACGTCAAAACGGCCGCTGTGAAAAGCGTCTATTGAAAGAAATGTTGAAATAAAGAGTTGTTTCAACATTATTTGTCGTCGTCATTAATTATTATCCTTCAGATTTGCCATATATCTTACTACAAATCCTGAAAAATGTTGTCATCCTAACGCTGAATATCTTGTTCACAAAGACTAAGATTAAGCATCCTATCAAATACTGTGTCGATAAACGTTAGCTCACATTACATCCGACCAACAACCACAAAGCACCGATAAAATTACATTATTCTTGACATGTTTAAATGTTCTAAAATAACTTTTTTATGAGTTTCTCAATTACATTAATACATAAAGTTTACAAGCAAAGCCTTACACAAGCAAACACCTTTTAGTAGTTACCCTAACTAGTTGTAACAGCTATCGTTACTAAGTTAACTCCGTAGATTAACGTTAAAACAAAGACGTTACACTTGCCGAAGTTTAACGTCTTTTCCTAATCCTGCTTAAGTTCAGACACTAAGAGTATCAAAAATTAGTATTACTGAAGTTAAACAAGTACTTTAAAACTGCGAACTAGTTAACAACATAAAGAGCAAAACTTACTTGTGTGACTTTCTTACCTGGCTGTGAACAAGTTGTCAGCGCAACCACGGCGACGGCTCGTTGCCACGGTGACGGCTCATTGCCACGGTAACGCACAGTAACTTGATTTGGACAGTGGAGCTGGTCGGTTTACTGGTGAAGGTCAAGTATGCCAGCTTTCACTGTTAACAACCTTTAACCTTATAGCTTTTACACGGTATAGTTTGTCAAGACTATAGGAAACAACAGAAGACAGTTGCTAACAAGAAATCACAGCAAATCCTTCCATTAATTCCTATACTAAATTGCTCAAAAATATGTAAATCCTTATAGAAATGAAAGAGTAGCTTTATTATGTGAGCTGCCTCAGCAACAGAAACAGTTTGTGGTTTGTCTTTGTTTGTTTTTTTTTAATTGCATAATAATAACATTTGAACTGTTCAGCTTTAGACCTTTTTCAGAGCACACATTTTGATTCCGATACACAAGGTTATATACCCTAGGGTTGCTAAATATAAATTGAACATGTAAAATCATAAAGTCAATGTAAATCCATTACCACTAAAACATCAAAAAGATTTGAACCCAAACCTGCCAGTCCTCTGCTGTGCACCCAGCAACAACAACTCCATTATCCCTTCGATAGTTTGAAATTTGATTCTCATATCTTAAAATACAATGTACACCATGTACACATACTCATCAAGAAGTCCAGTATGACCAGATCTATGAAGTCCACCAGTCTTGTGCCTTTGTTGTATGGCGGGGTCTTTTTCACTGTTGAGCAGTACTCTGGATCTGACTCCCACCTGAAACAGACAGACATCATTCAGCTTTTTTTTTTTACCTGTGGTTGATATGACTGGTAGCTTCTATAGCTCACTATTGTATTGCTGATTGCTATTTTTTTCTAAATTGAGACTACATTTCTAGTATTTACTGTATATTATACTCACTCACTCTACCGAGCTTAAGTGTTGTTTATGTTGAACACAAATATTATGCATTAAGCCATCCAGCATTTCTGCAAAATCTAACCCACACATGTAGTGAGTCAGGTTTTGTATAACTGCATAATAGTCAGGATAAGAAAGTAAACTTATTCTAGTACCGTATTATAGTACTTTAGTAGTATAATTTTGATGTACTTTACTTAAGTATTTCCATGTTGTGCTGCAGTGTAAGTAGTAAAATGTTAGCCCACCATGTTAAGATGACACAACTGTATCTGACATGATTTGTTGAATTACTTTATATCATCCTGCACATTGGCTCCTCTATAATTGAATAACCTATATCTTATAACCCTAACCCTATATCCACTAACTTTGCCAGCTTGCTGCGGCTGTAGGAGCGTCTCCAGGGGGATCTCCATGTCCTGCGGGCCGCCAGGGAGAGATCAGGCAGCATGACAGCAACGGAGGCCTCCAGGTCTCTCGGGTGGCCACACACAGCATGCTCTGTTGAACAGTAATAGGAGCACTGGCCGTAGAAACACACGTTACCCACTAGGGGGAGCCAGATGAAAACAGAGGAGAGGCGAGGAGAGGAGAGGAGAGGAGAGAGGAGAGAAAAAATTACAAAGGAAAAGTTTGCATAAAAGAGTACGTGGGTGGTTGTTACCAGAGAGAATAATAAGAAAGGAAGACCGTTCAAAGAGATTCATAATCAGTTGACACGCAAGGGCATTTTAAGCAGGCCAAATGAATAATGGAATATTGTGTGAGCAGTACCAGGGGAGGTAAAAAAGGTTCTGGCCAGCTTGTGGTCGGTAGTGACGTCTTTGATCTCCTTGACCACATCCACCAGCCTCCCCACCACTGGAGGGATTCTTCTGTAACCCAGAATCCTGCAGAGAGAGGAGGAAAGTGTGAGATGAGGACAAAGACAAGTGGGACGGACTGAGAGAGAGAGAGACAAAAAGAGAAAACCCAAGAGGGAAAGAAGAAAATAGATTTCAGTGTTACATAACATGTATTCATTTTGTGGCCATTTCATCTACCATTTCACTTTATTCAGACTTAAGTAGTGTTATGCTCTGGCTTCTTGCAAAACAAATACACTCGGTACCTGTCCAGGTGAAAAGCTGCGATTTCTGCATTGTGTCTCTCAAAGTCAGAAAAGTAGTAGAGGTTATAATTGGTTTCCTCATCTCTCTCCTGCCTGATAGGGAGATAGACAAAGTCACACTACAGCACATCATGCATTAATTAACTTAATATTTACTTCAGGTAAAGCCTCGTTTACTTGTTCACTTGCTTTGAACAAGCACACACGGGCTGTGGAAGTTCATGTCCACCATAACATCCAACAAACACGAGATTATGAAATATCTGACACCGTCCTTCCTAATATTTACTCAGTTGATACATTTATCAGTTTCTCAGATTGAGTGAGACGACCGAGTGGATTTAATCTTTCTTGGGTTTTCTACATTCTCTGTAATATCAGCACTGTGATGGATTTGCCACGTGACTCACTTCATGGGTTTGAACATTGCTTGTCCATAGTTGGGAAATGACATCACCAGCTTCAGTTGCGTCCCCCCAGATTTCTGCACTAAAAAACAACAGAGAATGTTTCCATAGCGACAGAGCACACACACGCACATAAAACACACCAAGCTGCGACCCAACATATTGGCCATTAATGGGACACACAAATCTGTGCGTCATCACCGAGATATAATAGTTTGTGGAGACACACCATCGTGTCATCTCTCCTACACACATACACATATGGCTTTTGCTAGATTTGTGTTACCCAGCCTTTACTATATAACATTAGCAACAAGTACAATAAGTCAGAAGGATTTAATATTTCTATATATAACATATAAATTCATTATATCTTCATCATTCATTTTTAATTTTACCTTTAAATGTTGTTTTTATTTTTCTCCTTTTTTGGACTTCTCTGTATATCTGCATATATACCTTTATCATTATTTTTTTACGCACAGTTAATCTGTTAAAAACTCAGAATTAATTGTTAATTATTTAAGTGATAGCAAGCCAAATTTACAAAGGTACAGGGTAAAAATGTTACTGTTTATTGCAATTTCTATAACCTTTAAATGGTGATTTACAGATAAGATAAGATAAGATAAGATAAGATAAGATAAGATAAGATACAGATTCACCTTAAGAAGTCCATTTACCGATGTTTTAACCAAAGCCCAATTTCTAACCATAAATCTTCATCATTTCACTCTATGAAATCCCGGCAGACTGATATGATGTCCTCCCAAAACAAAATGTCCTCACAGTCAGACCTTACAAGTTAAACTAAACAAGACCACATACACAAAAGGACTGAAAGGCACCATACTCCACCAGTGAAAAAGTTAGTGTGGAGAAATATGAATGATTAAGATGTTGGCTACATGGCCAGTGGCTCAAGTATTCCCATCCACCCTCTGTTGAACCCCAAGGCCCCCAAAGCTTCAGAGCAGCTTTCATTTCAGGACAACTTCAAAGTGAATCTACATTTGAAAGTCTAACCCTAAACCTCAGGTGTCATACAGTCACAACAACCCTCCCCTTCATCTGCCCTCTCCCTTCTTGAAGCTCACCCACCTTTTCCACGACAGGTTTGGAGTGCTACCAAAATCTTTCATACACTTATTTATTCAAGAGGCTCATTGAGTCATCTCAGATCCTTCTGTCCACTACTTGAAAAACACCTCGCCTTTGCTTGTCTGACAGTTCATCTGTGATGCATGATCAGTGTGTTGTTGGTAACAGTGACAGGCTGTCTCTGCTCTGACCATGCTGCGGTGGAGTAAAACTGCTGAACAAATTAAAAAAAGAAACACTTCGCAGGTACATGTCATCCAACTGAAAATGGCTCAGATGTTTTATGTCATACCTGCACTCGCGATGCGGTGTGTGGCAAGCTGCTGGATCAGCGGCTCCATGTTGGGGTCACGATGGGGGTACAGCTGCCAGCGGGAGATGCCCAGGTGGAAACGCAGCCAGGGAGGATGACTGTTACTGTTGCTGTTCCAATTAACTTCCTCAGAGCCTTCCTGGCTAGCACTCACCCTGGAAAGGAATGGAAGAAAGATAGTTGGAGGTTAAGGAAGGAAAAGGGACAAAGGAGAGTGTGAAAAGAGACAGAGAATTAATTATTTGTCCAGAAACATTTACTTTGTCAATTAACAAATGCACTGACTGACAAAACTTTAATTGGAAACTATTTTTATAATGATTAAGTCATGTTTCTAAAGATCCTACGTGTACAAATTTGCGGCATTTTTATATGACTGAAAACTGTATCTCTTTGGTTTTTGGACTCTTGGTCATTTGAAGATACCATCTTAGGTCCTTGATCATTCTTGATTCTTGAAGTTTTCACTGTGTTCTGACATTTTCTAGATAAAACAATAATCAATTAATTGTTATAAAGACTATGGATCATGTTCAGGAAGGGAATGCTGCTGAAAAGACGCCACAAAAAATACAGCATAAAGCATTCCAAGGAGGCTACTCACATTTCTTGTCGTGTCTGTTTGTTTTGTTCAGACTTTTGACAACATTTATTTACCAATAACATAAAGTAGCTCTATATATATCTGTGGAGACACCACAAAAAAATCTATAGCAGCAACATTGTGACAAATATAAACAAGTCTTGATAACAGGAGATCACGTCTGCTCCCTGCAGCCTGACTCATCTTGTGAAAATCGTGCCTCTGCTGTACATATATTTGTATTTCAGGGGGAAAGTACAATATTACCAGAATTCCACATACAGCGCTTAGTTTATAGCATATAGCTCTTACTTGCTTAAGATTTGTTTAACTGTTTTTTTCCCTGATATATATTGCATTATCCTTGGTAGCGAGGTGTTGAATATAATGGCACTTGCAGGGATAAAGTTGTATTTAGTTGATTAAGACAACTGAAAGATCCCGAGAGAAGTTAAATAAAGCTAATACAAGAATGTTTGGGTGAGAAAAGTGGTTTGCGAAAGTGTTTCTACACACAGTCCCTCTCTCTCTCTCTCAGACACACACACAGTGTTGTGCACATTAACAATTACTGACCACATCTGGGAGCTCTTCTCGCTAGCCTTGACCTTTGATTTCACTTTCAACAGCCAGTCCTCCTCAGGGATAGGAGGACTGGGCATGTTGTAAAGAGGATGGTCAAACAGTGCCTCCAGCTTTGACAGCCCAGACTCCACAGATTCAGCTCGGTTGGTGCCATGGCGACCTGCATTAACTGGCATATTTATTGAGGCATTTTTACCCTCTTTCACTAATAACACGTCAGAAAGAATCCGCACATAGCCTTTGGCATCCTTATTGGCATCTTTATTGGAAGAATCTCTATGTGTGGTCTCGGCTGGTGGCTCAGCTAGGCCATTCATCCCCACAGAGGTGTTGTCGGTGCGTGCCAGGTCTCGCAGGATGTGTGTCCCAGGTGCCTTGGGGGTGTCACAGGGCTGGTGGTAAATGGGAAGAGAAACAAGCGCCAGGAGGAGGTAGAGGAAAACAGTAATGAAGGCCAAGGACAGACAGATTGTCCTGGAGCGACTGCGTATACGCCACATCATCCCACTGAGAGGAGGGTGAGAGAGGGTCAGGAGAGGTGAACACATAATGGGAAGAAGAGAAGAAGAAAAATGTGGTGTAAAACACCAAAAAAAAAAAAAAAACATGTTAGGAAAATATGAGGAAAGCAATATGGTATAGAGCATTAAAAACAAAATAACAAGTAACAGCATCAGACAAACCATTAATGACATTTGAGTGTCATGATATACTGGTATTGACGATAATCATGATTTTTAAAAGAAATGAAATCATATTAATAATACACTTATAATAATATCATGTAAATAATGCATCCATCTATTAACTATATTATCCTTTGCATTGTCATGGGACCCTTTTGCAATCCCTGGATAGATCGCCAGTTCATCACAGGGATGACACCTAGAGACACCTACAGGCAATTTAGAGATACCAATTAACCTGTTAACCTGCATGTCTTTGGACTGTGACAGAGAGAACCTGTACTGGCTGCAGCGATTAGTCTGGAGACAGGTACTCTTTTATATAATATAAGTTTATAACATCTCAGAACAACACAATTACAGGATGCAAATGACATATGTCTTCTTAGACCTGCAGGTGCAAGAGACCCCGATGACTATCCTCAGCCTCCTTTTATTTCTCTCTCTCTCTCCTCAATATGTGACTTGGCGTGTTGTGACCACACTCTGGCCCTTACTTCTTACAAACAAAACATTAATATCTCAGTTACATGAAACCCTTTCACAATCTCTTCACATCATGGAAGATGATTAGATAAGGTCAAGAGGCAAGTTCTGGAAAGTTCTTAATGCTTGCCGGGAACAGATCTATTTCAAGCCAGGACAAAAACAGGATGAGATGTTAACCATAAAATAACCCTTTAATCCTTGGACTCTTTTTGCCAATATAAACCCCCACACACACATGAAGAGAATATGCAAACTCCACACAGAAATGCCCCACCGACTCACAAACAAGAAACTTCTTGCTGTGAGGCAACAGTGCTAACCACAGCACCACTATGCCACCATAAATAATCCAGCGCTTCTTCAATAATTTCCATTTCTTTCCATTCTTGCTTTGTGATTTACAGTTATGTAAATTTTCTACAGATTTTGTGATAACATCATTATTGTGAATTCTTTAGACCAGGATAATCGTGTAATGAAGAGACATTTCTAGCTGACATCATAAAGAACATGGCCTTGATAAAGGTATTAAAGGTCCAGCGTGTAGGATTTAGGGGACTATTTACAAAATATGGCAGAAATTACATGTAATATGCTTTCATTAGTGCATAATCACCTGAAAATGAGAATGGTTGTGTTTCTGTTACCTTAGAATGTGCCTTTACAGATGCCGTGATTCCTCTTCGACAGTCCATCATGTTGAGGTGCCATGTTTTCTAGAGTAGCCCATATCAACATGCTCCCATTCTCACATGACCTTTCTTAAAGGTCCAGTGTGTATGATTTAGTGGCATCTAGTGGTGTAGTTGTTTTTTGCAACCCTTTCGCATCACTTTCTCCTTCTTAGCATGAAGGAGAAACTATGGTGGCTGCAAAATGCACAAAAAAAGTAAAAGACCGTCTGTAGATATCATTGATCTTGCACCGATTCCTAACATGGTAGTTTAATCTGTAAATATAAAAGGCTCATCACTATTCTTATTTTCTGGTGATTATACACTAATTAAAATATAGTTATGAATATTATATTCCATTTCTGCCATAGTCTTTAATTTGAGCCCCCTAAATCTGACACACATTTGAAAATAAAATTCAAATAACAAAACATCTCACATATGGACAGAAGCAAAAAGCAACTTACACACAGTTTGTTTCCTTGCTTTCTGTCACCCAGCTGCTTTTGTTGTTTCCAAGTGGAATAAGACTCTATCCAGTATCCAGGCAAAGCTGTCAAAGCTGGAGGTCTTTAACCAGTTGTTTGTACTCCACTTCTGCTACCAGGCTCAGTAGTGAGTGCCAGGTCAAAGTGATCTGGATCAATGTGTTTACTCTCTCTCTTTGTTTATCTCTCAGTTCATTTGTCTTGTCTGTCCTGTTGTCAGTGCATTCATCGGTTAGGCCTTTCAAAATTCTAGCATGCCACTTAACTTCATTTCCACAGTTTGTCTGATGATCAGATTGAACCTTAGTCTACAGAGTCCCTGAAAGTCACTTTAGAAGAGTATGACTTCAAAAAACAAAACAAAAAAAATGTGAAGGTGTATTTAAGAATGGCAAATCTGATCATTTATGACAGCCAGTTAAACCAGCAGTCAAGTAATATTTTAGTACGTGCACACACATAACTTAAAGTTGCTCTTGATGCAGATTTCAGGACGATCTATACTCTGCATTAATGCTGATATTTTAACATTAAGAAATTCTATTATTCATACTATGGAAAACAGTATTCCCCCGTCCTTAAATTCAACAACTGAATGAGGTTCTACACATCACTTTTGTATACTGCCCTTGAGCTGAAGTCTTCACTTTCTGTTGCACTTCTGATGGTATTATATAAATGGACCAACCTGTTACAACATTTATCAAAACTGACTTAGCACCAAAAGTCATGACAAAAAGATGGTTTATGTTAAGCTGAACGATTATGGATTTTAAAAAAATGCACAAACCAACAGACTGAAGCAGTTTAAGATAGTTTGTTGTGAACACCAGGGAGAATGCACAGGTGGGTAGTGATCCAGAGAAGGGGGTGGCTGGTGTGGCACAGGGCTGGTGGTGGCAAGAGTGCAAGAGTGCAGTAGTGAACCAAACTGAGCTAACGAGATGGGAGGATGTCTGACAAGGCTTTCCTGGGGCACAGGGAAAACTAGAGTTAGTCCAGAGGTCAAAAATTACAACATAGCAAAGATTCAAAGGAACAGAGTTGGCTGTAACACTTGTTACCATTATAGAGGCTGAACAATCCAGCAGACTCTGAGATGAAGAGCCGGTCCTTTATACTGCAGTGGTTGATTTGTGAATTAGGAACAGGTGGTAAGGTAATCAGGCAGGTGAGAGGGAAACTGGAGGCCACAACCACACACATAGACAGATAAAACAGAGAGAAACACAAGGGGAGGGGACAGTGACAGGCAAGACACCAGGATAGGAGAAGGCAAACAGCCTCCACATGACAGTTTTATGTGATGCCTGACCTTTAATAGCATGAATCTGCAGCTTGTATGAGGTACTGTACCTCCAATAGCTGGAAAGCACAGATCTGCACACATCACACAACAGCCTCATCTCTGGTTATATTAAATATTGACCCTGACTGGCTCTCTTTCTCATTTCAATCGCTGAAAAAAGTAGAAAATGTGGGCATCAATTCAGAAGTCTGGAAGCAGGCTAATTACTTCAAATAGGCTGATTCAATAAGTTTGTTTGATAAGGTAAATGCTCTCCACATTTTGGCTTTGACAGTTTTTCTTGTAGATCTAACACCACTGCAAGTAAAATAGAGAGGAAGCGTGTTATAAGAAAATGTATATGTACATATAGTGTATGTACATAAACAGTAAATTGTCTGCAGTCTGTTCGAGGCTTCGGCAAAGAAGACTTCATAACCAGGCAGTATCGAGACAGATGTTTCATATTCTGCGAGTGTGTTTGCACTGAGACTTTGATTCATGCACCTCAGACCTCATGGAGAGTCCCCGCAGGATATACTGTTTCTGTGAAGTATGGTTCTTTAAAGTCTGTGTGTGCGTGTATCTATGTTGTATGTGTGTGTGTGTGTGTGTGTGTGTTCACGCAGAGCAATGCATGTGAAAGATCTGAAAAAGTCCAACAAAATGTATGTCATACCCTTGTGTCCATCTGCATGGTGTACATTTGAGAATACAGCAAAAGGGTCACTTACCTTAATAAACATGACTCATCCCTATCAGCTTAATAGAGTGCATTGAACAGATTTATTGTGAGCTTCTTCTGTATTCATGCAGGTGGTCATATTCATTTATTTATCAGCACTCATAAAACATGAATGTTTTGGATTGCAACATCAGCTACATGCAAATAAAGCAAATGAAATTAACATTATGAAAGCCACATTAGATTAAAAGTTGACAGAAAGATGAAGATTATATTTCTATATGTGGGTGGTCTCACTTTGTATGATGAGAGAACACACAAAGCTAGCCAATACGGACTCTTCATTTAAGGTGTCAGGATGAATATGTAATATGGTGGCAGAAATCAACATGTGCTGATAAATAAATGAATATGACCACCTGCATAAATGAGAAGTTGAAAGTTTATAATTGTTTTTAAATTAACACAATTATATGGCGCATATTATTATATATATTGGTAGGTATAGAAAAAAAAGATTAACAACTGTGCTGCAGATGAGTGAAATAAACAAGACAGTGTCTTAAACTATGCTAATACTCTGTAAGGCTGAACTCTTGTTGCAGCAGCTTATCTTGCTCTGATTTAACAGCAGTGTTAGCATGGTCATAAAATATAGTATTGGATAAATTAAGATTTTGACCTGATGATGGGGCTAGATGAAAAGTCAGATGACCAAAATCATGAAGCGTCAGATAGTGAATTTGACAGCTAGCCTGTTTGAGTCTGTTTATTCGCCCAAAACAGCTAACATACCAGCTGTACAGATGTTAGCTGTAAACTAGCTGGCAACCAACTGTGTGCAGTCTTTGCAGGCTTATGTTCGTTATGCAACACTTCAGCCTCTGACTGTCTGGATCCATTATGTTTCTCCACTTATTTATTCATGTTTTGTCTTTAATATGTTATCTGCCTGTTTGCCCTCAGGTTTACAGCTACTACTGACCATGAACCAGTAATCTGCATTAATGATGAAACCCAAGGATGAAAGAAAATACCCAGTTATCTTTTTCTTGGTATACTTAATTTTGTTATAACTGCATTATGCTGATCATACAAATGTGACTTGTTTAAATAAAAATCAGTGTGTGCCTGAACTTTTTGGCCCACCTGCTTAATTTATTTTCATCTTTGTTCAGCACTGTTGAACTGGTGCACCATCAGCATCACAACTGTCATCTCTCAGTCTCTCCCTCAAATCTTTCGATTTGTTTTTCCCACTTTAGATCACCTACCAGTGTTCTGGGCATTTTTATTTTTTGCAAAGTGTCTCTGTTTTTTGTCTAATGCACTCTCCCTGTCTCCATCCTGCACTGATGTATTATAAACAAGCTGGTTCAAACCTGATCTACACACACCACTTGTCTTTTATCCCCCTCTGCCACTTTACACTCCCTCTCCATCCTCCTCCATATTCCCAAAACTTATGGTCCCCCTTTATTTCAGTCTGGAGATGAGCTAATGAAACACACAGCCACAGCTGCTGATGGTCAAAACGGGAGCTGCGTCATGCACACACTTGCAGTATTCACACACACACACTTATTAATATTGGATTGTTTTTCTCATTTCTCAATAAAAAAAGGCCACTAGCGATGTTCAGATGAAAAATGTATCCCTCCCGCTCTCTTTTACTGCCCTCCAATCTCTAACTAAACATTCTTCTCTTTCTCTGATGCTCTCTAACTCTCTCTATCCTTGAGCGACTAATGAATTTTCGTCTCGCTATACACTCTTAAAAACCCACTGTCTCTCGACAACAAAGCCTCTTTTTTGGCTGCTGAATTGTGCGACTTGTCAGTCACTACATCTTCAACCCCTTACAGATGTCTTCTCTTCTTTTACTACCTGTATCTTTTATAGACACACATTCTCACTTCAGGGAGGCTCCAACCTTCCTTCCGCCCCTCGCAGCAGGTGGTAAGGAGGTTGCTAAGATACAGTGCTGAGTGTTTTCCATAACAGAGATGCTTCAAATGAGGACACAGTGTGATGGCACAAAACTGTTTGAAGTTCAACATCAACAGCTAAAGAACTAATCAGTGATATTTCCAAATTAATTAAAGTCTGTTTCTTGGGAAAGAGGCCACCACCACTACTAGTGCAGGTTAAAAAAATAATCTGAAAATGGGGCAGTTTAATGGCACTGGGTCTAAATAAATCGTGTTTCTCCCTTTTGAGATTTATTGTGTACTAACTTCAAGCCAACCTTAAATTATAAAATGCAATGCAGGTCCAAAGATTCCCATAAAAAATATGACTTCTGTATCCTTCCTGTATCCTCATCCTATGGTAGCTAAAGCCTAAAGTAACTAAATATACCTAAAGCCTTGGCAGCAGAAGAAATGCTGGTTTATTTTGAAACAGAACCAAAAGAAGGAAATAAACTGAAGCTGCAGTATCTATATTTCAATAACCACATTGCACCAAATGACTATGTGTAATGTGAAAGTTGCTGCTCAGAGTGAGAAACCCACAGAGACTCATCACTCATCTACACATTTCCTTTCAGTTCCATGTTTAGCATCTTTCAGCTCATTGTTTTGGTTTTGTGGCTGTCACCACTCTCAACACTTATTTGCAGCCGGCAGCTATTTTCAGCAAAGCATTGCTTAGTAGCAATAAGTGACTTTATCAAGTGACAGTTTCCAAGTTTTATGAGTTGACAGGGGTTGGGCAAATGTAGCACAATTCAATAGAGTGGCGATGAGGATGTGTCTTGGTGTTTGATTCATAGGATTCCAACCTCCTAATACCGGCAGTAAAAACCAGCAGATTGCCCATGTGGTATTATGTGTGCATGACTTTTAATATTTTCCTCCTGTGGTAATGTGTCTGCAAATTCCTCCTGCAGGATAATGAGCTTTCTTTCCGTGCAATGGGGAGAGCATTTCAGTGTTGAGACTGAGCAGGCTAACAGAGCCTTTAGTGTGACTCTGTGGCTCTTTGTATGAATTTTTAACAACGTCACGGAAACACAGGGAGTGGGAGGAGATATATAAAGAGTGTCTGAGGTGAATAATGAATGAGATGCATCACAGGGTGGAACCATGTTTACTGACACAAGACCCACCGGATTAATTGGAGCGCTGTTAAAATACTTGTCAAAACTTGTCTTTTAAAAAACAAACAAAATAAGCTACTGAATCCTCATTTCTGATGATTTTTGGATCACTCTGGTGCTGACAACAGCTAACAGAATTACAAGATTACCAGAACATCTTGCTTTCCTCAGCAGCAATTGCTTTACCTGCTGGGGTTACAAGTCTTAATTTATTAGATCAAAATTAGTATGATTGTTTAAAATGTAAAAAGTGTTCATCTTACCCTGTTTTCCACTGCAGTATAATAAATAAATGCACCTGAATAAACTCAAGGCTAATGTTTCATTTAAATGCCGATATAGGATCTGTGTCATTAGCAAAAATGTAATACGGACTAATGTAAGTGTTATGGTGAATTTGAATTATCAATGGTTAGTTCAGTCGATGGAGAAAAGGTGCACAGGAGTCCAAGATGTCATATGTTAAAAGGTTTATTGAAGCTTGATCAAAGAGAATGGAGGATTTATCAATACACTCATCATGACATTGATGTCGTCTTAATTCTGAAGAAGTTGTCCTCATCTATATCAAAAGTACCACACCTACTCTGTGTTCATAAACTATTATTAATCTACATACAAGAAATACTGAATGTTTACCCTTTAGTGGTCCAACATTTTTATGTAACTCTGCAGAGGTTTCTAAGTTATCTACCTATTTTCTGTGTCTATGTCAACCCTATCCTCTGACCTCGGTTGCCATAGTAATGATCAGAATCGTGCCGGCTTTCCCAAACACAACCATACAGCTGCTCTGTATCTCTAGGAGAGAAGTCAGTGTCCTTATAACACTTTACCTACAGTGACCTCAAGGCAAATGCTTGACTCTGTGTAAACCCCATACGTGGCATGTTAGAACAGAAAATCTCCCCACAATAAGTAAACAGTAATTATTAAATCAAACCTTAACACTGGTGATTACAAACTAGCAAATAGCTGCTCTGTTAATTTATCTGGTCTATCCCTGAGTATTGTATCCAACATGTTGATAGACATTTGGCATGTGGATACTACTTAATGTAAAAACTATCATCAAGAGTCCAGTCAAGAAAAAGTCCTTCAAAGTCAGTTTTATCTTGTTTTCTTCTGCTTTTGATAAGAGTTAGCTTGTCTACTACAATGAGAGATTATGACTTTACGTTTTATGGTCTGTTACATCCGTATTACTGCAAATCTTCTCCGTAAATATCTTTTCCACACAAATGTCACATGCTCCATTGTATTTATGGCAGTTGCTTTGAGTTATCTCCTCAAACTAACAAAAAATATTTCTCATCGGCTCTGCATCATGTGAAACAACTAATTTTGCCTGTTTTGAGTCGAGTCGTTCATTGTAATGAAAGTCATACACACTAAATCAGCATGCACCAAAACAAAAACACTAAAAAGCTCTCTCCTGTAACCATTCTCTAAAGGACTTCTGGAGTCTCACTGACAAAGTCACCGAAGCATAAACTTTGCTGGACCACATCAGGAAATTAAAACTATTGTGGCTGTTTGCATTCAGCAGACTTCAGAATAATAACTTTGCCCTGAAATGATATGTTGAGCAACTTCATACTAATACATATATAAGACATAATAGAAGATAATAGACGAGAACAATCGTTGAACAGCTCCTTGTGGTCAAGAGTTAACTATATTCATGTGATGTCCCCTGGCTACACTGAAGACTGTAAGGTGAAGTTATTATATTGGTCAGTTCTGTACACATGATATCTATTGCATGTCTGTTTGTTCTGGGAGAGGAATCTGTCCTCATTTGCTCTTTCTGAGGTTTCTTCAATTTTTCCCAGTTAAAGTTTGTGTGTGTGTGTGTGTGTGTGTGTGTGTGTATCTGAATCAAGGGTCTAAGGATAGAGAGTCATTGTGTCCTGTACAGATTATGAAGTCCCCTGAGGTAAATTTGTGATATCAGGCTATATAAATACAACTGATTTGACTTGATAATTATGATCCACTGTTTAAGATTTAAGACAAAAGAGCGGTCTACCAATGATGGTTACCTATCCAGATGTTGGAATCACAAGGATTGCATTCCTCAAACATCAACAAGGCTTAAACATGTTCTGTTTCTGGCTGAGGCCATGTTAACTCACTTGAATTACACTATATCTGGTCATTTGTAAATGTGCATTTGAATTTGATTAAACTGAAAAGATATCAACTAAAACTAGAGGCTTCAGACGGTGTGGTGACATGAACATTTTGCAACAAAGCCACAGCCTCCCTCAACTTCTGTCAGCCATTTGCACCCAAATTCTCTAAATGTGAGTTAATGGTTTACATTATATTATATTATATTTCATATTTTCTATACAAAGAAACCAATATCTTAAAAGAGCAAAACACACTTTTCAGGCAGTTCCAGGACTCCAAACAATACGAACACTCTACAGAGATGTTAAAGGGAGTAAAAAGAGACTGTTCCTTTTGTTATTCATGTCAAACATCTACAGGTATATGTAAGACCCACAAACAGTATAACTAATAAGTGGAATACATGCAGATAAAATGACTGTGGATGGCTCAATCTGTGGTGTATCCATTAGGCGAGAGACAGAGAATTTTTGTGACAAATTAGAGGTGTCGGCAACAAGAGTGTAAACAGAAGGGAAGCAGTGACAAAGAGGGTTGACGAGAATCATCTCATTTGTGAGGCCAGAGAGCAGGTTGACCTGAATCGGGGTCGTGGTGATTGGGTACACAAATGCTGAGGTGGAAGTTGCCAATTTCTGCCAATGCGTCAATAATGGCGTCGTTCCTCCGGTTAGTGCTGGGTCAAAATGCCATCTACACTGTCATGGTTCAAAAGGACACTTCATTACGTCACATAATAGTTTTTTTCTCACGTCTTTCTTTCAGTACCAAAATTAAAAACTGTGCTGTTCTCATCAGCTGTGGACTGTTGTATGCTAGTATATTTCTGACTGTGGTTTATTTTAGGTCTGAGTTTAGGATTGAAATGGTTAGATGATGATGACGATCAGGTTTGAGGTTGATTGAGCGTGCCAGGGGTTTGTTGTGTTTAGCTGTGTTGATGCATTTAAAATGGATTGTATGAACTGGAGTATCCCTCACTGCAACCACAAACAGAGCTGGCTCAATGTAGTGTTTCTACTCTACAAATGCATTTAAGCAGAACTGACAGTTTGCGAAACTTTTTTCTCCCCCTAAAATGTCAATTTCCTTTAAAGGGAAACATTTAAAATTTAAAGCAGCATCTTTTCAACACAGCTTTCTCCAGTTTCTCAGGGAAAACCTGCCTCACACAATCATCATCATCCATTCTGACAGGTCCCAAACACTCCATCATTTACCTTTTATTCCTTATGAACATAAACCCATGCCAGGTATTTTTGGAAGCATCTTTGCTGGCCTGCTCCTCTGTGCATTTCTTATTTATAAAAGGCTGTTTAAAAGCAGCTGCTGGCATGTTATCCCATTGCGTGAAGCTCTTTTCTAAACTTTTAAAAAAATCAAGCATTTGAATTCAAAATAGATAGTCATTTGTGCAGTCACTGACTCTTTAACTGCATGACTGACTCAACTTACCAGAAATTCTGCTTTCCTCTGCAGCAATTCATTTTCCCTACTGGGGTTACAAAAATTGCATTTGCTTACGATAAATTAGACCTTAAACTGTCGTGCCTCAAATGTAATGAAAGTAATGGAACCCCTGCAGCACCTAACAAATATTACAGAGAACACAGACTGTGATTCAAGTTCCTATTTCACCACATTTCAGAGTTTATTGTACAATCAGGTCAATTCACACAAAATGATCCATTGCACTGGATCATTAAAACTGGCATCAACATGACAAACAATCACATTGCTAACATCACCCAGCGGGGAGATATTATTAGGGATTATTACAAACACCTTTACAGGGAGAAAAGGTGGATCGGGTTTAGTGTTGTTTGGCTCAGGAGATACTGAGCCTTTGGTTGTAAGAAGATGACACAGGTCTTTAAAAAGAAGTTTTTCAAGTCGCATCAAAATATGTACACATAAAAAATATTAAAAATTTTATTGAAAGACTAGTGCGGTTGGAGAGAAAGAGAGAAAGAGAAAGACACGTGTGAAAAGTTTCAGATGGTGTGGACAGTGTACTGTTGCACAAACCGCTGAGGAAAGTGACAATGAAATGTTACTTCAAAAAACAGTGTGTGTCCAGCACACACAAACATATAAACTCACTCGCACATACACGCGCTCCCTGAAGAGGAATGAGGATAAAGGACTTTGGAGACCCTGGCTGGCTGTATTGTTTGTAAAAGTTGAGCTTACATACTTGCACATGCACACTCACAAATGTTTAGGACCATGGATACAGCTTCAGAGATGGACGGAGAGTAGAAAACAAAGAGAAAAAGTAAAGTGACAGACGAGGCAGAAAGCTATTTATGCCTACCAGCCAAAGTTAGTGCCGCACTCAAACTTCCCTTTCGAACATATTTCCTGCCAACTACATCTTTAAACTGGACCAGATCTCCAACGGTTTATTATTTGCCACAGTGGCTGGTAGTGTGGACAAACTAACCTGCTGTAACAAAAGTGTAACCAGCGTCTGGCTGGTAGCTGGTGTTCATTCCCAGCCCCGTGACCACGTCAGAGGGGAGGAGGCACAGCGAGGAGGTGCTATGAACACTTCCACACACACACTGCCAGACTCCCTCCGAAGAACATGTAGAGCAAGTTCTTCACTTCGTGTGTGACCTCGAAGCCGAAGCCTTCGCCGATCACCACGTGCCACGAGCTGCCAAATTTCTTGTCCATGGATTCTTTGATCATCTTCGCTGCACTCTGGGAAAGACAATTATGACAAAGAAGATCAATCAACAAAGAATATAATCTTGTTATATAGAGAATAAGGCTTCATAGTGCTAATAAAAGTCCTGACAAAATACCACTGTCAAGCATGTGATTCAAATCCTTTACAAAAGCCATTAACTATAGACAGCATGGCAGGAAAATATTCATTTCCGACCAAGCACAATGCACACTAACCTCATTGTTGGTGGCAAACTTTTCGCAGGCTGTAACACAAAGCTCCATGGTTTCCACCCTCATTTCCTCTGGCATGTCTGTGTGCTGGAGACAAACACAAATGTTAAGAGCCTACATTTTCTGTTTGATTACATTCAATTACATGAGTGAGCTACGATATTTAAATCAGTGTCACAATGCCAGGCAAAATTCAAAAACAGAGTAAATGCAAAGGGGTTTTCGGTATGCTGCAAATCACAAGTGTAAAGTGTAACACACAAAAGCCCCGTTGCATCACTTGATGCCTGTAGCTCACACCGAACACATCATACAGACACGGTACAGTAGCGGGTATTTACTCGTTGAGGAAGAAAATGTGATAAAATTGCTGCATTTCTGACTCTTATTGTAGCTGGAAAATGGGGCACTGGTGTGTCCTGACAGGAGTGTGAGTGTGTCACATAAAGACGGCGTAGATGTACGTCTCTCTGGAGACTAAATCAGAGCAGTCTTCAATCCTAAATGGCCTAAGCTGCCAATTTGCTTCCACGAGACTGTTTGTCAGACAGTCGAATTTCTCCATGAACTCGGTTCACCCATTTCTGTAACTTCCCAAAACC
The DNA here is from genome assembly GCA_033000465.1 of Sciaenops ocellatus. Taxonomy (NCBI): domain Eukaryota; kingdom Metazoa; phylum Chordata; class Actinopteri; family Sciaenidae; genus Sciaenops; species Sciaenops ocellatus. Next base: position 19,937,317 of record CP136867.1, read on the forward strand.
AAAGATCCAACATTCGCACCCACTTCATGCCATGACCGGCTAGCTATATAGAGGTGAGCTTCTCTCTGTAGCTCGTTTTACTTTCTTTCATTCACAATTCATATTATGAATGACTCACTTTCCATGAACAACTAAGTGCAAACGCTATGAATGTCTTCCAAGACTCTGGATTACGTGCTCAATTATCCCCATGTTTAAACCACTCCACCTTTCACTGAGGTTGTAGAAACGCTTTTGATTCTCAGCGTGTTCTACAAACTAGTTCTGTTTCGCACATAATGCAGCCCTAACTACAGTGTGGTGTGATGGCAACGCCAGTGTTTAGTCGCTATCCTGTGACTGACTAAATGTGTGACAGCAGACACAAAAGGAGAAAAGAGTTCGCCAAGTAAGTGCAGTAAGATTCATACGGCAGAGAAGACATTGCTGTGCACGGCACCTAATGTTATCTCCATTTGAGCGAGTGATTTTCTTCCCTCTCTGTTTGCATGTTGTGTGTTATCTGTGTGAAATTAATTCTTGTGAAGCAGTCTTGTTAAGGAGGCGAAGACTTATGGACAAATAAACTACTGATGATCTTGAACCACACAATGTGTGAGGACGTCTTCAACAATCTCGGGTGTGCCTGACTATGATCAGAACTCGTGGCTTATAATAGATAGCTGTTAATTATGAGAGTCTGTACACATAATCTCACGGATTAAAGCTTCAGATCAGTCACGACTGCATTTGCTTGTGAACTTGTATGTTTGTAGGACGGAGTCAGCACACAATGTAGCTGCAAAATCTCAAAAAAAAAAAAAAAAAAGCCTAACACTGATGTAAAACTGACACTGATTTTTGCAGGTGCATCACAGCCAGTTAGACAGAGTCCAGCTGTCTAAAATTTGAAGCCTACACAGCAACAAGAAGCAATCAAAATGTCAATTAGATGTTGTCATTGCAGAATGGGCTGCTCCCAGCCACAGTTAGGATGTTCTTGTCCTGTATCCAGAGGCACTGTCCCGCTTCTCTCCTACCCTGATGAGAGGGAAGCTGTGCAGTCTCTTGTAGTCGGCCTCCTCTTTCTTTCCCTCGCCAGTCCCAGCCATTCCGACTCCTGCAAAAAAAAAAAAAAAATTCCCGCATGTTAAAAATAAACCAACACACCTCATTAAAAAGTCTACCTGATGTGTGATTAAGAAGCATTTGAGTGAGGAGCACAGGCAGCCCTGTTTGGCAGAGTAAGCTCACATCTGTAGCTAACAACACTGTGCAACATGACCCGGCGGGAGACGAGCTTAAAAATCACTTAGCCAATGCTAGCTGGCAACAACAAGTATCTCAACGTGGTTTACAGCAGAAGAGGCTTTTTATCCTTCAGACAGCATCGACAGATATCGCACATTACGGCTGGTTTGTAAACGCCGCCGGGCTTCATCAGGTTAGCAACCGTTACTAGCGAAGCAGGTTTTACCAGCTAGCTAATTAGCTTAGCCTGTTCGATATCAAACAGCTGATGTTACCGGTTGATGTTTCCTGCCCTCAAATCAGCCGTCGTTATATCACGACTTGCAGTGTGCTGCCGTTAGTTAATGAGCGCAGAGTGACAGAGGTGAACACAGAGATCTGAGTTACTTACGAGGCCTTTGTCCAGCGAAAACTTCTGTTGTTTGACTCCCAGTTCGGTTGTTAGGGAGACATTTTAAACAACTGATGTCCGTGCAGGGGGAAACCCCGCCCACTACAGCTCAGCTTCGTCCCTATTGGTTCAGAGTCTGTCAATCATCGGACCTCTTTATCTCCCTGTCTGTACTTAATAATAGTGTGAAGCTCTTTTCTTTTTTAAAACAGATATATTTAACGTATTTTTAAAATATATGTATATCTTTTTTCTTTATCCTTTTTTAGTTTTATTTAGTGTTATTTATTTTGCACAGTTAAAATGAGAAACGTGACAAACATAACAAATAATGCAAAGTGCAGGGAGAGGCAGAAAACCCAGATGGGCTTATTTAAAGCCTCCACCTATAGTTGAAATTTCACAGTTATAAAGAACAGAAAATTGACATACAGAGAATAATACTACCACTAATAAAACTACACAAAGTAATGACAAACTGATAATAGAAAAAAAACATATGTATAACATCAACAACCAGTTATAATGATAATAACAATATAAAAACAAAAATATGCACTCCTTTCTCTCGTTTATTGAGATTTATTTATTTATAAATCTGACTCTGATATTGATAAGTTTTGAGAACAAAAGTATTCTTACTCATTGTGCAGAATGTACATAATGTGATCATTATATCTGACAATTGTCGATTGAAGTGAGCTAGACTATTTTATTCTATAACAATGATGCAAAAATGTGTTTTATAGATGATGTTTTATATTTATATTTCATTATTATTTTATTATATTCAATATTATATTTCTACTGCACCACATTTCTTTGTAAAACTTTGAAGTAAAGTGAAGCGCAGGTTCCTCATAATTGGAGATAGATAGATAGATAGATAGATAGATAGATAGATAGATAGATAGATAGATAGATAGATAGATAGATAGATATCTTATTCAGAGAAAGAGTCAGTGCAAGTTATGTATGTTACAGAACAAATATATGTTCTTCACATGAGTAAATGAACATACTTTCCTGTCTGTCTGTCTGTCTGTTTAATCCACTGTCTATCAGGCTGCGTGTGAGTAAAACCTTTGTATCCTTCCCTAATCAGCCTTCTTACCAGATCTGTCCCACATTTAGCTGGAAACATCTGGGTGGAATCCCCAAGAGAGTTTTGACCCAGTAGTCTGCTCCACGCACACAAAATAAATAAATAAATAAATAAATAAATAAATAAATAAATCACACTCAGTCCCAGATTCTCTGTGTGAGAGTTGTGTCTGTCAATCTGGGTTGTCCATTTAGTCTTACTAGCCTGTTGGACTAACCCACCACCACCACGAGCGTCTGGATTCATTTGAAACAATGGCTCTCCCCTGGATTACAGTAGATTATCTAACCCTAGAAAGGCAGACAGATCACATGATAATCTTTCTCTCTCTCTTTTCTACTGCCTCCTCTTCTCAGGAGTGCGTTGAGCTCAGTGATTGAGCCATTAACTGATTGCACATCAACAGATTACGTTATGAAATGTTTTGGCCCAGTTTGGTAACATTAGTTTGACAGCCAAATAAATGTTTGACACAACAACCCTGACTCAAGGTCCACTTAGTTTTCTCAGAGTTTTCAGTTATGTCACAGCATCTCTATGAGTAGAAGAAGTTTGCTCAGTTGTCATAGCGACGCATCCGTAGCTGTGTTGGCTTAAAGTAAAGCATTGAAGCTTTTTTGTATTCAGATTATTTCTTAAACATTCCTGCCTTCCTTTGACAGTCACCAGTGTAGAGACAGACAGGAAATATAGGAAGACAGAGAGGTCCCTGGTCAGATTTGAACCATAGATGTTGCGGTTATGTGGTATACGCCTTTACCATTACCCCTAAAGTTCATTTTTGTCCTTGGAAATAGTAGTTCCAGACTTCTTACCATCTTTTTTCAAAGTTTTAATTTTTATCACACATCCACTTCATCCTCATCATGGACCTTGAATTCCTTTGTAAAACTATGTTCAAGGTAAAAAAATGAATCTTAATACTTATCAGATAAATACATTTATATGCATATAGGTCAAATATGTTGCATATTATTAGTAGTTTATTAATTAATTAAAGACTTTAAAAAGCACATAGTGATGATCACTTTAAGGTCTATGAAGTAATCAGACTGCATTATATCAAAAAGCAAATTGAGGTTTTGTAATGGCATGCAGTATGTACATGTGTAGTTTGAATAATGCATTAATTTAAGAGAGCAAAAGAAAAACTCTCTACCGTCAACAAAATGATATTATTTGTTTATTACTTCGTTTTATATAATATCTACCTCCCTGCTTTATACACCCACTATAGTCATACTGTATATATCCATATGTAGCATATGTACATACACCTCCAGGTCTGTTACGCACTGTTTGTTGTTTCTTGTTAAACCCTTTAATCTACTGCACTTTATGTAGCCATTTTGTATTGTGTGCTGTAATGTGTGTGCACTAAAATGTAGTTCTGTCTGCACTATATTTTATGTGTCATGTAGCACCATGGTCCTTGGTGAAACACTGTCTCGTTTAACTGTGTATGTGCGTATGCTTGAAATGACAATAAAACCCACTTGACTTTGACTTAATTTTCATATTTCACTGTCTTAAGTTTATGTTAAGATAAATGTCAATGATTATAATAAGTTTGTGTATGTCGGTGTCTGCACTCATCTTAGATCAAGTGTGTAACATCTTAAAATACACCGAGAGAGAGCGAGAGAGGGAGCATTGAATACCCTGGTGAGAGACTCACAAAAAGAAGTGCCAGAGGGCTGGAAGGTAAACTGAAATGAGAATGTCAAAACAAAGCAGAAGGATGGAGAAAAGGAGATGGCGGTGTTTTTGACAGAAGGTGCAGTGATGAAAAGATGCCAAATGGTGACGAGTGGATAAAAGAGAAGAGGAGGAGGTGGTGGTATAAAGACCTTGAAGAGAGTATTCATCATGAAAATATTCTGTAAACATTTTGTGGTAAATATGTTATTAGGCAGATTCCAAAAACAGAAAATGGTGCTGCACATGGGGAAGAAACTCAAGGGAAACAGTTTGGATAATGGAAGTGTTGAGGGTGAAGCAGTTTGAAGCGAAGGGCTGATCAACAGTGAAATTTCAGATTAGATTAGATTAGATATGGAGGATGTGAACTGTTTGACTGCGGAGCTCACGGCGAATAAGCGATGCCTCACAGAGGGAATAAAAACCATTTGTAATCTGGTTCTGTTGTCAAGGAGAAGGCTGACAGCGCGAGCATCACACTGTGCTGCGGGGAATGAGGAAAAGTTGAGTAAGTTTATATGAGGGATGAAGATTTGTTGTAGAAATTAATATTTGAGTTGGTGTATTTGTGTCTGTGGTGAACAAGAGTGATGGTGGGTCACAGAAGGATTTTCATGATTTCTGCCTGCCTCAGAGAGAAGTAATTAATGTGTATCTATAATTCAACAGCAGAGGAAGCAGATTGTTGGGGAGGGGAGTGGAAGACCCCATGTGACTGTGCTAACAAGCTGTGACATATATCAACAGAGAGATGGAGCAGAAAATCAGCAAAGAAAGACATTCATCGACTAGATGACTCATTGACTGACTTACTGTAAGGATGACTGGCTGACTGATTACTTCAATGAGTGTTTGATGACTCACTAACTCGCTCACTCATCGACTGATTGATTTTGTAATTGATCAGTGGCTAGGTTAGAATTGTGCAGGGTGAATTTATCATCTTCAAGATGTTTCTGTTTATGCATTTGCCAATTTTATTCATCAGATAATGATTAAAATGTTGCTAAACCCTGATTGGTGCACAAAAGTATGACATCACCTTTTTCCAACACAGCCTGCCCACTTCAAACCAGCGACAGGAGGATAGTGAAAAACAGAAATCTGTTATGTGAAATAGACAGTATAAAGAATGCACGTTGTATTCGTGATGTCACCCATAGGTTTCTGAAGAGTCATGTTGGCTGTACTGTCTCTTCTGCCTCCCAACAAATCAAAAAATGGGCGAAGAAGTGGATCATTTGCAGATCTGAGGTAGGCTGAATGAAGCCTGGGTGCTCAAACAAGCCACCTGTAAAGGGTACCCACTGTCAATCAAAGCGCCCACACTTCTAATTATGCATAATTTTGAGCATTAATATAATTTGAACGGATGAGTTATGTAGAAATTCTCACTCAGCACAGTTGTCACAAATGGGGAAAACAGTTTTTTGTACCAGGCTGTAAACATGTTTATTTCTGCTGTTGGACATTTTAATATGGGGGCTTATGAGATAAGATAGACTTTAATGATTCCCCACACTGGGGAAATTATGGAGACTGACTTGTTCTGTAGCCAATCTCATGTGACCGCTCAAGGGACTGCACTTTTTGACACTTCTGTGTTGGCTTCACTTCACAGCCACGGAGATTACCACTTGAAAATAACCCAAACTATTAAAATGTGATTAAGACTCCAGCAATAATAATTAAGCTAATTAAGAAAATCTGTTTTTATTACATAAGTTTATATTTTGCTGAAATTGGGCATGCTCTTAAATTAAATTGTTAACTTGAAGACGATACAAGGCTAAGAAAAAGATACATCCACAAGGGAGAGGTGGTGGTGGTGGTAGTAGTAGTTGGGTGTCAATGTCAAACCTTTTATTGCCACAGGGAGCTGATCCAAGTAAATCAGCCCTGATGCAGGAGAGAAAAAAGTTCCTTAATATTGAAAGCTGGGCTGGAGCAAATACCTTAATAATAACTTATAATATACCTTAAAGTTACCTCAAGATCAGAATCATCTAACCATGATTTTATATTCCACAAGCAATCTGTTAAAGCATCTGATCAAAAAATATGCCCACACTGAGCAGATGGGAACACTGTCCTACAATGACAAAGGACAAAGTGACACAAGGGGAAAATACTTTTTATGAATCTTATAAAATGAAAATATTAAGAAATTAGTAACTTTTCTTGTGCAGAAATCAAATTACATTTAAATAGAAACGGAGCAACTTCCACAGCACTGTTTTTAGCATTGCTTATTATCAACAGCAGAAGCCACAGTGGTGTCACTTCTACAAGTAGCTTTATGGATAAAAATACTGACTTTCATCATATTTCCTTGGTCATAAGACAGACATTGTGGCCCCAAAAGACAGGAAATCAAGCTCAAGTGAGACAAATAATCTTATGAAATGTCAGCAGTGGGAGGTTACACATCAGATCACAGTTCAGCTGAGCCAAACGCAAGAAAACGTGTGCGTGGGTAGATCAGCAGTCACGAATCAATGTGGTCTTAGTTAGATATATGAGTAACCTATTATGTCTACATCAAAGATCAGACTTCCTGGGGTGTCTCTGCTGAATACACACACTCTCCATCTTCATATTAACACACACATTCACACGCTCACATCTCAATGGCAAATTCATCTGACGGCAAAGATGCAGCTAATGTAATCTGACTACAACTCAATGAGATTAGACTCCATGCAGTACCTGTGTGTGTGTGTGTGTTTGTGTGTGTGTGTGTGAAGGCTTACAGTATCACTGCAGTTGCTTAACTGAGGTGTAATCCAGATAATCTGACAGGTGTAAAGACATCTGTAACAATAAACTGAGCTCATACCCAACACACACGTCATTTTTTGAGCTATAAGTCCAGGAATGTTGTCATAACCATTTTATTTCATTTTTTTTTTATATCCACCTATTTCACAATATCATTGAAGATCCATGAAGATGCAAATAAGGACAAGCGCAACACTGTCACAGCCTTCAACAACCAAAAGCAAGAGAAAGAGAGAGAGAGTGACAGAGAGAAGGAGAAGAAAGAGACAAAGAAGAAGAAAACATAAAAACATTTCATTATTATTTCGGGCACGAGAGCCCAGGCAGGCACTTTACAACTGGGTGTCAAATTGTACATGGGGCTGATGTCTTGAGGTAACAAGTGAACAGAAGCACTGACTATATTTTAACTACAGTTCACTTTACTGCACAGTGTTGACTGGTTAACATGTTTAGTGGGAATCAAACTCTCAACCCTGTCTATGGGTTCCTTGTTCTAAATGAATCAAGAGAATACACATCAACAAACTTTGTTCTTATGTAAAAATACATAGCATTATCTGAGAAACATTATTCTGGCGGTCATAGCATCACAATTTATGGTAATATATTTTGCCGACTATATAAAAGCTAACTAATAAAGGCTTTTGCTTCCTTCAATTCTTACTTTGACCTTTATCTGGGAGCTTTTGAAATTATTTTCACTTTAGTCTGAAACATTTTGTGCCTTACCTTGACGCTCTAGGTGCTTTAAATTTGATGCCTCCCTTTGTAAGGTCGTTTGAGATTGTACCTCACTTTTCTCTCAAAATACATGTAGCGTTGGATTTTAATTCTACTTTTATGTGCCAATCGTGTTATACTGTAGTTACTTCAATATCTATTAAATACAATTGACATTAACAGCCAAGTATTAAATGACTAAAGATTATGGATGTCAATCGGAAGATTTAAGAGGTCCAATATACCCAATTTTGCTGCAAATAATATGTCCCTGAAAATCGTGGTAACATGGATCATTTACAGTAACTGTCAATCCTAATTCACTGCTATTTCGATCATGCTCACTATTTTTACCACCTCACAACCAACACTTTATTCAGTGCAAAATTACACGCTTGTTGATTTTAAAAAAAGTACTAATACTTGCAAGTACTAATTGAGAAAATCTTCCCTTTTACTAACTTCAGTTCCAAATGATGTAAACATAGTGTTAGGTCTTTTGCAGTGTAAGGTGGTGGCAGTTTTGGCCACATACATTTTCATAACAGAGAATATCATGATAGTAAAAAGGGCTTCAGGCTTGGAGGCGAATTAATGCTGCAAAGTAAATGCATCCCAAATTTTATCTATTTATTTTCATATTGATTTTAAGATGTTAAGTACAAAATGGCCACCAGATAATTAGTACACTACACCTCCCTCCCTGCAAATTATTCTGTGAGGATCTGATTCACCAAAGAGACATCTGTGTGCTTCAGAGTGTGGGGCAGTTCGGGGACACCAACACTGTAATTTACACATATTGACTTTGCTTCTTTAGTGAAGGGAAATGTGACTTTGCTCATGCACATACATTACATTCCATCTGGTTTACATTCAAGGATACAGCACAAGTTTACCAAACTCACTCAGGTTTGTCACAGTTTCAGTGTCTGAATGGTGCTTAGATAGACATCGAAGTGTTTATTTCAGAGGTCAATTGTCTAAGTTGCAAACGAAAAATGCGGCAACTTAACTTTGCAGGACTGTGAGTGGATACAGCAGGAGGGAGCAGACTGGCACAGAGCAACATTAGAAGAGATACATTACACAATATACATTTATAAGACCACTGTTTTACCAAACCATGGTATGCAATGTAGAAAACTTAAAAGTACACAGAAATTACTCAACAGGATCATATACAGTTAAAACTGAACAAAACTCATTCTGTTTCCATTGAGAGCTGAAATCAATTTAACCATCTCAGAATTCATTTAGCATTAAACACAACCAACTGGACACAAGATGAGGAACGACAGAACTTGTATCACTTTGTTGTATAACTAAGAAACCCTTAGATATGGCATCATTAAAGGTTCATTCCATAGCTGTATTCAAGCCCATCGAATCCCTCTGCCTGTATAACCATGTGTGGTTAACTTGCCCAACAGATTCGAACCTAAAGCAGAGGGTGGTTCATTAATCCAGTGCCAATGATACATCTATTATGGAATACGTCCATAAGAGTCCTGTTTATGCCAGGAGGTGATCCACCCATGCAGGACTTCTGTGACTAAACTCACTGTATCTCACTGCAGAAGTAAACACATGAGCGTGGAAACCAACAGTAAAAACAAAACAGATACGCCGCTCTTAATGGCTTAGTAGCTCCATCAAACATTTCAGTCCACCAGCAAGCTTCCCATCCCCAACAAATATACTGTAAACCCCAATGTGATACATCGTTACACATCCGTTAAATCAAACACAACCTGACCTCTCCCAGTCACCCTTCACTGTTTGGGGCTGGAGGGGTTGGATCGCTGTGCAGCGTGACACGGGTCCAGTGACTCCTTGGTGGCACCGCCGTAGACATCTACATCGTGGTCGGTCCAGGGGGCGATGTTACCCAGTGCTGAGGAGCTGCAGTCGGCTAGGGCGGCCACTTCTGCTGGCTTTAACACTCGATCCCACAGGTTGAACTGGGAAAGCTCCCCAACCAGGGCTTGGGAGGCATCAAAATGCCCACCAAGTGTATCCTTGGGAGTTGGAAAAACCAAAGGGGTGAATATCAGAATGATAGCATGAATACCCAAGAGATCAAGCTTTACTGGGATTACGTTATGACCTTTTAAAGAACATTTTCAGGAACTTGGGAACTCTTTTAGAAACCTGGGAACAACGTCTTCCAACTGGAGACACTAGTAGCCCTTTTCCATACACATGTGCTATTTTGGCTTGATTTTGGTGCACTTTAAGCCGACTCCATTGATGATCAGTCTCAGGCACAACTCAGAGCTTTTAAACTGGTAAAGAAACACAAAACAACATGGCATGGCACTGACCTACTGCAGCCAAAAGTGCCATTGGAAAAGCCCTATAGATTTTGAGTTCCTAGGTTGTAGGTCCTTTCCCCAAAAAAGTCTTTGCTCCAGAAGTATTACTTTTCAATGGCCCAGGAAATACTGAGGCAAATCTTTCAGCACTGAACATTACTGGCTGTATAAGAGGCTAGAGGCAGCAACAGCGTATGCAGGACTCATTTACAAAGTAAGCATGCACTGTTAGTATCAAATATGAGGATTTGGGATAGAAATGTCTTTAAATGTTTATTGATGTTAAAACAAATTTATGTTAATTACTTTCCAACTTCTCAAAAAGAGTGAGATAAAGATTAAAAAGGTGATTACTAAACCTACAAAACTCACTGTTTTGTGTCAAACAGGTCTCAAAAAAGGTGTTATCATGTCTATTGGACTAATTGTCACAGATCTTCAGATGCAATGGAAATGTGCCGAAATATCTTTTATTTTGTTTTTTGGTTGAACTTGGGCTATAATAGGTACAGTGAACAGGCCAGAAGTCCCAACAAACATTATTGCAATGCTAGACATTTTGGATTTATCATACTTGTAGTGGAAAACCAAATGCAATACTTCCCACAATAAATGTAACAGGAGCAAAAAAATGATCGGAAGAATTTGGGCCCGCTTTGTTTCCGCCTGTTGCATGACAGCCTCATAAGTTTCTCACTATCATTGTGACAATACACCATCTCCTGAACACTACAACCCCCCACAAGCTATTGGTGTACACTAAATACTACTGTGGTCATCTTCCCTGCTTAAATGAGAATGACAATGCAGCAAAAGCTTTATCCATACACAGAAATACACACTATTTGATGACCTCCCCTAGAAAAGATTAAAAATGTTTATCCTGCTTCAGAGCTCCCTTGCGATGGGGATGTCCTGGGATTTTCCCTATAAAATCTGGTCACCACATCCACACAACAGCAATTCATCATTCATCAACATAGATTAAGTGTTTGCTGTCTCCAAAAAATATCCATTAATATCAAGTCTTGTAGCACTGTTGCAGCATCTTGCAGAACTGAACTGCCATCTCTCTGCTTTTAATCCTTTATGCAAGGACGACGGACTGCAGAATGAGCCTTGGGTTGTTCTTTTGACACCAGGGAGAAGGGATAATGTCAGATTTCATTATGGTTATGTAATGTGGGTGTCTCACTAATGAAGGGGAGAGGCAGCTCAATGTGAGGCACACAATTAGGTTTCTGTCTGTTCATGTGTGAAAAAGGAAATGGCGCTCCCTTAAAATAGTGCTCCCTATCTCATTATCTATCTATCCACATACCACCCATCCACCCAGGCATCCATACATCTGTCCATATATTCAGTGATGCTGACATTTGTCTATCCATACATCCATCCATTAGTTTATTTATCCATCCATCTCACCTGTTCCTGTCCCAGTATGAGTACTCCTCCTGGTTTGATGGGATGCCAGGCAGCCAGTCCCTCTCCCCTCCCCTTCATCTTTCCCCCCTGGTAGGCCTTCCATACCCCATCCCTCAGAGTCCAGCTGACACAGATGTGTTGCCACTCGTCCTGTGGTAGGGACAGAGGCAGCTGCGCCACCTACAAGTCAGAGAATATAGTGACTGTAGTTAGACAAAGTGAATGATTTCAATCAGGCTTGGATTCTGCTTGGATATGGGACAAGTGTGGGCAGTAATCACGGCAGAATGTGGACGCACTGGTGGTTTATGTCAGCAAAACTACACTCTGTGGACAGCCCTAACCTTCGTTCCAGCACAGTTACAAACCCCCACTCCTCTCTGTCATGGGAACTATAAGCGTACGCTCTATAAAAGGTAAGCATTAATGCACTATATAAAACAACAGCTGCAAAAAGGTTGCCTCTGTGCCATCTTTCTTCAATAATGCTTGTCTGCTGTGAGGCCACCGGACTACAAATGTGAAAAAAGGACAAGGGCTTCTCTTGCACTCAGCACCATTTGACTAAAGGTTTTTATTTTGGATGAGAAAAATCTGATCATAGATCCAAAGTAATATTGTCATTTGCTGTTGGTTTTATGCTGCGGTCAATCACTGACTTTAATATTTATGTTTGTGATTTTTTTATTTCTTTATTTTTGTGATTTTAAATATTTAATGTGTTGTTCAAGGGCTCCATCTGTTTTAGTGATTTTCTGTAGCAAGGGGAATAAATGTTTTTTGCCAATGATTTAATGGAATGGTATAGCTGAGAGCGAAATCGACACACATGGGCGCCTTGGGCTATAGTGCATCCAGAGTACCAACACCAAACTGAATATAAACTCTAATCCACATCATATTGACCCAAACAATAATTGGATGCTGTGACATTTTCAATTTTACCGTTTGTTCTCTTCGCCACTCATGTAACATGGAATGAAAAACTTGGTCTGGCACAAGAATGAACATGTTTTCATCACTCATTTTAATCAATAAAGCCATCAACAACTAGCTTGCACTATTCTGTGGAACAGCCTTTAAGCTAATGGTTTCCTAGGCTATGTTTCTTTATTAATTATAAAGAAACCTGGAGAGTACAAAATACTAATTCCTTTTTACCAGAAGAAGTAATCGATTTCTAAACATAATTCACGATTTCAAAAGAATGATTTCCTAAAACTACACTGAATTTATCCTTTTATACCACAGGTATGAATGAAAAAACATCCCCATCTACCTTGTCATTGATGAGCAGCTCCACAGGGTTGTGGACTCCCTGTAGCAGCACCAGCTCGTTTGGCTGCCCCGGGACTGAGTAGGAGAAGGGGGTCCCAATACCCCCTTCTTTGGCCTTCAGCCATACACAGGCAGTGAAGGCATACATCTCTGTTATCTCTTTTCTCACCAGACCGTACATGTAGTTGGTTCGCATTGGGAAGGAGAGGACGAAGCCATCTGGGAACGACGGCTCTGTCAGCGCTTTGAAGGAAGGAGATAAAGAAAGCCAGTCAGACAGGGAAAGATAAGGCAGACAGAGAGAGAAAATGGTGAGGGACAATGCATTAATGGACAATTTATACAAGACACTGGTACTTCTCTTCTCACTTGTCCCTGTCAGTTTGTGCATACACAGTCTGGCAAGAGCTAAAGCATTACAGCTAATGATCAGCCTCTCTAACTCGAGGCCACACTGCAGCTCTTAAGCGAGAGGAGATGTAGAGACAGTCGGAGACGTTGGAAAGAATGACAGAGCTAAAAAGAGAGTAGAGAAGAGCTTTTTGTTTCCTTTTTAACCTTCCTCTTTGCACCTCATGAACTCTCAATCTCAGTTACCATGATTATTTGTGGTAGAGGAGCTTTCACCAACATACAGCCAATGAAACTCTTCAAAACCAATGTGCTATTCCAAAACTACACAAATGCCAACCATAAAATAAGGATCCTAGCCCTGTTTGACATTTCACCAACTTCAACTGTACTCATTAAACATCTTATTTTACAGCTTTTTCTCTACCGCTGCGATGACCCAGTTCACCCACAGTGCTCATTAAAAATTCATTTTAGCCTTCTCTTGCGATGCTCTCATGTACGTCAGCTTGGTACTGCCATTGCATACCCTCCAGTGTGCATCAGTTCATCAATAGATCCCTTCCTTTATTTATTTAGCCACCATCCCATGTCTTCACTCTCTCCTCTTCCTCCCCCACACTCACTGTGTTCCAGCTCAGTGACGCGGTGGTTGACGGTGTCAATGCCCTGATTGATCTTCTCATGTTGGCCCTGCGTCTCTTTTCTCATGGCCTGACGCTCCTTCTCCAACATCTTTATCTTCCTCTCCAGCTCCCCCTCCAGGTCCTCCACCCTCCAGGTGCCCTTTCCGCGCCCAGGGGAGGCCTTAGATGGGGGCTTTGGAGCAGGGGAAGCGGGGGAGGCAGGACGGCGACCCCCTGAGGGAGACGCTGCAGGTGGGGAGGAAGCACTGCCAGTGGGCGGAGCAGGAGCCTTGCCGGTATTTCCAGCCGGGCTGCTGCTGCTGCCACTGTTGCTGCTACTGCTGCTACTTGTTCCCACGGGTGTGTCGGTGAGGTTCAAGGCAGCAGGGCCTATCTCTGCCTGCAACAGATGGAGAGAGAGAAAAAAAGTGAAGTAGGTGTTTGAAACTAAAAGCCTTGAGAGAAGAAAACAACTAATACTGTATGTTCAAAGTTGGTGATGGAGAGCAGATAATAGCTGCTAGTGGCATCGCCCAAGGCATTGGCAACATTGGACTGACAGTCAGTTGGTTGGTTCACCACACTGGTCTCGACTGAAACATCTCAATAACTATTGAATGGATTACCAAGAAGTTTATTACACATATTCATGTTACCCTCATGATGAATTGTACCACCACTGTCAGGTCAGAATTCAATTTGTCCAATACTCTGGTTCATCAGCATGTTGACATTGTCATTGTGAGCATGTTAACTTAAAGCAATGGTTGTTTGTTTGTTTTTTAGCAGTGGTAGCTGTTGGTGTAGTTTCGTAGTTGTAGTTTGAGCATTCAAGGGAGTGGGTAAGGTGATCAATCATCTTGTATTTTATCTCTTATCAAATTAATAGTCTTAAAGAAGATTGCCTCACTCATTTCTCTCCTTTTTTCTTTTTTTTAATATTGATACATATTTCTATGATGTTGATTTCCTGGTTGCTTTGTGTATGGTTTTATGTTGTATCCATGGAGCTCCCTCTGTATTTAAATCTCAGGAAATACAATCGAGAACTGCATTCCACCCGTGTGTACTTTTATATAAAAGTTAAAAAAATTACAAGCTCTGAGATTCTCTCTTATCATTTTTCTCTAATGAGGGTCTGAAGATCGAAAGCTTGGCTTTTTAATGAAATACTTGCATTAAATTGGACTTAAGCATGCAGATCTTTTCTCAAGATTAAATGAAGAGCAACGGTCCACTTTAACACGAGGACATCTCTGGCTCTGATCTGCTAAGTATGTGTTGACCAGTTGTGATTGTCCTGATTGACTATTGATGGGCAGGGCAGTGGTCAATATAATCTTTGAAAATGGACATCTGGTCCACATAACGGCAGAGCATGATAGTTTGTGTTTAAATATTCGTTTAAGAAGAGAAAAATGCAAGAAAAACATTGTCAGTACTCACCCTACTTATTTGTGAATTGTGTGAATTTGTTCCTGGCTGGTTTCACCCGAGAGGACTTTAAGTTTAAAGTCTTAAATTTAACATAAAGGCAATGAGCCTGTCTTTTTTGTAGTAGAATAAATAGAAGCATTTTACTATTCGTGTTAGACATAGGAGTGGTTTTAAGCTGAAATGAAACTGCAGGAAAAATCTGTACAATGATAAAGCAGCAACACAGCGAGAGGTGTTGTTTTGATGATAGTAGCAGGCTAGCAGTGGCAGTATTAGTATTCATAGCAGAAGTTGAAAAAAAATAAGGTGTTGGTGAAGCAGCAGTAAAAAGAGAGATGCTGCTGTTAGTGTGGATGAGACGGCTGCGAGGGCGATATATAATATCAAGAGAGTTGCTGAGGCAGGACTGGATCCGGACGTCCAGGATGTATTTTCACTCTGAGACAACCTTGTAACGGACTGTGCTTAGAGATGGCTGGTGGTGATGCAGCATTGTGTGTGTGTGTGGTTATAAGCCTGCCCATGTCTCAATCTCAGCTGCGAACCTGACTCCCCCCACAACCACCACCACCACCACCACCCTCTTTCCTGTCCAGCCAGCTTCATCTTTTATTTATGTCTCTATCCTGCTGTCGGATGCGGAGGTAGAGGGTAGAGGCGGCTGACATGATGTGTGTGTATGTGTAGGGGGGTGCAGAGGGGTAGGAGGGCTGCAGGTGGAAAGATTTCCCAGGGGTCCATGGGGAGCGTGTGCAAGACATGAGTGCTTTCGTCACGAGTTGCTCTTTTCAGAGGAGAGATGAGGTGAAGATAAAAGACGAAGGATAAAAAGGGTTAGGGAGGGGGTTGAGAGAAAGATCAGGGCATCTAAGATGATGAACATAGATGCCACTGCACAGGTCTTAAACCATCTCACTGACATTATTGCTGTAGGCAGCCACTATTGCAATGAGTTTTCTAATTTTTATCTTTTCATTTTGGTAAGAATTTCTGAGTGGATTGTTTCTCTATGCCACTTCTACCAGAAAAGTCTAAAAACTGCACTTCACAGTGGACCTTTAACCAGTTCATGTACCAGACACAGGCCAGATTTAGTCACTGGAAAACCTGTCTAATTCATGATTTTGGTATCAGTCCAAATATCCTGCTGTCAAACAAAACTCAAACAGGAGGGTAAACAGCAAGAACAACAGGTTTTTGCCAAAGTTTGTCTGGTTAGATTCTTTCCAGTTACCTCGAGTTTCTCAATGCGGTCCTTCAGGTCCATGATGGCCCTCGCCAGCTCCTCCACAGCCCGCGCTGTCTGCAGCTGCGCCGCGGAAGAGCTCACATCATCCCCGGCCATGACCCGGCGGTTGCCGCTCCATACGCCGATGCTCCGCTCCGGGACGTTCCTCTCGTCTTCCAAGCCGCTCTCACACTCACTCAGCTTGCCTGTCAGCTCCCGGATGGTCCTATGGTCCATCAGGATCTGGTCGTTCTGTTGCAGGACCGTCTGCCGGAGTTCCTCCGCGGTGGTCCGGAGGTAAGTCCAGTCTTCATCCCCGTTTCCGTAAAGTGGGTCGTCCGCTTGCTGCTGCTGCTGCTGCTCCCGCCGCTGCCTCAGGTCTTTGGTCTTGCATTCTCCGACCGGTACAGGTGTGCAGATCAACCGGCTGAAGCTGAACTGTTTCGCGGACCCTCCTCCTGTCTCCTCCCCGAGGTTGAACTCGTTCAGAGTGGGAACCTCCAGGCCGATACCACCGAGCCCGTTCCCTCCACCGTACGACTCGGCGCCGTGCAGAGCGCCAAGCGGCCCGGCATGAGCCACCGACCCGGGCTCCAAGGGCTGGAGCAGCGTCTCCGATGTCAGGGTGCCGTTGTCGCCGAGAGGTGCGGCGCGTTTCCGGGGATAAACACTGGCGATGATGCAGATGACCGCGCCGAGAAAGGCCAAGGTGCCCGCTCCCACAAGCACCACCACGAACTTCATTATGACTGTGAAGATCGAAGAGAAACAATTACGGTTTAGAAAGCGCTGACAGGCTGGAAACAGAAAAATGTCTTCTTATCGGAGGCTGTAACAGACTACAGAGAGGAGCATCACTCCGTACAGCAGCGTGCAGAGAGACTACATCACCCGACCACAATCACGACCTACTTAATCGATTAACTAAACTCAGTCTGACACCTCAGATTAACTACCAGGACTGTTTGCTGTAAAAAAAAAATATGGCACTTACCGACAGAAGATATTTGCCAGAGGCGCTGCTGTTTTCCTCTTGCCGCCCTCTGTGTGTAATATTGATGGCACCGCGCTGTCTGGACCAGAGATGCTCGCTCTCAGTGTTGCTAAGCTGCTCTCTCCTCCGTGCGTTACCATGGGTACCGTGGGGAGAGGAGGAGCGAGGCTGTGGGCATGCGTCAGTCAGAGCAGAGGTGAACCTCTAGCAGCAGCGTGAACAAACAAGGCGGTGATGGATCGATGTGTGAGCGTGTGTGTGTGTGTGTTAGGGAGGAAAAAAAGAGAAACACAGGAAGCTGAGGAGAGAACAGAGAAGGTAAGTGAAATGGATGAAGGATACACACAGTTCAGGGGCACATGGACAGTCTATGTGTGAGTGGTTTAACATGATTTTGAAATAACAATAAAGGCACGAGACACTTTGAATTTAATAAAATCTATCACAGAAACATTCCTCCAAACGTGAAAATAACATGAAAATAAAAATCCTCAAACCAGCTTATGAACAGCCAACCAAGTGTGCAGTGCACACCCTTACATGCACAGTCCACACACACACACACACACACACACATCTGCAATCATACGATTCAACATGGCGTTGAAATCATACCTTACATAAAACATGTGCAGCCTGCATGTATTCAGTGACAATGGAGAGCTAGAGGATGGAGGATACTGACGAACAGAAGAAGGAAAAACAATAAAATCTGAGACCTTACGGTTTTTGACTGAGTAGGAGGAAGAACACGTTTTTCCTAAGAGACAGTGCTAACAGAAATGAGCCGACCCTGACATAGTTAGGCCTCTGTGGCCTTGTTCAACAAGCAATCATCTCTACTGAAAAACTTCTCTTCATCAGGATAAAGCATTTTGGAAGGTTTGCCCTTGATAGTACTCCAAATTGAATCTTCTATCTTCTTATAAGCTGAGTGCACCATGCCTGGGGAAAAGCGCATTGCAGGAGTACTGCCAATCAGGGAGGTTATCATTAAAAGAAAACTCCATCTACGCACAACGTTAGATATGAATCTGTGATATTTAATTAATTCAAGGAGTCGCTTTTAGGATGAAATGCCAAAATGCACTTTATTAATGAACAGACTTTCCACCAACCCACCTTTAATTCACTTCCAAAAATGCACTTCAACAACTTTAAAGGACAACAACAGACCATATTTTCCTGACTGAATAAATCTACAGCCATGCTAGCAGCTCTGTAAGGCTGCACTTTGAGCTAACTGCTAATATACAATGCTAACGTGCTAATGCTAAGATAAGATAAGACTTTAATGATCCCACACCGAGGAAAATTCACTCGTCACAGCAGCTTGTATAAGAAATTACTCATAAATAAGAAATATATATTAAAAAAGTCATGCTGGTGTTAAAGAGTCTGACAGCTGTTGGAATGAAGGACCTCCGATAATGTTCCTCCTTACATGGTGGGATGACAGTCTGTTGCTGAAGGAGCTGCCCCCACAGTCTCATGCAGTCTTAGGGATAAATTTCATGGCAATGGCCGTCCAGTAGTTGTTATTAATATTAATATTATATTATATTATTATAAATAATATTTTAGTCTGGACCAAGGTCCAAGAACCAAGGTCATGGACCAACTGACTGACATAGTCACCCTTAGAGTTACACCGTCATCATGAATGCAAAGCACAACATGACTGCACTGCATTTTAGTCTATTAAAGCAACTACATGGCGCAGAAATGTTTCTTCATCTTCTCCGATTATTTCCTTTCAGTGCGACTGCTGTATTTCACTGTAAGTCTAAAGGAAAGCTGCAGGTCGCTCTTTGATTCTGAAGGACTGATATTTCAAAAAGCTGATTTTTTTTCTTTTCAAATACTGTAAGCTAACCTCATGAAACAAGATTTGACATTTCAAGTACAACACAAACTTTAAATTGGAGTGAAAAGGGTGAAATATTTGCAAAACTGGAGAGTCCAGTCTTCATGCAGTGTTAATCCAACCAATGGCAGCCTGATATTTACCATGCACATACTGGGTGAGAGTGATATCGATCTTCTCATTTAACTCATGGCAAAAAAGCAAATAAGTGTATTTCCCAAAATCTTGAACTATTATTTTCAAATGCTAAGATGTGACTCTCAAGTCAAAGTCTTAAGGAGCGAATAGCACATGAAAATATTCAGATTGTCTGGCTCGAAATGAAGCTTAAGTATCCACCACAGTCAGAAGCTCAAACATCAGCCTAGTCAGGCTTCCCCTGCAGAGACCAGTAGCCTAGATTGTGGACTAATCTCCAGAGGTGCCTTATGTTGCATGCACACACACACACACAGATGTGGGCCACTCACATCAAACCACGATGACTATTTTAGTTCCATCTGCCTCATAAGCTCAGTGGTATCCTACCAGGGAGGGAATAAACAAGAGGAAGAAGCACAGAAAACAGAGATATGGATATGTAGAACCTCTCTGTGTCTGTCTCTACCCATTTTACATCCATTACAGCAGTCTGAATGGAAGAAAAATAAAATAAAACACTGCCTGTGGAAAAGAAGAAAACTGTTTGAACTAAATGTATGTATTCATCACAGCATCAAAACACTCAGAGATGAATACCCAGGCGTGATGACCTTAATATCACCCCAGCCTGCACAAATCCTCAGAAACACAGCCACAGTGGCTGCTCTGCTCTGTTACTATGAAAGCACCAAAGCAGCTCAACAGTGCCTCTCTGTGGGATATTTGGGAGCTAAAGCAGGAATATTACTGTTAGCAGCAGGATAAATATAAGTAGGTGTGCAGCTGATCAGTTTTTAGTTTTTCCTCACTGCTAAATGTTTTATTCCATGTTTTTATGAAGACATGCACATTGTACATATAAAGAGTGATTTAACTTTAAAAACAAAAATCTATATTTTTTATATCTGCAATGGATTAAATTACCTGAAACACGACTCCAAGTACATTTACATTTAGTCATTTAGCAGACGCTTTTATCCAAAGCGACTTACAGAAAAGGGAACAATGAAGGTATAGTGCGATAAGAAGTGTTAGTGCAGTAATAAGTACTAGTGACAATTCTTTAAGGTGTAGATTTGTCGTGTAGTGCTAGCAGAGAAGGTACTCTCTGAAGAGCTGGGTCTTCAGGAGTTTTTTAAAGGTAGAGAGGGACGCCCCTCCTCTGGTAGGAACTGGTAGTGCGTTCCACCAGTGGGGAACAACAAACGAGAAGAGTTTGGATTGCCTTGAACGAACGGGTGGCAGAGCCAGGCGTCATTCATTGGAGGAGCGCAATGGTCGTGAGGTAGCATATGCATGTATGAGGGCATTCAAAGTAGGTAGGTGCAGTACCGGAGACAACTTTGTAGTCGAGCATTAGAGATTTGAATTTAATGTGGGCTGCAACAGGTAGCCAGTGGAGCTCGATGAGCAGCAAGGTGACATGTGACCTTTTGGGTTGGTTGTAGACCAGGCGCGCCGCCGCGTTCTGGATCATCTGAAGAGGTTTCACTGTGCAGGCTGGCAGGCCCGTCAGGAGGGCATTACAGTAGTCTAGTCTTGAGAGAATGACAGCTTGTGTCAGGAGTTGAGTAGCATGTTGAGTTAAGTAAGGTCTGATTCTTCTGATGCTGTAAAGTGCAAAGCGGCATGACCGGGCAACTGAGGCGACATGATTGGAAAAAGTTAGTTGGTCATCAATCATAACCCCTAAGTTTCTCACCACCCTGGTGGGGGCGAGACATAGGGAATCAATTTTGATGTTGATGTCATGGTGTATAGTAGGTTTGGCTGGGAGGACCAGCAGTTCAGTTTTAGAGAGGTTCAGCTGGAGGTGATATGCCTTCATCCACGTGGCGATGTCTGAGAGGCAATCAGAGACCCGTGCAGAGATCGAGGGGTCATCAAGAGGAAATGACAGAAAGTGTCATCTGCATAGCAGTGATAGGAAAAGCCATGTGAGCGGATAATCGTACCCAGGGAGGTGGTGTAGATAGCGAATAGCAGGGGCCCCAGCACTGAGCCCTGGGGGACCCCTGTGGTGAGGTGATGCGAAGTGGACGACTGTCCAAGCCAGGATACACTGAATGAGCGTCCTGTCAGGTAGGATTCAAACCAGGAAAAAGCCAAGCCAGATATTCCCATGTTTGAGAGAGTAGAGAGGAGGAAGCGATGGTTAACTGTGTCAAAGGCAGCTGATAAGGACTTTGCTGCAGCTCTGGCTTCTTTTAAGGCTTCTGTCACAGATAGCAGAGCAGTTTCAGTCGAGTGACCGCTCTTGAAACCAGATTGATTTGGATCAAGAAGATTGTTCTGTAGGAGGAATTCTGAGAGTTGTTTAGCGACCGCCTGTTCGATAGTTTTGGATAAGAATGGAAGGAGTGAGACAGGACGATAGTTCTCGACCTGAGCAGGGTTGAGAGAGGGTTTCTTGAGTAGAGGTGTTACCCGAGCCACTTTGAATGCGATGGGAAAAGTGCCGGAGGTCAGTGACTCATTTATCACATGTGTGATAGCTGGAGTGATGGTTGGGCTAATTGATTGAAGTAGGTCTGTTGGCATAGGGTCCAACGAGCATGTAGTAGGACGGCTACATGTCAACAGTTTGGATACCTCACTCTCAGAGAGGGGTGTAAAGCCAGAAAATGAAGTGCTAGCAACTGTGCTAGGTTGCGAAAGTGCAGTAGCTGATTCAGTACCACCCAGCTGAGATACAGAGAGACATGTAGTAGGACTGCTACATGTTACAGTGTTAGGAGTCGGATGAAGAGTAAGCTGGTCAGAGAATTGGCTGCTGATTGCTGCCACTTTGCCTGTAAAGAATGATGCAAATGTATTGGCGGTAAGGCTGGTAGGAGGAGGAGGAGGAGGCGGAGGGTTGAGTAGTGATTTGAAGGTGGAGAAAAGTTTCCGGGTGTCAGTGACACTGTTGACTTTGTTGTTGTAAAAAGCAGTCTTTGCAGCAGTGACGCTGGTTGAGAAGGAGGATAAGAGTGTCTGGTAGCTTTTGAGGTCATCGGCTAGTTTGGATTTGAGCCATTTTCTTTCAGCAGCTCTGAGTTTGGTGCGCTGTGATCGGAGGGTATCATTCAACCATGGGTGGGATTGGTTGGATCGAGCAGGCCTCGTAGATAAAGGACACAGTCTGTTCAGACATGAATTCAGAGTAGAGCAGAGTGAATCGGTGGCATCATTAACCTTCAGAGAGGAGAATGTGCTGAGTGGAGGTAGAGCAGAGGCAACAATAGAGGAGAAGTGGTTTGGGGATAAGTTACAGAGGTTGCAGTGGAACATTACCATTGATGGAGGAGCAGAGGGTTGCTCTGACAAAGTGACATTAAACTGGATAATAAATCCATAATGTTGCTCTGCTGCTGCTCGACTCACTTATACCTCCAAGGTGGATTGAAGTTATTCAACTCTTCAGCTATTTCAGATGAAAAACAGCCCAGGAATCAAAAAATTCTTCTTTTAATCTTTTATTTCTCTGCCTGTTACTGGTCATCAGTGGACACAGTAATTAACAGTCAAACTAAACCAGGATCGTTCTCTCTTCTCACTGCAGTACTGATGAACTGTGTAAGCTTTTCTCTGTGTGAACTTATTTCAGTTTTATTTTACACTCATTTTTCAAACACTACAAGATAAACTTGCTGCTAAAGTTGTAAAACAT
Organism: Sciaenops ocellatus; assembly: GCA_033000465.1. NCBI lineage: Eukaryota > Metazoa > Chordata > Actinopteri > Sciaenidae > Sciaenops > Sciaenops ocellatus. Next base: position 19,960,565 of record CP136867.1, read on the forward strand.
TCACTTTATTTTGTTTCAATTCAAAACTAAAGACTGTTCTCCTTCTCTCTGACTTTCTTCAGCATGACTTGTTTCTATATATTATTATATATATATTATTTAGGAGCATTTTCTTATCCACCTTGTGTTATATGAGCTGTCGTGACGTGAGTTTGCCCAGTGTGGTATCATCAAAGTTGATCTCATCTTAAATCCTGCAGCTGCAGCAGGGCATTTTCCTTTAACCTGCAGCCCACACCTCGACCCTACACCTAAGCAAAGTCTACACAGAAGCACCAGATATGAGACAATTGAAAAATAAAGCAAAGTGCTTTTTAAAGAGCTTTTAATCAAAAGCCTTGTACAAGAAACACACACAGAAAGCAACAACAGTAACCGGTAACATGACACTGAATACATAATTTGTACAATAAGGTTTGCAAAGTTTGCAAAACATGCTTCATAAGTTCAGATACATTACAATGTCATCATTATCCTCCACCTCCTTATCAATACCATCGATACAATGTACATAATTCATATTAGCATTAAACCAGACAAAACTGCAGTCTTGACACATTAAAATCAGTCGGAGTTTGCCTTCTGATCAAACCCATATTGGACTATTAAAAAAAAAAAATGGCATTCAAATAAACAGCATCACATTAACATTATTATGCATATTTTTAAAAAAAGTATTAAAGTACAGTACAAAGGAAAAAAAGGCTTAAAAAGCACAAATTCATTGAGCGTCTTTATCCATACATTTAAACAAGGATCCTTCCTTTATTTTTCCAATTAGTGACACATAAATCTAGCACTTAAAATTACATCACGTATAAATGTAAAACAATTCAAAAGGGGAAAAAAAGGCTTAAAAACGTCAAATGATAAAATCAAGAGCCCTATTTGGTTGAAAGATAGGCCACTAAGTTGAGTTGTGCTACCCCAGATGAGAAAGAAACACAATGAAAAAAACATTGCTATCAACTGTTGGAAACATCGCCTATCAGCCTAATACCTTACACATCTACCAACTGCAAGAGTCACTTCTATCCACCACTTAAAGATATTAAAGATATAGTAGATGAAAAAATCTATTCCAAATCACGATATATCCATTTGGAGAAGAAAATAATCCTTCATCTGTTTCTGAAAAATATACAGGACTCATTCTGTGGTTTCACTTTGTCAATAAAAGGATTTAAGTTAAATACTGTCCTCAGATTACCTGAAGTACCTCAATTTGAATTTGAGCTTGAGACCATTTCATTTCTTCATATAATGGATGTGTCATTTTGGAATAAATCCTTCCATGTGTAACCTATGAGAGTATTGAAACAGTATTGACAACAACTAGAACCATCCAGTACATGACAGGAGAAGAGGCGACATCTTCCTCGTCTGTGTTAACGAAGACATAGAGAACGCTGCGTTTGCAACTTTGGAAAATGAGACATCTGAAGCCAATAAAAGGCTCATTACCGTTTGCAACACTGTACCACCAAAGTGATGGCAGGTAAGGAAGTATCCTTTTTTTTTTTTTTTTTTGTAAGTATGAAAGAGGCTGAGTAAGACGAGGTAAACATCGCCTGGACTGCAGCTGGAGTTGAACAGAGCAGCTATAAGGCAACACATGCGGAAGATTTTTAAATATTGTAACACACAGGTAAACCAGAGTGATAGCCAAGGTGTGGGAAGGACTAGAAAGAGCAGGTAGTACCAGAAAAGGAGTTTGTGTATAAAGGGGCAGGTTTTTTTAAGTACTTCAGGTACACCTGAAGTTCAAAACCATTGAACACTGTAAAGCTTTCAGTATAGTTACAAACAATCTGCAGTGAATGAACTTGATCACACACACACTTGTGAGATCAAGCTTTTTTCTGTCTAATCACCAGACTACCTGACAGGCTTTCTGACTGTAACATGATGCCAATGAAAAAAAAACAAAAACAAAAAAAACAGCTCACATGATGTCTTTGGAGAAAACAACTGTGCTAATTTGCTTTGCTCTCTGGTCACAATGATGGATCCTAAATCGTAAGATTTTGTCTTGGTAAAAGCAGCAACTGGGAGAGTAAAAATGTAGCCACTGATCGATTGTAACCTGGTAAAGTGGCTGGAGAAGTACACAGTAGATACACTTAGCCACAGAAAAAAAGATCATTTGTCTCGAGGTGATTTCCCTCTAGAGAAACCAGCAGCATGAGAGGATGTTTTTCATGTTGGAGCCTCGTACGTCAATGCACCCTATGGTCTAATTCTCCATGGTTTCGCAAGAGAACTGTGTAACCACAAGTAAGAAAATTACCAGGTCAAAGGTCAGAGTCTAAAGCCATAGTGCTTCGCTTACAGGGACTTAAGCAGATAAAAAAGGAGCCAAAACAAAATTGTCTGGCTACTTTTAACTCTTCAAGCAGACATTTGTGGCCGAAACACAACACAGAGTGCCAGTTAAACTGTAATCATTTCACAACTGAATTCCAAAAACACCACCCCCCATTGTGTTTCATGGTAGGCCACCATTGGCTAGTGGCAAACCTACAACACAAAAAAGAACAAAGAAATAGGGCACAGTTTTCTCTCTGCAAGCGGCTACATCCTACATACCTTTGGCTAACCTTTGAAAGGCAAACCTGCAGGTTATGTCAAATGGGAGGCCATGAAAATTAATTCTGACTTGTGGTCTGTGATGCTTTTTTGCCAGTTTTGATAGATTAACATGCTGATAACTGCAACTGCTCTCATCCACTACAAAATTGCCAGTAGAGATACTGAAAATACTTGATTGTAACTAGAGAAAATACTCTTCACTACACATGATCGTGATAGGTACAGAGAAATGCTGGAGTTGTGATCACATAGTTGAGAAAATAACACCTTTAATGGAAAGTTCTAGAAAGATTCCATAGATCTCAACTGCAATTTCTATCCATATATCCAAAAAAACAACTGGCACAGTAACCTGTTACCATGCCTATCAGACAGGTAGTGAATAAACTGAGGGAAAAAAGGAGAACAACTTCTGTCCTCAAATGGATCAGTTTCTCTAGCAGGAGGAGACCGAACCATGCTACATGAACCACTTCTACTGAAACCATACTAATAATTCTTTTTACTGTTAGCTGAAAGACTGACCAGCAATGACCAAAGTAACAAAGCAAGGTGTAAAGCCATTTTATCTACCTGCCAAAGTGGAAGGTAAACTTACCAGTTGCTATTATTGATTTTTTTTAAACAAGTAGCTCAAAAGGTTCAACAAACTGCCTATTTTTTAGCTGCATTTGGTTGGTGGCTTCAGCCTAAACTATGTTCAACTCACGGACCTTCTAAACCTTGAGAAGTTGATAAGTTATATGGCACAAATCTAGCTTAACGAAAAAAAAAAATTCACAACTAACTTCAGGTCAGTTTAGAGTCTTGGTGGACGTTACAGAGTTTAAGAGGGTGGTGGGTTTGTGAGAAAATAAGGCAAGCAGGGACAGACGGCACGGACAGCAATAACTTAAAAACTATTGTTTTAGTATATTATTTTGCAGCTTTTAAGGTTGTGCGTGCATATAAATACTTCCTCATACTGTATGTATATGCATGTGCGTTCAAGAGCGCAAGAGGAGAAGGCTTTGAAAAATTGATGAACTACATAAAATAGGTCATTTTTCGATGCAGTCAAGTGCATTGCATTTACCTCGCTGTATTGATGCAATATATGAGAGTCCAACTGTTAAGTGCAAAAATCACGTCGCCTCATTTCTCATTAACAAGCTGGACTCCCAATGAGACAAGGGGGCAGGACATGGGCATAACACCTGAAGGCTGTCAATAACAGGCTTCCAGTGGGCTTGAATCCGAACAGTATTTGTTTCTTTTACATACACCAAGTGTGCTTGATAAACGTTGACCCCACACACGAGACGGGGGCGAGTGTTTCACTTTTGGACATTCTTTACCAAACAAGCTAAACTCAGCATGTCTGAATGCAAGTGAAAGAAACCAAATACCATTTCCATCCAAGTCCACTTCAAAAAAGTCAGTGCTGTGCAAGTGGACAAAATATGGCAATTTAAGTGACAAGATGGGCGTATTAGCTGCCCATTTTCAAATTTATACACTTCTTTTTAAAAAAAATATGCTCTTTTTTTTTACTATTCAATGGCTGGGCGGTAAGTTACATTTCAGTAATTGTTACACAAATATGGACACACCTTTAAGGAAAAGGTAGAAGGGGGCTGACGTGGCAACACTGGCATGATTTTTCTATCATCAATGGCATTTGACTTCATAACATCTGATCTCCTATGGCTTCGGTACAGAGGGGTCTTCAGAGGTGGTGCTGGGAGGAGGGGAGGAGGCGTCTTCGGGGCTAGCGGTGGGTGAAGAAGGGCAGGAGGCAGGGGAGGGGAACTCCTTTATGGTGACGGTGACAAGGTTGGTAGTCACGTCAGTGACCACCACATCCTTGCAGCTCGGCGCCATTTCGGGGTACCAGTCGGGGTCTCCCTCGGCGGGCACCCTTTTGGGTTCGGCGGGGGCAGAGCTCTGGTCACCAGGGGTGACAGAAGAAGGGGCGGCATGCAGCTGGTGTTTAGCCCTGCGCTGACGAGGATTTCTCCTGCCTCCCTCTGGGGGCACAGAACGGTCCAGGGCACCTTCCTCCCCCTCGTCTTCTAAGGAAGAAGAGGGTGAGGAGGGTAGGAAGGGAGATGCTGACGCCATGGGATCTGCATCTGAGGATGGGGCAGGAGCAGTTGCCTTGGTGCTCTGGCCCTTCTGGGTCTCTGTGTGAGGTTTACTGGACTTCGAACCCTCACTGGAAGGTGAGGCTCCTGTGGAGGGCTGGGACTGAGCAGCGGAGGCATTGGTGGGAGATTTTCCTTCAGAGCCGCTGGAGCTGGAAGGAGAAGGAGGTGACCGGTACTGGGAGGAAGTTGAGTGGGTGTCCCTGGCCCCGGTGCTGGAGCATGACCCTGGGTGGGAGTGAAAGGCCACAGGGCCTCCACACTGCAGCCCAAATGGCTTCCCATACATTGGAAAGCCTAGCATCTTCAGAGGGGGCTGGAAAGGTCTATAAGGTGCCTCTCCCTTCTTCCCAATGATGCGATTGCGGGAAGGGATGTTTTGGCGTCCTGCTGTAACATTCCTGCTGCCTGCAGCTGCGCCACCCCGGCCTGGCTTATCAATGACCTTCAGGTTGAGGATGATCCGACCTCTCTTGACCTCCCGTGGTTTGACTCTACGGTTGAGGATGCGGACGGTCTCGGAGAAGGGGGAGACGTGCACACGGGAGGGGAAGCCACCTGGGTTAGAGAAGGCGGCCGCCATGGGGTCTGTACGGGGCAGAGGGCGCCTTGACATTCGGTGGCAACGGTGAATGTCTTTCTTCAGCTTGTGGGTGGCTGCAAGGGAATTGAGCTTGGGAGAGGGTGCTGCAGTTGAAGAAGAGGAGGACGAAGATGCTAAAGGATGAGGTGACGCAGAGGAGGAAGGAGTTGCTCGGCTGGAAGTGGACGAGGAGGAGCGTGACGTAGCCTGGCGGGCGTTTGTAGCTCGGCTGCTGGTCCCTCCTTTCTGAGCACGAGCCTAAGGGAGATGATAAAGAATTAAGCAATGTTGTCTTCTTTACCACAAAAAAAAAACAAAAAAAAACCTTTGTGTCCCATATGAGCCTAACCGCATGATTTGAGCGTTTGCAGGTCAGAAGGTGGGCCTGCTTCATGGTGATATACAGTCATTTAAATGCTGTAGATAAAGTTGTACTAAATCAGTACTTAGAACTTTTCTTGCATAAAATAACAGATTTGAAATCATTTTGATGCTACACTGACTTATAATCAGGTGAATGCTGCCTCTGCCATTCCCACTCTGCAGCCCATACGCCTGTTTAGAAGTGTGTAACGCGTTACAGCACAAAGTCACACACCAACAACTATTTCACTGATTTTGGTGAAACTGGATCATATTTTATGAAGGAAATGTTCTCTGTTTTCACCTCTGATGTCCTCTGGCTGCCCTGTATCAACTCTCTGTGACTTACACAATTTCCTGATGGACAGTAAAGTAAACTGCTGTGAACTATAGCTCCTGTCAGCTAATCTTGGCTCAGTTTGTTAATCGGGCTGCCCGGGCTGTGAGTTCAGAGCACCGGGGGAGTGTTAGTTTTTACAGCTACTGATTAAAATCTCCACTAGTTGTTTCAACAACAGCATGAGTAATACAGAGATCTCTTGCTGCTGCCTACAGTTCTTATCGAGATTGGAAAACTTTAGTTAAATGTCACGATAGGTATCTTTTAAACTTCAAAAAGCACTTTTCTATGCTCAACAATTGTTGGCAGAACATCTGTCTGACTGTACTGTGCATGCTCCGAGTTGTAAAGATAAAAGTGGCAGTGTGAAAAAGAAAGTAGCACAGCATTGATGTTATACACCATTGTGTGTACCTAATAGTGTTGACAGTGATGCATGTTTCGAGTGCAATAATTAAAATAAACTTCAAACAAGCTAGAAAAACCTGCTTCAAGTGGGCTGACCTGATTCTTGCTTTAAAAGTAGGTATCACAAACAGAATTTTCTGCTTTCTTGTAATGTGCTTCTACCTGAAAGGGTAGGTATTTGATCAACAAAGCATAGCTACAATTACTGGTACACTATAATTTCCTTTGATTATTGTTAGAAATCATTATAAAATATATGCCAACAAGGAGTCTGCATGGCTGCAGTGTCAACACAGCTCCATTTGAGAGAAACTCAAAAACTGTACCTTCATAACAAAGTTTTTGGGTTTTGGACCCCGTTTCTTTGGCCCATGCAATTCCCTTTCACGTTCCCTGTAAAAAGCAAAAGACAGTTATGATACCAGAGATCACAAAAGTAAAGACAGTCTAAAAAGAGAACACCACAACGAGAGCGAATATAACAAATCAAAAGAGACGATGGTGATGAAAGCTGTGGGTGTGTGAAAGTAGAGCAGTCAGGCTATGTTTGAGCACAGCCCGATTCTTTGTCGTTACGTGTCCATTTTAGTTTCAATTTGATGTGTCTTTTTAAGTTTTGTCTGTTTTATGGCATCCATTTTAGTTTACTGTAAACAGCTACTTGCAGCACAAGGCTTACAAGTGACTTGGTTGCAGGACTTTTATCAGGAAGAGAAGAGGAGGAAGAATATAAAGACACTAACATGATGTAAAAGCTGAAGCACTTACCAGTAAGATGGGAGTTGACAGAAAGTAAGGACAAATAAAAATGTGTAAAACTGAGACTAAGAACTGAAATGAACACAGAGAAGCTTTAAACAGCTGAAGTTAGGAGCTTAAATCCTAAACATAGCCAGACATGACTCATAATTTTAAACACACTGTGCAAAATAAGACTTATATTTTGCACATGCTGTATGTACTCTAATTACGTATTGGCTTTACTTACTTTTGCTCGAAGCCCAGTATCAGCCTGTCATCCAGAATATTCTCCTCTGGCTCCCAAGTGCTGTGCCTAAACAAGGATGCAGCAACATTTAGAAATCACGCAACAAAAAGGAAACTTTTTTTTTTTTTTTATTTCAAGTGGATTAATCTACATTTTTGTGAAGACATTAAAACAGCACAACCACGCAGACAAGTGTGTTACTTTAACGAGGGTTGTCAATTTCTATTTAAGAGAAGGACTTACTTCATTGCCCATCCTTTCCATTTCACCAGGTATTCAAGTTGTCCCTGCAAGAAAAATACAGATGGTGGATTAAGAAAAACAGCTTGCACATGACAACACGGACAAGAGATTTTATAAAAATCCATTCAAATCTGCAACTCATTCGCAGCGGAGTCCTGTTTTGCTGTTCAGTCTTTTTATTTTTTATGTTAATTTACACTGGATTTTGTTGTGGTCTTTACACAAAACACAGAACACAATGCTGAATGCTTTTCATGCAACACAACAACATTTTATTCAGCCCTGCAGACTTCTTGTCAGGTTATATTTCAGTCTGGAAGATGTCACATCTGAACTTGATCACGTTTCATTGAAGAAACTGTACTTTTTGGAGATTTCTTCTTATTTGACCACTTTGATGTGAACTCATCCTGGCTTTTAAAGTTATAATCCCAACATTCTCATGATTATCAAATATATTTAACATCGGGCAACATATATTTTTCCATAGAAATACCATTACATAATAATGTGATATAGCATCATTTTCAAAATGGATAAGTCATTTAACATCTGTGTGATAAACTGATCTTCAATCTAAATGTGCCGTTCCTGCTTTTGTGCAAGTGCTTTGATTACCTCTCACAAGAAGGGGTGCAACTATGAAGTTCCTCGCAGGAAATTCAGAAGAAACTGGAGGCCTGGTGGGCCTGCTGGTTAACTGTGTATACTGGCCACTTTTAAGATGGTACCCCACCATGATTTATGGGGTCTTTTTCTAGTATACAAGCTTGCAAGACTGATAAAACACTGAGAAACTGAAGAAAAGTCCTTCAACTGTGTCCTTTCTACCAAAAGTAGATGAGTGCATGAAGTAATGTTTCGTGAACCATCTTCCACAAGCTGTAGAGGACAGCAGTAACAGTCTGTAATGTGGGTGCTTCATACACCTCTTCCACAGGCTGCAAAATACACACTGTAACCGTATAGCTTTAGCTACCATTAGCTCGGCCCCCTCCATTTCATAGCACAGCCTTCATCCCTTCGGCTCGGCTGCCTTGTTCTGCAGCTCGCCCCTTCTTTGTGTGGCTGTTTTTATTACCCTGCTAATGCCTGAATATACGAGCCATGACTGATAGCCTCGCTAGTTAGCTTCGAGCTAGCTCTGACTAGCAAAGTAAAGGCATCCGCCAGCCACAAGGCCTCCATAGCATTGCATAGGCGCAAGAAGACAGCCCCGAGCCTATGGACCGGAGCAGAGCCGTGCCGTGCTGAGTGCGGCCAACATCTGCGGGAAGTCAAAACACGCGGGACGGCGGCGGCTGAAACTCACCTTACGAACGCGGCGTTTCAGTATGGCTTCCGCGGCGAAAACGCGATCTCCCACCGCAGAGAGCTCCATCTTTCATGCCCGGACTAAGCTACCTGACTCCGTTTTTGCTCTCTCCAGACGTCAAGCACTGATGTCTGCTCGGGCCGACCACAGCCAAACTGTGTGAGAGGCAGAGACCAACATGCAAATACACACACATACACACACACACACACACACCACTACAACAACAGCAGCGGCACCAGCGATCTGTCACGTGGCCGGGGTCAGCCCCTAGTAGTCGTCCTGGCAACGATGAAGACACTCAGGAGGATGCGAAGAAGCGCGCGCAATTCGAGCTTATCATCTCTGTTTGATGACAGGCGGCTCCATGATAACTCCTCCCTCCCCCACACATGGAAACTTACCGCGTCTACAGTGTTATTTCCTTTGCATAGGTTTAATTTAAATGCAGATTTATGTTATAGGTTAACTTTAATGCATGCTTACTGTGTGTTTACGGTGTGTCATGCTGTTACTGAATGCTTGAACTTCACTCCCTATCTATCTGTCTATCTATCTATCTATCTATCTATCTGATACTATTACAAATCTGGTAAGACATGTAGGAGGCAGCAGCCAACTGAAACAAGTTTTAATTCCAAACTTTTAAAATCAGACTGCATTAGTTATTTCCCCACCCCAGAAAATTATAACATGTTTTATTTTTTTACTTATATTTATTGCGTTTATTTAGTCAGGCTAAATAACTGTATTTTGCAAATCTATTTAATTGTGTTCATTAAGAATAATATACTATACTATAATAGTAGTATATTATATTTATATATGGAAGCCCCAAGTGGTCATACTTTCATACATTTTATTTCCTCCGTTTTCTTGTGATAGAATAAAAAAAATATGCATTGGTGTACTGGCTATGTGTAAGTGTATTAAACAATGTATAAATGCGAAAAGGTTGTGTCAAGGAAATATGTAAGTATGAGAGAGGTATCACTGTATGAATAGACATGAATGTACTATATAATTACAGAAGCCTTAAGCAGTCATTCATTAATTTTATTTCCTCTGTTTTCTTGAGATCTCGAGCTGTTTATGTCATTATGTGGAAATAACAAATGTTGTTATCCTGGGAAAACTGGATCATTAATTCGAGATCTTGAGAACAAAAAGATAGTCTGGTATGTTAAATCATTGCAGGAAACATCATTGATACGCAATGTCAGAGGAGCAGAAGAATGTTGCAGTTACAATGATTTAATATACTAGACTATCCTTTTCTTGTTTCTCAAATTAATTATGTTCTTCGTGATCTTGAGAAAATGATCCTGTTATCTCGGGATAACAACATTTGTTATTTCAAGATAGCAACATAAATAACTTGAGATCTCGAGAAAACAAATCAAATTGACTTATTACTTATTATTTATACAGTGTGTGTAAGTGTATGTTAGTACAGTGTACTTACACACATTTTTTTCAATATTTTGTTCCCATTTTATTTATATCCCACTAGTTTTCAGTTAAAAATTAATTGTATTATATTTTATTTCTTTAGCTTATTTGTATCCTTTATGTCTAGTGCTGTTACAGCGACTAATGCTCTTATGCTGAGCTGACCTGTTTCTCTCTTCCAACACGTTTTATTGTAATGTTGACCCTGTGTTAACCTACATATTACGAATAAACCTCAAACTTGAACTAGAAACTTAAAACTTGATTTACTTTATTGACTTGTCTGCGGTTTTGCCCTATAGACAGTTTTGTAGCAGTTTTCCAACTGCTCGCAGGGCGCTCCTCAGGGGGGCTGCCCATCACTCCACCATCTCTCTCTCCACATTGCATGTCTATGAGCCCTTGTATGTGTGCATGTCTATGAGCATGTCTATGAGCCCTTGTATGTGTGTTCGGGGTTAAAAAATGCATGTAAAATAAACTGAGTGAAAAAAGAATTTCCCCGTTGAGGGATTAATAAAGTATCTCTTCTTCTTCTTCTTCTTCTTCTTCTTCTTCTAGACCTTTTTCTCAGCACGCATTTTGACTTGTCATCATAGATAAAGCACAGATGTTACTGTTCAAGTGTGCCAGCAAGCAAGCATGCACAATACCAGGACCTTGAAACTGAAACTGCTAAATTAAATTTAGCCATCATTAATTCTGCTATTTATACATGTGCTTTTCCTACTGTGACACGTGAGATATGTTTTCTGTGAAAAAAAAAAGACCTGTGGCAGCTGCTGCAGCCCCCTGATAGTGGGTGGATATTTATTTTATTTGCATTGTTTTTAATTTAATTTTATTATTTAATTTTATAGTGATGTTGAATTTGAATTTGAAAATAATGCAATGTCCATAATGCAGAATAACGGCCTCTTCTGGTTGATAAACCTCTATATACACAAACAACTTTATTGTTGTTTTTTTAAACAAATTGGTTACTGAAAGTTTGGTTAGTCTATTTCTAATCTTTGACTACAATGAAAGAAAGGAAAAAGAAAAGGCATGATCCAACAGTATTTAGCTGAATGAATAACGGCACTAAGTCAAAATAGTTTTGATTCTTGACATAAAAACAGCACACAGACAATATGGGACCACTTCCTGTTCTTGTCCTGTTGAAAGCATTTCCTTATATAAATCTGCGCTTAATAGATAACACACTGTGGGTGTGTAATCTGTTACATTACAGATAACAGCTTCAAAATCTCCCAGATTGACTATTTCCTGCAAACTATGACAAAAATGAGTAATGGTGCCTGCCCTTTCTGTTGGTAGCTCATGTGCATGAATGATACATGTTCCAACAAACATTAAAAAAGCACAGATAGCAGCTAAATGTGAGACAAAGTTGCATGGATTGGTTGTACAGCAGACATTTTGACTTGACACAACAGAGGATCTATTGGCAGGAACTGAATATAGTATTCATTAGTTTTGTTTTCATTAGTGTACAATCACCTGAAAATAAGAATCATTGTGTCTTTGTTGCCTTAAAATGAGCCTTATATATCTACAGAGATTGCGGGTCCTCTTCCTTGGAGTCCGCCATGTTGAACTGCCATTTTTCTACAGTAGCCCTGAGCAGACAAACCAAACACTGGCTCTAGATATGGCCTTTTTCTTTTATGTGAATTTCGCCTGAGTTTTTCCTACATGCTTGGAAGAAGAGGGTGAGGCGTGGGAAGGTATTCATTGGATTGCTATCTGCAACTTCTCTGCTAGATGAGAGGCCCGTGATCAGATTTCATGCGGCCCGCAGCTTCGTTTTTATAATATATTATTTATGGCCTGCTAGGATTGTCAGATACTGTATGGCTGAAAGATTTAGCTTTATTGGTTGACATAACTAAGCATTTGAATGCACTAAACGTTAACCTCTAAGGACAGAACTGCTGGTGTACCTGTATGTACCATGTAGATGTGATACAAAAAATTACTTTTTGAATGATCTTGTGAAACAGAAGAGCAAGAGGGATATGTTTTAAACTTAAATGTTAACAGACTTTGCATTACTCATAATAAGTGATGTTTAGAATGAACATGAGGTTAAGATTTGTATCAACTTCATGCAAACTTTGTGCATTTGTATCTAACTTTTATTGTTTTTCATTTTTTAAATGTTAGTATTGGACCCCGGGCATCTTCATATTGTCAAATCTGGCCCTCTTTAAAAAAAGTTTGGACACCCCTGGCTTAGGCCTATATAGTGTCAAGAATAATATAGATGTATTTAGAATCCTTTTAAAATAGTAGGGCTGTTTAGTTTTAAAATCACATTTATTATTAAGTAGCTTATTCAAACTTTCCTCAGCTGATGGCTGGTGGTTATGTAGTGATAATGGATTTTTTTTTTTTTTTTTAGTGCATTTGTGTTTCTTCATATTCATTAATTTTTAACAACCACTTATCAGGGATAGTCAACTCTTCTCCACTTTCTATTGTTTTATATAGTTTTCTATTTGTATAGATATAGATATAGATTAACACAGTTAGCCTATATATTTATTTTCTATGCAAATGTTTAATTCTTCTGCACATTTTTTAACTTTTAGAGTTTAACTTCTCTGCACATTTGTAATTCCTCTGTACATATTTAAATGCAAATGTTTAATTTCTCTGCAAATGCATGCTGCTACTGGATGCTTGAATTTCCTTCAGGATCAATAAAGTATCTATCTATCTATCTATCTATCTATCTATCTATCTATCTAAATAAAATATTTAGATAAAATAATAATAATAATAAAATATTTAGATGCTCCATTGTAGCTTAATATTTACAGAACAAGGATTGGTGGGTGCTGCCTGGTGACACTTCCCAGTGAGAAGACAACCCGAGCTTGTTTTGATGTGTTTTTGTCCCACCCCTATTCATCCTATCCTTGAGCTCTGATTGGAGCAACTCACGTCAGTCAAGCGATGTAGCAAGTGTGGCTGCAGTGCGGCGGCTGTTGACGTCGCTATCAGAAGTCAACTAACACAGAGGGGAGCTAGCAGGTAAGCAGGAGCGGACAGACAGCCACAGGCTGCTTTTATACGACTTAATGCGATTATATACACATGGCAGTTAGATAACTGTAGCACAGGCGCTCAGACATTTTATATATGTTTAAACTGAAAGCATAACCTAAAGGGATTACCACAGTTACAGTGTGCGCTGCCTCTGGCTTTTAGCGTTGGTGCATGTCAGATACATTCAGTTTAAAAAGGAACTCGTGATCAGCATGAATGAAGTCGCTTGTTTCGTCATTAAACTTGAGGACCAGCCTCTTTCTCAGAGTCACTATGAGTGTAAAAGGAAGTGGAGAGTAGACCGTTAACCCGAGTTATCAACTAGTGTGTTAGCCCTGCTTGTAATTGCTTGGTGTCATATAGCTATAGTAACAGCTATACCTCACAGGAAGTTGATTTTGACAGTGCATTTTGTGACTCCACATATCTAACCACAAATTACAGACTGTCTACAGTAACAGTGTGTAATATCTGGGATATTACACCTGTTGCTAGTCTTGCGTCCTGTCCCCAGGATAATATAAATCATTCATTAATGTTGAAAACAAATCCTACGGGCTGCCAAACAAGGCCGAGCTAAACATTTCTGCATGTGCTTTCATCCTCTGGGCTTATATCAGCCCAGAGATCATAGAGACTGTGCTGCAGATCGTCTGAGTCTTCCCTACGCCCTCTGTTCTTTGTCTCAAGTAACAATGCAGTTTCTGGGCCGGCTGTTGGACACAGTGTCCTCTGTGTCAACCCTCTTCACCAGCCCCTACCGCGTCAGAGAAGTGCCGCTGTCTGACTATGGTGGAGGAGGCAAAGTCATGCTGAAAGAGGAGGGACGGATGGTCCTATACAAAAACACCCAGTGCCAGTCATGGGACTGTCTGCTTATGTGCCCTGAGATGCCTGCTATGACTCTGAGGTCAGTATTGATCACTGCAAGGACACAGAGAGTGGTGCGATGTGTGTCATTTGTAACATTACACAGCCACTAGATTGAAATGTGCAGATGTCAGCTGAAATGACCCTCTGCAGAACTGATTGAGTTAGTTAAGATCACTATTGACCTACATCATTACCCAACAAAGCAGCTTACCTAAATCAAGCCCTTTATCTTAAATGAATCAGTGCTGGAGTATTCAGCCATAGATCTGAAAAGCATGGTTAAGTAATGACATAAAGAAGGATTTACTGTTTGGAGCTTATCTCGATCGTGCAAGCACTGGAGTGCATCTATTTTATAATATTCTTATGTATTTTATCAGTAATTTAAAGTAATACCACATTCTGCCCATACGCCCTTTATATTTCCCTTCACAATCCGTGTAATCATTGCACTTTGTGAACTAGGCTGTTTCAGGTGGCTTCAGAGGCGGATGCCATGAACTGGTTCGCCCAATATGCCCTCAAGCTTCGCCCCTTCTATGAGACACTTCCTCTGAAGGCTGAGACTACCCAGCCAATTGTGGACTGCATCCGCAACCACCCAGACTGGAGTGCTGCCCACATTGCCGTGGAGACTGGCCTGAGAGAGTGCCTCAAACATAACTACGTCCAGAGGTAAGACGGGAAATGATGGGATGGGAAAATTCCTATGTTTGTGACAGTTTCAAGGATATGAAACAGCGTTAAGTTTTATCATTTGAGAAGCCGTGACCAGCAAAGCGAGCCACCAGTGACTGGAGGTTGAATTAACTAATAATTTCAGCACTAGTTTCTTGTTCACGGTAGTTTGCCCAGAGATAAATGCTTCAGGATAAAAATGAATGAACAGTTGCAATATGTAAATCTGTTCTACAGAGGCAGTAATTGTGAGACTGCCAGCTGAATGCGCACGATGCAACAAATACCATCAACTCTTTTCAACTAAGTACTTAATAACAATAGGGCTTTAAAATACTTATAGATTTTGCAGGTTTTAACTCTCTAACTGCAAATGACTTGATATCATTCTACCCATTTGCTATGCAGCTGCTGGTTTTCATTCATTTCAGTACAGTATGGTAATCAATTCGTTTCTGCATTTCTTGTTCACAGTTTTGCCTCTGATGGACAAAACATGAAAAATGTGGAGTCTTTTTAGTCTTCCAAAAAGCATTCACAAACATTCTTGTCGGAAAAAATTAATCTCAAAGGCACAATGAGGAAACATGAAACAACTGAAGTGAAAGTTTGATCTTATCTTGCATTAAAATGCTCGTGGGTTGTAGCCAACTGTCAGATCTAGGATGCTGGAGTTACTTTAATGTGTAAACAGATACTGTCCCAGCTTGAACCGCACTACCGCACAATGACGTACATACATAACTTTGGTAATAAAATGGACAAAATATTCACTGTAGTGGTTAACCTCTGAATCTCAAGCAAATCTGAAGTCTCCATACTGTATGATTGCAAAACAATGGCCTGAAAGCAAGAAATCAATCAAAACCAGCTGTGTACAAAATATCAATGTAGTGGCTAAGCAAAATGATCTGTGTGCTCGCGTCATCTTTCTGTCTCTAGTCAGATCAATGCTCGGGATGCATCAGGTCAGACGCCGCTGCACCTGGCATGTGAGCGAGGCAACTCGCCGTGCGTGAAGGAGCTGTTGGAGGAAAGCCAAGCTCGCACCGACATCAAAGACCGCAATGGAGAGACGCCAATGCACTGTGCTGCTAAGCAGGATTCTCCTGCCATCATCCAGGTGAGACTCAGCAGGAGTGAGGTCACGGTAACATTTCCATCTGGTCAAATTTTGGCCATCAAGTTTTTGACCGGTCATGTCCTTTAAACTGCACGGTAACATGATTTTTTTTTTATCACTTCCTTCCTTTCTTCATTCAGGTCCTGTGCTCACGGTTGTGCTCAGGAGTGAATGAGCTGAACAGCAACGGGGAGACGCCGCTCCACGTGGCCTGCCGTCTGGGACGCGTGGAGTCCGTCAAAGCTCTGTTGGGGGGCGGGGCCAAGTGTGATGTCATTGGTGGAGTTGGCTACCCCATCCACAGTGCCATGAAGTACAGTGAGAAGGGGTGAGTACGTGTAAAGATGTTTCTTCACCTTTATACACTGTCCAAAGTAACTGTAACATGTCAGCACCCCTGGTACTGGAAGCTTGTCTGTATATTCCTCAATGACAGTAAAGAGCACACTGTTGAAATAACAGTTTCTGTGGTTGTCCTGCCGCCCAGCCTTCATTTGAAATAAACCTCTAGCTGTAGATAAATGTGAGTTTTTGCATTGGACTCCAGGACCTGGGTTCATTGACTTGGGATAAGACAGTAACTAAAATAATTGGTAATTCTGGTGAATACTTCTCTAAAGTAAGTAAGCTCATGTAAGTAAAACTGCACCTCTGAATTGGATGAAGAACCATTGAAGTTCAAGTTCATTGAAAGTCTTTGATCGGTTACTAAAATTGTTGGCATACAAAAAACCCAGCATGGATCCTATGCAAGTTTGTTTAAAATATATTGAATGATGCACCTAAGTCAAATAGTCCTGTTTTATTTTATATTTGACTGACAGCTGTGTGGAGGAGATACTCAAAGCAGACCCAGGCCAGCTCCATGCTGAGGACTCTTTGTATGGAGGGACGCCTTTGCACTGGGCCAAAACTGCAGAGGTGAGTGTGTTTTGTGGTTAGAAATCTATAATGAGCTCTTTGAATTACAGTACATGTTTACATCCTAGTTCTAAACATCCAGAGAAATTAATCTGTTAAAACTTTGATGTTAAAAAAATAAATTTATGACCTAGGAGTCTACCAGTTGAAGCTTAAGCAACTATTACAAAACTTAAATCCAACCCAAATATATGTACCAACACCGAGCGAGTGATAGTGGCCTGTAATTTGGTTGCTGTGGATGCTCTGGGCTGCTATAGGTAGGGATTAGAAATGTGTCAAGAGGATTTTAAGAGGACTAGCTTAAAATTTGAGGGGAAATATCAAGCAGATGTTTAAATAAATCTTTCTCTCGTTTTGCCAGTTGTGTCGTATGATGCTGGAGCGTGGCTGTGCAGTCAACTACCTCAGTAAGACCGGAGAGAGTGCGCTCCATATTCTGACCAAGAAGGGCCGCTTTGAGGCTGCCATGGTGCTGCTCACCCATGGAGCGAATGCCAACCTGAAGGGCCAGGATGGAAACACAGCACTGCACCTAGCTATGAAGGTGTGTGTGTTGCTCTTATGTTCCAGATGAAAGCAAGTATCTCTTACAGCTCTTTTACCGGGAAAACGTTCATGAAAGAAAAGGGAAATGTCAAGGGGGAAAAACACTGCAAGGCAAATGGATAAATGGATAAACTAAAACTAACTAAAACCAAACAAATCTGCTTCTTTGGCCAGCATGCTCATACTACAACCTCGTTCTGTTTTCTCACTTGGTGTGAGTTCTTTCTGATATTTCTTGACTAGCAAATGTTTTTGTTTAACTGGAAAAAGTGTTTTATTGTTGCAACTATGCTATTTATGTAGCTATGTAGTATGGATGTTTCAACACTTTTTGAATGTCACAAATTGATGACATCTTAAAAGGGATTTTCCTTTATCTTCCTTTGGTTGTACATGTTTAAAATGTATATATTTTCTGCACAATTCATGTGAATCTGTTCATTAGATGGACCACATCGAGCTGATCAAAGCTCTGATTGTGTTTGGGGCTGATGTGGAGATCCACAACGACCTGGGAGAAACGCCCGGTCTCATCGCTGCTCGCACCAGCAAAGGTAAGGGAGAGTGAAAAGGATGGAAAAGAAAGCTTTAAACTCTGAAGGGATGAGATGACAGGAAAGGGGGAAAGGAGGTGTACAATGGACGATGAAGAAAAAAGGGAGTGGGGGCAATTAAGGAATGGTGATGAGTTTATGGAACTTAACAGGCCAGGTTGAACTTTATTGTAACATGATAATCTCATTTAAATGCATGCGTTCCTCTGTAGATGATAAAGCTACTGCATGAAAATGGTTGTGTACGTAACAAGCGACTTACAAAATTACAAACTTTAAGCAATCCTTAGTGCCTTGTGTTAGTATATTAAATCCTGTTTTACAGCTCCTGCACTAATACATTGTTTTGTGACTGTTTAGAAGTAACATGGTTAGAGAGCGTTCACATAAAGGTGTGAAAAGCAGGGTGTTACTGCCGTATAGAGTAAGATAAGATAAGAAGAAGGGTTTAAAGTGCAAGGAAACAGTGCAAGAATGATTCAAAATAAGATAAAATGGATCGTCTGGTGAATTGTTTTCACTACTTCCATGTTCTCAACAGCAGAGGGCAGTCAAAGCTCAAGATCTCTCTCTTACACAGTGTCCATGATTAAAAAAACATTTATTGAGAATTAAGAAGTTAGTATTTCATTTGTGTCATATCGGATTGCATGAAGGTGTTTCTGTTGTTTGTCTGGCCACTCAGAGAGAAATGTATAATATAGGTTGACCCACAGGAAGTGATATTCACAAGTGGTTGAGTTGCTTCCGTGACACATAAAACATAACATGTGGTCTGTTTTTAGTGCAGTGAAAAGTAGCACATAAGTATGAGGTATGTGTGTTAGATTTACTTTTAGTGCGATGCGGCGTGAGACTGTGTCAGAGATACTTGATATTTAGCTGACTATGTAATGCACATTTAAAAAGAATTGTATTTTTAAACTTTGGTTTCTGATAAAAGATCAGAACGTTACTCCAGAATTTGTGTTTCTGTTAAAAAGCAAGATTATCACATAGGCAAAAATATGTGCGATGACAATGCTCTGAAGCAGAAGTGGTGCTAAAAAGGGTTTGCTGTCTGTTACTGGTTTTGAAAATGCATGATTATTGCTAACTGCTCGCTCGTGTTCTGTCTTTCTTTCTCTTCCTTCCTCTCTGTCTCCGATCTACCTCTCTATTTTTACTTCTATTCTTTCTCTCTGCTTGTTGTGGTGCGTGTGTGTGTGTGTGTGCATGTCTAACATTTCGGCTTGCTTGTATGTGTGTGTTTGTGTTAACGTGAAAGGTCCGAATAGAAAGATACTGCTGGACATGCTGTGTAGTGTAGGGGTCCAGCGGTGCCTCCCACCCTCCCCTGGCAGTCCTCCCCCCATCACCAACAAGGCCAAGCCTGCAGGCATAGGTAACGCCACCATCCCTCCTTCTGCCCTCCTGTTTCAGCCTTTCTCCATTTATAAATGTCTCCCTTTGGGATCATGCATACTGGAATGATTTTTTTTCTCACACATCACTTTCATTTTTACTGAACATTTTCCCATTTGGACAGTTGATGGTCTCATTCAATGCAACTTGTATTTTCAGCTCATTTAGGATAGTCAGCGATCCTTAAAATACCAAAAGCTAAGCACAAAAGATGGATTTTAGTTTTCATTCATATTCCAGTGAGTACAGATTGATCATTTTTGCTGGTCATATTTAAGTGCTGTGCAATTTTAATCATGACTTGAGCTATTTTAGTAACCCAACAAGATTGTTTCTATGAAACCTAAGGTGCAGGAGGCAGCATTGCTTTGGTGCCACACACTTTTTTTAAGCAACGTACTGTGGCAGAGAGTGGTTATGCTAGTAATGTAATCATAGTTATAAAGGTAGAAGTTTAGTTCTTGTAGAAAACCTAGTGACCCCTTTACTTTTCATCCTTTGCTCTGCCTGAATTTGATGCCACGTGTCGGTCCCATACCAATAGCTGTTGTAATTGGCTGACAGGGTTTGAGGACATCATGTATCTGGGGGCTGCAGTCAGTGCAATGAACAGAGGCATGTCTGAAGTGGATGGCACCAAAATGGATACAAATAAGTGAGTAAGAAACTTCAACTGTGTTTGTATTTTGAGACAACAAAACACTCAATGTGATTATGTGGTCTGAACTTCATTTTAATTTTTGCCTGAAGGATGGACAGGCTTCTGTGTCTGGATGGTGGAGGTATTAAAGGCCTGGTGTTGATCCAGATGTTGATCGCTCTGGAGAGAGAGGCCGGTCGGCCCACCAGAGAGCTCTTCGACTGGGTGGCTGGCACCAGCACTGGGGGCATCCTGGCCCTCGCTATAATCCATGGTGTGTGAGTGTTTCCAGTTATATTTAATTACTTATTTCTTCACACAAATGTACCATTAAAACAACAATAATGTTTGTAGGTAAGTCCATGGAGTACCTGCGCTGCTTGTACTTTAGGATGAAGGAGCAAGTGTTCAAGGGGTCACGGCCTTATGAATCAGCACCACTGGAGGACTTCTTGAAGAAAGAGTTTGGAGAGAACACCAAGATGACAGATGTCCGATACCCCAGGTAACTGTTCAGGCTGAATGTGTCCACTAGGCAATAGGCATAAAAAGCATACAGAGGTGTTAAGCTTCTCCTCAGACATACTCAACAAATGCTAAAATGCTCTAATGTTAGCTAGGTGATTGTGTAAATCAGCAATTTGGTACCACAAAAGAATATGCAAATATAAAATACATATTCATAAAAACTTTCCCAGAAGACTCAGTGTTCAGCATAGTTCTCATATACCCGATTCCTTTGCTGTGATAGGTCAGTTTCAGAGCAATGACTTCAATTCAAGCTGGTGTTACCTTAGAGTGTTATATCGGGGTGCTACAAAAGCCCTTAATGCTCTGGAAAAAATGACTTTGCAGCTTAGAAATGTGTGCAAGATCTCTGAAACCACTGAAACAAAGTTTTGAGTAATCTCCAGTTTATTAACAAATGTTTGGTCATTTACTGTAATTGCTGGTTTTCAAAGGGAAGTCAGACCTCTTTTATGAGCAGAAATGCAGGCTACGGTACATTTCACATTTCCAAAATGACCTTTTTTCTCCATTCGTTTATCTGTTTCTGTACAGGGTGATGGTGACCAGTGTTCTAGCAGACAGACATCCTGGCGAGCTGCACATCTTCAGGAACTATAACCCTCCCTCCATTCACAAGGAGCCCCCATATGCCACCACTGCCACATTCAAGCCACTCACCATCCCACAAGGTACTTTAACAAATGGAACCGATTATATTAGTTGACCTACTGCACTAGTGCTCTAATGTTGTGTTGGTGGGGTAATGCAGTGAATCAATCCCGCTAGATAACACCAAAATAATCAGTTTTCAAACCCTGCGCTTGGTGGCTTTACATCTTGGTATTGGGTAATCTCAACAGTTAAAGAATACTTAGTTCTCTCTTCATTCAGGAAATGAAACCTAATGAGAAACTTAAACATAATCACAACCTACTTCTGAATTTGTGTGTCATTATATTCCTGAACAAGCCCAGTTCTGCTGTGTTGTCTGAGTGCCAGCCATGCTGTTGTTCCAGGGTGGGAGGATGAGGATGTGTTGGTAGTAGGATACACAGAGGAACCAACAAGAAAGCGTAGGAAGGTGACAGATGAAGGTGTGTCTGTGTGAATGAGAGACTTTTGAAAGAAACGGGTTCACAATGAATTTCATTTTGTCAGTCACAGTTTTTGGACTAAACCTCACAAACTCCACTTTTCCATGTTTAAAGGAATAGTTTGACATTTTGGAAAATATGTTTGTTCACTTTCTTGCTAATTTGGTAAGAAGATAGATACCAGTCTATAATGAGATAACAGAATACAGCATGTTAATTAGTTTCCCTGTTTCCAGTCTTTATGCTAAGCTAAGTTAGCCTCCTGGTTACTGCTGACTGACGCAGATAGCTTCATACTTGGCAGGCTGACATGAGAGTGGCTTCAATCTTCCCATCTAACGCTCAGCAAGAAAGTGACTATATGCAAAATATATACAAAAATGTCAAACTTTCCTCATACAAAATTCATGCTTACTTTTAATAGCGCAGCAGTAAAAAACATTTTTCAGCACTTGGGACATCAACATGGATGAATGTGAGCGTTTTGTGCGTGCGAACAAGCTTTCTCTTTAAAAACCCAGAATCAAACTTAATTGTCAAATGGCTTTTTAGAATCATTATTTCCTCGTCTTTTACCAGAACAACTTGTGTGGCGAGCTGCCCGCTCCAGCGGCGCTGCCCCCACCTACTTCCGACCAATGGGGCGCTTTCTGGACGGAGGGCTACTGGCCAATAATCCGACACTAGACGCCATGTCAGAAATCCATCAGTACAATAAAGCCTTAAAAGCGGAGGTAGGCAACCTGACTGCTGCATTCTGTTTTTACTTCTCCCTTGTCGTTTTCTCCTTTTTTAACTCCTCTTAACCCTCATCTCTCTCTCAGAGTCATGGAAAGGAAACAAAGAAGTTGGGTATAGTGGTTTCCCTTGGTACAGGTAAGCCACTTCATTTTGTTTGAACGTGACAAATAATGCATTTTATGCTTCTTGTGAGCATAACTAAATTCAGGGTAACTTTTCTGGTGTATTAATCTCATTTTTTTTCTGCACATGATGTAGGCGTATGTTGGTCCCTATTTTTAGTTTTCCAAACAAATACAGGTGCTGTGAGGGGAATAATGTCCTGGCAAAGAGTGTGTAGACTTAAACAATGTATTTTATGGCTGTGTGCCATGCAGCATCCTTCATATGTAACGTGATGAATGCGCTTTATCCGAGGTACCTCATACAGCCCTGAATTCACACACCATGCTTCTATGTATCTCCAGGTAAACCTCCTCAAGTGGTGGTCAACTCTGTGGATGTTTTCCGGCCGTCCAACCCTCTGGAGCTGGCCAAGAGCTTTGTAGGAGCCAAGGAGCTGGGCAAGATGCTGGTAGACTGCGTGAGTACAGCTACATCCGTGTGTCCGCTGCTTCAATCTGACACTGCTCATAGCACTTTGTTCCTTGGTTAAATCAATGACTGCTAAATACTCGGTTCTGTTGGCTGAAACTACATTTGTAGTATGTCATTTTCTAATTTTGTGAATCTTTCTAACAGTCCTGATATTTTCGACACAGTGAAAATGAAAATAGTCTTTTGGTTTCTTTTCTAATAACTTCTCTCTCTCTGATTGGACAGTGTACAGACTCTGATGGCTGTGCAGTGGACAGAGCCAGAGCATGGTGTGAAATGATTGATACCATTTACCACAGGTCAGCTGACTATGAACATGTTGCACTTTGGTTCTCATTTTCTGCAACTTCTGCTCTCGGTCTTAACTCTGGATCAGTCTGCCTTCATACATTTTAGTAGCTAAACATTGCACAACCATGACGTGCATATGAAGAACAAAGTTAGCTGCTAGCTAAGTTAATGACATCAGTGTCGTGTAGCTATGGAGATATGACAGTTTTAGACTCAACAGGAAAACAGCTCATACCATCAAACAAAGTTTTAGCCCTTAACAGTCTGATCACTCTTGGCAGTCTTATATCATTTCTAAAAAAAGTAGTTTGAAAGTCTTGATAAAACTCTTTGTTCATTGTGTTCTGTGCAGATTAAGTCCCCAGTTGTCTCAAGAGGTAATGCTGGATGAGGTGAGCGACGCAGTCCTGGTGGACATGCTATGGGAGACCCAGATGTACCTGTACGAGAAGAGGGAAACCCTCCAATCCCTGGCGAAACTGCTACTGAACAACTGAAAGCACAAGAAAGGAGATAAGACAAGAGGCTGCGAAAATAGGTCTATAAGAGCAGGAGAGATGGAGATAATGAAAGCAAAGGAGAGTCCGAGAGAGGAGACAAAGACAATAGTGACTGGGTGAGGCACAAAGATTAGTGGCCCATGTGTTTGATTCAAGACTGTAACGTCTTTGTTGGTGTGCTCTTTTTTTTTTTTAAGACAAAACTTGAGACCGACCACGGGACCACAATGACTTTAATATTCATGCTGAAAGTCAGAACGCAGTAGCAAATATGTGAAACAAGACTGACAGTGAAAACTGCTAAAGAAAAAAACGACTGACTTATCATAGCCTACTGAAAGGCAAGTTATGTAGCATCATGTGACCTTATCACTATCATGGTTCATTAATTGTGCTGTTTGTGTATAAATGAGTGAAGGAGAGTGTAGAGTTTTCCTTTTTTTTGGTACGTGAATACAAGTAGAATGTTAGAGGAAGTGGTTTCAACCAAATCACACACAGTGACACAGACGACCCCCCCCCCCCCCAGTGTTACGAAGAGCATGTTTGAATCCAATTTTGACTGGTTGTGAGAAAACTACTGTATAACACTTCCCCCTTATTCCTGCTTCTCCATACAGAGACATATAGCATACTGACATTTTCCATAAGGCCATCTGATCAAAGGGACTCTGAGTACCACTACTTACCTACAGTATACTGTAGCACAGCTTGGATGATGGTGATGATCAAACCAGTTCTGCCTTATGTGTTTGGGACCCAAATTTGTACCTTTCTTTTTTTCTGCAACACATTTACATGCCTTTACTGTGTAAGTTATTTATACCGGCTTTAAACACAATATTTAACTTTACACGCATCCATAACTCGCATGCACATTGTACACTGTTACAACCTCTTAGTCTATTGTAACAAGTGCATTGAGCACATATTTAATACGTACTGTAAAAACTGGACTTAAAATTAAACTTGACTTTTCAATTTACTTGAAGGACAAAGAAACAGAAGACCTACTACTACTTGCACTACATAAACTAGAGGTTACAAATTATTTCCTATGTTTTTTGTATTTGGAATAATCACTGAAGTGTATACTGGTAAGGTAATAAATATATTAATATGGATTAAACTTGTATCAGTGACTTGTTTGTTTCTTTGTTGTAGCAGTCAATTCAAGCTGGGTCTGACTATATTCCTATATTTTATTAATTACTGTGGCCATTAATCAATTCAGAGCACAAACACAACAGCTTAGACAAATGAGTCAACTTTATTTAAAGGTACAATCTATAATACAACTGTGAAAAGGTTCTCAAAACACCTAATTGTGCAAGAGCTTTACTTGGCTGACAGGCCATTGACACTTTGACTAACTAGACAATAACTAAAACATAGTTTGATGCTGTGTTTGTAGAAACAAAACACAATTTTAAGCTTACAATATACAGCAAATATATAAATAAACCTGTAATTTATGGTAAAAGAAATGTATCGTTGTTTTAAATGTTACCTTCATTGTAGCGAGAGAAAAAAAGAACCAACCACCAGTGGACATTTTAGGATGTTATGTGGGGTTGTTATGAAAAATTGTAGCTGCTCTTTAACAACAAAACATAAAAGAACCAAAAGAGACCTTTCATTTTGACATGACATAGTAGTGTAAACACAGGTGTTACCAATGATAATAATTA
This sequence comes from Sciaenops ocellatus, assembly GCA_033000465.1. Taxonomy (NCBI): domain Eukaryota; kingdom Metazoa; phylum Chordata; class Actinopteri; family Sciaenidae; genus Sciaenops; species Sciaenops ocellatus. Next base: position 19,986,198 of record CP136867.1, read on the forward strand.
AGCTCCTGTTCCATTCTGGTCAAACAGAGTCAGGGTGGTGCTGTGGTGCATGTTGGCTCACTGGAGAGCCTCTGCTGCAATAAATGGAACTGAACCTTAATTAGCATCATTGGAAACACCTGAGTCGACCCCATTATTTCATGTCAAAATGGTTACTGTGAAAACGGTCTAATGCTAGATTAAAAACAACCATAAGTCAGTTAATGCTAATATGGTTAGCAAAGGCATTGACACCGTAACATTCAACCGTCGTACATGGCAGTTTTAGGTTGGTTATTTCATGATTAGCTTTACGATTGTTTTCTATACTGTGAGGTCTGTTACCCAGTTGTTAACATAAGTAGTAGTAACACAAGTTATTTCATTTAATTTTGGAAAAATAAATAGCTGTAGCTATAGTTAGCTAGCGTTAGCGTAACTTGATATGTGATAGCTAAGCACGACTTCACTAACCGAACGTCAACTGCTTGGTTGCTAGGCAACAAAAAAAGAATTAGCTCAATAAGCTAGCTAGCATATTTCTGAAATACGTGTGTTGGATACAGTAACCTGAACAACATAGCCTACAGTAGCCTACCTCTGTAATATCTACAACAGTATTGTACTGCATGTCTCCAATTTGTAAATATGTAAACACCCTTGACATCCATTTTGTTGTGACACTGTCAGACAAATGTTTGTTTTCTCTTTAGTGCCAACTTCAAAGACAGTTTTTTGCTCACTTGAATGTCTTGTCCTTTGTAGCAGTACACTGACTAACATTGGCCTGAAATATGAAAAAAAAAAAAAAAAATTACAGAAATATGTTTGATGTTTTCACACAGTGACAGTCTGCTTGACAAGTTATATATAACAATATATATATATATATATATATATATATATATATATATATATATATATATATATATGGTTTAACAGAGTGCCCCATGTGTTAACTGAAAGGTCTTGGTTTCACTTCCTGAAACAGGCAGTCAGCGTTCTCAAGTGTGCTCCTGAAGTGTCCGTAAGATGCTGGATGTCTGCCTGCTCATTCACAGTAAGCTGGTGTCCGTTAGATTATCAACTGAAGGTCAATGCAAATGCAATGCAGAGAAAACAAACAGAACAATATCGAAGTTCTGTACTTGATGTATGTTTTTGTTTGCTGTGCTCTAGGGATCCTCTGCCTGGCCATTGTGCCTGAAAGTAAGCAAGACAATGCATTAATCCAATGTTGGCTAAATATGTAGCATAAAACATTACAAGAAAAGCAGTTTTGCCAGTTAAAGGAGGCTCATGAGTCACGCAATCCTGAACTTCATTCAAAATAGAAAGTTGCCTTTTAAGTAAGTACGCAGCCTGTAACCCAGTTTGTCACCCCTTCAGTATAAATACACTTTAATTTTGACAGTTATCATCCCAACATGAAAATCATTGTAAACTTTAAACACCACAGTGAAGAAATCCCAATTTACCACAAGTTTTATCAGTAATACCAGATCATATATACCAGTATCACATAGCCCAATCTGTAATAAGCTACACAGATCTTACAGTTTCGGCCTCAATAAGAGGTTGAATCAGATGTTATAGCAAGAAATGCTTACTCAGGGGTATTGGGTCTGACGCTGATCACAGCATAGGGGTTGTGCAGTTGTTCTTGGTGCTGATGTGGTTCGACCATGGTATAAAGAGGGTCTGTGTGGTTCTGAGTGAAATGGACTCTGCTGTAATGAAGATCACGCTGCTCTGTTGGTTGAGCTGAGACCTCCTCATAGACAGGTCCAGGGTTTAGCTGATAAAGAGACAAGAAGAAGGAAAATTATCTTACATTACACTGCATTTAAAGTCTTGGATTCTCCTAAGCCACTCTGTATAAAATGATTCTAACAAGGGCTCAGTTGGATGGGAGCGTTGACAGAACATGTACTGTACAGGTACTCAGTGGCTGGAGTAGCTCGTGGACACATCATCACAAAATAACAAAAAAAGAATGTTTATCATATCAGTGGTAAACAATGACAAATCAATATCTTTTTAGGATAAAAAATGGCAATGTTTTTCTTATGGAGCAAAATTGTTGAAATTGTTTTCTTTACCTGCTCCAAGTTGTCTGAAGTTTCAGTTCTAGGAGAATGGCTGGACGCCCTCTTTCTTCTTGTTAGTGAAATGGGTGAATATGAAAATGAATAGGTGATGCCAGGTTAGTGTGTGCATTAGATTGTGAATATCATTGGTCTGAAACAAAGCACAGTGTTGCTCACCTAAACCAGAAGAAGACAGCGAGAGTTACTATAACCAGGAGAACGGCTACGCCTCCTGCAGCTGCTGCTGGTGTCCATTTTCCTGTTTTACTGTGGACAGTGAGAGTCTTAGTACGGGAGCTGATGTTGTTGTGGGTTTTGACAGCACAGGAGTAGTTTCCTTCATGCTGACTGCTGACTGCATCTAGAACCAGCTGTTTGTGTTGGTTCTCTGGCAGGGTCAGAGGTCGACTGTTCAAGTACCAGATGTAGTTTGTGTTGTCAGTCAGAGGACAGCTGGTACTGCAGGTCAGTGTGACTCTCTGGCCCTCTGTCACCACTGCAGAAGGAGTAAACTTCACTGTCAGGCCTGAAAGATGATTTAATTGGTTAGTGTATTATCACACAAGTCCTCAAAACTAAACAACAAAATAGATCATTTCTCAATGTCTTCTAAAACAACCCATATAGGAAAAGTACTATTCTCTGACCTGCCAGCCATGTGATGAGGTCTGGTTAAGTTTAGGCAACTAAAACCATGAGACTCAGTTATATGTGCAGTTTGTAGGTCTTAGTAGTATTTAGCTTTGTAGCTGTTGATTGCTAACTCAGGAAAAACGTGAACCAGATCCAGTGTTTAGTTTGTCCTTTCTGGGCTACTGTAAAAACATGGCAGTTCAACATGGCGGTCTCTGTGGAAGAGGACGCACAATGTTTGTAAATAAAAGGCTCAACCTAAGTTAACAAAAACAAATACGATTCTTATATTCAGGTGATTATAAATTAATAAAACATATTTATACATATTATATTTTATTTCTGCTGTATTCTGTAAATAGACCTCCTAAATCTTACACACTGTTCCTTTAAGAAGATAATAGAAAAGCAGAAGACTCAATGAATAGACTGACTGCTAGTAGTACATGGTGTGAAAGTCAATAATTCACATATAAAAAATAATGTAATTCAGACTTACCTGTGACAACCAAAGTCACTCCAGGTAAAACAGACTGTTTCCATTCGTTGTCATCTTTCTGGAGTCTGAATGTGTATTCTGCCGAGTCATTCTTGTTCAGGTTATTGATTGTCAGGATGTGGTGGTTCTTCGTGTTGTCATGATACTTCACTCGACCTGCAGCCTTAATCAGCTCTTCAGCATCCTCCTCAACACTTCTCTTTATTTTATACCAACATTTAGATTTTGGCTGCTGGTTTTCAGGATGTAAATATTCACTTGAGATGTTCACTGAAGAGCCTTGCAGAGCACAGATTCTCCTGCTGACATAATTCACACTCCAGCAGTTCTTATCATCAGGACCTGAAATACAGATAAAAGAGAAGAGGCAGTTTTACTTTAAGTCACTTTTGAAATTACTTTACATAATATTTCACTAAACTTCCTGTGTGATAGAGGATGTCAATTTTTTAGTAAACATAAATGTTAGAAATTAATTTCTCCCTAAAAATGAAAATTAGATAGAAACAACACGTCTGACTGTCTCATCAAAATCAAACATTATGATTGTCACAGCTGGTGTTTAATACTAAATACCAAATACATTTTAATCATACCGTACATTCACCGTATTCATCATGTTTCTCACTTTTTGCAGACCATTAACACAAATGTCCCATTTTATACCAAGTTATACCAGTGTTGGGGTAATGTGCCACAAAGTAACATGTTCGAGTACTCAGATTACTTTTTTTATCGTAATGAGTAACGTCACACATTCATTTTGGCAATTCAAGTTGGCCTAAACAGTAACATTTTCAAACAAGCAATCTGTGACTGTTTATAATGTCTGTGTTTCCCTGTTACTCATACTCCCGTACAAAACAAAAAAGGAAAACCTCTGATGTATTTGCACTGTTTCTTTCCTACTTCTTGGAGGACAATGTCATACTAGTTGTACTTAGCACTGAAATAGTTAACTGGTTGCATGTTGAAATGTGTTTTTATTGTTTTCATAGAGGCAGCCACTTCACTGTCAGATCATTAGCCAAAAGGCTACATAGGTGCCACCTGTCAGGTGCCATTGGTTTCTGTTTACTTCAATGTATTTCAGATAATTCAGCTGAACTGCAATTACATGTTGTATGTTGTTAGGGGATCTGCATTAAACTCATAGTATCCTCTTGACATATAGAGCAAGAGGGTTGTAATTTTTGGTCACTCAGAAGTACTCTAACAAGTTACTTTACTCAGTAAAGCTGAATGACAGTAATCCTGAAATGTAACAAGTTACTTTTAAACACTCTTAACACAGGTTATAACAGGCCATAAGTTGATTTATACTCACAGACTTCAGCAGAGTGCAGATCCTCAAGGCCTTTAACAGCACAGGAGAAGCTGTCAACAGAGGTGCTGGGAGGCACAAAATGTTGTTTCTTGTCTAAGAGTCTGTTCTTATACCAAATAAATTCAGTCAGAGGACAGCTGGTGTTACAGGTCAGTCTGATATGGCCCGATTCTGCAGGAGTCCTTTGAACATGTATTTCTGTTGTGAAATGACAAATTGGTTATTGATATTGAACAGTTAAACACAACATAAATCAACTGTGAAATAGATCTCTCTTTTTGAAAATATGGTTTGGTGAGAGGAGTGTTTGTGTGTTTGTTTGTGGAAACTTAACCTCTGGGATATGTGATGGAGCAGGGCTCATCCACTGATGTCTGCTTATCAGAACACATTCTCCCTTTAGCATAGGTCACATTAAAGCAGGTCGATGTGACAGAATCTGGACAAAATGAAACATGATACATTATTTTGATGGTGTACACAGTCACTGTTCATCAAAAGCTTTAAGATTTAAGGTTTCACTGCCTGATAATAAAATTATTTTTGAAAATAAAAAGAGGTTTTGTAACATGTTAAGAAGGTAAGCGTTGTCACTCACCCACTGAGACTTCAGGGGCTCTGAGATCCTCGTAGCCTTTGATAGCACAGGAGTATGTGACTGCTACCTCACTGCTGACCAGCTGTTGGTACCAGGGAGACCAGTCCTGATAGAGAAACTCTCTGTTCTTGTACCAGATGTAGGCTGCAGGGTTTTCAGTCAGAGGACAGCTGGTGTTACACATCAGTGATACTGTCTGTCCCTCTGTGGTGGGAATCACCTTCACCTGCAGGTCTGAGATGATGACATGTAAAACTTTAATTCATGCTCTGATTATTCCTAAAATAATAAATGAATAATAAATTAGAAACAACCACTGTACCTGCAACACGGAGTTGAATTTTACTTTGTTTGCAGGTTTCTTGTTGGTCAGTGCTTTCTGTGCAGCAGTAAACATTTCCATCACTCTCAGTTAGATCATTAATTGTTAGAGTAAAGTTACCGCCTTTCAACATGTACTTTCCACGATTTCCATCTACAGAGGCTTGATTCAGAACAAATTCAGCGCCAGTCTTGTATACAAAGTACCATTTTATGTTTGAAGTGGGATGTTCAGCTGAGCAGGGCAGATCCACTGATGAACCTTTTAAGGCACAGATACTGTTTGCTCGTCCTTGAACCCCTTTAACAGAAGAATTTTTTAACATTTGAACAAATGTACACTTCTTACAACATTCTTCTCTATACTAATTTGTCTATGATAATAGTATGATATTGTAAAGGATCATAATGATATACTGTAATGCATCTAAAGAGCTCTAACAGCAGAACATGTCAAAATCTTATTAGCTTACATTCAGTCATCTCGTCTCTTTTTAAATAAGTTCAATTTTCTCACAATTAATCTACAGTATAACACCGACATTATTCTGTACCTCTGAAGATTAATTTCTGTCACAGTTCACAGTTAATTAGTCTGATATGAGAAAAGATAAACAGTCACTCATACCTGAGATGTACAGGATGAAACCCATAAACAGAAATCCAGCTTCTGCCAACAACATGGCTGTGGTCGTCTTCATGTTTGAATTGGAAAGTTGATTTTTATAATTTAATGACTTTATTACAACTGCTACCTTTATGAAAACCTATAAAACACACAAAATATAAATAAATGGTCAAAATCAAGAGCAGTCTTCTTACACAGACAGAATGGACTGTGTGACTGCAGCTAACACCTAAAGTTCGCTTCCTTCCTCATTACTATTCTCAGTAAAAAGAGACCTCTAGTGAAGAATCTATGTAGTGCACAAGTTATTTGATGTCATATTTGAAGTTTCCAGAGTGAGAGCAGAGAAATGTGACGCTGTCAATGAACTTCATTGAACAAGAAGCTGCAGACATAATGTTTATGATTGTTTATTTCATCACATACTGTACAGAACAACATGTATTTTTGTGGGTAAGAACAATTTTACAAAAAGTTTTTTTTTTGTAGTCATTGCTGGAAATTATTCAGAAAGTAACACAACGCACACTAGAAACAGACAAAAGTGTGTGAGCTTCGCTGCTGTAGACAGACGTGGTTAACCAGTCAGTCACTGAGAGACAAAAAAAGAAATCCTGTGTTGTCTTTTAGAGCCACAGTGTAACAAAATGCACACACACACACACACACACACACACATGCATACACACACATTAACAAACATTTCATTAATAACCAGTAATAATTTTATTTTATTTACATTTTTCTTGCAGTTAGCTACAAGAGCTTAGGCGAATCTGGATCTGTGTCCTTTTTGTTTGTAAAATATTGAATATATGTTCTCTAAACATTCTTGAGAGTTTTTACACAGTGAAGGCTGCTTGCTGCTGCTTGACCACTTGCATCCTTCACACAAACAAAATGCATTACACCTCAGCCTGTCAGGTTTGTTGGCATGCTTTTGCTTTTTGTGTTGGCGATTAGAAACCCTGATAGTGAATTCTGGCAGAAAACTTTGCATTCAACAGAAAAATAAGTGCTCTCATTTAAGTTTGCACTCAGCTTTACACTTTAAAACGATGCTATGCTGTGAGGTTGAAGTTATTTCATTGACTAAAGTAGCAAAACACCACGACAACAAACATTTGTTTACTTTCAAGGCGCTGTATGGAGGGTGGAGTAAAGATGTTCTTTGTGGTCCTTAGAGAAGTGGAGTCTGCTATACTGATGGTCATCCTGCTCTGTTGGTGGGGCTGAGATGTTTTCATACATGACATCAGGGTTTAGCTGAGGAGACAAGACAAATAACATTACTTTGCATCATATTGAGTTCAATATGTTTGGCCGATACTCCTTTGAGAGTATTATAAAATTCAATTATATAGCTCAGTTATAAAGGTTTATAAAGCCTATATTATTATAAGGTTAAGTTTTAGGTGAAACAGAAACAGAAGAAAGTTAGAAGTTGTTGAGGAGAAACAGGAAAGAAGATGACGATATTTTTCTAATCTAGCAGAATTATATAAATCTTGTTTTATTACCTGTTCCACGTGGTGTGATGTTTCAGTTGTTGGAGAACTGAAAGACCTCTTTCTTCTGGTTTATGAAAGAAATGTGAATGAATATGTGATTTCATCAGAGTTTGAATATCATTGCTCTGAAACAAAGCACAGTGTTGCTCACCTAACCCAGAAGAAGACAACAAGAGTTATTATAACCAGGAGAACAGCTACGCCTCCTGCAGCTGCTGCTGGTGTCCATTTTCCTGTTTTACTGTGGACAGTGAGAGTCTTAGTACGGGAGCTGAGGTTGTTGTGGGTTTTGACAGCACAGGAGTAGCTTCCTTCATGCCGACTGCTGACTGGATCTAGAACCAGCTGTTTGTGTTTGTTCTCTGGCAGGGTCAGAGGTCGACTGTTCAAGTACCAGATGTAGTTTGTGTTGTCAGTCAGAGGACAGCTGGTACTGCAGGTCAGTGTGACTCTCTGACCCTCTGTCACCACTGCAGAAGGAGTAAACTTCACTGTCAGGCCTGAGAGCTGTCATGTAATATAATTTTTTATGTGATGATCATCAGTGAGTTTTGCTATTTCTGTATAGTTATTCTTAATGTCTGCCATCGGGTCATGTTTGGTCTGACTACCCTTGAAACACATGAAACGAGGCAAGAAAAGAGGGAACACTAAAGCTTTTGTTCACAGGGTCCTCCAGAATCAACACAAAATGACAACTGCATGTAAGTGCTTTAATTATAATAATACAATATAAGAAGCAATAAACAAATATATACCTAAGATGTACAGGATGAAACCCAGAAACACGCATCCGGCTTCTGCCAACAACATGGCTGTTGAAGTCTTTAGCTTCTAATCAGAAAGTTGATTTTATAATTTAAAGACCTTTTTACAACTGCTGCATTCATGAAAACTAATCCAAACAGAAGTCAAAAATATAAAGAGTGTTTAAAATCAACAGCAGCTTGCTGACAACCTAAAGGCTGGAGAGAACTGTTGGTCAGTGTGAGAATGGTTGGCAGACTGCATGCAGCTCTCATCAAAACTTCACTTCCTCCAACCTTATGCGATTATTATTTTTAGTAAAAAAGGAAACCACAAGAAAAGACTTCAGTCATTGTTCAAACACAACAGCAGTTCACTTTTATAGACTAAAGGCTGGAAATGACAGAATGGACTGTTTAATATTTGAGTTGTTATTATTTTTTACTTTTTATCATTATGATTATTTGTATTTATTTTTACAATGTGTATCAGCTCTTTATGCATGATGCATTGTTGTTAAACTGCCGTATGTATTCATCCAAAAGGTGTGAAAATGAAATCACACTGGAGCTGAAAGGTGTGAAAGACTTGTGTGCAGTTAGTATATGACCGAAGGAAACTTGAAAGAGGAAACACCAGCAGACTTCAGGTCAATGATGTTTTAATACACTGCAGATTTTGTTCATTTGGAATAAAACATTAACAAAGATTTTCTCAAGAAACTTTACAACTACAGATACCAATTTCATTCATGAATGTAACTGAGTCAGGATCCACTGTGTTTTAGTACAGTACAGAAAATGAAATTTAAAATGTTTAAACGATAAAACATTAAGATTTGTAATGAAGTAGGCTTTAGTAGACCCTTCTCATGGCAAAAACTTTGTCTTGTCATAGCAGGAAAACCACAGGTGTAAATAATAACAAAATGTCTCACTAAACCATGTCAGAGTGTGATCATGCACAATAACAGAGCCCTGCATCTGGATCACCTAAATGGAATGCAACCGTAATTCGTGTTATTAATGCTTTTCCTGCCTTGACAAAACAAAATGTCTGCTGTGAAAACGGTCTCTGATAAGCTGTTCATCAAACATGATCATAAAGAACACTTTACAAATGAGTTAATCCTTCAGATGACTGACATAAACAATACACCCTGACCACCCCTCAACAGAAATTTTAAACATTTAAATCAAAATGTCGCTAACAATGATCATTCAGTAGACTGAACTTCAAAATAAAATGCAAAACTTTAGCTTGAGCTTTCACAGACAGAAAAGACATACAGAAAAAATGACACGTGTGCATCAGTTCAAATGAAACATGAAACAGGACATCGTGTCCTCCAGAGGGCGTCATCATTACATCACATGATCTCAGCAGGAGACTGTGCAGTCAGTGACACAAATTCAGAGCGCTATGCTGCTGTGGCCTCTCGTCACCTTGTGGGTTGTGTGTATTAAGAAATATTTTCCACTGTTTGCTGGTTAGCTTATGTATTTGTCCTTCATGAGAAATGTGACAGAGGCTCTCTCCTTTGGAACCAAATGATCTACTTGCTTTAAGTTAATAACATAGGGAAAAACATACGTATGTGAGATGTGGCTTCAGTATATAACAGATGCAGTGTGAGAGTTGTTTTTGTGTGAGAGAAAGATCGAGTGTGTTGAACACAGTAAACTGCTACTCGTCCTTCTGAACAAGGTGACAAAGTAGAGTCTGATTCATCTGCAATAACAACAGATGTTCACTCAGTAGTCGTGTTTTATCTAAAGTTGACAACAGCGTAGTGCCCATGCTCCTGTTGTTGTGGCTGAGGCAGCTGGACGGTGGAGTAGAGAGGATCTGTCTGGTTCTTCGAGAAGTGAACTCTGCTATAGTGAAGATCATCCTGCTCTGCTGGTTGAGCTGAGATGTTGTCATACACTGGAACAGGGTCTAGCTGATGAGGAGACAAGACAAGTAGCGTTAGTTTGCATTGTACTGCACTTAAAGGTTTTGATATGTGTTTCTCTCATGCAGCAGAGTTTTTGAATCCAGTCTTTACCTGCTCCATGTTGTCTGAAGTTTCATTTCTCTGAGACTGACTGAAAGTCCTCTTTCTTCTGGTTTGTGAAATGAATGAAGATATAAATGAAAAAAGTGATTTCATAGATTGAATGTCATTGCTCTGAAACAAAGCACAGTGTTGCTCACCTAACCCAGAAGAAGACAACGAGAGGTATGATAACCAGGAGAACAGCTACGCCTCCTGCAGCTGCTGCTGCTGTCCATTTTCCTGTTTTACTGTGGACAGTGAGAGTCTTTGCACGGGAGCTGAGGTTGTTGTGGGTTTTGACAGCACAGGAGTAGCTTCCTTCATGCTGACTGCTGACTGGATCTAGAACCAGCTGTTTGTGTTGGTTCTCTTGCAGGGTCAGAGGTCGACTGTTCAAGTACCAGATGTAGTTTGTGTTGTCAGTCAGAGGACAGCTGGTACTGCAGGTCAGTGTGACTCTCTGACCCTCTGTCACCACTGGAGAAGGAGTAAACTTCACTGTCAGGCCTGAAAGAGTTATACTGGTCACTAATTGTAAAACATGCATAAATCTCAGAACAAATCCTCACACCTACGTGATGAAATACTGCAGGTTGTTTGTCATTATTAGTCCTGAAATTCACGACCATTTGAGGACTTTAGACAGCAAGCCAGACAGTTTTTTTTTACATTGAACATGAGTCACCCCTGAAATATTCAGCAGGTTTGAGTGAAGTTTGACTACAGACTATGGGTATTAGTTCTCAGACATTAATGAGTAAAGTCTGTTGAGTGCTGCTAGTGAGAAGCTGTGAAGGAACACCATGATTTTGATGAAAAATAGAGTTACCTGTGACAGTCAGATTTACTCCAGGAAAAAAATCGTATGTTCTCCATCGTTTATCATCTTGTTGGAGTCTGAATGTGTATTCTGCTGAGTCATTCTTCTTCAGGTTATTGATTGTCAGGATGTGGTGGTTCTTCATGTTGTCATGATACTTCATTCGACCTGCAGCCTTAATCAGCTCTTCAGCATCCTCCTCAACACTTCTCTTTATTTTATACCAACATTTAGATTTTGGCTGCTGGTTTTCAGGATGTAAATATTCACTTGAGATGTTCACTGAAGAGCCTCGCAGAGCACAGATTCTCCTGCTGACATAATTCACACTCCAGCAGTTCTTATCATCAAGGCCTGAAATACAGATTCATGACATGTCATAAGCAGCAAAAACATGTTCAATATAAATATATAAAGTAATTAATATTCATGGCAAAAAAAAATGGTTAAAATATTGGATTGGAATATTGGACATTTCAGTTAGAAAGTTGTTATGTGACAAAATATTTAGATTTTATGCAATTATTAAATAATTTTTTTATTATAATTAGCTATTACAATAACAGATAAACGTTAGGCCACATTGTGAACATCAAAAACAAGTCATAAATTGTAATTTTTCTTTAATAATTTGTAAATCACCTCCATCACTGACCTAAACACACAGCAAGACATTTCATTAATCACAAACTGCAGCCTAAAAATTAAACTCAAGTTGAATCAACAACTCTGACAGTTTCACCACAAATCAAACAATAAGAACTGTTCTAACTTTCTCTTTATGTCTTTATGACTTCATAGCTACTGCATAAAATGTTTATATTGTTTTGTACAGCTGATTTGACGTTTCAACATTATACATATTGTCTTATTTTATTTATTTTTATTATTTCTTTTGTCTTATTTTATTCCCTCTGATCATAAGTTGATTCGTACTCACATATTTCAGGAGAGAGCAGATCCTCATTGTCCTTTACAGCACAGGAGAATCCTTCATCAGTTATGTTGGAAACATGAAGCCGTTGACTATCGTAGGATCTGTATCCACCTCCGTACCACCTATAGGCAGTTTGAGAGTCAATCTGAGGACAGCTGGTGCTGCAGGTCAGTAGGACAGATTCCTCTGTACTAGTCTTTTGTACTTGTACTTCTGTGAGGAGATAATAAATATGTTTTGATCAGTTACTGTGACATGTTGAAGTGTTGACCTTACTGAATCAATTTAAAAATCAAAATGAAATTGACTTTAAGAAAAGTTATCCATGCTTTTATTACTCTCAGGCTTGACTATTGCAATGCACTTTATTGTGGTACCAGCAGAGGTAATATCCAAAGACTGAAGTCATTACAAAAAAAATGACAAAACAATGCTGCCAGGCCTTTAATGCTTTCTAAGAGAATATAAATATCAATCTTTGCTGCCATTTACCGGTTCCCTCTGAGTTTTAAAATTGATTTTAAGATTGCTCTGTGGGCCCCTGAGTTGTTGAACTTCCTGCCAGGAGATCAGTGTCATCATTTTAAGACTCACTTTTATCAAATGGCTTTTACTTTACTGATTTTTTTATTGATTTTAATATATGTTGTTATTGTAAAGCATTTTGTAACTTCTAAATTGTCTCTATCATTATTGTTAGCAGTAGAGGTGTGAGGGTGAGAGGAGTGTTTGTGTGTTTGTTTGTGGAGGTTTGTGGAAACTTAACCTCTGGGATATGTGATGGAGCAGGGCTCATCCACTGATGTCTGCTTATCAGAACACATTCTCCCTTTAGCATAGGTCACATTAAAGCAGGTCAATGTGACAGAATCTGGACAAAATGAAACATCATACATTATTTTGATGGTGTACAAAGTCACAGATCTTCAAACGCTTCATAATTTAATGTTCCAGTACCTGATAATAAATTTCTTCTAGTACAAGTATAAAGAGGTTTTGTAACATGATAATAAACTAAACGTTGTCACTCACCCACTGAGACTTCAGGGGCTCTGAGATCCTTGTAGCCTTTGATAGCACAGGAGTATGTGACTGCTTCCTCACTGCTGACCAGCTGTTGGTACCAGGGAGACCACTCCTGATAGAGAAACTTTCTGTTCTTGTACCAGCTGTAGGCTGCAGGGTTTTCAGTCAGAGGACAGCTGGTGCTACACATCAGTGTTACTGTCTGTCCCTCTGTGGTGGGAATCACCTTCACCTGCAGGTCTGAGATGATGGTGAATAAAATAAGAATTAATATACTGATGTCATTCTGTAAGTAATTCATGACTGACAGCCACTGTACCTGTAACATTGAGCTGAATGCTGTTGTGCCCGCAGAGTTCTGGTTGGTCAGTATTTTCTCTGCAGCAGTAAAACTTTGCATCACTCTCTGTCACATTTTTGATTGTTAGAGTTGTGTGATTCTCTTCCGACATGTTGTACGTTACACGATTTCCATCTGCAGAGACTTCATTCTGAACAAACTTAGATCCATCCCAGTGTTCAGTGTACCATTTTATGTTTGAAGTGGGATGTTCAGCTGAGCACGGCAGATCCACTGATGAACCTTTTAAGGCACAGATGCTGTTTTTTCGTCCCTGAACCCCTTTAACAGAAGCAGAAATTAGTTATTTCTAAATTTAAAAATCATACTTTTTGTATAAAACACTGAATAATGAATAATAAAAGGATTTGCAGAGCTGACATATAGTGTCATCTTTTTGTTTTGCTTTGTTCTTCCTTTTTATATATTTTCTATCCATTGACAGTTTTTCTACAGTTTCATTCTTATACTTTAGTAAAGGTTAAATATTCTTGTATTTTCCATTGTCTTCCATGCATTATCTATATAATCCTCTTAGCTGTTGCAGGGTCACAGGGGACTGGAGCTGATCCCAGCTGACATTGTTTGAAAAGCGGGGTACAGCCAGGACAGGTTGCCAGTTCATTACAGGACACATAGAGATAAACAGCTATTCACATTCACCAAGAAATCTTTGGACAATTTGGAGTCACAAATTAACCCATTAACCTTTATTTCTTTGGACTATGGGAGGAATCACCTGGAGAGAACCCAGGCAGACATGGGGAGAACATGCAAACTCTAGCTCAGGTCCCAGCCCCAGTCACAAACTTCCCAGCCGCAGAAACGCCCCAGCTGGTAGATTCAAACCCAGGACCTCATTGCTGTGAGGTGCTAACAACTGCACAACATTGCTGCACACAGCATGCAGCTCTGACACTGAAACTTCACTTCTTCCAACCTAAGTTGATCATTGTTATGGAATTGTCTATCCTTAGGTTACTGTACTTTGAGAGTGTCTCTATTTCTCCTTGGCCAAGTGTCAATAAATATTACAGCATAAGACATCAGAGGTTCCTGAACACTTTCTTCCCTGCTGACCTCACCATTGACCATTGATTTCAGCAATTTCTCCACAACAATCATGATTGTTCGTAAAAAATAAACCACAAGTGACGACTTTATGTTCTGTAGTTGTATGATGCAATATTCCCTTCAGAAAAACCTTTTTTATAACAACTACATCCGTCCATTATCTGTAACCGCTTATTCTCATCAGGGTCTATAATGAAGATAATCTTGAGAGTTGACTTGTAATATAATCTTTTATGCGATGACCATCAGTGAGTTTGGCTATTTCTGTGTAGTTATTCTTAATGTCTGCCACCAGGTCAGATTCAGTCGCACGCCTATTGAAACACATAAAATGAAGCAGTGGAAACACGACAGCTTTTGTTCACAGGGTCCACCAGAATCAATATAAAAGGACAATTTCTTGTAGCTGCTTTAATTATAATGATATAAGAAAGCATAAACAATCATACATACCTGAGATGTACAGGATGAAACCCAGAAACACACACCCAGCTTCTGCCAACAACATGGCCGTTGATGTCTTTAGCTCCTAACAATTAACACCAACTGCTGCATTCATGAAAACTCATCCAAAAAGAAATCAAAATGTAAAGAGTGTTTAAAATCAACAGCAGCTTGCTGACATACATAAGGCTGGAGAGAACTGTTGGTCAGTGTGACGGTGGTTCGCATAATGTATGAAGCCCTGACACAAAAACTTCACTTCCTTCCACATTCAGTCGCTGGAGGTGTCAAAATGAACTGCTGTTTATTTTTGGAAGATGACACAACATGCAGCTCTGAAACCATCTTCCTTTATCTGTAGCATATATTTAAGAAAAAAGGTGTGAAATGGCCTCATGTTAGTTAGTTTACAACTGATGCAAACTTAATTGAGGAAGCAAACTTGAAGTAAATGATGTTTAATACACTGCAGATCCTGTATTTTTTCAACATGAATTGTATTTTATCTCTTGCCATATGCTGCTTCAACCACTTTACAAATTAGTTAATGCTTCCATATAATTGATAAAAAAACATCCACACTCCCTGGCAGCTAGAACAGACAGATAGAAAACATGACATGTGTATGAGCTCATACAAAACATTCAGTCAGAGCACCTGACTCCTCATTCAGCTCTTGGCAGTTGGGGTTGTGTCCTCCAGAGGGCGTCATCATCACAGCACATCATCTCTGCAGCAGGTCGTGCAGTCAGTGAGACAAATTAAGAGTGCTATGCTGCTGAGGCATGTGCTTCTGTTAAGAGATAATACATTGATTTCCATCAGGTACTGTATCATGTTAAAGTGTATAATTTAATTAAAAAAGAAACTTAAGGATTGCAGGCATGAACGTGAGAGGGAAGTTTGTGTGTTTGTTTGTGGAGGTTTGGTGGAACTTAACCTCTGGAATATGTGATGGAGCAGGGCTCATCCACTGATGTCTGATTATAAGAACATTTTGTTATCATGTCTTTTATGTCTGTGCCTCTAATTTTTGACTTATAGATACACCTTAGTGTGATATTGAAGGGTAAAATCCATCCACCTTTTTTTTAATTTATAACCATCTTCAATAATGTAGCTGCAATTTAATGTGTCTTTTTTGACATTCAACATTAACCTCAGATGAGTTGTGCCGAGAATTGTGAACTCTTGCACAATTGATTCAGGACTGAAGTGCTTGACACAAAATATGTTCCAAAGTACTTAAACTTTGGGAAAACATGTTTGAAACATCGTGTTCTTCTTATATATAAATATTTGTAAAGAATAACACACTATTTCCATGTCCATATTGATCAACACGACATTACATGTAAAATATCACACATAAATGTATTTTAGTGGTTTTCAGGATTATATGTGTGTCTCTGTTTACATGAGATGCATTTACATACCAATGACAGATGAACAAATTAACAACGTTACTCCAATATTGTCTTTGTTGGTGATTTATTCAGAGCAAAAAAAGAATGAGGTTAAGAAGACAACATGAACATACAACAACAAGTGTTTCAGCTGAAAGGTCAGAGATCTTCACTCAAGGTGGTTCAGAGTCTGACAAAGAGTGAGAGAAAGTAACAAACATTTCTACAGTTCTTGTTCTGCCCCTGATATGACCATGGAGCTTCCTACTTGATTATGAGTTCAACTGAAGTGCAGTTGTTATCCTGACAGGGAGTTCTCCGATGATGACTGGATAGGCCCTTATCCTAGCATTGCAAGTTAAAGAACTCCTAATAGAAACTCAAACATAATTTTACAACCCAAACTCCTGCCTGGCCTTTGTAACAAGTCACAGTCATATTTCTCAAAGGAAGACACACAAAGCAAAATACAACATAGTGACAAGTGTAACAGTATAATGAATAGATTTGTTAGCACACTAAGAAGCATTATTATATTTATTTTATTTACAGTTTTCTTGCATTTAGCTACAACAGCTCAATGGAGATTTTTCAATTCTGGCTTGTGATCTTTTACAACCAGACAGATCAGTAAAAACAGATCAGTACAATATTGGTTCACTAACATTCTACGATTTTAACATCATAAATGGGTCATTTATGTTTATTTAAGACTGTGATTCATCTGTAGCAAACGTGGCTTTAAAATTTGTACAATCCAACAGCAAAAAGTCATCAAAGAATCTGATCTGTGGCCTTTCTGCTTGTAAAATACTATTTTTGAAACACTCTTGAGAGTTTTCACACGGTGAAGGCTGCTTTCTGCTGCTTGACCACTTGCATCCTTTATACAGGCAAAATGCATCACACCTCCTATTTGAAGATTTGTCCTACAGAGAAATGCGTTCTCTCGTTTATGTTTGCACTGAACTTTACACTTGTAAATGATGCTATGCTGTGATAATGAGGTTATTTCACTGACTAAAACAGGGCAGGCTCCCATGCAACATACTTTCAGTGCGCTGTCTGCAGGGTGGAGTAGAGATCTTCTTTGTGGTTCTTAGAGAAGTGGAGTCTACTATAGTGATGGTCATCCTGCTCTGTTGATGGAGCTGAGATGTTTTCATACATGACATCAGGGTTTGGCTGAGGAGACCAGACAAATAACATTACTTTGCATCATATTGGGTTCAATATGTTTAGCTGATACTCCTTTCAGAGCATTATTCAATTCAACTTTAGAGCTCAATTTAAAAAGTTTTATGAAAGCTATTGATGATTTAGGTGAAAAAAAGCAGAGAGTCTTAAGTTAATGCTGCTGTCCAGACTGGGAAGAAATGGTTATTCCTTTTTAAGACAAACAGGAAATAAGATGGCGATGTTTTCTAATGTAGCAGAATTATATTAATCATGTTTTATTACCTGTTCCACGTTGTGTGATGTTTCAGTTGTTGGAGATTGACTGGATGGCCTCTTTCTTCTAATGTGTAAAAGAAATGTGAATGAATATGTGATTTTTATCAGAGTTTGCATGTCATTGCTCTGAAACAAAGCACAGTGTTGCTCACCTAACCCAGAAGAAGACAATGAGAGGTATGATAACCAGGAGAACAGCTACGCCTCCTGCAGCTGCTGCTGGTGTCCATTTTCCTGTTTTACTGTGGACAGTGAGAGTCTTAGTACGGGAGCTGAGGTTGTTGTGGGTTTTGACAGCACAGGAGTAGCTTCCTTCATGCTGACTGCTGACTGGATCTAGAACCAGCTGTTTGTGTTTGTTCTCTTGCAGGGTCAGAGGTCGACTGTTCAAGTACCAGATGTAGTTTGTGTTGTCAGTCAGAGGACAGCTGGTACTGCAGGTCAGTGTGACTCTCTGACCCTCTGTCACCACTGGAGAAGGAGTAAACTTCACTGTCAGGCCTGAAAGAGTTATATTAATTAATTATTAGTTGTAATTATTAATTGTACAAAACACAGGCATTTCTTCACCTATGTGATGAAATACTGCGGGTTGTCTGTCATTATTAGTCCTGAAATTCATGGATGAAGCATTTTAGGACTTTAGACAGCAAGCCAGACAGTTTTTTTTTTTACATTGAACATGAGCAAGCCCTGAAATATTCAGCAGGTTTGAGTGAAGTTTGACTACAGACTATGGGTATTAGTTCTCAGACATCAATGAGTAAAGTCTGTTGAGTGCTGCTAGTGAGAAGCTGTGAAGGAACACCATGATTTTGATGAAAAATAGAGTTACCTGTGACAGTCAGATTTACTCCAGGAAAAAAATCGTATGTTCTCCATCGTTTATCATCTTGTTGGAGTCTGAATGTGTATTCTGCTGAGTCATTCTTGTTCAGGTTATTGATTGTCAGGATGTGGTGGTTCTTCATGTTGTCATGATACTTCATTCGACCTGCAGCCTTAATCAGCTCTTCAGCATCCTCCTCAACACTTCTCTTTATTTTATACCAACATTTAGATTTTGGCTGCTGGTTTTCAGGATGTAAATATTCACTTGAGATGTTCACTGAAGACCCTTGCAGAGCACAGATTCTCCTGCTGACATAATTCACACTCCAGCAGTTCTTATCATCAGGGCCTGAAATACAGATTCATGACATGTCATAAGCAGCAAAAACATGTTCAATATAAATATATAAAGTAATAAATATTCATGGCAAAAAAAAATGGTTAAAATATTGGATTGGAATATTGGACATTTCAGTCAGAAAGTTGTTATGTGACAAAATATTTAGATTTTATACAATTATTAAATAATTTTTTTATTATAATTAGCTATTACAATAACAGATAAATGTTAGGCCACATTGTGAACATCAAAAACAAGTCATAAATTGTAATTTTTCTTTAATAATTTGTAAATCACCTCCATCACTGACCTAAACACACAGCAAGACATTTCATTAATCACAAACTGCAGCCTAAAAATTAAACTCAAGTTGAATCAACAACTCTGACAGTTTCACCACAAATCAAACAATAAGAACTGTTCTAACTTTCTCTTTATGTCTTTATGACTTCATAGCTACTGCATAAAATGTTTATATTGTTTTGTACAGCTGATTTGACGTTTCAACATTATACATATTGTCTTATTTTATTTATTTTTATTATTTATTTTGTCTTATTTTATTCCCTCTGATCATAAGTTGGTTCGTACTCACATATTTCAGGAGAGAGCAGATCCTCATTGTCCTTTACAGCACAGGAGAATCCTTCATCAGTTATGTTGGAAATGTAGCGCCTCTCTAGCGTGTTTAACTATTATGAGAGGTGGCTAACCTGAGCTCTTTCTTTCTATAAAGAAATAAGATGGGGTTTCTACAATTAACTTCAACAGTATACACTAACAGTGTGTGTGAAAAGTGATTTTTAAATGTTGTCTTGACTTCCCCTTTAAATCAAGTTTTTAACTGTCAACTCTACTCTCTTATGAACTTAAATACTTTATAAATAATGATGTTTTTAATCACCTTTTAACATGAAATTATTCCTTTTGACCTTAATTAGCTTAAAATATCAAACTCAATGACCACAACTGTTTAGTGTAAACGAAAAATAAATTATTTACTGACAAATTATTTGAACAGGTTCACACACTTTTTAAAGACTTTTTCAAAAAAATAATATCACCGTGACATTTTAATGGGCCCCCATGAAAATAAAATAGCCGGCAATAAAATAAAAAACTGTTCAAATATACCGTTCAACGATGCAGGCCTGAACGCAGCTCGGGTGCGTTGCAGCCGGAAACAAATGGCTGTGTCGCCTCGACAGGACCAAAGGGGAAAAAAGTACCTTAAACCACAGGTGTTGCAGGCTCACACACCCGCGCTGGAGAAGGGCTGAAGCAGGAGGAGGGGAGAAGAGATGATCCACCCAGAGGAGGAGAGGAAGACACACACCGCCGACGATACCACCACAGCTCGCTCCGTCGTCCACGTCACTGCCGATCTCGCTGTGGCTCAGCCCTGTTGTCTGCAGCTCCACACACGCTCTCACACGGGCCCTGCTCCACGGGTCGCTAGCCGCTATCCTGTTAGCAAAAGTCCGTGGAAACTGCTAGCTCTTGTTCAGCCGCTAGCTTCACTTATCTTAAGTTGAGTAGTCCACTCACACAAGCAGTAACTTCTTCACAAAGTCTTCCGAAGCGTCCTGGTCGAACACCTCTATGACCCTAGTGACAGTCATTAACTCACAAGTCTCTTTTCCTTCACCTTTTCATCATGCTTCCATTTCGTCCTTCTCCGTTCTTCTCGCTCTCTCTCTCTCTCTGGTCCTACCTCACTATCCACCTTTTCAAAATAAAATACATTCACAACCATAGGTGTGTCTATTTCTTCCTTCCTGCACTTTTAAACATAGTTAAACATAGTTACAGAGATTTATAAACAAACAATTGACATATTAAAAGCATAGTTCAATACATTAACAACATTACCTAGTATTCACTTTTTTACTTTTTTACTGAATGACTTTATTTCTTAACCTTAAATAACATTTATTAACCATGAACTTAGACCTCTTTTAAATCTGAAATGCTATTTGTTATGCAATTAACTTATTTATTTGAACATATGCCCTTTTTAGTCCTCATGAATTTCTACCGGGCTACACCCTCCCCCCTTTTAAATGTCTGTGTCCTCATCAGACTCTAATGAACTTAACTAAGGGGTCGAGAGAGTATAATTACTTAGTTATGACTAATGTTTTCCTATTTTAATGACTATGCCTCTGTGAACAATAGTTAGGGGCTGATCTTTGGATCTACCAGGCTCGTCATAGGTAAGTCTGATAATTGGCTTAACAGTTCTCTTTGATCTAGTTCTAGGCTCATGTTTAGTTATCACTCTTTTGTTTTGATCCTCAAACACTTCCTCTTCTTGGTCGAACTCAGGTTCAACTTCACTGGTTTCTTCCAATGATATTTCTCTTTCACACTCCTCGTTCCTATCATCCTCAGGTTCAGGTTCAGATTTGTGGCCATCCTCTTCAGAGTCAGAAACATTCTCATGGACACTTTCAGACTCATTTTCGTTTTCAGAGTCATCGTCCGGCTCTGGTTCAGGGTCAAGTTGTGTGTCAACTACTGACTTGGAGACCGATGTCACCCTCGGGAGTGAGTCTCTCCGATTGGCTGGATGAGTGACATAATATTCCATGTCAGAGGATGAGTCAGAAAACTCTGGAAACTCCTGAGTTTCTGGTCTTGCTTCTCTTTGACTTTGCCTTTCAGTGATGGTCCTGGTCTTGGGCCTAGCAGGTGGATCTTCAACCTGGTTAGTGGGTGGTATTCTCACAAGCTGGCCGATAGGAAGAAGGTGGTCCCTATGGATGGTCTTGGTCCCTGGTGCTCCATCCTCCCTTCTTATCTTGAACACAGGTAGGTTTGGCATTTTTCCCACGACAACATAGGGGACAGGATTCCACTTACTCTCCAGCTTGTGCTTGCCTCTTAGGCCCAAGTTTCTGAGCAGAACCCTGTCGCCAATCTCAATGGACTGAAAGGTAACTCTGCGGTCATACAACCTCCGGTTTCTCTGATGCCTTTTGTTTGCAGCCTCGGAGGCTAACTTGTAGGCCTGTTTCAAGTCTTCTTTCAGTTTTGTGACATAGCGGGTATGACATGCATCTTCCGTGCCATCTGGGGACGTACCAAAGCAAACATCTGCCGGAAGCCTCGCTTCTCGCCCAAACATTAGATGGTAGGGGGAGTACCCCGTGGCGTCACACTTTGTACTATTGTATGCATGGACCAAGTAAGGCACATGTTGGCTCCATGAGCGTTTCTTTTCCCGGCCTAGCGTACCTAGCATGGAGAGTAGCGTTCGGTTGAACCTTTCCGGCTGAGGGTCTCCTTGCGGATGATATGGGGTTGTCCGCGACTTGCGTATCCCCATCAAGGTCAACAGTTCCCTGATCAACCGGCTCTCGAAATCTCTTCCTTGATCCGAATGGATCCTGGAGGGCAGTCCATAATGTACAAAGTATTTTTCCATCAGGACCTTGGCCACAACTGGAGCCTTTTGACTTTTGGTCGGAAAAGCCTGCGCGTATCTCGTAAAATGGTCTGTGACGACCAACACGTTACTTACGCCTTTGGAGTCAGGCTCCATGGAAAGGAAGTCCATGCACACTAAATCCATGGGCCCATGGCTAACGATCTGGTGCAATGGAGCAGCTCTCTGTACTGGGGTCTTGTGAGTGATGCACTCCACACAATTCTTGATGTACTCCTCAACATCCAACAACATCCGAGGCCAAAAGAATCTACTGCGGAGCAGGTCAACTGTCCTCTCCTGACCTAGGTGTCCAAGGTCGTCGTGCATGGCCCTTATGACCGTCTCCCTGAACTCTTTTGGCAGGACCAACTGACCGACCACTTCTCCGGAGGGTTTTTTGCTGTACCGGTACAGCAGTCCATCCTTCATGGACAGCTTTCCCACCTCTCTTTTCAACCTTGACAACTCTGGACTCATGTTCGCCTCCTCTGGCCAACATCCTTTCTCGAGAGCCTTAAGGGTTGGTCCAATGGCCTCATCATCCTCTTGGGCTTTCTTTAGCCTCTCTTTACTCATGAGTTCTAGCGACTTCAACTCCATGTGTGTTGGAAACGCATAGATGTCGGGAATACAGTGGGAGGACGCCCCAAGCTGGGCAACATACACAGACGTGCATTGGTCAGCCTCTGGGACAGCGACTTTCTGGCAGATCAACTTGACCCCAGACTGTGGGAGAGTCACCCACCCATCACCATCTGCACCTGCCATGTTCCTTGACAACAGGTCGGCATCAATATTCTGTCGCCCAGGCCGATACTGGACATCAAACTCATAGGTTGATAGAGCAGCCAGCCAGCGATGCCCTACTGCGTTGAGTTTGGCGGTACTCAACACGTACGTCAACGGATTGTTATCCGTGCGTACTGTAAATCTTGCCCCATACAAGTAGTCATGGAATTTGTCGACCACAGCCCACTTGAGGGACAAGAATTCCAACTGATGTATAGGGTAATTTTTCTCTGATGCACTCAGCTTTCGACTTGCAAACGCAACCGGTCTCAAGCCTTCAGGGTGATCTTGATACAATACAGCGCCAAGACCCTTCAAGCTTGCATCAACATGCAGAATGTATGGCTTTTGTGGGTTAGCGAAAGCCAGGACCGGCGCATGTGTCAAACAGTAGATGATCTGGTGAAACGCATCTGTACAAGCTTTGTCCCACCTGTCCCCAAAGGGCTCTGATTCTTTCAGGTAGACTTTGTCTACATCTCGGACATGCTTGTTTCTCTTCTGCGTTGGAGCATAGCCCTTGGTGAGTTCAGTAAGCGGTCTCACGATGGCAGCATAGTTCTGTATGAATCTACGGTAATAACCGCAAAATCCAAGAAAGGACTGCAATGTCTTCAGGTTTGTCGGCTTAGGCCAGGTGGTGACGGCCTCAATCTTGTCGGGATCGGGTGCAACACCTTCAGCAGACACAATGTGCCCTAGGTATTTGACCCTCGGCAAGCAGATCTGACACTTGTCCACTGAAAGTTTCAGCCCAACTTCTCCAAGACGATCCAAGACCTTGAGCAGTCTCTCTTCGTGTTCCTCGAGTGTCTTTCCGAACACTATCAGGTCGTCGAGGTACACCAGCACCTGTAAGAGGTTCATGTCTCCTACTGCCCTCTCCATCAACCTCTGAAAGGTTGCTGGAGCCCCTGTAATGCCTTGCGGCATGCGCTCAAACTGGAAAAAGCCTAACGGGCAAATAAATGCCGTTTTTTCTTTGTCCTCTTCGCACATAGCTATTTGGTAATAGCCTGAACGCAAATCCAAAACAGAGAACCACTGGCTCCCTGTGAGAGCGTTCAGCGCGTCTTCAATGCAGGGGGTGGTATATTGGTCAGGTGTGGTTCGGCTATTCAACAGCCTGTAATCTATGCACATCCGAATAGCTCCATTCTTTTTTCGAACTACAACTATTGGGGAAGCATAGGGGCTTCGTGACTCACTTATGATCCCTGCCTGCAGCAACTCTTGTAAATGCTTTCGCACATCTTCGATGTCTGCAGGGGCCAGCCGGCGCGAGCGTTGACGAAAAGGCCGGGAGTCAGAGAGCCGGATTTTGTGCTCCACCCCTTTTGCCAATCCCACGTCCCATTCACTCATGGAGAACACATGAGACTTCTGAGCCAGTTTCTTTCGTAGTCTGTTCTTCCATTGTTCGGAGAGGGGAGAATCTCCAAAGTTTATCATACTTTCATCAAATTCGGGGGAGACAGTCTCCTTGGGAGGAATAGTAGCAACTGAATCAATGTAGTACATACCTCCGATCACCGTTCCCGCAGGTATTGAAGTCTCTCTTGAAGATTCGTTCTTGACCAATACTCTCAAGTTGTTGACATCCAGTGCTCCACTGGGCACAACCATGGGATGAAGAAACACATCAGCAGGCAACACAGCTGCTGGTGCCGAATCCACCATCAGAATTTCCTGCCCAACAGGATTCCTCAACTCAACCTTGCACACCACTTGAGTGCCACCATCTGGAGGTAAGGTCAAAGGGCCAGGACCCATCCATCTGACCCGGCCAGCCTCATCATCATGGGTTAGAACTGTAGCCCCACTGAGGGCAGACTGACCTTCTTGGACAGCAACTCGAAACCCAAGTGTTTTCGTGACATCAATGCCATTCTCTTTGCATTGGTTCACCAAGCGTCTGACATGGCTAGCATTTGTGCCGACCACCACAGATGTCTCATCTCCTGTTCTAGGACTAGGGCAGATGAGTGCAAGGACAGTAACAGTCTGACTGGTCCCTAACACCTCAACTGGATACTCTAAGTCAACCACCACATAACCACGGTAAGGGTAGCTAACTCCAGACTCACTCAAACCCCACAGGGAAAGACCAGACACTGGCTGAATGGGGACATCAGGTAGGTGTTTCTGATACCAGGGCTCAAATATGATCGTCACCTGCGAGCCACTATCTAACAAAGCAGTGCAGGGTTTTCCATTAACCTTCAATGGCACCAGGCTAGGTGGACCAACCAACCCATCTGGAATACATGCTTTGTCTGACATGTCCGCAGCACTGTTCTTGACAGAGCAGTTAACTCTACTCACTGTGGCATCACTTGACGGCTTGTTGTTCTTTGAGAGCTTCAGAGCCTGAATAAGTCTCTTGATGACTTTAGCCTGGTTTTCTGGGTTCTGGCACTTCCCAGCATAATGTCCATTCTCTCCACATCGATAACAAAAATGCTCCTCCGAGACTTTGAATGATCTTGGGGGAGAGCTGGCAACTGGCTTGGAGGCAGTTACAGCAGAAACAGAGGCTCGAGGTTCAGCTACTTTATTAGTGAACTTCTGTTGCAGGTGCTTTAACTGTTTTTTTAAGGCTGCTATTTCACTGTCAGAACTGCACTCACTGGGGGCAACATTTAGGGGAGCTTTCTTCTCCTGGCTAGCTGGCACATCTTGAGCTGGCTTAGCCATGACAGCAGCAACTAAGGACTTGAGTTCTTTGATCTCCGACCTTAAGTTCTGGATTTCGATTTGCTTTGCACCAGCATTTTGCTTATGCGCACTGTGCACTACTGGTGTAATCTGCTTTCTTGAGGCCTCGTATTCCTCCTCTGATCGTATCTCTTTTAGCAGCTGGAGAAAGGTTGGCGGCTTTTCCTTCCTCTCCCTCAGACGAAGATTGACCAGCATCAGATCAGAAGCTATAGCCCCACGCAACAACTGTTCAAGCCTTGCTCTATCTGCATAACCAAGAGGAAGACCGCCTCTCTGCACAACCCTGCCCAACGACTGTTCTAGCCGTCTAAGGAAGTCAGACAGCTTCTCACCTGGTTGCTGTTGCAGTAATCGGAAAGCGAAATACAGCTCCTCACCTGACTCTGCTGTCCCAAATGCATGCTCAAGTGCTTCTACACAATCTTCAGGGCTCACGTCAGGATCACTGGCTCGGGCAGCTTTTAGAATGTCAAGAGCAGGACCTCTAACGCTCTCCATCAGTCTTCGCCTTTTCTCTTTTGGGGAGCAGTCGCACTCTTCCACCATGAGCCGTGCTTGACCCAGCCAGTGTTCAAACTGCTCTTCTCCTGCTGGCGTGGGAGAGGATCCAGAGAAAATTCGTAGGCGGCGATAGCTTCCATGTTCACCTGATGACCTGGATGTCTTGTCAAGCAAATCACTCACCGCTCGCAGTATAGCCTCTGTTGACTTGGCTGCAGCCTCTTCAGCAGGGAACAATGTGCGGAGGTTTTCCACGTGCTGACTTTCTTCTTGTTGTGGTTTTGTCCCTTGTGTACGGGCTTGTGTACCTTGATCTGTTATGACGACCGACCATGGCTCTCCACCCTCAACAGGAAACACTGCAGGGGGAATCATGTCAGCTTTCACCTCTTCTCTGCTTTCACACAAAACATAGTACCGGTTGCATCGTAGGTTGAAGGTTCGACCTCTGACACGCACACGTCCCAAACTCTTCACTGTTTGCATTGTCTCTTCGATTGCAGCAGTGGCTACTTCTTCTCGAATGATAACCAGGACTGCATGACCCTCATCTAATGCTTCGCCACGGCACCATCCCTTTAACTTTGCTATTAACTCAGCTTGAGTCTCCATTTTAACTTAGCAGTTAGCACTATTTATAACTTCAAAATGCTATTCTTTTTTTTTCTCTGGAAAAATACAAAAAACCCAAGAAACCCACACTAAAATCCCAGCGGTGCCTCCATTTTATGTAGCGCCTCTCTAGCGTGTTTAACTATTATGAGAGGTGGCTAACCTGAGCTCTTTCTTTCTATAAAGAAATAAGATGGGGTTTCTACAATTAACTTCAACAGTATACACTAACAGTGTGTGTGAAAAGTGATTTTTAAATGTTGTCTTGACTTCCCCTTTAAATCAAGTTTTTAACTGTCAACTCTACTCTCTTATGAACTTAAATACTTTATAAATAATGATGTTTTTAATCACCTTTTAACATGAAATTATTCCTTTTGACCTTAATTAGCTTAAAATATCAAACTCAATGACCACAACTGTTTAGTGTAAACGAAAAATAAATTATTTACTGACAAATTATTTGAACAGGTTCACACACTTTTTAAAGACTTTTTCAAAAAAATAATATCACCGTGACATTTTAATGGGCCCCCATGAAAATAAAATAGCCGGCAATAAAATAAAAAACTGTTCAAATATACCGTTCAACGATGCAGGCCTGAACGCAGCTCGGGTGCGTTGCAGCCGGAAACAAATGGCTGTGTCGCCTCGACAGGACCAAAGGGGAAAAAAGTACCTTAAACCACAGGTGTTGCAGGCTCACACACCCGCGCTGGAGAAGGGCTGAAGCAGGAGGAGGGGAGAAGAGATGATCCACCCAGAGGAGGAGAGGAAGACACACACCGCCGACGATACCACCACAGCTCGCTCCGTCGTCCACGTCACTGCCGATCTCGCTGTGGCTCAGCCCTGTTGTCTGCAGCTCCACACACGCTCTCACACGGGCCCTGCTCCACGGGTCGCTAGCCGCTATCCTGTTAGCAAAAGTCCGTGGAAACTGCTAGCTCTTGTTCAGCCGCTAGCTTCACTTATCTTAAGTTGAGTAGTCCACTCACACAAGCAGTAACTTCTTCACAAAGTCTTCCGAAGCGTCCTGGTCGAACACCTCTATGACCCTAGTGACAGTCATTAACTCACAAGTCTCTTTTCCTTCACCTTTTCATCATGCTTCCATTTCGTCCTTCTCCGTTCTTCTCGCTCTCTCTCTCTCTCTGGTCCTACCTCACTATCCACCTTTTCAAAATAAAATACATTCACAACCATAGGTGTGTCTATTTCTTCCTTCCTGCACTTTTAAACATAGTTAAACATAGTTACAGAGATTTATAAACAACAAACAATTGACATATTAAAAGCATAGTTCAATACATTAACAACATTACCTAGTATTCACTTTTTTACTTTTTTACTGAATGACTTTATTTCTTAACCTTAAATAACATTTATTAACCATGAACTTAGACCTCTTTTAAATCTGAAATGCTATTTGTTATGCAATTAACTTATTTATTTGAACATATGCCCTTTTTAGTCCTCATGAATTTCTACCGGGCTACAGAAACATGAAGCTGTTGACTATCGTAGGATCTGTATCCACCTCTGTACCACCCATAGGCAGTTTGGGAGTCAATCTGAGGACAGCTGGTGCTGCAGGTCAGTAGGACAGATTCCTCTGTACGAGTCTTTTGTACTTGTACTTCTGTGAGGAGATAATAAATATGTTTTGATCAGTTACTGTGACATGTTGAAGTGTTGACCTTACTGAATCAATTTAAAAATCAAAATGAAATTGACTTTAAGAAAAGTTATCCATGCTTTTATTACTCTCAGGCTTGACTATTGCAATGCACTTTATTCTGGTACCAGCAGAGGTAATATCCAAAGACTGAAGTCATTACAAAAAAAATGACAAAACAATGCTGCCAGGCCTTTAATGCTTTCTAAGAGAATATAAATATCAATCTTTGCTGCCATTTACCGGTTCCCTGTGAGTTTTAAAATTGATTTTAAGATTGCTCTCTGGGCCCCTGAGTTGTTGAACTTCCTGCCAGGAGATCAGTGTCATCATTTTAAGACTCACTTTTATCAAATGGCTTTTACTTTACTGATTCTTTTTGATTATAACATATGTTGTTATTGTAAAGCATTTTGTAACTTCTAAATAGTCTCTATCATTATTGTTAGCATTAGAGGTGTGAGGGTGAGAGGAGTGTTTGTGTGTTTGTTTGTGGAGGTTTGTGGAAACTTAACCTCTGGGATATGTGATGGAGCAGGGCTCATCCACTGATGTCTGCTTATCAGAACACATTCTCCCTTTAGCATAGGTCACATTAAAGCAGGTCGATGTGACAGAATCTGGACAAAATGAAACATCATACATTATTTTGATGGTGTACAAAGCCACAGATCTTCAAACGCTTCATAATTTAATGTTCCAGTACCTGATAATAAAATTCTTCTTTAAAGTATAAAGAGGTTTTGTAACATGATAATAAACTAAACGTTGTCACTCACCCACTGAGACTTCAGGGGCTCTGAGATCCTTGTAGCCTTTGATAGCACAGGAGTATGTGACTGCTTCCTCACTGCTGACCAGCTGTTGGTACCCGGGAGACCAGTCCTGATAGACAAACTTACTGTTCTTGTACCAGCTGTAGGCTGCAGGGTTTTCAGTCAGAGGACAGCTGGTGCTACACATCAGTGTTACTGTCTGTCCCTCTGTGGTGGGAATCACCTTCACCTGCAGGTCTGAGATGATGGTGAATAAAATAAGAATTAATATACTGATGTCATTCTGTAAGTAATTCATGACTGACAGCCACTGTACCTGTAACACTGAGCTGAATGCTGTTGTGCCCGCAGAGTTCTGGTTTGTCAGTATTTTCTCTGCAGCAGTAAAACTTTGCATCACTCTCTGTCACATCTTTGATTGTTAGAGTTGTGTGATTCTCTTCCGACATGTTGTACGTTACACGATTTCCATCTGCAGAGACTTCATTCTGAACAAACTTAGATCCATCCCAGTGTTCAGTGTACCATTTTATGTTTGAAGTGGGATGTTCAGCTGAGCACGGCAGATCCACTGATGAACCTTTTAAGGCACAGATGCTGTTTTTTTGTCCCTGAACCCCTTTAACAGAAGCACACATGAAGACAGATTTATAAATCACAATTTTTTATAAACCTTTGAATAATGATGGTATACTGTGAACTAATGCCATTGAAGAACTCATTCCATCAGATGAAGTGATAATCCTGAGAGCTGTCATGTAATATAATCTTTTATGTGATGATCATCGGTGAGTTTTGGTATTTCTATACAGTTATTCTTAATATCTGTCACCACGTCGAGTTTGGTCAGATTACTCTTGAAACATATGAAATGAGGCAGTGGAAACACGAAAGCTTTTGTTCACAGGGTCCACCAGAATCAACACAAAATGACAACTGCATGTAGCTGCTTTAATTATAATAATATAAGAAGCAATAAACAAATACATACCTGAGATGTACAGGATGAAACCCAGAAACACGCATCCGGATTCTGCTAACAACATGGCTGTTGAAGTCTTTAGCTTCTAATCAGAAAGTTGATTTTATAATTTAAAGACCTTTTTACAACTGCTGCATTCATGAAAACTAATCCAAACAGAAATCAAAAATATAAAGAGTGTTTAAAATCAACAGCAGCTTGCTGACAACCTAAAGGCTGGAGAGAACTGTTGGTCAGTGTGAGAATGGTTGGCAGACTGCATGCAGCTCTCATCAAAACTTCACTTCCTCCAACCTTATGCGATTATTATTTTTAGTAAAAAAGGAAACCACAAGAAAAGACTTCAGTCATTGTTCAAACACAACAGCAGTTCACTTTTATAGACTAAAGGCTGGAAATGACAGAATGGACTGTTTAATATTTGAGTTGTTATTATTTTTTACTTTTTATCATGATGATTATTTGTATTTATTTTTACATTGTGTATCAGCTCTTTATGCACGATGCATTGTTGTTAAACTGCCAAAAGGTCATCCAAAAGGTGTGAAAATGAAATGACACTGGAGCTGAAAGGTGTGAAAGACTTGTGTGCAGTTAGTATATGACCGAAGGAAACTTGAAAGAGGAAACACCAGCAGACTTCAGGTCAATGATGTTTTAATACACTGCAGATTTTGTTCATTTGGAATAAAACATTAACAAAGATTTTCTCAAGAAACTTTACAACTACAGATACCAATTTCATTCATGAATGTAACTGAGCCAGGATCCACTGTGTTTTAGTACAGTACAGAAAATGAAATTTAAAATGTTTAAACGATAAAACATTAAGATTTGTAATGAAGTAGGCTTTAGTAGACCCTTCTCATGGCAAAAACTTTGTCTTGTCATAGCAGAAAAACCTCAGGTGTAAATAATAACAAAATGTCTCACTAAACCATGTCAGAGTGTGATCATGCACAATAACAGAGCCCTGCATCTGGATCACCTAAATGGAATGCAACCGTAATTTGTGTTATTAATGCTTTTCCTGCCTTGACAAAACAAAATGTCTGCTGTGAAAACGGTCTCTGATAAGCTGTTCATCAAACATGATCATAAAGAACACTTTACAAATGAGTTAATCCTTCAGATGACTGACATAAACAATACACCCTGACCACCCCTCAACAGAAATTTTAAACATTTAAATCAAAATGTCGCTAACAATGATCATTCAGTAGACTGAACTTCAAAATAAAATGCAAAACTTTAGCTTGAGCTTTCACAGACAGAAAAGACATACAGAAAAAATGACACGTGTGCATCAGTTCAAATGAAACATGAAACAGGACATCGTGTCCTCCAGAGGGCGTCATCATTACATCACATGATCTCAGCAGGAGACTGTGCAGTCAGTGACACAAATTCAGAGCGCTATGCTGCTGTGGCCTCTCGTCACCTTGTGAGTCATGTGTATTAAGAAATATTTTCCACTGTTTGCTGGTTAGCTTTTGTGATGTCCTTCATGGGAAATGTGACAGAGGCTCTCTCCTCTGAGTTGCTCTACCTGCTCTCAGTTTATCAAATTGGAAAAAATCATATTGATAATGTGAGATGTGGCTTCAGTATATAACAGATGCAGTGTGAAAGTTGTTTTTGTGTGAGAGAAAGATCGAGTGTGTTGAACACAGTAAACTGCTACTCGTCCTTCTGAACAAGGTGACAAAGTAGAGTCTGATTCATCTGCAATAACAACAGATGTTCACTCAGTAGTCGTGTTTTATCTAAAGTTGACAACAGCGTAGTGCCCATGCTCCTGTTGTTGTGGCTGAGGCAGCTGGACGGTGGAGTAGAGAGGATCTGTCTGGTTCTTCGAGAAGTGAACTCTGCTATAGTGAAGATCATCCTGCTCTGCTGGTTGAGCTGAGATGTTGTCATACACTGGAACAGGGTCTAGCTGATGAGGAGACAAGACAAGTAGCGTTAGTTTGCATTGTACTGCACTTAAAGGTTTTGATATGTGTTTCTCTCATGCAGCAGAGTTTTTGAATCCAGTCTTTACCTGCTCCATGTTGTCTGAAGTTTCATTTCTCGGAGACTGACTGAAAGTCCTCTTTCTTCTGGTTTGTGAAATGAATGAAGATATAAATGAAAAAAGTGATTTCATAGATTGAATGTCATTGCTCTGAAACAAAGCACAGTGTTGCTCACCTAACCCAGAAGAAGACAACGAGAGGTATGATAACCAGGAGAACAGCTACGCCTCCTGCAGCTGCTGCTGCTGTCCATTTTCCTGTTTTACTGTGGACAGTGAGAGTCTTTGCACGGGAGCTGATGTTGTTGTGGGTTTTGACAGCACAGGAGTAGTTTCCTTCATGCTGACTGCTGACTGGATCTAGAACCAGCTGTTTGTGTTTGTTCTCTTGCAGGGTCAGAGGTCGACTGTTCAAGTACCAGATGTAGTTTGTGTTGTCAGTCAGAGGACAGCTGGTACTGCAGGTCAGTGTGACTCTCTGACCCTCTGTCACCACTGGAGAAGGAGTAAACTTCACTGTCAGACCTGAAAGAGTTATATTGGTCACTAATTGTACAAAACACATGCATTTCTTAACAAATCCTCACACCTACGTGATGAAATACTGCAGGTTGTTTGTCATTATTAGTCCTGAAATTTATGGATGAAGCGTCCACATTGAACATGAGCCAGCCCTGAAATATTCAGCAGGTTTGAGTGAAGTTTGACTACAGACTATGGGTATTAGTTCTCAGACATCAATGAGTAAAGTCTGTTGAGTGCTGCTAGTGAGAAGCTGTGAAGGAACACCATGATTTTGATGAAAAATAGAGTTACCTGTGACAGTCAGATTTACTCCAGGAAAAAAATCGTATGTTCTCCATCGTTTATCATCTTGTTGGAGTCTGAATGTGTATTCTGCTGAGTCACTCTTCTTCAGGTTATTGATTGTCAGGATGTGGTGGTTCTTCATGTTTTCATGATACTTAATTCGACCTGCAGCCTTAATCAGCTCTTCAGCATCCTCCTCAACACTTCTCTTTATTTTATACCAACATTTAGATTTTGGCTGCTGGTTTTCAGGATGTAAATATTCACTTGAGATGTTCACTGAAGAGCCTTGCAGAGCACAGATTCTCCTGCTGACATAATTCACACTCCAGCAGTTCTTATCATCAGGACCTGAAATACATATTCATGACATGTCATAAGCAGCAAAAATATGTTCAATATAAATATATAAAGTAATAAATATTCATGGCAAAAAAAAATGGTTAAAATATTGGATTGGAATATTGGACATTTCAGTTAGAAAGTTGTTATGTGACAAACTATTTAGATTTTATGCAATTATTAAATAATTTTTTAATTATAATTAGCTATTACAATAACAGATAAACATTAGGCCACATTGTGAACATCAAAAGCAAGTCATAAATTGTAATTTTTCTTTAATAATTTGTAAATCACCTCCATCACTGACCTAAACACACAGCAAGACATTTCATTAATCACAAACTGCAGCCTAAAAATTAAACTCAAGTTGAATCAACAACTCTGACAGTTTCACCACAAATCAAACAATAAGAACTGTTCTAACTTTCTCTTTATGTCTTTATGACTTCATAGCTACTGCATAAAATGTTTATATTGTTTTGTACAGCTGATTTGACGTTTCAACATTATACATATTGTCTTATTTTATTTATTTTTATTATTTCTTTTGTCTTATTTTATTCCCTCTGATCATAAGTTGATTCGTACTCACATATTTCAGGAGAGAGCAGATCCTCATTGTCCTTTACAGCACAGGAGAATCCTTCATCAGTTATGCTGGAAACATGAAGCTGTTGACTATCGTAGGATCTGTATCCACCTCCGTACCACCTATAGGCAGTTTGAGAGTCAATCTGTTGACAGCTGGTGCTGCAGGTCAGTAGGACAGATTCCTCTGTACGAGTCTTTTGTACTTGTACTTCTGTGAGGAGATAATAAATATGTTTTGATCAGTTACTGTGACATGTTGAAGTGTTGACCTTACTGAATCAATTTAAAAATCAAAATGAAATTGACTTTAAGAAAAGTTATCCATGCTTTTATTACTCTCAGGCTTGACTATTGCAATGCACTTTATTCTGGTACCAGCAGAGGTAATATCCAAAGACTGAAGTCATTACAAAAAAAATGACAAAACAATGCTGCCAGGCCTTTAATGCTTTCTAAGAGAATATAAATATCAATCTTTGCTGCCATTTACCGGTTCCTTGTGAGTTTTAAAATTGATTTTAAGATTGCTCTCTGGGCCCCTGAGTTGTTGAACTTCCTGCCAGGAGATCAGTGTCATCATTTTAAGACTCACTTTTATCAAATGGCTTTTACTTTACTGATTTTTTTATTGATTTTAATATATGTTGTTATTGTAAAGCATTTTGTAACTTCTAAATAGTCTCTATCATTATTGTTAGCATTAGAGGTGTGAGGGTGAGAGGAGTGTTTGTGTGTTTGTTTGTGGAGGTTTGTGGAAACTTAACCTCTGGGATATGTGATGGAGCAGGGCTTATCCACTGATGTCTGCTTATCAGAACACATTCTCCCTTTAGCATAGGTCACATTAAAGCAGGTCGATGTGACAGAATCTGGACAAAATGAAACATCATACATTATTTTGATGGTGTACACAGTCACTGATCTTCAAACGCTTCATAATTTAATGTTCCAGTACCTGATAATAAATTTCTTCTAGTACAAGTATAAAGAGGTTTTGTAACATGATAATAAACTAAACATTGTCACTCACCCACTGAGACTTCAGGGGCTCTGAGATCCTTGTAGCCTTTGATAGCACAGGAGTATGTGACTGCTTCCTCACTGCTGACCAGCTGTTGGTACCAGGGAGACCACTCCTGATAGACAAACTTACTGTTCTTGTACCAGCTGTAGGCTGCAGGGTTTTCAGTCAGAGGACAGCTGGTGCTACACATCAGTGTTACTGTCTGTCCCTCTGTGGTGGGAATCACCTTCACCTGCAGGTCTGAGATGATGGTGAATAAAATAAGAATTAATATACTGATGTCATTCTGTAAGTAATTCATGACTGACAGCCACTGTACCTGTAACATTGAGCTGAATGCTGTTGTGCCCGCAGAGTTCTGGTTGGTCAGTATTTTCTCTGCAGCAGTAAAACTTTGCATCACTCTCTGTCACGGCTTTGATTGTTAGAGTTGTGTGATTCTCTTCTGACATCTTGTACGTTACACGATTTCCATCTGCAGAGACTTCATTCTGAACAAACTCAGATCCATCCCAGTGTTCAGTGTACCATTTTATGTTTGAAGTGGGATGTTCAGCTGAGCACGGCAGATCCACTGATGAACCTTTTAAGGCACAGATGCTGTTTTTTCGTCCCTGAACCCCTTTAACAGAAGCAGAAATTAGTTATTTCTAAATTTAAAAATCATGCTCTTTGTATAAAACACTGATTAATGAATAATAAAAGCATTTGCAGAGCTGACATGTAGTGTCATCTTTTTGTTTTGCTTTGTTCTTCCTTTTTATATATTTTCTATCCATTGACAGTTTTTCTACAGTTTCATTCTTATACTTTAGTAAAGGTTAAATATTCTTGTATTTTCCATTGTCTTCCATGCATTATCTATATTATCCTCTTAGCTGTTGCAGGGTCACAGGGGACTGGAGCTGATCCCAGCTGACATTGTTTGAAAAGCGGGGTACAGCCAGGACAGGTTGCCAGTTCATTACAGGACACATAGAGATAAATAGCTATTCACATTCACCAAGAAATCTTTGGACAATTTGGAGTCACAAATAACCCATTAACCTTTATTTCTTTGGACTATGGGAGGAATCACCTGGAGAGAACCCAGGCAGACATGGGGAGAACATGCAAACTCTAGCTCAGGTCCCAGCCCCAGTCACAAACTTCCCAGCCGCAGAAACGCCCCAGCTGGTAGATTCAAACCCAGGACCTCATTGCTGTGAGGTGCTAACAACTGCACAACATTGCTGCACACAGCATGCAGCTCTGACACTGAAACTTCACTTCTTCCAACCTAAGTTGATCATTGTTATGGAATTGTCTATCCTTAGGTTACTGTACTTTGAGAGTGTCTCTATTTCTCCTTGGCCAAGTGTCAATAAATATTACAGCATAAGACATCAGAGGTTCCTGAACACTTTCTTCCCTGCTGACCTCACCATTGACCATTGATTTCAGCAATTTCTCCACAACAATCATGATTGTTCGTAAAAAATAAACCACAAGTGACGACTTTATGTTCTGTAGTTGTATGATGCAATATTCCCTTCAGAAAAACCTTTTTTATAACAACTACATCCGTCCATTATCTGTAACCGCTTATTCTCATCAGGGTCTATAATGAAGATAATCTTGAGAGTTGACTTGTAATATAATCTTTTATGCGATGACCATCAGTGAGTTTGGCTATTTCTGTGTAGTTATTCTTAATGTCTGCCACCAGGTCAGATTCAGTCGCACGCCTATTGAAACACATAAAATGAAGCAGTGGAAACACGACAGCTTTTGTTCACAGGGTCCACCAGAATCAATATAAAAGGACAATTTCTTGTAGCTGCTTTAATTATAATGATATAAGAAAGCACAAACAATCATACATACCTGAGATGTACAGGATGAAACCCAGAAACACACACCCAGCTTCTGCCAACAACATGGCTGTTGATGTCTTTAGCTCCTAACGATTAACACCAACTGCTGCATTCATGAAAACTCATCCAAAAAGAAATCAAAATGTAAAGAGTGTTTAAAATCAACAGCAGCTTGCTGACAAACATAAGGCTGGAGAGAACTGTTGGTTAGTGTGAGGGTGGTTGACAGACTTGGCCGATTTGAAGCTCTGATATCAAACTTCACTTCCTTCCACATTCAGTCGCTGGAGGTGACAAATGAACTGTTGTTTATTTTTGGAAGATGACACAACATGCAGCTCTGAAACCATCTTCCTTTATCTGTAGCATATATTTAAGAAAAACGGTGTGAAATGGCCTCATGTTAG
Source organism: Sciaenops ocellatus (assembly GCA_033000465.1). NCBI lineage: Eukaryota > Metazoa > Chordata > Actinopteri > Sciaenidae > Sciaenops > Sciaenops ocellatus. Next base: position 20,023,787 of record CP136867.1, read on the forward strand.
TTAGTTTACAACTGATGCAAACTTAAATGAGGAAGCAAACTTGAAGTAAATGATGTTTAATACACTGCAGATCCTGTATTTTTTTTAACATGAATTGTATTTTATCTCTTGCCATATGCTGCTTCAACCACTTTACAAATTAGTTAATGCTTTCATATAATTGATTAAAAAAAACACCCACACTTCCTGGCAGCTAGAACAGACAGATAGAAAACATGACATGTGTATGAGCTCATACAAAACATTCAGTCAGAGCACCTGACTCCTCATTCAGCTCTTGGCAGTTGGGATTGTGTCCTCCAGAGGGCGTCATCATCACAGCACATCATGTCTGCAGGAGGTCGCGCAGTCAGTGAGACAAATTAAGAGTGCTATGCTGCTGAGGCATGTGCTTCTGTTAAGAGATAATACATTGATTTCCATCAGGTGCTGCATAATGTTAAAGTGTATAATTTAATTAAAAAAGAAACTTAAGGATTACAGGCATGAACGTGAGAGGGAAGTTTGTGTGTTTGTTTGTGGAGGTTTGGGGGAACTTAACCTCTGGAATATGTGATGGAGCAGGGCTCATCCACTGATGTCTGATTATAAGAACATTTTGTTATCATGTCTTTTATGTCTGTGCCTCTAATTTTTGACTTATAGATACACCTTAGTGTGATATTGAAGGGTAAAGTCCATCCACCTTTTTTTTATTTATTTATAACCATCTTCAAAAATGTAGATGCAATTTAATGTGTCTTTTTTGACATTCAACATTAACCTCAGATGAGTTGTGCCGAGAATTGTGAACTCTTGCACAATTGATTCAGCACTGAAGTGCTTCACACAAAATATGTTCCAAAGTGCTTAAACTTTGGGAAAACATGTTTGAAACATCGTGTTCTTCTTATATATAAATATTTGTAAAGAATAACACACTATTTCCATGTCCATATTGATCAACACGACATTACATGTAAAATATCACAAATAAATGTTTTTTAGTGGTTTTCAGGATTATATGTGTGTCTCTGTTTACATGAGATGCATTTACATACCAATGACAGATGAACAAATTAACAACGTTACTCCAATATTGTCTTTGTTGGTGATTTATTCAGAGCAAAAATGGAATGAGGTTAAGAAGACAACATGAACATACAACAACAAGTGTTTCAGCTGAAAGGTCAGAGATCTTCACTCAAGGTGGTTCAGAGTCTGACAAAGAGTGAGAGAAAGTAACAAACATTTCTACAGTTCTTGTTCTGCCCCTGATATGACCATGGAGCTTCCTACTTGATAATGAGTTCAACTGAAGTGCAGTTGTTATCCTGACAGGGAGTTCTCCGATGATGACTGGATAGGCCCTTATCCTAGCATTGCAAGTTAAAGAACTCCTCATAGAAACTCAAACATAATTTTACAACCCAAACTCCTGCCTGGCCTTTGTAACAAGTCACAGTCATATTTCTCAAAGGAAGACACACAAAGCAAAATACAACATAGTGACAAGTGTAACAGTACAATGAATAGATTTGTTAGCACACTAAGAAGCATTATTATATTTATTTTATTTACAGTTTTCTTGCATTTAGCTACAACAGCTCAATGGAGATTTTTCAATTCTGGCTTGTGATCTTTTACAACCAGACAGATCAGTAAAAACAGATCAGTACAATATTGGTTCACTAACATTCTACGATTTTAACATCATAAATGGGTCATTTATGTTTATTTAAGACTGTGATTCATCTGTAGCAAACGTGGCTTTAAAATTTGTACAATCCAACAGCAAAAAGTCATCAAAGAATCTGATCTGTGGCCTTTCTGCTTGTAAATACTATTTTTGAAACACTCTTGAGAGTTTTCACACCGTGAAGGCTGCTTTCTGCTGCTTGACCACTTGCATCCTTTATACAGGCAAAATGCATCACACCTCCTATTTGAAGATTTGTCCTACAGAGAAATGCGTTCTCTCGTTTATGTTTGCACTGAACTTTACACTTGTAAATGATGCTATGCTGTGATAATGAGGTTATTTCACTGACTAAAACAGGGCAGGCTCCCATGCAACATACTTTCAGTGCGCTGTCTGCAGGGTGGAGTAGAGATCTTCTTTGTGGTTCTTAGAGAAGTGGAGTCTACTATAGTGATGGTCATCCTGCTCTGTTGATGGAGCTGAGATGTTTTCATACATGACATCAGGGTTTGGCTGAGGAGACAAGACAAATAACATTACTTTGCATCATATTGGGTTCAATATGTTTAGCTGATACTCCTTTCAGAGCATTATTCAATTCAACTTTAGAGCTCAATTTAAAAAGTTTTATGAAAGCTATTGATGATTTAGGTGAAAAAAAGCAGAGAGTCTTAAGTTAATGCTGCTGTCCAGACTGGGAAGAAATGATTATTCCTTTTTAAGACAAACAGGAAATAAAATGGCGATGTTTTCTAATGTAGCAGAATTATATTAATCTTGTTTTATTACCTGTTCCACGTTGTGTGATGTTTCAGTTGTTGGAGATTGACTGGATGACCTCTTTCTTCTAATGTGTAAAAGAAATGTGAATGAATATGTGATTTTTATCAGAGTTTGCATGTCATTGCTCTGAAACAAAGCACAGTGTTGCTCACCTAACCCAGAAGAAGACAACGAGAGGTATGATAACCAGGAGAACAGCTACGCCTCCTGCAGCTGCTGCTGGTGTCTCTTTTCCTGTTTTACTGTGGACAGTGAGAGTCTTTGCACGGGAGCTGATGTTGTTGTGGGTTTTGACAGCACAGGAGTAGCTTCCTTCATGCTGACTGCTGACTGGATCTAGAACCAGCTGTTTGTGTTGGTTCTCTTGCAGGGTCAGAGGTCGACTGTTCAAGTACCAGATGTAGTTTGTGTTGTCAGTCAGAGGACAGCTGGTACTGCAGGTCAGTGTGACTCTCTGACCCTCTGTCACCACTGGAGAAGGAGTAAACTTCACTGTCAGGCCTGAAAGAGTTATATTGGTCACTAATTGTACAAAACACACATTTCTTAACAAATCCTCACACTTACCTGATAAAATACTGCAGGTTGTCTGTCACTATTAGTCCTGAAATTCATGGATGAAGCATTTTAGGACTTTAGACAGCAAGCCAGACAGTTTTTTTTTTTTTTTTTTTTTTTTTTACATTGAACATAAGCAAGCCCTGAAATATTCAGCAGGTTTGAGTGTAGTTTGACTACAGACTATGGGTATTAGTTCTCAGACATGAATGAGTAAAGTCTTTTGAGTGCTGCTAGTGAGAAGCTGTGAAGGAACACCATGATTTTGATGAAAAATAGAGTTACCTGTAACCATCAGATTTACTCCAGGAAAAAAATCGTATGTTCTCCAACGTTTATCATCTTGTTGGAGTCTGAATGTGTATTCTGCTGAGTCATTCTTCTTCAGGTTATTGATTGTCAGGATGTGGTGGTTCTTCATGTTGTCATGATACTTCATTCGACCTGCAGCCTTAATCAGCTCTTCAGCATCCTCCTCAACACTTCTCTTTATTTTATACCAACATTTAGATTTTGGCTGCTGGTTTTCAGGATGTAAATATTCACTTGAGATGTTCACTGAAGAGCCTTGCAGAGCACAGATTCTCCTGCTGACATAATTCACACTCCAGCAGTTCTTATCATCAGGGCCTGAAATACAGATTCATGACATGTCATAAGCAGCAAAAGTATGTTAAATATAAATATATAAAGTAATAAATATTCATGGGAAAAATGTTAAAATATTGGATTGACATTTCAGTTAGAAAGTTGTTATGTGACAAAATATTTAGATTTTATACAATTATTAAATATTTTTTTTATTATAATTAGCTATTAAAATAACAGAAAATCGTTTGGCCACATTGTGAACATCAAAAACAAGTCATAAATTGTAATTTTTCTTTAATAATTTGTAAATCACCTCCATCACTGACCTAAACACACAGCAAGACATTTCATTAATCACAAACTGCAGCCTAAAAATTAAACTCAAGTTGAATCAACAACTCTGACAGTTTCACCACAAATCAAACAATAAGAACTGTTCTAACTTTCTCTTTATGTCTTTATGGCTTCATAGCCACTGCATAAGGTGTTTCTGTTATTTTGTCCACCCGATTTAATCTTTCAACATTATACATATTGTCTTATTTTATTTATTTTTATTATTTCTTTTGTCTTATTTTATTCCCTCTGATCATAAGTTGATTCGTACTCACATATTTCAGGAGAGAGCAGATCCTCATTGTCCTTTACAGCACAGGAGAATCCTTCATCAGTTATGTTGGAAACATGAAGCTGTTGACTATCGTAGGATCTGTATCCACCTCCGTACCACCTATAGGCAGTTTGAGAGTCAATCTGTTGACAGCTGGTGCTGCAGGTCAGTAGGACAGATTCCTCTGTACGAGTCTTTTGTACTTGTACTTCTGTGAGGAGATAATAAATATGTTTTGATCAGTTACTGTGACATGTTGAAGTGTTGACCTTACTGAATCAATTTAAAAATCAAAATGAAATTGACTTTAAGAAAAGTTATCCATGCTTTTATTACTCTCAGGCTTGACTATTGCAATGCACTTTATTCTGGTACCAGCAGAGGTAATATCCAAAGACTGAAGTCATTACAAAAAAAATGACAAAACAATGCTGCCAGGCCTTTAATGCTTTCTAAGAGAATATAAATATCAATCTTTGCTGCCATTTACCGGTTCCTTGTGAGTTTTAAAATTGATTTTAAGATTGCTCTGTGGGCCCCTGAGTTGTTGAACTTCCTGCCAGGAGATCAGTGTCATCATTTTAAGACTCACTTTTATCAAATGGCTTTTACTTTACTGATTTTTTTATTGATTTTAATATATGTTGTTATTGTAAAGCATTTTGTAACTTCTAAATAGTCTCTATCATTATTGTTAGCAGTAGAGGTGTGAGGGTGAGAGGAGTGTTTGTGTGTTTGTTTGTGGAGGTTTGTGGAAACTTAACCTCTGGGATATGTGATGGAGCAGGGCTTATCCACTGATGTCTGCTTATCAGAACACATTCTCCCTTTAGCATAGGTCACATTAAAGCAGGTCGATGTGACAGAATCTGGACAAAATGAAACATCATACATTATTTTGATGGTGTACACAGTCACTGATCTTCAAACGCTTCATAATTTAATGTTCCAGTACCTGATAATAAATTTCTTCTAGTACAAGTATAAAGAGGTTTTGTAACATGATAATAAACTAAACATTGTCACTCACCCACTGAGACTTCAGGGGCTCTGAGATCCTCGTAGCCTTTGATAGCACAGGAGTATGTGACTGCTTCCTCACTGCTGACCAGCTGTTGGTACCCGGGAGACCAGTCCTGATAGACAAACTTACTGTTCTTGTACCAGCTGTAGGCTGCAGGGTTTTCAGTCAGAGGACAGCTGGTGCTACACATCAGTGTTACTGTCTGTCCCTCTGTGGTGGGAATCACCTTCACCTGCAGGTCTGAGATGATGGTGAATAAAATAAGAATTAATATACTGATGTCATTCTGTAAGTAATTCATGACTGACAGCCACTGTACCTGTAACACTGAGCTGAATGCTGTTGTGCCCGCAGAGTTCTGGTTTGTCAGTATTTTCTCTGCAGCAGTAAAACTTTGCATCACTCTCTGTCACATCTTTGATTGTTAGAGTTGTGTGATTCTCTTCCGACATGTTGTACGTTACACGATTTCCATCTGCAGAGACTTCATTCTGAACAAACTTAGATCCATCCCAGTGTTCAGTGTACCATTTTATGTTTGAAGTGGGATGTTCAGCTGAGCACGGCAGATCCACTGATGAACCTTTTAAGGCACAGATGCTGTTTTTTTGTCCCTGAACCCCTTTAACAGAAGCACACATGAAGACAGATTTATAAATCACAATTTTTTATAAACCTTTGAATAATGATGGTATACTGTGAACTAATGCCATTGAAGAACTCATTCCATCAGATGAAGTGATAATCCTGAGAGCTGTCATGTAATATAATCTTTTATGTGATGATCATCGGTGAGTTTTGGTATTTCTATACAGTTATTCTTAATATCTGTCACCACGTCGAGTTTGGTCAGATTACTCTTGAAACATATGAAATGAGGCAGTGGAAACACGAAAGCTTTTGTTCACAGGGTCCACCAGAATCAACACAAAATGACAACTGCATGTAGCTGCTTTAATTATAATAATATAAGAAGCAATAAACAAATACATACCTGAGATGTACAGGATGAAACCCAGAAACACGCATCCGGATTCTGCTAACAACATGGCTGTTGAAGTCTTTAGCTTCTAATCAGAAAGTTGATTTTATAATTTAAAGACCTTTTTACAACTGCTGCATTCATGAAAACTAATCCAAACAGAAATCAAAAATATAAAGAGTGTTTAAAATCAACAGCAGCTTGCTGACAACCTAAAGGCTGGAGAGAACTGTTGGTCAGTGTGAGAATGGTTGGCAGACTGCATGCAGCTCTCATCAAAACTTCACTTCCTCCAACCTTATGCGATTATTATTTTTAGTAAAAAAGGAAACCACAAGAAAAGACTTCAGTCATTGTTCAAACACAACAGCAGTTCACTTTTATAGACTAAAGGCCGGAAATGACAGAATGGACTGTTTAATATTTGAGTTGTTATTATTTTTTACTTTTTATCATTATTATTATTTGTATTTATTTTTACATTGTGTATCAGCTCTTTATGCACGATGCATTGTTGCTAAACTGCCGTATGTATTCATCCAAAAGGTGTGAAAATGAAATGACACTGGAGCTGAAAGGTGTGAAAGACTTGTGTGCAGTTAGTATATGACCGAAGGAAACTTGAAAGAGGAAACACCAGCAGACTTCAGGTCAATGATGTTTTAATACACTGCAGATTTTGTTCATTTGGAATAAAACATTAACAAAGATTTTCTCAAGAAACTTTACAACTACAGATACCAATTTCATTCATGAATGTAACTGAGCCAGGATCCACTGTGTTTTAGTACAGTACAGAAAATGAAATTTAAAATGTTTAAACGATAAAACATTAAGATTTGTAATGAAGTAGACTTTAGTAGACCCTTCTCATGGCAAAAACTTTGTCTCGTCATAGCAGGAAAACCACAGGTGTAAATAATAACAAAATGTCTCACTAAACCATGCCAGAGTGTGATCGTGCACAATAACAGAGCCCTGCATCTGGATCACCTAAATGGAATGCAACCATAATTTGTGTTATTAATGCTTTTCCTGCCTTGACAAAACAAAATGTCTGCTGTGAAAACGGTCTCTGATAAGCTGCTCATCAAACATGATCATAAAGAACACTTTACAAATGAGTTAACCCTTCAGATGACTGACATAAACAATACACCCTGACCACCCCTCAACACACATTTTAAACATTTAAATGAAAATGTCACTAACAATGATCATTCAGTAGACTGAACTTCAAAATAAAATGCAAAACTTTAGCTTGAGCTTTCACAGACAGAAAAGACATACAGAAAAAATGACACGTGTGCATCAGTTCAAATGAAACATGAAACAGGACATCGTGTCCTCCAGAGGGCGTCATCATTACATCACATGATCTCAGCAGGAGACTGTGCAGTCAGTGACACAAATTCAGAGCGCTATGCTGCTGTGGCCTCTCGTCACCTTGTGGGTTGTGTGTATTAAGAAATATTTTCCACTGTTTGCTGGTTAGCTTTTGTGATGTCCTTCATGAGAAATGTGACAGAGGATCTCTCCTTTGGAACCAAATGATCTCCTTGCTTTAAGTTAATAACAAAGGGAAAAACATACGTATGTGAGATGTGGCTTCAGTATATAACAGATGCAGTGTGAGAGTTGTTTTTGTGTGAGCGAAAGATCGAGTGTGTTGAACACAGTAAACTGCTACTCGTCCTTCTGAACAAGGTGACAAAGTAGAGTCTGATTCATCTGCAATAACAACAGATGTTCACTCAGTAGTCGTGTTTTATCTAAAGTTGACAACAGCGTAGTGCCCATGCTCCTGTTGTTGTGGCTGAGGCAGCTGGACGGTGGAGTAGAGAGGATCTGTCTGGTTCTTCGAGAAGTGAACTCTGCTATAGTGAAGATCATCCTGCTCTGCTGGTTGAGCTGAGATGTTGTCATACACTGGAACAGGGTCTAGCTGATGAGGAGACAAGACAAGTAGCGTTAGTTTGCATTATACTGCACTTAAAGGTTTTGATATGTGTTTCTCTCATGCAGCAGAGTTTTTGAATCCAGTCTTTACCTGCTCCATGTTGTCTGAAGTTTCATTTCTTGGAGACTGACTGAAAGTCCTCTTTCTTCTGGTTTGTGAAATGAATAAAGATATAAATGAAAAAAGTGATTTCATAGATTGAATGTCATTGCTCTGAAACAAAGCACAGTGTTGCTCACCTAACCCAGAAGAAGACAACGAGAGGTATGATAACCAGGAGAACAGCTACGCCTCCTGCAGCTGCTGCTGGTGTCCATTTTCCTGTTTTACTGTGGACAGTGAGAGTCTTTGCACGGGAGCTGATGTTGTTGTGGGTTTTGACAGCACAGGAGTAGCTTCCTTCATGCTGACTGCTGACTGGATCTAGAACCAGCTGTTTGTGTTTGTTCTCTGGCAGGGTCAGAGGTCGACTGTTCAAGTACCAGATGTAGTTTGTGTTGTCAGTCAGAGGACAGCTGGTACTGCAGGTCAGTGTGACTCTCTGACCCTCTGTCACCACTGGAGAAGGAGTAAACTTCACTGTCAGACCTGAAAGAGTTATACTGGTCACTAATTGTAAAACATGCATAAATCTCAGAACAAATCCTCACACCTATGTGATGAAATACTGCAGGTTGTTTGTCATTATTAGTCCTGAAATTCACGACCATTTTAGGACTTTAGACAGCAAGCCAGACAGTTTTTTTTACATTGAACATGAGTCACCCCTGAAATATTCAGCAGGTTTGAGTGTAGTTTGACTACAGACTATGGGTATTACTTCTCAGACATTAATGAGTAAAGTCTGTTGAGTGCTGCTAGTGAGAAGCTGTGAAGGAACAACATGATTTTGATGAAAAATAGAGTTACCTGTGACAGTCAGATTTACTCCAGGAAAAAAATCGTATGTTCTCCATCGTTTATCATCTTGTTGGAGTCTGAATGTGTATTCTGCTGAGTCATTCTTCTTCAGGTTATTGATTGTCAGGATGTGGTGGTTCTTCATGTTGTCATGATACTTCATTCGACCTGCAGCCTTAATCAGCTCTTCAGCATCCTCCTCAACACTTCTCTTTATTTTATACCAACATTTAGATTTTGGCTGCTGGTTTTCAGGATGTAAATATTCACTTGAGATGTTCACTGAAGAGCCTTCCAGAGCACAGATTCTCCTGCTGACATAATTCACACTCCAGCAGTTCTTATCATCAAGGCCTGAAATACAGATTCATGACATGTCATAAGCAGCAAAAACATGTTCAATATAAATATAAAAAGTAATTAATATTCATGGCAAAAAAAAAAAGGTTAAAATATTGGATTGGAATATTGGACATTTCAGTTAGAAAGTTGTTATGTGACAAAATATTTAGATTTTATGCAATTATTAAATAATTTTTTAATTATAATTAGCTATTACAATAACAGATAAACGTTAGGCCACATTGTGAACATCAAAAACAAGTCATAAATTGTAATTTTTCTTTAATAATTTGTAAATCACCTCCATCACTGACCTAAACACACAGCAAGACATTTCATTAATCACAAACTGCAGCCTAAAAATTAAACTCAAGTTGAATCAACAACTCTGACAGTTTCACCACAAATCAAACAATAAGAACTGTTCTAACTTTCTCTTTATGTCTTTATGACTTCATAGCTACTGCATAAAATGTTTATATTGTTTTGTACAGCTGATTTGACGTTTCAACATTATACATATTGTCTTATTTTATTTATTTTTATTATTTCTTTTGTCTTATTTTATTCCCTCTGATCATAAGTTGATTCGTACTCACATATTTCAGGAGAGAGCAGATCCTCATTGTCCTTTACAGCACAGGAGAATCCTTCATCAGTTAAGTTGAAAACATGAAACTGTTGACTATCGTAGGATCTGTATCCACCTCCGTACCACCTATAGGCAGTTTGAGAGTCAATCTGAGGACAGCTGGTGCTGCAGGTCAGTAGGACAGATTCCTCTGTACGAGTCTTTTGTACTTGTACTTCTGTGAGGAGATAATAAATATGTTTTTATCAGTTACTGTGACATGTTGAAGTGTTGACCTTGCTGAATCAATTTAAAAATCAAAATGAAATTGACTTTAAGAAAAGTTATCCATGCTTTTATTACTCTCAGGCTTGACTATTGCAATGCACTTTATTCTGGTACCAGCAGAGGTAATATCTAAAGACTGAAGTCATTACAAAAAAAATGACAAAACAATGCTGCCAGGCCTTTAATGCTTTCTAAGAGAATATAAATATCAATCTTTGCTGCCATTTACCGGTTCCCTGTGAGTTTTAAAATTGATTTTAAGATTGCTCTCTGGGCCCCTGAGTTGTTGAACTTCCTGCCAGGAGATCAGTGTCATCATTTTAAGACTCACTTTTATCAAATGGCTTTTACTTTACTGATTCTTTTTGATTATAACATATGTTGTTATTGTAAAGCATTTTGTAACTTCTAAATAGTCTCTATCATTATTGTTAGCAGTAGAGGTGTGAGGGTGAGAGGAGTGTTTGTGTGTTTGTTTGTGGAGGTTTGTGGAAACTTAACCTCTGGGATATGTGATGGAGCAGGGCTCATCCACTGATGTCTGCTTATCAGAACACATTCTCCCTTTAGCATAGGTCACATTAAAGCAGGTCGATGTGACAGAATCTGGACAAAATGAAACATCATACATTATTTTGATGGTGTACAAAGTCACAGATCTTCAAACGCTTCATAATTTAATGTTCCAGTACCTGATAATAAATTTCTTCTAGTACAAGTATAAAGAGGTTTTGTAACATGATAATAAACTAAACGTTGTCACTCACCCACTGAGACTTCAGGGGCTCTGAGATCCTTGTAGCCTTTGATAGCACAGGAGTATGTGACTGCTTCCTCACTGCTGACCAGCTGTTGGTACCAGGGAGACCACTCCTGATAGACAAACTTTCTGTTCTTGAACCAGCTGTAGGCTGCAGGGTTTTCAGTCAGAGGACAGCTGGTGCTACACATCAGTGTTACTGTCTGTCCCTCTGTGGTGGGAATCACCTTCACCTGCAGGTCTGAGATGATGGTGAATAAAATAAGAATTAATATACTGATGTCATTCTGTAAGTAATTCATGACTGACAGCCACTGTACCTGTAACATTGAGCTGAATGCTGTTGTGCCCGCAGAGTTCTGGTTTGTCAGTATTTTCTCTGCAGCAGTAAAACTTTGCATCACTCTCTGTCACATCTTTGATTGTTAGAGTTGTGTGATTCTCTTCCGACATGTTGTACGTTACATGATTTCCATCTGCAGAGACTTCATTCTGAACAAACTTAGATCCATTCCAGTGTACAGTGTACCATTTTATGTTTGAAGTGGGATGTTCAGCTGAGCACGGCAGATCCACTGATGAACCTTTTAAGGCACAGATGCTGTTTTTTCGTCCCTGAACCCCTTTAACAGAAGCAGAAATTAGTTATTTCTAACTTTAAAAATCATTCTTTTTGTATAAAACACTGAATAATGAATAATAAAAGCATTTGCAGAGCTGACATATAGTGTCATCTTTTTGTTTTGCTTTGTTCTTCCTTTTTATATATTTTCTATCCATTGACAGTTTTTCTACAGTTTCATTCTTATACTTTAGTAAAGGTTAAATATTCTTGTATTTTCCATTGTCTTCCGAGCATTATCTATATTATCCTCTTAGCTGTTACAGGGTCACAGGGGACTGGAGCTGATCCCAGCTGACATTGTTTGAAAAGCGGGGTACAGCCAGGACAGGTTGCCAGTTCATTACAGGACACATAGAGATAAACAGCTATTCACATTCACCAAGAAATCTTTGGACAATTTGGAGTCACAAATTAACCCATTAACCTTTATTTCTTTGGACTATGGGAGGAATCACCTGGAGAGAACCCACGCAGACATGGGGAGAACATGCAAACTCTAGCTCAGGTCCCAGCCCCAGTCACAAACTTCCCAGCCGCAGAAACGCCCCAGCTGGTAGATTCAAACCCAGGACCTCATTGCTGTGAGGTGCTAACAACTGCACAACATTGCTGCACACAGCATGCAGCTCTGACACTGAAACTTCACTTCTTCCAACCTAAGTTGATCATTGTTATGGAATTGTCTATCCTTAGGTTACTGTACTTTGAGAGTGTCTCTATTTCTCCTTGGCCAAGTGTCAATAAATATTACAGCATAAGACATCAGAGGTTCCTGAACACTTTCTTCCCTGCTGACCTCACCATTGACCATTGATTTCAGCAATTTCTCCACAACAATCATGATTGTTCGTAAAAAAATAAACCACAAGTGACGACTTTATGTTCTGTAGTTGTATGATGCAATATTCCCTTCAGAAAAACCTTTTTTATAACAACTACATCCGTCCATTTTCTGTAACCGCTTATTCTCATCAGGGTCAATAATGAAGATAATCTTGAGAGTTGACTTGTAATATAATCTTTTATGCGATGACCATCAGTGAGTTTGGCTATTTCTGTGTAGTTATTCTTAATGTCTGCCACCAGGTCAGATTCAGTCGCACGCCTATTGAAACACATAAAACGAAGCAGTGGAAACACGACAGCTTTTGTTCACAGGATCCACCAGAATCAATATAAAAGGACAATTTCTTGTAGCTGCTTTAATTATAATGATATAAGAAAGCATAAACAATCATACATACCTGAGATGTACAGGATGAAACCCAGAAACACACACCCAGCTTCTGCCAACAACATGGCCGTTGATGTCTTTAGCTCCTAACGATTAACACCAACTGCTGCATTCATGAAAACTCATCCAAAAAGAAATCAAAATGTAAAGAGTGTTTAAAATGAACAGCAGCTTGCTGACAAACATAAGGCTGGAGAGAACTGTTGGTCAGTGTGAGGGTGGTTGACAGACTTGGCCGATTTGAAGCTCTGATATCAAACTTCACTTCCTTCCACATTCAGTCGCTGGAGGTGTCAAAATGAACTGCTGTTTATTTTTGGAAGATGACACAACATGCAGCTCTGAAACCATCTTCCTTTATCTGTAGCATATATTTAAGAAAAACGGTGTGAAATGGCCTCATGTTAGTTAGTTTACAACTGATGCAAACTTAAATGAGGAAGCAAACTTGAAGTAAATGATGTTTAATACACTGCAGATCCTGTATTTTTTTTAACATGAATTGTATTTTATCTCTTGCCATATGCTGCTTCAACCACTTTACAAATTAGTTAATGCTTTCATATAATTGATTAAAAAAAACACCCACACTTCCTGGCAGCTAGAACAGACAGATAGAAAACATGACATGTGTATGAGCTCATACAAAACATTCAGTCAAGAGCACCTGACTCCTCATTCAGCTCTTGGCAGTTGGGATTGTGTCCTCCAGAGGGCGTCATCATCACAGCACATCATCTCTGCAGGAGGTCGTGCAGTCAGTGAGACAAATTAAGAGTGCTATGCTGCTGAGGCATGTGCTTCTGTTAAGAGATAATACATTGATTTCCATCAGGTACTGTATCATGTTAAAGTGTATAATTTAATTAAAAAAGAAACTTAAGGATTGCAGGCATGAACGTGAGAGGGAAGTTTGTGTGTTTGTTTGTGGAGGTTTGGGGGAACTTAACCTCTGGAATATGTGATGGAGCAGGGCTCATCCACTGATGTCTGATTATAAGAACATTTTGTTATCATGTCTTTTATGTCTGTGCCTCTAATTTTTGACTTATAGATACACCTTAGTGTGATATTGAAGGGTAAAATCCATCCACCTTTTTTTTAATTTATAACCATCTTCAAAAATGTAGCTGCAATTTAATGTGTCTTTTTTGACATTCAACATTAACCTCAGATGAGTTGTGCCGAGAATTGTGAACTCTTGCACAATTGATTCAGGACTGAAGTGCTTGACACAAAATATGTTCCAAAGTACTTAAACTTTGGGAAAACATGTTTGAAACATCGTGTTCTTCTTATATATAAATATTTGTAAAGAATAACACACTATTTCCATGTCTATATTGATCAACACGACATTACATGTAAAATATCACAAATAAATGTTTTTTAGTGGTTTTCAGGATTATATGTGTGTCTCTGTTTACATGAGATGCATTTACATACCAATGACAGATGAACAAATTAACAACGTTACTCCAATATTGTCTTTGTTGGTGATTTATTCAGAGCAAAAATAGAATGAGGTTAAGAAGACAACATGAACATACAACAACAAGTGTTTCAGCTGAAAGGTCAGAGATCTTCACTCAAGGTGGTTCAGAGTCTGACAAAGAGTGAGAGAAAGTAACAAACATTTCTACAGTTCTTGTTCTGCCCCTGATATGACCATGGAGCTTCCTACTTGATTATGAGTTCAACTGAAGTGCAGTTGTTATCCTGACAGGGAGTTCTCCGATGATGACTGGATAGGCCCTTATCCTAGCATTGCAAGTTAAAGAACTCCTCATAGAAACTCAAACATAATTTTACAACCCAAACTCCTGCCTGGCCTTTGTAACAAGTCACAGTCATATTTCTCAAAGGAAGACACACAAAGCAAAATACAGTTTAGTAAAAAGCGTAACAGTATAATGAATAGATTTGTTAGCACACTAAGAAGCATTATTATATTTATTTTATTTACAGTTTTCTTGCATTTAGCTACAACAGCTCAATGGAGATTTTTCAATTCTGGCTTGTGATCTTTTACAACCAGACAGATCAGTAAAAACAGATCAGTACAATATTGGTTCACTAACATTCTACGATTTTAACATCATAAATGGGTCATTTATGTTTATTTAAGACTGTGATTCATCTGTAGCAAACGTGGCTTTAAAATTTGTACAATCCAACAGCAAAAAGTCATCAAAGAATCTGATCTGTGGCCTTTCTGCTTGTAAAATACTATTTTTGAAACACTCTTGAGAGTTTTCACACCGTGAAGGCTGCTTTCTGCTGCTTGACCACTTGCATCCTTTATACAGGCAAAATGCATCACACCTCCTATTTGAGGATTTGTCCTACAGAGAAATGCGTTCTCTCGTTTATGTTTGCACTGAACTTTACACTTGTAAATGATGCTATGCTGTGATAATGAGGATATTTCACTGACTAAAACAGGGCAGGCTCCCATGCAACATACTTTCAGTGCGCTGTCTGCAGGGTGGAGTAGAGATCTTCTTTGTGGTTCTTAGAGAAGCGGAGTCTGCTATAGTGATGGTCATGCTGCTCTGTTGGTTGAGCTGAGATGTTTTCATACATGACATCAGGGTTTGGCTGAGGAGACAAGACAAATAACATTACTTTGCATCATATTGGGTTCAATATGTTTAGCTGATACTCCTTTCAGAGCATTATTCAATTCAACTTTAGAGCTCAATTTAAAAAGTTTTATGAAAGCTATTGATGATTTAGGTGAAAAAAAGCAGAGAGTCTTAAGTTAATGCTGCTGTCCAGACTGGGAAGAAATGATTATTCCTTTTTAAGACAAACAGGAAATAAGATGGCGATGTTTTCTAATGTAGCAGAATTATATTCATCATGTTTTATTACCTGTTCCACGTTGTGTGATGTTTCAGTTGTTGGAGATTGACTGGAAGTCCTCTTTCTTCTAATGTGTAAAAGAAATGTGAATGAATATGTGATTTTTATCAGAGTTTGCATGTCATTGCTCTGAAACAAAGCACAGTGTTGCTCACCTAACCCAGAAGAAGACAACGAGAGGTATGATAACCAGGAGAACAGCTACGCCTCCTGCAGCTGCTGCTGGTGTCCATTTTCCTGTTTTACTGTGGACAGTGAGAGTCTTTGCACGGGAGCTGAGGTTGTTGTGGGTTTTGACAGCACAGGAGTAGCTTCCTTCATGCTGACTGCTGACTGGATCTAGAACCAGCTGTTTGTGTTTGTTCTCTTGCAGGGTCAGAGGTCGACTGTTCAAGTACCAGATGTAGTTTGTGTTGTCAGTCAGAGGACAGCTGGTACTGCAGGTCAGTGTGACTCTCTGACCCTCTGTCACCACTGGAGAAGGAGTAAACTTCACTGTCAGGCCTGAAAGAGTTATATTGGTCACTAATTGTACAAAACACACATTTCTTAACAAATCCTCACACTTACCTGATAAAATACTGCAGGTTGTCTGTCACTATTAGTCCTGAAATTCATGGATGAAGCATTTTAGGACTTTAGACAGCAAGCCAGACAGTTTTTTTTTTTTTTTTTTTTTTTTTTTTACATTGAACATGAGCAAGCCCTGAAATATTCAGCAGGTTTGAGTGTAGTTTGACTACAGACTATGGGTATTAGTTCTCAGACATCAATGAGTAAAGTCTGTTGAGTGCTGCTAGTGAGAAGCTGTGAAGGAACACCATGATTTTGATGAAAAATAGAGTTACCTGTAACCATCAGATTTACTCCAGGAAAAAAATCGTATGTTCTCCAACGTTTATCATCTTGTTGGAGTCTGAATGTGTATTCTGCTGAGTCATTCTTCTTCAGGTTATTGATTGTCAGGATGTGGTGGTTCTTCATGTTGTCATGATACTTCATTCGACCTGCAGCCTTAATCAGCTCTTCAGCATCCTCCTCAACACTTCTCTTTATTTTATACCAACATTTAGATTTTGGCTGCTGGTTTTCAGGATGTAAATATTCACTTGAGATGTTCACTGAAGAGCCTCGCAGAGCACAGATTCTCCTGCTGACATAATTCACACTCCAGCAGTTCTTATCATCAGGGCCTGAAATACAGATTCATGACATGTCATAAGCAGCAAAAGTATGTTAAATATAAATATATAAAGTAATAAATATTCATGGGAAAAATGTTAAAATATTGGATTGACATTTCAGTTAGAAAGTTGTTATGTGACAAAATATTTAGATTTTATACAATTATTAAATATTTTTTTATTATAATTAGCTATTAAAATAACAGAAAATCGTTTGGCCACATTGTGAACATCAAAAACAAGTCATAAATTGTAATTTTTCTTTAATAATTTGTAAATCACCTCCATCACTGACCTAAACACACAGCAAGACATTTCATTAATCACAAACTGCAGCCTAAAAATTAAACTCAAGTTGAATCAACAACTCTGACAGTTTCACCACAAATCAAACAATAAGAACTGTTCTAACTTTCTCTTTATGTCTTTATGGCTTCATAGCCACTGCATAAGGTGTTTCTGTTATTTTGTCCACCCGATTTAATCTTTCAACATTATACATATTGTCTTATTTTATTTATTTTTATTATTTCTTTTGTCTTATTTTATTCCCTCTGATCATAAGTTGATTCGTACTCACATATTTCAGGAGAGAGCAGATCCTCATTGTCCTTTACAGCACAGGAGAATCCTTCATCAGTTATGTTGGAAACATGAAGCTGTTGACTATCGTAGGATCTGTATCCACCTCCGTACCACCTATAGGCAGTTTGGGAGTCAATCTGAGGACAGCTGGTGCTGCAGGTCAGTAGGACAGATTCCTCTGTACGAGTCTTTTGTACTTGTACTTCTGTGAGGAGATAATAAATATGTTTTGATCAGTTACTGTGACATGTTGAAGTGTTGACCTTACTGAATCAATTTAAAAATCAAAATGAAATTGACTTTAAGAAAAGTTATCCATGCTTTTATTACTCTCAGGCTTGACTATTGCAATGCACTTTATTCTGGTACCAGCAGAGGTAATATCCAAAGACTGAAGTCATTACAAAAAAAATGACAAAACAATGCTGCCAGGCCTTTAATGCTTTCTAAGAGAATATAAATATCAATCTTTGCTGCCATTTACCGGTTCCCTGTGAGTTTTAAAATTGATTTTAAGATTGCTCTGTGGGCCCCTGAGTTGTTGAACTTCCTGCCAGGAGATCAGTGTCATCATTTTAAGACTCACTTTTATCAAATGGCTTTTACTTTACTGATTTTTTATTGATTTTAACATATGTTGTTATTGTAAAGCATTTTGTAACTTCTAAATAGTCTCTATCATTATTGTTAGCATTAGAGGTGTGAGGGTGAGAGGAGTGTTTGTGTGTTTGTTTGTGGAGGTTTGTGGAAACTTAACCTCTGGGATATGTGATGGAGCAGGGCTCATCCACTGATGTCTGCTTATCAGAACACATTCTCCCTTTAGCATAGGTCACATCAAAGCAGGTCGATGTGACAGAATCTGGACAAAATGAAACATCATACATTATTGTGATGGTGTACACAGTCACTGATCTTCAAACGCTTCATAATTTAATGTTCCAGTACCTGATAATAAATTTCTTCTAGTACAAGTATAAAGAGGTTTTGTAACATGATAATAAACTAAACGTTGTCACTCACCCACTGAGACTTCAGGGGCTCTGAGATCCTTGTAGCCTTTGATAGCACAGGAGTATGTGACTGCTTCCTCACTGCTGACCAGCTGTTGGTACCAGGGAGACCAGTCCTGATAGACAAACTTTCTGTTCTTGAACCAGCTGTAGACTGCAGTGTTTTCAGTCAGAGGACAGCTGGTGCTACACATCAGTGTTACTGTCTGTCCCTCTGTGGTGGGAATCACCTTCACCTGCAGGTCTGAGATGATGGTGAATAAAATAAGAATTAATATACTGATGTCATTCTGTAAGTAATTCATGACTGACAGCCACTGTACCTGTAACATGGAGCTGAATGCTGTTGTGCCCGCAGAGTTCTGGTTTGTCAGTATTTTCTCTGCAGCAGTAAAACTTTGCATCACTCTCTGTCACATCTTTGATTGTTAGAGTTGTGTGATTCTCTTCCGACATGTTGTACGTTACACGATTTCCATCTGCAGAGACTTCATTCTGAACAAACTTAGATCCATCCCAGTGTTCAGTGTACCATTTTATGTTTGAAGTGGGATGTTCAGCTGAGCACGGCAGATCCACTGATGAACCTTTTAAGGCACAGATGCTGTTTTTTTGTCCCTGAACCCCTTTAACAGAAGCACACATGAAGACAGATTTATAAATCACAATTTTTTATAAACCTTTGAATAATGATGGTATACTGTGAACTAATGCCATTGAAGAACTCATTCCATCAGATGAAGTGATAATCCTGAGAGCTGTCATGTAATATAATCTTTTATGTGATGATCATCGGTGAGTTTTGGTATTTCTATACAGTTATTCTTAATATCTGTCACCACGTCGAGTTTGGTCAGATTACTCTTGAAACATATGAAATGAGGCAGTGGAAACACGAAAGCTTTTGTTCACAGGGTCCACCAGAATCAACACAAAATGACAACTGCATGTAGCTGCTTTAATTATAATAATATAAGAAGCAATAAACAAATACATACCTGAGATGTACAGGATGAAACCCAGAAACACACATCCGGATTCTGCTAACAACATGGCTGTTGAAGTCTTTAGCTTCTAATCAGAAAGTTGATTTTATAATTTAAAGACCTTTTTACAACTGCTGCATTCATGAAAACTAATCCAAACAGAAATCAAAAATATAAAGAGTGTTTAAAATCAACAGCAGCTTGCTGACAACCTAAAGGCTGGAGAGAACTGTTGGTCAGTGTGAGAATGGTTGGCAGACTGCATGCAGCTCTCATCAAAACTTCACTTCCTCCAACCTTATGCGATTATTATTTTTAGTAAAAAAGGAAACCACAAGAAAAGACTTCAGTCATTGTTCAAACACAACAGCAGTTCACTTTTATAGACTAAAGGCTGGAAATGACAGAATGGACTGTTTAATATTTGAGTTGTTATTATTTTTTACTTTTTATCATGATGATTATTTGTATTTATTTTTACATTGTGTATCAGCTCTTTATGCACGATGCATTGTTGTTAAACTGCCGTATGTATTCATCCAAAAGGTGTGAAAATGAAATGACACTGGAGCTGAAAGGTGTGAAAGACTTGTGTGCAGTTAGTATATGACCGAAGGAAACTTGAAAGAGGAAACACCAGCAGACTTCAGGTCAATGATGTTTTAATACACTGCAGATTTTGTTCATTTGGAATAAAACATTAACAAAGATTTTCTCAAGAAACTTTACAACTACAGATACCAATTTCATTCATGAATGTAACTGAGCCAGGATCCACTGTGTTTTAGTACAGTACAGAAAATGAAATTTAAAATGTTTAAACGATAAAACATTAAGATTTGTAATGAAGTAGGCTTTAGTAGACCCTTCTCATGGCAAAAACTTTGTCTTGTCATAGCAGGAAAACCACAGGTGTAAATAATAACAAAATGTCTCACTAAACCATGTCAGAGTGTGATCATGCACAATAACAGAGCCCTGCATCTGGATCACCTAAATGGAATGCAACCATAATTTGTGTTATTAATGCTTTTCCTGCCTTGACAAAACAAAATGTCTGCTGTGAAAACGGTCTCTGATAAGCTGCTCATCAAACATGATCATAAAGAACACTTTACAAATGAGTTAACCCTTCAGATGACTGACATAAACAATACACCCTGACCACCCCTCAACAGAAATTTTACACCTTTAAATCAAAATGTCACTAACAATGATCATTCAGTAGACTGAACTTCAAAATAAAATGCAAAACTTTAGCTTGAGCTTTCACAGACAGAAAAGACATACAGAAAAAATGACACGTGTGCATCAGTTCAAATGAAACATGAAAAAGGACATCGTGTTCTCCAGAGGGCGTCATCATTACATCACATGATCTCAGCAGGAGACTGTGCAGTCAGTGACACAAATTCAGAGCGCTATGCTGCTGTGGCCTCTCGTCACCTTGTGGGTTGTGTGTATTAAGAAATATTTTCCACTGTTTGCTGATTAGCTTTTGTGATGTCCTTCATGAGAAATGTGACAGAGGATCTCTCCTTTGGAACCAAATGATCTCCTTGCTTTAAGTTAATAACAAAGGGAAAAACATACGTATGTGAGATGTGGCTTCAGTATATAACAGATGCAGTGTGAGAGTTGTTTTTGTGTGAGCGAAAGATCGAGTGTGTTGAACACAGTAAACTGCTACTCGTCCTTCTGAACAAGGTGACAAAGTAGAGTCTGATTCATCTGCAATAACAACAGATGTTCACTCAGTAGTCGTGTTTTATCTAAAGTTGACAACAGCGTAGTGCCCATGCTCCTGTTGTTGTGGCTGAGGCAGCTGGACGGTGGAGTAGAGAGGATCTGTCTGGTTCTTCGAGAAGTGAACTCTGCTATAGTGAAGATCATCCTGCTCTGCTGGTTGAGCTGAGATGTTGTCATACACTGGAACAGGGTCTAGCTGATGAGGAGACAAGACAAGTAGCGTTAGTTTGCATTATACTGCACTTAAAGGTTTTGATATGTGTTTTTCTCATGCAGCAGAGTTTTTGAATCCAGTCTTTACCTGCTCCATGTTGTCTGAAGTTTCATTTCTCGGAGACTGACTGAAAGTCCTCTTTCTTCTGGTTTGTGAAATGAATGAAGATATAAATGAAAAAAGTGATTTCATAGATTGAATGTCATTGCTCTGAAACAAAGCACAGTGTTGCTCACCTAACCCAGAAGAAGACAACGAGAGGTATGATAACCAGGAAAACAGCTACGCCTCCTGCAGCTGCTGCTGCTGTCCATTTTCCTGTTTTACTGTGGACAGTGAGAGTCTTTGCACGGGAGCTGAGGTTGTTGTGGGTTTTGACAGCACAGGAGTAGTTTCCTTCATGCTGACTGCTGACTGGATCTAGAACCAGCTGTTTGTGTTGGTTCTCTTGCAGGGTCAGAGGTCGACTGTTCAAGTACCAGATGTAGTTTGTGTTGTCAGTCAGAGGACAGCTGGTACTGCAGGTCAGTGTGACTCTCTGACCCTCTGTCACCACTGGAGAAGGAGTAAACTTCACAGTCAGACCTGAAAGAGTTATATTGGTCACTAATTGTACAAAACACATGCATTTCTTAACAAATCCTCACACCTACGTGATGAAATACTGCAGGTTGTTTGTCATTATTAGTCCTGAAATTTATGGATGAAGCGTCCACATTGAACATGAGCCAGCCCTGAAATATTCAGCAGGTTTGAGTGAAGTTTGACTACAGACTATGGGTATTAGTTCTCAGACATCAATGAGTAAAGTCTGTTGAGTGCTGCTAGTGAGAAGCTGTGAAGGAACACCATGATTTTGATGAAAAATAGAGTTACCTGTGACAGTCAGATTTACTCCAGGAAAAAAATCGTATGTTCTCCATCGTTTATCATCTTGTTGGAGTCTGAATGTGTATTCTGCTGAGTCATTCTTCTTCAGGTTATTGATTGTCAGGATGTGGTGGTTCTTCATGTTTTCATGATACTTAATTCGACCTGCAGCCTTAATCAGCTCTTCAGCATCCTCCTCAACACTTCTCTTTATTTTATACCAACATTTAGATTTTGGCTGCTGGTTTTCAGGATGTAAATATTCACTTGAGATGTTCACTGAAGAGCCTTGCAGAGCACAGATTCTCCTGCTGACATAATTCACACTCCAGCAGTTCTTATCATCAGGACCTGAAATACATATTCATGACATGTCATAAGCAGCAAAAATATGTTCAATATAAATATATAAAGTAATAAATATTCATGGCAAAAAAAAAAAGGTTAAAATATTGGATTGGAATATTGGACATTTCAGTTAGAAAGTTGTTATGTGACAAACTATTTAGATTTTATGCAATTATTAAATAATTTTTTAATTATAATTAGCTATTACAATAACAGATAAACATTAGGCCACATTGTGAACATCAAAAGCAAGTCATAAATTGTAATTTTTCTTTAATAATTTGTAAATCACCTCCATCACTGACCTAAACACACAGCAAGACATTTCATTAATCACAAACTGCAGCCTAAAAATTAAACTCAAGTTGAATCAACAACTCTGACAGTTTCACCACAAATCAAACAATAAGAACTGTTCTAACTTTCTCTTTATGTCTTTATGACTTCATAGCTACTGCATAAAATGTTTATATTGTTTTGTACAGCTGATTTGACGTTTCAACATTATACATATTGTCTTATTTTATTTATTTTTATTATTTCTTTTGTCTTATTTTATTCCCTCTGATCATAAGTTGATTCGTACTCACATATTTCAGGAGAGAGCAGATCCTCATTGTCCTTTACAGCACAGGAGAATCCTTCATCAGTTATGTTGGAAACATGAAGCTGTTGACTATCGTAGGATCTGTATCCACCTCCGTACCACCTATAGGCAGTTTGGGAGTCAATCTGAGGACAGCTGGTGCTGCAGGTCAGTAGGACAGATTCCTCTGTACGAGTCTTTTGTACTTGTACTTCTGTGAGGAGATAATAAATATGTTTTGATCAGTTACTGTGACATGTTGAAGTGTTGACCTTACTGAATCAATTTAAAAATCAAAATGAAATTGACTTTAAGAAAAGTTATCCATGCTTTTATTACTCTCAGGCTTGACTATTGCAATGCACTTTATTCTGGTACCAGCAGAGGTAATATCCAAAGACTGAAGTCATTACAAAAAAAATGACAAAACAATGCTGCCAGGCCTTTAATGCTTTCTAAGAGAATATAAATATCAATCTTTGCTGCCATTTACCGGTTCCTTGTGAGTTTTAAAATTGATTTTAAGATTGCTCTGTGGGCCCCTGAGTTGTTGAACTTCCTGCCAGGAGATCAGTGTCATCATTTTAAGACTCACTTTTATCAAATGGCTTTTACTTTACTGATTTTTTTATTGATTTTAATATATGTTGTTATTGTAAAGCATTTTGTAACTTCTAAATAGTCTCTATCATTATTGTTAGCAGTAGAGGTGTGAGGGTGAGAGGAGTGTTTGTGTGTTTGTTTGTGGAGGTTTGTGGAAACTTAACCTCTGGGATATGTGATGGAGCAGGGCTTATCCACTGATGTCTGCTTATCAGAACACATTCTCCCTTTAGCATAGGTCACATTAAAGCAGGTCGATGTGACAGAATCTGGACAAAATGAAACATCATACATTATTTTGATGGTGTACACAGTCACTGATCTTCAAACGCTTCATAATTTAATGTTCCAGTACCTGATAATAAATTTCTTCTAGTACAAGTATAAAGAGGTTTTGTAACATGATAATAAACTAAACATTGTCACTCACCCACTGAGACTTCAGGGGCTCTGAGATCCTTGTAGCCTTTGATAGCACAGGAGTATGTGACTGCTTCCTCACTGCTGACCAGCTGTTGGTACCAGGGAGACCAGTCCTGATAGACAAACTTACTGTTCTTGTACCAGCTGTAGGCTGCAGGGTTTTCAGTCAGAGGACAGCTGGTGCTACACATCAGTGTTACTGTCTGTCCCTCTGTGGTGGGAATCACCTTCACCTGCAGGTCTGAGATGATGGTGAATAAAATAAGAATTAATATACTGATGTCATTCTGTAAGTAATTCATGACTGACAGCCACTGTACCTGTAACATTGAGCTGAATGCTGTTGTGCCCGCAGAGTTCTGGTTGGTCAGTATTTTCTCTGCAGCAGTAAAACTTTGCATCACTCTCTGTCACGGCTTTGATTGTTAGAGTTGTGTGATTCTCTTCTGACATCTTGTACGTTACACGATTTCCATCTGCAGAGACTTCATTCTGAACAAACTCAGATCCATCCCAGTGTTCAGTGTACCATTTTATGTTTGAAGTGGGATGTTCAGCTGAGCACGGCAGATCCACTGATGAACCTTTTAAGGCACAGATGCTGTTTTTTCGTCCCTGAACCCCTTTAACAGAAGCAGAAATTAGTTATTTCTAAATTTAAAAATCATGCTCTTTGTATAAAACACTGATTAATGAATAATAAAAGCATTTGCAGAGCTGACATGTAGTGTCATCTTTTTGTTTTGCTTTGTTCTTCCTTTTTATATATTTTCTATCCATTGACAGTTTTTCTACAGTTTCATTCTTATACTTTAGTAAAGGTTAAATATTCTTGTATTTTCCATTGTCTTCCATGCATTATCTATATTATCCTCTTAGCTGTTGCAGGGTCACAGGGGACTGGAGCTGATCCCAGCTGACATTGTTTGAAAAGCGGGGTACAGCCAGGACAGGTTGCCAGTTCATTACAGGACACATAGAGATAAATAGCTATTCACATTCACCAAGAAATCTTTGGACAATTTGGAGTCACAAATAACCCATTAACCTTTATTTCTTTGGACTATGGGAGGAATCACCTGGAGAGAACCCAGGCAGACATGGGGAGAACATGCAAACTCTAGCTCAGGTCCCAGCCCCAGTCACAAACTTCCCAGCCGCAGAAACGCCCCAGCTGGTAGATTCAAACCCAGGACCTCATTGCTGTGAGGTGCTAACAACTGCACAACATTGCTGCACACAGCATGCAGCTCTGACCCTGAAACTTCACTTCTTCCAACCTAAGTTGATCATTGTTATGGAATTGTCTATCCTTAGGTTACTGTACTTTGAGAGTGTCTCTATTTCTCCTTGGCCAAGTGTCAATAAATATTACAGCATAAGACATCAGAGGTTCCTGAACACTTTCTTCCCTGCTGACCTCACCATTGACCATTGATTTCAGCAATTTCTCCACAACAATCATGATTGTTCGTAAAAAATAAACCAGAAGTGACGACTTTATGTTCTGTAGTTGTATGATGCAATATTCCCTTCAGAAAAACCTTTTTTATAACAACTACATCCGTCCATTATCTGTAACCGCTTATTCTCATCAGGGTCTATAATGAAGATAATCTTGAGAGTTGACTTGTAATATAATCTTTTATGCGATGACCATCAGTGAGTTTGGCTATTTCTGTGTAGTTATTCTTAATGTCTGCCACCAGGTCAGATTCAGTCGCACGCCTATTGAAACACATAAAATGAAGCAGTGGAAACACGACAGCTTTTGTTCACAGGGTCCACCAGAATCAATATAAAAGGACAATTTCTTGTAGCTGCTTTAATTATAATGATATAAGAAAGCACAAACAATCATACATACCTGAGATGTACAGGATGAAACCCAGAAACACACACCCAGCTTCTGCCAACAACATGGCTGTTGATGTCTTTAGCTCCTAACGATTAACACCAACTGCTGCATTCATGAAAACTCATCCAAAAAGAAATCAAAATGTAAAGAGTGTTTAAAATCAACAGCAGCTTGCTGACAAACATAAGGCTGGAGAGAACTGTTGGTTAGTGTGAGGGTGGTTGACAGACTTGGCCGATTTGAAGCTCTGATATCAAACTTCACTTCCTTCCACATTCAGTCGCTGGAGGTGACAAATGAACTGTTGTTTATTTTTGGAAGATGACACAACATGCAGCTCTGAAACCATCTTCCTTTATCTGTAGCATATATTTAAGAAAAACGGTGTGAAATGGCCTCATGTTAGTTAGTTTACAACTGATGCAAACTTAAATGAGGAAGCAAACTTGAAGTAAATGATGTTTAATACACTGCAGATCCTGTATTTTTTTTAACATGAATTGTATTTTATCTCTTGCCATATGCTGCTTCAACCACTTTACAAATTAGTTAATGCTTTCATATAATTGATTAAAAAAAACACCCACACTTCCTGGCAGCTAGAACAGACAGATAGAAAACATGACATGTGTATGAGCTCATACAAAACATTCAGTCAGAGCACCTGACTCCTCATTCAGCTCTTGGCAGTTGGGATTGTGTCCTCCAGAGGGCGTCATCATCACAGCACATCATGTCTGCAGGAGGTCGCGCAGTCAGTGAGACAAATTAAGAGTGCTATGCTGCTGAGGCATGTGCTTCTGTTAAGAGATAATACATTGATTTCCATCAGGTGCTGCATAATGTTAAAGTGTATAATTTAATTAAAAAAGAAACTTAAGGATTACAGGCATGAACGTGAGAGGGAAGTTTGTGTGTTTGTTTGTGGAGGTTTGGGGGAACTTAACCTCTGGAATATGTGATGGAGCAGGGCTCATCCACTGATGTCTGATTATAAGAACATTTTGTTATCATGTCTTTTATGTCTGTGCCTCTAATTTTTGACTTATAGATACACCTTAGTGTGATATTGAAGGGTAAAGTCCATCCACCTTTTTTTTTTTTATTTATAACCATCTTCAAAAATGTAGATGCAATTTAATGTGTCTTTTTTGACATTCAACATTAACCTCAGATGAGTTGTGCCGAGAATTGTGAACTCTTGCACAATTGATTCAGCACTGAAGTGCTTCACACAAAATATGTTCCAAAGTACTTAAACTTTGGGAAAACATGTTTGAAACATCGTGTTCTTCTTATATATAAATATTTGTAAAGAATAACACACTATTTCCATGTCCATATTGATCAACACGACATTACATGTAAAATATCACAAATAAATGTTTTTTAGTGGTTTTCAGGATTATATGTGTGTCTCTGTTTACATGAGATGCATTTACATACCAATGAGAGATGAACAAATTAACAACGTTACTCCAATATTGTCTTTGTTGGTGATTTATTCAGAGCAAAAAAAGAATGAGGTTAAGAAGACAACATTAACATACAACAACAAGTGTTTCAGCTGAAAGGTCAGAGATCTTCACTCAAGGTGGTTCAGAGTCTGACAAAGAGTGAGAGAAAGTAACAAACATTTCTACAGTTCTTGTTCTGCCCCTGATATGACCATGGAGCTTCCTACTTGATTATGAGTTCAACTGAAGTGCAGTTGTTATCCTGACAGGGAGTTCTCCGATGATGACTGGATAGGCCCTTATCCTAGCATTGCAAGTTAAAGAACTCCTCATAGAAACTCAAACATAATTTTACAACCCAAACTCCTGCCTGGCCTTTGTAACAAGTCACAGTCATATTTCTCAAAGGAAGACACACAAAGCAAAATACAGTTTAGTAAAAAGCGTAACAGTATAATGAATAGATTTGTTAGCACACTAAGAAGCATTATTATATTTATTTTATTTACAGTTTTCTTGCATTTAGCTACAACAGCTCAATGGAGATTTTTCAATTCTGGCTTGTGATCTTTTACAACCAGACAGATCAGTAAAAACAGATCAGTACAATATTGGTTCACTAACATTCTACGATTTTAACATCATAAATGGGTCATTTATGTTTATTTAAGACTGTGATTCATCTGTAGCAAACGTGGCTTTAAATTATGTACAATCCAACAGCAAAAAGTCATCAAAGAATCTGATCTGTGGCCTTTCTGCTTGTAAAATACTATTTTTGAAACACTCTTGAGAGTTTTCACACGGTGAAGGCTGCTTTCTGCTGCTTGACCACTTGCATCCTTTATACAGGCAAAATGCATCACACCTCCTCTTTGAAGATTTGTCCTACAGAGAAATGCGTTCTCTCGTTCATGTTTGCACTGAACTTTACACTTGTAAATGATGCTATGCTGTGATAATGAGGTTATTTCACTGACTAAAACAGGGCAGGCTCCCATGCAACATACTTTCAGTGCGCTGTCTGCAGGGTGGAGTAGAGATCTTCTTTGTGGTTCTTAGAGAAGTGGAGTCTGCTATAGTGATGGTCATCCTGCTCTGTTGATGGAGCTGAGATGTTTTCATAGATGACATCAGGGTTTAGCTTAGGAGACAAGACAAATAACATTACTTTGCATCATATTGGGTTCAATATGTTTAGCTGATACTCCTTTCAGAGCATTATTCAATTCAACTTTAGAGCTCAATTTAAAAAGTTTTATGAAAGCTATTGATGATTTAGGTGAAAAAAAGCAGAGAGTCTTAAGTTAATGCTGCTGTCCAGACTGGGAAGAAATGGTTATTCCTTTTTAAGACAAACAGGAAATAAGATGGCGATGTTTTCTAATGTAGCAGAATTTTATTAATCTTGTTTTATTACCTGTTCCACGTTGTGTGATGTTTCAGTTGTTGGAGATTGACTGGATGACCTCTTTCTTCTAATGTGTAAAAGAAATGTGAATGAATATGTGATTTTTATCAGAGTTTGCATGTCATTGCTCTGAAACAAAGCACAGTGTTGCTCACCTAACCCAGAAGAAGACAACGAGAGGTATGATAACCAGGAGAACAGCTACGCCTCCTGCAGCTGCTGCTGGTGACCATTTTCTTGTTTTACTGTGGACAGTGAGAGTCTTTGCACGGGAGCTGAGGTTGTTGTGGGTTTTGACAGCACAGGAGTAGCTTCCTTCATGCTGACTGCTGACTGGATCTAGAACCAGCTGTTTGTGTTTGTTCTCTTGCAGGGTCAGAGGTCGACTGTTCAAGTACCAGATGTAGTTTGTGTTGTCAGTCAGAGGACAGCTGGTACTGCAGGTCAGTGTGACTCTCTGACCCTCTGTCACCACTGGAGAAGGAGTAAACTTCACAGTCAGACCTGAAAGAGTTATATTGGTCACTAATTGTACAAAACACATGCATTTCTTAACAAATCCTCACACCTACGTGATGAAATACTGCAGGTTGTTTGTCATTATTAGTCCTGAAATTTATGGATGAAGCGTCCACATTGAACATGAGCCAGCCCTGAAATATTCAGCAGGTTTGAGTGAAGTTTGACTACAGACTATGGGTATTAGTTCTCAGACATCAATGAGTAAAGTCTGTTGAGTGCTGCTAGTGAGAAGCTGTGAAGGAACAACATGATTTTGATGAAAAATAGAGTTACCTGTGACAGTCAGATTTACTCCAGGAAAAAAATCGTATGTTCTCCATCGTTTATCATCTTGTTGGAGTCTGAATGTGTATTCTGCTGAGTCATTCTTCTTCAGGTTATTGATTGTCAGGATGTGGTGGTCCTTCATGTTGTCATGATACTTCACTCGACCTGCAGCCTTAATCAGCTCTTCAGCATCCTCCTCAACACTTCTCTTTATTTTATACCAACATTTAGATTTTGGCTGCTGGTTTTCAGGATGTAAATATTCACTTGAGATGGTCACTGAAGAGCCTTGCAGAGCACAGATTCTCCTGCTGACATAATTCACACTCCAGCAGTTCTTATCATCAAGGCCTGAAATACAGATTCATGACCTGTCATAAGCAGCAAAAATATGTTCAATATAAATATATAAAGTAATAAATATTCATGGCAAAAAAAAAATGGTTAAAATATTGGATTGGAATATTGGACATTTCAGTTAGAAAGTTGTTATGTGACAAAATATTTAGAGTTTATGCAATTATTAAATAATTTTTTTATTATAATTAGCTATTACAATAACAGATAAACGTTAGGCCACATTGTGAACATCAAAAACAAGTCATAAATTGTAATTTTTCTTTAATAATTTGTAAATCACCTCCATCACTGACTTAAACACACAGCAAGACATTTCATTAATCACAAACTGCAGCCTAAAAATTAAACTCAAGTTGAATCAACAACTCTGACAGTTTCACCACAAATCAAACAATAAGAACTGTTCTAACTTTCTCTTTATGTCTTTATGACTTCATAGCTACTGCATAAAATGTTTATATTGTTTTGTACAGCTGATTTGACGTTTCAACATTATACATATTGTCTTATTTTATTCCCTCTGATCATAAGTTGATTCGTACTCACAGATTTCAGGAGAGAGTAGATCCTCATTGTCCTTTACAGCACAGGAGAATCCTTCATCAGTTATGTTGGAAACATGAAGCTGTTGACTATCGTAGGATCTGTATCCACCTCCGTACCACCTATAGGCAGTTTGGGAGTCAATCTGAGGACAGCTGGTGCTGCAGGTCAGTAGGACAGATTCCTCTGTACGAGTCTTTTGTACTTGTACTTCTGTGAGGAGATAATAAATATGTTTTGATCAGTTACTGTGACATGTTGAAGTGTTGACCTTACTGAATCAATTTAAAAATCAAAATGAAATTGACTTTAAGAAAAGTTATCCATGCTTTTATTACTCTCAGGCTTGACTATTGCAATGCACTTTATTCTGGTACCAGCAGAGGTAATATCCAAAGACTGAAGTCATTACAAAAAAAATGACAAAACAATGCTGCCAGGCCTTTAATGCTTTCTAAGAGAATATAAATATCAATCTTTGCTGCCATTTACCGGTTCCCTGTGAGTTTTAAAATTGATTTTAAGATTGCTCTGTGGGCCCCTGAGTTGTTGAACTTCCTGCCAGGAGATCAGTGTCATCATTTTAAGACTCACTTTTATCAAATGGCTTTTTCTTTACTGATTTTTTATTGATTTTAACATATGTTGTTATTGTAAAGCATTTTGTAACTTCTAAATAGTCTCTATCATTATTGTTAGCATTAGAGGTGTGAGGGTGAGAGGAGTGTTTGTGTGTTTGTTTGTGGAGGTTTGTGGAAACTTAACCTCTGGGATATGTGATGGAGCAGGGCTCATCCACTGATGTCTGCTTATCAGAACACATTCTCCCTTTAGCATAGGTCACATCAAAGCAGGTCGATGTGACAGAATCTGGACAAAATGAAACATCATACATTATTGTGATGGTGTACACAGTCACTGATCTTCAAACGCTTCATAATTTAATGTTCCAGTACCTGATAATAAATTTCTTCTAGTACAAGTATAAAGAGGTTTTGTAACATGATAATAAACTAAACATTGTCACTCACCCACTGAGACTTCAGGGGCTCTGAGATCCTTGTAGCCTTTGATAGCACAGGAGTATGTGACTGCTTCCTCACTGCTGACCAGCTGTTGGTACCAGGGAGACCAGTCCTGATAGACAAACTTTCTGTTCTTGAACCAGCTGTAGACTGCAGTGTTTTCAGTCAGAGGACAGCTGGTGCTACACATCAGTGTTACTGTCTGTCCCTCTGTGGTGGGAATCACCTTCACCTGCAGGTCTGAGATGATGGTGAATAAAATAAGAATTAATATACTGATGTCATTCTGTAAGTAATTCATGACTGACAGCCACTGTACCTGTAACATTGAGCTGAATGGTGTTGTGCCCGCAGAGTTCTGGTTGGTCAGTATTTTCTCTGCAGCAGTAAAACTTTGCATCACTCTCTGTCACGGCTTTGATTGTTAGAGTTGTGTGATTCTCTTCTGACATCTTGTACGTTACACGATTTCCATCTGCAGAGACTTCATTCTGAACAAACTCAGATCCATCCCAGTGTTCAGTGTACCATTTTATGTTTGAAGTGGGATGTTCAGCTGAGCACGGCAGATCCACTGATGAACCTTTTAAGGCACAGATGCTGTTTTTTCGTCCCTGAACCCCTTTAACAGAAGCAGAAATTAGTTATTTCTAAATTTAAAAATCATGCTCTTTGTATAAAACACTGAATAATGAATAATAAAAGCATTTGCAGAGCTGACATGTAGTGTCATCTTTTTGTTTTGCTTTGTTCTTCCTTTTTATATATTTTCTATCCATTGACAGTTTTTCTACAGTTTCATTCTTATACTTTAGTAAAGGTTAAATATTCTTGTATTTTCCATTGTCTTCCATGCATTATCTATATTATCCTCTTAGCTGTTGCAGGGTCACAGGGGACTGGAGCTGATCCCAGCTGACATTGTTTGAAAAGCGGGGTACAGCCAGGACAGGTTGCCAGTTCATTACAGGACACATAGAGATAAATAGCTATTCACATTCACCAAGAAATCTTTGGACAATTTGGAGTCACAAATTAACCCATTAACCTTTATGTCTTTGGACTAGGGGAGGAATCACCTGGAGAGAACCCAGGCAGACATGGGGAGAACATGCAAACTCTAGCTCAGGTCCCAGCCCCAGTCACAAACTTCCCAGCCGCAGAAACGCCCCAGCTGGTAGATTCAAACCCAGGACCTCATTGCTGTGAGGTGCTAACAACTGCACAACATTGCTGCACACAGCATGCAGCTCTGACACTGAAACTTCACTTCTTCCAACCTAAGTTGATCATTGTTATGGAATTGTCTATCCTTAGGTTACTGTACTTTGAGAGTGTCTCTATTTCTCCTTGGCCAAGTGTCAATAAATATTACAGCATAAGACATCAGAGGTTCCTGAACACTTTCTTCCCTGCTGACCTCACCATTGACCATTGATTTCAGCAATTTCTCCACAACAATCATGATTGTTCGTAAAAAATAAACCACAAGTGACGACTTTATGTTCTGTAGTTGTATGATGCAATATTCCCTTCAGAAAAACCTTTTTTATAACAACTACATCCGTCCATTATCTGTAACCGCTTATTCTCATCAGGGTCTATAATGAAGATAATCTTGAGAGTTGACTTGTAATATAATCTTTTATGCGATGACCATCAGTGAGTTTGGCTATTTCTGTGTAGTTATTCTTAATGTCTGCCACCAGGTCAGATCCAGTCGCACGCCTATTGAAACACATAAAATGAAGCAGTGGAAACACGACAGCTTTTGTTCACAGGGTCCACCAGAATCAATATAAAAGGACAATTTCTTGTAGCTGCTTTAATTATAATGATATAAGAAAGCACAAACAATCATACATACCTGAGATGTACAGGATGAAACCCAGAAACACACACCCAGCTTCTGCCAACAACATGGCTGTTGATGTCTTTAGCTCCTAACGATTAACACCAACTGCTGCATTCATGAAAACTCATCCAAAAAGAAGTCAAAATGTAAAGAGTGTTTAAAATCAACAGCAGCTTGCTGACAAACATAAGGCTGGAGAGAACTGTTGGTCAGTGTGAGGGTGGTTGACAGACTTGGCCGATTTGAAGCTCTGATATCAAACTTCACTTCCTTCCACATTCAGTCGCTGGAGGTGACAAATGAACTGCTGTTTATTTTTGGAAGATGACACAACATGCAGCTCTGAAACCATCTTCCTTTATCTGTAGCATATATTTAAGAAAAACGGTGTGAAATGGCCTCATGTTAGTTAGTTTACAACTGATGCAAACTTAAATGAGGAAGCAAACTTGAAGTAAATGATGTTTAATACACTGCAGATCCTGTATTTTTTTTAACATGAATTGTATTTTATCTCTTGCCATATGCTGCTTCAACCACTTTACAAATTAGTTAATGCTTTCATATAATTGATTAAAAAAAACACCCACACTTCCTGGCAGCTAGAACAGACAGATAGAAAACATGACATGTGTATGAGCTCATACAAAACATTCAGTCAAGAGCACCTGACTCCTCATTCAGCTCTTGGCAGTTGGGATTGTGTCCTCCAGAGGGCGTCATCATCACAGCACATCATCTCTGCAGGAGGTCGTGCAGTCAGTGAGACAAATTAAGAGTGCTATGCTGCTGAGGCATGTGCTTCTGTTAAGAGATAATACATTGATTTCCATCAGGTACTGTATCATGTTAAAGTGTATAATTTAATTAAAAAAGAAACTTAAGGATTGCAGGCATGAACGTGAGAGGGAAGTTTGTGTGTTTGTTTGTGGAGGTTTGGGGGAACTTAACCTCTGGAATATGTGATGGAGCAGGGCTCATCCACTGATGTCTGATTATAAGAACATTTTGTTATCATGTCTTTTATGTCTGTGCCTCTAATTTTTGACTTATAGATACACCTTAGTGTGATATTGAAGGGTAAAATCCATCCACCTTTTTTTTAATTTATAACCATCTTCAAAAATGTAGCTGCAATGTAGCTGCAATGTGTCTTTTTTGACATTCAACATTAACCTCAGATGAGTTGTGCCGAGAATTGTGAACTCTTGCACAATTGATTCAGGACTGAAGTGCTTGACACAAAATATGTTCCAAAGTACTTAAACTTTGGGAAAACATGTTTGAAACATCGTGTTCTTCTTATATATAAATATTTGTAAAGAATAACACACTATTTCCATGTCTATATTGATCAACACGACATTACATGTAAAATATCACAAATAAATGTTTTTTAGTGGTTTTCAGGATTATATGTGTGTCTCTGTTTACATGAGATGCATTTACATACCAATGACAGATGAACAAATTAACAACGTTACTCCAATATTGTCTTTGTTGGTGATTTATTCAGAGCAAAAATAGAATGAGGTTAAGAAGACAACATGAACATACAACAAGTGTTTCAGCTGAAAGGTCAGAGATCTTCACTCAAGGTGGTTCAGAGTCTGACAAAGAGTGAGAGAAAGTAACAAACATTTCTACAGTTCTTGTTCTGCCCCTGATATGACCATGGAGCTTCCTACTTGATTATGAGTTCAACTGAAGTGCAGTTGTTATCCTGACAGGGAGTTCTCCGATGATGACTGGATAGGCCCTTATCCTAGCATTGCAAGTTAAAGAACTCCTCATAGAAACTCAAACATAATTTTACAACCCAAACTCCTGCCTGGCCTTTGTAACAAGTCACAGTCATATTTCTCAAAGGAAGACACACAAAGCAAAATACAGTTTAGTAAAAAGCGTAACAGTATAATGAATAGATTTGTTAGCACACTAAGAACCATTATTATATTTATTTTATTTACAGTTTTCTTGCATTTAGCTACAACAGCTCAATGGAGATTTTTCAATTCTGGCTTGTGATCTTTTACAACCAGACAGATCAGTAAAAACAGATCAGTACAATATTGGTTCACTAACATTCTACGATTTTAACATCATAAATGGGTCATTTATGTTTATTTAAGACTGTGATTCATCTGTAGCAAACGTGGCTTTAAAATTTGTACAATCCAACAGCAAAAAGTCATCAAAGAATCTGATCTGTGGCCTTTCTGCTTGTAAAATACTATTTTTGAAACACTCTTGAGAGTTTTCACACCGTGAAGGCTGCTTTCTGCTGCTTGACCACTTGCATCCTTTATACAGGCAAAATGCATCACACCTCCTATTTGAGGATTTGTCCTACAGAGAAATGCGTTCTCTCGTTTATGTTTGCACTGAACTTTACACTTGTAAATGATGCTATGCTGTGATAATGAGGATATTTCACTGACTAAAACAGGGCAGGCTCCCATGCAACATACTTTCAGTGCGCTGTCTGCAGGGTGGAGTAGAGATCTTCTTTGTGGTTCTTAGAGAAGCGGAGTCTGCTATAGTGATGGTCATGCTGCTCTGTTGGTTGAGCTGAGATGTTTTCATACATGACATCAGGGTTTGGCTGAGGAGACAAGACAAATAACATTACTTTGCATCATATTGGGTTCAATATGTTTAGCTGATACTCCTTTCAGAGCATTATTCAATTCAACTTTAGAGCTCAATTTAAAAAGTTTTATGAAAGCTATTGATGATTTAGGTGAAAAAAAGCAGAGAGTCTTAAGTTAATGCTGCTGTCCAGACTGGGAAGAAATGATTATTCCTTTTTAAGACAAACAGGAAATAAGATGGCGATGTTTTCTAATGTAGCAGAATTATATTAATCATGTTTTATTACCTGTTCCACGTTGTGTGATGTTTCAGTTGTTGGAGATTGACTGGATGACCTCTTTCTTCTAATGTGTAAAAGAAATGTGAATGAATATGTGATTTTATCAGAGTTTGCATGTCATTGCTCTGAAACAAAGCACAGTGTTGCTCACCTAACCCAGAAGAAGACAACGAGAGGTATGATAACCAGGAGAACAGCTACGCCTCCTGCAGCTGCTGCTGGTGTCCATTTTCCTGTTTTACTGTGGACAGTGAGAGTCTTTGCACGGGAGCTGATGTTGTTGTGGGTTTTGACAGCACAGGAGTAGCTTCCTTCATGCTGACTGCTGACTGGATCTAGAACCAGCTGTTTGTGTTGGTTCTCTTGCAGGGTCAGAGGTCGACTGTTCAAGTACCAGATGTACTTTGTGTTGTCAGTCAGAGGACAGCTGGTACTGCAGGTCAGTGTGACTCTCTGACCCTCTGTCACCACTGGAGAAGGAGTAAACTTCACTGTCACGCCTGAAAGAGTTATACTGGTCACTAATTGTACAAAACACATATTTCTTAACAAATCCTCACACTTACCTGATAAAATACTGCAGGTTGTCTGTCACTATTAGTCCTGAAATTCATGGATGAAGCATTTTAGGACTTTAGACAGCAAGCCAGACAGTTTTTTTTTTTTTTTTTTTTTTTTACATTGAACATGAGCAAGCCCTGAAATATTCAGCAGGTTTGAGTGTAGTTTGACTACAGACTATGGGTATTAGTTCTCAGACATCAATGAGTAAAGTCTGTTGAGTGCTGCTAGTGAGAAGCTGTGAAGGAGCAACATGATTTTGATGAAAAATAGAGTTACCTGTGACAGTCAGATTTACTCCAGGAAAAAAATCGTATGTTCTCCAACGTTTATCATCTTGTTGGAGTCTGAATGTGTATTCTGCTGAGTCATTCTTCTTCAGGTTATTGATTGTCAGGATGTGGTGGTTCTTCATGTTGTCATGATACTTCATTCGTCCTGCAGCCTTAATCAGCTCTTCAGCATCCTCCTCAACACTTCTCTTTATTTTATACCAACATTTAGATTTTGGCTGCTGGTTTTCAGGATGTAAATATTCACTTGAGATGTTCACTGAAGAGCCTTGCAGAGCACAGATTCTCCTGCTGACATAATTCACACTCCAGCAGTTCTTATCATCAAGGCCTGAAATATAGATTCATGACATGTCATAAGCAGCAAAAATATGTTAAATATAAATATATAAAGTAGTAAATATTCATGGGAAAAATGTTAAAATATTGGATTGACATTTCAGTCAGAAAGTTGTTATATGACAAAATATTTAGATTTTATACAATTATTAAATATTTTTTATTATAATTAGCTATTACAATAACAGAAAATCGTTTGGCCACATTGTGAACATCAAAAACAAGTCATAAATTGTA
Source organism: Sciaenops ocellatus (assembly GCA_033000465.1). NCBI lineage: Eukaryota > Metazoa > Chordata > Actinopteri > Sciaenidae > Sciaenops > Sciaenops ocellatus. The sequence continues at coordinate 20,061,728 of CP136867.1, forward strand.
ATTTTTCTTTAATAATTTGTAAATCACCTCCATCACTGACCTAAACACACAGCAAGACATTTCATTAATCACAAACTGCAGCCTAAAAATTAAACTCAAGTTGAATCAACAACTCTGACAGTTTCACCACAAATCAAACAATAAGAACTGTTCAATCTTTCTCTTTATGTCTTTATGGCTTCATAGCCACTGCATAAGGTGTTTCTGTTATTTTGTCCACCCGATTTAATCTTTCAGCATTATACATATTGTCTTATTTTATTCCCTCTGATCATAAGTTGATTCGTACTCACATATTTCAGGAGAGAGCAGATCCTCATTGCATTTTACAGCACAGGAGAATCTTTCATCAGTTATGCTGGAAACATGAAGCCGTTGACTATCGTAGGATCTGTATCCACCTCCGTACCACCTATAGGCAGTTTGAGAGTCAATCTGAGGACAGCTGGTGCTGCAGGTCAGTAGGACAGATTCCTCTGTATGAGTCTTTTGTACTTGTACTTCTGTGAGGAGATAATAAATATGTTTTGATCAGTTACTGTGACATGTTATAGTGTTGACTTTAGTGAATCAATTTAAAAATCAAAATGAAATTGACTTTAAGAAAAGTTATCCATGCTTTTATTACTCTCAGGCTTGACTATTGCAATGCACTTTATTCTGGTACCAGCAGAGGTAATATCCAAAGACTGAAGTCATTACAAAAAAATGACAAAACAATGCTGCCAGGCCTTTAATGCTTTCCAAGAGAATATAAATATCAATCTTTGCTGCCATTTACCGGTTCCCTCTGAGTTTTAAAATTGATTTTAAGATTGCTCTCTGGGCCCCTGAGTTGTTGAACTTCCTGCCAGGAGATCAGTGTCATCATTTTAAGATTCACTTTCATCAAATGGCTTTTTCTTTACTGATTCTTATTGATTTTAACATATGTTGTTATTGTAAAGCATTTTGTAACTTCTAAATAGTCTCTATCATTATTGTTAGCATTAGAGGTGTGAGGGTGAGAGGAGTGTTTGTGTGTTTGTTTGTGGAGGTTTGTGGAAACTTAACCTCTGGGATATGTGATGGAGCAGGGCTTATCCACTGATGTCTGCTTATCAGAACACATTCTCCCTTTAGCATAGGTCACATTAAAGCAGGTCGATGTGACAGAATCTGGACAAAATGAAACATCATACATTATTTTGATGGTGTACAAAGTCACAGATCTTCAAACGCTTCATAATTTAATGTTCCAGTACCTGATAATAAATTTCTTCTAGTACAAGTATAAAGAGGTTTTGTAACATGATAATAAACTAAACGTTGTCACTCACCCACTGAGACTTCAGGGGCTCTGAGATCCTTGTAGCCTTTGATAGCACAGGAGTATGTGACTTCTTCCTCACTGCTGATCAGCTGTTGGTACCAGGGAGACCAGTCCTGATAGACAAACTTTCTGTTCTTGAACCAGCTGTAGACTGCAGGGTTTTCAGTCAGAGGACAGCTGGTGCTACACGTCAGTGTTACTGTCTGTCCCTCTGTGGTGGGAATCACCTTCACCTGCAGGTCTGAGATGATGGTGAATAAAATAAGAATTAATATACTGATGTCATTCTGTAAGTAATTCATGACTGACAGCCACTGTACCTGTAACATTGAGCTGAATGCTGTTGTGCCCGCAGAGTTCTGGTTTGTCAGTATTTTCTCTGCAGCAGTAAAACTTTGCATCACTCTCTGTCACATCTTTGATTGTTAGAGTTGTGTGATTCTCTTCTGACATGTTGTACGTTACATGATTTCAATCTACAGAGACTTCATTCAGAACATAGTTAGATTCATTCCAGTGTTCAGTGTACCATTTTATGTTTGAAGTGGGATGTTCAGCTGAGCACGGCAGATCCACTGATGAACCTTTTAAGGCACAGATGCTGTTTTTTCGTCCCTGAACCCCTTTAACAGAAGCAGAAATTAGTTATTTCTAAATTTAAAAATCATACTTTTTGTATAAAACACTGAATAATGAATAATAAAAGGATTTGCAGAGCTGACATATAGTGTCATCTTTTTGTTTTGCTTTGTTCTTCCTTTTTATATATTTTCTATCCATTGACAGTTTTTCTACAGTTTCATTCTTATACTTTAGTAAAGGTTAAATATTCTTGTATTTTCCATTGTCTTCCACTCATTATCTATATTATCCTCTTAGCTGTTGCAGGGTCACAGCGGACTGGAGCTGATCCCAGCTGACATTGTTTGAAAAGCGGGGTACAGCCAGGACAGGTTGCCAGTTCATTACAGGACACATAGAGATAAACAGCTATTCACATTCACCAAGAAATCTTTGGACAATTTGGAGTCACAAATTAACCCATTAACCTTTATTTCTTTGGACTATGGGAGGAATCACCTGGAGAGAACCCAGGCAGACATGGGGAGAACATGCAAACTCTAGCTCAGGTCCCAGCCCCAGTCACAAACTTCCCAGCCGCAGAAACGCCCCAGCTGGTAGATTCAAACCCAGGACCTCATTGCTGTGAGGTGCTAACAACTGCACAACATTGCTGCACACAGCATGCAGCTCTGACACTGAAACTTCACTTCTTCCAACCTAAGTTGATCATTGTTATGGAATTGTCTATCCTTAGGTTACTGTACTTTGAGAGTGTCTCTATTTCTCCTTGGCCAAGTGTCAATAAATATTACAGCATAAGACATCAGAGGTTCCTGAACACTTTCTTCCCTGCTGACCTCACCATTGACCATTGATTTCAGCAATTTCTCCACAACAATCATGATTGTTCGTAAAAAATAAACCAGAAGTGACGACTTTATGTTCTGTAGTTGTATGATGCAATATTCCCTTCAGAAAAACCTTTTTTATAACAACTACATCCGTCCATTATCTGTAACCGCTTATTCTCATCAGGGTCTATAATGAAGATAATCTTGAGAGTTGACTTGTAATATAATCTTTTATGCGATGACCATCAGTGAGTTTGGCTATTTCTGTGTAGTTATTCTTAATGTCTGCCACCAGGTCAGATTCAGTCGCACGCCTATTGAAACACATAAAATGAAGCAGTGGAAACACGACAGCTTTTGTTCACAGGGTCCACCAGAATCAATATAAAAGGACAATTTCTTGTAGCTGCTTTAATTATAATGATATAAGAAAGCATAAACAATCATACATACCTGAGATGTACAGGATGAAACCCAGAAACACACACCCAGCTTCTGCCAACAACATGGCTGTTGATGTCTTTAGCTCCTAACGATTAACACCAACTGCTGCATTCATGAAAACTCATCCAAAAAGAAGTCAAAATGTAAAGAGTGTTTAAAATCAACAGCAGCTTGCTGACAAACATAAGGCTGGAGAGAACTGTTGGTTAGTGTGAGGGTGGTTGACAGACTTGGCCGATTTGAAGCTCTGATATCAAACTTCACTTCCTTCCACATTCAGTCGCTGGAGGTGACAAATGAACTGTTGTTTATTTTTGGAAGATGACACAACATGCAGCTCTGAAACCATCTTCCTTTATCTGTAGCATATATTTAAGAAAAAAGGTGTGAAATGGCCTCATGTTAGTTAGTTTACAACTGATGCAAACTTAAATGAGGAAGCAAACTTGAAGTAAATGATGTTTAATACACTGCAGATCCTGTATTTTTTTAACATGAATTGTATTTTATCTCTTGCCATATGCTGCTTCAACCACTTTACAAATTAGTTAATGCTTCCATATAATTGATAAAAAAACATCCACACTCCCTGGCAGCTAGAACAGACAGATAGAAAACATGACATGTGTATGAGCTCATACAAAACATTCAGTCAGAGCACCTGACTCCTCATTCAGCTCTTGGCAGTTGGGGTTGTGTCCTCCAGAGGGCGTCATCATCACAGCACATCATCTCTGCAGCAGGTCGTGCAGTCAGTGAGACAAATTAAGAGTGCTATGCTGCTGAGGCATGTGCTTCTGTTAAGAGATAATACATTGATTTCCATCAGGTACTGTATCATGTTAAAGTGTATAATTTAATTAAAAAAGAAACTTAAGGATTGCAGGCATGAACGTGAGAGGGAAGTTTGTGTGTTTGTTTGTGGAGGTTTGGTGGAACTTAACCTCTGGAATATGTGATGGAGCAGGGCTCATCCACTGATGTCTGATTATAAGAACATTTTGTTATCATGTCTTTTATGTCTGTGCCTCTAATTTTTGACTTATAGATACACCTTAGTGTGATATTGAAGGGTAAAATCCATCCACCTTTTTTTTAATTTATAACCATCTTCAATAATGTAGCTGCAATTTAATGTGTCTTTTTTGACATTCAACATTAACCTCAGATGAGTTGTGCCGAGAATTGTGAACTCTTGCACAATTGATTCAGGACTGAACTGCTTGACACAAAATATGTTCCAAAGTACTTAAACTTTGGGAAAACATGTTTGAAACATCGTGTTCTTCTTATATATAAATATTTGTAAAGAATAACACACTATTTCCATGTCCATATTGATCAACACGACATTACATGTAAAATATCACACATAAATGTATTTTAGTGGTTTTCAGGATTATATGTGTGTCTCTGTTTACATGAGATGCATTTACATACCAATGAGAGATGAACAAATTAACAAAGTTACTCCAATATTGTCTTTGTTGGTGATTTATTCAGAGCAAAAATAGAATGAGGTTAAGAAGACAACATGAACATACAACAACAAGTGTTTCAGCTGAAAGGTCAGAGATCTTCACTCAAGGTGGTTCAGAGTCTGACAAAGAGTGAGAGAAAGTAACAAACATTTCTACAGTTCTTGTTCTGCCCCTGATATGACCATGGAGCTTCCTACTTGATTATGAGTTCAACTGAAGTGCAGTTGTTATCCTGACAGGGAGTTCTCCGATGATGACTGGATAGGCCCTTATCCTAGCATTGCAAGTTAAAGAACTCCTAATAGAAACTCAAACATAATTTTACAACCCAAACTCCTGCCTGGCCTTTGTAACAAGTCACAGTCATATTTCTCAAAGGAAGACACACAAAGCAAAATACAACATAGTGACAAGTGTAACAGTATAATGAATAGATTTGTTAGCACACTAAGAAGCATTATTATATTTATTTTAATTACAGTTTTCTTGCATTTAGCTACAACAGCTCAATGGAGATTTTTCAATTCTGGCTTGTGATCTTTTACAACCAGACAGATCAGTAAAAACAGATCAGTACAATATTGGTTCACTAACATTCTACGATTTTAACATCATAAATGGGTCTTTTATGTTTATTTAAGACTGTGATTCATCTGTAGCAAACGTGGCTTTAAAATTTGTACAATCCAACAGCAAAAAGTCATCAAAGAATCTGATCTGTGGCCTTTCTGCTTGTAAAATACTATTTTTGAAACACTCTTGAGAGTTTTCACACGGTGAAGGCTGCTTTCTGCTGCTTGACCACTTGCATCCTTTATACAGGCAAAATGCATCACACCTCCTATTTGAAGATTTGTCCTACAGAGAAATGCGTTCTCTCGTTCATGTTTGCACTGAACTTTACACTTGTAAATGATGCTATGCTGTGATAATGAGGTTATTTCACTGACTAAAACAGGGCAGGCTCCCATGCAACATACTTTCAGTGTGCTGTCTGCAGGGTGGAGTAGAGATCTTCTTTGTGGTTCTTAGAGAAGTGGAGTCTACTATAGTGATGGTCATCCTGCTCTGTTGACGGAGCTGAGATGTTTTCATACATGACATCAGGGTTTAGCTTAGGAGACAAGACAAATCACATTACTTTGCATCATATTGGGTTCAATATGTTTAGCTGATACTCCTTTCAGAGCATTATTCAATTCAACTTTAGAGTTCAGTTTAAAAAGGTTTATGAAAGCTATTGATGATTTAGGTGAAAAAAAGCAGAGAGTCTTAAGTTAATGCTGCTGTCCAGACTGGGAAGAAATGATTATTCCTTTTTAAGACAAACAGGAAATAAGATGGCGATGTTTTCTAATGCAGCAGAATTATATTAATCATGTTTTATTACCTGTTCCACGTTGTGTGATGTTTCAGTTGTTGGAGATTGACTGAAAGTCCTCTTTCTTCTAATGTGTAAAAGAAATGTGAATGAATATGTGATTTTTATCAGAGTTTGCATGTCATTGCTCTGAAACAAAGCACAGTGTTGCTCACCTAACCCAGAAGAAGACAACGAGAGGTATGATAACCAGGAGAACAGCTACGCCTCCTGCAGCTGCTGCTGCTGTCCATTTTCCTGTTTTACTGTGGACAGTGAGAGTCTTTGCACGGGAGCTGAGGTTGTTGTGGATTTTGACAGCACAGGAGTAGCTTCCTGCATGCTGACTGCTGACTGGATCTAGAACCAGCTGTTTGTGTTGGTTCTCTTGCAGGGTCAGAGGTCGACTGTTCAAGTACCAGATGTAGTTTGTGTTGTCAGTCAGAGGACAGCTGGTACTGCAGGTCAGTGTGACTCTCTGACCCTCTGTCACCACTGGAGAAGGAGTAAACTTCACTGTCACGCCTGAAAGAGTTATATTGGTCACTAATTGTACAAAACACATATTTCTTAACAAATCCTCACACTTACCTGATAAAATACTGCAGGTTGTCTGTCACTATTAGTCCTGAAATTCATGGATGAAGCATTTTAGGACTTTAGACAGCAAGCCAGACAGTTTTTTTTTTTTTTTTTTTTTTTTTTTTTACATTGAACATGAGCTAGCCCTGAAATATTCAGCAGGTTTGAGTGAAGTTTGACTACAGACTATGGGTATTAGTTCTCAGACATCAATGAGTAAAGTCTGTTGAGTGCTGCTAGTGAGAAGCTGTGAAGGAACACCATGATTTTGGTGAAAAATAGAGTTACCTGTGACAGTCAGATTTACTCCAGGAAAAAAATTGTATGTTCTCCATCGTTTATCATCTTGTTGGAGTCTGAATGTGTATTCTGCTGAGTCACTCTTCTTCAGGTTATTGATTGTCAGGATGTGGTGGTTCTTCATGTTGTCATGATACTTCACTCGACCTGCAGCCTTAATCAGCTCTTCAGCATCCTCCTCAACACTTCTCTTTATTGCATACCAACATTTAGATTTTGGCTGCTGGTTTTCAGGATGTAAATATTCACTTGAGATGTTCACTGAAGAGCCTTGCAGAGCACAGATTCTCCTGCTGACATAATTCACACTCCAGCAGTTCTTATCATCAAGGCCTGAAATATAGATTCATGACCTGTCATAAGCAGCAAAAATATGTTAAATATAAATATATAAAGTAATAAATATTCATGGGAAAAATGTTAAAATATTGGATTGACATTTCAGTTAGAAAGTTGTTATGTGACAAAATATTTAGATTTTATACAATTATTAAATATTTTTTTATTATAATTAGCTATTAAAATAACAGAAAATCGTTTGGCCACATTGTGAACATCAAAAACAAGTCATAAATTGTAATTTTTCTTTAATAATTTGTAAATCACCTCCATCACTGACCTAAACACACAGCAAGACATTTCATTAATCACAAACTGCAGCCTAAAAATTAAACTCAAGTTGAATCAACAACTCTGACAGTTTCACCACAAATCAAACAATAAGAACTGTTCTAACTTTCTCTTTATGTCTTTATGGCTTCATAGCCACTGCATAAGGTGTTTCTGTTATTTTGTCCACCCGATTTAATCTTTCAACATTATACATATTGTCTTATTTTATTTATTTTTATTATTTCTTTTGTCTTATTTTATTCCCTCTGATCATAAGTTGATTCGTACTCACATATTTCAGGAGAGAGCAGATCCTCATTGTCCTTTACAGCACAGGAGAATCCTTCATCAGTTATGTTGGAAACATGAAGCTGTTGACTATCGTAGGATCTGTATCCACCTCCGTACCACCTATAGGCAGTTTGAGAGTCAATCTGTTGACAGCTGGTGCTGCAGGTCAGTAGGACAGATTCCTCTGTACGAGTCTTTTGTACTTGTACTTCTGTGAGGAGATAATAAATATGTTTTGATCAGTTACTGTGACATGTTGAAGTGTTGACCTTACTGAATCAATTTAAAAATCAAAATGAAATTGACTTTAAGAAAAGTTATCCATGCTTTTATTACTCTCAGGCTTGACTATTGCAATGCACTTTATTCTGGTACCAGCAGAGGTAATATCTAAAGACTGAAGTCATTACAAAAAAAATGACAAAACAATGCTGCCAGGCCTTTAATGCTTTCTAAGAGAATATAAATATCAATCTTTGCTGCCATTTACCGGTTCCCTGTGAGTTTTAAAATTGATTTTAAGATTGCTCTCTGGGCCCCTGAGTTGTTGAACTTCCTGCCAGGAGATCAGTGTCATCATTTTAAGATTCACTTTCATCAAATGGCTTTTACTTTACTGATTCTTATTGATTTTAACATATGTTGTTATTGTAAAGCATTTTGTAACTTCTAAATAGTCTCTATCATTATTGTTAGCATTAGAGGTGTGAGGGTGAGAGGAGTGTTTGTGTGTTGTTTGTGGAGGTTTGTGGAAACTTAACCTCTGGGATATGTGATGGAGCAGGGCTCATCCACTGATGTCTGCTTATCAGAACACATTCTCCCTTTAGCATAGGTCACATTAAAGCAGGTCGATGTGACAGAATCTGGACAAAATGAAACATCATACATTATTTTGATGGTGTACACAGTCACAGATCTTCAAAATCTTTATAATTTAAAGTTCCAGTGTCTGATAATACATTTCTTCTTTAAAGTATAAAGAGGTTTTGTAACATGATAATAAACTAAACATTGTCACTCACCCACTGAGACTTCAGGGGCTCTGAGATCCTTGTAGCCTTTGATAGCACAGGAGTATGTGACTGCTTGCTCACTGCTGACCAGCTGTTGGTACCAGGGAGACCAGTCCTGATAGAGAAACTCTCTGTTCTTGTACCAGCTGTAGGCTGCAGGGTTTTCAGTCAGAGGACAGCTGGTGCTACACATCAGTGATACTGTCTGTCCTTCTGTGGTGGGAATCACCTTCACCTGCAGGTCTGAGATGATGGTGAATAAAATAAGAATTAATATACTGATGTCATTCTGTAAGTAATTCATGACTGACAGCCACTGTACCTGTAACACTGAGCTGAATGGTGTTGATCCAGCAGAGTTCTGGTTTGTCAGTATTTTCTCTGCAGCAGTAAAACTTTGCATCACTCTCTGTCAAATCGTTGATTGTTAGAGTTGTGTGATTCTCTTCTGACATCTTGTACGTTACACGATTTCCATCTGCAGAGACTTCATTCAGAACATAGTTAGATCCATTCCAGTGTTCAGTGTACCATTTTATGTTTGAAGTGGGATGTTCAGCTGAGCACGGCAGATCCACTGATGAACCTTTTAAGGCACAGATGCTGTTTTTTTGTCCCTGAACCCCTTTAACAGAAGCACACATGAAGACAGATTTATAAATCACAATTTTTTATAAACCTTTGAATAATGATGGTATACTGTGAACTAATGCCATTGAAGAACTCATTCCATCAGATGAAGTGATAATCCTGAGAGCTGTCATGTAATATAATCTTTTATGTGATGATCATCGGTGAGTTTTGGTATTTCTATACAGTTATTCTTAATATCTGTCACCACGTCGAGTTTGGTCAGATTACTCTTGAAACATATGAAATGAAGCAGTGGAAACACGAAAGCTTTTGTTCACAGGGTCCACCAGAATCAACACAAAATGACAACTGCATGTAGCTGCTTTAATTATAATAATATAAGAAGCAATAAACAAATACATACCTGAGATGTACAGGATGAAACCCAGAAACACGCATCCGGCTTCTGCCAACAACATGGCTGTTGAAGTCTTTAGCTTCTAATCAGAAAGTTGATTTTATAATTTAAAGACCTTTTTACAACTGCTGCATTCATGAAAACTAATCCAAACAGAAGTCAAAAATATAAAGAGTGTTTAAAATCAACAGCAGCTTGCTGACAACCTAAAGGCCGGAGAGAACTGTTGGTCAGTGTGAGGGTGGTTGGCAGACTGCATGCAGCTCTCATCAAAACTTCACTTCCTCCAACCTTATGCGATTATTATTTTTAGTAAAAAAGGAAACCACAAGAAAAGACTTCAGTCATTGTTCAAACACAACAGCAGTTCACTTTTATAGACTAAAGGCCGGAAATGACAGAATGGACTGTTTAATATTTGAGTTGTTATTATTTTTTATTTTTTATCATTATTATTATCTGTATTTATTTTTACATTGTGTATCAGCTCTTTATGCACGATGCATTGGTGCTAAACTGCCGTATGTATTCATCCAAAAGGTGTGAAAATGAAATCACACTGGAGCTGAAAGGTGTGAAAGACTTGTGTGCAGTTAGTATATGACCGAAGGAAACTTGAAAGAGGAAACACCAGCAGACTTCAGGTCAATGATGTTTTAATACACTGCAGATTTTGTTCATTTGGAATAAAACATTAACAAAGATTTTCTCAAGAAACTTTACAACTACAGATACCAATTTCATTCATGAATGTAATTGAGCCAGGATCCACTGTGTTTTAGTACAGTACAGAAAATGAAATTTAAAATGTTTAAACGATAAAACATTAAGATTTGTAATGAAGTAGACTTTAGTAGACCCTTCTCATGGCAAAAACTTTGTCTCGTCATAGCAGGAAAACCACAGGTGTAAATAATAACAAAATGTCTCACTAAACCATGCCAGAGTGTGATCGTGCACAATAACAGAGCCCTGCATCTGGATCACCTAAATGGAATGCAACCATAATTTGTGTTATTAATGCTTTTCCTGCCTTGACAAAACAAAATGTCTGCTGTGAAAACGGTCTCTGATAAGCTGCTCATCAAACATGATCATAAAGAACACTTTACAAATGAGTTAACCCTTCAGATGACTGACATAAACAATACACCCTGACCACCCCTCAACACAAATTTTAAACATTTAAATGAAAATGTCACTAACAATGATCATTCAGTAGACTGAACTTCAAAATAAAATGCAAAACTTTAGCTTGAGCTTTCACAGACAGAAAAGACATACAGTAAAAATGACACGTGTGCATCAGTTCAAATGAAACATGAAACAGGACATCGTGTCCTCCAGAGGGCGTCATCATTACATCACATGATCTCAGCAGGAGACTGTGCAGTCAGTGACACAAATTCAGAGCGCTATGCTGCTGTGGCCTCTCGTCACCTTGTGGGTCATGTGTATTAAGAAATATTTTCCACTGTTTGCTGATTAGCTTTTGTGATGTCCTTCATGAGAAATGTGACAGAGGATCTCTCCTTTGGAACCAAATGATCTCCTTGCTTTAAGTTAATAACAAAGGGAAAAACATACGTATGTGAGATGTGGCTTCAGTATATAACAGATGCAGTGTGAGAGTTGTTTTTGTGTGAGCGAAAGATCGAGTGTGTTGAACACAGTAAACTGCTACTCGTCCTTCTGAACAAGGTGACAAAGTAGAGTCTGATTCATCTGCAATAACAACAGATGTTCACTCAGTAGTCGTGTTTTATCTAAAGTTGACAACAGCGTAGTGCCCATGCTCCTGTTGTTGTGGCTGAGGCAGCTGGACGGTGGAGTAGAGAGGATCTGTCTGGTTCTTCGAGAAGTGAACTCTGCTATAGTGAAGATCATCCTGCTCTGCTGGTTGAGCTGAGATGTTGTCATACACTGGAACAGGGTCTAGCTGATGAGGAGACAAGACAAGTAGCGTTAGTTTGCATTATACTGCACTTAAAGGTTTTGATATGTGTTTCTCTCATGCAGCAGAGTTTTTGAATCCAGTCTTTACCTGCTCCATGTTGTCTGAAGTTTCATTTCTTGGAGACTGACTGAAAGTCCTCTTTCTTCTGGTTTGTGAAATGAATAAAGATATAAATGAAAAAAGTGATTTCATAGATTGAATGTCATTGCTCTGAAACAAAGCACAGTGTTGCTCACCTAACCCAGAAGAAGACAATGAGAGGTATGATAACCAGGAGAACAGCTACGCCTCCTGCAGCTGCTGCTGGTGTCCATTTTCCTGTTTTACTGTGGACAGTGAGAGTCTTTGCACGGGAGCTGATGTTGTTGTGGGTTTTGACAGCACAGGAGTAGCTTCCTTCATGCTGACTGCTGACTGGATCTAGAACCAGCTGTTTGTGTTTGTTCTCTGGCAGGGTCAGAGGTCGACTGTTCAAGTACCAGATGTAGTTTGTGTTGTCAGTCAGAGGACAGCTGGTACTGCAGGTCAGTGTGACTCTCTGACCCTCTGTCACCACTGGAGAAGGAGTAAACTTCACTGTCAGACCTGAAAGAGTTATACTGGTCACTAATTGTAAAACATGCATAAATCTCAGAACAAATCCTCACACCTATGTGATGAAATACTGCAGGTTGTTTGTCATTATTAGTCCTGAAATTCACGACCATTTTAGGACTTTAGACAGCAAGCCAGACAGTTTTTTTTACATTGAACATGAGTCACCCCTGAAATATTCAGCAGGTTTGAGTGTAGTTTGACTACAGACTATGGGTATTAGTTCTCAGACATTAATGAGTAAAGTCTGTTGAGTGCTGCTAGTGAGAAGCTGTGAAGGAACAACATGATTTTGATGAAAAATAGAGTTACCTGTGACAGTCAGATTTACTCCAGGAAAAAAATCGTATGTTCTCCATCGTTTATCATCTTGTTGGAGTCTGAATGTGTATTCTGTTGAGTCATTCTTCTTCAGGTTATTGATTGTCAGGATGTGGTGGTTCTTCATGTTGTCATGATACTTCATTCGACCTGCAGCCTTAATCAGCTCTTCAGCATCCTCCTCAACACTTCTCTTTATTTTATACCAACATTTAGATTTTGGCTGCTGGTTTTCAGGATGTAAATATTCACTTGAGATGTTCACTGAAGAGCCTTGCAGAGCACAGATTCTCCTGCTGACATAATTCACACTCCAGCAGTTCTTATCATCAAGGCCTGAAATACAGATTCATGACCTGTCATAAGCAGCAAAAACATGTTCAATATAAATATAAAAAGTAATTAATATTCATGGCAAAAAAAAAATGGTTAAAATATTGGATTGGAATATTGGACATTTCAGTTAGAAAGTTGTTATGTGACAAAATATTTAGATTTTATGCAATTATTAAATAATTTTTTAATTATAATTAGCTATTACAATAACAGATAAACGTTAGGCCACATTGTGAACATCAAAAACAAGTCATAAATTGTAATTTTTCTTTAATAATTTGTAAATCACCTCCATCACTGACCTAAACACACAGCAAGACATTTCATTAATCACAAACTGCAGCCTAAAAATTAAACTCAAGTTGAATCAACAACTCTGACAGTTTCACCACAAATCAAACAATAAGAACTGTTCTAACTTTCTCTTTATGTCTTTATGACTTCATAGCTACTGCATAAAATGTTTATATTGTTTTGTACAGCTGATTTGACGTTTCAACATTATACATATTGTCTTATTTTATTTATTTTTATTATTTCTTTTGTCTTATTTTATTCCCTCTGATCATAAGTTGATTCGTACTCACATATTTCAGGAGAGAGCAGATCCTCATTGTCCTTTACAGCACAGGAGAATCCTTCATCAGTTAAGTTGAAAACATGAAACTGTTGACTATCGTAGGATCTGTATCCACCTCCGTACCACCTATAGGCAGTTTGAGAGTCAATCTGAGGACAGCTGGTGCTGCAGGTCAGTAGGACAGATTCCTCTGTACGAGTCTTTTGTACTTGTACTTCTGTGAGGAGATAATAAATATGTTTTTATCAGTTACTGTGACATGTTGAAGTGTTGACCTTACTGAATCAATTTAAAAATCAAAATGAAATTGACTTTAAGAAAAGTTATCCATGCTTTTATTACTCTCAGGCTTGACTATTGCAATGCACTTTATTCTGGTACCAGCAGAGGTAATATCTAAAGACTGAAGTCATTACAAAAAAAATGACAAAACAATGCTGCCAGGCCTTTAATGCTTTCTAAGAGAATATAAATATCAATCTTTGCTGCCATTTACCGGTTCCCTGTGAGTTTTAAAATTGATTTTAAGATTGCTCTCTGGGCCCCTGAGTTGTTGAACTTCCTGCCAGGAGATCAGTGTCATCATTTTAAGACTCACTTTTATCAAATGGCTTTTACTTTACTGATTCTTTTTGATTATAACATATGTTGTTATTGTAAAGCATTTTGTAACTTCTAAATAGTCTCTATCATTATTGTTAGCAGTAGAGGTGTGAGGGTGAGAGGAGTGTTTGTGTGTTTGTTTGTGGAGGTTTGTGGAAACTTAACCTCTGGGATATGTGATGGAGCAGGGCTCATCCACTGATGTCTGCTTATCAGAACACATTCTCCCTTTAGCATAGGTCACATTAAAGCAGGTCGATGTGACAGAATCTGGACAAAATGAAACATCATACATTATTTTGATGGTGTACAAAGTCACAGATCTTCAAACGCTTCATAATTTAATGTTCCAGTACCTGATAATAAATTTCTTCTAGTACAAGTATAAAGAGGTTTTGTAACATGATAATAAACTAAACGTTGTCACTCACCCACTGAGACTTCAGGGGCTCTGAGATCCTCGTAGCCTTTGATAGCACAGGAGTATGTGACTGCTTGCTCACTGCTGACCAGCTGTTGGTACCAGGGAGACCAGTCCTGATAGACAAACTTACTGTTCTTGAACCAGCTGTAGGCTGCAGGGTTTTCAGTCAGAGGACAGCTGGTGCTACACATCAGTGTTACTGTCTGTCCCTCTGTGGTGGGAATCACCTTCACCTGCAGGTCTGAGATGATGGTGAATAAAATAAGAATTAATATACTGATGTCATTCTGTAAGTAATTCATGACTGACAGCCACTGTACCTGTAACATTGAGCTGAATGCTGTTGTGCCCGCAGAGTTCTGGTTTGTCAGTATTTTCTCTGCAGCAGTAAAACTTTGCATCACTCTCTGTCACATCTTTGATTGTTAGAGTTGTGTGATTCTCTTCCGACATGTTGTACGTTACATGATTTCCATCTGCAGAGACTTCATTCTGAACAAACTTAGATCCATTCCAGTGTACAGTGTACCATTTTATGTTTGAAGTGGGATGTTCAGCTGAGCACGGCAGATCCACTGATGAACCTTTTAAGGCACAGATGCTGTTTTTTCGTCCCTGAACCCCTTTAACAGAAGCAGAAATTAGTTATTTCTAACTTTAAAAATCATTCTTTTTGTATAAAACACTGAATAATGAATAATAAAAGCATTTGCAGAGCTGACATATAGTGTCATCTTTTTGTTTTGCTTTGTTCTTCCTTTTTATATATTTTCTATCCATTGACAGTTTTTCTACAGTTTCATTCTTATACTTTAGTAAAGGTTAAATATTCTTGTATTTTCCATTGTCTTCCGAACATTATCTATATTATCCTCTTAGCTGTTACAGGGTCACAGGGGACTGGAGCTGATCCCAGCTGACATTGTTTGAAAAGCGGGGTACAGCCAGGACAGGTTGCCAGTTCATTACAGGACACATAGAGATAAACAGCTATTCACATTCACCAAGAAATCTTTGGACAATTTGGAGTCACAAATTAACCCATTAACCTTTATTTCTTTGGACTATGGGAGGAATCACCTGGAGAGAACCCACGCAGACATGGGGAGAACATGCAAACTCTAGCTCAGGTCCCAGCCCCAGTCACAAACTTCCCAGCCGCAGAAACGCCCCAGCTGGTAGATTCAAACCCAGGACCTCATTGCTGTGAGGTGCTAACAACTGCACAACATTGCTGCACACAGCATGCAGCTCTGACACTGAAACTTCACTTCTTCCAACCTAAGTTGATCATTGTTATGGAATTGTCTATCCTTAGGTTACTGTACTTTGAGAGTGTCTCTATTTCTCCTTGGCCAAGTGTCAATAAATATTACAGCATAAGACATCAGAGGTTCCTGAACACTTTCTTCCCTGCTGACCTCACCATTGACCATTGATTTCAGCAATTTCTCCACAACAATCATGATTGTTCGTAAAAAATAAACCACAAGTGACGACTTTATGTTCTGTAGTTGTATGATGCAATATTCCCTTCAGAAAAACCTTTTTTATAACAACTACATCCGTCCATTATCTGTAACTGCTTATTCTCATCAGGGTCTATAATGAAGATAATCTTGAGAGTTGACTTGTAATATAATCTTTTATGCGATGACCATCAGTGAGTTTGGCTATTTCTGTGTAGTTATTCTTAATGTCTGCCACCAGGTCAGATTCAGTCGCACGCCTATTGAAACACATAAAATGAAGCAGTGGAAACACGACAGCTTTTGTTCACAGGGTCCACCAGAATCAATATAAAAGGACAATTTCTTGTAGCTGCTTTAATTATAATGATATAAGAAAGCATAAACAATCATACATACCTGAGATGTACAGGATGAAACCCAGAAACACACACCCAGCTTCTGCCAACAACATGGCCGTTGATGTCTTTAGCTCCTAACAATTAACACCAACTGCTGCATTCATGAAAACTCATCCAAAAAGAAATCAAAATGTAAAGAGTGTTTAAAATCAACAGCAGCTTGCTGACAAACATAAGGCTGGAGAGAACTGTTGGTCAGTGTGAGGGTGGTTGGCAGACTTGGCAGATTTGAAGCTCTGATATCAAACTTCACTTCCTTCCACATTCAGTCGCTGGAGGTGACAAATGAACTGCTGTTTATTTTTGGAAGATGACACAACATGCAGCTCTGAAACCATCTTCCTTTATCTGTAGCATATATTTAAGAAAAAAGGTGTGAAATGGCCTCATGTTAGTTAGTTTACAACTGAAACTTAAATGAGGAAGCAAACTTGAAGTAAATGATGTTTAATACACTGCAGATCCTGTATTTTTTCAACATGAATTGTATTTTATCTCTTGCCATATGCTGCTTCAACCACTTTACAAATTAGTTAATGCTTTCATATAATTGATTAAAAAAAACACCCACACTTCCTGGCAGCTAGAACAGACAGATAGAAAACATGACATGTGTATGAGCTCATACAAAACATTCAGTCAGAGCACCTGACTCCTCATTCAGCTCTTGGCAGTTGGGATTGTGTCCTCCAGAGGGCGTCATCATCACAGCACATCATGTCTGCAGCAGGTCGCGCAGTCAGTGAGACAAATTAAGAGTGCTATGCTGCTGAGGCATGTGCTTCTGTTAAGAGATAATACATTGATTTCCATCAGGTGCTGCATAATGTTAAAGTGTATAATTTAATTAAAAAAGAAACTTAAGGATTACAGGCATGAACGTGAGAGGGAAGTTTGTGTGTTTGTTTGTGGAGGTTTGGGGGAACTTAACCTCTGGAATATGTGATGGAGCAGGGCTCATCCACTGATGTCTGATTATAAGAACATTTTGTTATCATGTCTTTTATGTCTGTGCCTCTAATTTTTGACTTATAGATACACCTTAGTGTGATATTGAAGGGTAAAGTCCATCCACCTTTTTTTTTTTTATTTATAACCATCTTCAAAAATGTAGATGCAATTTAATGTGTCTTTTTTGACATTCAACATTAACCTCAGATGAGTTGTGCCGAGAATTGTGAACTCTTGCACAATTGATTCAGCACTGAAGTGCTTCACACAAAATATGTTCCAAAGTGCTTAAACTTTGGGAAAACATGTTTGAAACATCGTGTTCTTCTTATATATAAATATTTGTAAAGAATAACACACTATTTCCATGTCCATATTGATCAACACGACATTACATGTAAAATATCACAAATAAATGTTTTTTAGTGGTTTTCAGGATTATATGTGTGTCTCTGTTTACATGAGATGCATTTACATACCAATGACAGATGAACAAATTAACAACGTTACTCCAATATTGTCTTTGTTGGTGATTTATTCAGAGCAAAAATGGAATGAGGTTAAGAAGACAACATGAACATACAACAACAAGTGTTTCAGCTGAAAGGTCAGAGATCTTCACTCAAGGTGGTTCAGAGTCTGACAAAGAGTGAGAGAAAGTAACAAACATTTCTACAGTTCTTGTTCTGCCCCTGATATGACCATGGAGCTTCCTACTTGATAATGAGTTCAACTGAAGTGCAGTTGTTATCCTGACAGGGAGTTCTCCGATGATGACTGGATAGGCCCTTATCCTAGCATTGCAAGTTAAAGAACTCCTCATAGAAACTCAAACATAATTTTACAACCCAAACTCCTGCCTGGCCTTTGTAACAAGTCACAGTCATATTTCTCAAAGGAAGACACACAAAGCAAATTACAGTATAGTGACAAGTGTAACAGTACAATGAATAGATTTGTTAGCACACTAAGAAGCAATATTATATTTATTTTATTTACAGTTTTCTTGCATTTAGCTACAACAGCTCAATGGAGATTTTTCAATTCTGGCTTGTGATCTTTTACAACCAGACAGATCAGTAAAAACAGATCAGTACAATATTGGTTCACTAACATTCTACGATTTTAACATCATAAATGGGTCATTTATGTTTATTTAAGACTGTGATTCATCTGTAGCAAACGTGGCTTTAAAATTTGTACAATCCAACAGCAAAAAGTCATCAAAGAATCTGATCTGTGGCCTTTCTGCTTGTAAAATACTATTTTTGAAACACTCTTGAGAGTTTTCACACCGTGAAGGCTGCTTTCTGCTGCTTGACCACTTGCATCCTTTATACAGGCAAAATGCATCACACCTCCTATTTGAAGATTTGTCCTACAGAGAAATGCGTTCTCTCGTTTATGTTTGCAATGAACTTTACACTTGTAAATGATGCTATGCTGTGATAATGAGGTTATTTCACTGACTAAAACAGGGCAGGCTCCCATGCAACATACTTTCAGTGCGCTGTCTGCAGGGTGGAGTAGAGATCTTCTTTGTGGTTCTTAGAGAAGTGGAGTCTACTATAGTGATGGTCATCCTGCTCTGTTGATGGAGCTGAGATGTTTTCATACATGACATCAGGGTTTGGCTGAGGAGACAAGACAAATAACATTACTTTGCATCATATTGGGTTCAATATGTTTAGCTGATACTCCTTTCAGAGCATTATTCAATTCAACTTTAGAGCTCAATTTAAAAAGTTTTATGAAAGCTATTGATGATTTAGGTGAAAAAAAGCAGAGAGTCTTAAGTTAATGCTGCTGTCCAGACTGGGAAGAAATGATTATTCCTTTTTAAGACAAACAGGAAATAAAATGGCGATGTTTTCTAATGTAGCAGAATTATATTAATCTTGTTTTATTACCTGTTCCACGTTGTGTGATGTTTCAGTTGTTGGAGATTGACTGGATGACCTCTTTCTTCTAATGTGTAAAAGAAATGTGAATGAATATGTGATTTTTATCAGAGTTTGCATGTCATTGCTCTGAAACAAAGCACAGTGTTGCTCACCTAACCCAGAAGAAGACAACGAGAGGTATGATAACCAGGAGAACAGCTACGCCTCCTGCAGCTGCTGCTGGTGTCTCTTTTCCTGTTTTACTGTGGACAGTGAGAGTCTTTGCACGGGAGCTGATGTTGTTGTGGGTTTTGACAGCACAGGAGTAGCTTCCTTCATGCTGACTGCTGACTGGATCTAGAACCAGCTGTTTGTGTTGGTTCTCTTGCAGGGTCAGAGGTCGACTGTTCAAGTACCAGATGTAGTTTGTGTTGTCAGTCAGAGGACAGCTGGTACTGCAGGTCAGTGTGACTCTCTGACCCTCTGTCACCACTGGAGAAGGAGTAAACTTCACTGTCAGGCCTGAAAGAGTTATATTGGTCACTAATTGTACAAAACACACATTTCTTAACAAATCCTCACACTTACCTGATAAAATACTGCAGGTTGTCTGTCACTATTAGTCCTGAAATTCATGGATGAAGCATTTTAGGACTTTAGACAGCAAGCCAGACAGTTTTTTTTTTTTTTTTTTTTTTTTTTACATTGAACATGAGCAAGCCCTGAAATATTCAGCAGGTTTGAGTGTAGTTTGACTACAGACTATGGGTATTAGTTCTCAGACATTAATGAGTAAAGTCTGTTGAGTGCTGCTAGTGAGAAGCTGTGAAGGAACACCATGATTTTGATGAAAAATAGAGTTACCTGTAACCATCAGATTTACTCCAGGAAAAAAATCGTATGTTCTCCAACGTTTATCATCTTGTTGGAGTCTGAATGTGTATTCTGCTGAGTCATTCTTCTTCAGGTTATTGATTGTCAGGATGTGGTGGTTCTTCATGTTGTCATGATACTTCATTCGACCTGCAGCCTTAATCAGCTCTTCAGCATCCTCCTCAACACTTCTCTTTATTTTATACCAACATTTAGATTTTGGCTGCTGGTTTTCAGGATGTAAATATTCACTTGAGATGTTCACTGAAGAGCCTTGCAGAGCACAGATTCTCCTGCTGACATAATTCACACTCCAGCAGTTCTTATCATCAGGGCCTGAAATACAGATTCATGACATGTCATAAGCAGCAAAAGTATGTTAAATATAAATATATAAAGTAATAAATATTCATGGGAAAAATGTTAAAATATTGGATTGACATTTCAGTTAGAAAGTTGTTATGTGACAAAATATTTAGATTTTATACAATTATTAAATATTTTTGTATTATAATTAGCTATTAAAATAACAGAAAATCGTTTGGCCACATTGTGAACATCAAAAACAAGTCATAAATTGTAATTTTTCTTTAATAATTTGTAAATCACCTCCATCACTGACCTAAACACACAGCAAGACATTTCATTAATCACAAACTGCAGCCTAAAAATTAAACTCAAGTTGAATCAACAACTCTGACAGTTTCACCACAAATCAAACAATAAGAACTGTTCTAACTTTCTCTTTATGTCTTTATGACTTCATAGCCACTGCATAAGGTGTTTCTGTTATTTTGTCCACCCGATTTAATCTTTCAACATTATACATATTGTCTTATTTTATTTATTTTTATTATTTCTTTTGTCTTATTTTATTCCCTCTGATCATAAGTTGATTCGTACTCACATATTTCAGGAGAGAGCAGATCCTCATTGTCCTTTACAGCACAGGAGAATCCTTCATCAGTTATGTTGGAAACATGAAGCTGTTGACTATCGTAGGATCTGTATCCACCTCCGTACCACCTATAGGCAGTTTGAGAGTCAATCTGTTGACAGCTGGTGCTGCAGGTCAGTAGGACAGATTCCTCTGTACGAGTCTTTTGTACTTGTACTTCTGTGAGGAGATAATAAATATGTTTTGATCAGTTACTGTGACATGTTGAAGTGTTGACCTTACTGAATCAATTTAAAAATCAAAATGAAATTGACTTTAAGAAAAGTTATCCATGCTTTTATTACTCTCAGGCTTGACTATTGCAATGCACTTTATTCTGGTACCAGCAGAGGTAATATCTAAAGACTGAAGTCATTACAAAAAAAATGACAAAACAATGCTGCCAGGCCTTTAATGCTTTCTAAGAGAATATAAATATCAATCTTTGCTGCCATTTACCGGTTCCCTGTGAGTTTTAAAATTGATTTTAAGATTGCTCTCTGGGCCCCTGAGTTGTTGAACTTCCTGCCAGGAGATCAGTGTCATCATTTTAAGATTCACTTTCATCAAATGGCTTTTACTTTACTGATTCTTATTGATTTTAACATATGTTGTTATTGTAAAGCATTTTGTAACTTCTAAATAGTCTCTATCATTATTGTTAGCATTAGAGGTGTGAGGGTGAGAGGAGTGTTTGTGTGTTGTTTGTGGAGGTTTGTGGAAACTTAACCTCTGGGATATGTGATGGAGCAGGGCTCATCCACTGATGTCTGCTTATCAGAACACATTCTCCCTTTAGCATAGGTCACATTAAAGCAGGTCGATGTGACAGAATCTGGACAAAATGAAACATCATACATTATTTTGATGGTGTACACAGTCACAGATCTTCAAAATCTTTATAATTTAAAGTTCCAGTGTCTGATAATACATTTCTTCTTTAAAGTATAAAGAGGTTTTGTAACATGATAATAAACTAAACATTGTCACTCACCCACTGAGACTTCAGGGGCTCTGAGATCCTCGTAGCCTTTGATAGCACAGGAGTATGTGACTGCTTGCTCACTGCTGACCAGCTGTTGGTACCAGGGAGACCAGTCCTGATAGAGAAACTCTCTGTTCTTGTACCAGCTGTAGGCTGCAGGGTTTTCAGTCAGAGGACAGCTGGTGCTACACATCAGTGATACTGTCTGTCCTTCTGTGGTGGGAATCACCTTCACCTGCAGGTCTGAGATGATGGTGAATAAAATAAGAATTAATATACTGATGTCATTCTGTAAGTAATTCATGACTGACAGCCACTGTACCTGTAACACTGAGCTGAATGGTGTTGATCCAGCAGAGTTCTGGTTTGTCAGTATTTTCTCTGCAGCAGTAAAACTTTGCATCACTCTCTGTCAAATCGTTGATTGTTAGAGTTGTGTGATTCTCTTCTGACATCTTGTACGTTACACGATTTCCATCTGCAGAGACTTCATTCAGAACATAGTTAGATCCATTCCAGTGTTCAGTGTACCATTTTATGTTTGAAGTGGGATGTTCAGCTGAGCACGGCAGATCCACTGATGAACCTTTTAAGGCACAGATGCTGTTTTTTTGTCCCTGAACCCCTTTAACAGAAGCACACATGAAGACAGATTTATAAATCACAATTTTTTATAAACCTTTGAATAATGATGGTATACTGTGAACTAATGCCATTGAAGAACTCATTCCATCAGATGAAGTGATAATCCTGAGAGCTGTCATGTAATATAATCTTTTATGTGATGATCATCGGTGAGTTTTGGTATTTCTATACAGTTATTCTTAATATCTGTCACCACGTCGAGTTTGGTCAGATTACTCTTGAAACATATGAAATGAGGCAGTGGAAACACGAAAGCTTTTGTTCACAGGGTCCACCAGAATCAACACAAAATGACAACTGCATGTAGCTGCTTTAATTATAATAATATAAGAAGCAATAAACAAATACATACCTGAGATGTACAGGATGAAACCCAGAAACACGCATCCGGCTTCTGCCAACAACATGGCTGTTGAAGTCTTTAGCTTCTAATCAGAAAGTTGATTTTATAATTTAAAGACCTTTTTACAACTGCTGCATTCATGAAAACTAATCCAAACAGAAGTCAAAAATATAAAGAGTGTTTAAAATCAACAGCAGCTTGCTGACAACCTAAAGGCCGGAGAGAACTGTTGGTCAGTGTGAGGGTGGTTGGCAGACTGCATGCAGCTCTCATCAAAACTTCACTTCCTCCAACCTTATGCGATTATTATTTTTAGTAAAAAAGGAAACCACAAGAAAAGACTTCAGTCATTGTTCAAACACAACAGCAGTTCACTTTTATAGACTAAAGGCCGGAAATGACAGAATGGACTGTTTAATATTTGAGTTGTTATTATTTTTTATTTTTTATCATTATTATTATCTGTATTTATTTTTACATTGTGTATCAGCTCTTTATGCACGATGCATTGGTGCTAAACTGCCATATGTATTCATCCAAAAGGTGTGAAAATGAAATGACACTGGAGCTGAAAGGTGTGAAAGACTTGTGTGCAGTTAGTATATGACCGAAGGAAACTTGAAAGAGGAAACACCAGCAGACTTCAGGTCAATGATGTTTTAATACACTGCAGATTTTGTTCATTTGGAATAAAACATTAACAAAGATTTTCTCAAGAAACTTTACAACTACAGATACCAATTTCATTCATGAATGTAATTGAGCCAGGATCCACTGTGTTTTAGTACAGTACAGAAAATGAAATTTAAAATGTTTAAACGATAAAACATTAAGATTTGTAATGAAGTAGACTTTAGTAGACCCTTCTCATGGCAAAAACTTTGTCTCGTCATAGCAGGAAAACCACAGGTGTAAATAATAACAAAATGTCTCACTAAACCATGTCAGAGTGTGATCATGCACAATAACAGAGCCCTGCATCTGGATCACCTAAATGGAATGCAACCGTAATTTGTGTTATTAATGCTTTTCCTGCCTTGACAAAACAAAATGTCTGCTGTGAAAACGGTCTCTGATAAGCTGCTCATCAAACATGATCATAAAGAACACTTTACAAATGAGTTAATCCTTCAGATGACTGACATAAACAATACACCCTGACCACCCCTCAACACACATTTTAAACATTTAAATGAAAATGTCACTAACAATGATCATTCAGTAGACTGAACTTCAAAATAAAATGCAAAACTTTAGCTTGAGCTTTCACAGACAGAAAAGACATACAGAAAAAATGACACGTGTGCATCAGTTCAAATGAAACATGAAACAGGACATCGTGTCCTCCAGAGGGCGTCATCATTACATCACATGATCTCAGCAGGAGACTGTGCAGTCAGTGACACAAATTCAGAGCGCTATGCTGCTGTGGCCTCTCGTCACCTTGTGGGTTGTGTGTATTAAGAAATATTTTCCACTGTTTGCTGGTTAGCTTA
Source organism: Sciaenops ocellatus (assembly GCA_033000465.1). Classification (NCBI taxonomy): domain Eukaryota; kingdom Metazoa; phylum Chordata; class Actinopteri; family Sciaenidae; genus Sciaenops; species Sciaenops ocellatus. Next base: position 20,086,330 of record CP136867.1, read on the forward strand.
TGTATTTGTCCTTCATGAGAAATGTGACAGAGGCTCTCTCCTTTGGAACCAAATGATCTACTTGCTTTAAGTTAATAACATAGGGAAAAACATACGTATGTGAGATGTGGCTTCAGTATATAACAGATGCAGTGTGAGAGTTGTTTTTGTGTGAGAGAAAGATCGAGTGTGTTGAACACAGTAAACTGCTACTCGTCCTTCTGAACAAGGTGACAAAGTAGAGTCTGATTCATCTGCAATAACAACAGATGTTCACTCAGTAGTCGTGTTTTATCTAAAGTTGACAACAGCGTAGTGCCCATGCTCCTGTTGTTGTGGCTGAGGCAGCTGGACGGTGGAGTAGAGAGGATCTGTCTGGTTCTTCGAGAAGTGAACTCTGCTATAGTGAAGATCATCCTGCTCTGCTGGTTGAGCTGAGATGTTGTCATACACTGGAACAGGGTCTAGCTGATGAGGAGACAAGACAAGTAGCGTTAGTTTGCATTGTACTGCACTTAAAGGTTTTGATATGTGTTTCTCTCATGCAGCAGAGTTTTTGAATCCAGTCTTTACCTGCTCCATGTTGTCTGAAGTTTCATTTCTCTGAGACTGACTGAAAGTCCTCTTTCTTCTGGTTTGTGAAATGAATGAAGATATAAATGAAAAAAGTGATTTCATAGATTGAATGTCATTGCTCTGAAACAAAGCACAGTGTTGCTCACCTAACCCAGAAGAAGACAACGAGAGGTATGATAACCAGGAGAACAGCTACGCCTCCTGCAGCTGCTGCTGCTGTCCATTTTCCTGTTTTACTGTGGACAGTGAGAGTCTTTGCACGGGAGCTGAGGTTGTTGTGGGTTTTGACAGCACAGGAGTAGCTTCCTTCATGCTGACTGCTGACTGGATCTAGAACCAGCTGTTTGTGTTGGTTCTCTTGCAGGGTCAGAGGTCGACTGTTCAAGTACCAGATGTAGTTTGTGTTGTCAGTCAGAGGACAGCTGGTACTGCAGGTCAGTGTGACTCTCTGACCCTCTGTCACCACTGGAGAAGGAGTAAACTTCACTGTCAGGCCTGAAAGAGTTATACTGGTCACTAATTGTAAAACATGCATAAATCTCAGAACAAATCCTCACACCTACGTGATGAAATACTGCAGGTTGTTTGTCATTATTAGTCCTGAAATTCACGACCATTTGAGGACTTTAGACAGCAAGCCAGACAGTTTTTTTTACATTGAACATGAGTCACCCCTGAAATATTCAGCAGGTTTGAGTGAAGTTTGACTACAGACTATGGGTATTAGTTCTCAGACATTAATGAGTAAAGTCTGTTGAGTGCTGCTAGTGAGAAGCTGTGAAGGAACACCATGATTTTGATGAAAAATAGAGTTACCTGTGACAGTCAGATTTACTCCAGGAAAAAAATCGTATGTTCTCCATCGTTTATCATCTTGTTGGAGTCTGAATGTGTATTCTGCTGAGTCATTCTTCTTCAGGTTATTGATTGTCAGGATGTGGTGGTTCTTCATGTTGTCATGATACTTCATTCGACCTGCAGCCTTAATCAGCTCTTCAGCATCCTCCTCAACACTTCTCTTTATTTTATACCAACATTTAGATTTTGGCTGCTGGTTTTCAGGATGTAAATATTCACTTGAGATGTTCACTGAAGAGCCTCGCAGAGCACAGATTCTCCTGCTGACATAATTCACACTCCAGCAGTTCTTATCATCAAGGCCTGAAATACAGATTCATGACATGTCATAAGCAGCAAAAACATGTTCAATATAAATATATAAAGTAATTAATATTCATGGCAAAAAAAAAATGGTTAAAATATTGGATTGGAATATTGGACATTTCAGTTAGAAAGTTGTTATGTGACAAAATATTTAGATTTTATGCAATTATTAAATAATTTTTTTATTATAATTAGCTATTACAATAACAGATAAACGTTAGGCCACATTGTGAACATCAAAAACAAGTCATAAATTGTAATTTTTCTTTAATAATTTGTAAATCACCTCCATCACTGACCTAAACACACAGCAAGACATTTCATTAATCACAAACTGCAGCCTAAAAATTAAACTCAAGTTGAATCAACAACTCTGACAGTTTCACCACAAATCAAACAATAAGAACTGTTCTAACTTTCTCTTTATGTCTTTATGACTTCATAGCTACTGCATAAAATGTTTATATTGTTTTGCACAGCTGATTTGACGTTTCAACATTATACATATTGTCTTATTTTATTTATTTTTATTATTTCTTTTGTCTTATTTTATTCCCTCTGATCATAAGTTGATTCGTACTCACATATTTCAGGAGAGAGCAGATCCTCATTGTCCTTTACAGCACAGGAGAATCCTTCATCAGTTATGTTGGAAACATGAAGCCGTTGACTATCGTAGGATCTGTATCCACCTCCGTACCACCTATAGGCAGTTTGAGAGTCAATCTGAGGACAGCTGGTGCTGCAGGTCAGTAGGACAGATTCCTCTGTACTAGTCTTTTGTACTTGTACTTCTGTGAGGAGATAATAAATATGTTTTGATCAGTTACTGTGACATGTTGAAGTGTTGACCTTACTGAATCAATTTAAAAATCAAAATGAAATTGACTTTAAGAAAAGTTATCCATGCTTTTATTACTCTCAGGCTTGACTATTGCAATGCACTTTATTCTGGTACCAGCAGAGGTAATATCCAAAGACTGAAGTCATTACAAAAAAAATGACAAAACAATGCTGCCAGGCCTTTAATGCTTTCTAAGAGAATATAAATATCAATCTTTGCTGCCATTTACCGGTTCCCTCTGAGTTTTAAAATTGATTTTAAGATTGCTCTGTGGGCCCCTGAGTTGTTGAACTTCCTGCCAGGAGATCAGTGTCATCATTTTAAGACTCACTTTTATCAAATGGCTTTTACTTTACTGATTTTTTTATTGATTTTAATATATGTTGTTATTGTAAAGCATTTTGTAACTTCTAAATTGTCTCTATCATTATTGTTAGCAGTAGAGGTGTGAGGGTGAGAGGAGTGTTTGTGTGTTTGTTTGTGGAGGTTTGTGGAAACTTAACCTCTGGGATATGTGATGGAGCAGGGCTCATCCACTGATGTCTGCTTATCAGAACACATTCTCCCTTTAGCATAGGTCACATTAAAGCAGGTCGATGTGACAGAATCTGGACAAAATGAAACATCATACATTATTTTGATGGTGTACAAAGTCACAGATCTTCAAACGCTTCATAATTTAATGTTCCAGTACCTGATAATAAATTTCTTCTAGTACAAGTATAAAGAGGTTTTGTAACATGATAATAAACTAAACGTTGTCACTCACCCACTGAGACTTCAGGGGCTCTGAGATCCTTGTAGCCTTTGATAGCACAGGAGTATGTGACTGCTTCCTCACTGCTGACCAGCTGTTGGTACCAGGGAGACCAGTCCTGATAGAGAAACTTTCTGTTCTTGTACCAGCTGTAGGCTGCAGGGTTTTCAGTCAGAGGACAGCTGGTGCTACACATCAGTGTTACTGTCTGTCCCTCTGTGGTGGGAATCACCTTCACCTGCAGGTCTGAGATGATGGTGAATAAAATAAGAATTAATATACTGATGTCATTCTGTAAGTAATTCATGACTGACAGCCACTGTACCTGTAACATTGAGCTGAATGCTGTTGTGCCCGCAGAGTTCTGGTTGGTCAGTATTTTCTCTGCAGCAGTAAAACTTTGCATCACTCTCTGTCACATTTTTGATTGTTAGAGTTGTGTGATTCTCTTCCGACATGTTGTACGTTACACGATTTCCATCTGCAGAGACTTCATTCTGAACAAACTTAGATCCATCCCAGTGTTCAGTGTACCATTTTATGTTTGAAGTGGGATGTTCAGCTGAGCACGGCAGATCCACTGATGAACCTTTTAAGGCACAGATGCTGTTTTTTCGTCCCTGAACCCCTTTAACAGAAGCAGAAATTAGTTATTTCTAAATTTAAAAATCATACTTTTTGTATAAAACACTGAATAATGAATAATAAAAGGATTTGCAGAGCTGACATATAGTGTCATCTTTTTGTTTTGCTTTGTTCTTCCTTTTTATATATTTTCTATCCATTGACAGTTTTTCTACAGTTTCATTCTTATACTTTAGTAAAGGTTAAATATTCTTGTATTTTCCATTGTCTTCCATGCATTATCTATATAATCCTCTTAGCTGTTGCAGGGTCACAGGGGACTGGAGCTGATCCCAGCTGACATTGTTTGAAAAGCGGGGTACAGCCAGGACAGGTTGCCAGTTCATTACAGGACACATAGAGATAAACAGCTATTCACATTCACCAAGAAATCTTTGGACAATTTGGAGTCACAAATTAACCCATTAACCTTTATTTCTTTGGACTATGGGAGGAATCACCTGGAGAGAACCCAGGCAGACATGGGGAGAACATGCAAACTCTAGCTCAGGTCCCAGCCCCAGTCACAAACTTCCCAGCCGCAGAAACGCCCCAGCTGGTAGATTCAAACCCAGGACCTCATTGCTGTGAGGTGCTAACAACTGCACAACATTGCTGCACACAGCATGCAGCTCTGACACTGAAACTTCACTTCTTCCAACCTAAGTTGATCATTGTTATGGAATTGTCTATCCTTAGGTTACTGTACTTTGAGAGTGTCTCTATTTCTCCTTGGCCAAGTGTCAATAAATATTACAGCATAAGACATCAGAGGTTCCTGAACACTTTCTTCCCTGCTGACCTCACCATTGACCATTGATTTCAGCAATTTCTCCACAACAATCATGATTGTTCGTAAAAAATAAACCACAAGTGACGACTTTATGTTCTGTAGTTGTATGATGCAATATTCCCTTCAGAAAAACCTTTTTTATAACAACTACATCCGTCCATTATCTGTAACCGCTTATTCTCATCAGGGTCTATAATGAAGATAATCTTGAGAGTTGACTTGTAATATAATCTTTTATGCGATGACCATCAGTGAGTTTGGCTATTTCTGTGTAGTTATTCTTAATGTCTGCCACCAGGTCAGATTCAGTCGCACGCCTATTGAAACACATAAAATGAAGCAGTGGAAACACGACAGCTTTTGTTCACAGGGTCCACCAGAATCAATATAAAAGGACAATTTCTTGTAGCTGCTTTAATTATAATGATATAAGAAAGCACAAACAATCATACATACCTGAGATGTACAGGATGAAACCCAGAAACACACACCCAGCTTCTGCCAACAACATGGCCGTTGATGTCTTTAGCTCCTAACAATTAACACCAACTGCTGCATTCATGAAAAGTCATCCAAAAAGAAATCAAAATGTAAAGAGTGTTTAAAATCAACAGCAGCTTGCTGACAAACATAAGGCTGGAGAGAACTGTTGGTCAGTGTGAGGGTGGTTGACAGACTTGGCCGATTTGAAGCTCTGATATCAAACTTCACTTCCTTCCACATTCAGTCGCTGGAGGTGACAAATGAACTGCTGTTTATTTTTGGAAGATGACACAACATGCAGCTCTGAAACCATCTTCCTTTATCTGTAGCATATATTTAAGAAAAACGGTGTGAAATGGCCTCATGTTAGTTAGTTTACAACTGATGCAAACTTAAATGAGGAAGCAAACTTGAAGTAAATGATGTTTAATACACTGCAGATCCTGTATTTTTTTTAACATGAATTGTATTTTATCTCTTGCCATATGCTGCTTCAACCACTTTACAAATTAGTTAATGCTTTCATATAATTGATTAAAAAAAACACCCACACTTCCTGGCAGCTAGAACAGACAGATAGAAAACATGACATGTGTATGAGCTCATACAAAACATTCAGTCAAGAGCACCTGACTCCTCATTCAGCTCTTGGCAGTTGGGATTGTGTCCTCCAGAGGGCGTCATCATCACAGCACATCATCTCTGCAGGAGGTCGTGCAGTCAGTGAGACAAATTAAGAGTGCTATGCTGCTGAGGCATGTGCTTCTGTTAAGAGATAATACATTGATTTCCATCAGGTACTGTATCATGTTAAAGTGTATAATTTAATTAAAAAAGAAACTTAAGGATTGCAGGCATGAACGTGAGAGGGAAGTTTGTGTGTTTGTTTGTGGAGGTTTGGGGGAACTTAACCTCTGGAATATGTGATGGAGCAGGGCTCATCCACTGATGTCTGATTATAAGAACATTTTGTTATCATGTCTTTTATGTCTGTGCCTCTAATTTTTGACTTATAGATACACCTTAGTGTGATATTGAAGGGTAAAATCCATCCACCTTTTTTTTAATTTATAACCATCTTCAAAAATGTAGCTGCAATTTAATGTGTCTTTTTTGACATTCAACATTAACCTCAGATGAGTTGTGCCGAGAATTGTGAACTCTTGCACAATTGATTCAGGACTGAAGTGCTTGACACAAAATATGTTCCAAAGTACTTAAACTTTGGGAAAACATGTTTGAAACATCGTGTTCTTCTTATATATAAATATTTGTAAAGAATAACACACTATTTCCATGTCTATATTGATCAACACGACATTACATGTAAAATATCACAAATAAATGTTTTTTAGTGGTTTTCAGGATTATATGTGTGTCTCTGTTTACATGAGATGCATTTACATACCAATGACAGATGAACAAATTAACAACGTTACTCCAATATTGTCTTTGTTGGTGATTTATTCAGAGCAAAAATAGAATGAGGTTAAGAAGACAACATGAACATACAACAAGTGTTTCAGCTGAAAGGTCAGAGATCTTCACTCAAGGAGGTTCAGAGTCTGACAAAGAGTGAGAGAAAGTAACAAACATTTCTACAGTTCTTGTTCTGCCCCTGATATGACCATGGAGCTTCCTACTTGATTATGAGTTCAACTGAAGTGCAGTTGTTATCCTGACAGGGAGTTCTCCGATGATGACTGGATAGGCCCTTATCCTAGCATTGCAAGTTAAAGAACTCCTCATAGAAACTCAAACATAATTTTACAACCCAAACTCCTGCCTGGCCTTTGTAACAAGTCACAGTCATATTTCTCAAAGGAAGACACACAAAGCAAAATACAGTTTAGTAAAAAGCGTAACAGTATAATGAATAGATTTGTTAGCACACTAAGAACCATTATTATATTTATTTTATTTACAGTTTTCTTGCATTTAGCTACAACAGCTCAATGGAGATTTTTCAATTCTGGCTTGTGATCTTTTACAACCAGACAGATCAGTAAAAACAGATCAGTACAATATTGGTTCACTAACATTCTACGATTTTAACATCATAAATGGGTCATTTATGTTTATTTAAGACTGTGATTCATCTGTAGCAAACGTGGCTTTAAATTTTGTACAATCCAACAGCAAAAAGTCATCAAAGAATCTGATCTGTGGCCTTTCTGCTTGTAAAATACTATTTTTGAAACACTCTTGAGAGTTTTCACACCGTGAAGGCTGCTTTCTGCTGCTTGACCACTTGCATCCTTTATACAGGCAAAATGCATCACACCTCCTATTTGAGGATTTGTCCTACAGAGAAATGCGTTCTCTCGTTTATGTTTGCACTGAACTTTACACTTGTAAATGATGCTATGCTGTGATAATGAGGATATTTCACTGACTAAAACAGGGCAGGCTCCCATGCAACATACTTTCAGTGCGCTGTCTGCAGGGTGGAGTAGAGATCTTCTTTGTGGTTCTTAGAGAAGCGGAGTCTGCTATAGTGATGGTCATGCTGCTCTGTTGGTTGAGCTGAGATGTTTTCATACATGACATCAGGGTTTGGCTGAGGAGACAAGACAAATAACATTACTTTGCATCATATTGGGTTCAATATGTTTAGCTGATACTCCTTTCAGAGCATTATTCAATTCAACTTTAGAGCTCAATTTAAAAAGTTTTATGAAAGCTATTGATGATTTAGGTGAAAAAAAGCAGAGAGTCTTAAGTTAATGCTGCTGTCCAGACTGGGAAGAAATGATTATTCCTTTTTAAGACAAACAGGAAATAAAATGGCGATGTTTTCTAATGTAGCAGAATTATATTAATCTTGTTTTATTACCTGTTCCACGTTGTGTGATGTTTCAGTTGTTGGAGATTGACTGGATGACCTCTTTCTTCTAATGTGTAAAAGAAATGTGAATGAATATGTGATTTTTATCAGAGTTTGCATGTCATTGCTCTGAAACAAAGCACAGTGTTGCTCACCTAACCCAGAAGAAGACAACGAGAGGTATGATAACCAGGAGAACAGCTACGCCTCCTGCAGCTGCTGCTGGTGTCTCTTTTCCTGTTTTACTGTGGACAGTGAGAGTCTTTGCACGGGAGCTGATGTTGTTGTGGGTTTTGACAGCACAGGAGTAGCTTCCTTCATGCTGACTGCTGACTGGATCTAGAACCAGCTGTTTGTGTTGGTTCTCTTGCAGGGTCAGAGGTCGACTGTTCAAGTACCAGATGTAGTTTGTGTTGTCAGTCAGAGGACAGCTGGTACTGCAGGTCAGTGTGACTCTCTGACCCTCTGTCACCACTGGAGAAGGAGTAAACTTCACTGTCACGCCTGAAAGAGTTATACTGGTCACTAATTGTACAAAACACATATTTCTTAACAAATCCTCACACTTACCTGATAAAATACTGCAGGTTGTCTGTCACTATTAGTCCTGAAATTCATGGATGAAGCATTTTAGGACTTTAGACAGCAAGCCAGACAGTTTTTTTTTTTTTTTTTTTTTTTTACATTGAACATGAGCAAGCCCTGAAATATTCAGCAGGTTTGAGTGTAGTTTGACTACAGACTATGGGTATTAGTTCTCAGACATCAATGAGTAAAGTCTGTTGAGTGCTGCTAGTGAGAAGCTGTGAAGGAGCAACATGATTTTGATGAAAAATAGAGTTACCTGTGACAGTCAGATTTACTCCAGGAAAAAAATCGTATGTTCTCCAACGTTTATCATCTTGTTGGAGTCTGAATGTGTATTCTGCTGAGTCATTCTTCTTCAGGTTATTGATTGTCAGGATGTGGTGGTTCTTCATGTTGTCATGATACTTCATTCGTCCTGCAGCCTTAATCAGCTCTTCAGCATCCTCCTCAACACTTCTCTTTATTTTATACCAACATTTAGATTTTGGCTGCTGGTTTTCAGGATGTAAATATTCACTTGAGATGTTCACTGAAGAGCCTTGCAGAGCACAGATTCTCCTGCTGACATAATTCACACTCCAGCAGTTCTTATCATCAAGGCCTGAAATATAGATTCATGACATGTCATAAGCAGCAAAAATATGTTAAATATAAATATATAAAGTAGTAAATATTCATGGGAAAAATGTTAAAATATTGGATTGACATTTCAGTCAGAAAGTTGTTATATGACAAAATATTTAGATTTTATACAATTATTAAATATTTTTTATTATAATTAGCTATTAAAATAACAGAAAATCGTTTGGCCACATTGTGAACATCAAAAACAAGTCATAAATTGTAATTTTTCTTTAATAATTTGTAAATCACCTCCATCACTGACCTAAACACACAGCAAGACATTTCATTAATCACAAACTGCAGCCTAAAAATTAAACTCAAGTTGAATCAACAACTCTGACAGTTTCACCACAAATCAAACAATAAGAACTGTTCAATCTTTCTCTTTATGTCTTTATGGCTTCATAGCCACTGCATAAGGTGTTTCTGTTATTTTGTCCACCCGATTTAATCTTTCAGCATTATACATATTGTCTTATTTTATTCCCTCTGATCATAAGTTGATTCGTACTCACATATTTCAGGAGAGAGCAGATCCTCATTGCATTTTACAGCACAGGAGAATCTTTCATCAGTTATGCTGGAAACATGAAGCCGTTGACTATCGTAGGATCTGTATCCACCTCCGTACCACCTATAGGCAGTTTGAGAGTCAATCTGAGGACAGCTGGTGCTGCAGGTCAGTAGGACAGATTCCTCTGTATGAGTCTTTTGTACTTGTACTTCTGTGAGGAGATAATAAATATGTTTTGATCAGTTACTGTGACATGTTATAGTGTTGACTTTAGTGAATCAATTTAAAAATCAAAATGAAATTGACTTTAAGAAAAGTTATCCATGCTTTTATTACTCTCAGGCTTGACTATTGCAATGCACTTTATTCTGGTACCAGCAGAGGTAATATCCAAAGACTGAAGTCATTACAAAAAAATGACAAAACAATGCTGCCAGGCCTTTAATGCTTTCCAAGAGAATATAAATATCAATCTTTGCTGCCATTTACCGGTTCCCTGTGAGTTTTAAAATTGATTTTAAGATTGCTCTCTGGGCCCCTGAGTTGTTGAACTTCCTGCCAGGAGATCAGTGTCATCATTTTAAGATTCACTTTCATCAAATGGCTTTTTCTTTACTGATTCTTATTGATTTTAACATATGTTGTTATTGTAAAGCATTTTGTAACTTCTAAATAGTCTCTATCATTATTGTTAGCATTAGAGGTGTGAGGGTGAGAGGAGTGTTTGTGTGTTTGTTTGTGGAGGTTTGTGGAAACTTAACCTCTGGGATATGTGATGGAGCAGGGCTCATCCACTGATGTCTGCTTATCAGAACACATTCTCCCTTTAGCATAGGTCACATTAAAGCAGGTCGATGTGACAGAATCTGGACAAAATGAAACATCATACATTATTTTGATGGTGTACAAAGTCACAGATCTTCAAACGCTTCATAATTTAATGTTCCAGTACCTGATAATAAATTTCTTCTAGTACAAGTATAAAGAGGTTTTGTAACATGATAATAAACTAAACGTTGTCACTCACCCACTGAGACTTCAGGGGCTCTGAGATCCTTGTAGCCTTTGATAGCACAGGAGTATGTGACTTCTTCCTCACTGCTGATCAGCTGTTGGTACCAGGGAGACCAGTCCTGATAGACAAACTTTCTGTTCTTGAACCAGCTGTAGACTGCAGGGTTTTCAGTCAGAGGACAGCTGGTGCTACACGTCAGTGTTACTGTCTGTCCCTCTGTGGTGGGAATCACCTTCACCTGCAGGTCTGAGATGATGGTGAATAAAATAAGAATTAATATACTGATGTCATTCTGTAAGTAATTCATGACTGACAGCCACTGTACCTGTAACATTGAGCTGAATGCTGTTGTGCCCGCAGAGTTCTGGTTTGTCAGTATTTTCTCTGCAGCAGTAAAACTTTGCATCACTCTCTGTCACATCTTTGATTGTTAGAGTTGTGTGATTCTCTTCTGACATGTTGTACGTTACACGATTTCCATCTGCAGAGACTTCATTCTGAACAAACTTAGATCCATCCCAGTGTTCAGTGTACCATTTTATGTTTCAAGTGGGATGTTCAGCTGAGCACGGCAGATCCACTGATGAACCTTTTAAGGCACAGATGCTGTTTTTTCGTCCCTGAACCCCTTTAACAGAAGCAGAAATTAGTTATTTCTAAATTTAAAAATCATACTTTTTGTATAAAACACTGAATAATGAATAATAAAAGCATTTGCAGAGCTGACATATAGTGTCATCTTTTTGTTTTGCTTTGTTCTTCCTTTTTATATATTTTCTATCCATTGACAGTTTTTCTACAGTTTCATTCTTATACTTTAGTAAAGGTTAAATATTCTTGTATTTTCCATTGTCTTCCACTCATTATCTATATTATCCTCTTAGCTGTTGCAGGGTCACAGCGGACTGGAGCTGATCCCAGCTGACATTGTTTGAAAAGCGGGGTACAGCCAGGACAGGTTGCCAGTTCATTACAGGACACATAGAGATAAACAGCTATTCACATTCACCAAGAAATCTTTGGACAATTTGGAGTCACAAATTAACCCATTAACCTTTATTTCTTTGGACTATGGGAGGAATCACCTGGAGAGAACCCAGGCAGACATGGGGAGAACATGCAAACTCTAGCTCAGGTCCCAGCCCCAGTCACAAACTTCCCAGCCGCAGAAACGCCCCAGCTGGTAGATTCAAACCCAGGACCTCATTGCTGTGAGGTGCTAACAACTGCACAACATTGCTGCACACAGCATGCAGCTCTGACAGTGAAACTTCACTTCTTCCAACCTAAGTTGATCATTGTTATGGAATTGTCTATCCTTAGGTTACTGTACTTTGAGAGTGTCTCTATTTCTCCTTGGCCAAGTGTCAATAAATATTACAGCATAAGACATCAGAGGTTCCTGAACACTTTCTTCCCTGCTGACCTCACCATTGACCATTGATTTCAGCAATTTCTCCACAACAATCATGATTGTTCGTAAAAAATAAACCAGAAGTGACGACTTTATGTTCTGTAGTTGTATGATGCAATATTCCCTTCAGAAAAACCTTTTTTATAACAACTACATCCGTCCATTATCTGTAACCGCTTATTCTCATCAGGGTCTATAATGAAGATAATCTTGAGAGTTGACTTGTAATATAATCTTTTATGCGATGACCATCAGTGAGTTTGGCTATTTCTGTGTAGTTATTCTTAATGTCTGCCACCAGGTCAGATTCAGTCGCACGCCTATTGAAACACATAAAATGAAGCAGTGGAAACACGACAGCTTTTGTTCACAGGGTCCACCAGAATCAATATAAAAGGACAATTTCTTGTAGCTGCTTTAATTATAATGATATAAGAAAGCATAAACAATCATACATACCTGAGATGTACAGGATGAAACCCAGAAACACACACCCAGCTTCTGCCAACAACATGGCTGTTGATGTCTTTAGCTCCTAACGATTAACACCAACTGCTGCATTCATGAAAACTCATCCAAAAAGAAGTCAAAATGTAAAGAGTGTTTAAAATCAACAGCAGCTTGCTGACAAACATAAGGCTGGAGAGAACTGTTGGTTAGTGTGAGGGTGGTTGACAGACTTGGCCGATTTGAAGCTCTGATATCAAACTTCACTTCCTTCCACATTCAGTCGCTGGAGGTGACAAATGAACTGTTGTTTATTTTTGGAAGATGACACAACATGCAGCTCTGAAACCATCTTCCTTTATCTGTAGCATATATTTAAGAAAAAAGGTGTGAAATGGCCTCATGTTAGTTAGTTTACAACTGATGCAAACTTAAATGAGGAAGCAAACTTGAAGTAAATGATGTTTAATACACTGCAGATCCTGTATTTTTTCAACATGAATTGTATTTTATCTCTTGCCATATGCTGCTTCAACCACTTTACAAATTAGTTAATGCTTCCATATAATTGATAAAAAAACATCCACACTCCCTGGCAGCTAGAACAGACAGATAGAAAACATGACATGTGTATGAGCTCATACAAAACATTCAGTCAGAGCACCTGACTCCTCATTCAGCTCTTGGCAGTTGGGGTTGTGTCCTCCAGAGGGCGTCATCATCACAGCACATCATCTCTGCAGCAGGTCGTGCAGTCAGTGAGACAAATTAAGAGTGCTATGCTGCTGAGGCATGTGCTTCTGTTAAGAGATAATACATTGATTTCCATCAGGTACTGTATCATGTTAAAGTGTATAATTTAATTAAAAAAGAAACTTAAGGATTGCAGGCATGAACGTGAGAGGGAAGTTTGTGTGTTTGTTTGTGGAGGTTTGGTGGAACTTAACCTCTGGAATATGTGATGGAGCAGGGCTCATCCACTGATGTCTGATTATAAGAACATTTTGTTATCATGTCTTTTATGTCTGTGCCTCTAATTTTTGACTTATAGATACACCTTAGTGTGATATTGAAGGGTAAAATCCATCCACCTTTTTTTTAATTTATAACCATCTTCAATAATGTAGCTGCAATTTAATGTGTCTTTTTTGACATTCAACATTAACCTCAGATGAGTTGTGCCGAGAATTGTGAACTCTTGCACAATTGATTCAGGACTGAAGTGCTTGACACAAAATATGTTCCAAAGTACTTAAACTTTGGGAAAACATGTTTGAAACATCGTGTTCTTCTTATATATAAATATTTGTAAAGAATAACACACTATTTCCATGTCCATATTGATCAACACGACATTACATGTAAAATATCACACATAAATGTATTTTAGTGGTTTTCAGGATTATATGTGTGTCTCTGTTTACATGAGATGCATTTACATACCAATGACAGATGAACAAATTAACAACGTTACTCCAATATTGTCTTTGTTGGTGATTTATTCAGAGCAAAAATAGAATGAGGTTAAGAAGACAACATGAACATACAACAACAAGTGTTTCAGCTGAAAGGTCAGAGATCTTCACTCAAGGTGGTTCAGAGTCTGACAAAGAGTGAGAGAAAGTAACAAACATTTCTACAGTTCTTGTTCTGCCCCTGATATGACCATGGAGCTTCCTACTTGATTATGAGTTCAACTGAAGTGCAGTTGTTATCCTGACAGGGAGTTCTCCGATGATGACTGGATAGGCCCTTATCCTAGCATTGCAAGTTAAAGAACTCCTAATAGAAACTCAAACATAATTTTACAACCCAAACTCCTGCCTGGCCTTTGTAACAAGTCACAGTCATATTTCTCAAAGGAAGACACACAAAGCAAAATACAACATAGTGACAAGTGTAACAGTATAATGAATAGATTTGTTAGCACACTAAGAAGCATTATTATATTTATTTTAATTACAGTTTTCTTGCATTTAGCTACAACAGCTCAATGGAGATTTTTCAATTCTGGCTTGTGATCTTTTACAACCAGACAGATCAGTAAAAACAGATCAGTACAATATTGGTTCACTAACATTCTACGATTTTAACATCATAAATGGGTCTTTTATGTTTATTTAAGACTGTGATTCATCTGTAGCAAACGTGGCTTTAAAATTTGTACAATCCAACAGCAAAAAGTCATCAAAGAATCTGATCTGTGGCCTTTCTGCTTGTAAAATACTATTTTTGAAACACTCTTGAGAGTTTTCACACGGTGAAGGCTGCTTTCTGCTGCTTGACCACTTGCATCCTTTATACAGGCAAAATGCATCACACCTCCTATTTGAAGATTTGTCCTACAGAGAAATGCGTTCTCTCGTTCATGTTTGCACTGAACTTTACACTTGTAAATGATGCTATGCTGTGATAATGAGGTTATTTCACTGACTAAAACAGGGCAGGCTCCCATGCAACATACTTTCAGTGTGCTGTCTGCAGGGTGGAGTAGAGATCTTCTTTGTGGTTCTTAGAGAAGTGGAGTCTACTATAGTGATGGTCATCCTGCTCTGTTGACGGAGCTGAGATGTTTTCATACATGACATCAGGGTTTAGCTTAGGAGACAAGACAAATCACATTACTTTGCATCATATTGGGTTCAATATGTTTAGCTGATACTCCTTTCAGAGCATTATTCAATTCAACTTTAGAGTTCAGTTTAAAAAGGTTTATGAAAGCTATTGATGATTTAGGTGAAAAAAAGCAGAGAGTCTTAAGTTAATGCTGCTGTCCAGACTGGGAAGAAATGATTATTCCTTTTTAAGACAAACAGGAAATAAGATGGCGATGTTTTCTAATGCAGCAGAATTATATTAATCATGTTTTATTACCTGTTCCACGTTGTGTGATGTTTCAGTTGTTGGAGATTGACTGGAAGTCCTCTTTCTTCTAATGTGTAAAAGAAATGTGAATGAATATGTGATTTTTATCAGAGTTTGCATGTCATTGCTCTGAAACAAAGCACAGTGTTGCTCACCTAACCCAGAAGAAGACAACGAGAGGTATGATAACCAGGAGAACAGCTACGCCTCCTGCAGCTGCTGCTGCTGTCCATTTTCCTGTTTTACTGTGGACAGTGAGAGTCTTTGCACGGGAGCTGAGGTTGTTGTGGATTTTGACAGCACAGGAGTAGCTTCCTGCATGCTGACTGCTGACTGGATCTAGAACCAGCTGTTTGTGTTGGTTCTCTTGCAGGGTCAGAGGTCGACTGTTCAAGTACCAGATGTAGTTTGTGTTGTCAGTCAGAGGACAGCTGGTACTGCAGGTCAGTGTGACTCTCTGACCCTCTGTCACCACTGGAGAAGGAGTAAACTTCACTGTCAGGCCTGAAAGAGTTATATTGGTCACTAATTGTACAAAACACATATTTCTTAACAAATCCTCACACTTACCTGATAAAATACTGCAGGTTGTCTGTCACTATTAGTCCTGAAATTCATGGATGAAGCATTTTAGGACTTTAGACAGCAAGCCAGACAGTTTTTTTTTTTTTTTTTTTTTTTTTTTTTTACATTGAACATGAGCTAGCCCTGAAATATTCAGCAGGTTTGAGTGAAGTTTGACTACAGACTATGGGTATTAGTTCTCAGACATCAATGAGTAAAGTCTGTTGAGTGCTGCTAGTGAGAAGCTGTGAAGGAACAACATGATTTTGGTGAAAAATAGAGTTACCTGTGACAGTCAGATTTACTCCAGGAAAAAAATTGTATGTTCTCCATCGTTTATCATCTTGTTGGAGTCTGAATGTGTATTCTGCTGAGTCACTCTTCTTCAGGTTATTGATTGTCAGGATGTGGTGGTTCTTCATGTTGTCATGATACTTCACTCGACCTGCAGCCTTAATCAGCTCTTCAGCATCCTCCTCAACACTTCTCTTTATTGCATACCAACATTTAGATTTTGGCTGCTGGTTTTCAGGATGTAAATATTCACTTGAGATGTTCACTGAAGAGCCTCGCAGAGCACAGATTCTCCTGCTGACATAATTCACACTCCAGCAGTTCTTATCATCAAGGCCTGAAATATAGATTCATGACCTGTCATAAGCAGCAAAAATATGTTAAATATAAATATATAAAGAAATAAATATTCATGAAAAAAATGTTAAAATATTGGATTGACATTTCAGTTAGAAAGATGTTATGTGACAAAATATTTAGAATTTATAAAATTATTAAATATTTTTTTATTATAATTAGCTATTACAATAACAGAAAATCGTTTGGCCACATTGTGAACATCAAAAACAAGTCATAAATTGTAATTTTTATTTAATAATTTGTAAATCACCTCCATCACTGACCTAAACACACAGCAAGACATTTCATTAATCACAAACTGTTGAATCAACAACTCCGACAGTTTCACCACAAATCAAACAATAAGAACTGTTCAATCTTTCTCTTTATGTCTTTATGGCTTCATAGCCACTGCATAAAGTGTTTCTGTTATTTTGTCCACCCAATTTAATCTTTCAACATTATACATATTGTCTTATTTTATTCCCTGTGATCATAAGTTGATTCGTACTCACATATTTCAGGAGAGAGCAGATCCTCATTGCCTTTTACAGTACAGGAGAATCCTTCATCAGTTATGCTGGAAACATGAAGCCGTTGACTATCGTAGGATCTGTATCCACCTCCGTACCACCTATAGGCAGTTTGAGAGTCAATCTGAGGACAGCTGGTGCTGCAGGTCAGTAGGACAGATTCCTCTGTACGAGTCTTTTGTACTTGTACTTCTGTGAGGAGATAATAAATATGTTTTGATCAGTTACTGTGACATGTTAAAGTGTTGACCTTACTGAATCAATTTAAAAATCAAAATGAAATTGACTTTAAGAAAAGTTATCCATGCTTTTATTACTCTCAGGCTTGACTATTGCAATGCACTTTATTCTGGTACCAGCAGAGGTAATATCCAAAGACTGAAGTCATTACAAAAAAATGACAAAACAATGCTGCCAGGCCTTTAATGCTTTCTAAGAGAATATAAATATCAATCTTTGCTGCCATTTACCGGTTCCCTGTGAGTTTTAAAATTGATTTTAAGATTGCTCTCTGGGCCCCTGAGTTGTTGAACTTCCTGCCAGGAGATCAGTGTCATCATTTTAAGATTCACTTTCATCAAATGGCTTTTACTTTACTGATTCTTATTGATTATAACATATGTTGTTATTGTAAAGCATTTTGTAACTTCTAAATAGTCTCTATCATTATTGTTAGCATTAGAGGTGTGAGGGTGAGAGGAGTGTTTGTGTGTTGTTTGTGGAGGTTTGTGGAAACTTAACCTCTGGGATATGTGATGGAGCAGCGCTCATCCACTGATGTCTGCTTATCAGAACACATTCTCCCTTTAGCATAGGTCACATTAAAGCAGGTCGATGTGACAGAATCTGGACAAAATGAAACATGATACATTATTTTGATGGTGTACAAAGTCACAGATCTTCAAACGCTTTATAATTTAAAGTTCCAGTGTCTGATAATACATTTCTTCTTTAAAGTATAAAGAGGTTTTGTAACATGATAAGAAGGTAAACATTGTCACTCACCCACTGAGACTTCATGGGCTCTGAGATCCTTGTAGCCTTTGATAGCACAGGAGTATGTGACTGCTTCCTCACTGCTGACCAGCTGTTGGTACCAGGGAGACCAGTCCTGATAGAGAAACTCTCTGTTCTTGTACCAGATGTAGGCTGCAGGGTTTTCAGTCAGAGGACAGCTGGTGCTACACATCAGTGATACTGTCTGTCCCTCTGTGGTGGGAATCACCTTCACCTGCAGGTCTGAAATGATGGTGAATAAAATAAGAGTTAATATACTGATGTCATTCTGCAAGTAATTCATGACTGACAGCCACTGTACCTGTAACACTGAGCTGAATGGTGTTGATCCAGCAGAGTTCTGGTTTGTCAGTATTTTCTCTGCAGCAGTAAAACTTTGCATCACTCTCTGTCACATCTTTGATTGTTAGAGTTGTGTGATTCTCTTCTGACATCTTGTACGTTACACGATTTCCATCTGCAGAGACTTCATTCAGAACAAACTTAGATCCATTCCAGTGTTCAGTGTACCATTTTATGTTTGAAGTGGGATGTTCAGCTGAGCACGGCAGATCCACTGATGAACCTTTTAAAGCACAGATGCTGTTTTTTTGTCCCTGAACACCTTTAACAGAAGCACACATGAAGACAGATTTATAAATCACAATTTTTTATAAACCTTTGAATAATGATGGTATACTATGAACTAATGCCATTGAAGAACTCATTCCATCAGATGAAGTGATAATCCTGAGAGCTGTCATGTAATTGTGGCACAGTGGAACAGTAATTTCATATTTGTTAATTCTAGAATATCAGTGTCCAGTGAAAGTAATTTGCTTTACATGTGTTACAGTTAATTCATATTATTATTATTTCAAGGTTAAAATATTATTTATCTGAATGTCTGCATATTTTGAAGATGGAAATGTTTGTACTCATCCTTTAGAAAAAAAATACTGTCTCTTTAAGAGGACGAGTGAAGGACGTTGTAAACAGACAAGCTAAAAGATATATATACTGTATGTGTGCTTGTGTTGAACCGTGGACAGTTTTTTTCTATTATTAAAAGTTGCTAAAACGAAGATGGACGTGGTTTTTGACAGTTCATTTTGAGGGTGCAACATAAATTTTGGTGTTTCCGCCCGGTTCAAGCAAGTTTCAAGCCGAAAAAGTATGTTTTCTTGCCAAGAGAGGACTGCGTGCTGTGCACAACGAGGGAAGCCAAGCTAGCTCGTCAAGCCGACCATAGCAACCAGCTCGTTAATGAAAAAGGTGCGCATGGAAGAAAAGTAAACAAAACGCACGCTATTTCTTCAAGCTGTGAGTAACACAAAAGCTAAGTGGAAATGGACAGTGAGTGGGAATCATTACTGGCTGATGTTGAGAAGAAACTTGTAACTTTATTACTCACTGATCTCAGCGCAGTAAGTGAGGAGCTAGGACTTCAGCCAAGTGAGGAGGTAAAATCATCATGCCGTTTACTGAGAAGATTAATCCTGTGTCACCTGGAAAGTGAAGAAGTGACAGGCTTAGAGGATTCAGGACTATCAGTGCTGATGGCAACAAATGATTTTATCGACACCTTGAGAAAAGAGAATGATGATAATGAATCTGTATGTCAAGAGGAGAGGAGTGTCCAGCCAGAGACAGGTGTGAAGGACCCTCTGCTGGCACAAGATGGTACTACGCCTCCACCGGATTCATCACCTCAGAGACCAAGCAGCTTACTGGGCTCAGAAAGAGAGTCAGCGCAAGTGAGAAGCCAGATGAATCTGCATCCTATGTACAGGAAAGATTTCAGGATCGTTGGTCAAATTGGTGAAGTGGGACAAAAGGACAAACTGAATTTCACCAGCCTTGAAAGACAAATTGAACGTGGACTTTAAAAAGGCTACGATGAAGGTGAGATTGTGGAAGCAGTAATACAGTCTATTGCACCTGAAGTAAAACTAAAAAGTTACTTGGAGAGCAGACAAGAACTTTCATTAAGCTCTTTAAGGCAAGTTCTCAGGACTCACTTCATAGAGAAAGATGCAACAGAGCTATATCATGCACTGACCCGTGCTGTCCAGGAGCCCAAAGAAACCCCTGTCCAGTTTCTGATCCGCACCATGGACCTCAGACAGAAAGTGTTGTTTGCATCTGAGAGAGCCAAGGTAGGGCTGAAGTATAACTCTGAGCTCTTACAGACCCAGTTCTTGCAAACATTGTTGACAGGTTTACAAGATGATGCTGTACGTGTAGATATCAAGCCTTACCTGCAGGACCCATCTGTACAGGATGAAGTGTTACTCGAGAAAATGAGTGCTGCCTACAGTGTGGAACTGGAGAGGAGAAGTAAGCTTTCATCGGTAACCAAGCAAAGAGGAGTAAAAGTTGCCATGATACAAGAAGAAGAGACCACTGACGTTGAGCAGGTTAGTGGTGTGAAGAGAAATAAAAGCCATGCAGCTAAGCCCAACCCTGTACTTGAGAAACTTGATGCTGGTAATAAAGTAATCTGTGAAGCCCTTCAGAACCTCACCACACATGTTGCTAGCCTCAGCCAAGCTAAGACAAATAAAGAGGACAATAAACCACCTAAAACTAAGCAGAATGACTCAGGTAGTGTTAAACGAAGTCCAAGAAAGTGTCGTGAGTGTGAAAAATCAAACCCAGAGGGAAGATGTACGCACTGTTACAAATGTGGAAGCAGTGAACACTGGGCTATTGGCTGTCGCAAAAGAAAAGATACCACTGCCAGCACTTGTAGAATCGAAATCTCCAGTGATAAGTTAAATGATGCTGCTGTGTTGTCAAGTCAGACCCCATTGTCACGAAAACAAGAAAAGACAGCAAAGCTAGTGGGACGCAAAAGCCTTGTCCAGTGTAACCTTGGAGGGGTGCCGACTACAGTGCTATGGGATACAGGATCCCAAGTGTCTATTGTTGATATGGACTGGAAAAAAACACACTTACCAGATGCTGAGATTCGATCAGTGAAAGAACTCCTTGATGAGGGTATATTGGATCTTTCTGCTGCAAATGGGACAGAGATGCCTTATGAGGGCTGGATAGGTGTGAAGTTCAGCTTGCCATCAAATAAGGACAGTGAACTGTTGGTACCTATACTGGTGAGCACCCACCCACTTGCTAAACCAATAATAGGGTTCAATGTCATTGAAGAGTTAGCACAGACCAACATGTCTACTGACAGAACAGTAGTAAGCAAATTTGTGAACAGCCTTGGATCAGCACTGGATGTTGGACATAGAAAGGCAAGAGCAGTATATTCAGTACTGAAAAAGCAGAAAAGCAGTTCAGAGAGTCAGACAGCAAGGCTGGGAAGACAGGATGTTATCATTCCAAAACACAAGATGGTAAAAGTGGTCTGTGGAAAACTCAACAAGAACATATTAAAGGAGCAGTATGCGGTACTGGAGCCTAATGAGAACGCACCGTGGCCTGCTGGACTACAGGTGAAGCAGCAACTAGTGCAGCTACCCAGTGAAGATAAAGCTACTATCTTAGTTGTGGTTGAAAACAACACAGATGATGATATCAGACTACAGAACAGAACTGTACTTGGCTGGTTATTTGCTGTGGAGGCAGTAAAGAATGCTGAGGAAAAAGCCACAGATGTAATAGCTGAGCCAGAAAATGAAAATGGTGATCTGAAGCCATGTCAGGAAACAACAGAGGAAAAGTGTAATGAAAGCAAACTTGAAAAACAACTCTGGGCTCCACCAGTCAATCTCTCCCACCTAACACCAGAGCAGCAAGACAAGGTGAGACAGATGTTGAGAGAAGAGTGTGATGTTTTTGCTAGGGATGATTGGGACACTGGATGCATTCCTGATTTGCAGATGGCAATACGTCTTAAGGATGACATCCCAGTTACAAAGACATACAACGCCATCCCCCGTCATCTATACCAGGAAGTGAAAAAACACATACAAGATCTACTGAGTAGAGGATGGATCCAGAAGTCAACCTCTTCCTACTCGTCACCGATAGTGATTGTGCGAAAGAAAGACTCTTCCATCCGACTCTGTGTAGATTATCGACAGTTAAATGAAAAGACATACCCTGATCGACACCCCATCCCAAGAATTCAGGAAATCTTGGAGAATCTTGGAGGAAATTCATGGTTCACGGTGCTTGATCAAGGTAAAGCATACCATCAGGGCTTTGTCAGCGAAGAGAGCCGAGCATGCACCGCCTTCATCACGCCCTGGGGATTGTATGAGTGGCTCAGGATTCCTTTTGGACTGACAAATGCTCCAGCTGCTTTCCAGCGGTATATGGAAGGATGCCTTGGAGACCTGAGAGACGAGGTTTGTGTACCTTACCTTGATGACATTTTGGTGTTCAGTAAGGATTTTGACCTTCATGTGGATAATGTGAGGAAGGTGCTACAGAGACAAAAAGCCTGTGGAATCAAACTCAGACCAAAAAAATGTGATCTCTTTAAAAGAGAAGTGTGTTATGTTGGTCGTGTAATTTCAGAGGAAGGATATCGGATGAACCCAAAAGAGGTAGAGACTGTTCAGTCACTGAAGAAAGCAAAACCAAAAACAGTCAGAGAAGTGAGATCCCTGGTTAGCTTTCTAGGCTACTACAGATCATTTATTGCTGACTTTTCAAGGATCGCTAAGCCTCTTTATGAGTTGTTGTCCCACCCAAAGACTGAAAAGAAGCTGATGAAGAAGGGACGTTCCCCCCAGTTACCTCCATCTCAGCCAGTGGAGTGGACAGCACTGCACCAGCAAGTACTGGAAAGACTGGTTGACACTTTGTCCGACCCCCCGGTAATGGCATATCCTGATCTTGAGAAGCCATTTGTGCTACATGTTGATGCCTCTGAGGAAGGTCTTGGGGCTGTCTTGTATCAGCGTCAAGGTGGAGCACTGAGAGTGATAGGGTATGGATCAAGGACACTCACTCCAGCCGAGAAGAACTACAGGCTTCATTCAGGGAAGCTGGAATTCTTAGCTCTCAAGTGGGCTGTAACTGAGCGATTCCGAGACTACCTATTCCATGCCCCTCACTTCACAGTGTATAGCGATAATAACCCCCTGACATATGTAATGAAGACTGCAAAACTTAATGCTGTGGGGCATCGTTGGGTGTCAGAGTTAGCAGATTTCCGCTTCACTCTGAAATACAGGCCAGGATCTGTTAACCGCGACGCAGACTTCTTATCCCGCCAACCAGCAGAAATGGACAAACTGATGAAAGAATGTACAGAGGAGTGTAAACCAGATGACATTGCAGCAGTTGGAGAAGGACTACAAGCACAAAACACAGGTAACTCTGACTGGATTTCAGCTGTTACATGTAATGTGGATGTGCTATCTGAACTAAGTACTGCATGTGAAGTTACAGTTCAAGCAATACCAGTGGAAAGTATTCAGGCAGGTCAAAGAGAAGATGAAGTAATCAGTAGAGTTATCACTCTAAAACAACAAAACGAACGCCTGAGATACAAAGACAAGATCAAAGAATCAGCAGCTGTGAAATGCCTTTTGAGGGAGTGGCCACGTCTTCAGTTGGATAAGGATGGAATCCTGCGGTGAAAGACAACCTCACGATCCCAGCTTGTGGTTCCTGAAACATTCAAGTCACTGATTTATCAGCAACTCCATGAAGAAATGGGTCATTTAGGAGCTGATAGGATGATATCTTTAGCCAGAGAGAGATTTTTTTGGCCAAAAATGAGAGAGGAAATCGAACATTATGTGACAAAGGTGTGCCGTTGCTTGAAACAAAAGAAACCAAATAGAAAAACAAGGACACCTCTGCAAAGCATAACGACATCAGCACCTTTTGAAATGATATCTATTGACTATCTGCATCTGGAGAGAAGCAAGGGTGGAGTGGAATACATTCTGGTAATAGTAGACCACTTTACAAAGTTTGCTCAAGCTTATGCTACACCAAACAAGTCTGGTAAGACAGCCGCACGTAAGATCTTTGATGACTTCATTCTGAGATTCGGTTTCCCTGCCAAAATTCACCACGACCAGGGAAGGGAGTTCGAGAATGAGTTGTTCAAGAAGCTACAAAGCTACAGTGGGATACAGCATTCAAGGACAACACCTTATCATCCCCAGTCTAACCCAGCCGAGCGCTTTAACAGAACACTGTTAAGCATGCTCCGGACACTGGAGGAGACACAAAAACCTAACTGGAAGGACTATCTGAACAAAGTGGTTCATGCATACAACTCCACTGTTCATGAATCAACAGGGTTTTCTCCTTTTTTCCTGTTGTTTGGAAGAGAACCTACTTTACCCATTGATTTGATGTTTCCCAGAGAACGAGCAAATCCACAGTGTCATGCCGGATATGCTGAGAAATGGCGAGAGTCAATGCAGGAAGCTTATAACATTGCACAGGAAAACATGAGAAAAGCCGGTGAGAGAGGACAAAAACACTACAATCAGAGAGCATGGAGTTCTGTTCTTGAACCTGGAGACCATGTACTGATCCAGAACCTATCTGAAAGAGGAGGACCAGGAAAGATACGTGCTTACTGGGAAAACAAAGTACATGGAGTCAAAGAAAGAAGAGGAACAAACGGTCCAGTGTATGTTGTGAAACCTCTGGATGGAGAAGGTAGAGAGAGAACTCTACACCGAAACCTTCTATTACCTTGTCCTTACCTTGTTGATGTACAGGGTACTAAGCACCTAAATAGGGACAGAAAGAGAGAAAGGAAAATCACACAAAAACTAAAAGCGAAGGCTCAAATTCAAGACGCTGAGAGTTCAAGTGAGGAGGAATACACGATGTGGGTGCCTAGACAGAGTCAAAACACACACCTTAACCCACACGCCCCTGTATTCAATCCCACAGAAGGACGACACTCGAGGATAGGAAACCAGGCTGAGAAACTCATTCATGAAGGAAGAAGCCAGCCACAAGATGGAAACAGTATCACACGGGATTATGGTCAAACAGAGGAGTTACAACACGTGGAGGATATTCAGGAACAGGAGACGAGTTCAGACTCAGAGTCGGAAGTCCCTGAACCAGAACTCCAAGTGTGTCAAGACGATGCAGTGTCTTCAGAAGACGACCATGATGCTGAAAGGGCGAGACGTTCTACAAGAACACGTCAACCAAGATGTATCCTCACATATGATGAATTAGGGAAACCTAGTATTACTTCCTTAAGAAAGTAGAAATACAGCAACAGCTAGAGTTCATAGTCGGTAATGCAGCTAATGTAAAATGTTAATTGGAGAGTTCATCTTGTTTGAATTAATGTGTTTAATAATACAGTTACAGTAATTCATTAGTCATTTTCAGAAATTCATTTCTTGAGACTAAGAGGACATGAGAAACTACACATAAGTAGATAGGAAAAGGAGTATTTACAGAAATAAGTGTGTTGCAATGTAACAGTGTGGCATCAGAGGTATTCTGTAATTGATAGTACTACACGTCAAAGCATGTATAATGTTAAGTTACATTAAGTATGTTGGAATGGTAGATATTGCCATATGTGACTTAATGGACTTGGGAGGCCTACCAATGTACCGATGAATTAAGACAACACAACAAAGCAGGAAAAGAAACAGTCGTTATCTATCCTGTAGTCATGCTGATGTAGTCACCAGAAGTGTAGTTATTGATGTTTTTGTAGTGACGTAACTGTATACTGGTTAGTATTTACATAATAGTGTTCAGAATTGCAACCTTAAGGTTAAACAAATGTTGATACAGTCCACCTGAAGTAAAATGTTTTGCTAACATTTTATTTTTTTAGTGGGGGAGGATGTGGCACAGTGGAACAGTAATTTCATATTTGTTAATTCTAGAATATCAGTGTCCAGTGAAAGTAATTTGCTTTACATGTGTTACAGTTAATTCATATTATTATTATTTCAAGGTTAAAATATTATTTATCTGAATGTCTGCATATTTTGAAGATGGAAATGTTTGTACTCATCCTTTAGAAAAAAAATACTGTCTCTTTAAGAGGACGAGTGAAGGACGTTGTAAACAGACAAGCTAAAAGATATATATACTGTATGTGTGCTTGTGTTGAACCGTGGACAGTTTTTTTCTATTATTAAAAGTTGCTAAAACGAAGATGGACGTGGTTTTTGGCAGTTCATTTTGAGGGTGCAACATAATATAATCTTTTATGTGATGATCATCGGTGAGTTTTGGTATTTCTATACAGTTATTCTTAATATCTGTCACCACGTCGAGTTTGGTCAGATTACTCTTGAAACATATGAAATGAGGCAGTGGAAACACAAAAGCTTTTGTTCACAGGGTCCACCAGTATCAACACAAAATGACAACTGCATGTAGCTGCTTTAATTATAATAAATATAAGAAGCTATAAACAAATACATACCTGAGATGTACAGGATGAAACCCAGAAACACACATCCGGCTTCTGCCAACAACATGGCTGTTGAAGTCTTTAGCTTCTAATCAGAAAGTTGATTTTATAATTTAAAGAACTTTTTACAACTGCTGCATTCATGAAAACTAATCCAAACAGAAATCAAAAATATAAAGAGTGTTTAAAATCAACAGCAGCTTGCTGACAACCTAAAGGCTGGAGAGAACTGTTGGTCAGTGTGAGGGTGGTTGGCAGACTGCATGCAGCTCTCATCAAAACTTCACTTCCTCCAACCTTATGCGATTATTATTTTTAGTAAAAAAGGAAACCACAAGAAAAGACTTCAGTCATTGTTCAAACACAACAGCAGTTCACTTTAATAGACTAAAGGCTGGAAATGACAGAATGGACTGTTTAATATTTGAGTTGTAATTATTTTACTTTTTATCATTATTATTATTTGTATTTATTTTTACGTTGTGTATCAGCTCTTTATGCACGATGCATTGTTGCTAAACTGCCGTATGTATTCATCCAAAAGGTGTGAAAATGATATCACACTGGAGCTGAAAGGTGTGAAAGACTTGTGTGCAGTTAGTATATGACCGAAGGAAACTTGAAAGAGGAAACACCAGCAGACTTCAGGTCAATGATGTTTTAATACACTGCAGATTTTGTTCATTTGGAATAAAACATTAACAAAGATTTTCTCAAGAAACTTTACAACTACAGATACCAATTTCATTCATGAATGTAACTGAGCCAGGATCCACTGTGTTTTAGTACAGTACAGAAAATGAAATTTAAAATGTTTAAACGATAAAACATTAAGATTTGTATGAAGTAGGCTTTAGTAGACCCTTCTCATGGCAAAAACTTTGTCTTGCCATAGCAGGAAAACCTCAGGTGTAAATAATAACAAAATGTCTCACTAAACCATGTCAGAGTGTGATCGTGCACAATAACAGAGCCCTGCATCTGGATCACCTAAATGGAATGCAACCGTAATTCGTGTTATTAATGCTTTTCCTGCCTTGACAAAACAAAATGTCTGCTGTGAAAACGGTCTCTGATAAGCTGCTCATCAAACATGATCATAAAGAACACTTTACAAATGAGTTAACCCTTCAGATGACTGCCATAAACAATACACCCTGACCACCCCTCAACAGAAATTTTAAACATTTAAATGAAAATGTCACTAACAATGATCATTCAGTAGACTGAACTTCAAAATAAAATGCAAAACTTTAGCTTGAGCTTTCACAGACAGAAAAGACATACAGAAAAAATGACACGTGTGCATCAGTTCAAATGAAACATGAAACAGGACATCGTGTCCTCCAGAGGGCGTCATCATTACATCACATGATCTCAGCAGGAGACTGTGCAGTCAGTGACACAAATTCAGAGCGCTATGCTGCTGTGGCCTCTCGTCACCTTGTGGGTTGTGTGTATTAAGAAATATTTTCCACTGTTTGCTGGTTAGCTTATGTATTTGTCCTTCATGAGAAATGTGACAGAGGATCTCTCCTTTGGAACCAAATGATCTACTTGCTTTAAGTTAATAACATAGGGAAAAACATACTTATGTGAGATGTGGCTTCAGTATATAACAGATGCAGTGTGAGAGTTGTTTTTGTGTGAGAGAAAGATCGAGTGTGTTGAACACAGTAAACTGCTACTCGTCCTTCTGAACAAGGTGACAAAGTAGAGTCTGATTCATCTGCAATAACAACAGATGTTCACTCAGTAGTCGTGTTTTATCTAAAGTTGACAACAGCGTAGTGCCCATGCTCCTGTTGTTGTGGCTGAGGCAGCTGGACGGTGGAGTAGAGAGGATCTGTCTGGTTCTTCGAGAAGTGAACTCTGCTATAGTGAAGATCATCCTGCTCTGCTGGTTGAGCTGAGATGTTGTCATACACTGGAACAGGGTCTAGCTGATGAGGAGACAAGACAAGTAGCGTTAGTTTGCATTGTACTGCACTTAAAGGTTTTGATGTGTGTTTCTCTCATGCAGCAGAGTTTTTGAATCCAGTCTTTACCTGCTCCATGTTGTCTGAAGTTTCATTTCTCGGAGACTGACTGAAAGTCCTCTTTCTTCTGGTTTGTGAAATGAATGAAGATATAAATGAAAAAAGTGATTTCATAGATTGAATGTCATTGCTCTGAAACAAAGCACAGTGTTGCTCACCTAACCCAGAAGAAGACAACGAGAGGTATGATAACCAGGAGAACAGCTACGCCTCCTGCAGCTGCTGCTGCTGTCCATTTTCCTGTTTTACTGTGGACAGTGAGAGTCTTTGCACGGGAGCTGAGGTTGTTGTGGGTTTTGACAGCACAGGAGTAGCTTCCTTCATGCTGACTGCTGACTGGATCTAGAACCAGCTGTTTGTGTTGGTTCTCTTGCAGGGTCAGAGGTCGACTGTTCAAGTACCAGATGTAGTTTGTGTTGTCAGTCAGAGGACAGCTGGTACTGCAGGTCAGTGTGACTCTCTGACCCTCTGTCACCACTGGAGAAGGAGTAAACTTCACTGTCAGACCTGAAAGAGTTATATTGGTCACTAATTGTACAAAACACATGCATTTCTTAACAAATCCTCACACCTACGTGATGAAATACTGCAGGTTGTTTGTCACTATTAGTCCTGAAATTTATGGATGAAGCGTCCACATTGAACATGAGCTAGCCCTGAAATATTCAGCAGGTTTGAGTGAAGCTTGACTACAGACTATGGGTATTAGTTCTCAGACATTAATGAGCAAAGTCTGTTGAGTGCTGCTAGTGAGAAGCTGTGAAGGAACACCATGATTTTGATGAAAAATAGAGTTACCTGTAACCATCAGATTTACTCCAGGAAAAAAATTGTATGTTCTCCAACGTTTATCATCTTGTTGGAGTCTGAATGTGTATTCTGCTGAGTCATTCTTCTTCAGGTTATTGATTGTCAGGATGTGGTGGTTCTTCATGTTGTCATGATACTTCATTCGACCTGCAGCCTTAATCAGCTCTTCAGCATCCTCCTCAACACTTCTCTTTATTTTATACCAACGTTTAGATTTTGGCTGCTGGTTTTCAGGATGTAAATATTCACTTGAGATGTTCACTGAAGAGCCTTGCAGAGCACAGATTCTCCTGCTGACATAATTCACACTCCAGCAGTTCTTATCATCAGGACCTGAAATACAGATTCATGACATGTCATAAGCAGCAAAAATATGTTTAAACAAATATCCATGGGGAAAAAAATGATAAAATATTGGATTAAGATTTCAGTTTGAAAGTTGTTATGTGACAAATTTTTATATTTTATAATTAGCAATGACAGTAACAGATAACTGTTGGCCTGAGTCATGAAAATAAAAAACAAGTTATATATTGTAATTTTTTTTTAATAATTTGTAAATCATTTCCATCACTGACCTAAACACACAGGAAGACATTTCATTAATCACAAACTGCAGCCTAAAAATTAAACTCACCACAAATTAAACAATAAGAACTGTTAAAACTTTCTCTTTATGTCTTTGTGACTTCATAGCCACTGCATAAGGTGTTTCTATTATTTTGTCAGCCTGATTTGATGTTTCAAAATTATTCATATTGTCTTATTTTTATTTACTCAGATCATAAGTTGGTTCGTACTCACAGATTTCCGGAGAGAGCAGATCATTGTCCTTTACAGCACAGGAGAATCCTTTGTCAGTTAAGTTGAAAACATGAAACTGTTGAATATCTAAGTATCTGTATCCACCTCGGTACCACCTATAGGCAGTTTGGGAGTCAATCTGAGGACAGCTGGTGCTGCAGGTCAGTAGGACAGATCCCTCTGTACGAGTCTTTTGTACTTGTACTTCTGTGAGGAGATAATAAATATGTTTTTGTCACTGTAACTTGTTAAAGTGTATAACTAAATCAATGAATTAAAAACTCATTAATTTCTGGAATGATCTGTGATTTGTTAACCTCCTATGATCCTGACTTTTTCATCGAAATGTACTATATAAATATCCTTTATTATTATTATTATTATTATTATTATTAATTATTATTATTATTATTATTATTATTATTATTAGTAGTAGTAGTAGTAGTAGTAGCATTAGGGGTTTGTGTGTGAGAGTTGTGTTTGTGTGTTTTAAACCTAACCTCTGGGATATGTGATGGAGCAGGGTTCATCCACTGATGTCTGCTTATCAGAACACATTCTCCCTTTAGCATAGGTCACATTAAAGCAGGTCGATGTGACAGAATCTGGACAAAATGAAACATCATACATTATTTTGATGGTATACACAGTCACTGATCTTCAAAAGCTTTATAATTTAAAGTTCCAGTGTCTGATAATAAATGTCTTCTTTAAAGTATAAAGAGGTTTTGTAACATGATAAGAAAGTAAACTTTGTCACTCACCCACTGAGACTTCAGGGGCTCTGAGATCCTTGTAGCCTTTGATAGCACAGGAGTATGTGACTGCTTCCTCACTGCTGACCAGCTGTTGGTACCAGGGAGACCAGTCCTGATAGAGAAACTCTCTGTTCTTGAACCAGATGTAGGCTGCAGGGTTTTTGGTCAGAGGACAGCTGGTGTTACACATCAGTGATACTGTCTGTCCCTCTGTGGTGGGAATCCCCTTCACCTGCAGGTCTGAGATGATGGTGAATAAAATAAGAAATAATATACTGATGTCATTCTGTAAGTAATTCATGACTGACAGCCACTGTACCTGTAACATGGAGCTGAATGTTGTTGTGCCTACAGAGTACTGGTTTGTCAGTATCTTCTCTGCAGCAGTAAACATTTGCATCACTCTCTGTCACATCTTTGATTGTTAGAGTTGTGTGATTCTCTTCCGACATGTTGTACGTTACACGATTTCCATCTGCAGAGACTTCATTCTGAACAAACTTAGATCCATTCCAGTGTACAGTGTACCATTTTATGTTTGAAGTGGGATGTTCAGCTGAGCACAGCAGATCCACTGATGAACCTTTTAAGGCACAGATGCTGTTTTTTCGTCCCTGAACCCCTTTAACAGAAGCAGAAATTAGTTATTTCTAAATTTAAAAATCATGCTTTTTGTATAAAACACTGAATAATGAATAATAAAAGCATTTGCAGAGCTGACATATAGTGTCATCTTTTTGTTTTGCTTTGTTCTTCCTTTTTATATATTTTCTATCCATTGACAGTTTTTCTACAGTTTCATTCTTATACTTTAGTAAAGGTTAAATATCCTTGTATTTTCCATTGTCTTCCATGCATTATCTTTATTTTCCTCTTAGCTGTTACAGGGTCACAGGGGACTGGCACCGATCCCAGCTGACATTGTTTGAAAAGCGGGGTACAGCCAGGACAGGTCGCCAGTTCATTACAGCACACATACAGTAAACAGCTATTCACACTCACCATCAATTTTTTTTTGACAAGTTGGAGTCACAAATTAACCCATTAACCTTTATGTCTTTGGACTAGGGGAGGAATCACCTGGAGAGAACCCACGCAGACATGGGGAGAACATGTAAACTGTAGCTTAGGTCCCAGCCCCAGTCACAAACTTCCCAGCCACAGAAACGCCCCAGCTGGTAGATTCAAACCCAGGACTTCCTTACTGTGAGGTGCTAACAACTGCACAACATTGCTGCATAGAAATCTAACCAGTAACCAGTGTTTAACATCAACAGCAGCTTGCTGACAACCCAAAGGCTGGAAAGGCCTGTTGGTCATTGTGAGGGTGGTTGTCAGACTGTGTGTAGCTCTGACATTAAAACTTTATTTCCTACAATCTAAGTTGATCATGATTCTTCGTAAAAAGGAAACCACAAGTGAATATGATGCCATATTCCGTTCACGAAAACCTTTTCAACTACATGGTAATATGTTGTCTTTTCTATTTAGAACTATTGCATCTTTAATTGTCTTTATATATGTATGTTAAAAAAAAACATTAATATTCATTCATACCTGATATGCACAAGATGAATCCCATAAACACATATCCAGTTTCTGCTAACAACATGGCTGTTGAAGTCTTTAGGTCCCTAACTAAATGTTGTTGCTTAATATTTGAGTGTTGACACATACAGCTCTGAAACCAAAAATAAACTTCCTTCCTCTTATTTCTATCCAGACAGATACATTATTTCGAGTGGCGTCCACAGTCACAGTTCTTCAAAAGCTTTACAATTTAATGTTCCACTGCATGATAATACATTTTTTCTTATGGTTTCTGTGCAGCATTAAGCATTTACCTCACTTTCCATCAGAGTGTTGATTGTTAGAGTGAAGTTGCTGTCTTTCAACATGTTCTGCGTTACACAGTTTCCATCTGCAGACACTTCATTCAGAACAGGTTCAGCCCCATTCTGGGATAACAACAGAACATGTGAAAATCTGAGTTCATTTGTAAATCAATCTGTAACAAAATGTTTATAAAGTTTCCGTAGAGAGAGCAGACAAATGTGACGCTGTCAGTGGTTGTTTTCTTTGTTCTCTTTAAAAAACTTTTTTGAACAAGAAGATGCAGACATAATGTTTATGATCGTTTATTTCATCACATGCTGAGCAACATATAATTTTGAGAGTAAGACCAACAAAACAAACAAAAAATTGTTTGCAGTCACAGCTGGAAATTATTCAGATACTAACACAAAGAACAAAAAAGTGCTGCAATGAGCTTCTCTGCTGTAGATTAGATGTGGTTCACCAGTCACTTACTGAGAGACATAAACAGTAATATTTTTATTTTTATTTCAGTTTTATGCATTTAACTACAACAGCTTGGGTAAATCTGGATCTGTGTCCTTTTTGTTTGTAAAATATTGAATATATGTTCTCTAAATATTCTTGAGAGTTTTCACACAGTGAAGGCTGCTTGCTGCTGCTAAACCACTTGCATCCTTCACACCGCCAAAATAAGTCACAACTCCTTTTCAAAGATGTGTCCTACAGAGCTCAGGTCTGTTGGCATGCTTCTGCTTGTGAAGATCAGTACTTTTGGGAAACTTGTGGTCCATACAAGCATGGAGTTAGCTGAAAACATGCTGGACATTAAGACGCCTTGAAGTGTGACCGTGAACTTGGGCAGAAAAGTTTGCGTTCAACAAAAATATACATGGTCTAATTTATGTTTGCACTCAGCTTTACACTTGAAAATGTTGCTATGTTATAATAATGAAGTTTTTTCAGTAACTAAAACAGGGGAGGGTTCCCTGCAAAATATCATGACAACAAACGTTTGTTTACTTTCAGTGTGCTGTCTGCAGGGTGGAGTAGAGATCTTCTTTGTGGTTCTTAGAGAAGTGGAGTCTGCTATAGTGATGGTCATCCTGCTCTGTTGACGGAGCTGAGATGTTTGCATACATGACATCAGGGTTTGGCTGAGGAGACAAGACATATAACATTACACTGCATCATATTGCATTTAGTAGTTTGGCTGATACGCCTTTCAGACTATTATAAAATTCAGTTTTAGAGCTCAATTAAAAAGGTTTATGAAAGCTATTGAATGAGAAGTTAATGACTTAGGTGAAAAAAAGCAGAGAGTCTTAAGTTAATGCTGCTGTCCAGACTGGGAAGAAATGATTATTCCTTTTTAAGAGAAGCAGGAAATAAGATGGCGATGTTTTTATAACAGAATTATATTAATCTTGTTTTATTACCTGTTCCACGTTGTGTGATGTTTCAGTTATTGGAGATTGACTGGATGACCTCTTTCTTCTGGTTTATATAAGAAATGTGAATGAATATGTGATTTTATCAGAGTTTGCATGTCATTGCTCTGAAACAAAGCACAGTGTTGCTCACCTAACCCAGAAGAAGACAACGAGAGGTATGATAACCAGGAGAACAGCTACGCCTCCTGCAGCTGCTGCTGGTGTCTCTTTTCCTGTTTTACTGTGGACAGTGAGAGTCTTTTCAAAGGAGCTGAGGTTGTTGTGGATTTTGACAGCACAGGAGTATCTTCCTGCATGCTGACTGCTGACTGGATCTAGAACCAGCTGTTTGTGTTGGTTCTCTGGCAGGGTCAGAGGTCGACTGTTCAAGTACCAGATGTAGTTTGTGTTGTCAGTCAGAGGACAGCTGGTACTGCAGGTCAGTGTGACTCTCTGACCCTCTGTCACCACTGGAGAAGGAGTAAACTTCACTGTCAGGCCTGAAAGAGTTATATTGGTCATTAATTGTACAAAACACATGCATTTCTTAACAAATCCTCACACCTACGTGATGAAATACTACAGGTTGTTTGTCATTATTAGTCCTGAAATTAATGGATGAAGCATCCACATTGAACATGAGCTAGCCCTGAAATATTTAGCAGGTTTGAGTGAACCTTGTACACCACATTATGTAATAACGCCATTGGACACAAATCAAATTAAATTTTCGTGTCACTGTTTTGTAGCGTAAATTGTGAGCCAGACTCAGATTTAGAAGCTGTGTAATTACACATTCTCTATGAATACAGTTATATTTGATTTAGATTTGACCAATGAAACGTCCTACTAGTTTTTCAAATTTTTCAAATTTTACAAATTTTCTAATTAAGCCATCCATTTTGGTGGTTTATTACATAATGCACCAAATTATTACATTTTCTTCATAAAAAAGTGCAACACCTGCATTTTGTAATAACTGACTCAATATGTAAGAACTTATCACAAATACGGCAAAGTTTATTACATATTGCGTTCAAGAATTTTATTACAAAATGCGGCGTTATTACATTATGAGGTGAAAATTTATTACATTATTACATAATGGGGCATTATTACATAATGTGGCGCTACAAACCTTGACTACAGACTATGGGTATTAGTTCTCAGACATTAATGAGTAAAGTCTGCTGAGTGCTACTAGTGAGAAGCTGTGAAGGAGCAACATGTTTTTGATGAAAAATATATTTTGACAGTTACCTGTAACAATCAGATTTACTCCAGGAAAAAAATGGGATGTTATCCTTCGTTTTTCTTCTTGTTGGAGTCTGAATGTGTATTCTGCTGAGTCATTCTTCTTCAAGTTATTGATTGTCAGGATGTGGTGGTTCTTCATGTTTTCATGATACTTCACTCGACCTGCAGCCTCAATCAGCTCTTCAGCAACCTCCTCAACACTTCTCTTTATTGTATACCAACGTTTAAATTTTGGCTGCTGGTTTTCAGGATGTAAATATTCACTTGAGATGTTCACTGAAGAGCCTCGCAGAGCACAGATTCTCCTGCTGACATAATTCACACTCCAGCAGTTCTTATCATCAGGGCCTGAAATACAGATTCATGACATGTCATAAGCAGCAAAAGTATGTTTAAATTAATGATCGTGGGGGAAAAATGATAAAACAATGGATTAGTGTTCCAGCCTGAATGTTCTTATTGTTGGACAAATTATTTTAAATTCTATCATTCTATCAAAGCACAGTAGCCGGCTTGAGTGCTCAACAGAGGAAGTGAATCGCTTCCTCCAGGATACAGTGAGCGATTCCCTGAGAGAGCAAGAGCTGGGACCCAACAACAGAGTTCAACCTGAGGGAGCCAAGCCTGAAGGAAGTTGAGGAGATCATCAAGGCAGCTCGCTCAGCATCTACTCCAGGCCCCAGTGGTGTACCCTATTTGGTCTACAAGCGCTGCCCAGAGCTTCTCCGGCACCTGTGGAAGATCTTGAAGGTGATTTGGAGAAGGGGAAGAATTGCTGACCAGTGGTGGTGTGCTGAGGGAGTGCGGATTCCCAAAGAGGAGAACTTGAAAAACATCAACCAGTTTTGGACC
The DNA here is from genome assembly GCA_033000465.1 of Sciaenops ocellatus. Classification (NCBI taxonomy): domain Eukaryota; kingdom Metazoa; phylum Chordata; class Actinopteri; family Sciaenidae; genus Sciaenops; species Sciaenops ocellatus. The sequence continues at coordinate 20,122,685 of CP136867.1, forward strand.
ATCTCACTACTGAGTGTTGAGGGGAAGGTGTTTTTCAGCATCGTCTCACGAAGACTGACAGAGTTTCTCCTCAAGAACAACTACATCGACCCCTCAGTACAGAAGGGAGGGATCCCTGGAGCTCCCGGCTGCTTGGAACACACTGGTGTAGTTACACAGCTCATCAGAGAGGCCCATGAAAACAGACGCGACCTAGTTGTCTTGTGGTTGAACCTGGCCAACGCCTACGGGTCCATACCACATAAACTGGTCGAGCTCGCTCTACACCTCCATCATGTTCCCAGTAAGATCAAGGACCTGATCCTGGATTACTACAATAATTTCAGGATGAGGGTCACTTCTGGGTCAGAAACATCAGACTAGCATCGCATTGGGAAAGGAATAATAACAGGCTGTACCATCTCTGTTACTCTTTTCGCCCTTGCCATGAACATGGTGGTCAAGTCAGCCGAGGTGGAATGCAGAGGGCCCCTAACCAAGTCAGGTGTACGACAGCCCCCTATAAGAGCCTATATGGATGACCTTACCATCACAACAACATCGGTCCCAGGGAGCAGGTGGATCCTACAACGACTTGAGAGACTCATCACCTGGGCAAGGATGAGTTTTAAGCCCTCCACGTCAAGGTCCATGGTGCTGAAGAAGGGGAAAGTGATTGACAAGTTCCATTTTTCCATCTCACGAACTGTCATTCCAACCATCATGGAGCAACCTGTCAAGAGTTTAGGGAAGCTCTTTGACTCCAGCCTGAAAGACTCTGCCGCCATCCAGAAGTCCAACAAAGAGCTTGGAGCTTGGCTCACCAAGGTTGACAAGTCCGGTCTGCCTGGTAGATTTAAAGCCTGGATCTACCTGCATTCCATCCTGCCCCGAGTCCTGTGGCCCCTGCTGGTCTATGCAGTCCCAATGACAACAGTTGAGTCCCTAGAAAGGAAGATCAGTGGCTGGGCCTTCCACGCAGTCTCACCAGCGCTGCACTGTATGGGACGAGTAACATCCTGCAGCTGCCCTTCAGTGGCCTCACTGAAGAATTCATGGTGGTACACACCAGAGAAGCCCTACAGTACAGGGACTCCAGGGACTGCAAGGTGTCATCAGCCGGCATTGAGGTGAGGACAGGAAGGAAGGCACTGGAGGCGGCAGAGTCACGTCTGAGACAAAAGGCTCTGGTGGGCACTGTGGCGACAGGCAGAGCGGGCTTGGGCTATTTCCCGAAGACTCTGGTCAGCCAGGCCCGCGGCAAGGAAAGACACCATCTACTCCAGGAAGAGGTCCGGCCAGGCGTGGAGGAAGAGTGAGTGAGCAGGGCAGTGGGACTCCGGCAACAGGGAGCGTGGACAAGGTGGGAGAGTGCACTGCAGCGCAGGATCAACTAGACAAACATCTTGCAGACAGACTTCCATCGGGTCCATTTCCTTGTACAAGCTGTCTACGATGCCCTGCCAAGCCCAGCGAACCTCCATGTCTGGGGGAAGAGTGAGACACCTTCCTGCCTTCTTTGCTCTGGAAGAGGCTCCCTAGAACATCTCCTCAGCTGCTGCCCAAAGGCTCTGGCTGATGGTCACCATCGTTGGCGCCATGACCAGATGCTTAAGGCAATTGCTGAGAGCTTAGCCTCAGCCATCAGTACCAGCAAACACTATCATGCTCCAAAGAAGGCATTCCCTTTTATCAAAGCTGGAGAGAAACCCCAGGCACGGCCACAACTAACAACAGGCCTCCTCCACACTGCCTCTGACTGGTAGCTGCAGGTCGACCTGGGGAAGCAGCTGAGGTTCCCCCAGCACATTGCAACAACAAGTCTCCGCCCAGACATGATCATCACCTCTGAGGCACCTGATCATCCTGGAACTTACAGTGCACTGGGAAGAGCGTATTGAGGAAACCAACGAGAGGAAACGCGCTAAGTACCAGGAACTGGTGGAGGAGTGCAGGGAGAGAGGCTGGAGAACCTTCTATGAGCCTATAGAAGTCGGCTGTAGAGGCTTTGCAGGGCATTCACTTTGCAAAGTCCTCAGTCGTTTTGGTATTACAGGGGCAGCCAAGAAGAGGGCCATTCAATCCGCGAGCGAAGCCGCAGAGAAGGCCACAAGGTGGCTTTGGATTAAGAGGGCTGATCCGTGGACTGATATTGGGACGCAAGTCGGGACTTGATCAACCCCGGCTGGGTCGCCTGGGCGAGGGTGTATGATGTTGTAAGACCCGAAACACCTAATGATCCCAGGATACATCACTGAGGATGCGTCCCAGTGCATCCATGAGATGTTTCTTGCAAAGATCTGCAATTATTCAAGAAAACTATTTTCTATTATAATTAACAATTACAGTAACAGATAACTCGTTGCATCATGAAAATGTAGTTGTGGTTTTTTTTGTAAATCACCTCCATCATGACTCAAACACACAGTAACATATTTAATTCATCACAAACTGCAGCCTAAAAATTAAACTCAAGTTGAATCAACAACTCTGACAGTTTCACCATAAATCAAACAATGAGAACTGTTAAAACTTTCTCTTTATGTCTTTATGATGCTATAGCCACTGCATAAGGTGTTTCTGTTATTTTGCACACCTGTTTTCATGTATGAACATTATTCAAATTTTTGTTTCCTCAGACCATAAGTTGATTCATACTCACAGATTTCAGGAGAGAGCAGATACTCATTGTCCTTTACAGCACAGGAGAATCCTTTATCAATAATGCTAACAACACGAAGCTCTTGAAGGTCAGAGTATCTGTATCCACCTCGGTACCACCTATAGGCAGTTTGGGAGTCAATCAGACGACAGCTGGTGCTGCAGGTCAGTAGAACAGATCTCTCTTTATGAGTCTTTTGAACACGTACTTCTGTGAGGAGATGATAAATATATTTTCATCAGTTACTGTGACATGTTAAAGTGTCTAACTTAATGAAGCTGTAACTGTCATAGAGATGGGTTTTATGGGTTTGTTTATATTATTTTATGTTATACAATTCATAGTTAATTTTATTCATAAAAACACTAAAAAGAATCAGAATGTACTAAATAAGTTTGTAAGATAATATTAAACATTAAAAAGTACTACTTTGAACTGTTAAAACAAATATTTAGAGCCTCTTTTGTAAGGTAATATTGTTGAATACAGAGAGTACTGGGTCACATAATCAGAGTATATTTGAGCGCATAACTGTTGCATTGTGGGTAGAATAGAGAACATAGATACAAAGTGAAGACCTGCAGCCCACTGTAGCTTTTATTCTGCATGTGGTCCAAGAGGACACACACACTATTTATATTTCTGTTCTAACGGTTCCAAACTCTCAACTAGTCACCAAAGGTGAAGAGGCTTTTGCTCTCTGGTCCTCTCAGTTGCAGAACTTCCTGACAGGAGATCAGTGTCATCATTTTAAGATACACTTTTGTGAAATGGCTATTCTTATTGATTTTAATATATGTTGTTATTGTAGAACATTTTGTAACTTGTAAATTGTCATTATCATTATTGTTAGCATTAGAGGTGTGAGGGTGAGAGGAGTGTTTGTGTGTTTGTTTGTGGAGGTTTGTGGAAACTTAACCTCTGGGATATGTGATGGAGCAGGGCTCATCCACTGATGTCTGCTTATCAGAACACATTCTCCCTTTAGCATAGGTCACATTATAGCAGGTCGATGTGACAGAATCTGGACAAAATGAAACATCATACATTATTTTGATGGTATACACAGTCACTGTTCTTCAAACGCTTCATAATTTAAAGTTCCAGTGTCTGATAATAAATTTCTTCTTTAAAGTATAAAGAGGTTTTGTAACATGATAAGAAGGTAAACATTGTCACTCACCCACTGAGACTTCAGGGGCTCTGAGATCCTCGTAGCCTTTGATAGCACAGGAGTATGTGACTGCTTCCTCACTGCTGACCAGCTGTTGGTACCAGGGAGACCAGTCCTGATAGAGAAACTTTCTGTTCTTGTACCAGATGTAGGCTGCAGGGTTTTCAGTCAGAGGACAGCTGGTGCTACACATCAGTGTTACTGTCTGTCCCTCTGTGGTGGGAATCACCTTCACCTGCAGGTCTGAGATGATGGTGAATAAAATAAGAAATAATATACTGATGTCATTCTGCAAGTAATTCATGACTGACAGCCACTGTACCTGTAACATTGAGCTGAGTTCTGTTTTGCCGGCAGAGTTCTGGTTTGTCAGTATTTTCTCTGCAACAGTAAACATTTGCATCACTCTCTGTCACATCTTTGATTGTTAGAGTTGTGTGATTCTCTTCTGACATCTTGTACGTTACACGATTTCCATCTGCAGAGACTTCATTCTGAACAAACTTAGATCCATTCCAGTGTACAGTGTACCATTTTATGTTTGAAGTGGGATGTTCAGCTGAGCACGGCAGATCCACTGATGAACCTTTTAAGGAACAGATGCTGTTTTTTCGTCCCTCAACCCCTTTAACAGAAGCAGAAATTAGTTATTTCTAACGTTATGAATCATGTTTTCTTAAATAATACACTGAATAATGATTGTATGGTATAAATTATGAGCATTTGCAGAGCAGACATGTAGTATTTTTTTGCTTTGTTCTTCCTTTTTATACATTTTCTATCCATTGACAGTTTTTCTACAGTTTCATTCTTATGCTTTAGTAAAGGTTAAAGGTTAAATAAATATTTTCCATTTTCTTCCATGCATTATCTATATTATCCTCTTAGCTGTTGCAGGGTCACAGGGGACTGGAGCTGATCCCAGCTGACATTGTTTGAAAAGCAGGCTACAGCCAGGACAGGTCGCCAGTTCATTACAGCACACATACAGTAAACAGCTATTCACATTCACCATCAAATGTCAATCAAATGACAATTTAAACTCACAAATTAACCCATTAATCTTTATGTCTTTGGACTATGGGAGGAATCACCTGGAGAGAACCCATGCAGACATGGGGAGAACTAGCCAGTAACCAGTGTTTGTTTCAGCTTGCTGACAGTCTAAAGGCTGGAGAGGACTGTTGGTCAGTTTGAGGGTGGTTGACAGACTGCGTGTAGCTCTGACATCAAAACTTCACTTCCTTCAACCTCATGTAATCATGATTCTTAGTAAAAAAATCAAACCACAAATGTTCTGTAGTTATATGATGCCATATTCCCTAAATGACACATAATACATTTGATACATACATGATACTTTCCTACTCAGATTTATTATATAGTTAATTATCTTTATATTTATTTAAAACATAACATAACATACCTGATATGTACAAGATGACACCCATGAACAGACATCCAGCTTCTGCCAACAACATGGCTGTTGAAGTCTTTAGCTCTCCAATCTGAAAGTATAACAGTATTTCTATCGGAGCCTTCACAACAACTGAATTTATACAAGCTCATCCAAACAATAATGAAGAAAGATTGTCGAAGCATCCATCTGTGCGGACTATTGACTGGAGAGGGAAAAAAAGGTTGTTGCTTAATATTGTGTTCAGTGTTGTCACATGTAGCTCTGAAAACAAAAAATAACTTCCTTCCCCTTATTAGTATATGAACCCATGCATGCCTTTCAACCAACTAAAATGCCAGCTGTTTTTTCTATTTGCAGACCACCCAGAGCTTCAATACACAGAACAGACATCCAGAAAAACTGGCATGTTCTTCATCTCATAAAAGACATTCAGTGAGAGCGCCTGACTCCTCATTCTGCTCTTCAGCAGTTGGGATTGTGTCCTCCAGATGGCGTCATCATCACAGCACATGATTTCAGAGATTGCAGTCAGTGACACAAATTCAGATTGCTATGCCGTTGAGACATTTGGCTGGTCACCTTTTCTCAGCACGCTGTGACCAACATGAGGTTGTGTGGATTCAACAAATAATGGAAGAAAATGTTTGGTTCCCATAACAGGTGCAATGTGTGTGTGTGTGTGTGTGTGTGTGTGTGTGAGAGAGAGAGAGAGAGAGAGGAATTGATTTACAGTTAACAACCGACCGTGGTTACTGCCCAGACCTAAATAGTGTTGAGTCATAACATAGTGAAGAAACAGGAAGCCTCAGCTCGTGATACAATGCCAAGACAATGTCAATCGACAAGCACATTAGCTGCTTTAAGCCTTCTGTTTTGACATGAAGTGTTTTAGCTCCAGTAAAACCCGTTAGCACACTTGACAACTTCCAACAACAATATGGAGAGGATAATAAATAGTGACTGATTGTTCTCATGCTTCTCTGAAAAGGTGAGAGTGTAGGAACCAAACAGGTTAATGTTTTTTATGCATTGAGGTTACTGGGATTTAAATTTATTACAGTTCTTTAATGATTCTTTGTTTTGCCCAGACTAGCTTTATGGGGAATGATATTTATTAAATATGTTGCTTTACTCCCTGGTGTGAAGTGAGAGTTATACATTTGATTATAGATTGCTTTTTTTTTTTTTTTTTTGCTTGTTATTTTGAGATCACAACTTAACAATTGTAGTGTCTTGAGATGCTGAAATTTAGCCTTCAAAAATTTTAGAATAGGTCCAAAAATAATTCTTAAATTATAATTAGAAAATATCATAAAGTTCCCTTATGAATAAATAGGCTTAAAGGAGCAATATGTAACACTATGTTGCATCTAGTGCTATCTAGTGGTTAAATTTGGTACTGCAGTCCAAATAAACGTTTTTTTAAAAGAGTTGTCTATCCCCACCCCCTCCTCTCCGAACTCAAAGCTAACAGGGGTTGCCAGGTTGAAGACACTGAACCTACACGAGCACAACATATTTATTTCATGTATGTACCAGCTTCTACGCCTGTGTCTGTCTCACAGTCTGTGCTGCAAAATAGTGACAGTCTTTGGTCTGTGTCCGATCCTGTCAGAGCTATCCTATCAACCCTACAACTCCTCAGCACACTTCCCCCAAGCATAACAGCCTCCATCTCTGTCAATGAGAGCCGTGTAAGGTCACACTGTTTTACTGATGATGATTATGTGACATGATTTCAAAACTTGAACTCTTTGTGGCTTTCCATGGTGGTGTTGTCGGTTGTGTCTTTGTAAACTTTTACAACGGAAAAAAAATAATTGATGGATGTGTCACCATTTTTTCTTATGTTTTTTCTCTGTACAAACAATAAGAAAAAAAAAAAAGAGGGACGATAATACTGTAGATATTTTTAGATTTACAACTGGAAACTGAATTAGAAAAGTATCAGATCTCAATGTTATAATGCTTATTGGTGACAATTTCAATTTGTGGCTTTATTTTCTCTGTTTTGATTCACTGGGAATAATTTTGAAATGAAGTAGTGAAATATTGAATAGGTGCTCTGGGCTCTAAGCTATGTTCTAAGTGCAGCTCCAATATTTATCCATGTTCTCTGATCACATAACATGGCATAGCACTTATATTTTAATACAGCAAATATGTTACATTATAATTTAAGCAGTGATTTTTAAGCACATGTTGTTGTTCCATATCAGTGTTTGAATCAGAATTTCATAAATGAAAACAAATACATTCAAGATCAGGTGTGATACCTGTGTGAGCGTAAGTAAAACAAAGTCACAAGCCACAATTCAAATCATTAAAAAAATTATGTAGAATTATAAATTTCACATATCTCTCAGTTGTTGCAGTCGTGAAAACTAAACTAGATGACAGCAATCAAAACTGAGTTGAAATGAAAAACATTCATTCTGGATGCTTTTCATTTTAGTGTGATATTGCTGGCCATGCTCACAGCCAGCTGTCAGCATGTGAGCACATTGAAAAAGAGCATGAAAAAAATTGCACACCTGCTTGTGTTTACACAGTTTATCAGGACCACCTCCTATCAGTATTTCAAGGTGAACTTTTATAATCAAGAGGCCAAATAATAACTTCTGTGTTTCACAATCATTTCTCAAAAGCCTTTCCAGAAGGATCTTGATGTGTACACACTTATTTTGTGTGATTCTGCACTGTGAACCTCTAAAAACTTTCTATTACACAATGACTATACATGAGTATGCATAAAATATCATAGATGAGACATTATGATTTGTCAGAACTGTATTATTGGATTTTTTTGACAACTTGGGACAAGTGTAACAAACTGTAATATTATATATTATCTTCTCATCACTTTATAAAGTTGATATGACGACCTTGTTAACAAATAGTGGTTTATTTACACATTGAGCAGATACTGTACGGAGCAACATTAACATTCATGTGGAGTCAATATTATCAAGGTCAATATTCCCTGTTCTTTTAGCTTTGTTTTGCTTTCCACACTTAAGGAAAAACTAACACTAACCTTAACTGTTTTCAGGGTGCTTGTTTATATAACTCACCTGTTCAAATTATATTAAGGCTTGAATTGATTGTGATTTCACACGTGGGTGTTGTCAAAGGTGGCTTGTTTAAGCCTCTGCACCCCACACACTTCACGTCTATGCACTTTGAATAAAGTCAGGATGATCTGCAAGGTACAATTATTGTTTTTGAGTTAGAGTTCTTTCCATAATGTTCTCAGAACAACAATCTGAGCCTGTCAGTGTCAAAAAAGCTTGTGGATATACTTTGATGGGTGTATTTGGCCCAAGGATTAGCTACGTACTGCCATTTGTGAATATTTTCACATATAAGTTTATTTTGAAAAAACAGTACTGGAAAGACTTGTTTTGGTGTAAATTGCCAGCTTATCGCAGGGCATGTAGAGAGAAACAACTATTCACACTCACATTCATACCTACGGACAAGTCACCAATTAACCTATTAATGCACGCAGACACGGGGATAACATGCAAACTCCACACAAATGAACCAGGAACCTTCTTGCTGTGAGGCGACAGTGCTAACAACTGCACCACTGTGCACCCTGTATGATTATCTGCAAAGTAAAATTATTGTGGGCCAATAGCGCCTTTTGGATTTGGTCTGAGATACTGTGCTCTTGTGTGATATTTAGCAGTAATTTTAAATTTATGTAACATTTAAGTTTCAGGTTCAAATTCTGTCTGCTTTTTAAAATCTTTTTTTTTTACTGTCAACAGTTTATTTGTAATGTTATTCATTCAGTTTTCACTCAATACTACTAGTATAGGTGTGAATGAAGTCTATCACCAAGCTTCAAATAAAGGCAACCCTCCAAGCAGCTCTCAATGCCAAACACTACCAGACTGATTAACAAGACAAACCGGTGAATAGTGCTTCTTAATAACAAATTGCATCAGCTTTTATAACTTTTCCCTCTGCGGTTCACCCTGCAATCACTCATATTCAGCCCCTCTAGCTCAGGCTTGTTGAGCACTTGTCTTATTCAGGCCTTTTAATGACTTCTCTGCAGAGATATGTTGGGTAATAATGAGGGCTGATGAAAAGGAGAGTAGCCAGATTACTTCATGTCTCAACACAAGTTAGAATCTCTTGTCTTGTCTCTTGTCTTGCCACCATCACCTGCTGGTGAGTTGGAAAGCAGGTAATAACAGCACTATATAATTAACACATAAACACACAGAACTATGCTTCAGTGGTGTCCGAATAATACTGTCTCAGGCACTGCATTCCAGTGTAAACTTTGGTATCAGACTTTAAAATTTACAAATACCCATGAGCTTTATACTTGATTCAAAAGCCATTAGTGGCAAAATTGTTTCGTCCCTAACCCTTACTGCAGAAAATGAGATGTCTCTGTCTCAGTATTTTCTGCTCCATGGTGTCCCACCACATAGCTTGTACCCTTTTTATTTTGTTTTATTTAGTATTTTCTGTAGAGTCATAGTTTTCTTCGCACCTCTCAATACACAGGTTTGCAAAAGTTAGCTATTATTATAATCAAAAAAGAAAGAAGTCATCAAACTATTTGACATAAGTTTCATGATTTGTACATACTGTATAGTGCTCACATTTGAGCAACATGATAACATGATAACTAAGATTCCTCTGGATCCCCTGGAAACAGTTATCTTCATTTGTGCTACTTGTAGCATTTCTGTATTCAGTTGTCTGTTCTTTATTTGCAGTTTTTTGCACATTATTGTTAAATTGGTGTAATGTGTGTGTGTGTGTGTGTGTGTGTGTGTGTGTGTGTGTGTGTGTGTGTGTGTGTGTGTTTTATTATTATTATTATTTGCTTGTCCGTTGTCTTTTTGCATTTGTTGTCTTAATAAGTTGAGCTTCCAGGGCCACCGTAGATGACAGGAGTCCCAACAGACCAGAATGCAATGCAGCTACAAAACAGGTTTCATATTCTATTCTTCATATACTTTACACTTAAACACAAAACCACTTTCTGAAAACAAGAAAAAAAAAAATCTTATGTTGTAAGGCATTGTGGGAAATGTAGAAAACACTAACCAAAGTAAAAAGTCAAAAACTCATCATTACAAAATAATGCCCAAATGTTTATACACAATCTGAAGTATTTAGAGTGGGTTTCACCTTCACAGTAACTTAAACACATTATTACAGGAACAACCTCACTCTCTGTCTTTCCTGGTGCTCATTACAATCACACAAAGCGTCTGTGTCATCATCCTGATTTGGAGTTAATACGATGCTTCCTCCTTCATTTAGCGTGGCCTTCAGAGTGATGCCATGATGTCACCTCACTCTGTGTGTGTGTGTGTGTGTGCAGCGTACGTATCGCATGTGAACGCACCCACACACACACACACACACACACACACAGAGCAAACACTCCGCTACTTCCCTCCATTACCCCTCTTTAGACAGCGTAGCATTGTTTCCGAGCCAAAATTACCACATCAGCAGCCCTCCAAATACACCCCACATCCTTCGCTCTCAACCCAGCGACAATGAGGGAGAAATCCTTCTTTTGGAAGAGGAGTGAGAAGGGGATTTCTTCTCTCTCCAGTTCCCAGCGTGGTAATAACTGCCGTGAGAGCTTTACTAATTGGCCTCTTAATCTTTTGAAACGGCAGCGAAATAAAGCAACAGAGAGGGTGAGAGAGATTGAAAATGAGAATGATGGGAAGGACGAGAGAGAGAGAAGTTTACTCACAGTGGCTGTCTGTGTTTGTGTGTTACTGTACATTAGAGTGTGTGTGAGCATGCATACATGTGCATACGTGGTCTCTGTGAGTGGGTATGTGTGTGGTCTGGCTAAGTTGAATGTGTGTGTGGTCAGTATGTGTGCCTGTGTGCAAATGTCTATCTGTGTATATAAGTGTGGTACGCGTGTGAAAAAGTGTGCATATTAACATATATGTAGGTTATGCATGTGGTTACAGTTAGTCTGTGTGTACTGCTTTCGTGGGTGTGCATGCATGCACATAGTTGTGTGTGTGCGTGTGTTTGTGTGTGTGTGTGTGTGTGTGTGTGTGGTCAGCGGGGTTCACCAACACTTCCTGATGATTCATCAGTGGAAAAGACAATTAACTCCCTCACTGCCTCCCAATTATTTCCGCAGAGGAGATTAAAGTCTCCCAACTGAAACGATGAACAATTGAGGACGGACGAACGTTTGAATCAAATGTTCCATTGGTCAAATGATCCAGCAGCGCCTGTTTTCACACTCTGCAGTCATAGTTCCCTAACAGCTGTCAGCTGGGCAGACCATGTCAATCCAAATAAGAGTCTATTTTCTTTTCTTTATTTTTTTGGTCACTCAGTCACAGCTGTGTCGATCACACTTATGTTGATCATCACCTTATCACATAAATCAACTGGCAAACGTCGGAGGGAGAGGTGATAGAATTGGAGGAAGAGGAAAAGGGAAGAGGTGTTAACCTTCTGCTGCAGCTGGCTGGACATGGGAGACGGTCAGGCTCCGGACACACTAGAAGACAATTCAAATCCAAATAAATTCCATAAATGTTTTGGATTATCACATGCGTATTTTATTGTTCCTTGTTTGAAAATGAGGTAAAGATGCTGTATCTCACTTGTGATAATAAAAGTGATTGTTCTGCTGACTCCTAAAATGTCACAGATCTCAGTGTTATCCTGTAAAAATTAACATATGTTAACAAGCACCTTAAAAGAAAAAATCTAAAATGTAGTTGGGAAGCAAAAAAGTTATTTTTTTTACATTAGCATTTCTTAAAATCAAACCAACGTAGATTGGCTGAGGATGACTGCTGTTTTACAGGAATGTTCTGCCCATCAATCACACATTCACATCTGGAAGCTACTCAGAACACAGTCTGATCATGGTCTGTTTGCCTCTGCTCAAGGGAACCTCAGCATTGGTAATAAGGGTGTGGCAAACACATGCCTTATGACTTTACGGTCCAAATTTGATCAGTCTTGGAAGAAGACAAAACACTTCCTTTCCTTTTTATTTCTGGTTCATTTGTGTTAATAACCACAAAGAAGACTTGGAAACAACATCGTCTTTCTGTCTTTCATGTTACATCACGGTGTGAATGATCCAGACAGGTTTAAATAACTCAGATTCCCCACCAGTGGTGAAATATCTTTAATTTTACTACTACAGTACATTGGATTGTGCCATTTTAACAATGGACGATAGGAATTATACACAGAGCCAACCAAGACTGACGTCTTTAGATGACAAAGATTATAATTTTGGATTCTGCATTTCCTTTTCCAGTCTAGATATCCTGCCATGCATATTGCATTTGATATATTACGTGATATGTTGGGTTAGAGAGAGATATGCTGACACAATAGAGAGAGATATGCTGACACAAAGACAAAGATCTCGGCCAAACAAATCTTTTCCTGCGTTTAATCTTGGCATCATGCAGGTCAGATTACAGACGCAAGCACTGTAATATCTGCTGTCATCTGCTGCTCTTCACAGAGGGTCTTTCAGGCCAAAGGCTTATCTGGGGATCACACCATGAAGTAACATGGATTGAAACACTAAACTAATGGTTGTTTTGTGGTTTATTCAGCTGGTTTTCATCCAGTAAAATGGAAAAAGATTATAATACCTAAAAGAGCACCTCAAATATGTCTCACACACATTTAATATCACTATCCCCAGTACCACTAGTTCTTGCAGGACTTGGCCTCAAACACCAACTCTTGAGGGATTTGTGATGTGCTAACATCAGGCTTCAGTTTTGCAGCTGGTAGCAGGTGGGCAGGGAAAATAAGAGACAATAAGGTCAAAGCTAATGGGGGCAGGTGAGAGGTATGGTCATCAAAGTAACATTGACAATCTGACAAAGCGGGAGTGAACTGAGGTTTCTGTATAAATAATGGGGGAACTGATTGATCCATATGGAACCGTTGAGCATGCAGGTGGTGGAGATCAGGTGACTGACAGAGCAGGAAACCAAATGAGGGCAATTACAGGGAAGGAATGCTAGGATCCAAAATGTTTTGACACTAAATCACAGACTAATCTGTAAGAAAACTATAAATAAATGCTATTACAATATATGTGGTACTACATAAATTTACTACTGTGCATAGATTATTGTTACTCTGTCTAGTCATGTTTAAAACTCGGCAACGTTTACAACATTGTTTTTTGTATACCTGCGTCTTGCACAACAGTGTGCAACAGACGTCTCATTCCGTTGCTGTCGTTGCTGCTCTTCTCTTCCATGATGGCGCTAGTTGTTTTTCTTTTGTTTACCCCAAACAAACCAGTGTCACTGCTGCGTTAAATGCATCGTTTCACAGCAAAATCCTGCTCAGCTGTGTTTAGATCAACTAAGGTCCAAGCTTCTTTGAAGTGGTTATAGATTGAATCATCATTTGGAAACAATATTAAGTGCAATTAGGCTCATTAATCTCCAAAACTCAAGATGAGCCCCACCTTCACCATTGGTAGATGTTTTGGTTCTTTTGCTCTTGTAATGTTCCTCACCTTGGTTTGAGTCTGGGATGATTTTCCAGTGTTTCGGTGTATCTGAAGCAGGAGTTAAGGCAATCAACTTTAATATTGCCTGGCTGAAACACAAGTTCTCCTATTTAAACATACAAAATATGTTCTTTGTCCATTCACTGTATAATAACACAGAGGCATTTTGTGATCTGACGCCGCTATTGAAAGGATGAGATCATTTGTCTGTTACAAATCATTGCTAAACAATAAATCTGTTATAATGTGACAGTGCTATGGTTATGAGTTGGTTAGGTTTAGGGAAAGAACATGGTTTGGCAGCTTACTCCCTTGTTAAAGTCTAATGTTTTGTTGACCGTCCATCCACCTCGACCTCCTCCCTCTGCAGACTTTGTCTTGTCACTCTATAACAACATTTCCTGACTTCCCCCTTCTGTCCGTCATAATTACTACGGCTGCTAGTCCTTTGTCACTAAACATATGTCATTTTGGGGCACTTGCTTAAACGCTTGAGTTTCTTGTTCCTCTTGGGGGACAGTCTCCTGAAACAGAGGTGGAGTGTTGTTGTTGCCTTGCTGCTTTCACTCCCTTGTCTGATGAATCAGACATGTGGAAGCAGCTCTTTGTCTTTACCATCAGAACACACAGAGCCGGACTACAGATGTTAACAACAGTACAGGAAGTACTCAGGCAGGATCGGTGCTGTGATGTTTTGTCTCAAGGCTCAGATAAGAAAGTAGAGATATGTCCGTTCCAAACATTCCCCTGCGTAGTTCACATATTGAAGGTTTATTTACATTTGAATTATTATACGTATTTGTATTCATAAAAAATGTGTTAATGGCACTATTATAGAAATCAGACTAAATAAATAAATGTATCCTTATTCCTTAGAAATTAGTTTTCACACTCCACTGGGCACTATGTTCACACCATAGACTGTATAAATAAAAATGGACATAGTCTCAGTGACATCACCCATAAGTTTTTGAAGAGAAGCTTGAGTGTGGTGGTGTGGTGAAGCTGAGGCGGGCTGAATGAAGTGACAAGTGGGTGCACCTGTCAATCAAAGCAGCCACAGTCTTAATTATGCATAACTTTAAGCCTTAATATAATTTGAACAGGTGAGTTAAATAAGAATTTAGCCTCAGTACAGTTGTCATGAACGAGGAAATTAGCTACAGAGACTGGCTTCATTTCCCAGCCGAGGGAGTTGTCACTTGGTTCACACATATTCACACCTGAGATCAGCCCTGTAAAACAAACCTTGTGACCAAGGACAGAGTGTCACTATGTTACTTTTCATTTTCACAGTTTCCCAGCTGGCTGAGAGACTCAACTGTACGGTCACAGGCCTGGTTCTCTGTCCTTGAGGATGGGATACTGATTCCACCAAAGTGTTCAGGGACAAAGTGGGTGGTTAAGGCGTGCTTCAGTGTGAGATATTTAAAAAAAGATGTGCACCGAAACACACTGCAAAGTAAGTCCAATCAAGGAGGTGACGTGCTTTGGCATGTTGCCCTCTTATCTGCTGTCAATGCACCAGTAAGTGATCTTGCGGACACTATTTTGCCTTTCCAAGCTCCGTTTGGATGTGGATAGAAGTAAAACATGCATGACAACATGTATGGAAGCAGCAGTTTTAAGTCTTAATTACATCCACTTAGTAGGTCATCATGACCAATGTCATAACATTGTAGGATATTTTGTAAAATGTTAGCTAACTCGCCAAGGAAAAAGTGACTCTGATCCAAAGATCAATGCAGGAGGAATTTTAAGAGAATTGAAATAGTTACAATCCTGTGTCCCTGTGTTAAATATGTGTCTCATTCATTTTCCGGTAAAACATAACAATATTTTTGATGACTCATCTTGCTCTCAAGTTCGGTTACGTAAATCAAATGTAATTTGGGTTGACTAGCTAACCCCACCTGTCAAATGAAACCGCACTTGACTGTTGGCTAGTGGGTTGCTAGCAGAGCAACATCGTAGTTAGTTTACATTTTAAAAGAAAATGTGGTTGTGGTGTAATCTATTCATTTAAACCTTACCTCCTCCTCCTGATCTAACAATGTTGGGAGGTGTGTGTGTGTGGACACCAACAGTCAGAATATGCAATCGTGCCTCACACTTTTAACTAAACCCATCTACATATCTTTTTTACACTTTACAATATTTCCTTACTTAACTTATATTTGATTGTAAGCTTTGTTTCTCATTACGTCTGTTTCAAGATCCAAATCCAGATGCAATATTAAACATTTCTAAATCTTTTATTCAAGAAGAAATTTCAAAATTTTGGCAGCCTTTTGTGGAGGAATGTGCTCTTTGAGTGCTTTCCAGTTTAGTCTTTAATGAGGAGTATTGATTCATTACATTTTTGTTTTTTTGTTTGAAACTTTATCAATCATGTACACTCATGAATTATTTCTCCGCTTTTCTCCAGCTGGCACCTGTCGAAACACACATGCACACAGGACCACACACACATAGTGACAGATTCCATATACATACACTGGAGCAGTGGGCAGCAATTCGCCCAGAGAGGTACAGTACGGTGCCTCGGCCGTGGCAAGGGGGTGGACTGCCACCCCACCAGCTGTCAGTTCACCTTCCAATCTTGGAGCAGTGAGAGCAGGAATCAAACCACCAACCTTCAGGTTATTGGACGACCCACTCTACCACTGAGCCACAGCCTCCCCCCTTACTTATTTACATTATATTTAGTTATTTAGCTGACGCTTTTATCCAAAGCGACTTACAAAAAAGGGAAACAATCATGGTACAATGCAACTACGACATGTGCAGCAATAAGTACTGTGACAGTACTAGAGGGATAAATTTAGCATGTCCAGTTTTGGTAGTGCTAGGAGAGGAGGTCTTCATGAGTTTTTCAAAGAGGGACGGCCCTGCTCTGGTAGTGCATTCCACCAACAGGAAACAACTCTCTTCGACGAGAAAAGTTTGGATTCCCTTAAGTGAATGGGTGGCAGAGCCAGGCTTTGTTTATTGGAGGAGCGCAACAGACATGAGGTCCTGTATCATCCTACTTTGTAGGCGAATTACATTGGTGGGAAGTCCAGCACTTACTGTATGCCCCTTCCAGTAAAGCTGGCTCTCTATCTTTATGACTAAGAATTAACACAGTACAAGGGCCCTGTGTTTCCACTTTCCCAAACAGACTCAAATAAAGCATTCACTCAGAGCCTTGTAGCCTGTGATGGACAGACGGGTGGGGTGGCTGGTGGGGGTTAGCTTTACATGTAGGTAAATGCCGGCATATTTGAGATGGTAATCCAGGATAAGTCTCCAGTTGGCCGATGACCAAACATTCATGCGTTGTACAATAGGTTTTGGCAGGTATCCAATTGTGGACTTGCTCTGGGTTTAACAGTGAAATCTATTATGACTTTTTTTTGGAAAAGGCTTTGATAATTAATGTTGGATGGATTGAAGAGAGAATGGAAGGAAAAATGTGTATAAATGTTTTTTTTCCACCATGTGCTTGGTTTTGTGAAGAAATTCGGGGATAGCCCTTAACTCCCACCCCGCTCGTAAAAGTTTTTATGCCCTGCTGGATTAACTTTTACTGCTTCTCCATCTCTTAAACACGTTTCTTCTTTTTTGTTGTTGCTACTTATATCTCACCTATGGCAATGCCCTCACCAAATAGACTATATATTTTCATTTTACTCTGTTCCCATTAGAGGCATTCTCCTTCCCAACGGAACTGCAAACTGTCTGCTGCTACTGAGCAAGGTCACCAAACCCCAATATGGTTCATACTATATTTATGTTAGTCTGCTTTAAGGAAAAGAACTGGAATACAAGAAATAAAGTTTTCCTTGGTTTGTTATAAATAAACTCTATAAAATATCTACTCCACGTGGAAAGTTATATGGGGGAAAATGAGAAGAGGGAGAAGACTTTATAAAGAAAGTTGATTCAACACTGACCCTCTGGAGGAAAATGTTTTAACACTATATTTAGCTTAATGGCCATATCAAGGGGTTTGAAAAAAGTTTCTCTGCAGATGTTTTATATAGTTTTAAATTCCACTTAAGCATGTGGCACTAGGCGGTCTCACATCAAAGCAAGGGCAAAAGACTAGTTTGATGATGTCGCAAAGTAGCGTAGGATCATGGAAGTTGATGTCTTCATTGTTAAACAACCACCATTGCTATCTATCTGACGTTATTCAGGCGTATATTGTTGAGGAACAAAGCAATGTATTAAAGTTTTATTCAGTTTATGTTAGTATGTTATGTTAGTCCTGCTCGCTGAATCCCTTCCTGTCTCTAAATTCGATGTGTCCCGTGTTTAAGTTATAGCAACTTGTGCCAAGCATGGAAACGCACATGGAAATCTCTGGGTTTTAAAAAAATGTTGGAAACATTTGAGGTAATGTAAGTACACAACTCAACAAAATATATAGTTTAATGCACCATTGTTGCATATTATATCTTTAAGTACACAAAATAAAATATAATTTCCAAAGTGATTTTGATCATAGCCAAAACATATTATTTCAAGTGAAACTGCAATGATCAGATTCGCTCACAAGAGGAAAGTAAAACTGTCCTAATTCCTCTCATTGGTGAACGTTGATTCAAATTTTGCACTGTTGACCAATAGGAAGCCATCTTGAGAGTTCTGACCATAGAGACTAAAACAGTCAAACCTATCGTGGTTTAATGAACGTGTTGCTTTACCCACTTTGATTGAACTCTCCTATGTTGAAGAAAATGCTTTGAAAAATATAAACGGTTTTTCAGACAGTTACAGTGTGAGACAGGTGCAAATACATCTTTTGTGTAAACTTATTGTCCCGAGTAGCCTAGTGATACCTAGCATAATCATCAAGTTTCTAGATATATCTTGCCACCTTCTGGTGTTACCAGACCTTTAAAGCAAAACTATGATTGTTCAAGTAAATGTTACTACTACATTTTCAAAGTTGAAGTTAAGAGTAACCTCAAGTTTCTCCTCCTCTCTGTCTGTAACAGTCACACTTGAGCTTTTGACAGCAGGGAGCTCGACTGGCCCAGAGAAAGACGACAAGCAACAGAAGAGAAGAAAATAAAGAAGACTGAACAGAACGAGTGGGATGCATCAGAGCTACTGCCAGGAGGAAGTTACAGCGCCGTGGCACGAGTGTGTTGCAGTTTAAGATCTGAATCGGTTCTGACCCATTTCCCCTCCATCATTCCGGTTCTTTGTCTGTCTGTCTGTGTGTGTCTGTCCGGTGCATTCAAGGGGAGATGGAGGGAGAAAGACAGAGGTAGATTTCTGTTGTGATGGTATTAGCCTCTGTCAGGCTAAATAGTCTTTAATTGGTGGAGTGTTTGGTCCAACACAGCCTGGATTTTAGACACACACAGCCACCCCACTGTCGTTCTTTCATCCAAACAGGCTTCATCTTGGGATGAAGCTCTTGGTATCAACAAGCTGCTTGTCTCTGCCATTCTTGCCCTCAGCTTCTTTTCCTCTTTTTCTCCCTACTTTTTTCTTCTTTTAAAAAAAAATATGTTTGTGAGTGTGTGGTAAGATGAAGTATATTGGATAAATTGCTGTGTATGCGTATGTGCATGAGAAAGTGAAGGAGAGTAGATGTGTACGTGCATGTTTGACTGGGGCTGGATTTCCAGATTCCAGCGCTGCTTTATGGAGCTTTAGCTCTGAAAAGTCTTTCACATTCCCTCAACAATTTCCAGAACCAACCCAGAGGCTAACATCAAGTGGTAACCTCTGCGGCTATGAAGTGAAGCCAATGCAGAAGTGCCAAAAACTGTTAATCCTCAAGCGGCCGCTTGAGGCAGGCTCCTGAAGTGAGTCAGTCTCCATAAGCGCCCATATTAAAATGCCCAACTTCACAGCAGAAATAAACATGTTTACAGGCTTATGGCTTATTAGAGCACCCAGGCGTCATTCGGCCGACCTTAGGTCCACCAATGATTCATGTCTTTGCCGATATTTATATTAGCCTGGAGGCGGAAGAAACAGTACAGCCAACATGGTGGCCGGCAGTGCCACATATTTTCAGCTTCAAAACGGCACTTCGGAAACCTGTGGGTGACGTCACTCATGCTGTGTCCATTCTTTATACTGTCATTGAGTGAAGCCAGCATGGAAGTGGCTTAAACCTGCATTCTTTCTAATGGCCAGCAGGGGTCAGTGCACTTGAAATTGTAAAATTGTATTATATAAGGAGAATGATGAATACTTCCCCCCCCTGATATATTACCTTAGTAAAGAGTTTCCGAATGAGTTTAGTCTCAATCGCTACTTACATGTCTTCTTCCACACAGGATGATGTTCATTTTGTAAATTATTGTCCCATTTAGAGTAAAGCATTTTATGTTTTAGAGCGTGGCTAGATTGTGATTGAAAAGTTCTTCTTGGTGAGGCTGTCCAACGCACACTGAGCTCATGAAACTCAAATCGAGCTATAAAACTAGGCAGTGCTATCAAGTTTCTGTTACTGCATTGCTTATTTATATTTTCAGAAACACATTGCTCATAACGTACTGTTTAACTGTAATACGAAGACATTTGTAACTGAGAATCCGCCATGACCAAATGCAGCCCAGCTTACAGTAAGCCACCCACCAGCTCCAAGCTTTTATCCAAATATGGTCATTTCTGGTTCCACCAAACCAAGATGGCGACAGTGCCAAATCTCTAGGCTTCAAAATGCTTGTCTACAAACCAATGGGTGACGTGACAGTAGGTTAACATTTGGTCACAACCATCAACCCCCAGCCCAAATTACTCCCTAATAGGTTTTGGGATAGTAAAATGTCACGCTACTTCTACCTTAATTTCTGAGAGAACACCGTCATTATTTGCATGACCTCCATAAGAGGTCAATATCAAATAAGCATCAAAAGTTCCGGACAAACAATCCAAACATGTTTTTTTCTGATTAGATAATACCACTGGAAGAAAGGCCCATCTTGAAATCTTGAAAATGACTGTGACATCTGACATTTAGAGGTCAGGAGGAGGACAAAAAGGAGAAGACAAAACAAAGCAAACAGGAAGACATGCCAGAAGAAGGAAGTGACAGCATTGTGAGTAACCCACTTCAGACTTGCCAATTTTTTCTATCCATCCTTTCTTCTTACTGTATCCCAAAGATTTCTGTCAGCGCCTCCCATTGGAAGTTCTTCCAAATGACGAATACTAGTATGGGTGACCCTTTGACCTTGCATATAGCTCCACCATCAGGCAAAAATGTCCTCTTGTGCCCAAAAAGAGTTGGAAATGGTGCTTTCTCAGTAGTGTCTGGTCTGGACACTCATTAATGAGCTTTATTACACAGCAATCAAACACTGACACGGCCACTGATCACACACACTCACACAGAGTTAGGTGCGGAGGATAATTTATGGGAGGAGTGGGACCACTGACTTTCAGATTAACTGATTCACAAATGATTTTTAGGTAAGTTATAAATTAGCCAAGACAAAGACAGTTTATTATCACAGTCTTCATCACTGGTATCAGTGTGATGAAGTCCAAAAATTAAATAAAATAAAAATAAAAAAGTTTTTGTTGTTTTATTGATCAGAGAAAGCAAAAATTAATTAAATGGATATAAATTTATCTTCAGTTGGCTGCATGTTTCTTTTCGCTTTTTTATCAGTAAATATAAACCGTGCGACCTTGTAATATAGATGATGTCAAACTAAACTGAGTCATTGGTTTAGTCTGAGTAAGCGCTCCTACAATGTTCTGTAGTCTACTCAAAGCGCGTTCGCAGTTCAGTGCCACGGGGACGCGCACGGATATATCCTGTGACTGAAAGCATCCCGACTTCATTCACCCCGGAGATCACAGGACCGCCGGGAGCTGACATCAAACTCCTCTGGGCTGCAGAGTGGAGACTTTTTTTTCTTGTTTCGTTGATGCCATTTGCCTTTTCCTCCTCGTGTCCAGGACAGAACGGTTCATTTCAGGAAGTTTAAAAGTCGTACCCAATTTTATGTATTTGCTCATGTAAAGTGCCAAGATGCTCACCCGCTGCAGGACGCACAAATGTGATTCTAAACGGATTATACTGAGGACAAAATGATGCATATTGTTGGATGTGTGAATGTAAAAGAAATGGTTTCATATTTCCTCTGGACACCTGTTCTTTTGATGCCAAAACCAAGAGCTGCTGAACATCAACTTGACCTCAATTAGGTTTGATTGTTTGATTCTTCAGACTTCTAGACAAATTGTTGTGCAGCCTCTTCCCAGCAACTCGGACTTCGACATGCTTTGAGTCATCATTTCGAAAATCAGCCTTTCACTCACCTACAGTGACTTGCACTAACTGCAGGAGCTTGGCTTTGGTCTTTGACCGCATTTCACTCAGGAGTCTAAACATCATCGAAGGTTTCAGACGCTCTTGGCTCGCTCTTTTATTGAGGTCGTGGTTGTGGTCAGTTCTCTCGAGGGATGTTTCTGGGAGCGACAGCCCGGCTCCTGCAGTGGACCTTCGCCTCGACCTGGTGCCTATGCAGCGGATCTGAGAGGAGATGAAAGCTGCGGTGTACCACCTCCTCGCCGGCTGCCTCTGCCTGTTACGCATCGCTGCTGAGGTAAGTCGGGCGCGGAAATATGTTGTGTTTGAAATTTGCTGCTGATTGTAGTGAGATGTGTTGTTGCATCTCATACAGAAAAAAAAATAAAATAAAAATAACGCGGCACATGCAACAGATTAAATCCACTCTGCGTAATTACGCACAAATGTTTGCAGGCGTGAGCTTATTTTGTTAATAAATGGTTTGCCACTGAGTCACTGAATTTGCAGATTAGTGATGCTTGCATGCTTTTGTGCATCAATAAACGCAGCTTTGTATCTCCGTCCCCAATAAAAAGCGTCTCATCGTCTGACTTTCTTCCCATAGGAGTCTCCTCTCCCCCGGGAGCTGTTGGAGCGCCTCTCCCGCAGCGAAATCCGCAGCATCAGCGACCTCCAGCGGCTGCTAGAGATAGACTCCGTAGGTAAAGCGCTTCATTATAATACTCCCCCACTGCCACAAGCTGGATTAGTGAGCAGCAAAATCAGGCTGTTCAGCGAAACATTCAGCTCATGTGGCGTTTGTAAAATGAGGACCACAATGGACAAACCCTGTTTTCATGGTAAAGGATAACTTTGAGGATAAAAGGCATGTTAACTTGTGAAAGAGCAGTGGTTGTATTAATGTTATTTTAGCATTTAATTGACAGAAACCTCAAAGAAAAAGAATGATGTGAGGAAAGGTTGAAAGATCCTTATTAGTCCTAACTAAATACAGAGTACTGCTGACAAACATCAGCCCACCAGAGGCTTCCATGTGCCAGTATTGGCTGCTGCTTCCTTCCCTGTCTGTGCCTTGAAAGACTCTGAAATGAGGAATTAGTTGTATCTGGTTCAGTGCACAGTAAGAGGATGCTGTCCTCTTGTTTCATTACTGGAATACCTCATTGGATGTTGCTTGGAGACCAGCGTCCGTCTTGCTCTTTACACCCTCCGTGAACTCTGAGGCATAGTTAACTTTGTGCTTATCAGCCTCTGCCAGTAGTAATGAGCACTAGAAATAAGGCGTCAAACTGTAAAGAAAATATTTGTTTAAAGGGGCACTCCACCAAGTTTACACATCAAAATCAGTTTACTGGTCATGTTAAGCACAACAGCTGAATATGGTCTGCTGTGGCTCTGAAAGACCTATGTCAAGGCTGAAAAAATATCATATCGCAATGATGTCAGCAGGGTTGTCTTGGGCTTCAAAATGAAAGATTTTAATGGGACGCCTGTGTCAGAAACTGCAGAGGGTGTGGAGTTTCAAGGACGTGATCATTTTCCAGGCAAGAAACATTATGCATTATGGGAATTGTAGTGGCTTTGAGCTCCACAAGACTAAAAATTGTGATATCTCGAGTACACTGCACGATTTGATGATTCTTTTTTTAAGCTGTTTGTTGCAGGTCCCCTAAAATTAGTGTAATACTACAGCTTTATTTTGTGCCGATGATCTCTCGCTGCCCTCTCTTACTTACCTTTCTAAGCTGGAACAGTAGATAAATTCAATCAGCAACTAAAATTTGTTTTGTGCCTTTAAAATAAAGAAAACATTATGTAGCAAATTGTCTTGAACTCACACACCAGTATTCACCTTTAGTAAACACAGTTCATGCCAGTTCTCATTATCCAGGTAATAAATCAGAGGAGACTCAATCAGTGAGGTGAGACAGGAGGAAATAACTGTGGCAGAAAACAGGCTTTATTGCATTTACGCCTCGAGTCAGACTCTAAATTTCTGCCACACAAACTTTCTTCTGCTCTGAGCTGCTCTGCTTGCCTGTGAAAAATAGTTGATTCATTTTTTAATGTCTGCCGCTCTGAGCGGTGCCACCATTAATCCTGGCATCATTGAGATGCAAATGTCGAGTGTGACGGCTCCCCGGCTTGGTGGGGGTCAAGTGGCTCACTTCATTATGCTGTTGTCATGCTGCCCATTATTGGTTTGAGAGCAGGGCCCGCTGGAAGGCTGCTGTGTTGCTATGTATAATTCATGCTCAAATTCCTGCATGTCAGGACGAGAGAGCGCGAGAGCCACACAGACAGACAGAGAGAGAGCGAGAGAAATGTTGGACTTTGTTGTGTTGTGCGTGTAGAAGCACATTGTGTATATAGGCAGGCGTGTGTGCGTGACTGCTTGCACACACACACACATGGCAGGGTGTTCTGCATGCAGGCTGGAGTGACGGGTGCACACACACAAACACACACACCCACACACACACACACACAAAGAAGTGTGAGATTTGGTATTCAGAATCAAATTAAAACAGTCCTGCCCAGACATCATTTATGCTGATTTCTGGGAATCTTCCCCCTCTCTTTACACAGACACACATACACACACATTGAAGTTCACACAACACACACAAACTCATAATTTATTGGCTTTGAAGGAGTCTGTGGATATCCTGTGGTTTGGCAGTGCTTGAAATGGTTTGATGGATCTGTGAACACTTTAGAAACACTTGATTGACTTTTACAGCATCTCATGATAAACACACACACAAAGGCAGAGCTCAGTATATAAACCTGCCTGTGGAGGTGCAGTTACTGCTCCTTTAAGATTTATTAACTTGTTTCTTTACAGTTAAATAAAAGTTATCAGTCATAAAACAGACTGGAAGCACTAGAAACTGCTCATATTCATTGTATAAATTATGATTTATGCATTGACTTCTTACATTTTTTCTCTTATCACTGAGTCGTTCCCCTAAAATAATGTATTTATAATGTATAATCTGCAGCATCATGCATGCAAAGGCAGATTCTGTTTCTGTCTGGTTGTGTGAAAACAGCATTTATTCATCAGTTCAGGTTGAGTTTAAATAACACGTGAGTTTTAGGATAAAAGATGAAAATGTCTGGTTTGTCTACATTTAGAAGTCTGCAATCAAACTGTTGAACGCTCAGGATGAGTTCTTGTCTGTCTTTGTCTTTTAACATAAGTTTCATATATTTTTACTACACGTTTTATGTCTTTTGTTATGTTTTATGCTTCACTTGGCAACAAGATAAACATCTCCTTGGGGACAGGAAGGCTGAAGTTCACACGGCTACCACAAGCCTATTTTCGTTAGGTTGAGCGTATCACTATTCAGAATGAAAAATGTGTTAACGTAACAGCAATACCAGCTGCTATCTCACTGAGTCTCACTGTGGCAACCTCACGATACTGATCTTGGTTAAATGACCGGGTCACACAACGCTGTGACTGAGCCAGAGTTAAACTGGCCTCAGATCAACATTTCTCGAGAAGTACAGATATCTACGGTACAAGATCAAGTATCAAGGCTCCAGTATACTTCATTAGAAGCCTTCATTAGCGCCTTTCTTTAACAAACTACCTGAAATTCATACCCACTTCATGTCGTGTTTGGCCCGATGTGAGGAGGTGAGAAAGCAAGGAGGATTAAAGCTCTTTTCATAATCTCAGCACAACAACTCTCTCAGTTTTCATAGGTACAAAACAAGTGCAACACCATGAATGCCTTCCCGCATCGTTATTCTCCAATAGAACAATTATTGCATCTTGCCTATCTTTATGAAGGTCGCTTTCTGTCCACTTTCACACTCAAAGGCCACACCGAATTGTTCAAAAAAGCATTAAACACTTCTGACTTCTGACACTTCTTACAGATGTTCTTTTCAAGCATACCCCAGCTCTTAGTCTAGCATCCTTTCAGCTGTAGTGTTCTGACGACCGATGAGTGAACTCATGATGAATTAGATTTAAGACGTATCTGATACACGCTCCGACAAACTGCGCTTCTCCTTGGCTACATTTACATGCAGAGAACTCAGTAACCTGTTGAGAGATATAAACATCATAACTTAGTTAGAATAACATGGTTAAGCTTGTGCTCTGATCTGGAGAGACTTGATAAAGATGCCGGTAATAAACAACTTGCTGCAGCATGTAAACATCCTACTCCTTTCACCTTTTTTGTTGTTATCGGTCAGTCAGTCAGTCATCAAGATGTTTTACGTGGTTATTCATTCTCTAGACAAAGAGCTCTAATGTTTTGACCTTTTCTTAGACCAAAAATTCATCTTTTATCTAGCGTAATGGGAAAACAGCCATGATGTTTACTAAGAACATTCATGCTTCCCAGAAGATGAACCTCTTACGAGTGTCTTAGTGTGTGTTTGACACGGATTTGGGAATATATATGAATGGTGTTAACAGTGAGAGTGTGTGATGTCTGAACATGTGATGTTGTTTTGTCTTTATCCAGATAATGAGGTGATCGAGGAGACCAAACACAGCTACCACAAGGACTTCTCTCACAGCTTCCCTGACCTGAAGAGAGCACATGCACACACCAGACACAGGAGGAGCACTGGTAAGATACAAACACACAGAGACACACACACACACACACACACACACACACACACACACACACACAGACATATATGCACACACCATCGAAGTTTCAGAAAGTGAAAGAAAATGGCTAAATATACAAATATATTCAAGATACGTGGAATAAAAGTTATTTTATTTTGCATTACTCCTACATATTATGCAGTTTGTTAACCCTTTAACACCCAACTCCATGGAGACAACAGATTTTTTCAATGGTACAAGAAGTATTAAGATCCAGAGTATCTTAATACTTGTAACTTTGTTGTTGCCACAGATGGAACAGTGGTCCAAAGTGCTCTTTCCTCTGTAACCTTTGACATTTTTGTTTCCCTGCAGTGGTGGAAGAGGCCCTGCCAGCGGTGTGTAAAGTGAGGACAGTGATCTATGAGATCCCCAGGAGCCAGGTGGACTCCACATCAGCCAACTTCATCATCTGGCCGCCTTGCGTCGAGGTGAAACGCTGCACCGGATGCTGCAACACAAGCAACATGCGATGCCAGGCAGCTCGCAAGCACCACCGCACAGTCAAGGTACCAAAAAAAAACCCCAAAACATTTCTACTGTGTATTATGTCTAAAAGTCTTTAGACATTGGTGTAAACCTTTTTGTGGTCTAAAGAACCTTTTAAGAAAACACTAATTGCTACACCATCATCATCAGCCTATTACTGAAACCTCTATGGTTGCTAAGGGCGACAGAGAAGATGGAATCTGACAAAACTGTATGTAAATGAATACAAATACATTATTCGGATCTGAACAGATTTATTTGCAGTTTCACAGTCATAACTTAGTGAACTCTAAACTCACAGACTCCATACCAACTCTCTTAATTCAGTCTTTACAGCCGTGTCAGGATCTCTGATGTTTGTGGAGGATAGATGTCCATAAATCCTTTCAGAAATCACAGATGAGGGCTCTGTATAACATCAGCTCTCGGCCCATGATGGGAAGACTCAGTATCAAAAGTAATTCAGGTGATTGATTGTTTTCTGTACAATACAAACAGGAATTAGAAGAAGCCAAAGCTGCAGCACTTGCCAAGATTTAGATTTGCGGAAGTGCAAACAGATAGAGGCAAAAAACACGGAGATGTAAACCGTTTTAACTTCGATATTCAGATGCTCAGCAAGGATCATCCTCATGAACTTTTAGCATCTTAGATCAAATTTGTTTCTGTAATAAAGACTGACCCAGTTATTTTTACTTCATGATCTGATGCTGAAATCAGTCTGACACCTTGAAGACTTGACAGAGGACAACTAAATGACGAGCTGTAGTTAGGGACCGTGTTAAAAGTGCATGCAAAATTCTCTCACTGGCTTCTTTTTTTTTTTTTTTTAAATTGACACTTTATAACTAACTAATCTGGAGGTTAGTGCTACCCACTTCCATCCAGTTTGAAAGTGTCGAATAAAACCAAACTAAGAGGCAGTAGAAGAGGCGACAGTGAATCTTCCTAAGCGTTCATTCTCACCACTCCAACATGTTGGCACATTGTTCGTAAACAGCAGTAATCACTCTACAAACATTTTGTAAGAGGCGTCTGTTATTTGTCTTTTAGTGGCACTGACACACACACGCACAAAACTAATGATGGCACAGAGCATGTAAACACACACCCACTTAACTATTTACTGGAGGTATACACTCTACACCTGCCAAAAACAATTACTCTCCCCAGCTTGACCATTGTGTGTGTTTGATTGAAAGTCTGGCAGTGAGTTAGTTCAAGAGCATAATAGCTTCCTTTTGATCTCTGCCAGAGCTGGAAATAAGACTCAGTAAACCCTGATTGGCTCACACAATGTGCCAACTGGGAGTTGACCCAAGTTGTGTGTGTGTGTGTGCCTGTGTGTGTGTGTGTATGTGTATTCTGCACAAAGGAAAGGGATGTAAGATGTATTTTTAAATCATGAGAATAACTTAACTTGATACTGATATTCCTCGTGAAATGTATTCTCAAACTAGACAAAAAGAGAGAGTGAGCGAGTGGGAAATAAGAAGAGGAATAAGACAAGGCATTTGTGTGTTACCAGAGGTCGAGAGGGAAAAAAAAAGAGGCCGAGTTTGATTTTGAGATGAAAGAACTCGTCCTTTGTCTGCTTACAGAGGAAATCAAAAATAAATTCACTCACATGTGCTGTGATCCAGTGTTCAGAGGGTAAACGGTCACAAGTGCAAGATGCACTCACACACAGCCAGAGGGGAGGTAGCAGGGCTGAGGTTTCAGTGGCGTGTCCATGTCTTAGACAAAGAGAGAGAAAGAAAGGTAACATTAGCAGCTTAACCTCCACCTATCGTATCAAACTGTGTCCTCAAGTGAGAGCGAAGCATCCAGGGTGACGGTTTTGGAGCAAGTATCTCTTTGTCTTGTTCAATAATGAGGGTGAGCTCGAGCGTGTGACAGGTAAACTGGCGTGGTCTTGGCAGTGATGTAGGTGTTGTACTGGACGGTTGTGGTCAGTGTGAGCTGGGCTTGAAGGGAAAGCTCTTGCAGCTATGTCTGCTAAATTTATGTTCATTCACAACTAAATATACTTTGTTGAAAATGTAATGCTATATAATATCGCCATAACTGTTCACTGTCACGTGTGTTTCCTTTTGTTTTCCCTACAGTATCTGGTCTTGGTAACTACAGCGTGATTATGATATGTTTTTATGTTGAGGCAACTTTCTGTACTTGAGTGAGGCAATTGTTTGACATTTTGGCAAATACACTTTGATTTGATTTGATTGATACAACTTGCATATTTCTCCATTAGACTACAATATGAAGCTGCACCTGGCTAGCTTAGCTTAGCACAAAGACAGAAAACAGTTAGCCTGGCCCTGTCCAAAGAGGAACAAAGTCTGTCTACCAGCACTTATTAACATGTTATATCTTGTTTGTTAAAACATAACACCAATTTACTTGTTTTTGTCTTCTGGGAGTTTGTGTCGGACTCTGTCTAGTTTTTAAGCACTTGCTAGGTTACCAGTGGAGACTCCAGGAAGTAACTGCTTGAAAAAGTTAGCACTTACTTGACGCATGAGACGGGATGCATTAACCAATATTGTTTCCTAATCCTCCTGCTTTCCTTAATCTAATGCTATCATAACCTAAACTTAATGAGACATAGGGCGCAAGACATGGACTGCAGCCTCCAGTGTCAAAGTCCACCACTTTGTGTGAATAACCTCCCAATGACTTCTGTGTACCATATGTCACTCTTACAGTCCTGGACAAATGTTGCCAGTGCATCTAACCTAGTCAGGACATGTTTCCTTCAAAACTACAAAGCAAATCAGTAGCCTTTATAACATGTTTTGTAGGAAACATGGATGGATTTTGATCTTAGACACAAGCAGCACTTCACAGAGTATCAGGGCTCACCGTGTTAGCGCCTTGTCAGGAAAGGCAAATCCTGGCCTGATGGGTGCTTTAGCAGCACAGCTCCTCACCTCAGTTGAACCTCCTGAGTCTGAGTCTAGGTTCTGTGGTGTCTGTTCAGACTTGAAGTAGAGATGCTTGTGCAATCAGACCTGGAGCTCCACAACTTGGCTGCTTGTCCAGGATGTGAGCGTCAGTATGTAGACTGTAGTGTGTATGTGTGTGTGTGTGTGTTTTGTATGCCGGATACGTTGTTGCTCATGGATTTCTGTTCATATATCAGTGTGTATGTGCGTGTAAGAGCAACAAAGACTTATTGCTCTTTCAGAAACTCAGAATTCAGTGTTGGCAAGATGATGTGTGTTGACACAAAACAAAAAATGATTTGAATCTCCTGGCAGTGTTAAAGCTCTATCCAAACAAGAGCAGACACACCTGTGTGTTTACACAGCTATAGTGCAGACAAAGCTGTCATTTGCGAAGAAGAAGCTTAAAGTGTGCAGTACTTATGCCACATATTTACAGTAACATTCTTGACATGTGTAAAGAACACATGTAAAGACACTTATGTGGACATTAAGGGGAGGGGTTAATCTGAAGGTGCTGATATGCCAGTCAACAGTCAGTGTCTTAAAATCAATATCTTTAATTGACTATTTACTAGGACCACCCCACCCTTAGTTACTGTTGCTGTGACTATTGAGCTTTCTGTTCTGGCACATGCACTTTAGACTAATATGTTTGGCAAATGTTATCTTGGCTAGCATTGGCTGGGGTTGATGGGGTGTAAACTTACCCAAATCCCAGAAATAGTAGGATAGAGCCACTAATGTTACCCTTAAATCTGATAGCATCAGTAGGACATTGGGTTCTTTTTTTTTTTTAAGTAACCTGTAGTCCTGAAAAATGTGCTCCTTGAAGTACAACTAGGTAACTAGGTAGTGAGTTTGTTAGCTGGACATGCTAACAGTTGCAGCTTACATTAAAGCAGATTAACATAATGTGTAGGCTAATGCATTCTTGGACTTTTGCACCTTTGTTAAAAAAAAACTGAGCCTCTAAACTCATGTGAGGAAATCCAAAGCTGGACAAGTATGCTGTAGCTAGTTACGGTTGCTAAGCTATGATTGGACAAATGCTGTGAGCAAACAGTCAGTTTGGACTATTTTAATGATTTTAAGTTTTAAAAGGTTGAGTAGTTTAAAAAAAACATTATTTTTGTGTCATCAACGTCTCTCTTTCTCTCTCTCTCTCTCTCCAGGTGGCGAAGGTAGAGTACGTGCGGAGGCGTCCCAAGCTGAAGGAGGTGCAGGTGAGGCTGGAGGATCACCTGGAGTGCATGTGCACCAACAAACGCCACATCAGCCCAAATTCAAACACAGACAATGGTGAGCTTACAGCTGTGTGTGTGTGTGTGTGTGTGTGTGTGTGTGTGTGTGTCTTGATGCATTGGCTCATTTCTCATGTGAAGGCTGCTCCTGTCTGAATGTGTATGTGTGTGCTGATACCAAAAGGAGCTGATAAGAGATCTGAGGTATTTACTGTGTTTTTCCTCTCTGCTTGAATTAGTCCTCCCTCGGGGCAACACCCCGTCACACACACACTCTTGCATAGCATGCTCCCTATTATCTAGATATCTCTTTTGAACTGGAGCCAATTACAGACAGCAGTATTTATATAAATGCAGTTCCAACATGTATGAAAACCATGATACAATAAATGATAGTGTGTGTCTGTGTGTGTGTGTATGGAGGAGCTGTAAATGTAAGTGAACCGTAAACTCTAGTTCATATTGCTCTGGAGGGCCTACAGTATCCTGTAATCAAAAGGTCACAGCTGCTGACTTCCTGCAAATCACAATGACATCAGCTGAATGTAAAAACGTATATTTCAAGGATGCTCCGCGTTGCGGAAATGTGCGTAAATTTTTTTTTGCATGTCCGTTTGATGAATAAAATGTCTGAGTTACTTTTATATAAAAGTTTAAGAGAACTTAAATCAGTTGATCTGTTTAATTAAATAATTAAATTATGCTTTAATTAAAAGCATAATTAAAAATCAGTCCATAAAATGCTGACTGAGCCAGTGTTAAGTCACAGCATATGAGCAAATGCACAAATAAGTAAATACCCCTTTAATGTCAATCTATGCCTGCTTCTATGCCTGAACATTATATTTTTATCACAATCTGCCTTGTCTGAAACAACATAAATATTTCATTTTAGGTGTGAAAAGAAAATATGTCAAAGGATGAGTTTCCTCATCCTCACTCGACTCTTCTCTCAACAGGCATCAGGTGAAGCAAGATGAATAGATGGAGGAGTGGAGAACAAGAAGAGGAGGTTGACCTGAACCAGAAAACATGACAAGCACCTTCAGCCTCTAACATCTCCACCACATCATCTGCCATCAAGTGACAAGGAAAGGTTGAACAGTTCGATGGAGTGTACTTTGACCAGTGACCTTTGGGGGGTTTAATGGAAGGATAACTGACTCATATGAACCTCAACCGTACTGAGAGCAACAAACTGCCAGACACAGAAATGACAGGCTTATGGTTTCCTCGCTGTGATTCCTCGATGGAGAAAAGAAGCAATTGGATGATGATGGGATATCGAAGGACTTATTGTCTTCTCCAGAGTATAAACTGCTCAGCGACTCGGATTATAAACTGGTTGGAATCCTTGCTAGAGACAGTGACTGGGATTAGGTTTTTGTACTCCAAGATTTACTCCTCCTAGGCAAAATACTCACACACACATGCACGTATATCTTCTTATTTTTATAACCTCTCATTTTCTATCGCTCTCTGTTTCTACTTCTGGTATGTTATCCACATAAAGAATGGAGGGAAGAAAATTACCTCCTGACATGTTACTGATACTAATAAACTATTTATATGAAAACAAAGTGAGCGTGGTGATCAGAAAACAGCTTTTAGAGAAGCAGGGTTTTCACAGATTGCTTCTCGGAGTGACTAAAGAATTTATCTAAACCTAAAAGAGGATCCAAACAGGCTTCTGTCTGTGTGCGTAAGAGAGAGATTATCTGGAGTATCATAATACTGAAGCTAAAACCTGAATTTATAACAGAGTAACACACATAAAGCCCTGCTAATGGAGAGAATAGAGATAGACATGTGTATGCTGTTAACACAGTGGAATAACTAACAGCTAACTAATAGGTGTTTTTTTTTCTGTTGTTTTTTCAAACTCAAGCTGAGGAAATGGCAATTAACCCAAAAGAGGAAGGTAAATGTTTTCAGGAGTGACCTCATCCCATGACTCGCAAACACTAGATGACATAGAGGAGAAGGTGACATCATATCAAAACACCACACATCCGTCAGCTGCTTGCCTCAGTGTCCATTATCATTAATGTTTGTGTGTCTGTGTGTGATTAGGAACTCATTCTCTCTGTTTCTGTCGCTGTCTCACTTTTTGTAAAAACCCACACACATGCAGTTAGCCCCTTCGCCATGGAAAAAAACCCACAATGATGCACATCATCCCATGATGCACGATGGTACTGGTATAGCTTAAAGAACTAGTGTGTAGGGTGGCATATAGCAGTGTAATTGCTGACTGCAACCAACTCACCTCACCTTCTCCTTCCTATGGTGGCCACGAAATGTGCAAAAAAACGAGAAAGACCCTATTTGGAGCCATTGTTTTGTCTGTTCTGGGCTATTGTAGAAACATCTGTTTACATCTATAAGCAACTGGAAATTGTGAAAAAATAAACCCCCAAAAAACTCAAAATTTAGTTGTAGTTGCACATGGATCAATGACATGAGAAAGATTAAATTAAAACAAATTTAACACACATCCACGCCAGCAGCATTGCTGTATGAATCATAATGTCAGTCTGTGCACTTCTTTGGTCCAGATTGAAATATCTTAACAACCTTTGGATGGACTGACATGAAATCTTGTACAGACATTCGTTGTGTCCAGAGGATGAACCTTAATGACTCTGGTGATCTTCAGATTTTTGTTCTAGTGCCACCATGAGGTTAAGATTTGTAGTTTTGAGTGAACCTCCCCAACAACTGGTAAGATTGCCAGTAGTAGTGATAGTTAGTAGAAACATTAATGTCGCCTTCGGCATGAATTGATAATGTTCTTTTGTCTTTTCATTTAGCACAAAATCAGGTCACAAATTAATTTCTACAATACTTTTTGATGAAGTACCTACAAAACGAATGACATTCACATCAGCCTCAGCCTCAGTTTGTTTTTAGAGATCAGTTAGCATGCTGACATTATAAACTAAGATGGTGAACATGATACGCCTGCTGAACATCATCTAGCATTTTCATTCTGCCAAGAGGTTAGCGTTTAGCTTAAAGTATTGCTTTCCTTCAAAAACTTTCCTTCAGTACGCATCGAGAACAGATAATAGGGAACAGAGATCAAATCAATCAAATATTCTTAATCTCACTATTAGCCCTCCTGAGCTTTCAACTATATCCCATTGCCTTCTTCAGCAAATGGAACTTGTTCAGGTGTCATTCAACATTCAGATGCAAGTAAATTCTCCAACATAAACTCCAGCTACAGTTTACTCAGGAACCATTACTGCTTTGTTTCATTCTGCAGTACTAAACAATTTTTATGTAAGAACTACTCTGGTTTGGGAAATGCAGCCAATTGGTAAACTGCAAAATAAAGAGAAGACTGTAGGGTTTGTTTTTTTGGTGGTGAAGACATGGAGCCGAACCTTGTACCCATGAGGCCATTCCAACCCCTGCTGGCATCCCGCAAACCTGCTGTTTGGACCAGTACACTGCGGTTTCACGTAGCCTCAAACAGCTCTTTATGTTTCAGACGTTAAACACTTATTAGAACATGCTTCAGCAGTTGACAGCATTTACAACAAACAGAGGACAAAACAAATGTTTGTTGGTTGTGGTGGTGAAAAGCAGACGAGGCAGACTGTCGGGTGACTTCATGCAAGCTTGAGGTTGCTTTTCTTACTTTGCTGGCATATTGCTCTTGGAGAAGTTGGTGTAAACCGTGTGTAGACATTGGCCAACACTGTAACCAGAGTGGATAGTTAGTGTAAATACATAAAATTCATAATTGAGTGGTTCTATTGGAGCTGCACAAAGACGACACTGTGCATGAAAACTTCATAAAAAAAAAAAAAAAAGCTTTGGTTTTTCGTTCCAATCCAATGTCAAATCTGCAGCAGCGAGACACATGCTGCAGCTTCATCAGCTAAATACCCAACATGTAAACATATAGAGGAGAAAATATAATGTGGACATAAAGCACTGAAAACCAGTGACCGGGAACAAAGAGAAAGAAGAGACAGATGGGGATAAGACTGTGTGTAGGGTCTGAAAGGTGAGAGGGAGGAAATGAAAACAGACAGGATGGAGCACAGTGACATCGTGTGTGTTTGTGTGTGTGTGTGTGTGTGTGTGTGTGTGTGTGTGTGTGTATGAGTGACAGTGAAAGTGTGTCTTTGTGTGTGAGAAAGGATGAAAGTGGATTTGTGTATGTGAAACAGAGAGAAACTCTATCTCTCTAAAGCTCAGTTAAGCAGATTAACAACATGCTAGCTAAAATGCTGAACACTCTGCAGGTCAAGTACAACCTGATATAAGCTGATGGAAGTTGGACTCACTCCTTTCAGTTACAGATCTCAGATCAGATTACCAAACCTCCAAATTCCTACACTTGACCGTTAAGAAGTTGGAAGTATATCTGATTCTGGGTCAGCATGTTTTCCTGGATAAATACCTCTAGGTCACATTCCTGCTGGATATTAGTAGACTCATTTAGTTGATATTTGTGTTATTTGCAGTAAAATGTCTTAACAACTGTTGAGTGAATTACCATGAAAATAGCTATACACATGCATGTTTCACTTGAAATGAATGAAATGTAATAATATTAGTGATTAACTTTACCTCTAGTACCATCATCAGGTCTAAATTTAAATATGTCCACTACTTTGTTTTATGACCAAATATCTAATTCCCATCAGCCTCAGCAGTACTTTGTGTTCTATGCTAATTAGCACGTGCCTTAGCATGCCACACACTAAGACGGTGAACATGCTAAACATGCCTGTTGAACAGCTGCATGTGAGCATTGTCATAGCAAGCTTGTTAGCATGCCGGTATTACCATATAGCTCAAAGCCTTGGTAGAGAGCTGCTAGCTTGGCTGTACACTCTTGTCACGTAACACCAATACCTCCCTGTCAAAATTATATATATCAAGAGCTAACATATCATGTTATGTTGACCACTTCATTTTGTTTTTGGGAACCCACTCCAAATGCAAGGCGACCCTTTAAACCCCCCCCCCCCCCACCACCACCACCAAGTTTCAGAGTGTTGTAAATATGGATAGCTGTACACGCTGTGATTATATTATTGATCAAAAACTTCTTGCTCGGTCACTCTCTCCTTTTCTCTTTTCAGCTTCTTCCGTCAACACCCCCTTTGGTCTTTTTCACCTCCTCTTCCAAGTGTTCCAGAACGCCCGTGGTAACATCAACACTCCCCCAGTGCTCTGAGCTCACAGTCTTGGCAGCTTGGAGCTAACATTAGCTAACAGAAGCTATAGTTCGCAGTACACTCTCCATCAATAAATCACAGAGAGGTGATGTGCAGCAGCTGGAGGACATCACAGAGAAAGCATAAAGTTTAACCATAATGAGTGAAATAGTTGGTAATGGGTGACTTAGTGCTGAAATGCTAAAATGCTTTTCTTGCATATTTCTGAGTGATCGTACAAAGTTACAAAGTGCAGAGACAGACATACATGCACAGAGTGGGAATGAAAGAGACACTGTTACCTGATTGCACTGTAGAATCAAAATGATTTAAAATCAGTTATGTAATGGCAGAAAAGTTATGCAATGTTGCTTTACCAAGGAAAAGGACACCTTGGGCAAAGACTTACTGTAACTTTGGTCTGGGAGGATTCTTCATTACATTGGCAGTCGATGAATTTAAGGTCAGTGTTGCTGTATAACATAATTATCAACTCAATGTCCTCATCTTCCTACTGTCTTTCTTGCAGTGATGTCAAACTCAGTCTTGATTAAAAGTAAACAGTCTTTTTTATCGCTTCTCCTCCCAGATCTCTTCTTTTCCTTCCCATGTATCATACAGAGCTGCTTTATGAACACTCGTCTTACCAGATAAACATGTCCACCTCCCACCATCAGGCTTGTTCCCACCACTGGATACAGCAGGGACGGAAAACGCTGAGGTTTGGCATCACTGAATGAAGATTTACTGCTGTGTGGTTGAGGCTAATGTTTTGGTGCTGGATCCTGTCTAGAGGTTAGATTTATTTCCAGTGAATGTGAATTATTTCTGCCCAAAATTAAAAACTTTAGCAAGAGAGAGAGAATGGGAGAGAGGTAGTTAAGAGCTAGAAAAAGCCATTTATGAACTGCCATGGCATTACCTGCTATCCCACGTTGCTAATTTTCAAATATCCATGTCTAGCTGGTCAGTGATGGAAGAAATACTCAGATTACTTTTATTTAAAGTAGTAATCCATGAGTATAGAAATAGCTTGCAAGTAAAAGCCCAGCATTCAGAATTTAGGTATGAAAGTTTGATTGCTGTTTTCAGTACCGAGGTCACAGTTTTTTGGCATGGAGTCCATTCCATGGAGTACCTGGTCCATTCTGCAGACATGTCCATTGACAGGACTATTTGTGTTTTTGTACTTATTGAGTCTGGCAAAAAGATATCTTCCGGAGACATCTTTTCAGGATTTTGGTACCTTAGTTTCTTCCATTCATGCTTTGTAATTGGTTTATATTCTAATTCTATCATTTCAGACTCAGCCACTCCCTCCAGCCAGTCCTGACTGATCTCACCTGCTCACCCTCATCACTCGCCTGTTTGTCATTCCCCTCTTTACTCCCTCATATATAGTCCTTGTCTATGTGCCACAAGTCTTACATACTTACGTACAGCAGAACGGATTTAACACTGCTGTTTTACATACTAGATCTTGGTTTCTAGGGTGTCCTGCTTTGACTTTGAGATGGTTTGAAGGCTTGCAAATGCACTTAGAGCATTTTGGAGCCATATGCTGATGTCTTTGCTGCAAGGAGACTTCCCAGATAGGAAAGCTCCTTGATATAAATGAGAGTTACCATGTACTGATTGGTGCATGTGGTGTTTAATTTAGCCACATCACTTGGGTTTTGGAAATATTAATATTTAAGCCCATCTGTTTAGTAAATCTGTCTGTCCATCTTATCCATATTATATGCCATATCTCCTTTACTTTGTAAATAGAGCCCCCTAAATCTTGTGCAGAACGGATTATTTGGTGTGTATAATATTATCAGAATCATTGATGCATTAATGTGTTCATCACCAATGTTGTAGCTTGCAAATGTGGAGCTAATTTTAACTTATTTATACATTATTTATATATTGGTATATAGCTATGGCTATAATAATGCACCATAACTGATTAGTTGAGCATATTTTGTTCAGATAATCTTAATCAGCAATGTAACTAACTAAAGATTTAAGAACAATGTATTTCCCTCTGAAATATAGAAGCAATAGTAAAATACAAGTATCTTAAAACTGTCCTTAAGCACAGTTCTTGACTAAATGCACTTGGTTACTTTCCACCAGTGCAGCTAGTGCCCACATGTTTATAATAAAGACCAGTTCCCTCAGAGTCACTTCAGTTAACAATGTTATTATATTGTCTCGTCACCCTCCAGGTTTAAACTCTGCCTCTTTATGCAGCAGGGTATTACAGTATGTTCTTGTTGTGATGGAGCATAACAAATCCATTTCTACATGTTGGTCAAAGCCATTTCCTCTCTTTGTGATTCTCCTCCTTCCTGTTTTCCTCCGTAAGGGGCTTCAGGTAAACCAGCTGGCATCGGTGCCAGGCTCTTCTCAGAATGTGTACACTAAGCTCCACGTTTATAAGCACACACACCTTCTTAAGCCAAAGACTGTTGTAAATAGATG
Organism: Sciaenops ocellatus; assembly: GCA_033000465.1. NCBI lineage: Eukaryota > Metazoa > Chordata > Actinopteri > Sciaenidae > Sciaenops > Sciaenops ocellatus. Next base: position 20,161,709 of record CP136867.1, read on the forward strand.
ATGAGCATATATTTATTAAACACATAATGAGGATAAATTACAGGATGCAACAACCTTCAAGTTTACAGGACAACATATTATCCCATTGTTTTCAACTTATTGGTAAAGATAGAGATGAAGAGACAGAGAAATGTCTGTTTGCAACCTTTACAGTATGAATTTATTGTGCTCTTTTCAGGCAGTAGTAAGGTACGCTGCAATTTTGACTTCAAAGACAAATTACCTGTATTTGAAACAAGTTCCTGCTCACGTGTGATGCAGTCTCATGCAGACAGATGGGCTGAGTAAAAGTGGATTCAGCTTATGCAGAGCAGAGGCAGACAGACACTGTCATTGTGGAGCTGAACAATTACATAACAACACGAGTTCCTGAGCAACAAATGCGAGGTGTAACAGCAACAGATCCACTTTGTTAAGAAAGCATGAACTGATAGCAAATATAATTTGACAATAGTGACACTGGTCAGGATTACCTGTGGCTCAGACAGTTTTCAAACTTTTTTGTCTTCATCATCCCTGTGGGATATGGGCTGGGCAGGCCAGTGCCTTTCATGGTTGTGTGGGAGACTGGGAGCCATTGTAAAGCACATTACTGCACTGTTTACTATTTCCTTGTCTCAGGTTTAAGGTTTTACTCAGTTATTTAATTTTTTTTAAATTGTGCTAATCTGGTGCAAAACAAAGCACTGGCATTTTTTTATAGCAATGGATGTAGGTGGCAAAAAGAGAGAATCATGAACAGAGTGATAGTCCAGTGCTTCTGGTCTACTTTGTTCAAAGTATGCTGAAGAATGTTTAGGTGGTTTGTAGCGTCAAATTTGACACTCTCATTCATCATCAAATCATCCTGTTAGTGTTTTTAATTTGCCATGGATAAGAAGCTTTGTAGTTTAATTGCAGAATGCTTAATTAGGATCAATAATGACCTCAAGTCAACTCTGGCTTCTGGTTAAAATGTGTTGTCTGCACTTATTGATGATTTTGGATGAAATTGGAGCCCGGATGGCACACTATTGACTGTGCTTGTTGTATATGTTTACTTTAATTTTGTTACCATGCATAATTTTTTTTTTCAAAGATTTGTATACTTGTACTCTGCAGCTAAAGTGAGCATATTCAAGAAATATACAGAGCCACGTTAGCTGAAATTACACGATTTAATGTTTGTTCCTGCATGAATCATTACTGGCTGCTGCAGGTCTCCATCCCAGCCTGAGGGGAAACAGCTGCTTGATCACTATCGGATATTCCTTAAAAAAAACCCTTCACCTCTTAACGACACACCTCCTGCTCCGCTATTCAGTTTGACTTCAACAGAGTCATAAGCCTCTTCCACACACACAAACACAACAAAAACAAAAAGCTGTCCCGCTGTCAACCACTCCAAATCACTCAACAAAATAAACCCCCTTCTCTTCCTCCTCCTTAGCCCCCCTCATCGTCGTCTCCATCTCCTGCAGCTCCACCATTGTCTTTGGCCGGGCTGAGCAAAAAAGGCCTGCTGCTGCTGCTGCTGAGTGCTTGTAGAGACACAAAGAGAAAGCAGCAGTGTGGCTGAAGAGGGAAATAAAAACAGAGAGGGGGTGAGCTTGGGAGGGGTTAAGTGCTTTTTGATGGACTCACTGGAGGAGGGAGCTGGACTGTGAAAGGATAAAGGTGTGTGTGAGTGTGTGCCCTCACTAGCCTATTACATATTACATATCTTAGCTTCAAGCCATCCAGAGCTGTGACTTTAATCCAACTTGTTTTGCGTGAATGCCCATGTGTGGAGATGAAGCACAATGTCACATGTAGCTGTATGCGAAGTCTGTCTATCGTAGTTATTTTTATGTCAGTTGAGCATGTTCTCGCTCTCTTTAATCCCTCTCTGCTGCATTCTCATTTACCACAAAGCCATTAAGAGCCATTGTGACACCAAAGAAGAGCAAGAGCATTGGCAGGAAAGATGGATCCTTTAGAATATTTACATATATTGTGGATGAATATTACTGTGCATGTGAGAACTGCAGCTCTCTTAATCCATCTCATATATAGTACATTTAGGCATGTGCATTTTTGACTGTTACATACTGTGGGTCATAGTAAAAAAAATTAAAAATTAAAAATTTGTAAATCTTCTTTTTCTGTCGTTCTACCTGTTCTTTATGCTTATGTATTAATAAAAAGAAAAGAACAACCAACATAAGTTATTAAACAATTTACTATATATTCTTGACTAAAAGCAAATGGATGAAAAAAAAGTACCAGATTCATGAAATCCATTTGCTGCTGCAACAAGAGGATTAGCTGGAGTTTGCATGCAGGAATGAGGTCAGTTTATGAACTGAGGCTCAAGAGATGATAATCTTGGGAATTATGCTGAGTGGGAGACCTAAAGTTGACAGGAAGTTTAAAAATGGAAGTCTGAAAAGATAGTGGTGTACTCAATTTCCTTTCAAGAAACATTAGCTGGTGCTCTTGAAGGAAAAAAGACTTGATTTTGAACAAAAAAGCAAATTTGTGTGGGATTCATAGTCTATAAGACTACGCTTTTGACACAGGAGATCATTGTTCTCCTATCTCACTGTTAAGCTTGGTCCATATTGTCAGTTTTTCATCTCCAAGTTCTGCTTTAGTACTGTAATATTTGCTAACACGAAATATGCTAATTTATCACATCCAGAGATTTTTTTTGTCCTCTCAATATTTGTGTGTAAGTGTCTACTTTCAAGATGAAACTTTGGCTCAGTATGATAAAGCTCCTCAGTGAAAGCTGCTTTTTTTAACTTCTGAATTAAGATTATCTGAATTATGGAGCTCTCTGAGGAGATACTAAAACTCAGGAGTGATAAAAGAGAGAGAAAGACATCAATAGGCTGAAAGCGGAAGACAGGAGCGCATGGAGGGGTGGATATAGAGGCAGGGGTAGATGGGGGGCCACTGGGCCGACAGTAAATCTGGTTTTATTATTAAATGAACAGAACAGGCAAATGTTTCAGTAAATGGACCAACAGAGAGAGAGATTAAAACCATTCTGCAGTCTGTCAGTTTGATGATTTGCCACACCACTAACAGGCAAGTTAATCATTTTTCTTCTTTATTTAACCTGGTTAGTCCCACAGATCAAGAATCTGAAGGGAGCCAAGACAGCAATGAATTAAATAAACATATCAGTATTTCTCAAACTTTTTAAAGCACCACAAGGAGAATGGTGAGATGTCCCACAACTATAACAGCTTGTGTTTTGTTGACTCTGGAAGACATACAACCAACATGAAAGAAATGAGTAACCATCACATGACTAAAGCCAGTAAATGTGCTTCATTCAAGTTTGCATAATGGGTGTCTGACTTAAGACGGAAAGCCACACAGGGACTCATCGAACACTACAATGACGCCCCTCTTTATTACCCATAAAACATCCTTTTCAGTTCTCTGAATGTGGAGCTTAAAGAACTTTTCACATGAGTAAAGTCACGTGTTGCTTTCAATGTCTGGGTGTTACTATTCAACACTGATAGTAACAAAATGTGAGAACATTTTTGTGTCTATTTGAATAGTGACACAAATTGTTGTCACAGAATAAAAAAATTAAAAAAAAAGAAGATGTTTGGAAATTACCTGGCATTTTAGACTGAATCATTAAGTTCTCTCTCTATTTGTTGTTTCCTCCCCAGTCAGGGTATTTAATGCACAAGACATATCTCTAATTTTCTTATTTCTTATCCCCAATTCATCCCTCCAACAAGTACTGTCTCTGTATATCAGTCAAAGCCTGATATATCTTAATCCACTGTACCAAAGAATTGCTCATACATATCAGTGAGCCACACCACTGCATAGGGTGACATGTTCCTTCATTATCATGAGCATTTTGAGTCACTCCTACTCACAGGACACTATCCTGAAGATGTAAGTCTTTGATAATAAGTCAAAAATAGATGCTCCTTGTTATTTACGGCTAAATAATTTGTGGGGAACTACAGCACTGTCATTTTTCATTACAGCATAATTAAAACAAAAATGAAAATGCTCAGTCCAGAGACTCCCTAGTAGATTATCTTTTATTCCTTACCCACCTGGTTTGGTAATCCAAGCTGTTGTGTACGCGTTCATTTACATCATTTACGTTGTAACATGATATGGAATTTCTGAAAAAGAAATATTTTGTCATCTTTTAGCTGTGATTTCAAGACATTGATATGTGAAGCATCTCTAGGATAAATTCAAATGACTTGAGTGATCCCCTGACCTTCCCTCATAAGGTTTTGGTTGTGGATACGAGAGAATAACAACTGAATGGATTGCCAGGGTACCAACAGAAATGCTTCCATCAGAATGACATTCCCATCAGCCTTAGTTGTACTTTGTGCTCCGTGCTAATTAGCAAATGTTAGCATGCTAACTAGCTAAGATGATGATGAGGAACATAGCATGTGTTTTACCTGCTAAATGTCAGGATGTTCATTATGAGCATGTTAGCATGCTGCCGTTAGCATTTAGGTCAAAGCCTAAGTACAGCCTCACGGAGCTGCTAATATGCCTGCAGACTCTTAGTCTTGTTATAAATTGAACATAACTTAATGTAAAATGGCAACAAGGCAATTACAACTGCAGCTGAATTCTTTTAATCCACAAGCGGCTGCATCAATCAGCCAAACCTTTTCCCAAAAAGAAAGAAACAGCTGCTCCCCTGCCTCCCGAGGAGCTAGACAGTTAATAAGAAGGAGACAAAATGATCTAAGGTGATGCACTGGTCTTTCTTCTGATTCCACATCAGGCCTCCGTTCCTGACCTTTGACTCACAACCCCATGACCTCCGCATTGTCCAGCCGTCAGGTGCCAGCTTGCCCTCCACAGGGATCGGGATTCCTTCAAGATGCTCTCACCCGAGGGGGTGTAGTATTGTCTTTCCTGGACAAAGAAAGAAAAATCACCAATCACACTCAAGTCCATATTCTATGAACAACACTACTTGTGCATGGTTTTCATCATGACTCTCTCTCCTGTCATCAAATTTCACAGTTCTTTCCTGGCATGATGAGGCGATTGCCAGAGAATTTCAAACATTCTTCAGACAAAGACATCAAAACATTTGGAGGAAAATATGAAATCTTTCCGCCTCCCTTTTTCTGGCTTCCTCTTTGATTTGTAACATCTTGTGGGCATCCTGTCAGCCACTCCTAACTGAGATCAAAGTGCTACCACTCTCATGGAGAGATATCATTCTCTATGAATATTTTGAACAAGTTCTACCACAAGTAATATTTGCCCACTGGCTTTGATATGGCTGTCCTCCCCAACAGGAATTCATATCATACAACCCTCCTCCTGCTCTCCTTCTGTTCTTCATCTCTCTCTCATCACGATACATAATAACAGCATCAAAACTTCAATCCAGGGATTGAGTCGAATCATCCCTGACTTCAAAAACAAACGATATCCATCTTGGCAATGGGGAATTTATGTCTTGTTTTCATATTGGCGCAGTGCACTCTCTCTCTGTTCTGTGTCCCGTCTGCCTTGCGTCTCTTGCATTCTCCACCTTGGTCTCTCACCCGGCCCTGCCCTTTTCTTCCCTGACGACCAGAAGAGCACAATATGTGGGATCAAACGGCAGGGAAGTGAGGAGCAAAGTGTCTCTCTGTCTCCTCTAAGCCCAGGGAGGATTAAGGCCAGGAGACTTCTAAGGAACAGTCATAAAGTGTGTTCATGCCTGCTGGGTGTAAAGAAAAAGAGAGAGAGACAGTGAAGACAGTGAGGTTAAAACCCCTTTGTGTAACTTTTCTACCATAAAATAACAGATTTTAAGTAATTTATATATATATATATATATATATATATATATATATATATATATATATATATATATATATACTGTATAACAGGTGACACAATGAGTACCTGTAGTGGAGTATTTCCAGTGTGATATTTGTACTTCTATACTTCTATCATCAGCATTAGAGTCAGAATAACAGGTTCTACAAACTACATTTACATTTAGTCATTTAGCTGACACTTTTATCCAAAGCGACTTTCAGAGAAGGGAACAATCAAGGTATAGTGCGATAAGAAAGCATTAGTGCAGCAATAAGTGCACGAACGCTTTATTACAATATAAATTGTAATAGCCTTCCATGACACATGTAAGTATTCTGGTCTGACGCCTCTATTGGCAGCACAGTATCATTTGTCAGTGTCTTCCAAGCTTAGGAAACAACTGCGGTCATGGTTAAAGGAAGCCAACATTGAGACAACTGTAAGAAATGGGAAGCAAACATTTCTCATGTCAAAGGCAAATGTTTTGTACACCCATCAATCCACCCAAATCTCTTCCCTCTGTGGACTTTGTGTCTCTATAACAACGTCACCTAACTCTCTGAACCTGGTATCAGAGCCATACTCAAGACTCCTCTGTGTACTCGACTCCCCATTCTTCTTCTTCCTCTGCACATGAAGGTGGCAGGTTGGCCTACAGGTGCAGGGGTAAATCAATAACTGGCAGGTCACGGACAGGAAATTTTATTATAGCTGTGAGCAGGAGGCCGGCTGTTGTCACATCTATCATGATCGCCAAATACACTGCAGGGGCTGGGTGACCTCTATGAAGAGAAGCATATGTGGAGGCTGAAGTTATTTTGCTTTTGGTTGAAACTTAGAGGCCAACAAACTGTTTTTCACTTTTAGCTCAGGAAATCAGCCACTTTTGTTTTCTGTTTGTAAATTTTTATTGTTCTCAAATTAAGGATTTAGAGTTCCCACAGCTTATAAATTACTTATATTAATGGACTAGTTTGTAGAATTTAGCGGCATTAGTGGTAAGTTGCAGATTGCAGTGCCATCGCCTCACTCTCTCCTTCCTAGTGTGAAGGAGGAACTATGATGAGGGCTGCAAAACATACAAAACACGTGGCTGTTCAACATGTCAGACTCCATGGAAGAGGACCCACAGAATCTGAAGATATAAGTATCATTATACAGTAACAAATTATTGTTATTGATTCAACCTTGCCCCCTCTGTGATGTTCATAGGTGTAGTGCTGTCAAAGCACACAAGAACTCCACCATTTGTGGTTTGTTTAATCTAGTTGAAATTTATAAACAGTTTTTAAGTGCTGAAAGATCCAATCATCACTAAACAGTATGTAATGCAATAGAGCCAATAAAAACCAACTGAATGGTCAATGTTGTCATATTTAAGGTGTCATTTAAGGTGTGTTGATTGATTCACATCGTCAGCTCATTCACTGTGTAACATGCAAGAAAGCGTTCAAAGTTGCCACTAGCTGCCAGTTTGAGCAGCAGAGTGAATAAAATTCTTTTCTACAGTCTATAGCTAGCAAACCTTAACAATTAGAGATGGAAAAAAAGAAACATCCTTTCATTTATGATTCACTATTCTGACAGTTTCTTTATTTTTGATGCATTTACAGATAAATATTACAAGGCCAACTTGTTAAACTTGGACAGCTTGTGCTGCATCCACAATGTCTGCAGGAGAAGGAAGCTTGCTTCATAGCCTAGCCCATTAGATATACTTGATCTCTGCATGCTCTGCAACTTTTCCTCAGAATGGAGGTTTTGAATGCAGCTTTATTTGCTCGGCACAAGTAAATAAATCACTTATTGCCACAGGAATGGTATCACCTAATACTACTTAGCTCAATGTTTGGCTCACTGCCATGTAATATTCTCAACATGATGAAACTATTCATAAAGTCATTGGATCATGTGGTCAGTCATAGTTGACTTATGTCTTTAACCTTGCTACAGAGGAAAAGGTTATATTACCTTCGAAACATGCGCGCACATGATAGGTGGCTCCTGCACCTAAACAAAATAGCATACCTCTGCTCGTAATCCATCCAATGGCTCGGAAGCCAAATCCCGGCTGGCACTGGGGCGAAATCCGGGGTATACCATGGACAAGTCGCAATCCTTGTATCCTTCCTTCAAAATAACTCTTGATATTTTTATCGTCGTCATTATTCCTCTCATCTTTTTTCAACTACTTCTCTTTCAAACATCTGTTCCATTTTAAAGGTGCTTTGACAATTTGAATTTATTATACTTATTAAGGCTACTTTTCTTAAAAATCGAAGAAAAGTTTTCGACTTAATTCCTCCAGTAAACTGATTTTAGGTCAGGGGTTCGATGGTTCAACAGCTTACACTACAATAAGTGTGTTGCATATTCGTACATGTACATACCTTTCAACTATGGTCACACATACAGTATGTGCATTCTTAGTGTGGTCATGAATTGAATTGTGCTTAAACTGACCTTTTTGCCAAGTATTAAAAAATAGAAAACAGAATGGGGCCTAAAATTGAAATGTGGTGTAGGATAGGTTGATATTCCTCTGCAATAAGATACAGTATATAAGTTATACTGTATATATTGCATGAACTTTCCTTGAATCTGATGCTAAAAGGAAGTCATTCATAAATCTCAAGCAATGCTCTGAAGTCTGGCTGGATTTACCGTGTCTTGAAAGACCCTTGAATTCCTCTGTTCTCTCTGGAAACAAGGGGTAAATCTCTCTTTCTTATTTCCACACTTGGTCAAACAGGAGGAATTATGGGTATGACTCATGTCAACTAAACAGTTCAAACTGACAGGGTAAAATGTTGTCACATCAACACACAATCGGCTGGCTTGCCAGCCGCCTTTTCTCATTTCTTTAAATTTCCGTTCCTCACAGTGGCTGGGGAGCAGTGAGAAGAACAATACAAGTCAAGTGTGCAATTACATCTTCACCTGTTGACAAAACAGCTCAGAGAAAGTAACATCCTGCCAAGCCTTGTGTTTTCAGCCATGTTCACTCTTCCACCTTATCCTCACCTCGCCAGACATATTTCATCCTTCTCTAACTCCCTCGCTAATGGAGCCTTGCTTGACTCGGTATGAGACTAAAGTGAACTTGTCAAAGGCAGACACCTTTCGCAAAGATAAAAAGAAGCTTTGGTGGTCCCCGCTGAGAGGAGAAGGGAGAGAGAAGATAAGGAGGGGAAGAGGAGGCAAAGACAACACTAACACCCAGAGAACACTTGCATACCTCAACCCTGCATCTTGTTGCAATTTGTCTCTTCGTTGTCAACTTTTTTTGTACAGTTTTTTTTGTTCTGTTATTTGTCATGAGGTGTCTGACATGACCTGGGTAACCTCTTCCTGTCAACAATGAGGTGGTCGTTGACCTATTGCCAGAGGCTGCACTCAGGTGGGCCGCTGCCCTGCATGGTTCAGCTATCACCTCAGGGGAGGGGAGGTCAGAAACGACGTACTGGACCGGGTGGGGTGATGAAGCACCACAAAGCCCCAGGCTGCAGCAGGACTCTTTGTTAGAGAGCTGATGGGGCAGATAGAGACTTCCTGGGAAATGACTGTTCACAGATATGGGAGTGGTCTCACGTGCAGACATGCACATTTTTACAAATTAGAGAGGGTGGTAGTAGTTTACCCACAGATAACACTAATAGCTGCAGTGACTCAGAAGGAAGTGGGTCAAGTCAACGCTTGGGCTTGATGAAGAACTCTATTAACAACCACAATGCTTCAATGTCCACACCACATCAGATAATAATGGGATCACATTATAATGGAGGGTTGTTGCCTTCTTCCTGCCTGGTGTTTCCTGTTGGTTTCTCCTTCCTTCTGTGTCTGCCTGTCTCTCTCTGCTGTCAATAAACTGTTTAAACTGAATCTGGTCTATGGTTGGTGCTTGCACTTTAAGTCTGAAGACGTTCATTACAACAATTATAATTTTTACATAATAAGATAATCGCACAACCCATACAAAAGAAACAGACAACCACAATTAGGCAACAAATTAAACACTGAAAAAAAAAACATCAGAGGATAAAGCTGTAAAAAATCCAGGTGAGATGAAACAATCTAGCTTAGGGGCAGTATGCAGCTCATTCCTTTTTAATAGATGCACAGATAAGTGAAATTTGCAGTTCTGCCAAGATTACCGGTACATGTGGAATATCTAATGATGTAAGAATTATTGGATGCTGTCCTATAGTAACAAGATTTAAAGAAGAAGAAAGAGGGGGAAGAAGAAAAAATGTGAAGTAGTTTGGAAGCTTTGATACAGAGCTTTATGAATATCATCTATCTATCCATCCATCCATCCATCCATTATCTGTAACTGCTTATCCTCATCAGAGTCAGGATGGGGCTGGAGCCTATCCCAGTTGACTTTGGGTGAGAGACGGGGTACACCCTGGACAAGTCGCTTTATAAATATCATGAGATGATTATTCCTTTCTTCAGTAAGGAAGTCCATCCAAAATTTATGAGGGAGCAGCGACGAGTAGGAAATTTGTCAACAGTGATTCTTGTCAGGGCTTCCATATAAACATGCAGTCTTCACATTGGACCCACACCAGATCGTAGCTTGCCATATTTCACAACTTGCATACTAGATGATTAGTAATGTGTATATATGCAGAGAGATAATGTACATACTGTATGTGCAAAGGGTAGGGTATATCATGCTTCTGATATTCATGTGGTTACAGGTTCATTGACGTGAAATAAAACATCATTCATCTTTCTGTTTACCATGTTAGCAGTTGTGCATGGAAGTGCTCTCTCCTACTCATATGGGAGTTGAAAATGTATTAGTATATTTAAGCATTTTGTTTATTTTTGTATTGTACAAAAGTTCCTCCAGTTGGTCTGGAAGTTATTTATACCATCTTTGTTTGTAACCACAGAAAAGAAGGCACATTGTTGCTGAAATGTCAGCTAATGAAATAACTTTCTGCTGCAGATCTGTCACTCTATAGTGATATACTTTAGATACTTCCTCTCTCTTGTGTATTGCTGCTCACACAGTGCTTACTTTATATTTCATCCTTCTATACGGTTCTAAAAAATGCTGTCATACAAGGATAAAGCTTACATGTAGAAAAAGAAAAACGGGCAGAAACTCCAGCAGAGCTTTGTAGGGTGACTGTGCTACAGCTCCATAATGTGAAAATACATGAATATGAAGCAGGCTGGTGCTGAAAACATACTTGATGCCAACATGATTTTTCTGAACATACCATATTAAAAGTATTTGATGAGGTCCATAACTAACTGCTGTTGGGAGTCCTTATGAAAACAGCTTGAGAAAGCACATTAGTGTTCATTAGTGCAGGTACAGCATGTTCCCAGGATCAGGATGGAGCCATCCAAATTGGCCGGGATAAGTTTGGCCTGGGTAAGAGTCCTGGGAACGGCCCAGTCCACAGTTTCTGAGTGGGTGGCCTCTTCCAGATCTGCACATATGCCATGCATCTCCTTTATGCATAACCATACAATGACAGGCAACACACACGTACACAAAATATAGAGAAAATACAGCGTGTTCCATTTATTGAGAGCTTTTATCAGTTAATATGAAAATGTTTTCCCTGTGGAAACCACCAATTGGCTAACCACAAAAATTCTCCTCAAACTGGAAGCCCAACTGGCAAATGCTTTGAACAATCAACCGCAAGACGTCACAGCACCATTTACAGGGCTCGAGGGCTGAGATTGAGAGAGGGATAAAGTTTGGTAGGGTGATAGAGGGATAAAAACAGAAACAAGGAAGGAGGGAGCCGGGCTGGAAAGATAATGATTTTCCATAAAACCATCACAAATGTTCTTTCATTGTAGTCTATAAACCACTTTTATTTAAGGGAAAATAATCATATTTTTAGAAAATAGTTGGTATTGACCAAGTTGCTTAATGCCAATATGTGTCAAATGTTTGCTTTGTAAGAACATGGGTATGGTAATCAAAATATATTTAAAGCAGTTAGAATCAACTTTTATATTGATGATGGATCACAAGGCTACTTGTATATAAAAGTTGTAATTTCTGAGCTCACAGAGGATCAATACAGTTTCTGTCAGCTCTTCAGAGATTTATAGCATCTTTCAGCTCATTGTTTCGGTTCCCCAAACTTTTGTTTTATTCTAACCACTCTCATCAGCATCATTTCTGCAGCTGTTTTCATTGAAAAAGTAATACTGCCTCAGTGTATTGGTGGCAATAATTTGCTGTGGGCCACAACCCCAAAGTCCTACCACTGGAGAGACCCTCTCATTTGAAGCAGCAGATATCCATCAGTTACACACAAAACACATGCACGCGCACACACACATTTAGGCTTGGGAAGAAGAGAATTAGAGGTAACCACAAAGACATTTACGAGCAGTCCCATGGCAGCCATCACCCAAATAGGGCTGCTGCCACAGAACCACAGGGGCAGAGAAACCCTCTGTCTGTTGACTCTGCAGATTAGTGACTTAATATAACCACACAAAGACTGCCTTTCTCTCCGTTGTACTCAGTGAATATGCTGAAGTAGGAGCAGACAAGTAGCCACAGTGATTATATAATCTATTTTCATTTACTACCAATCTCAATAGGGATGCTGCACTGCACTTTGTTTAACTTCAACAAATGACAGCAAAGATGCTGTAGAGAAAAGCTGTAAAGAGGCTTTGTGAAAATCAAACGTCCATACTGATTTGATCTGAAATAGATGCCAGAAATGATGCCCACATGCTTCCACAAAGTGGTGCTGCTGTTATCCCAGAGTTCATCACACATCACCCAATCCAGATAATTGAGTGTTAAAAGAACGCGCTGTTGTGGAAACCTGCCAAACCAATCAGGGCAGGACCTTTTACACACTTTGTAGCCTCAAGGCAAAATTTTCACTTTGTGGTTTACAAAATGAGCTACAATGCACATCCATTAAAATTAAAACATGTTGCACAACTCTTCTCCAGCACACTGCGCATCATTTGCCAAACATTTCCCGCTATCTTGCCTTCATAACCTTCTCATTTTGTCGTGTCCCATAGCAGTGGTAGATACATTTGTAGAAGCTTGAACATACACGTAACTGAAGCAGTGCTGTGTGTCATTACTTCTATAACTATCTACTATTTCTATCATGCAACCCACCAGTTATTAATATACAGTTCAGCCCCTCTGTTTTCCCTTAAGGAGGGTTAAGGTTGTTCTTCCAGACTGTCTGACAGTATCCTATATGTTCTGTATGCGCTTGTTCCAGCTAAAGGTGATCCATTCCATCATATGGAAATATTATCAATGTCTTGTGAGCTATTTTATTACATTTCCTTAAAGCTCAGTCTGATATCTTTGGCTGCACAATATAAGTTACAACTGGCCAACGGGGAAGCCACTTTGTAGGGAGTTAAATTGTTCATTGAGTTTTGAAAAGTGCCCAAAATTCACAGCATTCCTCTGTCCTGGTTCACAGCTTGTGTAAGAAGTAACAAGTGTATCCCCTCTCAATGGCAATGAATTCTGAAACCTCACAGAACTGTCTACATTAAATCACATGTGCAACTATCAAATCTGTGTCAGGACTACACTGTATCAATCAAAATAGACTAGACACTTTTGTCTCAAGGCTTCGACAATGAAATCCAAAACAGCCATTGTCTTGCAACCTCAAGGCTTCAATCCCGAGTGAAAAACTGGGATGACAGCCAACAGCCATGGCTAACTGTGCCATCATTTGCTGTTGTTCCAGAGACTATTGGAACAACTCCATCATTCATAGCAACCATACTGATGGAAGACAAAACATCAACCCCCAAGCCATGTATATAAGCCTCAATTTTTCACAGGGTGTTTGCTTTCTCATGCTTGGGTTCCACACGTTCTGCAATTTGATGTTATGATTCAACACATGAGGTCATCGCTCGTTGATTGGCATTTTATGCTTGGCTTAGGCAGCCGGCTGAAAATGATGTGATTAAGGAGAAGACAGAGAACTGTTACGGGGAAATGTAATCCAAGTACTCCCAGTGGGAACTGGACTCATATTTGCGAACATGTTATCTAATAAAGGAGGGGACCACCTCTATGCAGTTGGGAGGATTCATTCCAACAGTTAACATGCAGCATGTACATGCAGAAAATTAACAGCACATAATGAGACGGAAGGAAAAAAAAATGTAATGAAACAATTATATAAAGCGTTTAAAGTTTAGACGTGATAACCTTAATATAGGTTGATCGAGTATGAAACACTTATTTACTGTAAGCTTCAAACATGACAGAGTTTTAAGTTAAGTGCACTTATATTTGCCTGCAAGAATATTTCCATACTGTCCATAGAGGCTGCTGAGTTACATTGCTAACTTGCCTGAAACACAAAATCTCCCCAATACTGAGCTAACATTAGCTAACAGCACCTACAGTTCACAACAGGTTACTTTACTGTCCATCAGGAAACTCTGTAAACAACAAAGAGTTGAGGTGGAGCAGCCAGAGGACATCAGAAAACAGAAAACATTTTTCCCATAAAAAATGATCCAGTTTCCCAAAAATCAGCAAGATAGTTGGCGCTGTACGACTGCCGTAAAGCGTTACGTATATTTTTCTCGGCTGATTGTACCCGGAGCAAAGTTACATAGTGCAAGAACAAGCGTACGGGGCACAGAGTGGAAATGACGGAGGTGCCATTCACCTGATTACATGTCAATGTAACGACAAAATGATTTTAAACCTGTTATTTTTTAGTAGAAAAGTTGTGCAATGCTGCTTTAAGCACTCAAGTAGACACCACTTATCGGTTGTAGGGGAGTAAATGCACACACAAACAGAGAGATACTGTGAGACCATTCAGTAATTCAGTAGCACAGTGTGTAACCATAACAGCAGCATCATCTCCATAACAGAGAGGAGTGTGGAGTGTCATGCTGGATATGGTCTGACTTCTGCTTGCTCTCTCTTGCTGTTGATACACGCTCTGGCCTCCAGCGATAACAGCAGCTGTGTGTTTCTGAAAAATGTATGTGAGCTGCTCAGTCTCTTCTGGCTGTCATTTCATTTTGTCGTCATAATCTGGTTATAAAATCTCTTTGTGTGAGAAAATCTCCCCACTTGTTCTCTCTTTCTGCATTTCTGTGAGGTTTACTCATGACATAACTGTCAATGGCCATGAGATGGGCCATCGCAGAGGAAGCAATCTCATTCCTGATTCCCACATCTCTAGTCAAAACAAGTAGAAAGGAGGAGAGCAAAGTGGGAGTGATGGAGGACTGCAGGAAAAGTTTGGTGACAGGGTATAACTTTCACTGTTTACACAGTATGTACATTATATTATATAATAGACTACTGGCCCAAGAGATAAATGTTAACACTATGAAATCACAGGGCACAACATTATGCACCATAATGCAGTGTACTGTATGTTTTGCCTTTATTGGATAGGGAGGGGGGAGTAACATGCAGTAAAGATCCTCTGTCGGAGTCAATGGGCACTGCAATCACAGTATATGGCATATGTCCTAAACACAAGGCACGACACCAGGAGGACTCCCATCTTAATCCACTGACAGGTAAAATTGGGGGATTCAAAAACTCCAAACTCAAATGACATTATTTGTATTTTCAAATCAAAATCAACATTTATTAGGACTGTGATATTTGTTCATTTTAAACCTTTAAACATAAATGGGAACTGGGTAAGTATGGGTTAATATTCATGCATTAATTTTATTGGCTACAAAACTTTAGCTTTCACTATTGCTATAGAGTTGAATAACAACAAAACAGCAAACAGCAGTGTCATAGATGTCCAGCTATACTGTATAGTTCCTAAAAGATAATAAACACCAGCCAGCGAATCAGAGTTGAGAATTCTCAGCAGACATTGTATAATACAACTGTAATATATTTGTAATCGGCACAGTTTACATCAGATTTTGGCATGTGCAGCTCATGCTGCTAAACGTCACAACTTTCACCCACAATTGTACATTTGTTTGAGCTGCACAAGAGCAATCTAGGTCAGTCGTGTTGTTTTCCTCCATGTGTCTGTGTTATAGCCTGCGGTATGAAGTAGCCGAGCTGTTTGCCTGACAGTGAGGCTGATATATGGAGCTCTATTACCATCGTTCATAACCCCAACACACTAATTACAACCACAGGCTTGCAATGAGAACTGCTGCTTTGAACCCAGTATTTCATGACAACATGATGGGGTCTTGTGTGTGCTTGTGTGTGAGGCGGAGGGGTAGGAGGATAAGTAGTTGAGTAAAGATTGACACCACTGCCCCACCTCCGACTGATCATATGACTTGACCTCAGACCTCCATCTCCATAGCTGGAGAGATTTAAAAGCAAAGAATGACCAAAGGATAAGAGAGAATGGCTCAAACAATTCAGTCACATCTGATGAGTCAAATAGCCAAAACATGTGAACCCATGATTTAAAATATTTGGCCTGTCACCATTCACATTCACACATCATTTTTTCTGAATGCTAACCTGTCTGCGGTGGCACTCTAATGTTGGAAGTCACGTTGTTCACAGCGATATTTACATTACTGAGAGGCAAATGTCCACCTCCTCTGGTAATACATTCCACACAGCCACACACAGCTGGGATGCTGTTTTGCAGGTCGCCTTGGAGATGGCGGGGAATGAGAGAGCGATGGCGGGAAAGAAGGAGGGGAAACTGAAAGGGAGCGTGAGCTTCTCTTTCATCAGGTCACACACACACTGACAACCATTCAACATGTTCGACTTGTAAAAAAAAAAAAACCCTGACATACCTCTAGACATGAAAATCTTGATCTTTCTTCTCCTACTTTTGTCTCTCACGCCGTTCTCCCGTCATGTCAACGGACAGCACTTTTTGCTTGGTGTTGTGAAGGGAATATGAGAGAAACTGTTATAGATTTCTAGTATTACATGACTAAATAACTTTTACAAAATTAAACCTCATATACTTTTGGACATTTGGCCCACTGCACTGTTCACTGGGACCACTCTTAATATCTTTGTTTGCTGCATTTCTTAAATTTTGTGTGACGTTTTTTTATTTTTCTTTGATTTTATCATTTGAAGCTTTTTGTCACTTATTGTCTGTTCAGCAAAGCCTAGAAATATTTTGTTGGATCATACTCTCTACACTCCACTTTTTAGTATGAACTGAATCCAATATAACTAAAGAAATTACTTTTTGTGGAAAGAAATAATTATATTCTGTTCCTTTCTTTTCTGAAGAAATTTTCAATCACTAAGCTGTAAAAGAACAAAACAACAAAAACAAACATGTTTGACCCGATCTTGACACCTGACTGATGCAGAGGAACATTGTTCTTGCCCCACCACCCTTTCAGTGACCCTTGAACCCTCACCCTGGGACACAAAAGTCAATGTCTCATCACAGTTTTCAGATTGCTAGATTAAAGTCTAACTGCTGCTGTGCCAGAGAACCAAGTGATCCTTGGAATATGTTATTATTTGTGTTAGTATTGTTATTTATTATTTTATCATCAAGAACTTAGCAAATACAAATATGTCCTGAGTAAAAGCAAAAGAAGCTAGTGCAATAAACTGTGCTGTCTACCACTCACATCTCTGTGACGCCATCTACTGTCTGTATAGTGCATGAGTAAGGGTCTTCAGAGAAATCTATCTTTATGGTACTGTAGCAGTTCAACTGCATTAAAGTCTATTAAATGTAATGACTGAATGAAATGACGAGAAACAAAAACTTGTCTCTAAAAGCAAAAGCAAAATATCCAGTACTTTGCCTTTCTGTATGATCTTTATTTTGTAAAATCTTGCAGTCCACCCATTGACATGTTCACAGGTGTTCTACCTGTTAATGCAGGACAACTCACACCTTTACTAATCTGATTAGTGTAGAGTTTTGCGACATATAATCAACATAAATCACCCAAATCATCATGACACATCATCATAACCCATAACCCATTTTACATCTGACTTGTCTAATCAGCCAAAGCAATTGAATTCACCGTTGTCCCAATGAGCATAGTATTATAACATTTGAACTGTTTTGCAAAAGTATTATAGTATTATTCATTATTCTGTAATATTTATCAAACAACAGTTACTGAGTTTTGTTTGTTTATGCCTAGACGAGAGGCCTACCTTGAGTCAGTGTTCACATGTTGATGCTATAACAATACAAATGTGTATTTGGGTGAGCTGTCTTCTTAACGTACCCCTCAAGGACTTGTTTATGTTAAAAAGTACTGTTGTGTGGTCTGTACTGATATGAATGCTTTGCTATCAGCCACGACAAAACATCATGCTAGCTAGACACACTGACCTTGACACATGCAAACAAAGTCACATAAAAGTCAGAAGTAAGTTTTGATTAATGAATACAAAAGGTCTGGACTGTACACAGCTCAAGAAAAATAATACTTTCATATCTCCTTTCGATAAATGCAGCCCATTTTCTGTGTCTTCTGTCTTCCTGGACGGGGGAGGGTTGAAATGAGCATGTGTACTATCACTCTGCCATGTTTCTGATCAGCACTTTAACCAAATACATTTACTCAGTTACTACACTACATTTTTAACTTTAGTTACTAAGTTGTAATTATTTACTTTCCACCACTGTCTTGTACTATTTTTGATCAAAAGTACACTGTTGTGGTAATTGTAATTTACTTGACAACTTTACTACACATTTTCTGCTGCTTTATACATCTACTCAAGAAACCAGATTACTCTACCAAACCCAAGATGGAGGATAATTTGCAGGAAAATATTGAAATTTCTACTACACTACACTTATGACTTTAGTTACTAAGTCACTGGTTATTTTGCTGATTCAGAATAAATCAATAAATAATAGACTATATGACTGGTAAGATAATGTAAGTGTGTTTAAAGCATCCACCTTTAGATGCAATATTAGAGTCATGTAGGCCTATCAATAATTATGACCCAATGTTACAAATACATTATTCTGAAATGAGCCTTTCCGCACAATAAGTACTTTTACTTTTGATACTTTAAGTATTTCTTGTACGTTCATATTACATGTTGAATGCATGAATTTCACTTGTGACAAAGTAGACTATATCTGTACTTTAATAATATTACTTTTACTTAAAGGTACAGTGTGCAGAATTTAGTTGCATTTAGTGGTCCAATCACTGCATTGCTATCTCCTCACATCCCCCCCACCTTCTTGGTGTAAAGGAGAAACAACACTTTAAGGACCATGTTTAGAGTCAGTATTTAGTTTGTCTGTTCTAGACTACTGTATAAATAAGGTGTTTCAAGATGGCGGCCTCCATGAAAGGGGACCCTCTCCCACTGTAGATATAAAAGGATATTTTTTAAGTAACAAACATAAAAACATTCTTATTTTCAGGTGGTTATACATGCATGAAAACATGGTTATGAATATTATATTCCATGTTTGCCTTATTCTGAAAATACAGGCCCCAAATGTTACACACTGTACCTTTAAGTAAAATATCTGAGTATGTGCTACTATAAAAAGTAGCAGAACATAAAATACTTAAGTAAAGTACCCTTACAATGTGTTAGTACAGCACTAGTTAATGTAGTTATTTACTTTCCAGGATTGTCTTGTACTATTTTGATATGGTATTGCTTTAAAAACCCGCGCATGCGCAGACCGCCGCTGACCCGCTGACACCGGTAGTGACGTGAAAATGGCGTCCTCCGCTGCCCGGCTCGGTACACGCTGGTTGTCAGCATCAGTTTCTTCTTCTGGACATCGTAGCGGTCGTTTTCTAAATGTCTCCGCCAGACATGCAGGAGTTTGTTCAGCGACGGTATCGCAGACGCACCGGGGAGGGATAGCAGTTAGCCTGAGCTCCTGGACACACCGACATGTCGTGACATTGAGAGGGCTGACAGGTAAGACAGCGAACTAAGTGTTAGCACAACACCCCTAAAGTTTGTTATAACAGCACTCCTCTGTCACTATTCATAGCGCCAGCAGTTTGTTTACATGTCCAAAGCCTCGTCGTCCATAGCTTGTGTTGTGTAACATTTGTACAACCAGCTGAAAGCCACCACAGTCCTCCAAGGCTGGTTAGCATTGGTCTGTGTGTATGATGTAACTGCTCACTGTTAGTTAGTGCAGGACAGGGACAGGGCCTATGATAACTTTTATATTTACTGTATTCACCTATTTATATACTGGATTATTAGCCTGTATGTGTTTATGTTGATACAAAGTCCATGCATAATTATTCTTGTTGTTGATGAGGCTTTCATTTTCTGTTATTATTATTTTTCAACACAGAAACATTCAGCTTCAGGATGTCAGGTACCTCACTGATATGACATGATGATGGCATCGGCAGAGGTGGAAGGAGTAGCTGTAGGATCTCGAGCTCTCGTTACTGTGACAGATTTATCCATTCTGCTTCACTTAATATCAAACTATCAGCTCACATTATTTAGTAATGTTATTGATTTCACAATGAAGAACAAACTGCTGCGTTGTAGCCAACACCTTTCCTCACCTTTTTTTTTTTTCCCTCCCCTCCAATAGCAGCTGGTCAAGTTATGTTAGACTGCATCATTGGAAAATTTATTTTGTAAATAGTTTTTGTCAATCGTAGCCTGTTATTGCATGCAATGCTTGCAGGTTATTCGGTATCATTTTTTAATTCTCACAAATTATTTGGGTGAAAATTGTCAATTATTATGACCAAAATTGGTGGACCCCCTGCAGCACCTCTGCGAACCCCCTAGGGGTCACGCACCCCTGGTTGAAGACCCCTGACTTAGTGCATTGCAGTCATACATCAGTAACAGCGTGCACACACACTGACCTTGTTATCACACCGCCTTTGTGTCAGCATCATTTGGGACAATAAACAGACAATATTCACCACAAATATATAAATATCCAATGTAGCTATTAGCTAATGAACTACACTGCTGTATTTCATTCAGTTGTCAAGCTGCATGATTTGACGAGCATGAAACCAAAGTGACAAACAAGTATTAATAATAACTTTATTTATATAGCACCTTTTTAAAAGCAAGGTTTACAAAGTGCTTTTTTTTTTTACAGAGCAGAGGACCCAACAAAAAGCCGAACAAGTTAAAATAGAGGATAAGCAACACACATAACAACAATAAACAGACAACAGAAAACAGACATATGGAGGAATAAAAAAACAGACATTACAAAGGCAGGTCTGACATTAAGGGGAAAAGGATAAAAAGACGACACCACAAAAAGGCAAGTCTGTAAAAATTAGTGATTTAAAAGTTCACTGAATCAGCAAGCCTTATTTCTTTGGGCAGGTTGTTCCAAAGATGTTAGTGGTCAGAACTTTATATATGCCATCTTGATAACTAAGTAACTAATTAAACTAAGTACTTTAGTACTATTTGGAAGTCCTGGCACTGATTGCACTGCATGTACAAAATAGAACAATCATAAAAATATGATGCACTTTTACTCTAATGCAGCAAATGAAACGTGCAACACTAAATGGAGCCATCCTTAACAAGTGACACTTGTTATATCTATTAACATTCATAAGACGTTTTTATTTCAGAGCTTCTGTGTTGAATGGAGTTGTATTCAGTTGTAGTAAGGTAAATTATTTGACTAATTTATCCTTTGTAATAGTAATAATAGGACTCTAGTGATGTTGTTTACTGGTGTATACAGCATGGTGGAGTTGTGCAGTGCAAAAGCATTCTTTGTGAGTACTCTATTGATTAATATCTACTGCAGCTGCTTCATTTTCGTATGTCTGTGCAGAAAGACTCATGATTAATGGTCTTTTTTGATCCTTTTCTCTGCAGGCACAAGATGCCCCCATGGCACTACATGCCAGTCTTTTCATACAAGTAGCATGTTTGCAAACAAGCAGGACTTCTATGAAGTTTTGGGTGTGTCCCGCAATGCCTCTCAGAAGGACATCAAGAAGGCATACTACCAGGTCAGAGACACATTTTGTGAAAATATCTGCAGGGTTGTGATGTCCAAATACCAGAAATGTTAAGAAACTTGACTTTATATGGATACATCTTTAGAAAGAGATTATAATCCAATGCTTTCTCATTGTCTCTTATTTTTTTCTTCCTGCTTTTTGTCTCTCTTCAGTTGGCAAAGAAGTACCACCCAGACACCAACCCAGATGACCCAGAGGCCAAAGAGAAGTTTGCCAAGCTGGCTGAAGCCTATGAGGTACAAAACCAGTTATATAAGTGTCAAAGATTATATAGTTCCCTCTCCAGTTACGTAAAAGTGCCAGGGAATTAGTAATTTATGATAAGTAGCATAATCAAATTATGTTTATGTAATAAACCCTAAATTTCCCTGCTTTTTGTGTGTGTGAAGGTGCTGAGTGATGAGGTAAAGAGGAAACAGTATGACACATACGGAGCGGCAGGCTTCGACCCAAACCGTGCTGGGGCAGGCCAGCAGCAGTACTACAGGGCTGGGGGGACCAGCATAGACCCTGAAGAGCTCTTCAGGAAGATCTTTGGAGAGTTTACTGGTGGAATGGGCTTCGGAGACATTCACAACATGTTTGAACAAAGACCTGAGGTCAGAACTCTCATCGCTAAGTATTAATATGTTTTTATATTTAATGTTAGACCATTATTTTACATGTAGGTTTTATTTTGTATTTAAAAAAAAAAACTATATTCATTTCCATTAAGAAGTAGTTCAACATACATGCATTAAATGTAACTTGTCATTGAGGTGTGAATGTCATATCAAGGCGTATATGATGTATATCAATGTCTTTTGTCTTTCCACAGTTTGTGATGGAGCTTACGTTTTCGGAGGCTGCGAAGGGCGCTAGTAAGGAGCTTAGTGTAAATATTGATGACAACTGCTCGAGGTGTGATGGAAAGGGCAACGAGCCGGGCACCAAGGTGTCTCATTGTCACTACTGCAACGGCACTGGCATGGTAAGTTTCAGACCAACAGGCGGCAGCAGGCCCTTTTAACTTCTGGATATGTATATAGCTAGCTATATTAAAGCTCTGTTGGTGTTCCTCTCCGGATTTCACCGCTCCACTATTAATCAGTCACATTACTGTCTGTGTCACCCCTTGCAGGAGTCAATCAACACGGGTCCTTTCATGATGCGTACTACCTGTCGACGCTGTGGTGGGAAGGGATCAATCATAACCACGCCCTGCGCATTGTGCCGAGGTTCAGGCCAGACCAAGAAGAGGCAGACGGTCACTGTACCAGTACCTGCTGGTAGGTTCTCACAAAGTGTAGACGAATTCACAGATCTCTTTCAAAAAGAACATTACATGCTGTAGATTCTCAGCGATTCTCAATTCTAAATACTTAATCTTTCTTCAATCTCGTCATAATCGTGTTGGCAGACATAATGATTTTGTGATGTCTATTTTCTCATAGGAGTGGACGATGGTCAGACGGTTCGCATGTCAGTAGGCAAGAGAGAAATCCTCATTACATTCAGGGTGAGTTTTGCTTGTTCGATTGAATTCTAGCAATGTGCTGGGGAAGTATTGGAGTTTGATGTGTTATATCTGAAATGTCTACAGGTCCAGAGAAGCCCAGTGTTCAGGCGCAATGGAATTAACATCCACTCAGATGTGTTGATCTCTATAGCTCAGGCCATCCTGGGGGGCACAGCCACAGCTCAGGGCCTCTATGAAACAATCAGTATAGTGGTGAGTAAGAAGGAAAGCTTCCACATTAATTCATTTTTGTATAATTTCTTAGTCTCCAATACATTTCTTTAGGCAAAGTTTCAGTTGAGGAAAAATTCTGTTGTCTGCTCTCTGTTTAAAAGTCATCTGTGTTTTCAGATTCCTCCAGCTTGCCAGGCCGATCAGGTGATCCGGCTGCAGGGGAAAGGCATTCGGAGGATGAACAGCTACAGCTATGGAGATCACTACGTTCACATCAAGATCAGAGTGCCAAAGTAAGACTCACGTAGATATACTACAAATGTATGTCAGACTACTCAGTAAGCCTACCTGTCCTAGATTTATATGGCATTTTTACTTATTTTGGCAAATTGTGATAATAATAAAAGATTTTTGATATATATATATTTTTTTTACTTTGTCTGAAAACATCAACAATTTTCAATTCAATTTTATGTAATAGTGCAGTCTTAAGAGTCTTAGGTTTGACTTCATAGACAGTGTAAGGCAATACTGTCATCTCCTTTTGGCTATTTTTGTCTCTTCTCTTCATTTTAAACACTGTACAGCTCTTCATATGGAAATATATATTTTACATGCTTTTATTGGACATTTCCTATTTATTTATTGGTGTATATAATCATTAGTTTCTTTTCCTGCCAATAAATCAGATTCTTGTGTTCTTACAGTGTGCTAACACAAACAGTTTGAATTTTTTTTTTTTAAATTGAGTTTCTGGTCTCTTGTTCCTGCAGGAAGTTGACTCGCAGGCAGCGCTCTCTGTTGCTGACTTATGCTGAAGAAGAGACAGATGTTCAGGGGACTGTCAACGGTGTCAATCCTTCTGCAGGTCAGAGTTAAAAATTTAACTTCACCATTCACTTAAAACGTCACTTCACCCTAGTATGCAGAGAGACACAAAGATGCACTTCAGTGGTGTCAATATTTGAGCTGATGCAATGTGTGTTTGTGTCCAGGAGGGGGCAGCAGCACTTCAGATTCTGGTTCAAAGTCGACCAGCTCAGAGGAGAGACAGGACAAGCAGCAGCAGGAAGAAGAAGGAGGCTTCTTCTCTAAACTAAAGAAATTGTTTAGCTGACACTCAGGCTGCAGGTGGGAGCTTCTTCCCTTGCACAATGAACATAAACATTACATTCAGTAATACTATACAAATTAAAAATTCAGTACCATCTCTGCAGTTATATCTTAGGTGAAGTTCATTTATTTATAAAGCACATTAAAAGAACAGGGCTGGCTACCGTCCTGCTTCCCACAAGAAACAGCACCAGTTATACGTTAAACTTTTAACTTGCTTTCTCCACTCTCCAGGGAAACCACGGTAAACATGCTGAAGGAACAAAACAAATTCACTGACTGCGCCTCCGTGCTGTCTCCTCCTGCTTTGGGGATTGAGC
This sequence comes from Sciaenops ocellatus, assembly GCA_033000465.1. Lineage (NCBI taxonomy): Eukaryota > Metazoa > Chordata > Actinopteri > Sciaenidae > Sciaenops > Sciaenops ocellatus. The sequence continues at coordinate 20,186,552 of CP136867.1, forward strand.
AAGGAGGAGGAAGAGAGAGGCAGAGTGGTATTTGTGTTGACACAGTCGCACATTGTTAAAGCTGCGGTTGGCAAACAGTCCATGTCAACACCAGGTCCACCTACGCACCCACTGGTGTGTCACCACAGACAGGTGCTGAGCTGAAAGATTCAAGAAGAGGAACAAGACGGCGACTACAGAGGGCTAGTATAACTCTCCTCCCTGCTTACTGTGTTTGAAAGTGCGCTGCTCATTGAGCACTACAGACAGTAACTTAAAAGGTTAACTTAACAAATAAATTAGAAGAGTATGATTTTATTGTATCACCAACATGTCCACTGCACTCTCATCTGAATGGGACACTGACCAGCACCTCATTTTTAGTGCACAGTCACTGAAAAGAATAAAAGACACACAGGATGAGAGTTGTATAGGTTCTAGGAACACAAAGACACTCTGAAGATCCAGTTCTGTGAAATGTCTTGAAAGAATATTCAAATATTACAGCAAGAAACAAATAAAACCAGGGAATGTGCAACTTTCTGGGTCTGATTTAATTGTACTCTGTATGATTTGTTGTACCTGTGTGTGACAACAAAACTGTGCAAATACTTAATTAATAAATTGCCAAAGAAAAAATCATTTTTTACTCATTCATTTATTTCAAAGATTTTTTTTTTTTTTTTTTTTAACTAAGCTTTCACATTCATGTTATAATACTAAACGTGAACAGTAGATGGCGGTGTGAGTCAGTAAATGGTGAAATGTCATCATTTGCACTTGTTCAGTACTCCCAAGACTTTCTTTATCACCATGTGCTGCGTGAACAGAAGCTTTTGTGAGGGTCATCGAGAACATTGCTGCAGACCGGGGTTTTCCAACCGAGCTCAGACTCAATGTGGTCAGGCTTCGCAAATGGGACTTGTGGTGCCTCTCAGGGAACAGTCATGATTTAATATGTATTCACAGTTGCATGTGGAACAGGCCGGTGGCTGTGTTATGCATACATCCCCACAGCATATTGTCTGTTCTCCTTAACGTGGTTTGTAAATGCTAGAAAGGGATGCAGTAGGTCGGTTTGTTTCTCTGGTGATGAATGACGACTTAATCTGTTCTATAAGAACATGCCAACCTCCCTCAGATAAAAATGTGTCCAGACAGGTTAGCTGTCTTCCTTCAGCAGCGCTACCTAACCTTTACTCTTGGGACAGATTTAAGACCTCACGCTACATTTATTATGATGGAAGCAGGTAAAACAATTTTGTGATCAGTAGTTTGTGAAAATATTTGAAAATGTAATTTCCAACAGATAAAAAAAAAAAAAAAAGCTAATACATGAATTTTAAGATGAGTGAAACTACAACCAACTGTGGAATAATCTTTTGCATCATTGTTTTCCTTCACTTGTAGTATAGCATTGATCTCCACCTCACCATGTTGTCACCATATTATTACAGTGCAATGATATGTTTAATTAAACACTGTTTATTTTGAGTTATTTTACTTTCACTTTGCAGGAACTTGTTTAATTTAACAATTAAGACAACACGGAAGGAGCTTGTAGCTTTTTCCACATCAATGCCCACATATGGATCCCTTTTTTTTCCCTCAAATCTTTATTTTCTCATCCTATTTTCAACATCCAGTAATGGAAAAATATGACAAACTTGCTTGTGCCTTTCAATCATTTTGATCTATTGCACTGTTTTGTCTGTGCCCCTACCAAATTTCATGGCTCTAAGATGTTTTTTTGTGTGTGAAAATGACAAAAGGAAACTGTTGTGGAAACGGTAAACAACTGAAAACACACAAACTAATCACTTTTTTATTACACACCAGATAAACTATTGATGGTCAGCTGGCAGGGTGTCTGCAGGGTCAAAATCTTAATTATTTAGTTTGATTGAAAATTAAAAGAATCGTTCAATAAATAGATTACGTCACTCACATCAGTAGCAAAATCACCAATATGAGAAGCCTGAGCTTCCTCCTTCCCTTTCCAGGATTTTGGGATGCTACAAATTACCACTGTCACCCCTCATTATGATGTCATCCAAATTTTAAATCACTCTTGCTCAGTCATTACAGTGTGTCACAATGAGTAGGTTAGTCTTACTCATTTATCCAAATCTGCTTAGAGTTGAAAAACCACTTTGTTTTCAGGACCAAACCAAGGTCCCCCTTTTTACTCCTCCCCTCTCAGGTTTAGATGAAAAGGAGGGAAAGAAAGAAGGAAAATGAAGGATTTGATGTGCAAAAGGAGAATTTTCTTAGTATCTGTGCCTCCATACTGGATCTTAAATCAGTATGAATGATGAAAGGAATGCACCACAAGCTTACAAGACACTATTCATGTTATACAGAATGAAATCAAAAAGAAATACTTTGTTTCTAAAGACTTTTTAAGGCCTGTTGGTCAACAAGTCAACAAGTATGGCTTCCTTTAGTACTTAAAAACTACAATTCCCAAGTGGTGGAGCATCGACCACCAGGGTGTGCACAGGTGTATTCCAACGATTAGAATGAATTGGTTATTTTTACCTGCCTGTCCACTGTTCATTCATGAAGCACAAAATAAACACTGCATAGACCTAAGTGTGCAGACCTGCCTCCATTTAGGACTCACTACATGTCCAGAGTGAGGAAACAGGCAGGAAACATCTCTGCAGATCTATCACACTGTATACACGACCTGTTTCAACTTCTCCTCTCTGGGAGGCGCTACAGAGGAGAGTTTCTTCTTGCCTGTCATCACTCTGTTGTTGAACAGTTAACACCAGGAACATAGAGTCAGGAACAATCCCTGTGCAATAATCCTGTGTCTCAAACATTCACTTTATCTGTAAATTATTTATTCTCAATTTTCAAAATTCAGTTTTTGTTCTTTAAACGTGTAAATATTATCACTCGATATGCATATTTATATACATTTCTGTCTGTACATAGTAGTTTAATGTTTACCTGTCAAGCTTGCTGTCATTGTTTGTAGCTGTATTTATGTCTATATCTGTGTGTGTTCATTCTGATTCTTAAATCTCTTTTTAGATTTATGTAAGACTTATTTTGCTTCTGGCCATTTGTCTTTATAAATACTGTTTACCCAGAAACAGTACAGACAAATAACAAATAATAAAAAACAAATAACAAATAATAAACAGTAAAAGTTGTTGTCAGACTGTTTATTCACATTGGCACCCACCCATAATCACCATATAGTGCACATTGGGGACCATTTTATGGACATCTAGAAAATATTTTGCACTATACAGTATTATTTTACGCTGTTTTACCGTGAACATTGTAATTGACTGGCCAAGAGGTCGAGGGAGAACACACAGCTCCAAGTAACCTTCACTGAGTGGATGTTTTATTTGTAGTTTACACCACACTCACAAAACAGTTCAGGCTGGATTGTAAAAAAAAAGAAAAATAGATATACTGAATGAAACTGAACTAAGAGCTTCTATCTCTGTTTTTTTATTTAGACTCACATTCCCATGTACAAAGAATAAAAACAATGTGTAATTCTTATTCTGGTTGGCCTAACATAGAAATATTTAGTTGTTTAGGATGCTTTAGAACAACTTTTCCCTGAAATAATGAAAAACTTCTCTCTGTACCCACCCTAACATGGCACAGCCCCTCTACTATAAAGCCCATTGGATGCTCTCACTTCCTGTTTGGCAGGTTGGACCCATGACCAGCAGGTAAGGGAGCTCATGCAAACAAACATTTCTATGATTGCAATTGAATATAAACAATAAATTCATTAGGATTGATGATTGATATTAATGTGTGTGGAGTTAACAATGTAAATGATGACTATATGCATATACTGAAATGACTATTGTTAGCAGGTTAGCATGCTGAGCATGTGTTCACTATGCTAACTTAGCCATAGAAGAGTGGCAATGATGGTTAGCAACGAGAACTACAACAACTCTATATTTCTGGCTGGAATGAAAAAAATACAGAATTGCTCGTGTTTAAACGTAACCTACTCTTGAGCGTTAGCATTGTGACAGTCATGATTTATGCAGTCAAAAGCTTTTTGGTCTTCTATAAAGCAACTAAAATATGTCCAATATGTCCACAAACCCTGTACTGCCTGTTACTTATTAAGATCTTCCGGTTGATACTGCATTTTGACAGAAACTGTGCCATATGTTATATATCAGAGTAGAAAAATGGACAACAGTAATGGGAGCAGGTTCAGGTTCTTTTCTTCTTCCTGTGTGCTTCAGCTACATTTTCTTTAATCTCAACATCATGATTATATACTTATTATTTACATATTTAAAGAAATAAAATACATATCTTTGGAATTGCTTACAGTTTACAATTACGTAAGGGGAGTTTTTTATGTATACCTTTCAGTGAAGGGGGAAAAAAACATCACTTTTACAAGCTGTATAAGTTTTAAATGTTATTGACTTTAAGAACAATTATTTTTTCATGGTCCATTACTCAACAGAATTTCATTTTTATTCTTAATTATGGTGTAGACATGTGATGACAACATGACACAAATTGTAAAAAAAAAAAAAAAAAAAAAAAAAAAAAAAATGTTTAATTTGCATACGAAATCCACTGCTACTAGATGTCGCATTAGAGTACAGCATCTCAGAGCAGAACAACTGAATGCTACAGCCTACCAGACTCCATTGACAACACCATTCATTTTACCCGGGAGATAGTTATAAAATAAAATACACTTAAAATTGGACAGACAACAATATAAAACTCACCAAAACCATCTGTTAGTCTTTCCACAGTCTTTCTAACAATCACCAATGCTGATTTGGTCAAAATATACCTTTAATTCATTCAGTTAGATGTGAAAATATCCGTGAAACAGGCTGCAATGACATTGGTTAATCCTTGGTGACAAATGTGCCCGTCAAAGTATGTCTTCTAAGTGTCAGATTGTTATTCTAAGTATCTGACAACATTATGGAAAGTGAGATACGCCTTTTGTTTAACCACAAACAGCCATTACATTGCTATCACTTGCAAACATAGGCCATCGTAACACCATAACTTAATTTAAAGTGGACAAAAACAAAATAAAACTCACCAAACCAAAGACTTTGTCAGTCTTTCTACTGTTCCAACAATCACCAACACTGCTTTGGCCAAAATAAATCCTGAATTCAATGACGTAGATGAGAAAAACAGCCATTTCAGAATAACAACACATGCAGAGGAAGTATGACATAAGTCTCTGCTCAGGATGTTATGTGTTGGAGCCAATTGTTTCACAATTTAAAATTTATTTAGCTGATGTGACATCTAAATTATAGTTTATTTAGTCATGTGAGGAGGAAGCGGTGGGACTGAAGTTTTGCCTGACAAGACAGTTAGATGCATGTGAGACAGGATCAACACAGTAAATGGTAAACGGTAAATGGACTGTACTTATATAGCACAGTCTTTGACCTCATGTTATAAGTTTAAAAATGTTTTGTTGTTAAAGTCAACAAGGTGACGCAAGCACTTGTGTTTGGGTTGTTTTTTAATGTGAGTCAGAAGCTGAGCTCTGTAACCTGGCACGTTGGTTTAAGTGGAAAAAGGACAAGACACCATGACTCCACTATATCTTTACATTGCAAAAAGTTGTTTGCTGCTATATTTATGTCTTAAAACACACATAAATACATGTTTGAGTGTATGAAAAACCACTGATATTTTTGACCTGATGAAACGCATTGAAACCCAAAATAAGCAAAAGACAAGTTCCTGGAAAGGATATACAAGGCTTTCACTCAGTAACCATGTATTGAAATGAAGAGCTATACATTATGTAAAATGTTGAATGGGAACAGACAGGCAACAAAACCCTTTACAACATGATTAAGTGACAGATTTTGGCCCAGACAGCCAGACTTTACCAAAGTCAATAAAAGGCAATTAAATGTTGGACAGAACTACCAACTTAGACATTATTTGACCTTGTCTGGCCATAAAGGCAGAAACCCATATAGACCCTCAGCTATACAAACAGATAAAAGCCTTTGTCTGCCAATCATGTGTGACTGACAGTTGGTTGCTGGGAGTAACTGGGAAAAGTAAGTAGGCATCATGGGGAGTGATAATAGACTTTTCCCTTTAGCATTACGGCACAAACAGCTTCACATCTTCTCACGGGGTGGCACAAAAAGGTTAAAAAGCAGAGTGTAGAGGGGTAATTGGAGTTGTAGGGTCCTCTTGTGTTACTATTGCAGGCTGATGGATGATTATATTTTGAGCTCACAAATCCTGTCTGTGTGGGCAAAATGACAATGATTGAATGAAACCTTAAAAGTACATTTAGAGGGAGAAATATATGGGATTCTCACCAGCTGGTGACAGACAGTGTGTGAGATTTAGTACCCTCCATGCCTGGAAGCATCCCATCCTGAGCCTGGTTTACCAGGATTATTCACTGATGCTGTTGGTGTGTCCACTGGGACCTGGGGTTTGTTTTATGTGGAGAGCACTAAGCCTGGGATTTGTCTGCTATGCTCCCACTGGGTTGGCTGAGTCTTGAGGAGGACACTTAAGGTTATAGATGGGGTCCAAAAGCTCCTTGTCCCTGGAGGGAAGTGAGGCAGTGAGGCAGAGACCCGGATGGCGAATAATCTCTTGACAAGTGAATCACACACGAAATAGAAACTCTGCACACAGGAATTTGTATCTGGATGTACAGAACTTGTACACAAATCATCAGGGTTTTTTACCACTCAGCTCATGTAAGCGCTGACTTGGTTCTCAGTGGTGTGGTTTCATCTTCAGTATTACAATTCATGGTTGGGTTTAGGGGTTAGACTCCTACTGGGGCCACCCACATTTAAAAATCTTTGAAAACATGGTAGTAGACGTTGGCTTGGTTGTCATCAAATTGCATTTGTTTTGTTGCATTGAATGAAGAGCAAGCAGTTACCTGGATGTAACTCCAGTCCTAGGAGCACATGTGTAGACCCCAGAGAAGTTTATGAGCATATTAAATTAAAGAAATAATGTTTTTTTTTTTTTTATGACAACAGAAAACTTAGTAGTTAGAACTATGTTAGTTAGAGCTATGTTCAATCTGAAAGTGGAAATTGCACATTAAAAGCACATAAGTAAGTACATAAGAATGTGATTGTATCATTGTACACTGTGACGTTCAGTGCTGCTTCTGATTGGCTTGATTTCAATTTTATAAGCAGATGTCCGGATCGAAAACAGAGCGAGGGCATCAGCTTTATTTATTTATTTATTAATTTTTGCTGTAATCCTTTTTGTCTGCACTCCGTTGAGTCAGCACAGCAGTCCCAATTAGTTAAATTTCACATGCTGTTGTTATCTGTCTGAACATGCACTGAATTCAGTCTGTTGTCAGTGCAAACTTTCATGTTTAGGGTTAGGGCTGTCATGATTTAAGATTTTCACTACATTATTATCGTGGCCAAAATAATTCACTCAGAAGATGAGTTTATAAAAGTGTACATTAGAGCAGTTACAGTGAGTGTGAACTATAAAGCGAGAATGAAAAGAAAGAGACTAACAAGATATTAACACGATATCAGTATTTCATTTTTTAAGCGTCACGGTTATTGTCAATACCAGTTTATCACAACAGTCCTGGTACAGGTCAATACCAAACACAGTAAGCTTATACAATAAACTAAATTCAAAACAACTTAATAAATCCCACTGAGGGCAATTCGTTGAGAGCAGCTTCACAAAGACACAAAACACAGAAACTTACTGAACAAATGAAAAAAAGATTTTAGTGAGCTAAATGTGAGAGTCTATATATAATTTGATGAACTTGCTGAGCGCAAGATAAAATTAGACCAGATAACAGCAGATACTTACTGATACTGATATTCACTTATAGATAACATACTCAGTGACAAAGGTTAAAGGAAAAGACTAAAGAGCATGAAGCAAATTGGATTGCAGAGGGAATAAACGATGTAGAGAAGTTTTACAATCAGGTTAAGCATAACACTGCCCAGATGGCAACAGAGAAAATTCACTTGCAAGAAGAAGCTAAAATACGCGGATTAGTTGGTTACAACATTTTTTTTTGAGATCCCTTTGTTTCTCTCCAGTGATCTTGAAACAGATTCTAACAATTTCTACCATCTACTACCATGAGGCTGTGAAGTCAGCAGATAAAATAAAACGTCAGGAGTCTCTTGATAAAAGATTGATAAAAATGACCCCAAAGTAACGTGCACACGTTGAGCTGACAACTTTGATTCTTTGTTAACAATAAGTGGGGTTCCACTGCTAAAAGCTCTTCTTTCGATCAGTGACATGATGTTTAGTTTGAAGTTTCTGTGATTAAGATTTGTTAGTCCATATACTGAATAACTTTATTGTGTTTAAAAACTCCTCCAGCTCACAGTTGTCACATTTTGTAGTGCCCTATGTTCTGGTGGTTCTCAGTCGTTGCTGATAAGTCACACAGTGTGTTGTATAATCTGGACCTGTTTTATGCTTTATTGAACAAGAGTTAATGTTCTATTCTCTCTCTTAATATTGAAACTTTCCAGGCTGCTGCAAAACAAAATGTCTCATGCTGGCAGGCATAACGGTACTTCTTAAGGCCACTTCAGCAGGACGGATGCTTGCCTAGATGAATCTTAAATGTGGCTCCACTCAGCTACCCAACCACAAGGCCTAACTGTTTCCAGCGTGTCCTCGCAGAGAACTTCATATTAAGGTCTGACCTCTACCTCTACCTTATTTACTACACATGCAATTTCTCAAGATAAAAGTGTCAGCTCCTTAATTCTATACAAAGTTCAGGATCTGGTTGATTAAACTAGTCATCTGAGTGCTTTGAGACTACACAGCGCAGAAAGAAAGGCAAGAGTGAGTAATCCAAATCAGATTAGTCAGTGATTCATTCTGTGATCACAGCCTCCAAACTCACATTTTTTCGGACCAACGGATATTGGCATCCAGGGACTGAAGACCATAATCACAGGGGATAGATCTGCACCAAGCGGTGGGCCAACTTGGAGATATTTCATTACTGATCCAGTAACCATCACTCAGCTGGAGTGTGTGTGTGTATGTGTGTGTGTGTGTAAGGCTAAAGGGTAACATTGGTTCCAGTCTGTTTCCCATTTCCCCTCAATCAGAGGAACCTCTGGTCCAATTTCACCCTCCCCTTCCTTCCACCACCCCCATCCTCAGCTAATTAGGGTTCCAGATCACTGCCACATGCATGTGGGCTGACAGCGGTGTGTGTGTGTGTATGTGCACATTTATGTATATTTACGTCCAGCTCAAGGGGTCAAGGAGATGTTCCCTGCCTCACCAACTATTAAAAGGCTGACCCCAGATTTAGTATCAGATTACCAGATCGCCAAATGTTTTCCATATGGTCTTTTCATATCAATCCAGAGCTCATTGGCTGATGTTTTGGCCTGGCCCCAGTCCTCCTGCTCTCGCCCAACTACAGAAATACAATAACATATAGCACACAATCGGATGACCTCATGCCTGGTAATGTTTTTCAGACATTTTCCTCAGATTTGTAATGCTGACTGAGTAGCCTGTTCGCTTTCAACCCAGCTACTGATTTGCCTGCCTGAAAAAATACACATTTTAGGGGTTTTGATTGATTTACAGTCATGCTTTGAGAGAAGAAATATCAGAGTGAAATCACTGGTTCCCCTGATCGGATAATTATTGTATAAAACCAGCAGCTATTTAAGCAGGCCTCTGGGAAACGATCAGTTTAGCCAAAAACAAAATGTGCTGAAATGATTTGGAATTGGACCGGGGCAGCTGTGCTTGTGTGTTCATAAAATGTACTGTTTGTTCATTACATCTAGAACTTTATGTCAGATGTACATGTCAGAGCAAATCTCAGCTTCCTAACTACAAATTGTGATGACTGACCGTTTTTATTTACAGGGTATGTAGTTTTACCAGTTCAGTTACCAGAGTTGTGAGAATTGCAGTTTAAGTAAAAACTGATTTGAAGTGCACTGCATTACCTTATAACAATAATACATCTTCTAATGATGAAAATGAATCCAGTGTGTAGGATTTAGTGTGGTTGCTGATTCCATCACTTACAGTGTCTGCAGAACGTGTGGAAAACACTAAAGGTCCTATCTAGAGCCAGTGTTTAGTTTGTCTGCTCTGGGTTACTATAGAAACATGGCGGATTCTAATGCATGTATTGATATAAAACATCCATTCTAATGTAACAAAAACATAATACGTCTTACTTTTAGTTGATTATACACTCATGAAAACATAATTATGTATATTATATTATATTTCTGCCATATTCTGTAAAGAGAGACTGTAAAAATCTCACACTGGACCTTTAATGCTGTGATGGATTCCACAACTCAAGATCCATCTAAACAATTTTACACAGAAGTGACTGGCTGCCAGGAATGGGAGAAAAAAACACAGCATGGCTTAAAAATGATTTATATGTGATCCGTGTTAAAAGGAACAAAACATGCCAAACAGTGGTTTGGTTGTTAAATAATACATTCAGACAGTAGCTGTAAGAATTATAGGACTAACTGAGTGAAAGGGAGAAACTATGAAGTATATTTAAAAGGACAAGTTTCAACATTTTGTTTAAAATGTCTTATGTTATGTATCTTATGACAAACGGGAGGTAACAGAAATATATAAAAATATATATTTACTCTGGATTAAACCTGTGCTGGTAGACTTTGTAGTACAGAGGGTATTCTGAAGTTTGTGTAGCCACTGTTTACTGCATACTGTACATGTAGTTGCATGAATTTATCAGTTACATGTTTATTTAAATGTACACATATGTGTATGTGTGTTTATACCTATATCTCTACATGTGTCAGGACTTTATGAGAGAGGATAAGAGAGGCTGACCAGACTGGATTGCACACACTCATCATTCAGTTAGGGAAAATGTCCCCTGCTGTCTCTCCCACCCACTCACTCACTCCCGTGGCCAGTCAGCCTCATGGCAAACAACCACAGCCATAAATCACACAGTGTTCGCAGCACAGTCAGCAACAAGCACAGCATGGATTATTATTACTAACTGCAGCCACTTATGCTGCTTAACTGCTGTTTAAAGGTGGAATGGTGGTATTTCAGAGGACAGAGTGTATGTATGAATGTGTGCGTTTGAAGCAGAGAAAACTGGGGAGCAATTCAGTTTTCAGTATTGTTCCTTGGAGGGCAGCTACTGAATGGACCTCAAAGACAAAGTTGGATACTTTGGTAAATTACGATAATTTGCTTTCTTGCCAGGAGAAGGTTGACACCACTTGTTTGTTAGCACAGTAAATGCCAAGCAACAGCTGGTTGGCTCTGTTAAAAGTTAACAAAAACCACCTATCACCACCTCCAAAGCCCTCTATGTGTTTGTTTTAGGCCATAAAACAAAGTGTAAATATAACAAGCTGTGGTTTTAGAGGGAGTTATGTGCTTATTTTACAAGTTTTTTTTTTAATGTGACAAGATATATTGTGTTAATTCATGATTTTTAGGGGTGATTAGTGGCAGATTTTTTCTACAGTCATGCTGGTGCTTTCCCTCCTTTTTTCTAGTGTTTATGCTAAGCTTCTCTAACCTTTTCCTGGCTCTAACTTCATATCCTTTCATGCAGCTTTTAGCAAGAAAACTTATTATATTTTAAAATATTAAATTATTCCTTGAGGATGGTTTTGTCAGCCACTTAAATATTATTCATTCATTTCAGAGGGAATACCATTTTTACCTGAAAATCTTGTGTAGCCTTCCAGATGTCTAATGATGCAGCTTAGTCAACTGTGTGCTGATTCACAAATAATATATGCTCTCTAGCCAATCCAAACGGAGGATTCCCCACGTCCACGTATTCCATGTCAATGTAATTTCTTACAAATAAATTTTATTTATGCTTTGTGAAATTCTAATCTGTCAGTACGGCTCAACAAGAATACGAGATAATCTTGTTTATTGCTCTGGCTGTATTATAAATATCTTCATTCTAGCAGATAGACACTGTAATCAGAGATTTCCAAAACTAAACAGGCTAGACGTCCTTTGGCAGCTCTCTCTGCCAGAGAAAAGGAAAGACAGACTGCAAAGAAATCTTGTAGCTGACCAGGAGGGAGAGGTCTGTTTGATTTATCATCACTGCAACATGCCAAAACTGTTCTGTTGGGTCAGGAACGCAACCCAACCCTGGCTGATTGTTCCCATGCTGCAGGTGTGGTTCTGGACTATTTTTTAAAAAAAAAAGATTTATTTAACCAAGACACTCGATCAAGATCTAATTATTTACTGTATAATGACAGTCTGACAAGAAGCAATTGCTTCAATATTGGGAAACAAAGACAAAGAAAATAGACCAAAGGGTAAGATAATCTAAAACTAGAAAGACAAACTTTGGGATCTTCAGACAGAAAATATAATTTGTTTAAAACTAACACTATCGACAAATATAAAGCCAAAAGAAATGAAAGACATGCAGAGAGGGATGTTAGTAGTCATATAAGTGAGAGATAGATGCCAGTGTCCAGTTAAATCCCAGTTTTTGATGGGATCCTTTGTTTGCTATTACTGTCCTATCGTTTACCTTCTTCTGACTTATTCTAAACTCCACATATAGTGTCAGAAACAACAAAGGAACCAGGGGTGTTTTCAACTCTGTGCTAGAACTAGAAAACATATTACTATGTCTTCAGGACTTGAATGCAGCAGTTTATTGTCCATCATGAAATCACAGAGAGGGTTGAGGCGGAGCAGCTGTAAGATGTTAGAGGGAAAACCAGAAAACATTTTCTCTATAAAATATGATCCAGTTTCACTAAAATCAGTGAAATAGTTGGTGGTGTGTGACCTAGTGCCGTGAAGTGTTAGTTACTCCTTGTGGGTCATCATAGCACATAGCATCAGAGCACAAGAAGAGAAGAATCACAAGAATCGATTCTGTATTGAGTGCTGACAGCAAGAAATTACATCAAATTCAATTTGCCCACATATGTCCTGTACCTTCTGTATTTTTGTCCTGTCAGCTGTCACTTTTAAGGTCTATTAATTAGGCCAAGATCAAACAACCTAAAGAAAACAGATTGCTGGTTAAACTTCATGGACAGAGAGGAAAACTGAAAAAAGGAAAATGAATGATCAACCTAAACAGATACAGAAGAGATGCTCTTGAGCAAGACTTCAGTTTGGATTTGGACATTTGGATCTTAATGTGAAGCCTGGGAGTTCTCAAACACAGCACTGTAGTGCTCAAAAGAAACACACTCGGGATAAAAAAGGGCCAAAAAAGAAATGTTTTTCAAGAAAAGAATGTAATTTCTATCTATTTTAGTAACCTCATCATTCTGCTTTGGGCTTCCCTCCATTTTCTAGTGATAATTACTGGACTGAATGAAAAAATGTGCCAGTCTAACCAACGCTTTGTGGCCTCATATTCAGAACGGATGGGAATCTTCCTCATTTTGCCCACGCTTTGTCTTTAATTACAGGAACATGCAAGCTCAAAGACATGATGGTCTATAATTACTTGGAATGGAAATAGAGTCACTTTGTGTTATTCTGAATAGATTATTTAAGACAAAGGTGTCAGAATGCCCAGTGAAAAGACAGTCCTACTTTCTCATTTTGGTATCTGAACTCTGTCATTTAGTGGTCAGGCATGTATAAATGTTTAAGTTGCTCACAGGGTTTAACCTGTGACCACAGTTCAGGGAGGTGTCCATCTTCCATTACATGTACAACAACCATGTTTGTATGTTTCTTAGATTAGGTACAAACAGATTCATGTTGTATACAGAATACTGTAGAGGTATTTTCTTCTTTTTCTGGTGCAAAATGGGGCATCAGAGGTCATAATCACCTACAGAAAACACAGAAGCTTGTTCTCCTTCATGTAGAGAAATATTGTGTTGATATTTTTCTTCATCAGCTTCACATTTTGGGTCATTTAAAATAAGCAGCATCACAGCAGCACAGAATCACAGCATCCCTGGCTGTGGGAATCATCATACTGGCTGTACAGGGTAATGTGGCCTTGAACAACCTTATAACCTTCAAAATAACCTTTTACCTCTGACTTGCCTTGAATAGTCGTACATCATGGGGTTATAGTTACTGGGAAAAACGAAACTCAACAAGACACATGAGTCACTTCCAGGAGCACCAACATGTGCAGTAACAATAAATGAATGTATATGAACCTTAAAATATTTCAACTTATATTATAACTAAACTTACACATATTAACTGAAATTCACACACAGATGAGTTACTTTAACTGTGGATGGTTGAAGTGGTATTACAACTTGGACAAGACTTTACAACCACCTACAAATTAAGAAAGCAATAAAGTATTTCTATTCAACGCTAATAATGGGATTAACGGGTAACTTTATCTTCCTTATACTCTTTCCTAGGGCTCATCCTCATCAATCTTTTTAACAGCATATGTGAATCACGTCCTATTTTAAGTTTTCTTACAACTTGGCTGGTATTGACTCTTACATCATTACAATCCTAAAAATCAATGTTATCCTCTTACATCTCCATTAATGGTCATGTCTGAGACAGGGATATATTAACATTTCACTGGCCATTCATCTTTCTAAGTTTTTTTTACTACATGGATTTTGATTCCAAAATACTCGATCATCAAGTAATCCATTTTGGGGCATAATATTGCCTTTTTATTGATTTAGAAACAAAAACATCAGCTGTCTCTGCCTTAAATTACAGTGCCTTGTAACTGTGATCATCATTATCACATCATAAAAGAAGAACAACTAGCGAAATTGGAGCGCTCTCAAAGAAATGACTTTAAGAGGTACTATGTCATGATGCCCAAAATCCTGATCTTTTGTTTGGTTTGCCTTATTTGGGTTGAAAAATAAATGTACTGCAGCTGTTACTGAAAGCCCCATCCTTCCTCTTTGAACAACATTTGTTTCACATGTATTCTTCGACAACTATATAAATTCTTTTGTTGTATGTTATTGCCATCTTAAACTAAAGGAAAGACTTCTTAATACACCTTTTAAAGATCATCTCCAGGCATGTTTTAAGACACATTAAATACTCGATAATACTGAATTCTCACTAATAATAATCTATCCATCCATTTATTTTCCATAATGACTTATTCTTATCAGGGTCACGGGGCTGGAGCTGTTCCCAGCTGACATGGGGCGAGTGGCGGGTTACACCCTGGTTAAGTTACCAGTTCACTAATAATGATAATAATGTCCACAAAAAAGTACAATTACCAAGTTAAAATGTGCAGCAGATGAATGCATACATTAATCTAAACATTGAAGGTAAAACATCCAAATGAAATGACACAACAGTGATACCAGAAGTGGAGCAGAGTCAACTCTCAAGCCTATTTAAAGAAGTAAGAATTAAGTAACACCAACATAAATATACAATACTCTGTTACAGGCTGAAGGGCAAATATGTTTTCCAGTATTTCAGACAGTAACTGCTGTGTACTGTAAAGCTGTCACATAACTGTGCATCGCACACATTAAACAGTTAGCATGGCTAAGATGAAAGTGTTCAGACTGTCACCAAACCTGCTGGCACTATCAGCTGAACTATCAGCACATTGTGAGTCGCATCACACAGAAAATACGTAGACACGCAGCTGAAATTTGCCTTATTTCCTGCGGCCATGATTTTGACTGTGATTCTCTGATGTTTTTTTATTCACTGTTTTTACTCTTGTCAAATGGCCATAAGTATGTGGACACATCTGTATCCAAGCATTATCCTATTGTCAACTTTAAATGTAGTTAATTTTACTTTAACACAAATATAAATACATTTAAAATAATGTAGCTTTAGAGAACATTTAACAACTTCTCTTCTCCGAAAACACCCACCACACTACAGAATGTCCATACAAGCTAAAACAAAGACAAATTCTTGGTATCTTAGAGGCATAATGACTGAGTCTGCATCCTCCTGCCTTCCATGACCATAATGTTTAGACTGTGGTGTGACTACCAGTCCACTATGGTCTCTTTAGTCACTATGGTACAGAGAACACAAACACTCCAAGCACTTGTGGTTTTACTGTTTACAATTCAGTGTGTACATGATTGTGTGGGCGTGTGTGTGTGTGTGTGTGTGTGTGTGTGTGTGTGTGTGTGTGTGTGTGTGTGTGTGTGTGTGTGTGTGTGTGTGTGTGTGTGTGTGTGTTTCTTCCGAAAGACCACTCTAAATGTCAGCGGTGTAAATGAAGGGTGTGAGTGTTTCAAGCTTGCGGGCTTCCCACTGTAGACTTGATCAAAGTGTGTGCGCGCATGTGTCTATAGCAGTAGTATGAGTTGAGGTTAAGAGGGTCCTGCTCTCTCTCTCCTCTCCTGTCAGTTTTACAGCAGATGCCTGCCTTCATCTCCACACTGCGGCGTGCTCGGCGCAGCTTTTGTTTGGGTGAAATCTACACAGATGTTGACACCACAGTGTAAACACAGCCGGATTGGGGGTCCAGAGGGGGTCGTATCACTGGGGGTGAGATGTGCGAGACTGCAGCCGCTCCAGATCAAGCTGACTGAACACAGACAGTGTCTTTCTCTTTGCATTTACAGTTGCACACATTCACACCTGGGAGCTACTGCAGGTCCCTGAGCTGCTCTGCATGATAGATTGGGGGTTAAGTGCCTTGCTCAAACTTTTTTCTAGCATAAAGTCAAACTGTCCTCTGAAACTGACGCCATACTCCTATTACAAAAGAAGGCACAAAGATCAGAGCAAAATATATAGAGAAACACAGAGTGGACATCTTATCTTACTGCTTACTCTTCAACTCTGTTCTTTTAATTCAGGGCTAAGACTTTCTGTTTGGTGCTGCCTTTTATTAAATTTAGGACTACTAAATAATGTTTGAATGCAGTTTTATTCTACCTTGTGTTTCTTTTCTGAATGCCTTTTATGTCCGATGTAAAGCACTTTGAATTGCCTTGTTGAAAAGGCTGAACACATAAACTTGCCTAGCTTTGCCTTAGGGCTACTTTTCAGTTGTGGAAAGTCAACCCGAAAACACTGGAAACCCAGAAAGTAATGAGTGTGGAAATAGACAACAAACAGCCTGTAGTCTGTTCCATGTGGATAAAATAAGCAGTTACAGAGCACCTTTTTATGGATTTATAGTTTCTGCACAGCTGGAACAAAACAGTTTCATCCGCTGTCCACATGAGACCTCCATAAAATGTTATTGTTTATTGCAGAATCATACATACTGTGGAATTGTTGAAGTTGGATTCGTTTGGTTTCAAATTTTACAGTTTTTTTTTTTTTTTTTTACATTTTTATTACATCTATTGTTTCTTTATTATTACCACATCGATGAGACCATGATGGAGACTCGTAGTAACTTCAACAATCTAATCCCAGTTTATCCTAACTAAAACCATGTTTGTCTCATTCACAATTATATTCTTTTTTTTCTTTATTAATGATGTTAACTCAAAATGTAAAAGTAAAGTGGATAAAGATGTTGGAAGTGTTTTTTTTCTTCTTCTTTTGGGCTTTCATCCATTTAATCATTTTGCACTACAAGAAATAAAAACGAGAAAAAAATAATATTTGCAGTTTATTACAAGTTTTATTCTCAATATCACTCATAAAAACATCACAGGGGGCGAAAAAAAAAGTGGTTAGGCAATCACACAACTAAAATGATTTAGAAACGAAATAAAAAGGTAAAATTATGATACAAACTGTCTGGACAGAACTTGGACCTCCATTATTTACTGAGGTTGCACTGGAATGCTTTCATTCAGCCTGTCACCGTGTTCACGTTCACTCATTTCATATTGGAAATAAGGTGTATGTTTTTTTTTAACCAGTCAATAGGGAGTGATTATCTTGTTGACATTAATCTTTTTAAGTCAATGCACAAAGCCTTTATTTTATTAACGCTAGATATAGTTGCTAGAGTGCTAATAATGGAGGAAGATGAGGTGCCCACAGAACTCTGATTCTTGGTTTCTTAAACTGGCTGAAATAGTTTACTGACAATTCGATGAACAAATCATTCAGATAAGATCTGGGACTACATTAGTCTGGAACAACAGTCTCATTTGTTTATGGAGAAGATACAGATGTGTGCGGCTATTGTTTACTGTTTTTCTCTCTATTCATAACAGCAGCTCTCGGTTATTATGAAACAATGCGGCCCAGGTGCGGGTTTTCATTTCAAGCAAACATGACATGAGCTGATTTCATTAATTACCTCCCTCCCCATTATCCAAATGTTCTAACAACTGAAATGAACAGCAGATTTGTCTTGGGAACTTGCTAGCTCTTGGGCCTCAGCAAGTATTTTTTTTCTGCCTTTCTTTGGTTCTCCACTGGACGCCCACGGTCTGTGCACTCTCTCCCCAGGCTTTGGTCAGTCCTGTTGGGCTACGAGGTTCCAGGCGTGCAGCCTGTCTTGACCGGAAAAGGTGAACTCAGTGCTGTTTCAGCGGGGGGACGAAGAAGGCTCGCGTCTGTCGTGTGTGCGCTTTATACAAGCCTGTGTGTGCTTTTGTGTGTGTTGTCAACACATGAAATGACCACAAATGACTCTTTATATGCATGCCATGTCATCGAGAACCTAATTAGCTGCAGTGTGTGTGTGCATGTATTTGAATTACACAGGATCTGGCTAGAACCACTGCAGTGATTCTGTGTTGGCAAGAGAGACGGGGCCTGTGGTGGAGGACAGAGGGTGGGTGGAGGGAGGTGGCCGGGGAATAAGCTCTGAAACCTGGCCCGACATTTCTTCACCGCCTCGGCCGCTCTGCTTTGGGGCTTGTTAAGTGAAACAGAAGAAGGTGGAGCTGGAGCTAAGAAAAGAGAAAGAAGCAGAAAGAGTGAGTGGGAGTGCATGAGTGACCAATTGAGTAACTGAGTGAGATGAGTGTATGCGAAAGCAGGCAAGTGATCGGAGAGAGTAGTGGTACTTCCTTCACTTAACAGAGCAGAAGAGAAAACACTCAAACATCAGAACAAGAGTTCATGTTGCAGACAGATGTATATATGCGTCAAAATAAGAAGTAGTTTCTCAATAACTCAAACACACACATACACATATTGTTTACACCATATTATATGTAAATAAGTGTATAAATGAAGCATGGAATTCATGTTTTGAACAAGAAGGGGGAAAAGATGAGAGAGGGAAGAGAAAATGTGTTGCATACTGAACTCAGAGGGGGTTATTTTTCTATTCTGTTGTAACAGCTGTGGCTGCACAGAGAGAAAGTCATCACCACATATTAACATATAACTGCACTGGACTAGAAGTGTTGATTATCATGATTAACATGAGGAGGGATACACACACACACACTCTGTAATTTGATGTTTACACAGTGCACATTCCACTAACTCCCAGCAGTGGATGATTTTGGCGCCGTAAATGGAGTGTGTGAGGGCTACATATTAATTACTCCCCATGATCCAAAAAGGGACGTCAGAGAGAAAGAAAGACTTTCACGCAGAATCAACTCCTTCGTCTGAAGCTCAAACACTGACCCTGATAAAAGCCCGTCGAGGCTTTCTCTTACCTCTCTGTCCTGAGGGCAATATTTACACTTGGTTTGGTCCCAGCTCAGACTGCAGGAACTGTTGCCAAGTTCTGCCTTAAATCAACTTGGATAAAGGATTGCTGCAGCAATCAAGATATGTGAATGTGATATTTAGTTGAACTCTTGTCTTTTCTGAAGTCATAACACAGATTTTTGGACATGAAGTATCATTCTACTTTTGGAAAGTAACCGGAGATTTGGCTCAAAATATGAAATTCTTTTTTTCTCTTTATTTTTCTAGCATACTTAACGCTGACTCTAGTGAATTTAACTGCTCCAAATCTCCTGCTGCTTCATGCATCATTGTGCTTGCAAGACCCCATTCATTTTCTATAATGAGAAACATTTGTGTGTTATGGAGGTTGTGAAAATAGTCCCTGTTTTTACACTTTTACCTCTCAACTTTTGAAAAATGCAAGTACCCATAATTCTGCTGTGACAGCACCACGAGATGAATTAGTGTGAACCACCACTCAGGATTTAGCCAGATTGATGTTCAACAAGTCTGTTTTAAAAATAACATCTGTTTTTAATAAGACCAATTTTGGCATAATTGTGGAATCTGGACATTCTGCGGCCAAAATGGCGCCCACAGAGATCGCTCAGGAGTGCTTGTTACGATAGTGACCAAACTAAACAGATGCACAGCTCACCTTGTGCTCCTGTTTGTGACATGAACGTCTGCCCTTCCTCTTTCCAGTCAGCTATAAACACCAGGAAACAACAGTTCTCACAGGTGTTAACAAGAGTCCAGTGTACTGAAAAAGTTTACAACACCTCCTCCTTCTGCTTACCAAGCTCTCGTTGTGTTTGCTTAGCTCACATAATCCAGGTTTCATTTCATGCCAGACCACACGCAAGTGGCATTCATGATGCTGCTGTTACAGCGTCTATCTCTGGTGTCTTTATTTGCTGGTGATGCTTTATGGCTTGATAGGCACAGAAGGAGGCAGGCTGATGGTCCATCAACAGGTGAGATTGTCTGAAAGAGGAACTAGTAAAAAGAAACTTCTGTCTTCACCTCACTTTGAGGTGAAATAAGCCATACGTGTTCAAAGCTGTGAGGTATTTTTATGTTTATTCTGACCATTGTTGAATCTATGTAGGTAGGGGGAAATTGTACTTTGTAACATACATGGTATCCATTTCACAAGAAATGCAAGATGAGCAAATTCTCAACAGAATATCATAACACACATATACAATGACATACAGTCAAGACAATGTACTTTTTCCTCACAGAAAACAGTGTTTAGGTCTTCAGGGGTAACATAATTTATAATTAACATATAAATTTGACCAATATATGAAAACCCGTGTGGCCAGGGTCATTTGTGGTCATTCCATGCACACTGCTGACGATTGTTTCATCCATCCCATCCGTTTCCCTCCACTTATCCGGCGTTAGCTTCGGTGGCAGCAGGATTAGCAGGACGTTCCAGACGTCCCTCTCTCGTCCCGCAACTAAATCCTACACACTGGTCCTTTAAATACTGTGCTTGAGTAAATGTACTTTGTTACTTTTCACCACTGCTCACCTGACAATTTGAATATTTACATATAATGGAATGATGCACAAAAACATGGAGTTTTGGGTTTTAATATTAAATTCATTTGGATGAAGAGCTGAAACAGATGTTACAAAGATTGTTATAGAGTCAGACAGTGTGGAATGAGATGGTTTTTCACAACTTTAGGGCTGCAGTTATGGGTTAAAACGGTCATCCAAAGTTAAAGTGAATGCCGCTACTTTCAATTGGGGTAAATTAAAAATCTTTCATGTGGTTTCAGGCCTTTACACACCAATGAAAACCAAAACAGTAACAATCAAACAACCATCAGGGAACCCACTGGTGTTTAGAGCCCTTTGTTTTTATCCTGTCATTTCTCATAAGTGGCAACTAATTCGCAGGATGGTTTTAATGTTGCCTGGAATACACAAAGGCTTGACCCTGATGTCTCTCTGAACTGCCGCTGACCTGAAAAATCCTCAAGGAATCTCTTTGAGCATACTGGACCAGAAGCTATTACATTTACAGCATGCTTTAATTTTTGTAATGGAGTTTGAATTGGATATATGTTGATTTTTTACCTCATGACGTGGATGAATGTCAAAGTGTGTGTGTGCATGTGTGTGTGTGCATCAGAATATTTTTGGAGAAAAGAGGACATTTATGCAATGATGTGTGTATTTGTGTGTGTGTGAGACCTCCTGTCGGTCTAACTCTGGCCAGATGTGACCGTTGCCCTTCACCGCTGTTCGTCTCATTCTTTCTGTCTCTCGGCCCATCTTTCTTTCCTTCTTTGGTAAACCTTCTTCGACTTTCACTCTCTCATCACCTTTTCCTCACGTTAACCTTACCTGCCAAGTTAAATTATTCTCATATGGTCGTGACGGTTTTACTCAGAAACGCACGCGCACAAAGACACACACACGTTTGCTTGCACACATCACTAAAAGAAAATATGCATATCATGGTTCAGTAATGGGTAATGAGAGGAGTGTGTCCGTGACCCAGCTGAAAACTTTTGGCATGAAACTTTGATTACAGACTCTGAATGTGTGTTGTGTGCGTACGTGCGTGTGCCGTGTGTTTACACTGGGCGTTCACGTGGTAACAGGCCTGTTGCTACGACTAATCCAGCTCATTTCCTCTCCACAAAGACTCATCATCTGTCATCTGACAGGCGTGGGCTTATTGTGTGTTTACTCTGTGGTCTGTGCGTGTGTTTGTTTATACATCATGTCCATATTTATACGCATATAGTTTATATGTGTTCATATTATGGGAATTACAAAGGGCCATTGGTGTCAGACTGGTAAAGCAATGGTTTTAGTAATTGAGAAATGAATGGCATTATTTTAAAAAAGGATTTTGACATACATATTTAAACAAAACATCAAGTTTAAATATGACAAACGCAGGGTCTTATGTTGAAGTTTCAAACCGGGACAACATGGTGACGGCTCAAATTTCTCCTTGGCTATCAGTTTCTGAATAAACCACGACATGATTTCTATCTCTAAAATCAAGCTTTAAAGGGTGTTCAGGTTCAGATGACTCAACAGGGGTTTAAGTTCATGTAAACATGTAAAATGCTTGCAGTGTGCTGATTGGTTAGCGTCTGGTCGTTGGCCATATTCTCAGCTGTTGCTTTCCAGATTAAAACATATGACACCCCAGTGTTGCTCAGCCTGCTGGTGTATGTGTGTGCACACACACTGCTTGGATTCCCTTGAAGGGCCTTGATTGGAGGGAGTTGGGATATGTACAATAAGCCTGATCCGCATGGATTTTCCCCTTACCTGCACTGGGAACCCCCTTTCTACTTTATTTGGCTTTTGGCTTCTATTTCCACAGTTTAAAACACTTGACTTTACACTTCTGAAACTTCTATGCACATTAAAATGCACACTGTATGTGTGGAAGTTATGCTGCTGATGCTACTGACTAGCATGTAGTGCTGTCACTTTAAAAAGAAATCAAGTTTGAACGAATCTAAAAAGAAACGTCATTGTTCGAATATATTCAAACCCCCCCCCCCACCCCACACACACAGACACACACTCAAACCTCAGCCGCACTCTAATACACCACAACACAGTAATTACTTTCATTCATTTGGCTTTTTTTTATTAATTGCAAAGCCCGTAAAACATTCTCCCAGCAACTAAATGCTGTTGTATAATCAGTATTGTTTCAAACATTTTAATGAACTTATTGCCTTCATGCCTGTCACTGTAAGTCTCAAAGTGTCACAGTATTACCGGTACCGGAGGAAGAACAGTTGAAAAAGCCTTCCTGAACCAAACATATATCACAGATAATGGGAGGCGCTTCGACAGCTTTGTAGCAAGGTTAAACAGAACAGCAGTCAAACTTTACTACCCGAATCACTTTCTGATATTATTTGCAAGAAACACGAGTTTATCAACGTGATCGGGATCCAGTGCGGCTCTTTTTTTGTTCATATCATTGCCTGCCGAAATAGCAAGTTAGCTTAACGTTCCTTTACCGCTGAGAGGCTGTAGGTCAAGAGCACGGTTAAGAAAGAGGGGCCCCTATAATAGGTCAATATGATAGTAGCGCCCTCTACCAGAATACAATGCAAACTACTTCAAATGGTCTGATGCGCTTAAGGAGATTAAAGCCTACATTTCGAATGGGTAATTACAATACGAATACGAACTTTTCACCCCTCGTTTGAACCCATGTTCGAATATCGAATAAAGACTGACTTACTAGCATATGCACAGTTTAGTTATCATGTCATCTTAAACTTATAATATATACTTAATATTTTGCTGAAATCATCAGTATCAGTATTACCTGCACAATATGATTCAAGATTCAGGTTTTAGGCCTATTTGTTTCTTGCTCATACTATATATGTATAGTCAAATGCAGTGTGCTATACTCTTGAGGCTGTGCTAAAAAAGCTTGTTTGCAGTAAAAAGAGTATTTGTAAGGATTCATAAATTCTAAATATATGAAATAGAATTACCAAAATATCTATAGTCTCAGTATGTAGGTGGCCTGTGCAATGTTTTCAGTGCATAAACATCACGACTGTTGATGTAACTGAATCGCCTGTTTGGTTTGTAAAATATGGTTGTTAAGCAATTGTTGGTCTGGCAGAGTGAAAACTCAGAGGCGTCATACACATTTGAACTTGCGCTGCAGTACATCCAGGCCTCCCTGCTTTCTGAACTGGCATACAGTAAACTGTGTGGTGCAGCAACAAAGAAGTATAATTTTTGAGCATTTAACGCCTAATAAATAAATGACAAATTGTAAAGAACTGTGAAGCTTTGAATTAAAATATGAAACAACAACTTTAACGCAATGTGAGTCATGAACTCAATGGCCGTTAGTCAAAACGCATTGGTCTGATACTGACAAGTTGTTCCTGGAGTTTTGGCCTCTTCAGACTTTTTCCCTTCGCCATGTGCCTTGGTGAAATTGTGCTGGTTTAATTACTCTCATCAACACATAGAAAAGAATTTACAGAAACATTTGTGTGGAAACAAACCGTGTAGAAATCTGATGACCGATGACATGACTCTTCTCAGCAAGAACCTTCTTGACTGTCCACACGTCAACACATTTCCCAGGTCGCTCACTAGAGGAAATGAATGGAGCTCCAGTGACTTGTTGATCATCTTGCTCACAGTTTGACATCCGCTTCAGGGATGACAAGAGTAGGAGTGTGAGATAAATAAGTCCTCCCGTTTCTATGTGCAGCTCCTAGGAGTAAAAGTGTGTAACCGTACAAATGAGATATGAACTGCACACAGTGTGACAGCGCTGGGAAAGTTTGTGCTTTCTCAGCAAAAACACATCTCCTGAATTAAGATTAAATGCATCGAGCTAACATGGTTCAGTTAGTGGTTTCACCGAAACAATGTCAACAGATCAGTGAGTCTTGTTTGTATGGCATAGTCACATAATGCAGTGTGCCAGCAGTGCTGTTTACATCCCCAGTAGTGGTCAGTGGTCTCCTTTACAAAGAGCTGAAATGACTTTAATTCATTTTAATGCCCATTTGGATCATGTTGAGGCCTGTTTGGTGGTTTCAAACATAAGACCACCCTTTCTCTCACTTCAGCTCCTAATTCACTCTTTTCAGGGCTTTTTCTCTCTCCTTTCTTCTATGTGTTTTTCTCAAATCTTTTACCTTTTATTCCTGTCTGATGTTTTAGAAGTATGAGATCTGGTAAAAATGTAACACTGATGAGGGAGTTCTAAATTCAAAATTGCGCCAAATAATAAAAAAATGTGCCTGAAGAATCATCGCCCTACATCACTTTGTGCCGCTGTCCTATTTTCATATTTCTATTGTTGTCCTGTAAAGTGTATTCTTCATGTAAAAGATGTCAATGACACAGTGACACATCCTATATGTGGTAGGAACAGTGCTTGACGTGTATCACATAATGTGCTGCATCACTACATCGGCAGTGTGTTTTGGCCTTTAAAAGATAAACCAGGTCAATTGTTACAATGCTCTGCAGTTCTCAGTATCAGTGTGTTTTTGTTAATAAACTTTAATTTGTTAATAATGTGCAAATTTTCTTTTAAGATAATTATATTGTATTTAGCTCATTTTAATGCAAAACAAAAGAGGCATGAATCTATAACTATCTATCTTCTCTAATCTCCTAAACTCGTTTTTGTAACACCGCAGAAATTAATTCTCTTTCATGAAGATGCTTCACATTAACCTCAACATCCACCTCATTCGCTGAGGTCATAGTGGAAATGAGAGGCTTCTGATAGCACCACAGTGATTCAGCAGTATGAGACCGGTGGTCTACTCAGGGGCTGTGTGCCAGCTGTTGAAAGACAACACCGGTGAGAAAGCAGCTTTGGCACGGCTGCCGTATCAGCAGCACAGACCACCCGCCTCCGCCGGACCGCCCGCTCTCATACGAACAGGTATTTTTAGCAGCTTAGGAAGAAATGCAGCCTGGTTCTTACCTCAGCTCACTTGATTGCTTAATGTTGTTGCTGTGGCTTGATACCTCTTTCGTTTCTCACACACACACACGGAAACCAAGAACTTTCTTCCTCTCTTGACTCTTTCACAAAAAAAAAAAAAAATGGGATATGTGTCCTGCTGTAGCTAGGTACAAATAAGCTTATTTTGAGTTTTCAAAAGTGAAGGCCACATTCTTCACTGTTTTCATGCTCACACTGTGTTGATTAATCAACCAATCACAACATGAGCATGTGACCTATAATGTTGAGAGAAAAAGAAACTTAAAAACAGATAAAAGAACATGGCAGACAACTGGGTAGACTGGAACAATGTAGTCTTCTTTATTTATATCGTGGTCTGAGTCCAGAGACTTCAGTTTGCCCCAACATGTAAAATGTTTTTCTAACAATACTGAAACGAGCTCAGTTTGTAACAAATCTTTTGGCAGCAACCAATGTGGGCAATTGCAACAACCGAGTTGTTAATTATTCAGGCAGTTTCCCAGGTGTTACAACCTTTTCAAAATGAACAAAAAACAATTGGAAATTTGTTGGAGATGACAGTTTCTGGGTAAAACTGAACTTTATCTGAGTTAGATGAGAATTGGGAAGTGAGAAGTTTGTCAGTAAATCAATCAAGACTATTGAGCTTTAGAGGAGCTGCTAGATGGATTTTTTTGTCTTTGGAGATAGCCAGGCTAGCTGTTTCCCCTATTTCCAGTCTCGAACGAACTGCTGTCTGTATATTTAGCGTAAAGACATCAGTTCTTCTCATCTCAATCCCAGAAAGAAAGCTAATCCACTCCCTGTATTTCCCAAAATGGCATATTATTCATTTAACCAAGATTACTTCCTTTTCGCTCTCTTTTTCTTCCAGAGTTTTGTGTGAAATTGTTAATATTTTTCAAGTTTTACGCCTACATACTATCATATATCTGGGATTTACAGCAGAAAGTAAATGTAGATAGTATCAGGTAAGTAGGGACTCAGAAACACATGCATCTGAACCACGGCACTCACACACAGTCTGAAACACACTTTCCTCACAATCTCCCCCCTTCTCCTTTTCCAACAATAACAAGGCCAGGCCTTGACTCACTCCTTCCTGCCTTCTCCTCTCTCTCTCTTCATCTCCACCTTTCGGGACTTTCCCCTTCATCCTCATCCTTCGTTCCAGCCTGGTTTATGATAAATCTCCCCTCTGGATTTGGACAGCTCTTTCCACCCACACAACCCTCTCCACCCAATATTCGCCCCTGCTCCCCCTTTTCATTATTTTCCCCTCATAGGTCATTCATAATCTGTGGGTTAGAGATATAAACAATATTAATAGATGTATCAGTTCAACTAGAGCATAATAGGTTTTTATTTAAAAACTGATGTGAGTGAGTGCTACCAAGTATGGTTGCAATATATCGCACACAGTTCATGTTGGTCTCTACGTTTTTCCAACAGTTGTGTTTTGAATTTCAAACCTGTATGATGCAGTCAGTGGAACACACTAAAATGTATTTCCATGTGTCCCTGCCCAACATGTGTTTGAAAGGTTTGATTCACAGTTGACAAGAAAATGTCAGCTCAGCCCTTGGCAAATCAACTTATACTTATTTTATTTATGAGATCAGCAAGTTCAATCTGAACTCCAAGAAACTTAGTAAAATTACAAAGTAGTAAATTGACTTCTTTCCTGTACCTCAGTCCACAAGGTTTTATCTTCCAAAAGCAACAAGTTTGTGGGGAAATGTAGTCATTTAGTCCAGTGGTTTGCGTCTCTGCCCACTTAGTCAGTCCCACTTTAGCTACTGGACAGCGAGAAGCACTTAACCTGTCTGCCTCAGTAAATATCCAAGTGTTTCCTCTGTGGACTCTAGCACAACAAGAGGAAGCTGAAAGACACTCTGAGGTCCGCAGAAAGCTAAATAAACTCTGACTTGACTGGATTTTCACACCAAATGGACAGCTGATATACTGTGTCTAAAATTAGGAAAGAAATTTTGACACATCTGAGTGAAATCAAGCCGCTTAGTAAAGTAGAAGTTCTAACTTCCAACCCAGTAGTTCACCTGAAAAACCTGGGTGTGACACTGGATGACCAACAACCTGCTACTGCAAAGTCATCCTCCAGAATATCAGTAGGATGCGATACCTCAATCAGGAAGTGGTCTTGTCATCTTACTCTTCAGCTATTACAACTTGCCCCTGGTTGGTGAACCTAAATTTGCCCTCCGAACTGTGCAGCTCATTCAGAATGCAGCAGCTTGGCTGCTCTTCAGCCTCCTCAAGTTCTCACACACAACCTCATTCCTCCACATCCTGCACTGGCTACTGGTGGCTGTTTGAATCCAATTCAAGACGCTGGTACTTTCCTTCTGTGCTGCAAATGGCTACATCCAGGATATGGTCAAACCATACACTTCAGCCCATCCACTATGCTGTTATTGCCAATCGACATACGTAGCTACCAAAACAAACAACAGAATCACAGCGGTTAGCTGTCCTGGCTCCACAATAGTGGAACAAGCTCACCATTGACCTCAGGACAGCAGAAACTCTCTTACTTTCTGTGGCTCACCCTGAAACCCCACCGGGCATCTCCCTGTCCCATCGTGGCTGAAACGCTGTTTTGGTCCGTCCTGCACGCAACTTCAAACCGTTCAGCCCACTAGACTAGTTTAATTGCTCAGATTTGGTCATTTTCCTGGTTTATATGCTTCTAAATATGCTTCTACATGTGTAAATATGCTATGTAGTTAATTTATTTAGTTTTTCACGACCGGCAGTTTGCATGGGGTATTTTATTTTGAAAATCCACCGGCTTCTCTATGCTTTTTCTGTGTCTGTCTTTCGCCCCCTCGAGATGCTCTGTGTAAATTGACGCGGGCTGCTCGTGGTGTCCGTCAAAAATAGAACAGCCACGTATTTCACGCGGAGCCGAGCGGCCGCATATCGCTGCGGCAAATGCGGCGCACACGCAATGCGGCGCACACGCAACGCAGCGCGTCCACGCCCGGTGGAATTTGGGGTCATCTAGTTTTTGGATGGTCGCTGATTCGATTCTCAGCTCCCCCAGTTCATTCGAAGTGAACAAAATGCTGAACCCGAAATTGCTCCGTGTGGCTGTGATGTCAGTGTGTGAGATAGTGGTGTATAAATCGCGATTCGTCTGGATCATTAAATGACATTGTGTATAAATGACAAAAAACAAAAAAAACATCAGTTAAAGTCTTAACAAGACTCTAATTTGTACAATGTGAACAAACGAAAACATATGGTGCAGTATGTAGTTGTAGGCTGATTCCCATTTGACATTCATTCATTTCAGCATTCATTCATAGATGCTTCTGATAATTTAAGTTAATCCTCACACTTTTATACATGAAATAAGTATCTATTTGGGATGAATAACTAAATCTAGGTGACTTAAGGTAAGGGAAGATAAATTGGGATAGTCCAGCAATTTAAGGGACAATTGCTTTTGAGTTTGTGTGTGTATTTTTAAATAATTGAGACATTTGTTTGTGTCACAGGTAAACGTTTCACTTTTCTGATCTGCTACAATGCAAGCAAAGTGATTTTATGTGTAAAATAATACATTTAGTTGGCTTTTGAAGGGCTAAGCAGTGTAATTATTGAAGCTCCTGCTTCCTAACTACTTTGCATACTTGATGGATGTCTGAAGTTTGCAAAGGACCCCACAGTAGAAAATACACTGTGGACCCCTTCATATATATGTCCCTTGGAATTATTTGACATAGCCTTAATTTACACTTCTATCGTCTTAGTCATTTAAAAGAACAGAAGAGAAATGTCTTAAAATGACATAATATTAAAATTAAAATTTGCATCTCAACACAGAATACCTTTAGATAAGAACATAATCTATAAATAATTTTAGATTTAAAATGCTAATATTATCCATTGACCTATGAAACGCCTTGTAATTTTTTTTTTAGTATGTATATTTTTTTAATATATATTATAATGATTTAAATGAATGTATCTCAAAACCTTTTACAGACCCCCTCACAGAGAGCCAGGGACGCCTCGGAGTCTCCCGAACCCTATTTAGGAATCACTGTCATAAACTGTAGTGTCAACGCTGCATAGCGTAACTGGATAAATTATGTCACATATTACGTAATTTATTATTACATGTTTTCTCATGACATTTGGCACATACGCCAGTATCACACATTTTTATCCCAGCTGAAATGTTATCGGTCATGATTTTGAGGGGGTGAAAGGATGATGAGTTGGAGCCAGTTAGAACTTGGCTCTGAGATGAATGTGTGAAGTTACTGGCTCACTGTCAGTGTCAGGGGGATTTACAAGTGTTTCTGTGCATGTGTGTGTGTGTGGGATTAAGGGTTAAGGGCGACAGTTGTCCTCTCTCTCTCTTGCCTTCTGACAGGCGTAGATCTCCATCCTCCTCCTGGCTCCATCCCAGATAGATCGTGGGAAGATCCCCCTGCCTGAAAGCAAAAATAAATAGATAAACAAAATAAGATAGAATAAATAAGCCAAGTCAAAACATGATAGGAAAAATTGCACCAATCAGCATTGACTCTATATTTAAATGCAGATAAGAAAGGACACTGTCTCTCTCACTGTGTGTGGATTTAAATGTTTCCTAAATGCTGATTGCCCTTTTGTTTCATTTCCACTGTTGCAAAATAGGCAAAAGCACCAGTGAGTCAGTGAGTAAATACAGTAAAAGTAATTAATTACTGTGCTTCAGTACAAGCAGCATATCTTTATGCGTCTGTAGCTTGTGTTGCCCTTTCAAAATGTCTGTGGTGCTTGTGTGCCAAGTGTGTTATTCTTAATGTAAATTTAATGCAGCACTGTAATAATTTAAAGACAATTAAATATTCAGGGATGGACTTCACTGTTCCCAGTACTTTAACACATTGCCCCCCACACTGCAGGGAATAACAGATTCATCAGGGAGTCTAGAGGAAAGGCAGGAAAAAGGCTCTTCATAACTGCTGAGCTGTGACACAATTGCAGTCAGCCTGATGTCAGTCAGTTTCCAATCACATATTGTAACTTGTTACTCCACATGAGCCAGTTCAGCACTGCGGAGGGTAAACTATCATATTTTGGGCACCAATTTTTGGCTCTACAATGCTTCGTTCAGTAAGAAAACCATCCCGCAATCCAATATAAATAATTAGCTGTCAATGAAACGGCAATAGAAGACTCTGCTGATGTGTCCTTGAGCAAAACTGAATCCCCCATGGCTCGACTTCTTCTGTTGACACAGAGGTTTGATTGCTTAGTCTGAGATGTGTTTGTAAAAAGACACATTTCTTCATGCAGGGCATAAGGTAAGGGTTTGCAAAACGTAACCCATGATGATTGACTGCCAAGATTTGAACAGGAGCCTTTGGTGAGAACTGAGACAAAGATGGAAATAATGATGAAAGAAAAGGAGGGATAAATGAGTGTGAGATGGGACAGCTGTTTTCAGTTAGGAAATGGATGAGTGAAGTAAATAGTTAGTATATTGATTCCTGTCTACAGTCTCCAAATTACAGAACTGAAATCAAAACAAGCTTATTCTTCACAAACTGAAAAATACAGTTGGCCTTCTCCTGATTAACAATATATCAGACTGGGAACAACATGTTACCATATCACGGTAACAAACGAGTGATGGAGTGATGGAGTAATGAATTTTGCCTCATAATGATCGCATTTAGACTTTCTCTCCAGTATCAAAAGTAGCCCGGTTGATCCAGGTGCAGCTTAAAGGGACAATCTGCTGATTTAGCACATTAAGATCAGTTTACTCGTCGTGTTGAGTACTTAGCCCACCTTGTTTTTTTCATCTTGTTATAAGATGTATGAGGAGTGTGGGATCCAGTGTTTTTTATGCATACTCATGATTTAAAATCAGGATATCTCTGCTATCGGCAACTTAGAGTCACCTGCATGTCTTTGGACTGTGGCAGGAAGCCAGAGTGCCAGGAGATAACCCATGCAGACCCAGTGAGAACATTTGTGTGCTGTGACATAAAGACAAAAATTAAACAATTTTTTAGTGTTTTTCATAAATGTGTTCCATATGTGTACAGTAGCACTCACATGGCACATGGCACAGCTAACTAAGACATGCAGTGAGTCTGTCAGGAGCAAAACAACTCAAACGACAGTACATTCATTCATACAGTAATAATTCATAATTAATGTTTTCACAATTAAACATTCATAAAGTAATAATCCACAATATTTCAAATCAATGTGAATTTTGGCTATTTTGTGTGTCCATTTTAGAAGTAGCGTGAGCAGCAATAGTCATGATTGACCTCTTCTCACACACGCAGTTAAACATTCATGCATTACCACCCACAATGTTTGATTGACAAGTAGTTGACTGATGTGAAGTTCAGTGTGAAAACGGAGAATTTGGCAGCAAAGATGGAGATGAAATAACAAAAAACGAGGCTATTATGGATTGCCACTTTAAAAAACAGATTTGAATTTGAAAGACAACATTGTGTAGAAACCCTCAGCTCTCCACCATTCATCAACTGTTCTGAATCACAGAGAGAGGTGGCTGAGAGCAGCAGCAGAGAAGCCGAAAGTAACACACTAACTAGAGACAAATGGTGTTTGTCGTGTGTGTGTGTGTGGGGTTTCTGTGTGAACGCGCAGTGGGGAAAACGTGGGCGTCGTAGCTCGAAGGAAGAGTGGGACAGCTTTCCAGGGGAGTTTACCGAGGTTTGAGGGAGAAGAGAAAATGAGGGCAAAAGTGAAGAAAAATAAGGATGCAGAGAGAGGGGGATTGTAGCAGAGAGAGGGATTACGAAGCGAGAAGAAAACTGTCTCTGTGGGTCCAAATGTAAACATTGAGCCAGTGTATGAACGTGTGCGGGGGCGCTGGGGTGAAATTGAGAACGATAAGAATGATGGAGGGAAGGAAGGAAGGCAGTAGAAAAAGAAATTTAGGAAAGTTTATTATACAAACAGGCCTTGTCCTCATTTTCTATCCGTCTATCACCCCTTTCTCCCTCTCTCTCTCTCTCTCACACACACACACACACACACACATGCACACACAGGGGAGGCAGAAAAAGATAACACAGTTATGAAAGTTAACACAAACTGGCTTTGTACTCTTTTGGTCTCTTTCTCTCACCATCTAACACACGCATTTCATGCCACACGCCTCCTCTCAGTAGGCCACACACAACCACATGCTGGGTCCACATGGGCTGAGAGAATCCAGAATTCAAACACGCAAACATGCCGACACACTCGCACAAACACACAAAATAAAACACTCACAAATACCTCAACCACAAAAGCCAGCACCTAAATACACACACTGGCAGCCAAGCTCAACAGGCACTCCAGTCTCTCTTCACACACACACACGCCTCCCCACATACTGTATGCTCATATTCATATGTACACACTCAGAGGCCCAGGACTATTGAAGAGGGAATTTCCAGCCTGATGCTCCACAGCTGCGGGACGGCACCCAGCGCGCCGCCAACCTGACGCAGAGTGATGACCTCATCAAATGGGAGTAACTGAGAAAACAACCCGCACACGATCAGAAGCAGAACTTTGACTTTGTGCTTTATTCTGAAAAGACAAGGAGAAGATACCGATGTAGAGGCAACATCTCAAAGTGCAGTGAGGAAGATAATGAAGAGTTAGTTCTGAAAGTTTATAATATCCTTTAATCATATATTTTTGTCTAGTTTACATTTGCAAGATCATCTATTAGTATTAATTGTTTTAAATTAGAAACTTTATAGTGTCGAGATAGAATTAGCTTATTTTTGCCAAGTGGAAAAAATGGACAGTGAAGACGCTTGTCAGGCATCCAAAGGAAAATAGCAATCAGTGTGCTCTAGTCCCACTATTCCCCTTAAAAGTACCTAATTCAGCTGCGTGCTGCTGGAATTTTTGTGAGACTTTGTCCCAGCCTCTAGATAATCTCCCTCCTTTTTGAAAACTGACACTCTGAACACCTCCCCTGCAAACTTTCCCAGGTCAATAAAGAGAAATGTTGTGAAATGGGAATGCTACGGTCAGAATTATTAGTGAAATGGGATAGTGGGAATAACAAGTTGCCTCCCCTGCTAGCCTTAATTCTTGACTACAGAGTTTTCTCTTGGTGGTTGTGATGATTCCTACTTTCTGTGTCGGCAGGGAAGCACTCAGCTGCCAGATAAACTAGCTGTGTAATATTTCACCTGATGTAGAACTATTTCTACATTGACTATAATGTCCTCCAATGTGGAATAAAACTTTCTTCGCAATATATCCAGATTTATGATGAAGTCAACAGTACATTTTAAAGCATCTTTAAGTCATTTATCTGCTTAGGACAATGAGTGTCTGTACTACTTTCTATATCCATCCAATAGTTCTTAAATAACTCACTCTGGTGAGTGTTAAAATGACAGAAGTAGTGACCAATAGTGCCAAGAACTGCTGGAACCCACCCCGCCAGTATTGAGAACAGACATCCATCCACAACAGACCTCCACACCCTTATGAAGGTCATACCACTTCCTGCCGCTGAAAGCAAAGTGCTAATGTAGAATAGTTGCATGAAAATTGTTCATAGGAGACATTGTTCACCACATTTTAACATTAGAGTGTGGACAACTAGCAGAAATAACTGTGATGAGTGTTAGAGGGAGTCTTGGTGGAAAGTGGAGGCTGGAGGAGTGGAGGACAGACAAACTGGGTTGGTCAGGATTCAGGAAAGATGAAGAGAAAGAGTTCTCACTGTGAGAACAAGCATCACCTCTCTGATGTTATTAAAGCAAATAATCCATGAAGAAGCAGTTAAATTCCAGTGAAGATAAAAAAAAATCTCCTACTTCTCAGTATGCACTTGATCATTCAATCCCCTTTTCATTTCACATCTTTTACAACCCAACGCTTCTTGGACTTACTCAGCACTTTTATATGAAGTCTCTCGCTCACTCTCTCTCTGCTGTTTTGTTTTCAGTCACTGCACTCAAAGAGCTGCCAGAAGCAATTTAACTACTCACATATGTCCAGTGCTGGCTCGAGATGTCCACTTCTCACTGTGGGTTGCTCAACAATTTCACATAGCGTGCAATCAAAGCCTGATCACCATCTGCCTATACTGCTTTCACCAGGCTTATCCAACAAATACACACTTGATGATTAACAGTTTTCAGGTCAGCTAAAAGGTAGACAAATAAAAAGGAGAGAGAACTTGTTTCTGCAAAATTGCCATTTAGCAAAGCAGTTAAAGCTCCCCTAATCAAATTTTTATATTAACAACTAATACAATAATAAGTTGTCATGCTGCTTGTAGTGTCAAACCCACAGAGAAATATCACCTGACTCTAGAGAGTTTTAGCATCTTTCAGCTCATTGTTTTGGTTTTATGGCCCACAACTTTACTGGTGTGATTCACCCATATCAACCTCAAGCAGTGCTGCTCAATGATATACATACCTGCCCAACACAAACCAGCAGCCGGACAAAGTTAGCAACTAGTAGTAAACATAATGAAGCATGTAGCTGCTAAAGAGCCACATATTCTTCTCAGGTGTTGATGGAGAGAAACTAAAGAGCTAAAAGAAGAGTAAATATTTAACATACTAATTTGTAGCAACTGGGGGCAAGCAATGAAATACACATTTCGGACAATAACATTACGGATTTCTCTAGGTTTAAAATTTCAGTTTACTGAATCACCGTCATCACCAGAACATATGCTAGAAGCAAAGTTGAAGCTTTGTGAGCTTTGTAGGGGGCACCCAGGTTTGAACTGGGGACCTCTTGATCTGCAGTCAAATGCTCTACCACTGAGCTATACCCCCACACATGCAGGTCATCAGCTCTGCCACTCAACCACCGCGTTTGTCCTATTTAGTATCCAATGCTTCTGGTCACTTTAGACTTGAAAAGTGGTAGTAAAAGGATCGAACTTTTAAACTTTATAAAGAAAGGTGTTGTTTCTAGCTGGAAATCACGTATGTGACTACATAATCCATCGCAATAACGCACTTCATGTAATAGAAGATCTCAGTTTACTGAAACACTCACGTTATCATTGCTTGAATTAAAGTTCAAACTTTGTGGGCTCTCTAGGGGGCACCCAGATTTGAACTGCGGACCTCTTGATCTGCAGTCAAATGCTCTACCACTGAGCTATACCTCCATACGTGTAAGTCAGCAGCTCTGCCACTCAACCATCGCGTTTGTCCTATTTAGTATCCAATGCTTCTGGTCACTTTAGACTTGAAAAGTGGTGGTAAAAGGATTGAACTTTTATACTTTACAGTCGTGGCCAAAAGTTTTGAGAATGACACAAGTAGTGGTTTTCACAAAGTTTGCTGCTTCAGTGTTTTTTAGATCTTTCTGTCAGATGTTACTATGGTATACTGAAGTATAATTACAAGCATTTCATAAGTATCAAATGCTTTTATTGACAATTACATTAAGTGTATGCAAAGAGTCAATATTCGCAGTGTTGACCCTTCATTTTCAAGACATCTGCAATTCGCCCTTGCATACTGTCAATTAACTTCTGGGCCACATCCTGACTGATGGCAGCCCATTCTTGCATAATCAATGCTTGGAGTTTGTCAGAATTTGTGGGTTTTTGTTTGTCCACCCACGCTTTAAGGAATGACCACAAGTTCTCAATGGGATTAAGGTTTCCTGGACATGGACCCAAAGTTTCGATGTTTTGTTTCCTGAGCCACTTAGGCACTACTTTTGCCTTATGGCAAGGTGCTCCATCATGCTGAAAAAGGCTTAGTTTGTCACCAAATTGTTCTTGGATAGTTGGGAGAAGTTGCTCTCAGAGGATGTTTTGGTACCATTCTTTATTCATGGCTGTGTCCTGAAGCAAAATTTTGAGTGAGCCCACTCCCTTGGCTGAGAAGCAACCCCACACATGAATAGTTTCAGGATATTTTACTGTTGGCATGACACAGGACTGATGGTAACACTCATCTTTTCTTTTCCGGACAAGCTTTTTTCCGGATGCCCCAAACAATCGGAAAGTGGATTCATCAGACCTCTTGATCTGCAGTCAAATGCTCTACCACTGAGCTATACCCCCACACATGAAGGACAACAGCTCTACCACTCAACCACCATGCTTGTCCTATTTAGTATCCAATGCTTCTGGTCACTTTAGACTTGAAAAGTGGTGGTAAAAGGATTGAACTTTTATACTTTATAAAGAAAGGTATTGTTTCTAGCTGGAAGTCATGTATGTGACTACATAATCCATTGCAATAACTCACTTCATGTACTAGAACAGTGTTCTTCAATCCTGGTCCTCGGGGACCCCTGCCCTGCATGTTTTAGATGTTTCCTCCTCCACCACACCTGATTCAAATGTTCAGCTCGTCATTAAGCTCGCAGTGGCCTGATAACGAGCCACTCATTTGAATCAGGTGTGTTTGAGCAAGAAACATCTAAAACATGCAGGGCAGGGGTCCCTGAGGACCAGGGTTGAAGAACACTGTACTAGAAGATCTCAGTTTACTGACAGATTCAAATCATCAGACCACTGGAAGAACTTTGCTTGAATTAAAGTTGAAACTTCATGAGCTTTGTAGGGGGCACCCAGATTTGAACTGGAGACCGCTTGATCTGCAGTCAAATGCTCTACCACTGAGCTATACCCCCACACATACAAATCAACAGCTCTGCCACTCAACCACCACACTTGTCCTATTTAGTATCCAATGCTTCTGGTCACTTTAGACTTGAAAAGTGGTGATAAAAGGATTGAACTTTTATAAAGAAAGGTGTTGTTTCTAGCTGGAAGTCATGTATGTGACTACATAATCCATTGCAATAACGCACTTCATGTACCACTGAACTATACCCCCACACATACAAATCAACAGCTCTGCCACTCAACCACCACACTTGTCCTATTTAGTATCCAATGCTTCTGGTCACTTTAGACTTGAAAAGTAGTGGTAAAAGGATTGAACTTTTATAAAGAAAGGTGTTGTTTCTAGCTGGAAGTCATGTATGTGACTACATAATCCATTGCAATAACTCACTTCATGTACTAGAACAGTGTTCTTCAATCCTGGTCCTCGGGGACCCCTGCCCTGCATGTTTTAGATGTTTCCTCCTCCACCACACCTGATTCAAATGTTCAGCTCGTCATTAAGCTCGCAGTGGCCTGATAACGAGCCACTCATTTGAATCAGGTGTGTTTGAGCAAGAAACATCTAAAACATGCAGGGCAGGGGTCCCTGAGGACCAGGGTTGAAGAACACTGTACTAGAAGATCTCAGTTTACTGACAGATTCAAATCATCAGACCACTGGAAGAACTTTGCTTGAATTAAAGTTGAAACTTCATGAGCTTTGTAGGGGGCACCCAGATTTGAACTGGAGACCTCTTGATCTGCAGTCAAATGCTCTACCACTGAGCTATACCCCCACACATACAAATCAACAGCTCTGCCACTCAACCACCACACTTGTCCTATTTAGTATCCAATGCTTCTGGTCACTTTAGACTTGAAAAGTGGTGATAAAAGGATTGAACTTTTATAAAGAAAGGTGTTGTTTCTAGCTGGAAGTCATGTATGTGACTACATAATCCATTGCAATAACGCACTTCATGTACCACTGAACTATACCCCCACACATACAAATCAACAGCTCTGCCACTCAACCACCACACTTGTCCTATTTAGTATCCAATGCTTCTGGTCACTTTAGACTTGAAAAGTAGTGGTAAAAGGATTGAACTTTTATAAAGAAAGGTGTTGTTTCTAGCTGGAAGTCATGTATGTGACTACATAATCTATCGCAATAACGCACTTCATGTACTAGAAGATCTCAGTTTACTGAAACACTCATATTATCGTTGCTTGAATTAAAGTTGAAACTTCATAAGCTCTGTAGGGGGCACCCAGATTTGAACTGGGGACCTCTTGATCTGCAGTCAAATGCTCTACCACTGAGCTATACCCCCACACATACAAATCAACAGCTCTGCCACTCAACCACCACACTTGTCCTATTTAGTGTCCAATGCGTCTGGTCACTTTAGACTTGAAAAGTGGTGGTAAAAAGATTTAACTTTTATACTTTCACTACGTAATCCATCGGAATAACGCAGTGCATGAAGTGCCTTAAATGCATCATTACAATGCAGAAATATATTCTGTAGTATAGAAAATCATTCTTGGTTCTCAATCTTGGTTTGGTTTCAGTACCTATAAGCCAGGACATCTTTAGAGACCAACTAACATTGAACAATGAAACTGCAAAAGATCTACTGTAGGACAGGGAGTTACACCAGTTTCTTTCTAAAAATGCATATCTCACTGAACCTTCAATTTCTCTTCATTACTTTATTTCTTATTCTTCATTTCTGCATTAAAAAAGGTTTTTTTTCAGTGAACAGCACATTTCACATCTTACTTTGTATCAAGCAAACGGTCACTCATCATGTGCTATACTTGCTATGCCAAAAGTAACTTTAATAGGCCGGGATTAAAATGAAGTGACAAGACCACAAGACACTGTTTGAATCCAGGCATCAACTGGAACATGATGGCGGCACCAGAAAAGTTAATCACCAAAAGTTTTCCAACATAGCTATTAGAATCAATGATAACTGATGGTCCAAGAGTCTCCAGTGGTGGAACATCCCCTTTAACCTTCAGTTTCTCCAGAGAAGAGGTTAAGTGGTCAATAGTAAAAGACTGTGGTGCGCTGGGCAGCATCCACTTGTTAAAGACTTTATGCAGCAGTGCTTAAACAAGCATGTACACATAAACAAAAAAACAGGACAGGGTTACAACACCGCAATTGCTCGATCCAAAATAATTGTGTCCTCCACTTCTGCATGGCTCAAACTGTCGGCCTCGTGCCAAAAGGTTTTCCACACTACAGCATTTACTAGCCATTAAGAGCAGCCCTCGCAATGATCAAAGTGATTATTTGGGAAGCTTGTAAGGCCCATTGTTGTCTTTGGCCAGTGGTTTCACAGCACATTGAAAATAATGCTTAGTCTGGAGAAGCCATTACCAGTCAGCATCAACAACCTCAGGACACAGTCTGACTGAAGTGAGCAGAGCAGAAACTGAGCTGAGTCAGAAAAATATACCAGGTTTGTTGACAGAGAGATAGCAGAAGAGACAGTGACAAAGAACACAGAGGAAAGAATAATATATGAAAAGGCTGAAGACAGGGAGAAAAAGAGCAAACACACAAAAAGGCAAAACTGACTGGGTATCATTGAGGGTTTTACCCCCTCATGTTCTCCTAACTTTAAAATGTCTCCATTACGTATTGTATAGGGTTTACTTAGCTTGATTTACAGAGATATTCATTTTTGTTTCTTCTAAGTGGGGTGGAGGTCCCTCTCCCCAGCAAAGTATTCCAGTTCCTCCTGAGGATCGTAAGGCATTCTCAGGCCAGATAGGCTATGTAGTCCAGCAAGTTCTGGATCTGCCCCAGGAACTCCTCCCAGTTGGATGTGCCCGGAACACCTCCAAAGGTAGGCACCCAGGAGGCATCCTGATCAGATAGGCGAACCACATCAACAAGTTCCCTCCAGAGCTCCTCACCCTTAAGGCTGAGCCCAGCCACCCTGTGGAGAAAGCTCATTTTGTATCCACGATCTCATTTTTTTGGTTATTACCCAAAGCTCATGACCATGTGAGGGTTAGAACGACTAGAAAGTCAAAAGCTTTGCCTTCTGTCTCAGCTCCCTCTTTCCCACACAGGTCTGGTACAACTTCCACAATACAGCTGATGCCACACCAAGAATATCTTACCATGCGTATTATATTTTTAAACAGAAATACTCACATTTTAAACCATTTTAAGTTTTCAAGGGCTTCAACCCCTTTTTCCATGCTGCAAAGATTGCATACATTTTCAGCAAATTCATAACGGGAATCAAACCTTCAAACGTGTATGTGTGTTTATGATATTTTGACTCACGCAGTTTGAAGTATGCATTTGTCTATGTAATTGTACACAATCTGGTACAAAGTGCTGTTATCAAAAAAATGTGAAACTATTCAGGACCATCTGTACTTCACTCAAACCCCACAGTGCTCCAGATTTACCAGAGCAAACATGTTTTCAACAAATGTGAATCTCTGGCTGTTGTATGTATTGTCCCCATGTCACTGTATACTTGTCAGTATCCTGTTAGCAACTCACACAAATCAGATTTTTTTTTTTTTTTTGGAGCTTGTGGAACAAATCCAGTGGAGTTTTACAGGAGAAACGAACGTGTTGGCGTGCATGTCTTACTTTGTTAAAGGTTCTGACATACTGAAAGGAAGCCAAGTTAAACAACGTTGGTGGTCTTTCTATTTTGCACTGTAAACCATACTTGTTTCATTCCGGTGCAGAGATGAAAGAAATTTGACCTACTGTGATGCCCAGAGGCTGCAATTTATTTACACATCTCAGTATAGAAGTAAAGAACACAGCAGGCGATGGTGACAGATTATATTCATCTACTGTCAGTGTGTGAAGCATGCTTCATCTGTGCTGCACAAAGGAAACTTCTGTGCAAATGAAGATACTGTTTTTATTTTCATCAAAATCTCAGATACTCCTATATCAACCTGTAATGTTCAAAGCATTCCAGTAGCTCTGTGGATAAGAATTGCACTTTCTCTTGGACCTATTTTCTTTCAGTGCACTTGCGCTGGCACGTAATGTAATGATCAGAGTCATATCATGAGAATGCAGTGTTAAACTGGTACACAGTCAAACATCAATACACACACACATACTTTACTAACATTCAGGCTAACCTGAATATGTATAGTAAATACACATGCATATAAACTGTTTGACGTTGTGCTAAACATTCAGATAAATGTTTGCTTTTGCATTTTAAAGACAGACCAATGTTTTTCTTCTTGTCAGCACTGTCATGTGGTAACGATATATCTGATTGCTCTCTGTTATCTACCTTCCCATTTTCTTGTCTATCACTACATACTTATCTCAATCCCTCATATATTGTATTTTCCTTTGTTTTTCTTTACAATTTCTTATCCCAGAGAAATTATCCTCCTCCCATCTTTCTTTACCTTTGTTCTTGGCTTCTTCTTTCCATCCATCCAACCACAAGTCACTCATCTATCTCATATCATCTATCTCAATATCTTTCCCGTCCTTACATGAAGTTAAATATCTGTTGCTATGACTCTTTTGAACGTTTGTGGCCTCGTGTTTGAAACCATGTTGAAGTGTTCTGACAGCTTAAACCCATAAATGAATAGATAAAGGCTGA
Source organism: Sciaenops ocellatus (assembly GCA_033000465.1). Classification (NCBI taxonomy): domain Eukaryota; kingdom Metazoa; phylum Chordata; class Actinopteri; family Sciaenidae; genus Sciaenops; species Sciaenops ocellatus. Next base: position 20,228,829 of record CP136867.1, read on the forward strand.
AAGAAAAAGAGATGAAACAAAAAGCTGTCATCAGTTGCCCTGTTATTCACATCCTCTTCTCATTGTGTGTCTCTTTTTTTCCAAAACACTAATAAGTCAAAGCTGTTGTGAGGAGGTCTGTTTTGTCTGTATCGGGGCTCACTGAAGGTATCATAGTCACGTTTATACTTGCATTTAAGAAAAACACAGTGCTTTCTGTCACGAGAAATGTTCATGACCTCATTTCTGTGCCAACAAAAAAAAATAATAATTTTTTTACCAAAGTACACATCAGAGTCAGCCACAGACAGTGTGTTCCCACTCCCAAGTCATCAAACATGGCAGCTTGGCCAGTGTCGCTACGCTTCAAACTATGATGCTGTAGTATCATTTCACCCTGTCTGGCCTTATGTACTGAGGTGCCGCTGAAGTCAGATGATGTATAGAGTGAGAAGAGTGAGATAGTCCACATTTGGAGGAGGTTGAATGGGGTGGGTTAAACAGACATAAGAAGCTTTATTTTAAACGTCTAACAGAATGTTGCATTATTATTGTTAAACACAAAGACCTGCACATGCAAAACAGACGCTAGAGGGGTACCTACAGTTTGAAGCTTGGGATTTTTGGGAATGAGAATGTGTTGCAGCAGAAGAGTACTGCTCTGTATTTTGCTCAAGAGCACTTCAGCAGAGTCAGGCAGACTCAAACCTGTCTGAAACCTCTTGTATAGTTAGAAAATGTGTGGCTTGTGGCAGATATCTGGTAGCAGTGGTCAACACTGCGGATAACATTCTACTGATAAAACTACAACATAATTAGTTTTAAGTCATCTGTCATCTGTTAATGATTATGTTTTTTTATTATTATTATTATGTGCTTTACTTTGTTTTCAAAATTCTTGGTGATGCTATTATTGCTGCCTAATGAAAAAAATATGATCTACGTCTGTTTAAGATTAAATGCCTCCTCAAGATTTTAAAAATAGCACAATAGTCTTGCATGGTGAAGGGTTAGCGTGTTCTGTGATGATTAAAGGAATAATTATAAATTTAAATCTGCATATTAGCTTTCCTTCTGAGACTTAGATGAGAAGATACCACTGTCATGTCCATTGAGCTTTTTAAATATGAGGGTATAGCCTGCAGTGGTTTGGCTAGCTTAGCATAAAGACTGAATCAAAATCTGTCTTTGGAGTTAAGTAATAGAAAAATCACAACTTACCATTTTTTACACATATATGTTTTTGCCACTTGGTAGATTTTGTTACCTTTGGACAGAGCCAGGCAAGCTGTTTCTCAATGTTTTCAGTATTTGAGCTAAGCTAACTTGCTAGTTGTAAAGCTTCATGTCTACTGTACAGACATGACATTCTCAACAAACTCTCAGCAAGAAAGTTCTTTATTAATAACATTATCCATAATGTATTCTATTCCTTGTCAAAAGAAACTTTCCTTGTAACTGGTCTTTAGTTTTTGTTCCATCCTGTGAAAGCTGAGCCATCTCTTCATCTCCAGTTCACCGTATGGAGTAAAGCCCATAAATCAAAGCAAAACTGTTCAGACACAAATGACAAATTCATTGTTGTCATTAGGTAATTTTAGCCCTGATATTTCTCCCAAATTGTCCTAATTTTAGGGGCGATAATGTTGCCAATTTTAGGGGCTGTGTTGTTTTTGCGGCAGTGCAGCAGATGAGATCAGACGGTGGTTAGGGAGTATGAAGGGTGACGGATTGTCAGACTGATGTTTCTTCAAGCTGATTTTCCATGAAAACAGTTCTGCCATCTGGCCCATACTGCCTCTGCAGTTTGTTTTCAAAGATAAAAATAGAGGAAAGTTGTTTTTTTCTGATTGTTCCATATGTAGAGGAAGAGGAAGACTACCCTCCTCACCTTTGATCCTTTTTTAGAATAACTACAAAGATGACCCTGCAGGTGGTATGGCCTTGACCCCTCAGCTGTTTGTAGCAATGGTAAAGATTTGAGAAGGTTTGGTGCTTTGCCAGCTTTAATAATACAGCACTGTTTTACTTTTTGAGTTGGCAAGAGAAAGATATGTGTGAGCTTGTGTTTTAACTTCAGTTTCCAGTATCCTGTTTTAAAACTTTGTGAAAACATACCAATAAGATAAACAAGCAGTACATGTCATAACATGGTAACAAACTGCTTTGACCAATCACATTCATACAAGCACACGAACCGAGGTGAACCTCACCAGGGACGTGATAGCTATTCAGAGTTGGTTTGGTGTCCTTGTATTTAGTAGGTCTGTAGACTGGACTTTCTGAGCCTGAATGGGTTGTAACAGATGATGGCAAGGTTGCATGATAATTCTACTTCCACTTTACTGTCAACGAATACATTTTCATTTTCTCTGATCTTCAGCCTTTATTACATTTTACACACTGAGAATTTTGAAAAGTGGGGACATTTTAAACCCATCTTCCCGGCCTTTAGGTTTGTGTCAAGCCCTGAGCTGCTGCTTGTGTTTTGTGTCTTCCTTGAGGTCCAGGTGCACAACATTTGTAGCCAGTCCATCCAGAATGTATTTAGATTCCCATTCCTCATCACTCTTTCACTCCATCACAGGCTCCCTCTTTACACCACATGGTTTTGTTTGTTCTGGTTTAGTTGGACTTTGGACTGGTATTTATTTTACTCCATAAGACACCACACTCACATACATTTAGTTCATGTATTCTGTGGCTTTTTCTGTAAATATGATTGATTGTTCTTCCCAGTATTTGTCCGTGTATTTCTCACCTTTTGTCGAGGGTTAATATACATTTTGGTTAAATAAGTGTGAGGTTTGAAGTTAGGTATTTATTTGTAATGTTTAAAGTTAGTTTAGTTAGTTAGTTAGTTAGTTAGTTGGATAAAAGCATCAGCTAAATGACTAAATGTAGTTTAAGAGATAGTGTAGTCATAAACTTGTGTGTGCGCTTCTCTCTGCCACATCTCTTCTCCTTAAATTAAAGCAATAAAAAAACTACAAATCACTGAATCATGCAAAGAGTCTATAAAACCACTGTCATCAAATTCATGATAAATTACACAACGCGGTTTTGAGGGGTTCTAGCAAAAAAAGAGAAAATTACTATTTGCAAATAAATGTATATTTTCTGCATAATCAGCCTCTGAGGGCTGAGAAAGGCTGTTTCGACCAGAGCTTTTGAGAAGTGACACAGACAAACAGCCATTTGTTTTTAGGGATGACTCCACCAGAAAGAAAAGAAAAAAAAAACAAAAACAAAACACTTGAACGCTTACTTAATCAAGGCTGCATGCTGACTTGGCGAGAAATAAGTCTGAGATGATTACCTTGCAAAGATTTTAGCACTTTTAGTTTGAAGGATGAAGTGTTGAAATGGATGTCTTGTGTAAGTTCAAAGCCGATGAAAAAAAAAAAAAGAAGAAAGCAGAGAAAGTATTTGTTTTTCCGTTGCTGCCCCACATAACGTAGGAGACTGCAGTACTTAGTATTAATCTTGTTTTGGTTAAGATGAAGAGCGAGATGAAGGAGAGAAGACCAAAAGACAGATGAATTCTTAAGATAATTTATTAGTCTTCATGGAACACATGACTCACAAGAATTTCCTCTCTTCTGTGATTCTCTTGAAATCTGTCTGTATAAACACAATCACAGCAAACAACTCTTGGACCTTCACTCCCACACCAGACCTGAGTCAAAACATTTTAAGACCCCGTTAAGCCTTTAAAGATACAATTGGGTGGGGTTAAATGTTTGGTGCAGCACATATTGCATGCAATCAAACAAATAGCATTACATTTACACAATCACAAAGGCACTTTAGTGAGCTATCTGATGCTGAGTAGTACTGATCCTCCTGAAAGAGTTTCACCCATGCAGTTTTATGCTAGTGTTGTAAACTTCTATGCTACCACTGTGATGTAATGTTCATATAAAGTGAGTTTTCACACAAACAGCAGGACAGTGCAGCCTGCAAGGCAGATAAACCTTTAGCTTTTAGGCAAACTTCACCCCTCATGATGTAGGTTTGTACAGCTCATGCAATAGTGTTAGCTAACATTTTCTTGTGACATCCATGAAAATGCCAAATCATGCTTTTCTCACGTCATCCATCCACAAAGAGGCTCAAACAAAATGGAATTACAGGACAGTGTGTTGGCCCATTGATTTGTATGATGTAAACCATGTTCTCAGTGCATGAGAAGAAACCACATTCACAATAAAGGGAATCAGCTCATGAATGTTGCACCAGAACGACTGGACTCATGGTACAGCTGTGATTACTGTTCTCTTTCAAATTTCTTTAGCTTTGTTCACGGTTGTGTGGTGTGCCAATATAGACCAGTTTCTTGTAAATCAACAGGACAGTGCAACAGGCTTTTCTGGTCAGTTTACAGAAAGAAAACTTGTTATTACTTGGCCTCAGTTTCTGGCAGAGGTAAATATAAAGGTGTGGTTTGAAAGAACAACTCTTTTTTCTTGTCAGGACACTTATAACTGAATAGCGACTGTAATTAGAGTGATGATGGAAGTGGTTTTGGTGTGTGTGTTTAATAGAGAGAGAGAGACCTGCGACCTCTTGTGTGTGAGAAGGGGGGCATGTTACAATCTCACCGCAGTAAAGTAACATTCTGAGGTGCAGATGAGGCGTGACAGGACTGACAGCAGTGGGAGTCTTCGTTATTAACAGCAACCAATAAAAATGTGTGGTTTATTTTTTTCTGTCTCTACCCCTGCAGGCTTTGCATTCACACCTTCACATGCTCGTATATATAATACTCAATGACTTTGTCCATCAGTTCAAAAAATGTGTTGCTACACAGACGTGTCACAAATTATATGAAAACACCAAATAAGTCAGTGGGGAGATATAATGAATACAGATGGTTTGAAAACATTATAGGCTAGGGCCTCACAGTCACCAACAACACACTATGGGACCGTTGGGCTGCACTGATAAAGCTTATTCACTTTCTTACATACATACATATATTTCTGTGCAGTAAGTACATAATTGGAGCTGTGCAGTTAGCTAATCTTAGCGTAATACTGGAAACAGGAGGGAAAATTTAACAACAGATGCTAGTAAGCATATATCTGAACTCTGGATTGATGCAAGACCACCTGTTGCCTCCTGCTTTCAGTCTTTATGCTAAACTAAGCTAATCTCTTCTTAACGCTAGCTTAGGTACTTCATGCACACACATGAGAGGGATCCATATATTCATACTGCTGTCACACACATACATAGACGTATGTCACACACATGTATGTGCATATGCTCACATAAACACATGTTTTACATTCTGTACACATTGGGTCCTATGGGAAAGGTGATGGTGGTGGGAAATCAGGGTTTCGGGCCTTTGAAGTGGGTGGCCCTGTGTGGGGGTCCTGTCTAAAGGGGGATTGAGATGCTGTTGGTGGTGAGGGGTGACTGTTCGTCACGTTGCATGTCTGATTCAGGTTGTCAGGGTCATGTGACGTTTTGACCTGACTGTTTTCCTTCACAGTGTTGACTGGGACTTGACTCCGTCTCCCAGATTGAAATTGATCCACAGCCCTGTAATCAGTGCCTGGCAAACAAGCAACGAACACCTCACACACACACACACACACACACACACACACACACTCAACTTTTCTCCTCACCCCTCTCCACTGTGTCTTTCTAAATTGCTTTATTTTTTTTTTTTCAGGTTCGAACAAGTTCTGTAAAGGTTAAACTGTTTCATTAATTTCTAATCTCTTTATTGATTGGTACAGTGCCAAATGCTCAGTGGTGTATCATATTGAAGTTTACTGATGCATGTTAGAGTTAGTTGGGGAAATAGCAAATAAAACGTCTGATGGGGTGCATGTACAGGGATCGCAGGCATGGTATTTGTATTGATGTAAACCTATAAACTCATGTTGCAAATTTAGTGAAACAGGCCCCAGGTTGCATGATGGAAAGTTAAAGACATAGATCTGTCTGTATGCTTGTAATAGTAAGCAGAAGTGAATAGTTATGCTTTGCAGAAATCTGATATGAAGCAGTCCAGATCAATTCACATTTTGATTCTTGAAGTATGGTTTGACTTTTTTACTCCCAGTTTAACCAATGAAGTGCTACAATTCTAATTTGTGCCTCTGACAGGCTTCTACCCTCTTGCAATGTATGAGACTCATGGGTATTATGCAGTGGTGCTACGAGCCACACACGATTTCTCAGAACTAATGCTGAAATAATTAACAGAGCTCTAACACAGCATTATCATTATACATTTCATTATTGTTACTTTTGTGTTCCAGTGGTGTGGTACAAATAATAATAATTAAATAAAATGTTATTTATAAAGTGCTTTTCATAATACTCAAAGACACTTGACATGAGTTAAAATCATAATACAACACACTAAAAATATACAACACACAACATCAATCATGCATTCAAGGCAGTTCTTAAAGGCTAAGTTTTGAATAGACATTTGAACGTAGACAGGTCGGTGTAGACTCTGATTTGTTTGGGGGCAGCAATGGCGACAGCTCTGTCGCCACAGGTCTGGTGCTTGTGGTGCAGTGGTGGAGACAGGAGGTTGGCATCAGAGGAGCGGCGGCTGCGGGACAGAGCGTGATGATGGATTAGATCGGTGAGGTAACAGTGGGCTCGGTTATGGAGGGCTTTGTGAGTTAAGAGAAGGATTTTAAATGTGATGTTTCGTGGGACAGGGAGCCAGTGGAGTTTCTGGAGGACACCGGACTGGGTGTGAGTGAGCAGACAGGCAGCAGAGTTCTGAATGAGTTTATGTAGTACTTTGGATGATGTGCCATATAAAATGCTGTTGTGGTAGTCTATTATGGAAGTGATGAGGCATGGATGAAAGTTTCAGCAGTAGAGAAGGAGAGTGATGGGCAGTGATGAGCTTGCAGTTCTGGTGAATTGGTTGACGTGGTGTTCAAATAAGAGGTTGCCTTCAGAAATGACTCCAAGGTTGCAAAATCATGGGGAGGGAGATGTAATTAAAGTTATCAGTGGTGAGGCAGAAGTTGTGAGTGGTTTTGGTGTGGGATTTGGGACCAATGACGATCATGTCTGATCACAGGTTTGGTTTGAGGAGGTTCACTCACATGATTTAATTTTAGTAAGGAAGTTGTGGTGCACTGGGTATACTAGTCATGTATTCACTTTCTGCACATTAAATCCATAAAATGTAACCTGTGGGAGTGAACGATTTGTGAAAGTCACCTTTGGTAAAGTAAATAAAACTGCTGTAACCATTAATGTACTTATCTTTTACTTCTACTGTTGAATAAGCAGTAAGGTAATGTGATTACTTGCAATAAACAATGAGCCACAAGTAAATGATATAACATATAGGATGACATAAATAACCCTGGAAAAGGAAAAAACTATATTTAGTCATCTTTGCCTCCTTGTTTTTTCTGGAGCTTGTTTTTCTCTGACTTCCCTCTCTTACTCTGTTTAAATCACAGACAGATGACGTGTCTGTCCTCAGGCTCTAACAGTGGTGAGCCTTGAAGAGGGCTGTTTATGTTTATGTATACAGTAAAACTGCAGACACACACACACACACACACACACATGAATTCATATTCAGAGTTGGTGGCTGAAATCTTTTTTCCTCTTTTTTAAAGCCCCTTTTTGAATAAACTTAACATGAATTACAGGAAGCCCTCCAAACTTGAATGGTTGCCATGGGGTTTAGGAGGGAAAAATGAGAAAAAAAATCCAACAGGGAAAAGCGCCCAACCCAAAGAAGCCATAAAAACCGTATGGATATGAACTTGAAGGAAACAGAAATATGAGTTTTAGATTGTGGGGTATAAATTTCACAGGAATAGGCTACGAACCCAGGAATTGTTTCGTCATCTCTGAATAAAACCTTCTTTCAGATGAACAAATTATGACAAGAACCTTGGATCGCTGGGCAGGGCTGCAGTAAATCTATCCGCTTTTACACCTTAGATTTACAACAGGAATACCCAGTGGAAAACCACTTCACTCCATCAATCACACTGTTCAGTCCTCGTTTTATATTATTAATCCCAGGAAGGTGTTTTAACTGCTTCTATGCTCCACTTTTACACAGTTTACACACATTTACACCTTTAAAATGCCTTGTTTCGATTTTCCATATCTGTCCAAACCTTGTTGAACCTAAAATAAATAAAAAAATAAAACTAATGCACCATGCTGAAAGAACGCTGGCTAATAGTAAGTTCCACATCTATCATTTTAAACCAGACATGGGTCCTCATCAGTCCATTTGGCATGTGACTACATAAGAAATGCTTACAAAGAGAAAAATTCAATTTGTGGGTGTCCTTATTTCCCTTTTTAGGATTGGATAAATCTATCACAGGCTTTGGATAGCACTGTACACATATTTGTGGCCTTTTTTTGGTAGATGGTACAGAAGTCAAGTCTTCCTATTTTCCATTTTCTGTGATTGTCTTCAGACAGCAACATGGCAGAGTTTAAGAGAATAGTTCAACATTTTGGATAATACGCTTATTCGCTTTGTTCCCAGGAGTTACATGCCAGTTAGATGTCAGCCAGTTAGCTAGACACCCCCCCTCCCCCCGTTGAAGAGTGAATTATTTTGCAGTTGTTTATGAAACAAGAGATATAACCTTTTAATTACTGAGCGTTAGAGGTGCTGGTAGGCAGATTTTGTTACCCTCAGGCAGAGCTTTGCTGGCTATTTTCCCCCTGTTCCATCATTTACAGTCAGCTAAATTCAGCTAAGCTAAGATAATTGGCTGTTATCTCCAGCTACATTATTACCAGACAAACATGAGAGTGGTTTTGGTGGTCTTTATCTTCTCTCTGCAAAAGCAAAACAAATAAGCATTTAGAAAAACTATGAACTATTCCTTTAAAGACCTTTAAAAAAAGTTTTTAGAGAGAACCTATTTGTCTGTTTACTGCAGGGGTCTGAACTCTCTACTGTTTCTTCTCTGCAGCTGATGCTGACCTTTAACCTCCGAGGAGTGAGGAAGAGTTTCCCCTACTGAAGCTTAATATTTTACAATTCAATTCAGTTCAATTCAATTCAATTCAATTCAGTTCAATTCAATTTTATTTATATAGCGCCATATCATAACAAAAGTTATCCCATGACACTTTTCATACAGAGCAGGTCTAGACTTACTACTACTCTTACTCTACCAGCATTTCTGTTTGATTTTAGCACCTAAAAAGTGAAACCTGCGCTCACACAAATTTCATTCAGTTCAGGCTTTAACTTGTTTGTCTGCGGTTGGTAGGAAATCAACAGTTATATTCTGAATCATAACATGTTACACAAACAGAAACACGCATGTTCCAAATACCAGAAATAAGCACTGACAGAGTCATTTTATTTGTGACTTAAATGCAAAACAAACTGACCACTTACAAATGTACAATACAGGGAGACACACATAGTTTAAGGACATAATGAAAGTAATGAATTCTTAATTTGGTACTTATTTTATTCACTTTATCCTTTGCAAATCAAGTTACGGATGTGAACACTCAACTGTATTATCACCACTTTTGACCGTATGCCTTGGAAAACAAGGGTGCCAGAGAGTTTGGTTGAGCTTCATGCGTCATGTGCTAAGAATGCACCATCCATCCATCTACACAGTATCTTAACAGTTTCCTGTATTTTCTCTCTTGGCAAAATCCTCCATTACTGCAGCTTTCTTCCATGAAAACCCGCTTGCAATAATTAAGACCTGCATCGACGCCCACAGAATGATGGCTGATCCTCTCCTGGAGAGTTGGAAAGCGCGACTGATCTGACAAGCTCAGGGGAAAGCGAGAGAGAGAGAGAGAGAGAGAGAGAGAGAGAGAAAGAGAGAGAGAGAGAGAGAGAGAAAGAAAGCAAGAGGGAGACTTATAATGTAATTTTCAAAAGGGAGTTTGATTTCATTCTGCAGGTATTTGGAAAGGAGAGCTCCTGGGATAGGAGGCTCTCTTTTATGTAAACTTTCCGCTGTATGAAAAAATATCAACAAGGAAGAAAAAGGACTACTTTAATTTCTGTTTGAGAATACTGGAGGAGTTGCGGTGGAAAGTCGGGGGCAAGTGCCGGGCATGGTTTTGATTAAACATTATGAGGTACTGCGGGGAGGGGTTGCCAGAGCGTTTGCACATTCTTAATTCTGGCCGTCAGTCAACACTCAGCCTGCTCGTATACCTCAGAGAAGGAAAGACACTGAATGAGAAAACCAGATAACATGAACATTACACAGACACAGTATTAATCTCATTGGTGAATTCAAACAATGTGCAAAAACTCTCATGACAAGGGCCATTAGTAAGCTGCTGTAGTTGTTCTGGAGCTTTCTAATGGATCACAGGTTCTTCCTCAGCAGGGGAGTTTGCCTAAATGATAGAACTGTAGATTTTTTTTTTCTTTGAGGGTTAATCTCAACAATCTAGTAGTTTAAATTTAGCAGACCTGCTAGTCAAGGTAAAACGAGCACTTAAACGCAAGCCTGATGTCATTATCTGGATAGAATCAAGGAATGTAATGTATTATACAACTTTATACAGCATTGTTTGACTGTTGAGTAATAAAGACTTATTTCATGAATCTGTATTTGTGGTAGCTGTTTTCAGAATAACGTTGCACCAAAGCTGCCGTCTGTGATTGGCTGTTGTTAATTCCAAACATGGTAAAAAATGAGCTGCTCCTCTAAATTAAGAGCACCGTGAAACCAAACTTTCAAATATACCCATCATGTGGCACTATTTATAAGTTAGTGTGGACTTTCTTTCTAAAGTGTCAGATATTCAGTATAGCAGTGAAGAATAGGAATAGTAGAAATTAGAAGAGAGCAAGAGTCAGAAGCAGGGGGTAAGGCAAGAATGAAGGCAAGGCATGTGAGTCATATCAGTTTTATGTTTTATATTCACTAACGTTCAACAATCCTCTCCACCTCATGAGATTGCATCATGGGAGTTGCTGTTGCAGCAGTGGTTTTGATTAGCTTGCCTTGTGTAACAGTGGCTCATGTTCCTCAGTTAGTGCTCTAATCCATCTATTCATAATATAATTTCCTAACATTATTAAAATGTTGCATAACGCACCTTTAATTATACAATGGGAGATGATTAGGAGATCTTGGTTTGCTGAGAACAATGAGGTTAAATGTCACATTTTACACCGGCAAGACTTGTTTTTTGTAAGCAGTTTTGTGGATACAGACATGAAATGGCACGCTACAGAATGTGGACACAAAACATCTATACTGACATTTCAAAAGAAGACAATGTTAAGTTGCATTATGGGTAGTGTAAGCCTTCTGAAGCTTGACCTATGCTTGAGACTAAAAGTCATCATGTCTGCTACATCAGTTTTGACCGATTCTTTTATATCTGAAGGTTTGCAGCACAATGGCTAAAAAATAATGATGACATCCATCATCATGATTCATGATTTGTTATGAACAACTTTTTCATTGTCAACTCATTTTCTCTCTCAATTGACTTTTCTTTTCTTTTCTTTTTTTTAAAGATTTTATTAGATTTAGATTTTTTCTTGAGCTTTTCAGAGGCATTTTTTCTTTTTTCTTTTAATTTCTGAAATCCTATGCCTTACTAAAATTTGGTGAAGTGGTCAGAGAGTTGAGATTTTGCATTTTTAGACTTTGGGTTTTATAGTCAGTCAATTCTTATGTCTATGAAATGCACTGTGCTGCTAACTGCTTTGACAAAATCATACATTTATATTTTACACATTATGAAACACAGATTTGTCGATTTGAAAACAAGATAATACAGAACAAATTTAGGCAACTTGTAATCTGTAACAAAGCCTGGAGACTCAGAGGCACCAACAGAAAGGAAGGAACTGTTTTGATTAATGCTGTCTTGGATTGAAAGAATCACAAACATGCGCTGCATGTGTCTTCATGTGTGTTGAAATCGCTGCCAAACAGTTTCCACTGAGCTTTGCAAGCATCCTTAAGATTAGGTTGTTAACCTAGATCTTGTTTTAGCCTCTGTTTTTTGGAACAGAGTTCTGTTTTTCCTGTTTGACCGCTTCAGTTTCTTCCACTGTCTGTTATGCAGGTTTGGCTTATTGAGAATGACAGGCTGACGATCAGTGGCGGTTTTTCTTTTAGACATCTAACTGTGTTTACATGAGGCTGGCAGGATGTTGTAGCTTGGGCAGAGCAATGAAAGGAAATTCATTTAAGTTCAAACAAATATAGAAACCCACATATGACTTCAAATGAGCTCAAACTATAACTAGTACGAGGATTATTGGAAATGCAGTGACAGTTGTGGAGTTTTTTTACATGTTAAATGTTTTAAATTGTACAGGACATACGTATGTCTCATATAGGAGTAGATGTCATAAAGGTACATGATTTCCATATTTGAACACATTCACCAACAAACACACTTCTCATCTCTCTAATACACATCTGCTTGGTTGCTCCGTGTCCTGTGCAAACATTTCCTCGCACATTTCTCCCAGACAACCCATCACCACACACAAATCTCACCAACACATCGTAAAGGCCTGATTGTTTCTCAGTATGACACTCTCTCATATCTCCTCTCAGAGGGCTCCACACAGCCTGCTGCTGAGTTTTAATATTCAATCTCCCACCTGCGAGCTTTTCACACAGCTCACTGCTGATCCTGCACAATCCTAATCTCCCCGTGTATTAGGAGGGACAGTTATGCAATGTGATTAGTTCGACCAGGGAGGGTATGTGTGTGGAGAAATGTGTCCAGAGAGAAGTTTATTTTTTTAGTTATTATCATTTTGATTAATTATTATTTAGTGCATTAGAAAAGCTCAATGAAGTTAGAAGCTTCTTTTAAATGTCAATCATCTTTGTGTTGTTTCTTTGGCGTATTAAATTTCTGGATTTACAAATGTGTGCCATCCAGCTCCTATAAATGTCACCTGATGTCCATCAAAGTCAAATGCATTTCTCTTTTCAGATTAATCTATGGATTTTCTAATGGCCAGTGAGATAAGTTTTGACTTTTGGCTTTGTTTTTGTGGGTGCAACAATCTTAAAAGGAATGTTACCGGCCAGATTAGTCCATTTTAATGTATATATCTGCAAAATCCAACAATGTTCATAATGAACCATCCGCAAAATGTTCACTGACAACATATTTCATTTACTTTTCCTACAGTCTCCTCTAATGGTGCAAGTAAGCATGGTTTATGTTTTTATGGTTATGTTTAGAGTCCTGGTAAAGATTAGCAAAAGGCTGTGCTGAAGAAGCCTAAACCAGCTTTTGTAACTTCAATTTAATGAAACATGAGACCAGAATACATAGAGCAATTTACGCATTCTCCAAAATGTATTATTTAATAGTACATAAACATAATATAGGAAACAGGGTTGAAAAACTTATCCTAGGAGTTCTCTTTTAAATAACTGATAAGAATAAAATTAATAATAACGCCTAACCACAGCCAATGGAAGCCCACCTATTGTATTTTTCAGTCATCATTAATTTCAAAATGGCATAAATTTACCCGACTTTCATATGGGAACATAAATGAGAACATAGTAACAGAGGAGAACATACGTGTGCACTCGCCTTGTGAGCATTCTTGTATTTTTATGTGTGTTTCTCTCACAATGGAAGCATAGCTGACCTTGCCTGTCTGGTCTCCGAGGTGAAATCATTGTGCCCTCGCAGGCCTGCACCTGCTAACCAAGTCTGTTCCATGCAGAGTCTCACGAGATTAAACATTTCATCACACCCAGTCGCTTCAATAGAGACTGACACAATATCTTTTGTTTGAGGAGGGAAAACTCATAACTGAGAGTGGAGGTCACTCATTTGTTTAGAGGCTCCTGGGGACTTATCTATGTGGAAGGAAATGAGCTGCTGTCGGTCAACAAGCTGAGAGTAGCCTTACATGACTTACGTGCAGATGTAAAATGTTTATAAAAATGAATTGTGTTTTCAACGTGGTGCTGCTCTCTTGATGCTATCAAGATAGTTCAGACATCCTGAATTTGGCTGCTGTTCAACTTACAGTATGGGAGGATTTAATGCAGGAAAGAGCTCTGTTTCCTCAGAAGAGAAATTAAAAACTATTTTAAATTTAATAAGGAAGAGTAAAAGAGTACAGTATGCTCATAAAAGTGTAGGGAACAATATGGGTTTTGTGAAATATTGGAGACACAAGACAAACTCCACCCAATATGAAACCTAACATTTCCTGCTTTTGCTAAAAGTAAAGTTACACAGTATGGCATTTTGAGGTATGATTCATACACTAAACTTATATTCCACTGAATTGTCACTTATTCTGTATGTTTTTTCCTCCACCTCAACTCCACTAACAACCGCTCACCAGAGCCACGAAGAAACAGCCCAACCGTCTCCTGTGGGAAACACTGAATCTGAAGAAGACAGGCCCAAAATTTGGTTGCAGAAACCACACTGAAAAAACATAGTCCTCCCTGAGTTAAAAAACAAATAAGGATTATGATGGCTATCGTGTCTTAAAAGCCACTGGAAAATCCAAAGTGCGTAAAACAACTTTCATCCGGATTAACCACTCACATTTAAGACTGCTTTGCTTTCTCATTCTCATCTCTTCACATTATGGGAAATACTTTGAGAGACGATGCCACTCTATATCAAATACGGAGCTGCAGCCAGAAAGCTGAGCTTAGCTTAGCAATACTCAAAACAGGAGAAGCTAGCAGCTAGCCTGGAACAGCTAGCCTAGCTCTGTCACACTTTGGATTTGTGTTACTGTTTTGAGATTACTATTTATTGGAATATATTTAAAGGTCTGTGCGTTTAAGATGTGTTTTTTGTTACTGGGGCATAGGCATGAAGTCACACATTTTGTACGAACTCTCAGCTGAATCATGGTCAGGAGTAGTTGGTTGCCTGGTAACTTCACCCTGACCACAAGACAGGTCAGATACATAACCACCTGCATTTTAAGTTTTTACATTTTTGTTTTTGTACTGATTAAACAAATGAGATATCTTGTGTAGTGAAGTTTAAACATGCTGGTAGGTGCCTTGGTTTTACCTTTGGACAGAGCCAAAGGCTAGCTGCCATGCTGTCTGTGGCTTCATATTTATTAACATTGATATTTTCATCTAACTTTCTGCAAGAAGGCACCGTATACTTCCAAAATATTAAACTCATCATTTATAACATATAATTGCAGGTTCTATGAAAAGTGAGTAATGTTGATGTATAGCAACATATCTAGTTGAATTTCAAGAGTTTAATGTAAATGCTGCAGAGTTGTCATACACTGTAAATGCAGTGATTAAAGTGACAAGATTGAGTAAATATAAACATACTGAACCTAAATCAGTGTTATTGTACATTTGACTAAATGTCAAATGATTTAATTATTCAAATGTCACTTTTGTTTATTTACATGTCAACCATCAAATTAATCCCAGTCCTATGCTCTATAGATGGAAAATTGGCCAGTATTGTAACGCAAGATTTGCGTGCAGCTGTAATGACTGCTCTGCTTCATCTTCTTTTGTCAGCTAGTGGAACTTTTGGGGTCAATTAAAAGACAGGAAAAACAAATACTAAGAAAAGATAAAAGGGTTGTATGTGGCCTTGACTGGCAGAACATTTATGTGGAGCAGCAGGAATGCTAGAAAATAAATGAGAATCCAAACTTAAAGCCAAGAGGGAAATATGAAAACTGAAATCTTAAGAAAAAATCTTCTTTTTCCACTTCCACTTTTCCCACCATTTCCCTCAAAAATGCCTCATCTAAGCTGGAATCGAAGTTTTGGAACAATAAAATCCAAATGAGAGTTTAAATTTTAATCAAGTTCAGTCTTTGGTGAACCAGAATTAAAATGACTCCAAATGAGTCCAATGTCCATTCTTTTTGATGCATCCCACTTTAAAGACCTAAAAAAATAACTCTTGAGTGCACTGTGAGACAGTTCATTTTAGCTCGTTATACTATATCAAATGAAAAAATCAACATGTCTGATGTTGTACACATCCCTCCTCCTTCTCCTCCATTCCCCTGAATTTCTCCCCCCCTTTTCCTTCCTGCCAGGTCATGTCAAAACCTGCTTCACATCTGGCCTGACAAACACCAATAAAACAGGGCCCTTTGTTACAGGGGTGGCACTTCAATAACTCAATTGGTATGAATCTGATGAGGGGAGGGGAAAAGCCCAGAGGCTTACCAGATATTTCCTGAGGCAGGAAGGTAAAGGAGTCATAAGAAGGGAGGGAGAGATAGCTCAGAATGAAAACTGATAGGTAAGAAAATGGATAAATGTTGATGTAACTTGTGTGTGTCACACTTTAGTTGAAACGACTCTGGAAGCCTGAGAATGACCAAGATTTAAAGAATGTCTCATGCAATTAAATAAAAACATGCTGACTAGAATGATGTGAGTGAGAGAGAAAATTAAAAGCAGCTTCGAAGGAGACACAAAAAGGAGGATAGAAAGCAAGTAATTAAACCCGACAAGGAGATGGGAAGAGTTACTGAAAATAGCTAAACACTCTAAACGGACCCTTTCTTGTTGCTATAAGTGGGCATAAAGAGGCTGGCCATGGCCTTTTCCTGCCAGCAGTCAAAGGTCACCTGTTGAGAGGTGAAAGGTCAAGGGGAACAAGCCCTGCAGCAGTTAAGTGTTTAGAGAGGAGCTTTGTAAGATAAAACTGAGATGGAAAGACTTCAGAAACATCATGAGAAGTTCTGAGGGCAACAGTTTGATGAACAATAAAGGAAGAATGAGTCAAACAACGAGTATCAAATACTTACCACATGCAGGAGTGAAAGGCAGCTCTGTAAAGTTTGACGCTCAGGAGCTTGTAGGTCAGGATGGTGGATGTTTCATTCAGAAGATCAGAGTTCGCAACTGCAGTTAATTGCCTTACTTAACCACAATCATTCCCTTTAACTTTAAACAAGTGTTTTGTTGTCTAACCGTAACAATTAATTAACCATAGTTTGTATACCAGAATCCCAAATTTTACCCCATCCTAACCATAAACCATAACCTAACCATAGTTATCATGAAAGACTTTGTAGAAAGTGACCAATGTGAAAAAATGTCATTGAACACAACCCAGTGTTTGGTGGAATTATCCAAAGTTAATGACCTTGTGCGGCAGTATAGCTGCATGAAGAGGAAATAGTGTGACATGGAAGAAAAGTGGTTGTGTAATGGCCGTTTTACCACAAGCTCCAAGTTCCTAGGCCACTTAGTCTGCTGAATGTATCTTATTTTGACTCGTGTCCATAAACTTAATCCAGTATTCTTGTGAAAAACCAATGTAATCACAATGCAACATGGAAGGGAAACTTGAACGATGATTAACAAGTTACAGCGTCATAAAAGGTGATCCAAAATCAATCTAAACCAATTCTATTACCGATCACCAGGCTTATTCACAACTTTTTCTATGCCCACATACACTCAAAACTGCCTTACGGCATTACCAAACCTGTTGTAAACTGCAACAAACGGTTTACAGTGACTCAAACCAAAACATCAGCAACTAGAAACTTAACCTTATCTTCATCCACTATTGAACATACACACTGACATTCACATAAATAATATCAGGACATAAATAACATATCAGAACAACATTTTTTTAACCAAATAAAGGTATGTGACTTAATTGACTATTACAGGTTGTTCATGTCTCTTATATGAGATAAAAATCTAAAAAGACATGTCAGCTTTACTGGGACACTCGTCTCATCTGTTATGCTTTGCAGGGAAGGTCTAAAAAAGGCGCAAGTCTCTGCTCTGTGCAGTCATGTCATCTCCTATCACAACATGACCCTGCCTGGCCCTGAGGGTCTATTGTTGTGCCGCAAAAATACTGGAAACCCACAGCCAGTGCTCCAAGGGGCCGAGTTCACTGCAACAACACACCTCCTCCCCTCAGATGTCGTTGTTCCTGGTTATATCTTTTTTGCCCCTTGCTCTGGTTCTACTTCTTCTTCTTCTTCTTCTTTTTCTTTGTCTTCTTCTTCTTCTTCTCATACTGCAAACTTTTAGCAAATGATTCAGTTTACTTTTGAAAAGACAATGACTATTTCACCACAGACACGTTCAAATTCCTTTCCCTTCTGTTGTCATATCTGCTTTCTTCATCACATTTCATTTCTCCCATTAGTTACAGTATATCAGAAGATGGCAACAACATCAGTCCACATACTTTTGGAAAATGTTTCATATCAACAGTTTCAATGATCAGCAAAAGGTCGGTTGGTCCTGCGTTGTGCTGTGTTAAAGGCTTTTTTTAACATTCTGCCTCAGAGAACATGGATGTCATTAAGGGCCATGGGTAAGAGGAGACATTTGAGCTCCATGGGCAAATGAATGGCAATTAAAGTAATTTAATTAAACCTTGTATTGCATTTCAGAGGGGAAAAGAGCCATCCACAGCTTTATCCAGTGTGTTTTTCTCATGAGAATAAGGAATATGAGCTCACAACCCAGACAGGGTGGGAAGCCATTTTGGAGAAACTACAAAGTGAGCCTGCACTGTGTCTTGATTCAGTTCACCTCTTTACAGTAGGTGATTAATTCTGTAAAAGCAGCAGTCACACTGACGCTTACACTTACACAACACTTATGTGACCATTAGTGCTCAGTCTGTTTCTGTTCAATATCAAAGGTAAGTTTAGATACAGAGAGGTATTTTGCAAGACAGTTCTTGTTTTAATTCAGTCTCATCCCAGGATATAGTTCCCAGGATCATATGGCTAGCATTATTTTAGATCACATTTAACATATTTCATGAAAAGACCAGATCAGAATTAGTATCAGCATCAGCATTAGTTTACCTCTCAGTACTTCCATACCTCTCTATGGTTCTCACCCCCAAACTCATGAGTTTTTCAAAGTGTGTATATTTATAAGAATGTTATAACAACCTGAAAATGAGGATTTTTATGTTTTTCTTACCTTAGAATGAGCCTTTTATATCTACAGAGGGGGCAGGTCCCCTTTAAAGGAGTCTGCCATGTTGAACCTCTTGTTTCTACAAAAGCCCAGAACAGACAAACCATAGTTTCTCCATCACGCTTGAAATGGTAGGGTGAGACGAGGGGTATCCTCTTGGTTGCTGCAACTTCACAACTAGATGCTATGAAATCCTACACACTGGACCTTTAAAGCAATAAAATAAAGAACAAAACAGACAGCTCTTCATTTCCTGTGTGTTTTTTTTTGTTTGTTTTGTTAGTTTTTTTACCATGACCACGGTCATTCACTCTAACCTTTACCAAATATACTGTAACTATGACAACGAAGGAACCTAATCATTTTAACCCAAACCACAATGTTTCCTTAACCTTAACAAAGTACTTATTTTAACCAAAACCACCATTTTCCCTAAACCATAACCAAATCTTAACAATAGTGTTGTTATGTCATAAAACAGATTTATTTTTTCAACAGAAATGAAAGATTTTCTGCTAATTAGGGCACGGCATCAGGAAATGCCTGTGTGTGTCATCGTAGACGTCATGGACAAACAGCATATTTTGTTTAATTAGGAGGACTTGTTGGGGGATTCACTGAGACTGGGCCCAAGATGAGACACCAGGACATAAAACTTTAGTTCAGAAACTCCTTTAAAGATTAGAAATGCATTCCGGAAAAGGTCCATAGATCTGTGCTATAAATGAATGCCAAAAGGTTTAGTGCATTCGTAAATGATTTTAAACACTCTGAAGTATATGATTCTCTTTTAACTGAGACATCCAAACTCTTTGTGCCAGAATTTGCTCTTCAGAATAGATCAACGTCCAAAAGATATAAACCATGCTTTTGGTGTGCTAGCAGCTGTAGTAAACATACTCTCTCTATCTCTCATAGGCCTTTATATATTACACAGGTATGTCAGCATCGAAAGCAAGATATATTGCAGCACAAATGGGCTGCATATGGAGTTCATGGCTGTAATATGGTAAGTTAGGTACAGTATATACACAGAAGTATATATGCACACACACACACACACACACACACTGAGCCGGGGGGTTAAGAGGCTTGTAGGGTCCGTTTAAACCATTATCAAGTCCAACAATCTGTCTGCAGTTGGATTTCACCCCATTCACTCTTTCCTCCCCTCTCTTTTCTCCGCTCACTCCATCTATGCACCCCCAGCGAGCCCTGGCTGCTTTCATTACAACCAGATTGTTCAAATAAATCAAGCCTCTCCCCTGCCTTCTTTTTTCTCGCCGTCCCTTTCTTTTCTCTCAGCACCCTGCAGCAGTCCATGGAGGAAGGTCTTTAAATGAGAAGCACATTTTGGGGCTAACGAGGGTGATGGGCTGTGAAGTTGGGGTTTGTTTGACTCTTTGTTGTTCCATAGAGTATGTTGTGCATGTACTGACTGCCTGTATTGACCAGGTTTTTTGGGTTTGTCGATCCAGTCAAAACCTGAGATTTAAATGGAACAGTGTGTAGGATTTAATGTCATCTAGCAGTGTAGTTGCTGATTGCAACCCCATTGCCTTACCTTCACCTTCCAGACATGAAGAACAAAATGTGTTTATGGAATTTGTGAAAAGCCCTATCTAGAGCCAGGGTTTAGTTTATCCGTTCTGGGCTACTGTAGAAACATGGCAGTTCAACATGGTGGACTATGTGGAAGAGGAGCAGTGGTGTCTGTAGATATAAAAGTCTCTAGGGCAACAAAAACATAATGAATTGTATTTTCAGGTGATTATACACTAATGAAAACATAGTTATGCATATTATATTCCATTTCTGCCATATTCTGGAAAGAGAGACCCCTAAATCTGACACACTGGACCTTTAAGCAAGTGAAAGCAACCACTAATTGAAGAACCATAGCTTAATGTACTACACCTCTCAGCGATGACCCAAAGTGACTAATAATGACTTCAACGCTTATAGGTTGGCTAGTTTTATTTCTAAAGCTTGGGGGAAAAAACAGCAGGATGGTTTATTTATTTTGTATCATTTGTAATTGATGTTGCTATTCTGGTTCCTGGGATCTAACAACTGTGTCTTGTAAACCTGTTTGGGCTGGGCCTATGATTTATGCCTGACACAATAATAAAATCATATCATGAATAATCGTGTCTTTTATGGTAGGACTGACTGAATGAGTAAATGACGAAGTGATTTCAGACAAAGCCTGTAACTTTATTAGCCAAAGATAGCTGAGACTATCTTTATCTCTCACTAACTGATATCTCAACGTGTAAATATTCATGTACGACCATGTGATTTTACATACTGCAGCACTGAGCACAGCAGCACTCCAGCCAATAAACAGAAAGGAAATTGTGCCATCTTTGATTTTACAAGGGTGGTATTTCTCTAACTTGCAGTGTAATCCACTGATAAGCAGAGAGCTGTCCCTGGGAGGAGTTTGTGTCTTCAAATTTCTTCTTGTATCACATTTTAAGAATGCCTGAGTGACTGATGTTTGGGTTACATCCAGCCACAGGACTGCAATTAGTGCTAACTACTAGCTTTAACATGATCACACTTGTTGTTTAAGTTTCACGTCATAAACATCTAGTTTGTTTGCTAATGGTGGAAATTGCTTTTTTTGTTTTGAAACCTCCTGCTGACCCATTTGTACAAATGAATGGTCCTATGTTTGGTGCCAGACATCACATTTCTCTTCATGCAGCGCCACAAAATAGCTTAAGTATGAACTTGGAACAGTGTGTGCCAGGTGATCTCATTTGTTGGGGCTGTTAATCAGATCGAAAGAGAGATGATGTCCTCTAAAAATGCTTTCCCAGCTCATCATGTGTCGTGCCTTTGACAGGTTCAGACAGCATGACATTGAGTGGTATCATGTTACACTGATGTTTCTGAGGTAACACACTCTTACGTGCACTGATTTATCATTGGTAAAATATGTTTGGTCTGGATAGCTTTTCGAGCATTCCCTCTCAGAAATAATACTGTGTTTTACAAAATTTTAGAAGAGAACATATTCTGTTCTATTAATTTCTGTCAAATTCAGACAACAATTAAGAATTACCGAGTCTTCTATCTATGATCAGCCCTAAGAGGCATGTGGTGATTCAGTGTTTTCATCAAGGTTTATTTGGCAGTAGAGACCATGGGAAAGAAAGTCTCACTTATTTCTTTTACCAAGAAACTGATCCAAGCAGTCAACCAAGAATGTTTCCTTTTATATCACTCCGTACTATTATGACATTTTATTAGGTTTATATTTACTTTTGTATTCACTACCCACTGTTTTTGCTGAATCCTAAAAAAAGAAATCTCCCTATCCTTACAGCCACAGTTATAGTATGCCATCTGAGGCCACACCCTTCGAAAGTGCTTCTTGTTTTAGCAAACGCACAAAACAACCAAACAAAAATGTTTACCCCCTAGTAATTTTCTGAGGAATTCACAACGATGATCTAAAAAACCCGCACTGTGAGCCACAGCGGCTGCTGTTGGTCCTGCAGCTCTTAAAAGAATCCCCTTCATTTTAATCGCCTTTTCATTAGAAACTTAAAGGGTATAATCTGTGAATATATAATTAAAAATTTGTGTCAACTTTCTTGGTATGTTCAACTGGAAAACTGTGACGATTCAGACCTCAGTAGTGAGTTGTGTTTAATTCATGTTGTCTGTATGCATTCACACTGGGTCCGTCTGATTAAAGCTATCTAAGCAACTTACTATTTTAATCAAGTTATATTTGAGGAGGCTTTAGAGAAGAAGTTCTGCTCTGTTTATGTGTCCAAGTGCCATATTATCAACAAATACAAAATTTATTTAAATTCACTCTGTTGACACAACCATTGCTGTTGTCGTCGTACCACGCACGAAATCAAGTGATTTGACTGTGTAATCGATGTATTGATTTAATTGATTTTACTGTGATACAGAGATATGTGAGCTCCCCCTTTGTCATTTTGCAATGTATATTTGTTCTGTATAGACAATTTTGATATTTTTATACAAATAGTGAATACTGAATGTAGTAAAAGTTAGTGGCACACAAGTTACACGCTCAGTCAGCTGCAGGCTATGCTGAGGAGAGGTGTGCATGTGTAAACTTGGTCATGTGAAGTTGCTGTACTGATATTTCTTTGTGTTATACAATGAACAAAACCCCGCATTCTTCATGTCGCAGAGTTTAAAAAGAGTAGCGTCCAGCCAGACTGGCTAAAGATGCACAGGTGCAGTTTTACAGATACGGCATCCACATACCACATAAGAAACAAAACATTCACAAATAAGGAACTGAGGATTGATAATGCAGAGTAGGAAAGGTTAACCGCACTGAGATGTGTATAGCAGAAACTTTGACATGGCAGGAAAAGCGCAAGTGTAATTAATAACATAATGGCAGCATGCCGTTGAGGCGTGTTGTTCCACAAGCCCTGGCATTTTTACTTGATGGCTCACAGTCATGGCTTACTGAGACACTTAAATGACATTTAGCCATAATTAATGTAAGTAGTTACACCTGTGCTTTTCAAAAGGGCCATTAAATAATTTTTTCTACCAGGGCAGGTCGATTAGAAACATTCTTTTCTGCATGGTCAGTCTGCACTGTATGTCAGAACAGACATAGCTGAACAGTGAAGTCACTGTTGTTTCTTTTGGTTTTCCATGGATACTGATCCAGGACTGTCCATTTGTTCAAATCTGAATTAATAATCTAAACATTCACATGGTAGTAAAGATTTACCAAATGCTCAGTAGAGTAATAATAATAGATTTCTACCCTAACCAGTTACATTTTGTTTTTGTATTCATATTGATTTTGGACCATTGCACTGTTTTCATTGCAATTCACTGTGGGTATGTAAAAAATGCTGAGTCAATAAGAAAACAGCCAGTGGCTAAAAGTAGCAAAGTCATGTAACATCAGTTACTTGGAAACTGTTTTGTTTTGTAATATTTTCCATTGGCATCTGTTCTTGGCTATTAGCGGAAAATACCGAAAATGACCTTCATCCACAAACCAACATAACGTCATAAAGTAATTATGTTGTGGTTGAGGTTGTGCATGGGTGTAATGAGGTATTGAGAGATACAAGCTGTGTGTAATCAACTTCTGTTGCTCCTGGAAATCCTCTCTCCGCTATAGATTTGTTCTATGACAAAACTCCTGTGCATTTAAACCTAAACACCACTCTTAAATGAGGCACAGAATGACAGGCATTTAAACATCCAATTTAATACTGTTCTTTCTCTCAACATTGCTTCTCTGGCAAACACATATACAAAAAATGTAAATGACAAACATAAAACAATAAGAAAAAAAAAAGTTTCCCCAAATAAACAGGGAAGGTTCTGTAGCATGTAGCAACTGTAGCATGTTGAAAATATTTCAAACATTTCCGGGCCCCTCTCACTGTCCAAAGCAATACAGAGAGTCTTCCAGTTGATATATTGAGAGAGAGCAGATATATGAGCATCTGTGTCTGTGTTTATACTGGAATATTGACAGAATGAAGAAAGTAGTGAAGCCAAAGAATGGTAAGTTGATTTTGGACAGTGGCTGGAGTGTAGTGCATGGACTCAATTATAAAGCAGACAAACGTACTGTCTAAGTGGAAGAAGGAGAAGAAAAAAAAAAAACAAGCACACACACCTGAACAAACTAAATGATAACACACTGTTACCAAGCATTCAGCTATAGATAACCAGAAACCAAGGGAGCTTTTTTAAACCTGACTAAACTGATTGCATTACATTTCATGTTTCTTCATTTTTCAGTTTGTAATGTAATATAACACAATGTCTTGTGAGGCAAAATAAAGACCCTTTTGTTCTTGAGCATGTAATATGACACTACAAGATGTCAGTAAGGCTGTGCACCAATGTTGCTAAGGCACGTCTCTGTAAAACCTATTTATACTTTGCGATTTCAGATTCTCTCCCATGAAAGAAAAAGACCTTTTTAAAAAAAGAAGAAAAGTAAAACACTAAACGCTTGTGACAAACTCAGCCCCAGACAAGAAAAAGAGAACAAATACATCAAAACGGTGCATTTAGCCTGTAGATTTCACAGTCTGCTTGGCTGTAAACAAACAAAACACCAAACACACACGGCAAAAATCCTTGTTGACCAAAACACACTGGATGGTAAGAGTGGGGCAGAAGAGAACCAGCGAGAGAATGTGAGAGAAAAAGCTACAGGGGGACACCGTCTAGACTATATCTGAGAAACGATATGGTCAGCAGCGCCGAGAGGAAACTAGTGTCTAAAACTCACTGACAGCAAATTGCCATCAAGCTCTTTGAACTCGCTTTCTTTTCTCAGCACGTGTGTGCTGCTTTATAGGAGTGAGCTCTGTGGCAGAAAGGCCTTTGAACAAAGTTTTGGGAGCTTTGGCGGTCTGTGGTTTATCCTTATGTAGAGCTGGCAGACCTGGCACAGACTATAAAATGTCTGATACTTGACAATTACATTCACTTGGTGAGTTCCTCAGACATATTTTGATGAACCTCATACAAATATATTCTGTACTTGATGTAAAGATTTTCAAATTAAAACTTTTTAGTAGATATTTGATTAGCATTGGTTGGTTTTAGTGCTGGTCTCAAGAACTAGCTGGTATGTACTTCTGCACTCACTGCAAATAGTTCTGAAAGGTACTAGCTATTTGTTACCTAAAATACAAAATTAGAAAATTAAAAAATCCATGACGACTTGAGCAGGCTTTTTCAAGGGAGGGCAATTAATAGTGTTTCAACTGACATCAACAGCAATACTGAATGGACATTAACAGCAAAAAGAAGGATAAAAAATACAAAAAAAACACAAAACAGAATATCATGATAAAAGCTAGACAAAACAGCCTTCCTGTCACAGCACATAACAACACAGGCAAAGTCCATTCTCAATGGCTCTTCATTCAGTCCATTTATCTTTCACAGCAAATTTATCTCCCACAGAGCAAAAAGCTTTGGGATCTGTGGAGAGAATTATGGTAGACACTGAAGAATCTAAAATCCACATGTGAAGAAACTTAAAGTTTAGTTTCAGATTAGATCATGTCAACAGCAAAATTTGACGTTTGACAGCTTTTATTGTCATCAACCTACTTCTAGCTTTGCAACGTATTTTTTCAAAGTTCTGTGTTATTGCATTTCCTTGTGTGACCATCAGTCTTGTGGCAGTTCGTGACTGGGACACTGTAAAGGAAAAGAAATATTTCTTTTCAGTGCAAGTTCTTTTCATAATCCCCATGAAGCAAATGGAGTTGGTTGAAAACCCATTTTGTACTATAACGTGTGGTCGAGTCATCCCACATCTGCAGCCACTGTCACTTCCTCCAGTTCTGTAGCCCAAACGTTAGGGCATGTTTCTCCATACTCCATACTCTCCCAAATCCAGCAACATGATTACAGCTCATTCACATAGTCTCTTTTATACAAACAAAGTGTTTTTTGTTTTATTTTAAATGAGCCATCGATTATAGTTGTGTCAATGCAAAAAGGCACTTCCGTTTTCAGTCTGCTACTGAGACCCTTTTAGTCAATTGCACTTAGTTCACTTGGTTAGGTTTTATCATCATCAAACTCTGCAAGATGACTTTAAAACCACATCCTGATCATTGTCCCACAGTGGTTTAGCACATTTCCAATATGCTATAATCTTAAATTCATCATTCAGCATCTCTTTATCAAAAGTAGATGATCCAGTCTGTAGTGTTATCATTTGGACAGCAAAGGATATTAAGTGCCACTTTTCAAATTGTGGATATCTGAAATTGGAATGAAAATTAGATTTTTAAACACTATGTGAGCCATAGCAGGACCTCACAAGTCTGCATGGGCAAGGCCACTCTCTGCAAATTCTTTCCAAGTGTTTGTATTTTATTGCATGTTAGAAATATGATGGCTTTAGGGATGCTAGATTGTTATTTGATGGACAGTGTCCTTGCATCAAAGGTACCTCATAGTCCAAACACCCATTTTGCTGTAAGGATGGAGGTGGCTGAGGAGTGTGACAGCGATCAATCTCAGGCTGTTTGTGGGGCAGCGTACCGTTTCCCCCATTCTCCAGACAGGCCTTTATCCCCTCCAGTTCCATGGGATCCGGATCAGCTGGGCCCAGCTCCAAATCCTGTCTCCTCTTTCGCACACAAATGATTGTCCCAGCAACCACAGCCAACCCCAACACAAGTGCCAGGGCAGCCAAGGCAGGGATGAGAGTGTATGTCAGAGGGCTTGGTGTGTCCACCCTGTGCTCTGAGGGTGTCTGTGCCACCCCTTCAGTGCGAGCCTCTGTACACGAACGTGTTTCTACAGAGCTGTTTGCCCTAGAATTGATTTTTTCACCCAGGGGACTGGCACAGATGGAGTAGGTACAGTTTGGTCTCAAACCACGCAAAGTGTACTCAGGGTAGGATGGCGGTACCCTCAGGATAATGGGGCGACGGTCAGGCCCTGAGAGGTTACGATAGGTCAACCTGATGCCACGGATGTGCGGTCGTGTCTCGATGAAGCGGTGAAGGTCAAGAAGGATAGATGTGGAGGTCACCTGCCGAGAGCTGATAGCATCAAGTTCAGTGGGCATCACAGGGGCAACTACTGAAACCTCTGTTGCTGAAGGTTTTGGTGGCTCAGGGACCTCATCCACATTTTCGCAGTACAGGCCAGATGTTTCGGAGGGACAAAGACAGCTGAGTTGACCCTGTGGGTCAAAATTACAAGTGCCTCCATTGAGGCAGATGTTTGGTGGGCAAATGTGTGGCTCATATTCCCCACTGGTTGAGCTAGGGGAGACTGGAGGTTCTGGAGGAAGGGGGTAGGAGGTTTTTGAGGGGACGGTTTCCTCACTGGGTGGTGGAGGAGGAGGAATAGCATTTGTATGAGTGGTTTCTGGAGATGTGGTGGGCATCTGGGGAACAAGAGTGCTTCCAATGGGGGAGCCAATCAACACTGTTGTGGTAGGTGGACACCCAAAATCCTTGTGCTCCAGTGCTGAGAGCATCTTCCCTGCATTAACTAGAGGGAAGTGACATCTGGTTTCCTCAGGCCTCCCAAGAATCACTTCCTTCTCATTCAGCCAGATAGGGAACCAGGCTAATGGACACATGCAGTTAAATGGGTTCTCAGCTGCTGTCAGTTGTGTCAACCTAGGGAAGGTCTGGAAAAAACTCTGGGGAAAACCCTGAAGATTAAGTCCACTAAGATCCAATTCTTGAAGTCCAGTCAGTTTCTGAAAGTCCTCGACTCTGAGCTCGCCCAATGAGTTGGCAGCTAGGCTGAGCTTGATCAGTCCCTTGAGGGAGTCCTGCTTAAGAGCCTGGGGCACCTCGGTTAACTTGTTTGTGGAGATGTCGAGCTCATGGAGGTTCCCCAAGGAGGCTATGAGATCCTCATCAACAGAGGTAAGTCCCAGAGAGGCCACCTTAAGGGCTTCCAGGTGGGGAGTCTGAAGGTCTGAGGGTCCTAGGGCTGGTATGTTGTTGTAGCTGAGGTCTAGAAGCAGAAGCCGGGGGAAATTAAGGGATGGTAGAGAAGTAAGCTGGTTTGCTTGGAGTTTGAGTTCTAGTAGCATCCCTAAACTTTCAAAAGCTTCAAAATGGATGCTCTGAATGCGGTTTGCATGGAGATACAGCCTCTCCAGCTGGACCAGCCCAGAAAAACTGTCTTTGGTAATGTGGGTAATGTGGTTAGAAGACAGGTCTAAGTTCTTCAACTTCGACAGCATCTCAAACACACCATCTGGAATCTCTGCCAGCTCATTCTGGCTCAGATCTAGCATCTCCAACTCTCCCAAGCCTTTGAAGTCATCTTGTGACAAACTGTCAATACCATTCTGGAAGATGTAGAGATGTTGGGTCGTGGTGGAGACACGGGGCACAGTGTTGGAGCGACGATTAATGCAGAAGATCGAGTCCCGGCTCTGGCAGTTACAGTCTGCTGGGCAGTCAGAGGATAACACCAGACCAGGTGAGAGGAAGAAGAGCAGAAAGTAAGGCAGCATAGTGATGACAGTCCTCAGAGTCTGAAAGACATAGAGAAAATGACTCGTGTTAATCACCATTTGATAAGCTGGTCATAATTAAAAGTGAAGCTTTACAGTAAGAAATAAACTGGAGACATAAAACAGACTGTAAATAGACTTTTAATAGATGTCATTACTGAGGAATATATTTAAGTTATGTAAGAAGTCTTTTTTCTTAATCTAATTCCTAAAGCCTAATTCTATTTTCTCATAAATAAATACCAAAGGAATTTTTCAAAATCAAGCATGCAAGCACACAGACCTACAGTATAGCACAATACCTTGGATACAAGCACACTTTAGTCCAAACAACAAACCTTAGCTTCCATACACACACATGCAAATAAACAAATAGTAACACAGACTGCGCCATAGTGAATTGCTGTTTTATATCCTTGATGAGCAGACACCCCAGGGATCAGAACCCACAGACCAAGGCAACAGCCCACCCAGGGTGACCCTTCCTGGGGTAAGTGAGAAACCCATTCAGCCGCTTTTCTGTGTTTATGACACAGTCCTTAGCCCGTGAAACCCAGTCTGCAGTAATGGAGCTGGACGGCTGCACCACACGGCTACTACATACAAACATACCCAACGCAAATATGCTGTGAGTGTGTTGGCATACCCACACACGTGCACACTCAATCACATCTTTTGACATATATCCGAATCATGTTACCAAAACCATGGGTGCCACACTCGGGAATGCAGGAAATTGGGGGGGCAATTTCAGTTTGGGAGTATGGATATGTGTGTGTTAGACAGAGGGAGAATGAAGTTGGTTGACTTGCAGTGACAAACAATCCATCATCTTAAGAAATCTGATCTAATTTAGCTAGAAAATGCATGTGTGCATGTGTGAGTGCTAAAAATTCAACTCTTAATATCACTCCTAAAGCAAGACAGCTAGTCAGCGTCAAAACAATGACATCACCTAGACAAGAATTGCTACAATGTAACTTGACTGCAGCACAAAGTTTTATCAACCAAACTGTCAAACCTCGAAACTTCCCTGCCTCTTCTTCTCCAACTTCCTGTCTTTATTATTATTACTATGTTCTGTCTATGCAGGTCCCCAAAATAAAACGGTAGGGTCCATAGCAATGATTTAGAGTCTTGAAGAATACAGTAGGAGTAGTGCCTCCTAAATATATTTAGTGCTGTGATTCACTTCACCGTGCACAAAGATTAACAGTTAAATACACTCTTAACCTGACCTCTATGCTGACACTAGGCAAACTCTTCTTTACTTGTAGACTCAAGGTTTCATTGGTCTACAAGGCTATAATAAAAAGCTCTGTTTGAACTGCATGAACTAAAGATTGTTTTCTATTTTAGCTGTAGCTTCTGGTAGAATTGGATGGGTGTTCAAATTATATAGTTTATATAGAGACGAGAGTGAAGGCTGCTGTGCGTGGTCAGCGCAAATTATTTAGTAGTATCACAGGATCAAATCTGGAGACCAAAAAGACCAAGCCTTTTCCAACTTGTTTGATTTCATCAGGCTTATTCTGGATAAGTTGTTGTAGTGCGAAACATTCCAAAAGTCACAAAGACTGAAACTTGAGAGTGACCTGGAAACAATCAAAGGGTTCAACTCAAGGTGAAAAAGATCAAAACAAATGAAACTCAATAGACTTCGAAATTTAATTTGGAGGAATAAAAATCTACGATAATATGACAGCATTTCAAACACTTGGATATTGTACCATCTATACCATGGAGTAAGAAATGAACATGTTTCTAATTTAAACTAAACTGTTCAGAAGAACAGGGAAATAGTGTAGTAGTAGTGTAGTGGATCATGTTTGCATCAGGCTGCATCTTTTGTCCAGCGCCAACATCTTCCCGAAAACTTGTCATAAAATGCAATACATATCTCTGCAACACTTTGTATTCCTTATTTCCTCTCATCTCTCCTTCTCTCTACTCTCTGACCTGGTTTGTGTTACTTGTGCACTCCTGCCCTTTCCAAGGCTCTTGAGGTGGAAGTTGTGTAGAAACCTAAGATGTTTTTATTAAAGTCAGGAGTACACCTCCAGTCCAATGTCTCTGTTTCTGTTCTACCCTGTGTCTTCTCCATTTATCCCCCTCTCTCCTCATAACATACAAAGTCAGAGTCTGTCAGCTTGGAAGGAATTTGCAATATTCCCTCATAATCTGTCTTTATTAAGCACAAAAGGAAGAGAGGGAAAGGAGAAGGAAAGAAAGTAGGAGAAGAGGGAGGGAAACAAAGAGGTTAAAGAAGTGATAGAAATAGCTGATATTCAAGAGGAAAACACAAACCAAAATTGGGACTTTGGGCGCAGCTAATATAAACCAGAAGCTGCCAAAGCTCACAATCTTGTCATAGGGCATCAGTGGCACATTTGGGAACAATCAAACCGCTAATCTTCAAGTCACATAGCAGACAAAATAAGCCATGCTTTAATTGGTTAGTCTGAGAATACTCAGCATGTTTCTAAAGCTTTTTTGTGTTTTATAGGAAGTAACTACAATATACTAACACATGGGTTGCAAAACAATGAGGTGGAACACAATGGGAGTGTGTAGGATAAATTTCTCTCAATATGCCCTGTCTTGTTGTAAACCACACACTGACGTCTGATCTTTGCCAAACTCAGTTTTGTAAATCCGTTTACAATTACCATTTGGTTCCCGTTGTTACTTGTTGGTACAGTGTCATTTTGTCAGGGCCAAAACTCAAAAATGACGGGAAAAACTGATCCAAAATAAAAAACAGCATTTTGCTACCAACTCCTGAAATATTTCACAGTTTAGGATTTATAAACCAATACATACAATGCTTTGAAAATGGTCACAGTGTGGTTCTACCCAAACTGAATTCTAAACACATGTACCTTTCCATTATATTTTATTACAGTCTAAAGACTAAAAACACATTTCTTTTGGCGGATATAATGACTAATACAGAATTAAAGCAAGGAAGTTTGAAAACCAATGATCAACTTTGGAGTTTACATGACGTTTGTTACTGTACAACACAAAATTACAAAACTGTTGAAATTTAAATAAACTGCATTGCATTACAGTCTACAAACAAATCCTAGTTAGTGTATAATTTTATACTGAAATACAACAATATCCCCTCAAAACATATTTTAAGAGATAAAAATTCTCTGCTATGAATAATAATTTGTGACTAATTCTTTCTTTCTCAACATAAAATTTCAGATACGTTGATAAAATCTCTTAAAATTATATCTCTTCCTTCTTCCTCTTTGAAAATGGATCTTCACGTCAGTAAAAGTCCATTGTTGCTGTGTGTGCGCTGGAAAATGCGCTTCAAATTTCCCCATCATACTTGTACATGTTGCATATTGGACTATGATTGGCTTCCAAACTATCACAAAATCCTACAGTGTGTTTAACTTCCATTCAAGAAAAAATGTGTAATAAAACACTTGTTCTCACACAATTTATCACAGGATGCAACTGAATTAAATACGACCAAGAATAATCAAATGATACAGTATTCAGGTGTTGGTGCCAGTGTGACGGTGAAGATGACAAAACAGCTAATGTGAAAAATGTCTGCCATCATGTAAAGTCAACAAACCACTGTGTCACATCAGCATAAAGAGCTGTTATCATCAGTATTAGTCTCACTAAGACATAAAGCTAACACGAACAACAATGCTCATCTTAGTGCACACACACACACAATGAAGCTGTTTGCAAACCCACAGCGTGCTCACCTGATGACAAAGAATTACTGGTATGATATGACTGCTTTTGTCTGAGGTACATGTCCAAGTTTAAAGACACACTCTGCTCCAGATCTTTCCTTGTGTGCAGTCACTTAATGTTTATAGAACAGTAACAGGGTTATAATAAGAGCTTCTTGTCATTCCTTTAAGGGTGCTGCTGGCACACTGGCTAATTGAATAATGTGATGACAGTGAAGGAGAGGAATGAATGGAATATGAATGAAAGAATAATTATGTTTCGAAGAAAGGATCTCTGTAGGACGGCTTTGCTTTAGACAATTAGTTTAGTTCCTATTACTGTATTTTACTGGGATAGTGTATATTAATAACATTTCTGAAAATATGCCACACTTAACCAGAGAGGCTAATTTTCATCTGTAGTCCCTGCACAGGCAATAATACAGTTTGCATATCAAACTTACAGTAAACAGGTTGTACCCTCCACACAACTCTGGATATAATTCCTTGGCATGTATACTTGTCTGCAATTTTAAATCCCAAGTAAACAGTGTATGTTTCGTTGTGGCTTGGCTGTGTCAGGACTTGCACTGCAGATGAATCCTCCAGACAGTATGTGTCAGTTGCAGCCTCTCTGCAAGTCTAATTCAAGGAAATGCACTGTCTAGGTGCTACATGCAGCTTGGGTGGTGAGAGAGAAAACACCTTCAACCACAGAGGATAAGGATTAAACCTCCATGACAGCAAGCATACGCCCTGCTGAAGCATCCTTGTTTAAGAAACTAAATACTTTCATGCTTCAGGGCTGCAGTTCTGCAGTTGAACCTGACCTCTGACCTCCGTGTGCATAGGGGTGGGACAAAAGACAGTTTTCAAGGTCAGAACTTGTTCCTAGTTTGGGGAATTTTAGTTTTGTCTTGGCAGAGGTGATAGCATCTTCATGATGGAAATATCATCTGTGAATTCCTCTTCCAGCTGTGGCCACTGTCAGTGTAGCTTTATTGCAGCATTGTATTGTATTTATATCTTATTGTATTTATATTTTTATGCCTCTTAGCTAATCATGCCCATGCTCTCTTTCTTGTGACTGCATTTGTTTTTTTGAATTATGTACCTTAATGCTATGTTCTTGATAAGTGCTTATGAATTGTCTGCTGTTGTGTTTTAACAATATGTAGTGACATAGCATTAATATATTGTCTATATACGACCATTTTTTCCACATTGTGGACAATTGATTATATTTTGCACGACTGAAGTTGAATTTCTGGACTTAAATTTGTTAATGTAAAAAGTGCTTAATTTCAGATTAACACAGCTGATTTTGTCCAAGACTCTTATAATTATAATAACGTATGATAATTATTAGTAGAAATATTAGTTAGATTAGAAGTGTATGCAACAGATTTTTGACTACTAGTTATATGTTATGCTTGTGACACGTTTGATGTTTGAGTTTTGACTGCTATTCAGTTGAGCCATGTAAAAGTCTAAAGCTGAGGGCAGAAAAAGAAGTTGATAATAAAACATTCATATTGTTAACTTCAATCACAGCTGCTTCATACACACCTCCTCTATTTTGAAATTGTCTCAATGGGAGGGAAACAATGATGCAGGAAGAGATGAAGTGAAGAATGAATTACAGCTCAATCTGTGCTTTTTTTAAGTACTTCTCTCTTTTTGGCCCTCATCTTGGCCCTTTTCTGTTGTTTGATATGGACCGGCTACCCACATCACAAAGCCAAGAGACTGCCAATGTACCATTTTAACCATAGCAGTCAAAACATGGGGAGCATTTTCCTCAGATATCTTATTCACATAACGCAGAGTTGAAAAATCAGTTCACCTTGCCCTCTCCTAAATTCATAATTAAATGTGACAGAGTGTTCTGCTTCTGTTAAGACTTCACTGCACGCAGTATATCCTTAGCTATTTGTATGAGCGAAGATAAGGCCGAATGATAAAAGAGAAACATCGCTGTCAAAATGACATGAAACAGGTCAACACGCACCCAAGACCTGCAGAGCAGAGCAGAGGCACAGCACACAAACACACACACATTCCTGCACATATTCGCACCAGCAGACACACACAAACACAGCGTCTACAACACAGCTGGATTCTGTTACCCACAATACACTGCAGTCATCTCTCACTGTGTGACAGAATGAAAGGCCCACATAAACCTTTGTCCTCCCCCGTGATAAGAGAAAGGTAGAGAGGCAAAAAAGACAGAGAGAGACTAATAGATGACGAGTGTGAGAGGTAAACTGAGAGGGGAGAGGACACGAGAGAGAGAAAGAGAAATTTGGTGTCTTAATAACTGGTAGCTGACGACTGCCTCCATTCATCCAAAATCTGCTGTAAACAAAGCCCAACTCCTCTAAACTTAAAGTGCATGACAAAAGCCAGATATGACCGTGTTGTATATTCTAGCAAACTGAGGTGGAGGGAGTCCTACACAATCCTGTAACAACTACTGCTACTTGACTAACTATTACTCAAGAAGAATATAAATAGAAATACAACTTGGATATTATTTTGTAGGTTTCATTAGTGAAGACTATTCTAAATCCAACTGGACGATGGACTATACTATAGCTGGATTATGGGAGAGCAGATTTGGCTTTTCAGGATCATTATGTAATATTGTGGCTATCCACGCTCTTGTTAAACTGCCATCCCCAGCTTCCAACATTATCTAGGGCAACCCGATCAAACACAGGGTTCAATAGTAACGGTTGTCATTAATACATATACTGTATTGCTTTTACAGTCATTGGTGTGTGTACAATTCATTTTTGAGGGATCTGTGAAGTAAGCCTGACAACTACTTTTAAAAGCTCATGCTGAGCCCTGAAACATATTAAATTATTGTACTTCTGTAGCAGCACAACATGAAACACTGTCCTTTTGTCATATTCATTGTATTGTTTTCCCTTGTTATTCGTGCCAGGGGTGAGTACTGAGACATCAAAGGAAAGCAGCACAAGTTCTGTGGTTAAATCTTGCCAGGCGAGGAGGCTTGGTATTATTAATTTATTTACACTGTGTGCCAGTGAGGAAGATTAAAGAAGTCACAGAGGGAAACTGTAAATACCGATGACAAAAACAACCACAGTCTCCACGATAAAAGAGCAACAAAGGGAGCTGTTGGATCTTTTATAAAGGTACAGGTATCACCTTTCCCTATAGCTTAAGTCTAACTAAGATTAAACATACTTGTGGTACTTAACAGCTTAACAGCTTTTAGATGTAAAATAAAATTTGCATGATTTTTGTCCAGATCATACCCTGTCTTTTGGCCAATGTTAGTTGGGATTGGCTCTCCTGATACTCCTCAAAAGGTCAAAGTGGTTATAGATGATGAATAATGATTGATTCTTAGGAAAAACATCAATTATTTAGTCTCTACTGCAGACTGATAACTAATACAACAGTGGTTCTAACTTTAGTTTGCTTAGATCTTATACTATCTTTTCAACATTTCATGTCTGGTGTGTCTTTACTAAACATGTTATAATGCACAAAAAATGATCTGCTTTCTTTTTTTCAGTTTTTTTAGAATAAATCAAAAGTATTGACAATCTAATCACCACTTAAGCACCACTTACAGACTAACTATCAATAGAAAATTAGATGGAAATGATGCACTGTGTTGAGTGAAATCACCATGGCAATGACCTTTAATCACCCATAGTCAACCAATAAAGATTTCCAGGATTACCACTTTAAGGAAAGGGGGTCAGGAAGGATTTAGAGGGATTGTGTGAGAGGTGAAGAAGGGAGGAGGAGGGACAGTAGGGTCAGGAATGAAGGTACAAAGAAGGAGAGAGGGAACATAAATTGTGTTACTTCATTCCCATGGAGAAAAAAAGGGGTTGTGAGTTGGTGGTACAAACCTTACCTCAACTCCCACACCCCCGAAACTCCCCAGAGTGGAATATCCTGTTACCCTGTGCCCGAGAGGCTTAACAGTAAAATCAATTCAACAACTTCAATCTTTCTTAAACCCTTAGCCTCGAAAGCTATTGTGTAGACACATCAAGTATACAGTATGTATACAGTATGTGCTGTGTGGGTTTTGCAAAGTGATGTGTCTGCACATGCACAAACACATGAATCCTGAACACATGCAAAAAAAATCTCAGTCTCAGATGTTGCTTTTACGCTTATTTCACACTTTCATTTGATGCAAATCGATTGATCTTTTCCAGTCACTTGGTAACTTCACATTCTTACAGTTATGAAACCAAACTGTGAAAAATAAACTGCAGCAAATAAGTTAACAGACAGAGACAAATAATTTAAGTGTTGGTATATCCTGAGCAGCTTTGGCAACTCTTGACCTTTAAACCCTGTGCACTCTGGCAAATCTGTCCATCACACACTGTCACCCTACAGCCTCTTATTTCAGTAACATCAACAACAGCACACACACAACAAACAAAGTCCAAAAATATTGGACTGTATCGAAATGTACTGGATTAAGTATTGGATAAACAGAAATGATGGCCTGATGATGGCACTAGATAAACAGTTATGGGTTTTTACAGTTGTTAACATATTTCAACTGAAATCAATAATATAAACCTCATGGTGGTGTTAGAGGGAAATTCAGGGCACCATCAAAGTCAATAAGATACCTTGTCTGGGAACTGTGACGTCTACAAAATGTGGTGCCAATCCATAAAAAACATGTTGGAAACATTTTGACCTGATGGTGCCTAGAAATAAAAAGTCAGATTGTGAATGTGTGTACAACATTTATTTACAATAGTTGTCAAAAGCTTTGGTTTCATTGAAAGGAATGAGCAGGCTATTTTTATGCTATGGTTGTGGATGACTCACTGATGATCAGATCCTGTGGCTCAATTTAATGCACGTTTTTACACAGTGCATACCTGTAAATGGAATTACGTCACATGAAACCAGACCGCGAGTTAAAACATTCAAAGACGTCTCTGCAACTCTTGCTAAACACTTGGTATCCATCAAGCAGTTTGGATCTAGTCAGTGACAATTGGAGGAAATAATGAAACATAAGTTCAGCTGATGATTCCATATCTCAATCCAATAATCCAAAGAGCTGTTTAGTGTAAAACAGCTATTTTTTTATGATGCGAAATAAACAGGGACTGATATAGTCCAACTGCAAGCAGTTAACACCTGGGTGATGACAACTGTTGTCTAGACTGGGCAGGTCTATATTAAGATGAAGAGAGAGGACCACAATTAGAAAATGAAAAGCAACACAAAGCTAAATAAAAACCGTCTAATTCTCTAACTTTAAATCGTTCAAATGAGGCAGAAGGATCTGTGTTCAGAGCTTGTCGCGTTCTTCACTCTAGACAGTGAACCGACTGCATGCCTGGAGCAAGGCTAACAAAGCTAAACCATCCCTTGACTCACAATAGGAAAGCATAAATATGTCACAATGAACCGTGTGGAAGAAATAACAAACACACACTAAGTATTAGCATAAAAGTTCAATTACATACACAATATCCCTTACTGTCCTTAACATCTCCTTCCAGCTGCACTGAAAGCTCAATCTCAACTCTTCTTCTTTGTGCCTTGATGCCTTTTTTTAATATTAACGTTCGTTTTGGCGAAAAGAATATACCCAACCGTGTATTTACATACACGCGCAAAGGGAGCAAGACCAGTCACCTCTGGAACAAAATAATAACACGGTGTGTGACAGCCCATCTCCTCCTGTTCTTTGAAACTACAGTAAACCTCCCAGGCTTTCATTGGCTGCTGGATTGTGATCAGATTTGAGACATGTCTATCACTACCTGCTGGATTTTTCTTCTTTTCAGACTTCTCCACCGGTCGTCCTTATTCCAGTTACTTTGACTCTGGTCCCTCTTTCTGTCTCTGCTCACTCCCTGCTTTTGTTGAGTTAACGAGAATAACTGACCACTTGCTGAACAGACAACTTCTTTGTCATAGCCAGAATTAGCTTCACATACAGTACAAAGCTTCTTTAGCCTCCATGTGGAAGCCAGAGGTCAGAGGTCAAAAGTCAGGGTCAGGGTTAGGGTAAGGATCCAGTGTCTGCTTCAAGAATGCTACACTTATAGATGCTTGTTTATACAACATCTTGACCTCAGAGCTTATAACTTACATCCTCACAACTTAATCAACCAGTTACCAGCAGAGGGATACTTAAATTTTAAAGTCAATTACACTTCTGTTTCGAACAAAAGTACAATCAGTCGGCATGTGTCGTGAAACATGCAGAATGAAACATCAGCAAGCCAGATTTTAACCATGCCCCATCCTGGTTATCTACAGTACTTTCAGTCGCTCAGTTTGTTAGAGAGATAATCATATAAAATTACATGATTGCACCAAACAAAGAGACTACTGACTAGTAATTGATCATCATTTGACAGCAACCTTGGCCAGCTCTAGGTTTCTGTCCATGTAGTGACGCCCTAGCGTTGTGTTGTCTGGTATGGCAGAGATGCCAGTTATGCTGCTGCTATGAAGAAAATACAAAGTGACATTTAGGTGTGCTGTTGCTGCTTGTCAGACCTCAGTGATTGTCTGTAGGTTTGGGACACTGTTGCTGTAAGGGGATCAACCCCTCAACCAGCAAAATACCAGATCCAGCCTGTTTTAAAACAGTATCTGTGTTTAGCTCGAGGAGTTTGTGGGCAAACACCAGATTCTTTTAACTGAGTTCGGTTTCCTGCCGAAGTCATTCAAAACAGAACTGCAGCGACAAGTACCTGATATTAGAGGAGAGTGTGTGCTTCTACATCTACTTCCTCTACCTCTGAGTCTGTTGATGAACAGACCTTTCTCTCAGCACAGATTTTGGCTTATGAGACACAGGTGTAACTAATCTCACTGATAATTGCTGCATTCCAGTTTGGTATTTCTGTTCTAGGACTCTGTGCCTTCTGGCTCACTGACTTATTGCCTTACTGGCAAACTTACATGTAACGGAGCCATCAATAAAGTTATTAATTGCAGCTGTGTTCAACAAGTCACAATGGGCATTGTTAGAAAGCTGTATCAAACATGCGGCGTCAGAGTAACCAGAGGTTAAGTTGGAACTGCAGAAGTCAAACTACCGTGCAACTGTATCAGTAGTTGTGAGAGTGAAGAGGACTGAAGGGCATGTTACGTTCAGGTATAGCAGTTCAATCGTGCTTGCATTGGCTGATTGGTTACCAGCTGACTAGTAACATTCAATAACATTCATATTCATACAGGTGTCTTTTAACACTTCTTGCTGTGACTCTGCTGATTTCTTCACACCAATTTGATTTAGTTTGTTTAGCTCCTTACGTGCTAAACATTTTGGTGTTGTTGATTTAGCAACTTTAACTGATTTAACTGAGAATGTACAAGTTTAATAAGTGGGAGTTAGCAACAAAACTCCCAGCAGAGTACTTGTTGCAGAGCATTTTTCACCACATGTAACCATTTACTACCACATAACTGCTCAATTCTGTGATAATTAATCTTTGAGTTAAAGACAGTTATGTTTAAGTTCAATGTTTTCTTCTTCAAGTCACATTATGTGTATCCTTAAGGCCTAACAAACCTGTTGCATGCAAACCTAATAAAACATTTGCTTTGAAAGCTCCCTTGTCAACATAGACTTGCGGTTTTCTTCTTCTCTTTTATTGGCATATTGTTTCCTTCAACCGCTAAATACAGCTGCAAAGTGATAGCAGCCTTGAGTGCAAGATGTATCCGTTCAAATGCTTGTAACATACATGTGTATCTGCAAGTTTATAGAGGTGCAGCGCAAGATGCGAATCATACGGTGACCCGCTCATCAAAACATTCTTCGACAGCACTACTACTACCAACTACCAACATCTGTGCGTACAGTGATAACAGGTCTTTAAAAAGCTCTTTAAAACACGACACTGACAAAATGCGATAGTGGCGCTCACACATCTGTGTGCTTTGGTTTATTTCTACAGAAATCCAGTAAATATGAGATAGATGCATGCTGATGTAGATAAAAATGTGTCCGTTGTCTACCTTTAATTGTGCACAAACAAGCATAAATGCACTAATCACTACTTGCCTAGTGCCAGAGAGAACAGAACAGAGAGTAGAAACACACAACAACTTTACCGTACTAGAAGAGGAATGAACCAACATGATTTGGTAGTTACTTCTAGCACGGTTGGGCACACACCCTGACTCGGGATGACTTTCAGTGACACCGGTTTATCCGCAGAAAGTATGAATGCCAGCGACAGGGCACTACAATTAACAACTACCGCAGAGTCTCCAAAAAGTCACGAATGTAAAGGTGCGTGCGTGCCTTCATGTGTCTTCACACTTCACTGGCTCTGAGCCTGTCCTGTCTGTCAGCAGTTGAAAATAAGCCTGTCACCTGTACTCACCTACAAACAGGTGTGCCAGGAGGCAACTGGCAGTGGAAAGAAAACTCAAAACTTTCTTTTCCTTCCTGTCTTACTACGAGTACAAATTTGTTTAATCCTCCCAGGGAAGTTACATATCCTCAAGTTACTTCAACGTCTTTTCAGTGCATTTTAAAGTCTCTGCAGTACTGACTTGAAATTAGAGTAGTAAAAGCATCAAGTCTGATATTTGATCTTCAATGGATAAGTTAGAATCATCTGTTTATAAAAGCTCAAGATACAAAATTCACAAAGCTGAAGTTGATAGACTCAGTTTAAGTGCATAATGAACTACTGTTTTGCATTAGCTTTTGGGGGGGGGGGGAATTAAAGTCCTGAAGCTACAGTAAGGAAACATTTCACCTAGAAGCAGTGAAGTGTATTATTGGTTCTCCCTCCTCCTTCTTGGATCAGTCAACTCCTGCCCTGTCATCACCTGTCGCTCCTCTTTAATGAGCTGTTTAAATCTGGAAACGGCATCTAGCCTGAAGCTCAGATGCTAACAGGAGCTACAGAGGCAGTAAATATTTTTCACCAAAAGTTTCACAGAAGTTTTAATTGGTCTTGCTTTCCATGCAGTAAACTTTCCTGTACTTTATTTTATTTTATGCATCCTATCATTATTGTTGCACATTGTAGCTTTATACACCATTACCTGTCACTCCTATTCATCCCT
Source organism: Sciaenops ocellatus (assembly GCA_033000465.1). NCBI lineage: Eukaryota > Metazoa > Chordata > Actinopteri > Sciaenidae > Sciaenops > Sciaenops ocellatus. The sequence continues at coordinate 20,270,525 of CP136867.1, forward strand.
TCTCCTACCTCCATCCTTCAATTCCTCCTACTACCTCCAGGCCTGATTAGTGTCTGATGATCACCTTTGGGACTCTTACCCAGTAGGGGCCCCTTCATGCTTGTTAGGCCCAGCTGTGAGTTACCAAAGTGTGGCCTCTGGCAGAGAACAGGTTGGGCTGGACTGTGGGGGGTAGTAAACACCTCCCCTCCAGTTTGTACAAGTCTAGACACCATCACACCATATACCTCCTTTCTAGCTGAAACTTAAGATGAGAACTAAAATAAAGCAAAAGAAAAAACATGAGATAGAGAGATAGTGAGACAGTGGGCAAGTAGAAAAGCAAAACTAAACAGAACTTAATTTAATTTGGTCTTTAATTAATTGGGGATATGTCAAAAAATTAGAAATAGCAATGTAAATGTTTTGTATTGTATGTAATCTTCTGAGAATTTGACTCAAGCTTTATGGTCAAGACCATTGGGAAACCCTGAAGTACATTTGACCATGCTTGGTTTTCTTTTGTCCACTGACAACATTTTAAAGATATCTTACCTTCAATATCTGCACATGACAACTGTTACTGTAACTGTGCCCGCTTAAGCTTTTGGATCATGATCGGGAAGCAGAGAAGAGAGTTTGTTTTCTGCTCCAGGGCCAGAAGTTGTTGCTAACTAAGGGGGCTGAGGCCACACCTGCCTGCTCTGGATGCAGTTACACCGTCACTCTCTCACTCACAATTGCTCTGTATTCTCTGCACTGAGCTATTTATTTAGAGGAGAGGACCAGCCTGTTAGAGAAACATGGCTGCCAAATGTGTATTCTGACAATTTACTCCCACTTGAGTCTATGTGAATGGATTCCAACTCTTTTTTTTTTAAGTTTTAACTTTCAGTCTTTAAGTTCACACATTTATCCATTGATTTGCAATGTATGCAACAGTACTGCATACCTTTGCAGGTCATTTGGTGGATGTTTTCAGCATATTGCATTAGATTACTGGTATGTGGGGAATCACTTGCAAGCTGTGCCTGTGGATAAGCATCCAAATGACCTCAATACAAACATGTAAGAATGTGCCAAATATATTGTAGTGCCAAAGCACTACATGTGCTAAAAAAAAGTGCTCACAACTTATTTATGACTTCACTTAGCCTCAGCAATAAGCTACAAACTGCATGCTGGAGCACCTTTCTCCATGGATTAATATTATCATGGGACTTCTGTCTTCACCAAAACCTACTAAGACCAATTTGTGCTGGAAATTTACAGGCATGGCCGACTTGCACTGGAAAATCAGCAACAATCAGTGCCATTATTTACAATCACACGACTCCAGATCTGTCTCAAGATTTGTCTCAAGTACAAACGCACCTTCACAGGATGAACGCTGCGTCTGCTGCACCCTCTTAATTCCTTGACCAGATGCATGTACACAGACACACCAACACATACACAAACTGAAACAGGCCCAAAGCCCTCTTCCAACCATCCCCTGCTGCTGGATCACCTCATTAACCCAGTGTTAGGTCAGGGAGTGTGGACGGATTTACTGCTGAGAGAGACTTCTATAGGAACTGCCATTAAGGATACACACACACACAATTATAATTGGATTATAATTGGCAAATGGGTTCACCTTCAGAAAATTATGAACATGTAATGGGAGGCACAAACAGTTAATGTGTGTGTGCATCCCTGATGTAGGATGTTTTGGCGTGTGTCTGTGTGAGTGTGTGTGTGGGTTGGGTGTTTACTTTGTCACTTATCTATTTACTTAAACTCCTGACAGATCCTTTAAAGTAAACACACACTTACACACACACACAAACACACACACACACACACACTCATTCTTGTCTTTGCTGGACTGGGAATCAATTAGTGGAAACTAAGCTGCGTGTGTGTGTTTGTTTGGCTCGGTTAAAGCCAGTGACCTCTGCTAGTTCATGACCCAGAAACAAAGGCTGCATTTTACACGGAAACAGAAAATCTGATTTTTAACTCTTTGTGGTGCTGTTCAGAGCCATGCCTGGCCGTCTGCACCATCAAGTTTACAAGACCAGACCTGATCCTTGCCACTATTTTCACAGCGTGAAAGCAGCTACAGACACGTAAAATGTGTCCTGTGAGGGCGACTCTGCCGAGAAAGCCTTTGTGTCTGCAAGAGAAGGAAAATATGGAACTAATTTCAGTTTGGAGAAAGCTCTTCCCGTGCTATTTGAGCAACATATCGCGGCCAGAAAATCAGCTTTCATGCTGCATTTGTGTAGTTTGTTTAGTACTTTTTACTTTTGTTTAAAAAAAAAAACTTAAACAAAGGTGTCAAACAATTACAAACCATCACTGACAAAAAAAGTAGAATTTTTATGCTTGAATTATATTATGAAATTACATGCTCACAGAACACTGATGACATCACATGTACACACAAATATCAGAGCTCTTATCTCCTCAACATAATCAAGACAGAAACCAGGCTCTCTCTGTGTTTGCACTTGCCTCACTATCAGCAGTGACAAACATCAAACTTGTGAACATTCACCTCAAGTACAGGTCAACTTATTCAAGGTCCTGAGTAACTTGATTGTGAGTCCAACTGTACTGGTGCAAGAAAAGCAGCTAAAATTACCCTACACGTGATTTAGCTAAATAGGGTCAAAGGTCATGTTAACACTCCGTCTTGCTCCTTGTGTTTGTTTTCTCTTTAGGATTTTTTTTTTTTTTTTCTGCCCTTGGATTTCGAAATTCTTTTTTTTTGTGAGAAGGACTTACATTTTTTTTTTCAATGACAAATGATGAGATTCCATAAACAAGAGTTAGACCAACAGTATAGAGTGCTGCTGGGATGATGTATTTTTGTAGGCTAACCCGGTAGTTCGGATTTTCCCATTGGATTATTGCAGAAAATAAGCTGCATGGTGAACAAAAGTTTATGATGCATGCAGGTTTTGTTCAGTAAGTAAGGTATTAAAAAGCTAACGTTATTTTTATGTTACCACCACTAAACTTCAGATTTGTAATTAAGTCGTGTAATTAAAATCTACAAATTAGAAAGTCTGAGTTGGAATAGTTTGTACAAGTGAGAGTATAGAGTATAGTATACATTGAAAAATATGTACAGTAGTCAATGGCAAGAGACAAATTTTATTATTAGATCGCGTTTGAATTATGCTCTATGAATTAAGATGCTTATCAATTTTAAGATTTTGCAAGTCAAGAAAGTGACAGTCTGTTGTAAAGATACTAAGAAAGAAGCACTGTTTAGTTTCATGCGAAACCGCTAAGTGAACAACTCTCATCTCCAACAATATACCAACACCACCAAACAACTGAACATCTGTAGTCCTGAAAGACGTGTCAAGATGTATCACAAACTGTGTAGAAACTTCTCCACCACTGAGCCATACGTTCTGTATGTTTCAAACCACAATAGAGCTAAGCCATCTAGTTCTGTCCCAGTAGCTTTACAGACTGCTACTACTTCCAGAGCCATGTTGGTGTTCTGTTACCAACACTTACATGGCTATCACCTTGGCACATTTCATTTCATCCTTGCAAAACAAGGAAAAAAGTATTACAAGAGGTATAAATCATTACAAGTCTGGACCAATTTTAGTTAGTTTACATAGCCTGGAAGGGTCGGGACTTCACAGATCATCTCACACAGATGAAGATAAAGATGTTCCTTAGTCTTATTGAGCCACTTGTTAGCAACCGCCTTTTTTAAGACACATAAAAGCTTCAAAATTCATGAGTGAGGTATTTAATGACATTTTATGCCATACAACAAAAGCTCTTTCAAATAAATCTCTAATGCTTTTGTTAACCACAGACCTTATTTCAGACTTTTAACCAAAAACCCCAATTATTCTTCTAGACAAGGCAACCGGAGGTGCAAAAATGCTAACTCATTTCCATGCTTTAGGACTCATTCCTGCAGCACTCTATTGTGAAATTAGTTTTTACAGTAACTGGATTCACAGAAGTATATACAAGCTGCAAAACAGTTACACTGTGCTTCACGACAGGACGAAACAAAGCTTCATCAGTGAAAGATCAAGATTACGTTCTCATAGGAAGTACAGCACATGACTCAATCCAGTAAACATAGAGTCCACAAGAGAATAAGTTAAATCCAAATATTATTCAGCGTTAGCAACACACGAGCTAGCTCCAAATGAGCTTCACAGAAAACTAAATCTACTAAATCACATATCAACAACCACAAAAGAGCTATAACAAAGTGAGTACCAACCGGCTGCTGGTGGCAGAGTACTGACAGTCTGTTAGTTTTAAAGTGCCAACACAAGTGAAAAGATTTAACAAAGAAGAATACAGTATGAAGTGACACTAAAACCAAATTGACAACACAGCTATTAACTGGACACTGTTGACCAGTAGTAAATGAACTTGTAGCTATTTAGCAACAGTGCAAATCGAATGTTTCTTTTTGTTGTTGTTTTTTTCAGTGTGTGACGCAGCCTGTGTCAGAGCCCAGTGCAATATCTTTGGGTGGGTTTTGTAAACAAACGCTATCTTGTGTGCAACTATTCTGCCAGCTTCACTGCACTGCGTGTAGATCAACTGGACTGTGAGGAAGTGAAATGTGAAGGAATGGCGACGCTCCGCTTCACTGCAGACCCGGTGCTGACACACGACTCTGAAAAAAGCCCCGAGGCTTGTAGGGATGTTTGGAGAGGGAATGGGGAGAAAAATTATGTTGTCTTTGTGTGGACGGATGGAGTGTGTGTACACATACACACATACATGCACTCTCATACACTCCCACAGAAGCCACAAGTGACCTCATCTGATTTTGTGCTGATAGCATAAATAATGCTCGCCTTATTGAGACACTTTACTATGCAGGGTATAAGATGACTTGGCTGTTTTCAGTGCTGTTTATTTGTTTGTCAGCAGCAATACTGAAAAAAGTACTGGCCAGGGTTAATATGTATACAGAAGAAAGGAGGATTGGCCTTGACATTTAGAGGTTTAGGCTCTCCCAAGTGCCCTTTCTTCTATTTTTGAGTAATTTTTTGGTTTTAAATTGTCATTAAGATACAATTTAAATCAACAAAAGAGCATGAGAAAATTATTGGAACATGAAAAATACTTGTAATACCCACCAAAATGTTGCCAAATTGTTTTTTAATCCCCATGAAAACAGTTGGATTTAATTTGAATGTTTGAAGTATTTTTGAACTTGAAATGAGTTTTTAAGGAGCTGAAGCGGTCCAGTGAAAGCGATGCCACGCTTCTTTCAGATTTCTTTGAAGATAATATCAATTTCATGGGAAGATTTGTGAGTTTTAACTAGTCTCATGCTGAGGCTGAGCTGAACAACAAGCTGGAGAACCAAACGTTTCTCAGAAGGGGAGGTTCGGCAGGGTTAATCACAATCTGTTAAGAGATGGAAATCTGATAGATCTGAATCGAGTCAACACATAGGTATGCATGCACATAAGTGCAGATTTATGTGCATCATACACAATCCTTTAGTCACATGTATTTTTTGTTCTGCCTGCCCTTTCAGATGATCACTGTCTTCCGAGATGTCACTTCAGGTCACGCCTGGGTCTATAAATTTAGACTTTATTCAATTTCACTGTACACAAAATGTCCAAAGCGTCATGTCAGATCAGGACTACATCCAGTTTGAACACATAATAGTGAATTTCCCAGTGGGCCTGCTTGAGTTCATTTAAACTCTGCTTATGGTAGTGTTGCCTTTTTGAGGGTTTGGTAATCATATAGTTACTGAAGACACAAGAGCATAGTAAACCACGGACATAGTTAAAACAATGAAGTGGTAACGTCTCCATAGGCCGAGCTCTTCTTTAAGCTGTCAGTTCTGAAAATACTGTATGTTTGAATCTGGGACATTACTGAATAACTTACATTTTTTAATCCCTGTCCACAATTGTTTACTTACTCAGCTGTCCTGTGTGCCGACCCTGATGTGTTGTTGCCCTTTTGCTGACAGGCCACACTCTGTTTAAAAAGTTTTCTCTGTCCTAGCCAGGTAGCGACTCTATAATGAAGCAGAGACAATAGTATGAGGAAAATCCATATTACAACAACAAGTAAAGTTAATGGTGCATTTGGTCTATCACCTTTAACAACTGGCAACTCAACTCCACTTTGTGGAGCGCCTCACATGTGCACACACACAAACCTTTTCAACCCTTTGAATAATGACAGCAGTCAATTTTAATGAGCAGGGAGTTTAGTGAAGCCCAGGAGTTTCTGACGGACCAACAACTCAATCAAACACAGATATATTAAGTTCATTTTCTGCCATGAGGCTGTGAAATTGCTCCATCAATCTTTGCAGCCTCAGTTTGCTTAATACACCTCATCTGTTTCGATGAAAACCTGGAGTTATTCGGCCTAACAGGGGAACAGAACAGCATTTCTGAGGCTGACTGACCTGTTGACTGCTTGTCTTGGACTTGTATTGGTCTGTCTGTGTTTATAAAATGTCTTGGTTTAGCTCGCAGCCATCACTAATGCACCGGTAGATTACACATAACAGAAACAAAAAAATAAATACTGTCTCCTCCATAAAACTAAAAGAGAAGCAGCAGATATCAGAGTACAACTTTGTGATACCTAAAAGTATTAATTTATATCTTTACTTCAAGTGTTTTCTTGATGTAAACAATGTAATGTAAAACAATGTAATTATCCAGTAAAAGGTTGAAGGTTCTGTTGGCAGCCTATACCTAAAGCACATGTTTCTCACAATAAAACTGTAGGCCTTATTAAACCCAAGTGGCCCATTTATATTGTCTCGACAAGTTTGAGTGGTTACTTTACTCTGCGTTTACACAGCAGCATGTGTGCTAGCTGCAAAGAACGCTGAACAATGTAGCAACAAATGTAGCTTCAAATGTCATATTAAAACTGTATAGTAGTAAAGCGTGTTGTTGAATGAATGAGATCATTTATTTGACAGAATTTATTCAGTAATTTAAAGGCACCTGAAAAAAAGCTGCTAGCTTGCTGCTATCTCCTTGCTAACTGACCAATGTAACAACAACTATAGTTTCAGTTCAAGGGCACACATTTTTCCAAAATATAACACCCCACCCAGGCTCTATACTTTCCGTAGTTTGTTGACTTTTACTTTGTTTTTTCTTAACTTGTGTGCATGCTGTCTGTGTTCTCCTTCCCTTTTTTAATATAAATAAACTCATATGCATGCACACGCAACAAATGCTTCCACTATTCACTCTTCTCCCCACTCGTGTGCATTACAAGCTGCTGCAGCACAACTTTTGATCTGCTTGCCATCTCTTTGAAGTGGCTTTCAGTTCTCATCTGTGAACAAGATGTCCAAATTAAAAATACCACACGTTCGCCCACAGCCACAGTTTGCAATGCTGGCTTCAGTGGGATGTGTAAAGTGCTGTGTCAAGTGCAAAGCAGTTTACACTGATGGTTCATCTGAGACAGCACTGTAATAAGCACTGACAATAACTTGTAATGACCATTTTTTCACCAGATTTATCTATTGGTGTCCCTGCCTTTTGCACTTTTTACCCTATATGACCACACTTTCCTAAAATGTTCAGACTTTCAAGAAGTTCTAAAAACATGCTACTTGCTATGATGAAGAAATAATGTGTGCCTTGTTGACTCAAAACAGCAACTTTAAAGTTTTAACACTGAACATTCACAACCGTTTGAAGTTTTTTGTGGATGTTTGCTTTGTAATATTCTCAGCTTTCTGCATATTTTAATATTTACTTTCCTGTTTTACAGCAAACCAAACATTGCAATGTCATCCACAAACAGTAAAATACATAGCTTTGCCCTGTATTTGTCATTTTTCATTGCAGCACCAGACAAAGCTGTTTAATTTACAGAAACACTTTCACTTCCATAGTAGTTTTATAGAATACTTAGTGTTATATGGATCGTTAAGCTTTTCCCTTTGAACTTTTTTCTTCTTCCCTTATAATTTATTACGCTTTTTTTTTTCAACTTTCAATAGCCTCGTTGTTGCAGTGAAGACAGATGTTGTCAGGCTCTAGAAGAATAAAGATATATATTGTGCGTTAAAATGTGCACCTGGTAAGATATTTCCCAACAGAATGGAAACAAATACATCACATATTATGTGACATAAAAATTACTCTACTAAATCTCTACCTAGATTAATAACAATGATTTTGACGAAGACATCTCTACTTTGAAAATGCTATAAACCAAACAGGATATGTGACATCTGGAGCCAGACCGAGTGTTGAAATTGTGACCCTAACCTGCTCTCATCATGATAAACAAGTGAGTAACAGTTGAAAATCTTGCACAAGCCTGAACGTGCTGGTTTGATCTGTTTGTCTTTCTCTGGTGGTCCAAGCATCATCAGACGGTCGGCTTCAGGCCAACTGGAAACCACAGAACTTACTCTCTTGTGTGGTACTCGCTCAGTAGGGTAGATTTGTTCTTATTGGGTAATCTGGATTGTACGTTTGACTCTGATTCAACACTCTTGGTACATCTCCCTCTCTTTGCCTGTGTTTTTTCTGCTACGTCAGTTTCTTGTCGAGGTCTGTGCGTTGACTGGTCCCCCCCTTTGACTCCTGACCTCTTAATCCCCTGCCAGCTGCAGCGAGGCCTCCAAGGAGGGCTCTGCAAGTGTGTGTGTTTGCATGCATGCATGTGTGAATGCCTGTGTGTGTCTAGGCAAAAATCATTTTAAGACAGTGAACATTATGTACCTGTATTATTTGTTAAAAACAGTAATGAAGTTTGCTTTTTGTTGACATATTTATATATCATTATTATCATTATTATTATTATTATTATTATTATTATTATTATCTTTCGATCTTAACATGTGTGTGGATTGGTGAGTGGCAGTGTCGCTATAAGACTGTATGAAGGACTGTCAGCTAAACAACATGCTGCAGAGTATTACAAACTAACTGAATACGGCAAGATTGAGCCTATTTGCACAAACAACTATAGTTGCTGCAAATATATTTGATTTGAAACACTATGTGTGTCTGATTTGCGGCTTAAAAGTGAAGTTAGTCACAATTTACCAGGGTGAATTTGTTCAGGAACAACCATAGTGCCACATCTGCAATCACGGTTATGATTGAGCTTACATAACAGTAAATTTGGTTGATGTACTTGTACTGTAGCATGGCTCCTTTTAGGCCATTGGGTTCATTTACACATCTTGTCTCATCAAGCAATGAATACAACACTCTGCAATCTGTAATTTACTTTAAATTCATCTTCTGACATTGACAAAAAGAGGAATCCTCAAATTAAACACTCAACAGCCATGCCTGTGGTGACGATCTCTTAGCAGCTTCAGTTTCCAGGGAAACCAACTGGAGTCTTTAATTTCAATAATCTCATCCATCTTTTTGCCTTACCATTGCTACTTATCCAAAAAGTACTGGAATGTAAATAAAGTATAAATAACTAATGTCACAATGTTCAATAACTTGTTTGAATAGTCCAAGCCACTGTCACTCCCCTACTCTTTTGGGAAAAGTAAGCATAGATCATGAGCGATTCCTTCGCCCCGTCGTCACTGAAGTAAATACTGGACACATTTTTCACATATTTTCTGAACACAAAAATGACATTTTTCAGACTGATGAATTAACTTTGTTCAAGACCTGTCTCTGTCTCTGCCAAGACACATATCTCTTTTCTGTCTGTTTTACCAAAAATGATCTACTGAACTAAAACGTAAAGTTCATGTAAAGGCAATTCTGAGATTTCTTTCAAAAACACATTGAATATGTTGGAAAATAGTTGCTGAAAACATGAGAAAGACTTTTAACAATATACTGTATTACTGAAATGTGGGGTTAGAGGTTAAAACAGTTTTTCACCAGTTTTCAGATTTTTTGGGCGGTCCTTAAAGGGTGGCTCGATGACACACTGAGGCCACCCTGAGCATACCCCTGCACCCCTAGCAGAGAGATAGAGATTAATTCATCTCGCTCAGAGTGTTTCAAAGTTAGTCATGTCATTTTCTGAACTCAACTGAGACATTTCAGTCACTTCAAAATTACTGCTTGACTGCTCTCGCGAGTGGGCTTCATAAACTTGTCGATATTTTTGAAATTCAAATTTGGCTGGGTGGTTATTAGCACTTTCTTCTTTGGTCTGAGTAACTCATATTTATTCTTACTTTACACAGACTTTAAATAACTTTCTGAACCATCTCTGGCACAACACAATCTGCTTTCATCATCCACACGACGTTCACACCATTTCCAAACAAGGTTTGGAGATCAGGGATGAGGAAACCACTTGGGAGATAGAAGGTATTTACCATTTCATATAATTGCTGGAGATTGTAATAGAAAATCTTGCTTGTTGCATTAGGGACCGAACTGAGCGATTATATTCATCTTCAATAACTCTTTTTTGAGTGGAACGTAGTGTCCAAAATGTGAAGGGGGTATTCAAAGACACAATACAGGTAGCATGCAATTAGCTCACGAGCTACAGTAATTCATCAATTAGCCCTATAATCACAACTCCACCAAGCTTCTACAACACAGCCACATATTTGGATGCAGACTTCTGCTGTGCCACTTCCTCGTGTGCAAAGGTAAAGGTGACAATTTATCATGATGCAGGTTAACAGTATATCCATTCTTTGACATGTTGACAGTCTCCTGCCAGGTTTCTATGACATATCTTTGCATAAAATGTGCAAAGAGGTCCGCAGTTTTATGTGAAAACAGAATAACCACATATAAACCTAATGTTTCTCCTCTGGGTCAGTTCATTGCACATTCTTTTCATAGCTGTGCTCAGTGACACATTTTTTGCTCATTACCCTCTTCTCAAAGTCACAGCCAAACTAATCCTATCATTTTTCTCTATAATACACTCATATATTCCCCTGATATAAAGTTAATATTTCGAGTAAGTAATGATTGATTTCCAGGTCAAATGATGTCTAGACATCTAGTTCCATAATGGACTAAGTTTGGTTGTGTTGATATGTTTTAATGTTAAAATCTGGTAATTTAACATTCTCTTAATAGTTAGATTAATAATAATAATAATAATAATAATAATAATAATAATAATAATAATAGTTATAATATATAACCTAGAAATCTACAATCTACCTGTTTTAATCATGTTCATGTTTAATGCATAAAAAACAACCAAATACAACAAGGAGAGATGTAATTAGTTTTAGCAAATTATTATTTTCCACCCAGGCAGGTAGGTAAAATAATAAAGAGACATTAGGATCTAAATTAAAGTTAAAATGGCAAACGCAGACTTTTGGATGTCAACTGTACAACAAGAGGAGATTTAACAGAACATGATACTACACATGCACTTGAATGTACAATGACACACATAAGCACAAAACACATTCCCGTAAACTTAACACCTGAAGCAATGTGGCTCAATAATCTTTCACACGTCCTGACACATACGGCATGCTACACACGAGTGTAGACTTCAGCGCACACGTCCACGGTAACCAACACTGTCGGCTAACTTCTGTTTGTCAAACTGCTTCTCTCTTCACCTGTTGTGCCTTCGAGTTGTTCAGACCATCATAGATCCAGACCTCCACCCTTTGAAGTGCTTTGTGAGGCCCTGCAGCCCCCCAGGCCACTGTCTACTTTAGCCTGTGTATGTGTGTAGTGTGTGTGTGTGTGTGTGTGTGTGTGTGTGTGTGTGTGTGTGCATGTATGAGGGCTGTTGAATAGGAATGAAAGAGTGTGTGTGTGTGTGTACAACCAGACTATGTGCCCTCAGGAAAAATAGAGAGGCTCAGAAAAAGGGGGCTGTAAGATGGGGTTTTCCTAATCTAACACACCACCCCCCACACCAACTCACACTCAGGCACCTCCACTCGCCCTCAGGTAGTGGTGTGGCTGCTGTTGCTGATGGAGGCGGAGGGATGTGTTATCTTAAAGACTTCAGACAGATTAGGTGTCGAGTCAGAATATAAAAGCTTTCTTTATAAACACTCCCTGCCTCTCTGGGTTCTCACACAGCAAGAAATGCTTTGTTTACAAGTTTTTTTAATTAATTCATTTTCAGATTATGAATATGTTTTTTAATATGTTTTTAATTTTTTATGGTATAATGTGTTGGATTTTTAGATCTTAGACACAATCAATGCAGGTTTCTCCAAACTAACAAAATAAAAAAGTGTCTGACTTAATCCAAAGATTCTCAAAGTCTTCTTCGTTAAACTCCTGAAACTATGCCTGGACATTATCAAATTAATTAATTAAGATTTTAGCTTTTGCACAATTGTAAAATGTCAATTGCTACATGCACAAAAGGGTTATTTTCATTCAAAAAGTAACACAGATGACAGCTAACTTGACTGACAACAGTTGCGTCGTGAGTCCAGGTGGCTAGCTGGGTCTCTCTCTGAGTGAAGTAGTAAACGGAAGAAAAAAAAAACTCACTACACGCTGATATGAGCTCTCAAATTTAGTTTGTTCATGAGATATCAAGAAATGGTAACTGATTGAACAGCGTGCAGATTTCCTCTTACTGGGTGCCCTATCAGATTTTGCAGAGAAAAAAAAAATAAAATTAATATTGTGTCTAAATTTGGTTAAAAAGTTGTCTTTTATTTTGCAATACTTTGCAAGTATTGCTTTTCTTTTCTGATTGCCTGCTCTGTAGCCGGCACCTATAGTGATCACACCGCAGCATGTGTTTATGATAAAAACCAACATACCACAACTGCTCTATAATATATATTCTGCACACGTTATATTCTTCTTTTAACACTTCATTAAGGGATATGAACTGAGAGACAAACCACTGATACCAGGTTATCAAAAGGTTAATCATTCTCATAATCTAAACCTGGCATTTCTGCATACAGCAATCTGACCACAGACCTATCATTGGAGGCATCTTTCTGTCCTGGTGCCTCCTGGTACCACAGAGGAATGTTACGAGGAGTCTATATGTGTCACGCTCTTTACCTTCCTACTGAACCACTGTGTTTATACAACACACTGTGAGGATGAGGGGGGGAGGTACTTAGAGACACGCTTCATGGGTTAGTAAAAGAGTAGCAACCCCTAAACCCTCCCTGGGGGTGAAGGGGTGAAGGCAGGGGGTTGAGTTCTAGGAAAGTAGAGGTTCCCCTCTGGTGAGCATGTTAAGTCTCAGCCTGTTGTAGGTTTGAGTCTAGAATTCCTCTGGTGTCAGGGAACCTTGTAAAGGTGTAATCTGAGTCTTTTTATGTTCCTGAAAACAGAAACCAAATTTAGCAAAATGTCAGCAATAACTGCCATCATTTGAAGAACAGAATACTCAACAAGTTCATGAAAAAGTTGCTTTAGGCAAGATTTGGGTGTATAGGGTACAACAGAGAAGAACAAAAACTCCATACACCTGTAACTTAAACTGCGGGGTTTGACAAACATGTACAGTAAGTGGCCTATAAATACGTTTAAATTCAATTATTTAAAAACAATCAGTAAAACATACTCTATAACTGACTGTCTTTGGGTTATGAACTGTTGTTTGGACAAAACAAGCAAACATTACCATCACCTTGGTGTCTGGCATTTTTCACTCATCAAGAGATTATAAAAGTCATCAGAGTCAACAAGGTTAGTTGGTACAGTATAATTTGAAATAAGCAGTTGCCAAATGCTTGAGCAAAAATGGAGCAACTAGGGAAGCAAACCATCGTCAGCATACGTTATCAAAACAGCTTGTTACTGTAAATGGTTTCAGTCTGGTGGCAGAGTTCCAGGTGGGCCTGTTCATGAGGAGGAAATCAGCCCTGAGCAGCATAATGACTGAGCTGAGCAGAATGATTTATCAGCAGTCAGAGGCTTGATGCTGGACGTCCGCTCCATCTGCGTGGTCCCCGCTTCCTTAAACGCTCCCAAATGAGCTGACAAGCAGCTCGGCCCACCCCACCTATACATCTGCACAACTGCAAGAGGAGGGGGAGATCAAGATTTCTACCCTCTTATTTTTATGTGCTTAACAACCCAATAATGGAAACACCAGAAATAAAAAGACGTTTTCAAGTCTGTAGTTTTTCTCGTTGACATTTTATGCCATTTGTTATATTATATATTAACTTTATGACCACTTTCAATTAGCTTTGGTTCACCTATTCTAGCAGCTTGTTTTGCTGTCTTCTACAGTGTCGTTATTGCTATTATAACTGGTGCCAAAGTGAGACATTTTCAGGTTGTGCACATAGCAGCTTGAGTCTGCTTCTGCATCTCGTTCTTGTCTAATCCCTGACAGTGTAGATGAAGTATTGACATTTCACCACCGCTACATTCCTCTCCGCAACAAGAATCCTATTAATCCTATTAATTCTGTATATTAAATAGAGTTAGAGTGAAGTATTCCTTTTGATTACATGATGTTATTCCACTCGCTTCACAATAATCATAGAACAGCCGATTGCTGAGCACATTTGGACAGGAACACACAAAGAAACACAGGGGATAAAAGATGATAAAGGCCTGAATATCGCCCAGTGTCCTTAGGAATTATTTTCATATTGGGGGATTCTCTAGAAAACAATCCAATGCCAGTGCAGGATGTAATGTGCCCTTTAGCAAAGCATAAAGTAGGGATGTGGAGGTTGGAGTGGTTGATGGGCATTTAGCGCATCTGACTTTCATTTTCGGAGCCTGGATTTCAAGTCCTTTTATCCAACACTTAGTGTTTGCCCTTTTTTGAACTGAAAGTGTGATCTTTCTCTAAGATCACCCGTGTGTTTTTAGTTTCCTCACCCTAATCATAACCTTTCCATCTCTATCTTTCCCATGAGCATACTCTATAAGGAAATGTTTTTTAAAACACTGGCCGTTAAAAGAATTGATGTCATTGAATCTAATCCCAGGTTCAATATCAGTGTTGTGTCTGGTGTTGGGTATAAGGATTTGAGTGAGAATGAGTGTGACACTCTGTTCCACATAAAAGAGAAAATATTAGACGAACAGCAGAAAAAACAAGATGGAAAACAGATTGAACAGAAACTAGAGCAAGAGAGGAGAAGGGTGAGGCTGGAAACGAGCCTCTTTGCAGTGGTAAAAATGTCACATCTGCACATGTCAAACACAGTGGATGTGGAGAACAAGAAAGTCATGATGGTCAAGACAAAAACAGGAGGGAGAAAGAGAGAAAAGATGTTGCCATTGGTGCTTTAGACGTAGTGCAAATTTAAAAGAGCAAAGAGCAGGAATTCAGTTATAAGAAAATAAGAACCTGCCAAGTTGTGTCAGTGACTTTATTTCCCTATAAAAATCTACCCAACCAGTGGTACAGTGACCGAAATATGACCCGCAAGGAGGGTGTGTGTGTGTGTGTGTGTGTGTGTGTGTGTGTGTGTGTGTGTGTGTAACATCAGAGCACCACAGGGCACACTTAAACCCCAGTAAGAGGAGGGGCTTTAAATTGAGGTGGCTGATAACAACTGAAATTTCATCTACTCACACACACACAAACACACACACACACTACACAATCCACAGCTCCATCCTCTTCACCTTGTACCTCTTAACTTCCTTCATGGGGTTATTAACTCCCTGATTGGAGAGCTTTCCTTCAGGTTTGCCTCTATTTAGTTGTCATGGTGGCATGACCCGAACAGTTATTAGCTGACCCTTGGGATTAGTCCAAGCTGGAAACAGAGGGAGCGGGGGGTTAAGCCTTCACCTCAAGGTGCTTGATGCAGCATCTCACAAAAACCTTAATTAAATTGCTGAGACACCAAGTCAGGAATGTTTGCTTTGCTCTCGCTCTCTCCCGTACGTACCTCAGTCCATCCCTCTCGCTCCACCTTTCTTTGCTTTTCCCATACTCATACTCCACGCTGGGTTTGTTTTTCTGCCTGCTCACCAACCAATATTAACTCGGAGAGTTGTTATTGTACTCAAACTCCTCATGTAGTCCACAGACAGTGAAGGCAGCAAGTTGCAATGTAAGGTAAAGACACAAGCTCATAGTCGACAGATTCATTAGATTTCTCTGAACAGCTCAACCATGCTTTACAAACTCTCATATAATAACATATTGCTCATGCATTACCAATGTTTCACACAAAGTGCATGTTTACACTGAGTCTAGACATGAATAAAGGTCACTTAAATGTGTTTATATCTTTTTTTCTAGGTGTAATTTGATTTGAGAGATGATTTGATTTTCTGTAATTGCCCAATTCACCACTGTGAAGACAAACAAGGACTGCACATGCACATCCCACACCAAGTTTTTTTTTTCATTAATGATGAATCATCAATGATTTTCTCATTCCTTAAAATGTCAAAAAACTGTGAAAAGTCCCGATCAGGAAACTTCTCAAACCTTCAGTTCCCTTGTTTTATCCGACCAACAGTCCAAAACCAGAAACACAACAATTCCTTGCATTTGACAAAGTAAAAATGTTTAGCATTTCATTCTTGATTCAAACTTTAAATATCTAATTTGGCAAAATTGCATTAATCAGAATCTAATCGTTTTGACTGTATAATAATAAGTTAATTGCTGCATTACACTGTAGGTCCTTAAGGGAACTATTATTTTAATTGCAGATTCACTTGATGATTTTTTGACAGAAAACATTAAAAAAATGTCCATTTATGAGACAAGATCTTCCGTTTACAAGAACAGGAAAAGAACATCAAGTGTTCATCATTTCTGCTTGAAAGATCGTTTAATATTAGCAAAACAGCTGTCCATTGATTTTCTGTCAATTGGTTAATCACTGTTTGTTAGAGTTCTCTATATAGAGTTGAACATCATCGTTCAGCTACAATAAATAACATCTTGTGCATAAATAAGATATCTAAATGCACACTACACCGTAAAGTCACCACATTATACTCTCACACAGCCTGTGTCCCTAAAGGGGAACATCTTTGATTTGTCTCTGGGGATCAGCAGCCAATCACACAGATTAAAGTTTCCCATCTGAGGTGAAAACAAACAGCCAGAAGTGAGAGAAACCACGCAGGGGCAGATAACGACCTCTAATCCGACACATTCGACACAAACACGGCTTGAAGAAACGAAAACGATAAGAGCTAATCCTGTTTCCACGTATCTCTGCAGGAAAACACTCCTTTCAGTGTCTCTTCTGTCCGTGCGTCCCTCTGAGCGCGTCTGGTCGGCAGATTCTGACCCGAGATAGTGACCCGTGCGCCGGGAGAGGAATGCGAGGATACGCTGACAAAGTCACCGGCCACAAGGGAAGCTTTCACATATGAAGCAGGCTGAGTAAAGACACTAAACGAAGCTGAGGCTGGTTCAATTATCAGAGCCTCTCAGAGTGTCAAGGTTAACAGAGTAACCGATTTACTGTGTGGTTTAAATCCATAACGCAACATCTAAAAGACATAATGCATGACGCACAAACAGGCACTTCTGCATTTAACTGCTAATTTAAAAATCACAGTTAAAGTCACTATAAGAGAAGCGTAGCAGAAACTTACCTTAGTAAAGTAATCCAAAGTCCGCGGGAATGCGCTCGAGCAGCTTCTACCCAAACTTTTTATCCACTTTGTCAGCGTGTCTCTGTGCAAAGCCCAAAAACACTGTTCAAAAGCACTTCTTGTTACGCAGTAGAGTTTGCGTCCACACGAAGTTCAAACCAAAAAGGAAGATCACTGCAGCGCACTCTGCTCCGCTCCGTCTGTCAGAGTTGAAGAGCCGAGTCCGCCAGAGCAGCAGACAGAGACGTACAGACTTTTCAACAATAGCGCTCATTGAAGTGAAGGAGGAGTGCGCTTAAACAAGCTGAGGGAAGTGGGAGGTAACGTGTGAAGCCGGAGCGCGCGGTGGTGCGCGTCCCCGAGGCGTGCTGCACCTGCAAAATGTATTTACAGCAAGAGAAAGATGGTATATTTGACATAGACGCCTGTAAATTACACAAACTTTTGCACTAATGCAAAGCCACTAAGATCCTCAGACTGCACTTCAAAATACTTTTATGACTTACTTATTTAGAACCAGAGTCAGATTTATTTCCAAGCAAGTTTTCACTTACAAGGAATTTGTCTTGGCGTAATTGGTGCATATTCAACATTAAGTAAATCTATAAGGAAGAAATCAAGTATTAAAAAAATACAAACAATATAAATATATATACACAATGTGTTTTAAAATGAAAAGAGCTGTACAGGAATTACCAGGTAATGTGCAAATGTTCACAGTGTGCAGAATATTTTAAATGTGCAGGTATTTAACAAAACAAAGTTAAATTTAGGTTGAGCATTAATGTAACGCATCGTTGTTTTTGTGGGTTTTGTGTGTTGAGGTTTTGGCGCTGATGGACCGCAGCCTCCTGCCAGAGTACAGTGTCTATTTACTCCTTATTGCTATTATTTTACTACTATTATTACTATTGTAACATATCTATAATTTATGTTGCTTAATTTAATTAAGACATTATTACAAGGCCTATTACTGCTACTATTAATTTCAATTAATTTAATCTTCCCATCTCCCCTATACAGCTTTATTTGTCTATTTAATTGTGTCTGTGTAACAGTTTTGTATGATTTTGCATTGATTCAGGGATTCAGTGTGTTGTATTCAAGGACACTTTGGAAGTGTTGACACCTTTATTTTGCAGCAGTTTATCAAAGTTCTGGAGCTACTCTTGATGTACTGTTTTTCACCACTTGGAGGCAGTGCAAAAAACTGTAAACAAAACACTGACATATAAATGGACTACTTATATAGCACCTTTTACACTACATCTTATTTCCTTGCCATTCAAGGTGCTAACTGTGCAATAGTTTGGGAGCTAATCATACACATCATACACATACACACTGATGGCACACTCACAGCCTTCAATATCAATTTGGGGTTCAGAATCTTGCCCAAGGACACTTCAACATGCAGAATGAAGGAGCCGGGGATCAAACTACTGATCATCTGATAGATACACACAGCCAACCGACACAGAACAACATTCACATTTATTTAGAGTTGTGTTTCTGGTGAATACAAGTTTAACCCTCTGGTTAACCAACTCCTGAGGGAAATATCTGACACTTTTGTGTTGTTGTTTAGTGCTGGGCTGGTAGGATATAGTGGGTTTATCAGAGCTTTTTTGGCCTGCTGCATCTGAAACCTATGCTCATGAAAGTCGAGAAGTGAACCAAAATAGTAAAGTTGTGGGCCATAAAAACAAGACAATGAAAACGTTGATTAGAGCAGGTTAAAGTTTGGTTTGCTTTGCCAGGTGAGAACGCTGCATTTCAACCCAAGTGGTAGCAGATGAAAGATGCCTGAAAATACAATTCTGTCTCCCCCCCAAGCTCACTGTAGAGAGATTTGTTAGGAGTGAGAATCCCTAATCAACAGCAGGAAATGACCTATAACACAAGGGTTTATGGGTATAAAGAGACGGATGTTGAGGTCTGAAAGCCAGCAGTTCAATTACACTTGGAAACCTGAGCGGAGACAAATGAAGCTTCGTTTTTCATCCTTCCTAACCAACATGAATACCAAGAAAGGTCAATTACAAAAAGAGCCATCTGTGTCTAATTTACTCTTCAATATTTGTTTACAAGTCCTTACTGGTAGATAGCCACAATGAATCCAATAAAGCAAAAAACTTTTTGACTGATTAAAAGTAAGAAATTGAATTATTCTGTAGATTTGAAATTAACTAAATCTGTTGCCAAGACAGCAATCTAGCCATGATATAATAAAGTACTAAAAAGGTACAGGTTCAATTCCCATAAGTGTCAGTGTTTCCTGTTGACACTTATTGGTAGTTGTTCAAAAAAGATGTTTATATGTTTTAACAGTTTTAACAAGCAATTAACAATCAACAACATTTTTATATAACATGCGTAACTATGTTTTCAGTAATATATAATCACCTTAAAAATGAATCATTATGTTTTTATTACCTTAGAATTAGCCTTTTATATCTACATTTGGAGCAGGTCCTCCTACACAGAGTGCGCCATCTTGCGCCGCCATGTTACCCCAAATGGGGTTCTAGAGAGAAGAAGAAGTGCTAGTCAGGTAACAGTTAACGGCTAACTGTTTTGTGTTTTGTTAGACATTTGAGATGTTAAATGTAGACAAACGGAGGGTCGCACTCATCATTTAGCAGAAGAAGAGCCAAAGGGAGCAAGAAGCTTTGCATCTAAGAAGCAAAAATATGAAGAAGCAAGAGATTAGCTCCTTAACCTTACATCATTAGCTTTTATTAGCATGCAGAACAGCTAGCTAAAGTCAACAAATCCACCAACACGATGCAGCACAAGTAACAATGACATTCTCTATGACCTATAGTTTTATAAAATATCTAAACTACAAATAATACAAAATCTTTTGGCATATGAAGGCCACCACAGCTTCTCCTATGCACTTGGAATAAGAGGGGTATGCAGGGGATCCTTGACTTGATTGCAATCTGCAATCTCACCATTAGATGCCACTAAATCTTACACACTGTACCTTTAAGAAAATGTCCATGTCAACTTTGTCACAAAAGTTCACCAACCCATTACGTTTCTTTTTATTTACAGTTCTATCTCCGAGTTTGCACTTCCATTTTAAGCTTGTGTATTTATACACAGTCTTGGAAAAGTTACTGCAGGTGCGCCACAAACCAAATACTTCACCTAAGCTGTAAATGAGCTGTGGACGGGGCTGCGCTGAAACCTGAAACTCTGATCGTTTTCACCAGCCCTCAGCCTGGCAAAATGAGTTTAACAGCATCACTGATAGTGAAGACTTATCCACACACACACACACACACACACACACACACAGACATTAATGATCTACTAACAGAGGAAAAACACACATCTGTAAATACACAGTATTTAAGTGTGGGCGTGCGTGCATGTGTGTGTGTGTGTGTGTGTGTGTGTGTGAGACGTCTACATATACACACATAAACACTGTGAGACATCTGAGAGTCTAAAATGAGGCGGTCAGTCAGACAAGTCAGAACATGCATGACCACTGTCCGTTTCCATCTACATGACTCACACACAATAAAAACACAAAGCAAAGCAACAAGCTCGCAGTTAGCCAGGAGGTGGTGTGTCTAATTTTGGAGGGAAAAATATTTTGTCTACTAGAACTGTTTTTAAAAAAGCATTAAACTGGACATGAACCCAGAAGAACAAAGCAAATTCTTTTTCTTTATATTTTATCTGGATTGCAGTATGAGGAATCAAATCAACAAACCAAGTCAGTTAAAACAATATTAGTACATTTGGTACTTTTAATAGTTTGAGTCTGGACTGACAGCGGTTTGAAATTTTGATTTATTGTGTGTTTTTTCCAGGAAGTACATCTTAGAGAGTATAAATAAAAATGGATGTGTGTATATATATGATGTCATACACAGGTTTCTGAAGAACTGAAGCTCGGTGTGTGATGGCTCCGGCCACCTTGGCAGTCCTGCCTCTGCCACCTCCCAGCTGATATAAAAATGGGCAAGAGGAAAACTGAATGAAGCCTGATTGCTCAAACAGGCCACCTGTAATAGCACCCAGCTGTGGCCACACTCTTAATTATGCATAGCTTTAAGCCTTCATATAATTTGAATGGTTGAATTATATAAAATTTCAGCCGCAGTACTTTGTCATGAATGGGGAAAGGAGCTATAGAGACAAAAACTGTGTTTTGTACCAGGCTGTAAACATGTTTATTTCTGCTGTGACTTTGGACATTTTAAAATGGGGGCTTATGGAGACTGACTCGTTCTGAAGCCAGCCTCAAGTGGTCGTTTGAGGAACTGCAGTTTCTGTTTTCACTTCATAGCAACAGAGGTTGCTACTTGGTCCTAACTACAGATGTTGCACAATCTTACCTAAGCTATACCTAACTAAAACTAATGCAGTTATACAACATTCCAGCAAGCAACTGATTCTCCCACTAACTAAAACAACTAAAAATCTGTTCAAACTTCAAATCACAACTTCTGTTTATGTCTTTATGCTTTGCGTTAGTTTGCACTGATTATTGCACTAATTAAAAAAAGACACAAAGGCTCAACTGGAGTCCCGCCGTAGACAACTACCTTAGACTATTTGTACAGTCTTTGTGTGCTCTATGTTCCTTTTCACTGTAGCAGGTTTACAGTGGAGATGCCATCATATGTGTGTTACTGAAAAGGAGAAGATAACTTGTAAAAGCTTGCTCATGGTGGGAATTGCTGGGTCTATAAATAATGCTATAAAAAGTACAGTCTATACATGCTAGTGTCCTTAGAAAACTTCTGTTGAGCTGAACTGAACAACTGACTGACAGTTAGCTCCAAGGGCACACTAGACACTATAACACAATCAGGGAATGTACCTTTGGGGGAATCAGGTTTGTTATTGGATGATTATTTAATCTCCAGTCTTCATGTCTACTGTATGTGGCTAATGTCAGTGACCTTAACTCCCTGAACAAGGCCAGCTGGACTATGAGATCAGTCCCATTAAAGAGCTGCTCTGTGTTATGTGTGTTATGTGTGCCTGCGTGTGTGTGTTTGCCTGAGTGTACTTGCAAGGTTGAGAAAGAGGAACAGATTTTGAGAGGAGTGCGAGAAAAACAAACACGACAACCTCGTGTTTGATCTGCTGCTATACAATGAAACACTAACTGCGGGATTTTCTCACGGGAAGAAATCAATACAGTAAATTGATGATTGACCATTAAAAGGGAGATTCAGGGTTTCATTGTGTGTTAATTAATGTTTTCAGTGTGCCAAACCTTACACTGAAATCAGATAAATAATAAAGAAATTAAAGAGGTGGTTGGTGTTTTTTTTTTAAAAGCATTAAAGTGAAATCAACGTGGGCTTTTTGAGATGCCAATGTCGGTCAGCCAGTTCACTATCCAGACTGAAATCCAACTATTGGATCTTCTGACTTTTCCAGTTCTTTGCTTTATGATCAAATAATGATTTTCCCATCAGCCTCAGCTGTACTTTAACAAGTCCTAACACACTTAACTACTGTTAGATGGTGGACATGGTAAATATTATAGTTGCTTAGCGTGTTAGCACTTTGTTCAAAGCACCACCATGCCTAAGCACAGCCTCACGGAGCCAGTAGCAAAGCTGTAGACTTTTAATCTTCTTAACATGTGATACAGAAATCCAAATTTTGAGGCAGAAGAGCTGAATGCTCCAAAAAGTTTCAGAAAATAGTTTGTGTTTCATCAAATAGCATCAAATGTAATGTATTTAGGAATAGAGTACTGTCAAATCTATCTTCATCCAACGGTGGAGCTACTGTTAAGGACACTAAAATCACATTGTATGGTACTATTTCTAGGCTCCTTATAAAGTAACAAAAATTTAAATATTCTTATTTTCAGTTCATAACACAATAATGAAAACATAGTTGTAGACAAAGTATAATATTTTTATATTAGAGCCCCTGAATCCTACACGCTAGACCTTTAAAATGGCACTCCAGTTAAATATAACTGGACATTCAAAGGAGCACTCTATCAATTTCACACATAAAAGTCAGTTTACTCATCATGGGGAGTGCTACTCAGACTGTGAAAGCAGCTGTGTAATGGCTTCTGTGGCTGTGGATTAAGTTTATATGAAGTCTGGGAAAAACTAACCCTTGTGATGTCATCTGAGTTCTGTTCAGATTCAAACAGATTAAAATATTTGACAGAAAACATGCCTTAATGAACTGGGATGCTGGAGGTAATTTACCAAATGGAAATTGGATTTTGTTTTTAGGTGGTGAAAGTTGGTTGTACTTGGTCTTTTCCATCCACTTCTTCATCCATAAAGTCCCCAAAATCCTGTGAGTGGACATTCAAGACATACAACAACATTTCCGTGCCAAAACTATTTGTACAGTACAAAGTGACGTGTAAAAGACTAAGTGTGGCTCCTGCAGCGCAAGCACCAGAGGAGGGCTGCAGTCGGGTACGAAGTGGGAGTGTTTCAGTCTGAGTGTTTATGTGATTCACACAGCCAAGGCTGGGGAAGGCTTGACCCTTCACAGACCTCCCCAACACAGCGGAAATGACTTCTGACAATGTAAGACCCCCGGTTTTCTCCTGAAGTCCAGCCTAAACCCCCCAAACCCCCAAACTACTCAGCTTGTTGCTTTACATGAATGTAAACAAGACAGGAAAACAGAGGAAGTGTTAAACTATTCTTGTGTACTTCAGGGCGCGTGCTTATATATCTTTAAGCGTTTGCATGCAAGCCTGTCTTCATGCACTTGTATACTGCACATAGCTGCTTATATAGTGTGTTTTACAGCATTGCAGACATTGGCCCACCTAATGAGGGCTGGTACACAGTCTGTGTTTCAGAGAGAAGTCTCTACACCAAAGAGGAAAACATGAAATAACACAAAGGAATTCAAGCCTGGAGTTACTCTCCCCAGGGGAGGCAGTCAGACTCGCTGTTTGGTCCTGAGCCAGGAACACTAAAAGAAGACGAGAACAGCGCCCAGGTCTTTTTTTATTCATGTTTCTCTGTCTCTTAACTGCTCTTTGTGTCTGCCTCTCTCTGCCTTTGCTGAAGCAGTTGGTCTTATTATAATGATATAGTCTCTCTTTCCTCTTTAATGCACTGTATTCTTTTTCCATATCGCTGTGTCATCTTTCATCTCTCTCTCTCTCTCTCTCTCTCTCTCTCTCTCTCTCTCTGGTGCTCCTCTCAGACTCTGGTATATTAATAGAACTTTTGATGATGAAGTTGCCACCTGTACCCTGTTGCAACAACACACACACACACAAATACACATAACGATGCAGGAAAACATACACCAGGCCAGAGAGGGCACAGGCAGGGTGGTAATTTGTGTCTGCAGTGCATTATGGGAGTGGCAGTTCTCCAGTAATATGGCCTAAGGAGTATTTCAGGTCATTGCAAATCAGTCAATACATTTAATTTAGAAATAGAAGTACATTAGAGTTGACTCCATAAAAGACCACAGTGGGATTTATTTTACTTTTTACACTCTTGCTTACCTTTACATTAGTATTGCGTCCCATTCCAAAACTCTCAAATATGAGCTTTATAATTTGCCTGTCGCTCATCTGCACACACTCACACGTGATGGCAGAGAAGCTACCATTGAAGGTGTTGTCTTGTTCAAGGACACTTTGACGTATGTGTGGGAGGATTGAACCACAAACCCAGCATTTAATGTGTTCTCACGTTCATGTGACTTTCTAAAAAACAAAGGAGCATTCTTACTATTTTTCTGTGAACAGGTGCCATGTGGAGGATTTTATGTGCAAAAGTAAAGAGTAGAACAGACAGCTAGGAGATATAAATGCAACAAAATGCAAAATTACTGTATTCCGGTACATCGTAATCCCACTTCTTATCTCTGACTGAGAAGAGAGGAGTGATGCTTTGAGAGAAGAAAGTGAAAGTGGGGGAGGAGAAGCAAGAAAGAAAAGAGGCAGAGGGAGTGAGGACAGAGAAGAGATGATAGAAATAAGGACAGCGGGTGAGAGAAATCGTGAGGAAGCAAAGGGAGTGAGGGAACAAGAAAGAAAGCAAAGAGGGTGGCAGAGTAAAAGAAAATGAAAGGTGAAAAAAAAGGAAGAGAAGGTGAGATTTAATGATGGACATCGAGTGGGAAGAAGGGAGGAAGAAAAACTCTCCACTGCTGTTTTTCTTCCTCCCTTCTTGGGGGTGACAGAGGGTGGAGGGAGTGGGGATGACACAGCCATGGGAACTCACGTTTGGTCAATGCTCCAGACTCTGCAGTTGTTGTCGTCAGTGTTGTTGCTTTGATTTCACATGGCCTTCAACCTCGCAGTGTGGACTACAAACAGATGTTAATGACGTTTCTCACAGCAGTTTCTGCTCAAAGTCATCAGCGCTGCTAATGAGCTGTGGTGAGACATTTTGTGAGGATGGACGCCATCGCAAAAGTATCAAAAGCTCTAACAAAACTGCAGTGGCAAACAAAGAAAACACATTGCTCCAAAACAGAACAGAATAATATCATAAGGACAGTCAAGGGTGTCGTTCAGGTGATTAATTTCATAACAAATGACAAAATGAATCAATCTGTGTATTTTTGATGTTAGTTTTAGAGTAATAGTTGCATTAAAGTCCCACATATGTCAAGAGCACAAGTTCCAGGCCACAATTTTAGGACCTGTGTCAAATGAAATACTTCTGAAATATTTACCACACCCTTAAAAAGTTACAGCTGATAGCCTGTGTGGTAACAGGTGGGGTTGAATTCCATTAAACCCGTCTATGGTAACAATTATCTTAAAAAAAAAAAACAACATGTAATTAACTGCAGCTAAACTGTACATTACATATAGTACATTATAATTATAAGTGGGTGACAAATTGAAGAAAAATTCAACATCAAGTGTAGTTTAGTAAGGTGTTGGGTCACCACAAGGAGCCACAGTAGCTTTAATGCTGAATTCTCAGTCTGTGGAAGTGTACTGCAGTAGACAGGAGGATGTTTCTGCTCCCTTCTGCAAAAGATGTTTCTTCATTCCTTCGATGTTTAGATGACGGAGGCGGAGAGCGTGTGGTGTTCAGCTGTGTTGACTGTGAAGTTTATAACGTGATTCACATAATTTTCATACTCACCAAACCATTAATGACCCCTTGTGCCCTGTGTGGAAGCATTTGTTATGTTGTCTGCTCTTTTATTTAGATTTTTCCTTTTATTTGTCCATGGTTTGCAAAACCAAGACAAACATAAAAAACAGATGTGGTTTTTCAACAATAAGCACTCAAAAGCTTGTTACAAATATTAAATTCAATAAATCTGGCTTGTAGTCATAGTGTTGCATTAGTGAGATGCATAGACTTCAGAAGCCGTGCACCTATACAGTGGTGTGTTTGCTTTACTTATTAATAAATAAAATGGCTGGAGGTTGTGGTGCATGGGAGAAACCAACATTCACTCTCAGACGTTGTAAAACAAAGATCCAGACTTCAAAATAAAAGTGCAGCACAAGTAGCCACATTTATAGTCTTGTGTTAAGGGGCTACAGCATAGCAGCAAAGCCTTCACACGTACTGTAGCTGCACTAGCTACGCTGAAGCTGAGAAGGAACCCATTAAAGAATATTAACTACACACTGGGGCCATGGACGTACCATGTGAAGAGTGGGTCGACATGGTTGACTATGTATCAGTTGACACAAATGTAAATCCATCTTTACCACCACTACTACCTCTACTGCTGGTATATTACTTTTACTGCTATACAAATATTACTCCTGACAATCCTATTACTACTACTACTTCACTGTTGCTTCTGTAAAGACATCATAACTATGACTCAAAGCACATTCAGGCCTGATGTTAGCATCCATAGCAGAGCAACTTCAGCAGCTGTGTTTGTTTTAAGAGAGGAGAGAGGAGGATAGAGAGAAAGCTGGACGAAGAGGCCATGTGCTCCATTATGTCCGCTTGTTTTATTCTGTGTATATACAACATACGTCGACTTGTGACATGTTTGTGTGTGTTTTTGTTTGTGTCTGTGAGTGTGCGTCGGGGGAACGGACCGCGGCATGAGGTCTCCGGCAGCCAAGGCTGCTGGTGGTTCTCACAGCCTCCAGAGTGACTCTCCGACAGGGATCGTGAGAACCTGAATGGCAGGGGTCCTTGTGGTTAAGAGGAATTTGACAAAATGTAAAGAGAAGAAAATCAGCAGTGTTCATGGACATCAATGAGTGGAAGGAAGACATTTGATGAGGCTGCTCAAGCGACTATTTTTGGATCAAGGAAGGTTGAGAAGAATCCATGAAAGAATCTTGTTACACCTATAGGAACATCTTTTACTAGTTAGACTCATGGCCAGTGAAGCAACACATTAGTTGATAATGAAAATAATTATGTACTTAAAAAATTAAAAGTAAAAGTCCTAGTAAAAGTCCTAACTTCTCCACGCCAAGGTACGGCAAAAAGCATTAGCTTATGGCTTCAGATCACAGCCCCAGAGGTTGCTGCTTGTGAAAAACTGACAATTTTGACTATAGTAGATACTATACTTTGCTAAGCTATGCTATACTATACTATACTATACTATACCATACTGTACTATACTATACTATACTAAGCAGAACGCCCTGATGGAAGGCACAGAGCTATTTCCAGATCAATGCTGAGTTTATGTGATTTGATTTTATAGATAAGATAATATAGATTACATAATGATGCACATTTGATTTTATTTTTTATCTTTTCATTTTAAAATATTTTATTTGGACTTTTCAAGCTTTATTTGACAAAGATAGCTGAAGAGTGATAGGAAAGCGGGGAATGAGAGAGGGGGACGACATGCAGCAAAGACCCACAGTTGCTGGCAGCCCCTACTTTGAGAAAACCTCGATTACCTTATTATTATTTGTGTATGAAGCTGTTTTTTTGATTTACTATGATAAAAAAAATTGTTTATGTATTTTCCGTCAATCTACTAATATAACAAAGCAGCATGTTTTGCAACCTCTATGTACATTATGTGTGCAAAAGTCTTGATTTGTAAAGTATATAAAACTGTCAAATAATTGTAGTGAAGTAAAATGTACAATATTTACAGCAGCAGAACAAAGTAGTATAAAATAAACTAGAAAAATTCCTAAAGAAATTTTGAGAGTGCAGCCTCCTCTGGCCCGTCGCCCCCATACATTATACATTATTCTGTTAATGAGTTTCACATTGTTTTATTTCAAAAAAAGAAAAAAAAAAGTCTTTTATTTTGAAGGGACTCTTATTTTGAAAGACATCTGTCTGTCTGTCTGTGTCTGTTAATGAGAGTTTCACAAAGGCTTTTATGTTGAAGGGAGTCTTATTTTGAAAGACACCTGTCTGTCTGTGCCGGGAATGGTGTATTTGTGTCTTAACTGTAGTCTGTTAATGAGAGTTTCACAAAGTCTTTTATTTAAAAAAAAAAAAAAAGTCTTTTATTTTGAAAGGACTCTTATTTTGAAAAACATCTGTCTGTCTGTCTGTCTGTCTATCTGTCTGTCTGTGTGGGTCATGCTCTGGCCCACACACACATACACCATCCCCGGCTCCGCCGGGAATGGTGTATGTGTGTGTTAACTCTAGTGTGTTAATGAGAGTTTCACAAAGTCTTGTATTTAAAAAAAAAAAAAAAAAAAAAAAAGTCTTTTATTTTGAAGGGACTCTTATTTTGAAAGACATTTGTCTGTATGTCTGTGTCTGTTAATGAGAGTTTCACAAAGTCTTTTATGTTGAAGGGAGTCTTATTTTGAAAGACATCTGTCTGTCTGTCTGTCTGTCTGTGTGGGTCAGGCTCTGGCCCACACAGACATACACCATCCCCGGCTCCGCCGGGAATGGTGTATGTGTGTGTTAACTGTAGGCTGTTAATGAGAGTTTCACAAAGTCTTTTATTTAAAAAAAAAAAAAAAAAAAGTCTTTTATTTTGAAGGGACTCTTATTTTGAAAGACAGCTGTCTGTCTGTTTGTCTGTCTGTCAGTTAATGAGAGGTTTACAAAGTCTTTTATTAAAAAAAAAAAAAAAAGTCTTTTATTTTGAAGGGACTCTTATTTTGAAAGACATTTGTCTGTATGTCTGTGTCTGTTAATGAGAGTTTCACAAAGTCCTTTATGTTGAAGGGAGTCTTATTTTGAAAGACATCTGTCTGTCTGTCTGTCTGTCTGTCTGTGTGGGTCAGGCTGCGCCGGGAATGGTGTATGTGTTTTGGTTTAACTTTAGTCTGTTAATGAGAGTTTCACAGTCTTTTATTTAAAAAAAAAAAAAAAAAAGTCTTTTATTTTGAAGGGACTCTTATTTTGAAAGCCTTTTGTCTTGTCTGTGTGTGTGTGTGTGTGTGTGTGTGTGTGTAAGTGTGTCTGTGTGTATGTCTGTATGTCTCTGTTTGTGTCTGTCTATCTAATATGAAGGTGACTATAAAGCATGACTCAGCGTTTTCCTGGGTGAAGACTAGTCCCCCCCTCCCCTCTCTGCTCCCTCAGGCCTGAGGTTGCCAAGTAACCAGGGAGGGGCAGCAATTAGGTCCAGCTGCGCTTGCTCTCTCCCTCTGACACCTGAGAGACACTGAAATTTTTTAAAATGAACCCCTCGAACAGGTGGCGACACATGCCAAACGGTGTGGACTATCCGAAAGCCGTAAAGACTGCCAGCATCCTCCTCTTCTCGGCCAGTTCTGTGCCGAGTTTCAGACCTAAATGTGAAAAACTCTGCCCTCGGGAGTTTAAGAAAGAACAGGTGCTCCCTGCTCCTTTTGGAAATTTCTCCTCTCAAATTAACATGGCAGTAGATGGAGGTGTGGGTCGGTGTTGCTGGCGCATCTCTGCGTCTCACGCCAAAACTATAACTCTGACCGCTTCAGCAGACGAATGTGAGCGAGAAAAGAAATTTTCCTACGTTTCTATGTATAAATTATGTCTGTAGTGGGAAATTTGTGGCCTCGGGAGCAGTTTCTAAATTTTTTTTTGGACGAATTTTTCTCTCCCTCTTCACTCTAGCGATGATGTCACGCACTCTAGCTCTAAGACCGGCTCGCAATACACACACACTGAGTTTTTTCGGCGTGGTTTTTCGCGATTTTTGGCCAAACCGTTCAACGAAAGTCTTAGAAAAGTTATAGCATAGCATTCCCGGCTACGCCGGGAATGCTGTGCGAGTTTCGTGCATGTGCGACAAAAACTGTGGGAGGAGTAGCGAACCGAAAAACGGGCGTAAGAATAATAAGAACTAGAAAAATTCCTAAAGAAATTTTGAGAGTGCAGCCTCCTCTGGCCCGTCGCCCCCATAGATTATTTTTTTTTGAAAAGTCTTTTAATTTGAAGGGAGTCTTATTTTGAAAGCCATCTGTCTGTCTGTCTGTCTGTGTGGGTCAGGCTCTGGCCCACACACACATACACCATCCCCGGCTCCGCCGGGAATGGTGTATGTGTGTGTTAACTGTAGGCTGGTAATTAGAGTTTCACAAAGTCTTTTATTTTGAAAGGAGTCACACTGACCCACACACACATACACCATCCCCGGCTGCGCCGGGAATGGTGTATGTGTGTGTTAACTGTAGTCTGTTAATGAGAGTTTTACAGTTTGAGAGTTTTAGTGTTTTATTTAAAAAAAAAAAAAAAAAGTCTTTTATTTTGAAGGGACTCTTATTTTGAAAGACATCTGTCTGTCTGTTTGTCTGTCTGTCAGTTAATGAGAGGTTTACAAAGTCTTTTATTAAAAAAAAAAAAATTCTTTTATTTTGAAGGGACTCGTATTTTGAAAGACATTTTTTTCTGCCTGTCTGTGTCTGTTAATGAGTGTTTCACAAAGTCTTTTATGTTGAAGGGAGTCTTATTTTGAAAGACATCTGTCTGTCTGTCTTTCTGTCTTTCTTTCTGTGTGGGTCAGGCTCTGGCCCACACAGACATACACCATCCCCGGGAATGGTGTATGTGTGTGTTAACTGTAGTCTGTTAATGAGAGTTTCACAAAGTCTTTTATTTAAAAAAAAAAAAAAAAAGTATTTTATTTTGAAGGGACTCTTATTTTGAAAGCCTTTTGTCTTGTCTGTGTGTGTGTGTGTGTGTGTGTGTGTAAGTGTGTCTGTGTGTATGTCTGTATGTCTCTGTTTGTGTCTGTCTATCTAATATAAAGGTGACTATAAAGCATGACTCAGCGTTTTCCTGGGTGAAGACTAGTCCCCCCCTCCCCTCTCTGCTCCCTCAGGCCTGAGGTTGCCAAGTAACCAGGGAGGGGCTGCAATTAGGAGCAGGTGCGCTTGCTCTCTCCCTCTGACCCCTGAGAGACACAGAAAATTTCAAAATGAGCCCCTCGAACAGGTCGCGACAACTGCCAAACGGTGTGGACTATCCGAAAGCCGTAAAGACTGCTAGCATCCTCCTCTTCTCGGCCAGTTCTGTGCCGAGTTTCAGACCTAAATGTGAAAAACTCTGCCCTCGGGAGTTTAAGAAAGAACAGGTGCTCCCTGCTCCTTTTGGAAATTTCTCTTCTCAAATTAACATGGCAGTAGATGGCAGTGTGGGTCGGTGTTGCTGGCGCATCTCTGCGTCTCACGCCAAAACTATAACTCTGCCCGCTTCAGCAGACGAATGTGAGCGAGAAGAGAAATTTTCCTACGTTTCGATGTATAAATTATGCCTGTAGTGTGAAATTTGTGGCCTCGGGAGCAGTTTCTAAATTTTTTTTTGGACGAATTTTTCTCTCCCTCTTCACTCTAGCGATGATGTCACGCACTCTAGCTCTAAGACTGTCTCGCAATACACACACATTGAGTTTTTCGGCGTGGTTTTTCGCGATTTTTGGCCAAACCGTTCGACGAAAGTCTTAGAAAAGTCATAGCATAGCATTCCCGGCTACGCCGGGAATGCTGTGCGAATTTCGTGCATGTGCGACGAAAACTGTGGGAGGAGTAGCGAACCGAAAAACGGGCGTAAGAATAATAATAATAAAAATAAACATGACTCAGCGTTTTCCTGGGAGAGAGTATTGAGTGCGCCTACGGCTGCACTCAACTAGAAAAATTCCTAAAGAAATTTTGAGAGTGCAGCCTCCTCTGGCCCGTCGCCCCCATACATTAAATTAAAAAAAAAAAAAAAGTCTTTTATTTTGAAAGGACTCTTATTTTGAAAGACATCTGTCTGTCTGTCTGTCTGTCTGTGTGGGTCAGGCTCTGGCCCACACACACATACACCATCCCCGGCTGCGCCGGGAATGGTGTATGTGTGTGTTGACTGTAGTCTGTTAATGAGAGTTTCACAAAGTCTTGTATTAAAAAAAAAAAAAAAAGTCTTTTATTTTGAAGGGACTCTTATTTTGAAAGACATTTGTCTGCCTGTCTGTGTCTGTTAATGAGAGTTTCACAAAGTCTTTTATTTTAAAAAAAAAAAGTCTTTTATTTTGAAGGGACTCTTATTTTGAAAGCCTTTTGTCTTGTCTTTGTGTATGTCTGTATGTCTCTGTTTGTGTCTGTCTATGTTTTATTTAAAAAAAAAAAAAAAAAGTCTTTTATTTTGAAGGGACTCTTATTTTGAAAGCCTTTTGTCTTGTCTGTGTGTGTGTGTGTGTAATTGTGTCTGTGTGTATGTCTGTATGTCTCTGTTTGTGTCTGTCTATCTAATATGAAGGTGACTATAAAGCATGACTCAGCGTTTTCCTGGGTGAAGACTAATGTGTCTGTGAAAACAGCCCCTCCCCTCTCTGCTCCCTCAGGCCTGAGGTTGCCAAGTAACCAGGGAGGGGCAGCAATTAGGTCCAGCTGCGCGTGCTCTCGCCCTCTGTCCCCTGAGAGACACAGAAATTTTCAAAATGAACCCCTCGAACAGGTGGCGACACCTGCCAAACGGTGTGGACTATCCGAAAGCCGTAAAGACTGCCAGCATCCTCCTCTTCTCGGCCAGTTCTGTGCCGAGTTTCAGACCTAAATGTGAAAAACTCTGCCCTCGGGAGTTTAAGAAAGAACAGGTGCTCCCTGCTCCTTTTGGAAATTTCTCTTCTCAAATTAACATGGCAGTAGATGGAGGTGTGGGTCGGTGTTGCTGGCGCATCTCTGCGTCTCACGCCAAAACTGTAACTCTGACCGCTTCAGCAGATGAATGTGAGCGAGAAGAGGAATTTTCCTACGTTTCGATGTATAAATTTTGTCTGTAGTGTGAAATTTGTGGCCTCGGGAGCAGTTTCTAAATTTTTTTTTTGACGAATTTTTCTCTCCCTCTTCACTCTAGCGATGATGTCACGCACTCTAGCTCTAAGACTGTCTCGCAATACACACACATTGAGTTTTTCGGCGTGGTTTTTCGCGATTTTTGGCAAAACCGTTCGTCGAAAGTCTTAGAAAAGTCATAGCATAGCATTCCCGGCTACGCCGGGAATGCTGTGCGAATTTCGTGCATGTGCGACGAAAACTGTGGGAGGAGTAGCGAACCGAAAAACGGGCGTAAGAATAATAATAATAAAAACTAGAAAAATTCCTAAAGAAATTTTGAGAGTGCAGCCTCCTCTGGCCCGTCGCCCCCATACATTAAATTAAAAAAAAAAAAAAAAAAGTCTTTTATGTTGAAGGGAGTCTTATTTTGAAAGACACCTGTCTGTCTGTCTGTCTGTCTGTGTGGGTCAGGCTCTGGCCCACACACACATACACCATCCCCGGCTGCGCCGGGAATGGTGTATGTGTGTGTTAACTGTAGGCTGTTAATAAGAGTTTCACAAAGTCTTTTATTTTGAAAGGAGTCACACTGACCCACATACACCATCCCCGGCTGCGCCGGGAATGGTGTATGTGTGTGTTGACTGTAGTCTGTTAATGAGAGTTTCACAAAGTCTTGTATTAAAAAAAAAAAAAAAAGTCTTTTATTTTGAAAGGACTCTTATTTTGAAAGACATCTGTCTGTCTGTGTGTCTGTCTGTGTGGGTCAGGCTCTGGCCCACACACACATACACCATCCCCGGCTCCGCCGGGAATGGTGTATGTGTGTGTTAACTCGAGTCTGTTCATGAGAGTTTCACAAAGTCTTTTATTTTTTAAAAAAAAAAGTCTTTTATTTTGAAGGGACTCTTATTTTGAAAGACGTTTGTCTGCCTGTCTGTGTCTGTTAATGAGAGTTTCACAAAGTCTTTTATTTTTAAAAAAAAAAAGGCTTTTATTTTGAAGGGACTCTTATTTTGAAAGCCTTTTGTCTTGTCTGTGTGTATGTATGTACATGTGTATGTTTGTATGTCTCTGTTTGTGTCTGTCTATCTAATATGAAGGTGAATTTAAAGCATGACTCAGCGTTTTCCTGGGTGAAGACTAGTGTGTCTGTGAAAACAGCCCCTCCCCTCTCTGCTCCCTCAGGCCTGAGGTTGCCAAGTAACCAGGGAGGGGCTGCAATTAGGAGCAGGTGCGCTTGCTCTCTCCCTCTGACCCCTGAGAGACACAGAAAATTTCAAAATGAGCCCCTCGAACAGGTCGCGACAACTGCCAAACGGTGTGGACTATCCGAAAGCCGTAAAGACTGCTAGCATCCTCCTCTTCTCGGCCAGTTCTGTGCCGAGTTTCAGACCTAAATGTGAAAAACTCTGCCCTCGGGAGTTTAAGAAAGAACAGGTGCTCCCTGCTCCTTTTGGAAATTTCTCTTCTCAAATTAACATGGCAGTAGATGGAGGTGTGGGTCGGTGTTGCTGGCGCATCTCTGCGTCTCACGCCAAAACTGTAACTCTGCCCGCTTCGGCAGACGAATGTGAGCGAGAAGAGGAATTTTCCTACGTTTCGATGTATAAATTTTGTCTGTAGTGTGAAATTTGTGGCCTCGGGAGCAGTTTCTAAATTTTTTTTTGGACGAATTTTTCTCTCCCTCTTCACTCTAGCGATGATGTCACGCACTCTAGCTCTAAGACTGTCTCGCAATACACACACATTGAGTTTTTCGGCGTGGTTTTTCGCGATTTTTGGACAAACCGTTCGACGAAAGTCTTAGAAAAGTCATAGCATAGCATTCCCGGCTACGCCGGGAATGCTGTGCGAATTTCGTGCACGTGCGACGAAAACTGTGGGAGGAGTAGCGAACCGAAAAACGGGCGTAAGAATAATAATAATAACTAGAAAAATTCCTAAAGAAATTTTGAGAGTGCAGCCTCCTCTGGCCCGTCGCCCCCATACGTTATTTTTTTTTGAAAAGTCTTTTAATTTGAAGGGAGTCTTATTTTGAAAGCCATCTGTCTGTATGTCTGTGTCTGTTAATGAGAGTTTCACAAAGTCTTTTATGTTGAAGGGAGTCTTATTTTGAAAGACACCTGTCTGTCTTTCTGTCTGTCTGTGTGTCTGTCTGTGTGGGTCAGGCTCTGGCCCACACACACATACACCATCCCCGGCTCCGCCGGGAATGGTGTATGTGTGTGTTAACTGTAGGCTGTTAATGAGAATAACAAAGTCTTTTATTTAAAAAAAAAAAAAAAAAAAGTCTTTTATTTTGAAGGGACTCTTATTTTGAAAGACATTTGTCTGCCTGTCTGTGTCTGTTAATGAGAGTTTCACAAAGTCTTTTATTTTTAAAAAAAAAAGTCTTTTATTTTGAAGGGACTCTTATTTTGAAAGCCTTTTGTCTTGTCTTTGTGTATATCTGTATGTCTCTGTTTGTGTCTGTCTATCTTTTATTTAAAAAAAAAAAAAAAGTCTTTTATTTTGAAGGGACTCTTATTTTGAAAGCCTTTTGTCTTGTCTGTGTGTGTGTGTGTGTGTGTGTGTAATTGTGTCTGTGTGTATGTCTGTATGTCTCTGTTTGTGTCTGTCTATCTAATATGAAGGTGAATTTAAAGCATGACTCAGCGTTTTCCTGAGTCTGTGACTAGTGTGTCTGTGAAAACAGCCCCTCCCCTCTCTGCTCCCTCAGGCCTGAGGTTGCCAAGTAACCAGGGAGGGGCTGCAATTAGGAGCAGGTGCGCTTGCTCTCTCCCTCTGACCCCTGAGAGACACAGAAAATTTCAAAATGAGCCCCTCGAACAGGTCGCGACAACTGCCAAACGGTGTGGACTATCCGAAAGCCGTAAAGACTGCTAGCATCCTCCTCTTCTCGGCCAGTTCTGTGCCGAGTTTCAGACCTAAATGTGAAAAACTCTGCCCTCGGGAGTTTAAGAAAGAACAGGTGCTCCCTGCTCCTTTTGGAAATTTCTCTTCTGAAATTAACATGGGAGTAGATGGAGGTGTGGGTCGGTGTTGCTGGCACATCTCTGCGTGTCACGCCAAAACTATAACTCTGACCGCTTCAGCAGACGAATGTGAGCGAGAAGAGAAATTTTCCTACGTTTCGATGTATAAATTATGCCTGTAGTGTGAAATTTGTGGCCTCGGGAGCAGTTTCTAAATTTTTTTTTGGACGAATTTTTCTCTCCCTCTTCACTCTAGCGATGATGTCACGCACTCTAGCTCTAAGACTGGCTCGCAATACACACACATTGAGTTTTTCGGCGTGGTTTTTCGCGATTTTTGGCAAAACCGTTCGACGAAAGTCTTAGAAAAGTCATAGCATAGCATTCCCGGCTACGCCGGGAATGCTGTGCGAATTTCGTGCATGTGCGACAAAAACTGTGGGAGGAGTAGCGAACCGAAAAACGGGCGTAAGAATAATAATAATAAAAATAAACACGACTCAGCGTTTTCCTGGGAGAGAGTATTGAGTGCGCCTACGGCTGCACTCAATAAAATTAAACACGACTCAGCGTTTTCCTGGGAGAGAGTAGTGAGTGCGCCTACGGCTGCACTCAACTAGAAAATTCCTAAAGAAATTTTGAGAGTGCAGCCTCCTCTGGCCCGTCGCCCCCATATGTTATTTTTTTTTTTAAAAGTCTTTTAATTTGAAGGGACTCTTATTTTGAAAGATATCTGTCTGTATGTCTGTGTCTATTAATGAGAGTTTCACAAAGTCTTTAAATTTGAAGGGACTCTTATTTTGAAAGACATCTGTCTGTCTGTCTGTCTGTCTGTGTGGGTCAGGCTCTGGCCCACACACACATACACCATCCCCGGCTCCGCCGGGAATGGTGGATGTGTGTGTTAACTCTAGTCTGTTAATGAGAGTTTCACAAAGTCTTTTATTTAAAAAAAAAAAAAAAAAAGTCTTTTATTTTGAAGGGACTCTTATTTTGAAAGACATTTGTCTGTATGTCTGTGTCTGTTAATGAGAGTTTCACAAAGTCTTTTATGTTGAAGGGAGTCTTATTTGTGTATGTTAACTGTAATCTGTTAATGAGAGTT
Source organism: Sciaenops ocellatus (assembly GCA_033000465.1). NCBI lineage: Eukaryota > Metazoa > Chordata > Actinopteri > Sciaenidae > Sciaenops > Sciaenops ocellatus. The sequence goes on from CP136867.1 coordinate 20,308,166, forward strand.
TCACAAAGTCTTTTATTTTGAAGGGAGTCACACTGACCCACACACACATACACCATCCCCGGCTGCGCCGGGAATGGTGTATGTGTGTGTTAACTGTAGGCTGTTAATAAGAGTTTGACAAAGTCTTTTATTTTGAAAGGAGTCACACTGACCCACACACACATACACCATCCCCGGCTGCGCCGGGAATGGTGTATGTGTGTGTTAACTCTAGTCTGTTAATGAGAGTTTCACAAATTCTTGTATTAAAAAAAAAAAAAAAAAGTCTTTTATTTTGAAAGGACTCTTATTTTGAAAGACATCTGTCTGTCTGTCTGTCTGTCTGTGTGGGTCAGGCTCTGGCCCACACACACATACACCATCCCCTGCTCCGCCGGGAATGGTGTATGTGTGTGTTAACTCGAGTCTGTTAATGAGAGTTTCACAGTGTTTTATTTAAAAAAAAAAAAAAGTCTTTTATTTTGAAGGGACTCTTATTTTGAAAGACATTTGTCTGCCTGTCTGTTTCTGTTAATGAGAGTTTCACAAAGTCTTTTATTTTTTAAAAAAAAAGGCTTTTATTTTGAAGGGACTCTTATTTTGAAAGCCTTTTGTCTTGTCTGTGTGTATGTCTGTAAATGTGTATGTCTGTATGTCTCTGTTTGTGTCTGTCTATCTAATATGAAGGTGACTATAAAGCATGACTCAGCGTTTTCCTGAGTCTGTGACTAGTGTGTCTGTGAAAACAGCCCCTCCCCTCTCTGCTCCCTCAGGGAGGACAGAGGGGAGGGGCTGCAGTTAGGTCCAGATGCGCTTGCTCTCGCCCTCTGTCCCCTGAGAGACACAGAAATTTTCAAAATGAACCCCTCGAACAGGTGGCGACACCTGCCAAACGGTGTGGACTATCCGAAAGCCGTAAAGACTGCCAGCATCCTCCTCTTCTCGGCCAGTTCTGTGCCGAGTTTCAGACCTAAATGTGAAAAACTCTGCCCTCAGGAGTTTAAGAAAGAACAGGTGCTCCCTGCTCCTTTTGGAAATTTCTCCTCTCAAATTAACATGGCAGTAGATGGAGGTGTGGGTCGGTGTTGCTGGCGCATCTTTGCGTCTCACGCCAAAACTATAAGTCTGACTGCTTCAGCAGACGAATGTGAGCGAGAAAACAAATTTTCCTACGTTTCTATGTATAAATTATGTCTGTAGTGTGAAATTTGTGGCCTCGGGAGCAGTTTCTAAATTTTTTTTTGGACGAATTTTTCTCTCCCTCTTCACTCTAGCGATGATGTCACGCACTCTAGCTCTAAGACTGTCTCGCAATACACACACATTGAGTTTTTCGGCGTGGTTTTTCGCGATTTTTGGCCAAACCGTTCGACGAAAGTCTTAGAAAAGTCATAGCACACCATTCCCGGCATAGCCGGGAATGGTGTGCGAGTTTCGTGCATGTGCGACAAAAACTGTGGGAGGAGTAGCGAACCGAAAAACGGGCGTAAGAAGAATAAGAATAAAAATAAACGCTGAGTCATGCTTTTCCTGGGAGAGAGTAGGGAGTGCGCCTACGGCTGCACTCAACTAGAAAAATTCCTAAAGAAATTTTGAGAGTGCAGCCTCCTCTGGCCCGTCGCCCCCATACGATATATTTTTTTTTTTTTAAAAAGTCTTTTAATTTGAAGGGACTCTTATTTTGAAAGACATCTGTCTGTATGTCTGTGTCTGTTAATGAGAGTTTCACAAAGTCTTTTATTTTGAAAGGACTCTTATTTTGAAAGACATCTGTCTGTCTGTCTGTGTGGGTCAGGCTCTGGCCCACACACACATACACCATCCCCGGCTGCGCCAGGAATGGTGTATGTGTGTGTTAACTGTAGGCTGTTAATGAGAGTTTCACAAAGTCTTTTATTTAAAAAAAAAAAAAAAAAGTCTTTTATTTTGAAGGGACTCTTATTTTGAAAGACATTTGTCTGCCTGTCTGTGTCTGTTAATGAGAGTTTCACAAAGTCTTTTATTTTTTAAAAAAAAGTCTTTTATTTTGAAGGGACTCTTATTTTGAAAGCCTTTTGTCTTCTCTGTGTGTATGTCTGTACATGTGTATGTCTGTATGTCTCTGTTTGTGTCTGTCTATCTAATATGAAGGTGAATTTAAAGCATGACTCAGCGCTTTCCTGGGTCTGTGACTAGTGTGTCTGTGAAAACAGCCCCTCCCCTCTCTGCTCCCTCAGGCCTGAGGTTGCCAAGTAACCAGGGAGGGGCTGCAATTAGAAGCAGGTGCGCTTGCTCTCTCCCTCTGACCCCTGAGAGACACAGAAAATTTCAAAATGAGCCCCTCGAACAGGTGGCGACACCTGCCAAACGGTGTGGACTATCCGAAAGCCGTAAAGACTGCTAGCATCCTCCTCTTCTCGGCCAGTTCTGTGCCGAGTTTCAGATCTAAATGTGAAAAACTCTGCCCTCGGGAGTTTAAGAAAGAACAGGTGCTCCCTGCTCCTTTTGGAAATTTCTGTTCTCAAATTAACATGGCAGTAGATGGAGGTGTGGGTCGGTGTTGCTGGCGCATCTCTGCGTCTCACGCCAAAACTATAACTCTGACCGCTTCAGCAGACGAATGTGAGCGAGAAGAGAAATTTTCCTACGTTTCGATGTATAAATTATGCCTGTAGTGTGAAATTTGTGGCCTCGGGAGCAGTTTCTAAATTTTTTTTTGGACGAATTTTTCTCTCCCTCTTCACTCTAGCGATGATGTCACGCACTCTAGCTCTAAGACTGTCTCGCAATACACACACATTGAGTTTTTCGGCGTGGTTTTTCGCGATTTTTGGCCAAACCGTTCGACGAAAGTCTTAGAAAAGTCATAGCACACCATTCCCGGCTACGCCGGGAATGGTGTGCGAGTTTCGTGCATGTGCGACAAAAACTGTGGGAGGAGTAGCGAACCGAAAAACGGGCGTAAGAATAATAAGAAGCGGAATAAGAATAAAATTAAGCACGACTCAGCGTTTTCCTGGGAGAGAGTAATGAGTGCGCCTACGGCTGCACTCAATAAACACGACTCAGCGTTTTCCTGGGAGAGAGTAGTGAGTGCGCCTACGGCTGCACTCAATAAGCGGAATAATAATAAAATTAAGCCCGACTCAGCGTTTTCCTGGGAGAGAGAGTATTGAGTGCGCCTACGGCTGCACTCAAAAAAACAAGTACAAGTACCTCAAATTTGTGCTTTACTTGTTACATTACACTACTGAGAGTCACAACATTATGCAACAGTTTCCCAAAAGTTTCAGCACTTGAAAGTACTAAAATATATTCTTCTGTGATTTTTCTCCACATGTGTCTCAGTCCTTCTTATCTTTTGTGAGTTGATCAGATTGTTTTCCAGCAGGACTCAGTATTAAACCCAGAAGTGAAACTAGCAGAACGTTGGGATTTCTAACTCTTCCGACACCTGTCTTCCTTTTCTCATCTGCTTTCTTGCTGTTTCTCTCTGTTCATCAAATGACCCCATCTCCTCTAACTCTTTCTGCCTACGTCCTTCATCTCATCAACTGCAGCTTTCCTCATGTCACTGTGAGGCTGTGTGTGTGTGTGTTATTTATGGGCTGGTGAATGGAGAGAGATAGTCTGAGACCCAGAGCTTGGCCTCTACCCTTCCACTGTCTGCTCCCCTAAATCACCATCGAGTCTGGCTTACTTTCACATTAATGGCTTGTTCTTGTGTGTGTGAGCAGGATATAGACAGAGAGAGAGAGAGAGAGAGAGAGAGAGAAGAAAACTGGTAGATGTTATGGGCATATTATGTTTTTGACTTAAAGCCATAATGATTCATTCAGTTAGTTAGTTAACACAGGTTTAGTTAACACAGATTTTCTCTCATTGTTAAAGTTCCAGTATGTAAGATTTCAGAAGCTCTATTTGCAGCACATGGCAGACTATCACCTACACTTTGTATGAAATATTTGTGTTTTCCTTATCTTAGAATGAGCATTTATATCCTGAATTATAAATGATGTACTCGTCAGTACAGATTCTCTAGTGTTAATTTGACAGAACCTGCATTCTTTTAGGGCATTAGTTCAGTTGAAGACCTCTTGTTTGAGCCTTCAGGATGCATATCTAAGATTGATGTTTGAGGTGGTGATATGTGTTTATATGTGTGTGTATGTGTGTGTGTGTGTGTGTGTGTGTGTGTGTGTGTGTGTGTGTGTGTGTGTGTGTGTGTGTGTGTGTGTCTGCCTGTGACCAAACCAGGACCAGCTGAAGTTTATGACCCTGCAGTGCTCTCTGTTTTCTCAGGGTGACAGAGAGGACAGCCTGCAGGGGGTGGGGGGTACATTACAGCAACACCTGGTCTAGACGAGTAAAACTAGAGAGTATTCGAGGGTGGATGGTATAATTTCATTTGTTTCATTTTATGTTTGAGATCAAGAGTTGAGATTTTTAGGTAATTTGGTAAAAACAGTTCAATATTAGAATACACCTGCCTTCATATGCCACTATCTTAACTGTTTGTGTTAATATCTTATCTTGGATAAAATTCTTTAAAGACATTTTGTAAAAACTGGTATTGCTGTGATAAATATGGATAGCTGTACACGTGTATTTGTTATGATTTAGACCTGTTTTACAAACTTTCCATCTTCCTGCACCAAACCAGTGAGAAGAGTAAAGGAATATAATTAATAGCCCATCCTTGAGCCTCTACACACAGACACACACACAGAGATATTACATGCAGTGAAAAATACAGGAATCCAACAACTCAATCCTGTCTGAAAACATCAAAGGAAGAGAAGAAGATGAGCAATTTCCTCCGTGGCTCTATGTATGTACAAATTGGAGGGTCTGCGTAATTTCTGTGACGGTTGTTTGTACCTGAAATAGAAAGACAATAAAGGGGCCTAGTAACACCATGGCAGCAGACACACAACTAAATAAACTGTCTGGTCGGCACAGACAGGAAGCAGAAAAGGAAATATACTACTGTATATGTCTGAAAGAGGAAGAGGAAGAAGAATGAACGTCTGCATAATAATTTATCCTTAGAAATGTGGGATGAACAGTCTTAAGTTCTTAATGATACAGTTGTGCTAAAACAAGGCCCTAAACTCTGAACTATTTTCTAGGTGTAAAATGATACTTTTTCACAGTGGATAGTGCCAACTGTGATTCATAATGTAATGCCAACCACCAAGGAGGTTATCTGACTTTAGATGGCTGCAAAATAATAAATGATGTGTGGATCCAGGGTTTGGGTTTTCAGCATCTGTGTGGTATATACAGACTGCAGCAGTCAGCAGGAAAAGGGAGACCAGGGTCTTTGAATGTCGGGATCCTTCCTTATCTGAAGGAGGGAGAACAGATCATAGACAGCTGGAGATGACTGAGAACATAGGCCAGAGAGGAGGAGGCAATGAGCCTTGGTAAGTTGACTGTCACGTTTTCTTTTTTAAGTTAAGACCCTGCTTATAACCCAGTATAGCATAAAACAAACTGTGTTTAATGAGACTTTGGAGGTGCTTTGTCGCCGTAAGCTGCATGATTTTGTTATTTTTGTTGTTTTTTCCCCCACAGCACTGTATGGTACCCCATTTCCCTTTATTAATAAATCAGAGTAATGGGAATTGAAAGCACCATTCCGATTGGCCCGGGCTGTGCTTTGTTCAGCGAGGGTGGAGAACTGCTGACCCGGACTGAAGATATTATTGGGCAGTGGAAACACTGATGGAGGAACTCCTGAAACCAACCAATATGTCTTCTGTGGAGGAGGGTAAGCCTAAAGCTCTTTGGCGGCAAGGCACCTACTGTGGATGAGATTCGCCCTGAGATGCTGAAGGCTTTGGACATTGTTGGGTTGTCTTGACTGACACGCCTTTTCAATGGGAGTATCTAGTCTACATTTGTTTTGTGGATTTGGAAAAGGCCTATGACTGTCCCTGCTGGAAAACAGTGGGATGCTCCCTCCGGGTTAGGAGCTAGTTGATGCCCCAAGAAAAGGAGTTCAAATATCTCGGGGTCTCGTGCACAAGTGATGGGAAAATGGCGTGTGAGATGGACTGACAGATTGGTTATGGGGAAGAGGGAGCTTAGCTGGAAGGCAAAGCTCTTGATTGGCCGGCTCAGTGTAAGAAGCTCGGACATCCAGGGGGAGCTCGGAGTAGAGACGTTGCTCCTTTGCATTGAAAGGAGCCAGCTGAGGTGGTTCGGCCGTCTGATCAGGATGGCACCTGGACCCAAGAGAGCCAGAACTCACTGGAGGGACTGCATAGACCATAGACCATCTAGCCTGGGAATGCCTCAGGATCCCCCAGGAGGAGCTGGAATGCATTGCTGGGGCCACGCCCTGCTAAACCTGCTGCCACCATAACCCAACTCCGGATCAGCAGAAGAGAATGGATGGATGGATGGATGGATGGATGGATAGTTAGATGGATGGATGGAGGATGGATGATGGATGATGGATGAAAGTGCCATGTAGACAAAAATCTTCACAGTGGTTGCTCTCATCAAGGAATAGTTATCTATTCCCTTATATCCCTTTTCTGTAAGGGGCTGGGCAAGAGGTTGCCCACCCTGGAAGTCAGGGCTAGGAACAGCCATGAGACCGACTATTTCTAAAGCAACATTAATCAATTTTGTAAGATCTTCAGCTGAAACACTTTACAAAACTTTGTACATCTCATAAAACGTTGTAAAATTATCATTCAGTAAAGGTGTTATTATATGTAGGCCAGGACAAATGTACACATTATTCATGCAGGATCTAAATCTCAAACATTTAAACATTTTAAAATTATGGATTATTGATTTTTGAAAGGAAACCCAGGGAAGCATGCACATAAAAATTGCCATCCATCCAAATTTGAACCCGTAGATCAGTTTTATTTGATGTTAGTCTGCCCTCTGCTGGAAGGAGGAGCAACTACAAGTCTACAGAGGCTTCAATCAAGTAAAGAGAAGCAATTGTCTGTCATTACTTTAAGGCATGAAGGCCAGTCACCATGAAAATGCCATGATAAAACTGGTTCTTGTGGTGATAATATTATAATATCATCCATTCCACTATTAAATGTTTAATTATATCTTATTTTGAATTTTACTCTAATCTGTGTATTTTCCTTTGAGAAAGTGACTACAGTTAGTAGCTTTTCTTCTCCTGCAGCTGTGACCCATTACAAGGGTCAGCTGTGAATAACTGTTATTTCATAAGGTTCTCTATCTCTATTTATGAGAACATCCTGTGAGAAGTTTTTGTTGATAAGCTTCATGGCTAAAATAAAGTCAGATTAGTCATTATGGGAAGACTTCAGAGAGCTAACTGAACTTCCCCCTGGTTATGCCAGTTGCAGGGCAAGATCTGTATAAAATGTGTCTTATATTTTCTTGCACTCTTCGTCAGACTCTGAACCACTTTGACTTTTGACTTGGTAATCTCTTTCCAGATCACTGGAGATTTCCTTCTCAGTCCCAATGAGGCCTTCCCCCAGGAAAGGAAGACCATGAGTTACATCTGCTGCAGATGATAAGTTAAGTACAGTTAACAGCCTCAGAAATAACCAGTCCACATCTTAACATCAACAGTTCAGAGGACGCTGTGTGAATCAGGCTTTCATGGTTGAATTGCTGCAAAGAAACCACTAGTGAGGGAAACCAACAAGAAGAAGTGCAGTGGGAAACTGTTTTTTTTTTTTGATGAGTCCAAATTTGAGATTTTTTGGTTCCAATCACTTCATCTTTCTGAGAGAAGGCGAATGGATGGTATCTGCATGTGTGGTTCCCACATTGATGAAGCGGTGTGATAGCCTGGGGGTGTTTAAGTGAGTTAAGGTATTTAAGTGTGCACTTTGGTGGGACCATCTTTTTTTTCCTACGGGACAATGACTCAAAACACACCTCCAGGCTATTTAAGGTAGATATTTGACCAAGAAGGAGAGTGATTTAGTGCTACAGCTGGCTTCCACAATCACTCCACCTAAATCCAATTAAGATAAGCTTGAAATGTGCTGGGCTGCAGAGTTAAGGAAAAGCAGTCAACAAGTGCTTATGTATATACTGTATAGGAACTCATTCAAGACTGTTGGAAAGTTATTTCAGGTGACTACTGCAATGGAAAATGTAAGTTTTTTTCTTTATCTTCTTGCCAACTGTCAATAAGTTATGTTGCAGTCCCTCAGTTTGACCCATTTTTTTAGCTACATCCAGACATCCATAAATACTCTGCTCTCATTTCTTTTCTCTCGTTTTTTTGTCACTTCACTCTGCAGACTCCTATGCAGTCTGTATGACTGCTGACCTTCTTTGCAAAGAATAAAACTATTCAAAGACAGTTTAATTTCCAAGTCTTTATTTCAGTCTCACACCAGTTAATAAGAACTTCCATCACACTAACTCAAAGCTGATTAAAATAATGCCAAGAGTGTGTAAAGCTGTCATCAAATCTAAATATAAAATATAAAACATATTTTACTTCTTACTCCACTTATTGTTTACCACATGATCCCATATGTGTTATTTCATAGTTTTGATGTCTTCAGTATGAACCTAAAATGTAGAAAATAATGAAAAATAAAGAAAAATAATTTAATGTAAGGTAACTGAAGTGTTTAATTATTATTATTATTATTAGTATTAGTATTAGTATTACTACGTATTATTACTACTTTAATATAGGTAATTATTGTTTAATTAAAGTACTCATTGGGGCACCACCCGGGAGTGTCCATGCTCCACGTGTGAAAAGTGTCACAATGACATCTTTATAGCTGAGGAGGGTTAGCATCAAGAAAACAGGAAAGAATGCTATCCAAACCAGAAGAAATTCATAAGATGATAGATCTTGACCTTTGTTCTTCAAAGACACCCCCCTTCAGTCCATGAGGCCAACATAGAAGTGGTATAGCTATCATTACACAAATATTTGTCAGATTCAGTACCAGTTAATTCAGTGCTTGAACTGAATATATGTCCATAACCTTGGTTATATATTTTAACGATTGGTTTTAAATATATCAAGAAACTTTTAATTGTGTTCATGCTGCATGATAAATTATTTCCATACATATATTATAAATATATGTCATACATATATATCATATATCATATCATAAAAAGTCTAAAGTTCAGCATTTAGCCTGTTTGCTTCTCTCCCAGTAGCTCGTAAGCTGTAAGATGCTTGTTGTTGTCACTGCAATCACTTTTGAAATACTGCAGTCGCTCAGAGGATGTGTGGGGTCGACAATAAACATAGTATTTTCAGGAGGGTCAGTGGGGGAAATGCCCAGGCGTTTTAGGCACATAGCCAGGTAGACGTCTTCAATGTGCAAAGGTTTAATCTGAGTGGAGACTCCAAGGATCTTCCCGGGCAGATCCAAGGACATAACGTAGGCCATGCCCAGAGGATATGGGGGGTACTCTGGCTCAGCAATCACCTCTTTTGGCATGTAGAACTTGTTAAATGGGTTTCTTAAAACCGGGCTGTGCCACCATACCAAACCTGTCATGTAGTTTTGTTTGGCTGTGTTAGGATTCAGCAACAGTTTAACCAAATTGTCGACATGGAGAAAAATATCTGAGTCAACCTTCATGATATAGGAAGCCTTGACACAATGCGCTTCCAGCCACTCCAGCATCATCATAGTCTTGATGGTCAGATTGCGGTAGCTGTCCTGGAAGTCACTCTGGATGAGGTCATGGTGCTGCAGGTTCTCCTGTTTGAGTCTCTCCTGCTGCTGCTCTGCATCAGCTCCTCCAGGTAGGCCCAGTATGAAGAGAGTCTCCACCAACTGACCTAGAACCAGTTTCTCATTTCCCCATGTCTTTCGGATGGCATCCCGAGCTGCTATGTTGCTGGGCGCAACCGGAACCATCAGGACCAGGAAAGGAGTTTTGCTATTACATGTCGGTGTGTCCTCCATGATGAATTTGTAGTTTCGTGGATAGGCCACGTGATACGGCCCAGGATCCTCCCATTGTTGTTCTGTTGCTGCTGCTGCTGCTGCTGCTGCTGATGATGATGATGATGATGATGATAATGCTGCTGTCACTGCTGCTGCTGCTGCTGGTCTCTTGAGAGCTAAAGCATCCAGGTTCCCTGACTTTCCTTCAAAGTAGACAAATACAATGAGCACAATCACTGCTACCAGGATGCAGCTCAAGATGTGTTTATAGCGTCTCCTCACTGTCTCCATTTAAACTGCACAGAAAAGAGAGTCATATTATTACATGGTAACAGCAATTTTCTCAGAAAATGTAACTTAGATAAACAACAACAGACAATTTAACAATCTACCATATTTGAGAAACAAACATGATTTAATGCTTTAAAACTGAAATTACAAAAACTGCAAGAAAATGATGTTCCTCAATATCGGTATGATTTGAAATGTTTTGATACGAGTCTCAATATATCTTAGTTTGACACCAATACCAACAATATATTTTTTCAATATGTTACTGTAATAGTAATTTTTAGTCTAGCTTGTTAACTGATCACCACCTGGTGATGAGTTGGATCAGTTGGAGGGAGAGAATGCCAAATAAGTGGTACCAACTGGAGTACCACTTATTTCTCCATCACACAAATTTCTGTCTGAAACAGAGGCTGCAGTTACCCCAGCTCTTCTAATCTTAATAATAAAGGGTTCACATTCATGTGCCTCTGTCAAGGTTACTGTGAAGCTCCAACTATTTATAATGAGGCACTTACTCACAGTATAGAGCCAGTGCAGCTCACTGAAAGCACAGCTCTCTAGACTATCTATTGGTTTGCAGCCCAACACATGAGCAGTGTGAGAAAGACACTGTCAAACTGCTAAAACATTTAGCTGTAGCAAGACCCAAAGCGAGCCTTGCAAAATGTGTTCTAAAACATTTTTGGGTCATGTGATCACAGCAGAGGGAAAAGTCCTCTCATCCAAGTGCATTGAAGCAATCCAAAACAGCCTGTAAAACAAGGTCTCTCTTTTTTTAGTAGGTAGTACTTAGTACTCTTATTGTATGAAATTCATTCCAAACATAGTTCAGTGCAGTTTTGGAAGCACCAATTAGTGTTTGCAGTCACATGGACACCAGAAACAGAACAAGCTACCAGAAGCAGAGCAAGTCACAACACATACTTCTCACAAATGATCTACCTAGAGCACAGTAGAAGGACAGGCATACGGGGAGCAAAGTGGAAATGACAGAGACACCATTCACCTGATTATAAGTCAGTGTACTTTTAAAATAATTTAAAATTTGTTGTTTTATAGTAAAAATGTTGCACAAGCATTGTGCTCTCGTCATACAAGCTCACTCACTGTTGAGTGACTGCAAATAGCTGGGTGTGTCAACAATATGCACATAGTCTGAAGCAATACGGTCATTCTGCTAAATTTAAGAAAGTAGTAGCTCTGTCCTCTAAAACATTCATTTTTATTTTTTTTTCTAATTTCACAGAAACTTGTGCTATTACAACTACTACTACTACTTGTGTTCATGCTGTATGATAAGTTATTTCCATATTGTATTGTAAATATTTGTCAGCTTCCTCAAAAACAGCATAAAGCTCTGTAGCCAATGGGGAATTATGTGATTTACTTTTAACAGTATCGTCAGGACAACTACCATAGGTATTTTCTGCTGTCCCCTAGGTCTGCATTCACTGATTCCTTTAAAAGCTCTTGTGAATTCTTGATTTGTAAGTAATCAGATGTTAATGATTGTCTTCAGTTGTGACGTTTAGGGCTGCAGTTGAGTGCTTTCAATTCTGCTCATCAACTAATTTACTAATATAAGTGTACACTGTCCTAAGAAGGCTGATTTAACTATAATTAAGAGGTATAAAAGGATCATTCATAGATGATTTTGGAATGAGTTTGACGTTGGATTTATACCAATGCTATAACAATGCTTACATAACTTTATTTAAAACAACAAACCAGCAGTGTCAGCGACGTCTATACTCCAACTTGTCCAACTTGTCCAAAATGCAGCAGCTAGGCTTCTTACTGGTTTTAACAGCACATTACATTTTAGCTTCACTTCACTGGCTCCCTGTCTGTTTTAGAATTGATTTTAAGATTTTACTGATCACTTTTAAAGCGTGTCATGTTACATAGCAGACATGTTAACACCTTATGAGCCAGCCCGCAGCCTTAGGTCTGCTATCAGGCAGATAGCATTTGCTATCAGGGCCTCTCGACTTTGAAATGCCCTGCCTGAGGACATAAGGCTTGCAGAATTAGTGAATTCTTTTAAATCACTTCCTAAAACACATTTTTATAGACTTGCTTTTATGTGATGTTGTCTTTTTAATTTTAATTTATTTTATTTTATTTTATTTTTCTTTCTTCATCTTTCTATATTTTATTGTTGTTTTATGTAATGTATCATTACAATTTTATGCATTACTAAAATTTTTTAATTGTTTTATATTGTTTTTTAAATGTTGTTGGTTCTTCTGCTCCTATTTTGCCTGAGTATCTTTTTCGTGCCTGTCTGTCAAAGCACTTTTTAAACGCTGAATTTCTTCCCCACCTACAACTTGAATTTGAGTGCCTTCATTTCTTCTGTTGGCTAATACCTGAGCGTGGCAATAAACAGGCATATGCGAGCTATGCGGTTGTTTAGGGCCAGAACTGCTTGGGGGGCCACGCATTAACTCGGACTTATGTTGCTTGCTCTTCATTTTCATTCAGGTGTTAAGTTGACTGACTTTCTCAGAGGCTGCCAGCTTTCACGTAATAACCGTGAGAATCACGCAATTGACCCTTTTCAAATGCTCTCACGCCACACGTTCATCAACCTACAGATTCATATTTGTCGCTTTCCTCCTGGTAGTCTGAACCAGGGCCGTTTCTTGCTATATGTGGACTATGCGGCTGCAGAGGCCCCACAGCCACCAGGGGGGCCCTCCTAGCTGCAAGCTCACCCTCAATGAATTTTGGGAGAATTAAAAGTACCTGTCTTATATTTGTAGACGTCACGTGTCGGCAGAGGGAGATAATGGAAACATAAGACTGTGATCATTCAGATCATGAACGCAAAGTAGTGTGACCATGTTGTACAGTTACATATTGTTCCTTTTAAACTACAACAAAGCTATTATTCTTACAATTGGTTTGTTTTCATTGTTTGCACATTGAAATAGGGGCTGCTGGTTTCTTGAATTTTTATTCAAGGTAATAGCTTTTGCTGATTTCTGTCAGACTTGAGGTTATACATACCACAATCAGGGGTTGCAGTGTTACATGTGAATGTTTCTTACCTGAAACATCAGTATTAAAATGTAACAGACTGTTGCATCGTCACAGATCATCTGAAAAGGTTAGGAATCTCTCCCTCATAGTTTGACAAAATCGGCCCTACTGAAGACCTCACTGCTTCAGCGTGCTGCTTGTCTGTCTCTCTGCTGTCTGTGTCCTGTTGTGCTCCGACGGTCATCCGACGGCATCGTGAGTTACTAAGCTTACAGGGACGCTCTGAAACTTTATAATGATTCTCAGGAAAATCATGAATGTAGCCTGATTGTTCCTCATTGCTGAAATCTTGTTTTATAACATAATTGTACGTGATTGATGACAAATCTAAAACCAAATAAATGAAAATATTATGTATGTTAAATTGTCCTGTGTGCAAATCATCATCATGCTTTGATGTTTATCCTCACTCTTATTGATCAGATAAGACCTTTGGTATAATAATAATAATAATATAAGATATAATAATATCTTTAGCTGCAAACTGTCAGAAGATGATCTGCCTTTGTAGTCATCAGTAAATATTAAGGTAATATGTGTGACGACAGGACGATTTGACTAATCCAAACAAAATAATTCAGCAACCAACGCTTCCCCTCCCTTCTGTTTCTAGTCTGACGTTCTAGTTTAATAATAACTTGTTTCGTTGTTTTCTGGACAAAATGATCCTGCAGGATTTGAGTATATTGTTCACACAATGTACAAATAAAGTAACACATTTAATGTTTATTGATTTGTCCATCTCGATTGCGTGTGTGCGCATATTCATTCAGGTGTGAGCGATTTATGAATTGTACTTAGAGTGTTTTGGGGTCACAAACGAAATCTTGTTAAGGCCACTAAAAGATAAGGGCCGACCCTTAACCACGTCTGTTTTTTTTAATATATTGTCTATTAATACTTTTTCCACATACCCTCCTTTTAAAAAATAAACCACGTAAATTATAGTTTATTTCTGGTTACTTACCTTTTACTTGTCTGCGTCGCTCTATAAAGCACTTCCTGGAACCGTTGTCCTTCCTCCTACCGCTGTATTAAAGCTCCCGTGAGTCCGTGTGCCTTTGAGATTGACAACGGATGCCGCCCACATTAAACACCAGCTCGTCACTCCCCCGAGACCCTCCCCTCCAAAGGATGGGCGATATCAACATTAGTTATAACATTAGTTTATGGTACTTTTTCATCAATACTCGATACTTTTTGAAAATCGCATAATTGCACAGTGTTCATTAATAACTTTATTGCAAGGGCAATATGAAATATGAAGTCATGAACATAAATACTTGAAAGAAATGCTTATAAAATGATAATAAAATAGACCAATAAGTAAATAAACTGGCTATAAAGATGAAAATAAATATTTTTTATGATTATAATAGAAAATAAAAAATAAGACTTCAAATGAATACAAAATAAATTAAATTGAAAGATCAACATAGTGCTCAAGAACCTGCATTAAACCAGTAAAACATCATATAACTCAGCATCATCATCCTCGTTCTTGGGCTTGTCATTACTGGTGATGGATCGCAATTCATCCGAATCATTCACCCGGATCCTTTTACTGACCTGTGATTAACAAGTCTTTCGTCTCCATTAACCCGAATCCTTACCATCATACGTACCCATCATTGTATAATTATTATAATTATATTTCTGTTATCTCAGAATTGAGGGAGTGATGCTGACTGTGAGTTGTGAGAATATAGTACTGTTGTACCCCCCTGGCGGATCACCTCACAGTACTTGTCAGACCAGACGAGATTAGGTGAGGGAACAAGTGAGGCCTGTTGTTCGAGATGCACGCGGTGCACACAGACATCGGAATGTAAGAGAAATACTGCTATGGAGGTTAACCTAGTGACTTACTCACAAGCATTGCAAATAAACATATATATTTTAAATATATAAATATGAACATTTGGAACTACTTAATGATTCTGAATTGAAAGATCTGTATCTGTTTAGTGCGCGACTCAGAAAGACTTGAGTCCGTAAAATGATATGAGTTTGTTTAGTTGGTCAAATCTTGGTAGAATTCTTAGTAGTGACAGAGAATTTGATTGGCTTTCACAGGATTGATTTGTGCAACTGACAGATGACAGGAAGCGCCACCTTAATGATTTTTTGTTATACTAGTTTGTTATACTAATGCTAATGCATTTACAGGTTTACATTTACAGATTAGACCATTAGAATACTGTTGTACCCGCCAGGTGGATCACCTCACAGTACTTGTCAGACCAGAGAGATTAGTTGAGGGAACAAGTGAGGCCTGTTGTTCGAGATGCACACGGTGCACACAGACATCGGAATGTAAGAGAAATACTGCTATGGAGGTTAACTTAGTAACTTACTCACAAGCGTTGCAGATATATATATTTTTTTGTGTCATCTGAACATAATGGCAGCTAAATATATAAATATAAACATTTGGAACTACTTACAGCCTAATAGTTAGTGTTTCAGAATGTTTTTTAATAAGATGAAAATGCAATGTTTTATTTCCACCATAAAAATTTCAAAAGGCACAAAGAGTAGACTGCCCTCCTCATAGAAAAGCTCTTAAATCTGAATTCATTTGGCCTATTTATTGTCCAAGACAGTGGGGCTTGTGTTTCACTGGTAGAATTTAAATGCTTATGGACATACTTATGGACATACTGACTCAAATGACTCAAAGGACTTGTAAGATCCGGATCTCAGAAAGATTCGAATCCCTAAAAGGATCCGAGTTTGACATCTCTATGCAACAGTACCCGTATTACTAAAAACTAAAACTGGCTTTCCTATTCACACCCAGTTGTTTGCAAATTGTATTGTGTAAATTCAAACATCACAGTCCAAAGGCATCTAAAAAAAGCAGCGATGACATTTGAATATAACCAACTGGATGCTTCAAACCTTGTAACGTGATATCTTGTTCATGACTGTCACAGAGGTGAAACGACACACCCTGATAAATAGATAAACCTGATGAAAAAATAATGGTGAAACATTATACATGCTAAATGAAGACTTTGGGAACACCCTTTCTCATACATTGCTTTGTCTTTTTATGCGATTACATCTGACACAGTACAGATATAACAATACAACAACAATATATTTTGTTAGAAATATATTCGATATAAACGAATATTACATTTTTTTCATTAATATAGTAGTTATCCCCTGAGCCATTGGAGTCCTTCACACTTTGTTAAAAGGCTTTGGGTGTTCAGAGAGAGGTGTTAAGAGAAGACAGAGACCTTGTGGATGTTCCAGACTCCCCTGATAACACAGAGCGAAGAACAATATTGACTGAGGGTTACCCACAACCGTCCCTGTTGTTACAACTCATCGAGTTTTGTTTCTTTATCCATCAAACTGAAGACCAGAAGCACAAGTTTTAAGTCATTGTGAGACACAACTTTTCCTAGGAACTTCTGGTTGGCTTTGATGGAAATACATCCAGCTGACTCCAATCCAAGACTACGGGGAAAAAGTACTAAGCATGTATCTCGGGTTACAGCACACTCACGTTGAACTACAGCGTAAGGGTGTACATTTTAAGGATGATAAGAGGCACAAACAGGAATAATCCTCTATGGAGGAAAACGTTCTACCTCAGCTTATTATTTTGGATTTGGTCTGTTTGCTACAGCATGTAAAAATCTCTTTCAAATACTATATATCCCCAAAAAGGGAAATAATAAAGTACTTCCTTTACTTCTTCATGCACTTGAAGTGGAGTGCATGACCTACAAACAATAAATACTATGAAGTCTAAAATTACCATATGCTCATGAACCTTTCAGGAAGAGGTTATAATTCCAATACCTTGGACTGGTCTGTTAAATCAGCATTTGATATAGCACACCTATCACTGTCTTGGCAAAGGACTGTTCATTAACACAGACTTTAACAATTAAGCCTTGTGTATTCACAGAAAAGTCTAAGCTCACTGCCATTATAGTAGTAGGGGTAGTAGAGGGCAATAACTGCAATAACTTATGTATATAGTGACATATTTTAAGATTCTCTTCATGACTCAGAAATCTTTGGCCTTTGTACAATTTTCAGATGCAACCAAGATACAAACAATATGCCTACATGACCTGCTCATCAACATTGCCCTACACCACATTTAATTCCACTCATTCACCTGTTTGGACAAATAAACATTCCCTTCATTTGATTTACTGGCCCCAAGTAGTTTTAAATACACACAAGTAAAAAAAATGCAAAATATTAATCCCAGTTCTCATTTCTGATATACCAGCAGAATAAAAACCTCCAAATTCCTTTCCATTCAAGTGATTTCTCAGTGCACCTGTAGTTGTTATTGTCCTAACAAGGTGGTCCAGGTTTCTTTAAGTCTGTCCAATATTTCACCAACTCTTCTGAAGACCCAAGAATGTAGGTGATGATCTTGGAGTATTCACAGCGATTATATCTTGAGTTATAGGCCTTGAACTGTGAGGGATCTGGCGGTGATGTGGGTGCAAGTCCTAGTTTTTTCATGCACATTCCAATATAAGCATCCTCTATGTTAAAGGGTTTAATTGATTTTGAGACATTCACAAATTTCCCTGGAAGATCGTTGGAGAAGATATATCCCATGCCGAGAGTGTAGGTCGGGTACGTGGGATCTGGGTACAACTCCTCAGAAACGTACCATTTGGAGTTTTTTGAACGCACAACTGGCCTATTCCACATAAGCATGCCTGTCAGGTAATTCAGCTTGGGGATGCCTGGCTTTTGTAGCATGATCACTAAATTGTCAATGTTCAGGAACATGTCTGAATCAACCTTCATGGCATATGCTGCTGTAGGGCAGTGTGTGGCCAGCCAGTCCATGATCACCATGGTTTTGATGGTCAGATTAAGGTAAGTGTCCATGAAGTTACTCTGGATCAGGTCATGGTGCTGCAGATTCTCCAGTTTGAGCTTCTCCTGCACCTGCTCAACATCAGCTCCTCCAGAAGAGCC
This sequence comes from Sciaenops ocellatus, assembly GCA_033000465.1. Lineage (NCBI taxonomy): Eukaryota > Metazoa > Chordata > Actinopteri > Sciaenidae > Sciaenops > Sciaenops ocellatus. The sequence continues at coordinate 20,326,342 of CP136867.1, forward strand.
CAGCATGAACAGAGTAAGCACTACCTCACCCTGAACCAGACTGTCTTTGCCCCATGTCTGCCGGATGGCGTCCCGAGCTGCCATGTTATTTGGTGCCACTGGAACCAGCAGAACCAGGAAAGGGGTCTTGTTCTTGCACACCTCTGTATTATCCATAATAAAGTGGTAATTGGGTGCATAGGCTTGGTGGTACTGTGTACCTGTAGGTGGTACAGTAGGGCTTTTTGTTGTTTCACTTAGTTTAACTCTGTGCTTTGGATGAACACGATAAGCAGGAGGTAGATGAGCCTGATTGGTTCGATTTAAAAATCTCCCGTAGTGCTCACTGAGTGGAAAACTCTCCCATGACAGAGAGCCGTTGGAGAGAGTGTAACACAAGAGCACTAGACAAATCAGGAGCAGGAACTGGAACCAGACGTGAAATACAGGTTTCTTGTGACGATACTGGCTCTCCACAAGTTGTCTATAAAAAGATTTTTAAAAAAAAGGCAAAGTTAAAACTGGTGATAACCTATTGGGGAATGCAAACAAGAATTATATTGTTACAGTGTCAGCCAGTCAGTTTTCCATGGACTGAAATTTTTTTTAGTCTGTATTTTTTTACATTTTGGCAAATTGATCACTGGATTACTTTGATGCAAAAGAAAACTTAAAACATGATGATTCCCAGGCAGGTTCATGAAGAGCTTTTTTTTTTATAATATCCTTGGAAAGTGGAAGTCAAATCTAAAAAAAAAAAATGTTATAACTCCATCCATCCATCCATCCATCCATTATATTAACTGTTTATCAGGGTCACGGTGGGGCTGGAGCCTATCCCAGCTGACTTTGGGCAAGAGGCCAGGTACATCCTGGACAAGTCGCTGGCTTATCGCAGTTCACATCTGTTATAACTCAGAAGTTTTATTTCTGATGGACCTTGAGTACCTAAACTGCCTCTATGAACTGTCACGGCCACTGCAGCTGCTCCAACTATTAACTGTTGTATCTATCAATGGCCCAGAGGGTTTTACAACAGCATTATACAACAGTTAGTTCTGACAACAGTACATGGACCTTTCCATGAGTGCTGATATAGAGCATATGATCATTGGGGCTTATATCTATCAGTCTGCTTATAAGTTCATTTAATTAATGCTCATCTCATTATCTATCTTAGATTGTAACAAACTTTGCATCACAAAGATGAAGATTTTTCCACAAATAACATTTGACTTAAACTATGAAAGGTCATCAGAGCATGTTTGAAAAGCTCTGCATTTAGGAGCTGCAATGAATAGCCAATAAACCAATTAGATGATTCACAGAAAATCTGAAGTTAAACGTGTTCACAGAAGTTTTAGTGGGAGGTCAGAAAAAATGGAAAGCGCTTGTTGGCTTAAATAGACCGCCACTTGAGGTTAGGGTGCGTTAGATTTATGTTACAATGGAGTGGAGTATGACATGTGTTAGTGTAGAGGCGGGTTGTTAGGGGGGCCATTAAACAAACAAACAAGACTGGCGTCAAGAGCATCATTGATTTTAATTAAATTACACTGATTTGAAATCAACATAGGTTAATCTTAAGGGTATACTGTTAATATTTGTTTTGCACCAGGGACTCTAATAGTGTAATCTGACCATGGATGTTCCATTTATGTTTACGTTATGTAATTACTTTATTTAATTTATTTTTTTACGTTTGTCAAAATCATTGCCAGTCTAATCTGTTAAGGATTAGCCTCTATTTTTATTCGGAAACCTACCGGTAACTTCACTCAAGCTCTATCCATTTTTACTGTCATTGATGCTCAATAGCAAAGCATCAGATTAGGACATCGCTGAGCTCTATAAATGTACAAATGTACAAATGTATCTGTGGTCACTCACTGTATTTGTTTCAGTAATTCATCAATGTTTGCATTCAGCATTGACCATGGGCATCTGATATTAGCATAAAAGATATAACCATGGCACATGTACAGGCAGTCATTTTCCTTTACTCTCTTCACACTTCTGACATTTTGACTTGTTACAGGTGGCAACTCAATCCCTGTCCAGATGCATTTGATATAAGATTAATAAAAGATATATATATATATATATATATATATATATATATATATATATATATATATATATGTGTGTGTGTGTGTGTGTGTGTGTGTGTGTGTGTGTGTGTGTGTGTATATATATATATATATATATATATATATATATGTGTGTGTGTGTGTGTGTGTGGTATCTAATTTTCACTATTACAAATGATTTGTTAATATATGCGCAGTGATAACCAAAAAATAATGATTGAACTGACTTATATACATTATTGTTAACTGCAATTATTGTTAACTGTTTAATCAGTTAAATCTTCTACTGTAGGCCTACTTCACATATTTTCTCTAAATAAAGCAAATTCACACAATTGTGTAACTTTCTATATATTATACTGACATTTGGTAAATCACATTGTTATTATTAAATACAAGATCCTCCTCTATTCTCTAATTATGGTAAATATCTCAGTAAGAATTACAGCAACTGGCTGGAAACCCTGCTGCCAACGCTGATTTCCTATAGGAACCAATTAACAAAATACTTGGAAATTATTTTTTTTATTTTACATTCATGTGATTTTTACTGTAGACAAAAAAACAGTAAAATACTGTTTTGTTTTGTTTTCTCCTACAGGAAGTTACTTGACAATGGCTGCAAGTTTACAGTAAGTGACTTGATAATAGCTGCTGTGAATTTCACACTAAGTTTCTTACAGTGTAGGTTTTCTACTTTCTACAGTCATGGGAATTTTTAAGAACCGCTTATTTTACACACAGAACAGAAACAACCTCGTTTACATACACAGTCAGGACACTAGACAGTCAGAGTTGACGACAGAAGCGAGAATGCGGATTGTCTTATTGCAAACATTTCCGCCACGAAACACCAAACAATCCGGTTTTCGGTGTAAGTACAAACAACTCCTACATCACCTGCATCTCCCTCTACCTGGATAAGATGTACCACTGTAAAGTCCCTATTCACACCACACGTTTTCTCTGCTGCTAGTGTTATCTTGATCACTCTTCTCCTTCCCTTCTTAGTTTGAATGTTTCCCATAAACGGTGCAGTATAGTCATATAGGTCATATAGGTCTGAACATATAGTTTACAATGTGTTTACCTCCAAAGATAGCTGAATAATCTGGTTGTTTCTGTGCGTAAAACAGGCGTCTGTTTGTTTTTTAAACAATAAGTCAAATAGTTGTTATGACTGGAAAAACTACTTTTCCATTGTGGTTCATTCTGAAAATAACGTTATCTACATTTCAGTTGTACGCGGAAATTAAAAGATCTTGTCGGCTTTTGCCTTAAACTACTCGGACAATCCACTGATGTCTGTTTAAAGGAAGTTAAATCATTTTAAATTCTTACCTTTTCAGCCCATTCCCACCTGAGACAGTCTCAGGATCCCCCATGACTGCCGCTACTCTTCCTTCCTGATATTCTTAAACCCCCTTATAAATAAATAAATATATATATATATATATATATATATATATATATATATATATATATATATATATATATATATATATATATATATATATAAATAATATAGTTTAAGCGTGAATTGGATTATTCAAGTAAGACGAGCTCCCACTCAATTGCGCCTATTACGACATTTCTGTCCCAAGAGTGAGGGCGAAACAGAGAGAGAGAGGGAGAAAGGGAGGGAAGGAGAGGTTTTGTCACCGCTTCACACCTGTCGACTTTACCGATGTAGACGTTAGCGAGCGATCACCTGGTTTTTCACGTCACCTGATCACACACCCACACACACACACACACACACACACTGATACTATAACGTGACAAAAGTTCATAAAGAAAAAGCAAATTAAACCACAAATTAAAACCAGCTCATCCTTCCACCACCACAACTAAACTGTGATTTGAAAATTTATTGCATGTGCTCATGCGGTTCGTTTTGGTATTTTGAATGGGGGGGGTTTTCTACCACAGTAATTAAGAAGAAGGGAGGAGACATTCTTGTTGATGTTGATGAAAAGTACTAATACGTCAAAAATATAAAAATGTGCTGTCTTTATTTTCCACCACTGGTGCCTGTTATTGTGTCACCAAATCATCCCAGAAGAGAGAAAAGACAGTAATATGATTACTTCCTGTGAGCAGGTGTTGAACTGCTGCTTTTATTCTTAGTCTTTGGTCCTCTGACATAATTACATTTATGTAATAGGTGTGTCAGTCAGGCTTTAGACACATCAGGTTTCTTCTTTGTGCTTGTTTGTAGACATGTTGACAGCAAAGACAAGTCTGGTGGCTTTATGTTTAAATACACTGTTGTCCTGACAACATCAAGAAAGATATTAACTTAATAAAATACCTCAAAAACTATTAGTTGGATTAGTTTGACATTTCCCTCTCCGGATGAATGCAAAGTGAGAAGGATATGGACAAATGAATTTAGGTAACAAAGGAGGAGAAGTTTCGTTTTGATTGGACATATTTTAAATAATTACTTCTGGAGAAACAACAACAGGCATTATCATGCGATGGCTAATCTAAGACTGATCAAACTGCTCCACAGTTGGCTGAAAAATGTCAGAGAAACCGGGCGTGTCTGAGGTGGAACTAAGTTCATGAATCAATTATGATGCTTTCCCAGGTGTGTTCTTGTTTGGTTTATTTTGTGTACCCATCTTCAACCCATGAATGAAGTTTTATTTCGTGTACCCATACTAGAGAAAGAGAGAGAGAGAGACAATGGTTGAGCAATATAGACAGGGAATGAGAGAGACGGAGCGCCATATGGAGAACGCAGGTGAATCAGAAAAATAAATAATAATTCTGATTGTTTAACAGCAGTTAGATCCATGACAAACAAACACATCCACATAGTCACACAGCCCTCCAGCTAACTGTTAAAAAAGTAGCATGGGCCAAGAAATGTCGGAGCAGATCCACATCATTTGGGCATTATATGTATATGTATAAATCCTGATTCTGCTCTACTAGATAAATATATATATCTACTAGATAAAAGATATATATATACACAGTGTTGCTCAAATGTTTGTGAACCCTACAGCAATTGTCAGATTTTTTGTAAAAAATACTAAAATAACCTTATTTAATGTTAAGTTATACCCCAATCCACAATACTGACATTCCAAATAATGGACTCAAACAAAGGAAATGGTTATATTGTCATTCTTTATTTAAAAAGGGGGGTTGATTTGAGAAAAAAATCAGATTTCATGGGTGCAAAAGTATGTGAACCCCTTCAGTTAATAGGATATTGCAACTCCTAACCTCAACCAAACGGTTTCTAGTGACTCATCAGTCTCTCACATCTACTTTGGAGGATACTTTCCATTACCATATTTCTTGTGTCTCTTGTTAATATTTAAGAAGGTCGTCCACTTCTAAGCAGAGTTGTAGTCTCTTTCATTGCTTTCCATTTGTAGATGATCTGCCTCATGTTGGAACGATGAAGCTCAGATTTTTTTAGATGACTTCATGGCTACCCCCAGACAAATGTGCTGTCACTACCCTCTTCCTGAGGTCCTCTGAGATCTTGCTCCCTTTTGGCATGATTGACCTGTACGGGTTCACCTGGGTAAGACTAAAGTGACCTGGTTTTATCTCTGTTTCAATCAGTGACGCGCAATCTCGTCCCTAAATATCTCTGATGTTATTGGTCCATTTCAGTGGTTAATTTAGACACCAATTTGTCCCACCTGATTCTACTTAACTGCTTGTTTTAACCAACACAGCTCAGGGTTCATGAACTTTTGCACCTACATCAGTTGACCAAAAACTCTTTTTAATTTAGTCTTGACTACACAATTGATTTTTTTAAAGAGTATATTGAATTGATAAACCTGCACCTGGTATTTCATATAAAAAATAATGTTTTTGATTAAATAAGGAAATCAGGGTGAAACAATAGAACTCCAAAATGCTCAAGAGGTTCACAAACTTTTGAGCAGCACTGTGTGTGTGTGTATATATATATATATATATATATATATATATATATATATATATATATATATATATATATATATAATTTTTGATTATTTTTTTTTAGCACCGCACCACAAGCCAAGTGTCATCTAGTTCCATATTCGAGAGGCAGACATCTCTATGGCCATTACCTCCATAACTCAGCAATTCACTCTATGTATTTTTGGGTGAACTGTCCCTTTAAAACTCCATTTGACTTTGAGTGACAGGAAGTCGAAGATATCACAATGACTTTTAAACCGTGGGTACGGTCGAATAGTCAAAAAAATTAGCTCCTAAGTCCTTTCCTAACCACTTTTCCTTGACCTCGATAGAAAATGTCACGAGGTCAAGGAAAGATGTGAAGGAGAGTTCATAAGGAGTTAGGAGAAGACGACCACAGTGTTCAGAGAATCCGACTGCACTTACACTTAGACTACGTCATCATGCGACGGCGAATGTTATTGACGTGATCTGTGGTAAAACTACAAAGTCCAGAAGACGGACTACAAAACACGCATCTGAGATACTTACTAGATACTCCCCATATGTTCTTACTGTGTTTTTAATGCAGGAAATATAAACGTGGACAACCCGGTGAAAAATGTGACTTCATTATCAATGTCAGAATTCAAATAATAAATGAATATTGTCCACCTGTCACAGAAGTCAAATGAAGTGTTTGTTACGCTGGTATGGTCGCTCACCCTCCTGTCCACTCATATAGAAACATATAAAGATAAAGATATGTGATTAATCAGCAACGGTAACTTCATGATGATTTTTTTTTTTTGTCGCTGCCGCAAGGAATTGTGGGACGGCATTACCTCCTTTCCTTTCATAAAGGATGGTTCGGTGTATCCTATGCTAAAGGAGATACTAAAGGAAGCATTGAAGCTCCTTTCCTTAACAGTTTGAGAATTCGAACAGCTCTTATCATGGCGGCTACGTAAATACTTCCGGGTCATTTCACTCAGTTAGGAAGGTTCCTAAGCAAATTTGACTATTCGACCGCACCCCGTGTCTTCTTTACAATTTAATTACTGTCATAACCACTCCTTCAGAAGCAATGACTGATATCTAACCACATCACTTAATCCACGTTTCACGAGGCAGAAAGCCAAACCAACCACTCCATTAATAAATTACAAGCTTATATGGCTCTTGGCTATGGCTTGGAAATTGTTTCCCATTCTTGCTTCATATGCTGTGATGGCCCCCTCTGTTTGTTCACTTCATGATTGCTCAACATCCTTACAGTATTAAGATGAATATTTGAAAAATATAAAGAAGATTAAGATCAAGTGGAGCCAAGAAGCATGAGCAGATATTATAAATATATATATGCAATATTGTATTTAAATAGAAAGACCACTAACACTCCACTATATCATCACAGATGCTGGCTTTTGAACTTTGAGCAGGTATGAACTTTGAGCAGGTATCTGGATGGTCCTTTTCTTCCTTAGTCTGGAGGACACAACGTTCATGAAAAAACATTTGAAATATGGACTTGTCAGAGCACAGCACATTTTTCAACTTTCCGTCAACCGATCTCAGATGAGATCTGGCCCAGAAAAGATGGCATTGTTTCTGGATGTTGTTGATATAAAGCTTATACTTTACATGGTAGGTTAACTTGCATTTGTAGATGAAAAACGTCTGTGTGTATGTGTGTGGTATGTGCAGGATAATGTTGCCAAGGTAAAAGTCAGCATGTAAGACCCTGTGTCTGTGTCAAGCATAACTTAAACTAGCATCAACTTAGCTGTGTATCAGGGAACTATAGTTACTAGTAACCTAACATTAACCTCAATGAAAAACACATATCTACAGGCACATTAACAAAAGTTAAAAGTCCAGTGTGTAAAATTTAATGGCATCTAATGATGAAAGTTGCATATTGCAACCAACTGAGTACCCCTTGCCTCACATGCATGAAGAAGGAACTATAGTGGCTGAAAAACATGAAAGGCCCTATCTCTATGGAAGAGGACTCACACTATGTAATATAAAAGGCTCATTTTCAGGTGAGGAAAACACAACAATTCTCTTTTCAGGTGATTATACACTAGTGAAAACATATCTCTGAATATTATATTCCATTTCTGCCAATAGATCTTTCTAAATCCTACACACTGGACATTTAAACACTCCTATATTTAGCCACAACACAACACACAACACACACAACATGGGTCAAAAGTGACCCGACTGAGTTTTCATGTTCTGTATCTTTGCAATAAATTAATTTCATCATTCAGTATTCCATGTTTTCCTCAATTAACTTATTTTATGTTTTCTTTTATTACTTATTGAATAAAATCCCTTTTTTTATCACTACCCTTCTAATGCACAACATGGGTCAAAAATGACCCATATCCATTTCCTATGTTATTTCATGTATGGCTGAGTGTTTCTATGATATATCTTTGAAATAACTGTTCTTTTTTTTATCATTTATTATTCCAAGTATTCAGTAAATATCTTGTTTTTCTTTAGCACAAATCATCATTTTTATTTTTTCCTTTCTTGCTTTATAAACAAGCACAGCTTTTGTATTTCTACATCAAGTTTGCACACATGGGTCAGACATGACCCACATGCATTTACTGTATTATAGCTTTTGGAAAGAATCTGTGAAATTTGTTTGCTTGCAAGTAGCATATTCACCTCGGACAACTGTTCACCTGCCAGACATTTCGCAGCTCTGCACAGCCCCCTTTGAACAACTGATACTTATAAGGCTTGTTTTACAATTGTTCTAATGTTAACCAAAGAAAATATTTGATAATTCTAGCTGTTGACATATTCTATTTAAGTAAGCTAATTCTATTTAAGTTAGCTTAGCTAACTTGGCTTACTAAAAATTGAGATGGCAAGTTGTGTAATGATGTGATCAGTGGTATTTTATTTGGTTACATTTTACCAGTTTACAGTAGTTACAATACAGATACAGTACAGTTCAATAGCCGTGTTATCTGTTATCAGTGGTGTGTATGTGTGACAAAATGATAAATAAACATGTTGCAAATATTAAATGTATGAGTGTTTGGCCCCAGTCACTGTTAGAGTAATTATTTGAAACAAATTATTATTATAGCATTAAGTCATTTAATTTTAAATCACACATGGATGAATGTGTTATTTTTGACCCATGTGTGTAAACTTGATGTAGTAATACAAAAACTATTTTTGTTTATAAAGTATGACAGGAAAACTGAAAATGATGATCTGTTGTAATCAAAAACAAGATATTTAAAGAATAGAGCAAAGAAACGCTCAGCCAGCATGAAATAACATGGGAAATGAATGTGGGTCATTTTTGACCCATGTTGTGCATTAGAAGGAGTATGCATATGTTGTGTATCAGAGGGTTAAGATATATGAAACTATTTTATGCCCAGGTACGTTAGTCCATAAGGTCTGCCAGCGACCTGGGAAAAGTTTTAGTAATGTTACGTGAAAAGTCTTTACTGTGAGGTGTGCTTTTGTGCAAACTGGAGGAACTGGTTGCCCCTTTGTCCTCTGTGCTGAGTCAACAGCTTAGCTTTGACATGCTTCGTTTCTCTCATCAGCTGGCAGACTTTGTGAGCTGCAGACACTAACCAAGCTAACCAGAGAGATTAAGGACAAACAGGCTCTTATTGTGGCCATAATTCCTTCTTGTCCTTTCTTCTGTGGTGTGTTCCTAGTAGAGTTAATTTACACACTGAAGAAAGTAGTCCCAACAATGTAAGTCTATCCACATGTCAGGACTTTTCCGAGTCTTTGTTTAAATCTCATCAGGTAACTCAACTTGATCTATTTGAACCATATTTTATTTTCTCACTGGAGAAATTAAAAGCACTTGGTTGCTATTTGAATCCTGGAAGTCGACTATAGGAGATTTTGTGAAATTATTCACTTTCTGGGCAAGTTTTAGATGAGACCATGTCTGATATTAGACAGAATTGGCTACTTGTTACACTCCATTTCAGAGAATTTGAAGTTTTGGACCCATATAAGGAAGATTGTGCCGTAAATATGTAGCTAGAGCTAGCAGCCAATTAGCTTAGCTTCGTAAGCTAACCACCCACACACAGAACAAGCTGGTTCTTAAAAAACGTTATGTTTCCCTGCTGTCTTAAAATTATAAGTTTATTAAGCTCAGATCAAAAGTTTTAAAAATGTAAAACCAAGTGGGTTAAGTTAACTGAACTCTTAGCAGAACAATCATTTAACCATGATCAATCATCTCATCATTCATCATCAAAAAACTTCAAGTGTAAGCTCTGAAGTGGCCTGAAAATAAAAGCTATAAATTCTAAGATGACTTAACTGATTACTGGTTCTTTAAGTTGACCCTTTGCAGAAACTGGTTCCTTGAAGAACCAATAGGTAAAAGGTTCCTTGTAGAACAAGAAGAGGTTTCCATTATGGCTTTATATCATGAAGAACCATTTTAGGCTCTAACTTGAATCTTTATTTCTAAGGGTGTAGAGTTCCATTAAACTACAAAGATATCAGCTTAATCAGCGCAATCTATAAATTGTATTTGGGTGTGCTCAATATTATCAAGAATTTCCTGAAATGTTTGTGGATTAGCAGAATACTTTTAGAAAAAAAGAGCATGTATTGATGATGTATTCAAGGTAAAAACAGATTTTCTTGTTTTGTTTATTTTAAAAGCTTTTGATTGGTTCAACAAAGATACACAACAGGAGAGGTGGAGGTTTTCTTTCAGTTTTTTGTGTTTATTGACGTAGAGTCATTGTCATAGTCATCAACACTGGTGATGTCCTTGGAAAATGTTGCAGTGGCCCTGATGTACAAATCACATCTGTTGTCATGTCAGTTATTAAATTTCAGCTTTCTAAAATGTAATGAAAGGTACATTTATACACTTTACATTTGTGTAAATATTTTTCATATATTGTGTGATATAATTCAGTTGAAACACAAGGCACTTGGACACTTTTGAAATATTGATTAGGATAAATCAATGTGCAACAGGAATACAAGGTAAATCAACACAGTTACTGGCCACATGTAGCCATTGTCAAACATTCACCCTTAAAAAACAAAAAACATTTAACCATTGTTGTTTGTTTGGCTTCTTCATCTGTACCTTTTCATGTTTTAACATTCATTTGAAGCAAATGTGTTATAATGATATGAATACACTAATACACACCTTTGTCTTCTACTTGTTGTCCTTTCCAATGTTGTCCTCATCAACTCATTGTCTTGTCTGAAAGGCAGGGCTGATCCTGTCTAGATCGTTGTCTTGGACTGATTGATAGAGCAAGTGATTAGTCAAGATTGAACAAAGCTGTTGTTGGTAGAAAGCAAGGAGGGAAGGGACTCAACCTTAAACCTACATTCAGTTGCGTCAACATAGTTTTTTTTTTCTTCTTGCGACTTGAAAAATCACATGGTCAAACAGATAGCTCTGTGTGGATTATAGTCTTTCATCACACATCGTAATGTTGTAAATGTCCTGCACCAGGTCAAAGTCTCTCTCTGACAGCCACACTGAGATCACTTCATGACTGATATATCTTTGAGATAACTACGCCATAAATTATCATATGTGGCAGTAAGACTCAGGAGGTTCAGTTTTCCTCGTGGGAGGTGATTATTTTGTATGCTGTGGGTGTGAGAATGGTGCAGGGTCATGATAGGTGCACATGTTGCACATGACAACTAATGTACCAAATGAAACCACAGAAAACGTCTTTGAATAACAAGACTACAAGTCAGACATTGGAAGATTCAAAATCCATTTTAAAAGCCTTAAATCCATTTTGTGACCAGACGCATAAATGTTTCAAAAACACATAATTATTTTCTCAAACACATATATATTTTGTAGATGGTATTAAAATAACAAGTGTCAACTGTCATGTTTCGGGAGTTGGTGTCAAATTTTTCAAATGATTGTATTTTGAAATTTAAATCCTGAATTGCACAAGCTCGTAACTTTGCATGAAGGAAAGAAAATATAGATTGTAACAGAAGTAGATCTTGATTAATTCTACAATGCATATCATTTAATGTTACATTAAATTATTATGTATGGACTGTATGTATTTCTCATTGCTCCCCATGCTTTTCCCCATATGTATTTATGAGTAAAACTTGATTCTGTGGAAGCAGTCAGTGGGGATTGTCGAACATAAAAACTACAAAGTTAAAGTTAGTGTACCTGCTCTTTTTATAACCTGGTTTAGTTAATCTAATACAGGTTATTGTCCACTGTAAAATGTTTTCTGGCCATAAACAGGAGGAGATGGATGCATCAAGGAATATTGAAGGGTCAGTTCACTCAAATCACACATCAAACCATGCAGATAGATGTCATTTTGTGTCCCAAGGTTTTGAGATAGCCACTTCTAAAACATCTGCCACCACCTTTATATACACTGCAACAGGATTAAGAGTCTACATCCAGAGCTGCTTGCCTCTGGCTCTGAGCCAAAAACTCATGTCAGCATACTCATATAATCATAGTGATAATGCTAATATCCTATTAAGCATATATGTTGTTGGCCTTGTTAACAATTTTAGTTCAAACACTGCAGGAAGGACTCAGCCTTTCATACGTGGGAACCCTACTCTACCAGTTGAGCCACCAAGGTGTCCCTATTTATTTATTTATGAGTATTTTTCTTATCCACCTTGTATATTGTGAGCTTCTGTAACAAGTGAATTTCCCTGGTGTGAGATCACTAAAGTCTATCTTATCTTGTCTTATCAATTAACAATTAACATTTAATTGTAAATTAGTTCAAATAAAGTCACTGTTTACAGTGATGGATTATCCAGATTATCCACTGTGGATTATCCAAAATAATGAACTATTTTGGGAAAGGACACATTGAGTTTAAGCAGAAATCTAGGATATCCCAAAGGTATCAAAAGGTATCTCAAAATGTCAGCTGTTAGAAATGTATCTGCATGGCAAGTTTATTTTCTTTGTAATTTGGGTGAATTGCCCTTTTAAAGTTTAAAACAGCTGAAACATGCACGGTGCAAAAACTTTTTGCAACCCAACACCCAAAGGTTGTTTAGGTTTTGTACACACAAGACAAAGACTTTGTACTTTTCAGTCTGTTCTTTTTTTCAGTTGTTTCTGGGCTGGAATGACTGAAGTGCTTTTTATGGATCTGCAGGTGAAAGCAACATTTGATCACTCACATGCACACACACAAGCACACACACACACACACACTTATCAGAATCATGTAAGTGGTATATGGTTCTATGCATGGCTGAGTACACATTCTAGCTGACAACAGCTGGTTTAAGGAGAAGTGCCCTTGGGGGAACAACCACCCAGGACAAATGGTCACCTTGTCTGGGTCCCACCCCTGCAGACAGGTTCAATACCTCCCCCTCCTCTCCTTCCTCCTCTTCTTCTTCACCTTTTGTCTCCTTTCCTGCCATGTGTCCCAGACTTCTCAGAGCTCCCAGCCCTAACATTGATGCAGCTGAAAGTCCAAAATGTAACAGAGGAGAGTCAGTGAGGCCAAGCGGCCCCATGGCGCTGCCTCCTCCTCCACCTACAGAAATGAGTGGTGCCCCGTGGTGGCCCAGTGCTCTGGCATGGCAGAAAGCGGAGAGAGGCAAAGAGGTCCCCAGACCTCCAAGAAGAGCTGCAGCAGCCCCAGGGATGATGATGTGGGCCCCGCCTACAGATGGCAGTTCAGCAGCGCCTTGGTGCCCAGGGAGGCCCAGCCCCGTCCCCAGCCTGCTCGGAGCGCCTTGGTCCTGGGCAACAAAATGCCCATGGGCCTTAATGTGTTTGCGTAGTGAGCTGGGATCTGTGTAGCGCTTCAGGCAGCCTGCCATCTTGCAGTAGTAAGGCTTGTCAACATAGTGGGTGCGGGTGTGTTTGAAGCGGTCGCTCGAATTGGAGTAACGTTTGCTGCAACCTTCATATGGGCAGATGTAGGGTTTTTCTCCTAGAGGAGGAAAAAAGAGAGAGACAAGAACAAAAGATGCAAGAGTCACAAGGGGGAGAAATAATGAATTACTTGATTACAGTAAAATACAAATAAAGCTACAGAAGGCTGGTTTGAATAGGTTTCATTGCAGGTGTAAGAGCCATACAAAGCAATATTCAGTTCTATCTTGTGATATTTTTAAAATCCTGCAGTACGATGTGAATTTATGATGCTCTGTTACTTCATTTGAATTTTAACCTTTTTTTTTTTTTTATCAGGACAAAATAGATCTTGCTAACACGTCTAACTTGTAATTTTTCAGTGTGAACCTTTAAAGTTACTGATTCCTACAGATGTGTCCTGGGTCGTTGCTTTTTAAAGGATTTATACAGATATGATACTTCAACAATTTAGTATCACACTTTTGTAAAATAAAAGATAACACAGGCTTTGTGTTAGAAGTATGCTGTACTTCACTAGGGGTTACAACAACTCCTCATCACAACATGTCTAAATTCTTGATGTGTGACACCCCACTTCACTGAAAAACATATGATTTTAGGTAACATATGACGTTTACAGATTTTTTTGCTTAGAAAGATCAAAAACTACAATTCCTTTGCAGCAGGTTAAACTCTGTCTGATGAGACGAGATTGTTTTTTTCAACTAAAGTATTTTTTTACATATTACATATTGGGAAACCAAAACAAAAAAAACACTACAATAGAAAACAAATTAAGAAACTACTACATTAGAAAATAAGATTATATTCAGAGTCATTGAAAATTACTGTCCCACTTTTTGCTTCACCCTAGGGTGCACTGGGATCATATCTGAGAGAGAGAGGTTGGTGAACAAACTGGCTGTCTGTACTTGTTGTCTTTGTGATTCAGGACAGTCTTGCTTCCTGGTATACACAGAAAGGGATATCAGGTAACATTTCAAACCCAGTTCACTGGGTCATAAAGAAACACAACCTACCCAAAAGTTGCCCTACCTTGTCAAAATATGCACTTGCACAGCTGAGTGTACAGCACAAAGTTCAATCATTCATAGATGTGTAAATAGTCATATCATTAAGGGTTAATGTGTGAAATATGTGACAAGGTAAGGAGTCATGTGTTTGACTAGTGTTAGACTAGTGACTAGTGTTTGGCAGCATTGCCAACTCTTGTTCAATGAAAGTAGCGAGCACAGGGTTCAAAAGTCACTAAAAGTCTATTTGATTATTTAACTTACTAATTTTCATTTTGGCAAAAAATTATCTCACCATTTCATTCCCTTAGGTACCCATTCCTTAGGTACTACAAGGTGGGAGAGAGAAAGATTAAACTATTTACATATTTAGATCTGAGTGAGCGAGAAGCTTCTCCACTCAAACCTTCTGCCTAACACACATACATACCGTAGCCTGTGAGTAAACACGGTCCAAAAGGAAAGGAGATATAAAAAAAGAACATATTGTACTGTGCTCAGGTGGTAGAGCAGGTCGTCTAGTTGTCGGAGAGTGGCTGGTTTGATTCCCAACTCTCCCGGTCCAGTCGAAATGTCCTTGAGCAAGATACTGAACCCCAAATTGCTCCTGATGGCTGTGATATCGGTGAATGTAGCTAGTGCCACATATGTTTCTAATATATGCTTATGCTTCTTGACGTGTTAGTATTTGATTTTTATCTTCTTTACATTTTCATCTAAGTGAAAACCTACTTGGCATTACACCTGATCGGTCTGAATAAGTCAATACATTTAGTCTAGTCTCTTTTTAGGAATAAAGTTGCTAAGAGGGTCTGAAAAGCGACTAAATCTTGCAAGAACAATGCCAATTTTTAGGCGCCAGATAACTTACAGGAAGCAGAGCAGAAACATGAAACAACAGGAAGTAAATGATTAATGATTAGTGATGTACATAATTACTCAGTTGCAGTTCTGGGAACCACAGTCATTTACAACCACGTTTTATTTGCTCTGGCAGATGCAGTCACATTTGCAAATAAAACTGGTGATGAGGAACCTGCTTTTTACCTTCTTCTTAATGTATGCTGCACACTTTTCTCCTGAATGTTTTTACATTTTAAAGCATTGGTGCACATGGAATAAACTGTATATATGACTGACAAGTAGATAAAGTGATTTAAAACTCAGTGGGTTTCTTTAAGTTATTTTTGGCATTTCCCTTTACTTAGTAGTGCGAGTAGAGATACAAACAGGTTTTGAGTTCAGAGAGAGGCTATGATATGCAGCCACAGCTGGAATTGGACTTGGGGCGTTGTAATTATATGGTGTGTCACATAACCACTCGAGGCCCCAACAAAATGTGTTTTGCTTGCAAAAGGAATTGCAGAAAACCACGTTACATTCTTAACATTACAAGTTTCACAGAAACAAATGAATGCTAAGTCATGATATGTTTTATCTTTTTCAAATGTAGTACAAGTTTGTGGAAAATGATGCGTCTGATGACCTCAAAACTGAAAGTAGTGAGTTGTATCACACATTGCAAGGTAGCACACTTTTCATGCAAAGGCAAAAAAAAACAAAAAAACCAACAATATATTGAAAGTACCAGATTTCAGGTTTAAGACAATTTGTTAAAGCAATCTGTTATTTTGGTATGAAATTTATTTACGATAATGTAAAAATGTAGGTTTCCTCGTGGTTCCCATAGTCTCCAAAAGTAGAATGGCAGTCCAGTGATCTGTCATATCTTGTCTTGTTTTGAGACACTGAGAGCAAAACTGGGAACAAAGTGGATTGTCTCTTATCCAACTAGAAGAATACTTTCATATTTTATTAAGTACGTCATGAAGGTTGAATATGAGACAAAAAGACATGCTAAGACAGACGATGATGTGTTTCCAGTCTTCAGTTTGTTTCAATTTTTGTTTGGTTTCTCTTGAAGGAAAAGACCAGTTATGCAGGAAGTAGACATGCCTCCTGCCTGACTTGTTTTGATAGCAGAAGAGATCATAACAAAGTCGGGCAAATGTTATGTAGTGTCTAAGAGTAAAAAGCTTCAACCCTGTGGCTCCACATGCCCCTTCAAGAACAAAAGTTTTACATAATGTTGCTGCATTACAAACTGGGATTGTGCAGTTTTAAGATGCAGGCTTTCACCAGGTAGGGATGGTCTCTGTGATGCCAACTCTTCTAGCTCCAAAAGTCACTGAAAGTTGTTCAGCAACATTGTGTGTTTATTTGCATATTCTTTTGCATTTTGCTTAGTGGTTCTCGGCTGCATTGAGGAAGAGGGCCGGCCCTAGAGTTGATGGCAGAAGAGCTGTGCAGCATACATAGGAATGAATTATAGTGACATCCACAGAGATGGACAGGAAATCCAGGGTAGAGAGAGGGCGGTGACATGCAGCAAAGGACTCTACCAGTGCTCTACTAGGTGAGCTATTGGTGCACCCACAACACCACATAATTTTTAAATATATTTCTAGTCTTTCTCTGATGATTCTCTCGAATAAGCCGATAAATGTTTTGCTTTTTAAAAATAAAGTTGCAAAAAAAGGATCTGGAAAATCATTCAGCAACACTGGATGGTCCAATGACAAGAAGCCCATCAACTTTACCAGTATGGTGCCATAATGGTGTCATCAGAGTCAGTTGCTGTTAAAACCAACATAGACTTTTTATTTATTTTTTAATACAGGCCTTTTGAGATTGAAGCTTCACGCTCTGGAAGGTTAAAACATTAAAAACATTAACAGAACATAAATTAGCACAGCTAATCTAATTCTAACTCCTATGACTGACAATGGAGTGACCGTCCCGTCCCGTCCCGTCCGCGTCCACGTCCACTGCACTTCCAAAACTGATATAAAACCTTGTGTGCAATTTTTTTGAGTTGTGCGAATGTGTTTCTTCCACCTTTTTTTCCCTGTTAAAAGGGGGTTTTTTTGTGGGCAAGTTTTTCCTCACTCGAACCGAGGGTCTAAGGACAGAGGGTGTCACTCCCTGTACAGATTGTAAAGCCCTCTGAGGCAAAATGTATTTTGTGAATTTGGGCTATACAAATAAAATTTGATTTGAATTGATTTGATTTGTATGTGTTAAAGGATGTTGACATTATATAATTAGTGGACAGAGCTTCTGGGTGTGTGAAGTGAAGCCAACACAGATGTGTCTTAAAATTGTATTCTTTCTAATGGCCAGTCATCCAGTACTCCCTGTATTGGATCCATTGGCTGCAACAATAAGTTCAGACTGTATTGAGTTTTATGGGAAAATAAAACTTTTTCTCACTTGGTTTATTACCTCAGTTTTCTCATGGCTTTATGGGTCAGTGGCTAATTTGAAGTCTTAGTCCACTGTTCATTATGTAAACTATGGTCCCAGAGAAAATAGACAATAAAGCAGGATGTGCCTTAAAGCGTGGTGTTTGTGACCAGGGCAGGCCATTTTTTCCTGCTTGAAAACAGATCAAAACCAAGTGCAGTCAAACTCATATCCAAATATGGTCTGACTTCAAAAGCAAGATGGCAACGGCAAAAACGCCAAACTCAAGACTTCCGAGTGGTTGTTAACTAATGGGTGACGTCACTGTTGGTTTATACTTGTATAAGATGTACGACATTGTATATGTTTTGGTATTGTCAACAAATGACAAGACTAAAATCAACAAGAGTTTAGTCCATTTTATCTTAACACATTCTGACTTTCCTGCCATGTCTGTGACTATCAGTCCTAAGCTTGTTTGTTCTGTTGTGTTTTCAGCCGCAAATTTAGATCTTTGGGGAGTATATTGTTAGATTCAAGATGGTAGACATGGGAAAAAATAAAACCCTGGACAACATCTATGTCACTGGACTATGATAGAGAGGAACATGATATATCAGGCTTTGAATAAGGAGACATTGCCAGTCGTGTCAATACATAGTTGGTTTTTGTCCTTTCGTAGGATTTTTTGGCAGTAAAGAACATATCAAATACTGTGTCATCATATCACTAGATTGCTACATGGCTGCATTGTTTTTCATTGTGGACTCACCTGTGTGTGACCGAGTGTGTATCTTCAGGTTTTCCAGACGTGAGAAGCTCTTGTTACAGGTGGGACAATGGTGTGGCTTCTCATTGGTGTGTGTGCGAATATGAATCAGCATTTTATACCTATAAAACATAGAAAGAAAAGTGGATAAAACACAGTACAGTGGGTTACCACCCAAAGCTGCCTGAAGTGTGACATTATACAGTATCTCAAATGTCATGAACCTGCCGAGCTCAAAGCTTTCCTCTGTACCTCTTCCTCTTTTTTCTATGAGATGTATGAAATGAAACAGAATACAACGGAGCTGCGGTTAAAACAAATCAGATGCTAATTTTTGCCTTTCAGGTGTGGTTTCAACTGGGTCTTGTTCATGTTGTCTATATATATGTACATAGTGTATATTGCAGTTCTGTGCACACAAAATAATTTATTTGTTTTATATTTGAATCATAGATTTCTTCTAAATTCTTCATAATAATACAAGCAAATGTTGATTTTCCTTTTTAGATGGAGCATGCTCAGAGAGGGGGTCATCTGTGCATGTGAGTTAAGTTAGGTGAACAGTGTCTCCTGTTAACATTTAAATGCCTGAAGTTACGTAGATAAAGAACTCTCTCTTTCAAGCTAGTGAGCATTTCTCCTTTGCCAAGATAATCCATCCTCCTAAGAGGTGTAGCATATCAAGGTGCTGTGAAGGTGTGCTTACACGTGGTCTGCGGTTACGTAGGGACGCGGGGCGGTTGTATGCACTGCCAAATTCTCATAAACAACATTGGGACAGTCTGTTGGTCTGGTGGACATTATAGACTTATAGACTGGTTAGTTAAATACTTAAAGTCAACCTGTGACAAGTCAAAATGTCAACCACTCCATTACAAGCTACCTTAAAACGTGTGGCATTTTGTTGTTGTTGTTTGTTTGGAGTGACCTCACTGTGACCAGTCCAAGGAATGCCTGTGCAATATTCATAATATGTAATCCTTATCTTGACATACCACACCTCTCAGGTCGATTTATTATCTTGACCATGGAATTAACGTGGATGTTTTGTTTGCACTGTGGGTTTTTCAATGGCGACACCACAGAAGGTAAGCACGTTTGTGAACAAAGTTTGAGAGCAATAATCCGTTCGTGTGTATAGAAAAAGTTTTCCCCTTTTAATTACAGTTTTAAAAACAGTGTTGTGTTTTTATTTTGGTTCAGTGTATATATCAAGTAAGAACAAATTTGTTGCAGTCTCTCAAACAGAAGAGGTGTTTGCTATTCTGTATTTTATATGCAAGTTAAAATTGTTGTTTTTGGCTGTCAAACCTTAGCACTTCACATGGACTGAATCCAACCATCTCATGTTATCATCATCTCATGTTGCCTTAAATTTGGAATTAGCTCAAACATGTTCAGTCAAACCTATCCAATAGCATAGTGACAAACCAGCATTGTTTACTTATCATCTTGCTGCATCTTGTATGTTCCTCTCTCTCTGCCTTCAGTGTGTTTATGCTGCGCACCCCTCCACCTCCACATCTCTCAAAGCCCAGACTTTGCAAATTTATCAGCTTTGTCATTTCATCCCCCTCCATCAGCCTTAGCAGAGTCATCAGACACCACCACTAGTCTTTGTACTTTGGATTTATCTTGCTGCTGCTAGACTCATTTAATCTACCCAGCAGGTTACTTTCTAGGATCTTTGACAATATGCTGGCCTGGAAAATCAATATCTTCTTTTAAATTGCTTCTAAAAACAAATTTTTGTCACTTTCTATTATGTTAATTTGGATAATTATGTCTGCATGCTAAATTTTCTCACATTGTGTGCATGCATGATTTCATATGTGTACTTCCTTGTACACATATGTTTCATTGTAGAGTACTTTGTTATCTCTGGTAATGATGATGCACATGAATGATGCGTTTACACAGTGGGAGTCACACCAGTCCAACCAGGATATTTGTATTACATGAGGTATGTACATATTTCTACAAATCTAGAACAATACCTGGCATTAAAGCCTCTCCCATTCCTTGCACAGCCCTCCCACTGGCAGCAGTAACCAGAATCCTTTTCAGGTTTGACGTGGAAGTCGTTGATGTGATCCACTAAGTCCTGCAGTGAGTCGAACAGCAGGTGGCACTGGAGGGTAGAGGAGAAGAGCGGGATTATATACTGACTGAATTCAGTTGATTAAACTGATGATCAGCGATGCTGCATACAGTACATAACTGCTGAAACTTAAAATTGTATGCCTCCTCTCCATGATGGCCTAAACTTTCTTTAGTATTATGATGGCTATGATTTAAAAAAAAAAATAGGTTTTACTTGTATCATACATGTACTGACCTGGATTTATCGATTAAAATATCAATTTTATACAATATTGAAACACATGTAGTATGTGTGCTGCCTGAGCCTTATTTTGACACACCTTGTAATGATTCATCTCATCTTTAAAATGTACTGTAAAATCCCAAGTTCCCAGGGATCAAGGTGACATTTCTAGATTTTTATGCAGCCAACAAACAAAAACACTAAAATATTTCATTTCCAATAATAATACAACAGAGAAAAGCAGCAAATCTTTACATTACATCTGCAAGAACACATAAATGTTTGGCTTTTACTGTTTGATGATGACTTCAATAAATAATTAATTGTCAAAAGTGTGATATGAAGAAGAGTGTTTTTGCATTTAATCATTTCAGCAACACGTTTTAATATTGTAAATATACAGTAGGTCATCTTCATCCTCTATCTTTCCTTTTTTCAGTCACAGGAAGTGATAATGATACCTTGTTCTCAGCACCACCTAGTGGTCATAGACATAATTGCATCTTTTCACCCAGCCCTCCATGATATTCTTACAGCAGAAACGGTGCATTTGGTTGTCTTATAGTTTTCAATTAATGAGGGTTGGATGCTCACCTGAGACTCTATTATATTTTGTCTGAGAGCACTGTAAAGTAAACATGATGAAAACGGTGGCAACACAACTGCACCTAATTTAATAAACAGAAATTTGTGAAGAATACTGACACAAAGCCCTCAGTGTGCATTGATTTATTCTTTTTTTTTTCATAATTATATTTACCTTCATCCATCGACAGGCCAGCTGACCATCCAATGAGGGCTCTGGTGAAACTTGTTTCTCTCTGTTCTGACCAATGAACATCGAGGAGGGAAAGCTGTATGCCCTTGGTGGGCTTCCAATCGGCAGATAAAACGGATAACCCTGTGGTGAAGCTCCACCCTCCATGCCTCGATGACGAACTGGTTCCTGAAAGAGGGGAAGATGGAGAGAATGGTCACATCAGCCAAGGAGGACAATCTCATGTTTTGGTCACATCAGATAATTAAGACTGTAGAAGCAAAATGGGAAAAACTGTTTCTATCATCAGATATAGATCAGATATCTCTAAATAAAACCCAATTTCAAGACAAATACTATCTACTCAGTTAATTTAAAAGCTATATACAGTTTGAGTGTGTCTGACATTACTTCTTTAACAGCTGCAAATATGTATCACATAATACATGACTGATCATGATCACCAAACTAGATGAGAGTCACAAAAACAAAATTCTAATTTATGTTGCATTATTTACAGAGACACGGGCTGTTGTACCTTCTTTTGTTTCTCAAATGTTAGACAGCATTTATAAATCACACCCATGGCTACTTACTATACTTATACTGAATGAGAGAAAAAATGTTTAGTTCAGTGTATTTGTTTTTATATTTGATGCCACTATTAGTACAGCATAGCAGACACATGGCAGGATAGTATAGTATAATTATGATGATGAACTCATCATTTCATCAGGTGTTTATTAAAGACGCCCTGCATGTTTGAATGTGAAAAGTACATTCACACTAATCAGCAAAGTCAATTAGTATGTACAAAAAGCTGCTGCTGACAAGATATCTTTGAAGTATGTCTGAGGCACATAATGGATTAATGAGGGTTCACTTTCAATGTGTTAGACAGTTTAAAGTCGGTACTTTCTGAGCAGAAAGATGAATCTGGGCCAAGAGAGATTTGATGCTCCAACAAAGAAACTGTGTGTTTCATGTTTTACCATTCGAGCATGGCTAGAATTTGATTTAGACTGAGTCACTGGACGGCTGTGTGCAGACTCTGCACCAACAAATTAGATTCACTCCCAGAATCCCAATTCAATTCAGTCCTGTTGAAGAAAAGTGGAGCACATTCAGCCACAATCAGTTGATGGCTAGATTATTCTGAGAAGTCTGTGGTTAAGGACACAATTAACTGCTGATATGAAGTTCACTAAACAGAACTTTTGATTCTAATGATCAAATTTAAAGTGCCTAAAATCTTATTTTTAAATACAATTTATCTAATTAAAACAACAGGAATGGGGTCACAGGTGATGAACCTCAGCTGTAGGCAGCCTTAAAACCCACTGGACACTACCTAAATATGTGAATGGGGCAATAATTGGCTATATTAATGTTTAAAAAGTGAACTGTAGTGGTGCTGGTAGATAGATTTTGTTACCTTTGGACAGAGCCAGGCTAGCTGTTTCCCCACATTTCCCAGTCTTTATGTTAAGCTAACTGGCTGCTGGCTGTAGAGTCATATTTATAGTACAATGAGACATGTGTACACAAGAGTGGCCTCAATCATGTAACTTTCTGCAAGAAAGCAAATAAGCTATTTACCAACATGTCAAACTATTCCTTTAACCTGCAATGAAACCCGTCACCCATGTGTGTAGCCTTATAGTGTGCTATTACCGGATATCAACAGTTGTTCTTAAAATGTCTGTAAAGCGTCTTCTCTGACTTCATTAAATAGAATTCTTGTGAGAATTATTCTGTCTTCTCTCTTTGTCTTTCAATATCTGCACATTGTTGCAATGTTTCTTGTCTCCCTGTCTGACTTCATACATATCTGATACAAAATTAGACAAAAGTTTTAGTTGTTTTATTGTCTGATCTTTTCTAGAAGTGTTAACTGACTGGACCTAAATTCAATTCAGCACACATGTTGTGATTTGCAACCTGAGATAATTTCTTCTCCCATGAGTTGTTTCACTAATAATATCCGAGCCTTTATTTGCAAGTGACAACTTCTTTAACAGCATGTAACAGTGCTCTCAAATCATTTTTCATCAGACCAAATATGGAGATTGTTAAAGCTCTTTGAACTCAATTAATCCAGTCCAGTTTTATTTCTATAGCGCCAAATCATAACAGAAGTTATCTCATGACACTTTCCATATAGAGCAGGTCTAGTACTCTTTATATTATTATTTGTAGAGACCTAACATGTCCCACCATGAGCACTTTGAGTCAATCAAATTTAAAAATCCATTTTAAAGTGACAAATGCTCCTGTAGCTGTCACTATCAGAACTGATGGTAATGTATGTGTGCAAATTACCAATTACTACATTTGTCTTAAGATGTGACACAAAATATGATTATGATTGAAAAAGCAGCCGTTGCTGGTGTGTAATTGTCTCTCTGTGTGAACACCTGGACTCACCCGTGAGAAGAGATGCGGCTGAGGGCTGCTGCTGCTGTGAGGGGACTCGAGGGGAGAGGAAGGGGAGAGGGAGGAGGGGGAGGAAGGAGACGGGGAGAGGGAGGAGGCATGGCGTGAGGAGGGTGACAGGCTGAGGTCCATGGCTGGAGGACTGAAGCAGGACCCAGGTCGTTCTTGAGAGGGAGACTGGGAATCTAGATTGGAGATTAGAGGTAAAATTGGATGGTGCTGAATTTGTCACACTGAAGTAAAACCTTTCCGTAGCATATAGGCTCACAAGCAATGCTAGCAGCTAGCAGAGAAATAATTATATTATTTCAGCTCTGTACATTTATATATTTTAATTATTTTGCACCCCTGAACTGGTGAAGATCTTCAAACCCTTATTACAGTTTGGGTGAACAAGGTAAAACACTTTGCCTTTGCTGTTACATTCTATTTCATGTTGAACCAGAGAGAGAAAAACATAAGACCTCTTTATACTCTGCGACTTTGTGCTGTCTGAAACTAAAGGTGACAGTCATGAGAGAAACATGGTAAATCTTCCATTATCAAAATCAATTCTAGATCACACACAGACGCAGACGACTGATTATGAGCCTGAGACACACTTCAGTCAGTTCACACAATGTAATGCTGCTATGACCAACATCTACAAACTCTTTAGAGGTTTCTTTTTGCCCTCTTTTGGTCCCTAATGAACAAGCTGCTAGGTGTCTACTAGTCTAATAGTTACTAACTTTGCGTCTGTGGCTTGTCTGTGTCTGCCTACTGGAGAAAACAGTGTTAGTGAAATCACTGAGACTGAACCACATTTGATCTAAAGACAAAAAAATTCAGTGTTAATGTAAAAAAACATTTTCTTTTCTGGTATAGCCCATCTTGTAGTTGGGAATCTTCTCAAAACAATTCACCTGACCCTCTCCATGCTATCCTTGTACTTGCAACTGGGAACATTACCATTTTTAGATATTTTTATCCTAAGAAGATCATGGGAGGCACACAAATAAGAGGCAATTATGTAATTAATTATGTAATAATGGCATTATTAAACACACATTAGAAACTCTACACATTATTTAGCACTTGGGCCGTAAAGTATGAACTTATTCAGTCCATCCAGACTGTCACAGAGGCCGAGTTGTGGCTATCTTTTGGGTCACTTCATGTCAGTGTCAGGCTCTTCTTGTTATGAGCCGCACTGACAAATCTGGGGACAATGTATGTCTATTGGAGGACAGAAGAGAGCTACCATTCATTGGATTTACAATATTAAGTTACTGGGAAAGTGAGAACATAGAATCCAGTTATTACACTATTGCATTATCACGATGGTAGTCTTACTCACTGCAACATGGCAGCAGCAGTGGCATGTCATGTGTGTATTAGAGAGAGAGAGGACAAATGATGGCAACTTTGTCAAGAATAATGCTGTTTGTTGTGCTTCAGTTTTTTCTGGTTAACATTTACCTGGGGAGGAAGGTGGTGAAGGAAAGGTTGTGCATAGCAGGCGTGGTCGTGTGGCGCTCAGAGGGGCGCAGATAGAAGAAGGACAAGCCCTCTTTCCAAATCTCACTGGACCATCTGTCCGTCCTGAGGGAAGCTTCAGGTCCAGCGGCTCATCCAATGACAGCATGGCTGCTGGTTACTCCTGCAAATCTGAACACATCATGCAGTCAAGTGGTCATAAATAACTATCAATATCCATTTTCAATTGAATGTTCAAGTATCAGAAATGAAACTGTCCTTATTGTTATATCTCTTATCTCCATATGTTTGGATATTTGCTACAATTTGCCACTGAATTTCTTCATTTATGTTGATTAAATTCTGCTTTGCAAACCATGCACTGCTGCTTTCAATGTAGTTTTGTAAGGTGTCAGTGATTTTTATTTTTTCTACAATATCAAACTTTGTCATTTGAAGATTGTTAGATGTTAACATTAGCCAGATAAAAATTGATATCAACCCAATCTGCAAAATAAAACTTTGGCATTTGTAATGTTATGTCTTTGCAAATCATCTCTAAGTGACTTGACTTGGTATTTGACTTGCCCAATAGACTTGGACCAAATGTCTTTAGCTTGAGATTTGGACAACATGACTTTGGACTTGCTTGAGACTTGCTTTACCCATATGAAGATTAAATGACTAAATGTAAATGTAAATATGACTTGAGATTTGGACCAAATGACCTAAGTCTCATGTCTGACACGTCTACACTTCTGTAAAGCTTCTGTTAGCTTTGAGAGGCTAAACCTACACATCTACAGTGGCATATCGTAAAATTAAAATTACATTAGGACAGACTTCTTCTGATTTCTATGTCAAACATGACATAATTCAAACAATTTATTTCACAGAGCGAAATAAAGTAAAACTTCTAAACATATAACTTTTTTGCTCTTTGCTTCCCATAACCGTCATGCTCTCTCTCTCTCTCTCTCTCTCTCTCTCTCTCTCTCTCTCTCTCTCTCTCTCTCTTAAGGATCCACAGGTCTCTCTTGTGGGTGTTAACCTCTACAGGAAGTCCCTTCCCACCCTCACAGTATAGTGAGACAAGTCTGATCCGTCAGTCAAAACACATCCGCTCACCAGAAATCAAAACAACCTCATGAACAGTTAGACATCAATCAGGTGAGCACAGTTGCATTGCACCAGTCTGCCATTGACATCAGTGTAGTTAGATCTTAAGTGTGACAGTCACCGAAAGAAATCATATCTATAAAAATGTCTACTTTGCTTTTATAGACAGCTATAGTCATCATTTTATTTGTCCGCTTTTGGAAAAACAATTTGGCTTTTGAAACTTTAGTCACATCTACAATTGGATCCTTT
Source organism: Sciaenops ocellatus (assembly GCA_033000465.1). NCBI lineage: Eukaryota > Metazoa > Chordata > Actinopteri > Sciaenidae > Sciaenops > Sciaenops ocellatus. The sequence continues at coordinate 20,353,620 of CP136867.1, forward strand.
TAGATCAGATTAATACAGTAGGGCTGAGGCGGGTGTTTTCACAAGTCTCAAAAGTATGTTTAATTTTGAAAGACGTTAACACTAAAATCAATTTTACATTTTTCTTCTCAACTCAAAATAATTTAAATTATAGGTCCGTTTTACTTTTGACATCATAAAATACACTGACCTAGATTTAGCAGTTGTTTAGCTGTTGTCCTGTCCAGTTCATTTATTTTAAAACCATTCAGTCAATTTGAGAATGGTAGCAGGGTCCAATCCTGTGTTGTGAATTTTAGTTGTTGCTGAGTTCCTGAGGGGAAAAGCTCTGAGAAGCATTATGATGTGGGTTTGTTACTGCAATCCTCTACATTTCTGTGGTTAGGCTTCACTGAGGGGCTTAACAAGATTTTGCAGTAGTTTTCCATCCGTAGTGGTATGATACTCTGGGTGAAGCATGAAACAAAAAGCTACCCTGGTCCATGACTCAACTCATAAGTTCTTGCTAGACTGAATGACTCAGGACGCAGATATCTGCTTCAAAGGAAAACAAATCTCACAGGAGGAAACCAAAGGGGGAAAAATCTGCAGTGAAGTGGACCAAACCTGCGAACAAATGCTTGACAGCTGCTGGGAAGTCGACACAACACGCACTCTGTTTTTCAGTCTCTGCTTCTCACTCTCACTGTTACACAACATTCACACCTGAGAGCTGCCTGGCTGATCACCTGTTTGTTTTAAGAGCATCTCTGCAAGTTCAATATCGGCTCTGTTTACCATTACTCACCAACAAGACTTCAAGACTTAGTCATGGGTAGTACTATAATGTCGTTATTCAGCTGTTTTATATTTTCTGTTTAAGAGCTATGCATGAGTGAGAAAATGGCCTGAATGTTACAGACTGTTGTTACAGTCAGTGTGTAAATGTGATCCAACTCTCATTTGCTGAACGTGACAAAAGTTAAATAAAATCAATAAAAGCATTGTTTTTACCCCAGATATATCGATATTGCAGTTTTTAAATGTTATATCTGAATTAGTAATTTAATTTGCCAAATACTTATTTACAGAAAGCATTATCCTAAATAGCATGTGACTTATGTTTGTGAGAGGTCAAACTCCCTGTTAGGCCTCAATCAGTCTCATCGGCTGTCGTCTCACAACAATTTAGCCTCCGGGGGCAACAGCCATTGTTTCTGGGCTTCTGGGGGATATTGGATATCTGGGACAACTTCCTCTGCAGTATGAACAGCAACTTGATAAACGAGAGTTACAAGGAAGACACATTTCTACTAATCTCTATGAACAGATATCTTCATATGAATGAAGATATTTTATAAGTGAATTAAAAAGCTAAATCATCATCAGACGATAGCCGGTCAGCCAGTTCAACCAATGTGTAATACCTCTGACTACAAATGAAAACCAGAACATTTCCGGTACCAAAGTCCCTCGCCTACAGTTTGTGCAATCATATGCAGATATTTGTTTAAAGAGATCAGACCTCAATTATAAACAAAATGTTTATGTAAAAAGGCCAGAAACCCAAATAGGAGTTATGGTGCTGAGTAAAAAGCACTGTCAAAACAAATCAACCAATCATCCATTCAATGTTTTACAGCTGGGGTCTCTGGGACCTCAAACAGGAGAACACTGTTGTAGCTGACTTGTGAAACATGGTATTAATTCAAAATTATTAATTAAGTAATTCTCATTAATCTGAAAAAGTAGCTGATAAAACAGTGTTATGTTTTTGAGCTGTTTAGGAGGGTCCGGGGTCACAAAGACTTCAAACAGAACATTAGGATTCATCTAAAAAAATGTGTATATCACTATATCAGTATTACATATCAAATATATGTGTGTGTGTGTGTGTGTGTGTGTGTGTGTGTGTGTGTGTATATATATATATATATATATATACACATACACTGTTGCCCATAAAGTTGGAATAATTTTGTTTTCAGATACATTTCACTGTGATATGTTTGGAAGAAACTGATCAATAAAGTTTTGAGAAGATACACTTTATCTATCAGAAATAAATCACATTGTCACAATCATCTCATGATAAGAGGTAAAATTATTTTATGGGCAACAGTGTATATATGCAAAAGCAAAAAGTCTGGATCAAGAAAGTCCTCACCAGTAGAATGACAAAGTGACGCTGCGTTTTGTCTTCACACTTTGGAGCCAAAACTCATAACTTCACACTATAATTTGAAGGAGAAGCTGTAAGGCTAAGACAATTAACAATTGACGAGCGAGAGCCCCGCATTATACTGTGCCTAGCTGTTGTTTGCAAAGAGAACATGATAACTAAATCACAACTTGCTGTCTTTATATTTCCATTTGTATGCACGTTAAACAACTGTAATACACAGTGTTATTGTATACATGTAGGTGTATTTTTAAACTTTGGACAGAGCTAGGATAGTTGTTTCCTCCTGTTTCCAGTCTTTACAGTATGCTAAGCTAATCGGCTCATGGCTCTAGCTTGATACTTACACGGACACGAGAGTGTTACGGATTTTCTCATCTAACCCTCACCAAGAAATCAAGTAAACATATTTCCCAAAATGTCAGACGGTTCCTTTAACTTAAGTTTGGAAACAAATCTACCTTGCAGACTTTTCACTTTTACTTGAAACTTGACACCCACAGCAAAAAAAAAAAAAAAAAAAAAAATCAGATAACTGTTTTTCTAGCAAGTTGTTATATATTTAGGCAGTATTTGCCTCCAGTGAAACCAGGCGCCAGACGCTGTTTGCAAGTAGATTTGTGACACAACTGCAAAACCTCTACTGGGTGTCTCACTATATGGCTCTTTAATGATAGCTGGCAGTAAGAGCATTCTTAATTTACTTTCACTGGCTGAATTTCCAAACACAGCCTGGGATTCAAACTGGCAACTTTCCAGCTACATGTACACCTCTTTAACTTCTAAACTTGCTGTCACCACAGATTCTTCCACAATCACCGACAGGATCCCCCGACATAATATGAGGCAGAGGCTAAACCACAATGAAGTCAGTGTTTAGGTCCATTCTGCCAGCCTGCCAGCTACCTCACCACACTGGTTTCACATTCCACAGCAACCTCGCTGACTTCTCTCACACACACATGCTGTTATTTGGAGGTATTGTGACAGCACGCACATACAGGACCATATGTATCCAGGCACGCATGCAGACTGAAGTCACACCAGCAGGCATGCGCAAAACTAACAGCCACACGTGAGCCCCCCACCTCCAGCAGCCCCTCCCCCCTCTTTTCCCTCAATGACCTGCGTTTGGGCAGTATGCCCGGACCCTCTTATGGATCCCCTACTGCCTAGCAAAACACATACTTTGACTATTCACACAATTGCACACAAACATATGTAGTTGCACACGCATGTACGCACACACAGTCATATATAGTGTATATTCTAAACACATGTAAGGAGTAGCCCTTACACACACATATGTCTTTCTGTACATGTGAGGATCCTCGTTGACATAATGCATTCCCTGGCTCCTAATCCTTATCATCACAACTAATTACCTAACCCCAAACTTAACCTTCAAACAGACCTTTGGAGTAGTGAGGGCTAACCAAAATGTCCTCACAGTGCAGACATGTCCTCAAAAGAATCGTTTAAAGCTGAAATGGGTCCTCACAAGGATAGCAACACAAACCCTTAACCCACCCATATTCTGAGGATAGCTTTTTAGTGAACTTATACAATAGTATACGCGTGCATACACACTTGTACACTCAAATAAACTTCAATTCATACTTAAGCAAACAACATAAGCAGAAACTAAACACTTTGCAGTTGTATTTAAAAGAGTTCACACATACAAACAGTGTCTTCTGGAAAGCAGGAAATGCACATGCCAGTGTATATACATTCAGTCACATAAATTCTCCCCTATGGATGATAATTCCTCACAGAAACATACCACAAAATAAATATTTTTTTTACACAATTATGAGTAAAACTGTACAGACACACATATAAAGTGGATGCCCGTCTCGGGTGTAACATACACCAACACACACACACACACACACACACACACGTATGTCAGAGTCTTTCCCCTCTCACAGGAAACCTTTGCTGCCACGGCGCCCTGATCTGGCCTCTCCCTCCCCATTTTTTTTTATTCCCCCTTCTCTCTCTCTCTCTCTCTCTCTCTCTCTCGCTCTCTGCTTCCATCCCTCTTACTCCTTCCTGTGGTTTTCCTCTCCCAGTCCTCCAGCAGAGCATACCTCTCCTGTTCTCCTCCCCTCTCCTCTGCACCTCCCACTCCTTTTTCTTCTCTCCCATTTTTTATTCTCCAGAGCGTTTTTTGAGCTGCCTTTTCCATTTTTCTTCAGTTTTCTTGCCATTCTATCGTAGCACAAACACATCGGATCACTCTTTTAAAAGAAGTCATTCTTGACTTTGGGGTATATTGCTTCCTCGTGTATAACATCATTTTTTAATTATTTCCTCCTCGTTCTCGTCTTCTCCTCTCTCAAACAGAGAATAACAGAGTATTTGGGATACAATTAGAAGATAGAATCTCAAGTTTCTCAAATCACAAGCTGGACTGGAGAATGAAAAAATATAAAAGTTATTAATGTAATGGATTTTAGTGGAAGGGAGTGACAGAAGACGGTCTATTACGATGAAACGATGTGAGACCTTGTTATTTTAGGGGTTACATCCTTTGATCTTTCCATCCCACATCCTTATAAGGTATTACGCAATGCCGCTGCAACAGCGAGGATGACAGGAGGCTTTGTTTTCATGACTTGAAGGCATACATAGACAGGGGGAAAGAAACTGACTCTAAAGGCTGAGGTACGTTCATGGGAAATGGCTGGAATTGGCTGAAATTAGACTCCTGTTTGCACAGCAAATAGCAGGCAACGTTTCAATGGACAAAAACAAAAAAATACAGGGTGGTTTGCATTGAAATTAAAAAGGGATTTTAAGGACATAGAGAGCATGTAGGAAGCAGCAGGGGGTTCCTCTTACCACACAGACTGTGGTGAGATGACAACAACAAGCAAAACATACTATAGTTCATGATGGAGGGGTTTTTTTAAAGGAAGAAGACAACCAAAAGTTCTTCTTCTCTTATTGACATCCAAGTATTTTTCAAATTACACAATATGTTTTTGACTGTTTTCAAGAACCCAATCCGACGTAGATCATCCGAAACAGTAATGACCATATCACATTTCAAACTCAAGTCAAAAAACAAAACCACCACCACTGCATTTAGGTGGTTTCTGCCGCCACGGCAGCGAAAGGAAATTTACTGTCAGTGTTCACAGCTTGTGAATGTGTTGAACCACTGTTTTATATTATGTCAGCTCTGATTCACAGCATGTTCTCAGTGCCAGCATTCAGGAGAGTAAATTTCTCTCTGGACGAGAAAAATGGCAACATACGGGAAGACAGAAATTGTGCAGGCGGTGAAAATGACAAATAGAAAAACTGAGACAGAATAAAGGAGGGTGAAAAAGACAGAAACTGTGGGAGTCAGACGTGGGCTCCCACCCTTTTCTTCTCCTCACACTTTTCCCATTATTTGTCTCAGTATTATCCTCTCTCTCTCTCGTGTCTCGGCAGTGCTAAGTGATGCAACTCTGCAGAGTAAGTCTGCAATAGCCACCAGTAGAGCCTGCAGTGTCTCTCGCACTGACACTGGCGTCTTAACCATTTAGGAGGGGAGTGGTGGCGGCTGTCAGGGGAGGAGGAGCGGGGGAGTAATCTCTTGAGACAAGGATTATTTAGTTTATTACAAAAAAAAAAAAGCTCTTTCCAGACTTTCTGTACATCTCTAAACTTTTGAATCACTTTAAAACTTTTTAGAAGTTGTTGCATCAGATACATTTCATGAGACTAAAATAAAAACACAACTGGAGGCTCATTACTTTTATGGATTTTATCCAAACTGCAGAGCTTGTTTGTAGCAACCATGGCTGAATATGCTGTAAAAAGACACCAGAATTTCTTATTCAACTGACACCAGAGAGGCCCCTCAGCTTTCATAAATGAGAAATTGGTGACAATAAAGCAGCAGGAAGTCAACTTTGTGATCTTAATGGCATTGCACACTTGGCAAGGTTTGAAATGTCTTCTAGTGTGTCATGCAGGATAAAACAAGTACTGTAAATCATACAGAGCTAGTCCTTGACTTAAATCCAGGTGTAGTCTATGTAAAAACATTTTACAATTTCTGATGTATTTTGCCCTTATGGGACCATTTTTATTTGATGGAGAGCTACTTATTCATTATGTAAAGCATAGTATGGATGGTTTTGTTGTCAGGTATTCAGAAACTTTCATTTTTATAATGGCAGAAGCTCCAAATGGCCAGATTGCAATCATTGACAGTACAAAGAATGGACGGTGTATCCGTGACATCACCCGAAGGTTTCTGAAGAGCTGTTTTGAAGCTCATAATGTATGACTCTGGCCACCGTCATGTTGGCTGTCCTGACGCCTCCTGCCTAATCTAAAAGTGGGCAAAGACGTGGCTCATGGGAAAGCTGAATGAAGCCAGGATGCTCAAACAAGTCATCTGTAATGGCACCCACCTATCAATCAACGAGGCTGCATGTTAATTATGCATAACTTTAAGCCTTAATATAATTTGAACCAGTGAGCTAAATATGAATTCGGACTCAGTACAGTTGTCATGAAAGGAGAAATTAGCTATAGAGACCAAAATCTTTTGCTGTACCAGGCTGTTAACATGGTTATTTCTGCTGTGAAGTTGGACGTTTTAATATAGGAGCTTATGGAGATTGATTCCTTCTGTAACCAGCCTCAAGTGGCTCGAATGCAGTTTTTGGCACTTCCGCATAGGCTTCACTTCACAGCCACAGAGGTTGCTGCTTAATTGCAATGCAGCCATGATACAAGTTGCTTTCTCAGCAAGAGGCAGAGCTCTCTCACAATCTCTGGATTGTCAAACAATATTCTGGAAAATGTAGAAAATGAAGCTCAAGTACATTCAGGTTGACAGGGAATGTTAAATTACACATTTTTATTGAAAAATAATGGTAACTCCTGTATTTAACATTTTAAAATGTTGAAAGCCAGAGACAGTTCAAACAGGAGACAGAAGAGAGATATTTTGAGTCAGATGGGAAGGAGATCAGTTGAGGTCGGAGGAGCAATGGAGCAGGACTGTAATAAAGGACAAACCCACCTTATCCCACTTTATCCCTCAGTAGCTTGAAGATGAACTTACCCATGTGTAGTCATGATATACAACTTCCAAGTTAATACCATTTTGGAGAAAGTTTGCATGGCTCATCAAGGAGTAAACCTGGCTACCTGGCTAAGTAGTGGCTGCTTCCTTCCATGAAGACAACAAACTTTATTCATTTTTCCGCAGAGGAAAACAAAGCTGAGCACATTTTCTTCTTTGGAAATAATTTACATTCACTTAACAATAAATTGGAGCAAATCATTCTTAATGAGATATTTTGAGCTAATCAATATTCTTTTATCAACAATGGATCAAATTACCACAAGTACCGCTCTTCCCCTCAGCTACACTGAGTGTTTTAGCATCTTTAGCATCAGCCGCACCAAGCAGCTGTTAGTGAGAGATCTCTGTTAAACCCAATGTACGCAACCTGTCCATTACCAACACCAGACAGACAAAGTTAGTGATTACCTGGTAAACACAGTGGAGCAATTAGCTTCTAAAGAGATATTTCCTCTGGAGTTGGAGAGCAAACTAATAAGTCAATTTTGTGTTTACAGCTTGTTCTTTTGCTCCCTAGCAGACATAAAAAAAAATCAGTTATTGCTGCTTTAAATTTTCACTTCAACACATGGTTGGGTCTGTCATCAGTTACATGGTATTATATGGTGATTTAGAACGGTTGAACTTTGAGGTGTCCGCTTATGATTTTAACAGACACTCTCCAGGTAACAATAAATTAGTATTTCCTATGGCAAAGATATAAAGGTCAAGTTTATAAAACCAGAATGTGGCAGCAATAGAATAAAATATGCATAACTATGTTTTCATTAATGTGTAATCACCTGAAAATAATGTTTTTGTGACCTTAGAATGATATTTTTATATCTACAGAGACCGTGGGTCGTCTTCAGTGGAGTCCACCGTGTTTCTACGAAGTTCAGAATGGACAATCTAAACACTTCCATTCGCACATTTCGTGGCTACCATAGTTTCTCCTTCACGCTTGGAAGATGAGTGTAAGGCGAGGGGTTTGCAATCTGTAACTACACTGCTAGATGCCAAAGAATGCAACTCAAACTCTTATATAATCTGAATGATTACACCGGATGGGTGACATATGTGTAAAGATGGCATTCCTATATTCATTTATGTTGTTGTATTTCATCTTATATCTTGAATACTTGATTTTTGTTTGAGCCACTAAATTAAGGCTTTCTTTCTACTGCTCTTTTTCCTTCATAGTAGTATCCCTATTTATTTCTCACTCTATCCCTTCTCCTCACTCATAACCCCCACCCATAATCCCTTGCACCACCACTACCACCATCCAACCGTTTGGCAGCAGTACAAGGTCAACACAGAAACCTCTTCACTTCTGCTCTCTGCTTTCCCTCCCTGTAATTCTTCGCATCAGCGGAGCAACAGATCCCTCCCCCTCCCCGATCCTATCATCCACCACCGCCCTCTGAGAAGCAAAGGAAAAGACTAAAGATGGAGAAGAGAGCGAAAAAGAAGGTCCAGGGATGTTGAAAACGAATGAGTGGGTTGTGTTGAAAATCTGAAAAGGGGAAAGGAACATTAGGAAATGAAAGACAGAGAAAGAGAAGAGGAGAGTTAGTGGAGAGAGACAGAAAGACTGAGGGAGAAAAGTGTTTTTAACCTTTGTTTTCAGGCGAGACAGACAAGGCCAAGAGCAGTCTGCATCCCAGAAATCAATCTCTTTTTCTCTCTGTATCACCCATTTTCCTTCTGCTTCTTTCTGTTGTGTCTTTCTCTTTAATTTCTTCCTTTTTTGTCTCTCCATCCCTTTCATTCCCTCAGCTCTGTCATCCAGACCTAAAACACACAAACACATGTGCCTCACATTCCTACGTGCAGAGCAGATTCACCCAATTTGTTTCCACTGCAGTTGTGTGTGTGTGCGTGCATATATGTGTGTGCCAAGCCAGTAAATAATAACCAATCCCAGCTGTACTGTAGGCCGTTCCTCTCATTCTCGGTGGAGAAACAAAGAGGGAGCGAAAGGAAAAAGGCTCCATCAAATAAGAGAGTAATGAGCTGGAAAAAAAATCAGCAGAGAGTTAAGCAGGAAGAATTAATGATCTATTAATGCTAACAGACATGATGTGTCCCGTAGAACTGGTAGTCCATGCTCTCCACGTACAGGAGTTACATGCCATTTGAAAAAAAAAAATCCAATTTGTGCTCATGTCAATGTGGAGCTTCAACAGCTTTAACAATTTTCCATTCTGCCAAAAAGCACTTTTTAGGGTGGAAAGCTGCTACACAGGTTTGTTACTTTATAATTTATTTATTATGAATAGAATTCACTAAATCACCAAGTAACAATTTTGATATTCAATTAATCATTTAAGGGTCTTAAATATATAATCTGTAACATTTCTGCATTAGATTGCATAAAAATGTGAGACCTGTGTTGTAGAATTTATTCAGTTGTGTACTTATATTACCCCAAAATGTTTCCAACAATGTTCAAACCCAGAGAAATCCCTAATTGTAATGTCAGTAATGGTGCATTTCCTTGCTTATCTCTAGTTAATATAATTTCCAGGTAAACATGGGATACATCAGATACCTCAGAGAGGAATTCAGCTAACACGACTAAACATAGCGTAAGTAAAACCTGAATACATTATCTCATTATCATTTCTGCCAGAGTCACGTCAGATAGATTTTCATCATCAGTGGTGGCTGTTTAACGATGAAGACAACATCTCCCATGATCTCAGGCTATTTCACAATGTCATCAAACTAGTCTTTTGTTATTGTTTTGATGTAAGAGACCCCTTAGTGGCAGAAGAGGGCATACTGTTCATTTAAGCTCTTATAGCAGATGTATTCTTTTTAGGTTCTGGACACTTTGTCAGACAAATCAAGCTATTTTAAAGAAATCACCTTTCAATCTGGGCAATTGTGATGTGCAAATACACTATTTTCTTACATGTTATGGACTAGATATTTGTACTTTCAGTTCTAATGGAGTTGAAGCTTGTTGAGGCGGACACCAAAGCAATGGGGTCAACATCATCAAAGAAGCCATTAAAAAAGAGAGTGATGAAAGAAGAAGTGAAATAAGCTAACAGTCTATCCATTGTAGTCCACATCTTTGAGCCTCTGGGACAAAGAAGAAGTCAATTTCTGACTCTACGCCCATCTGCCATGGCACTTGATCCCTCTTTACAATCATAATTCCCCTCTTTGCCAAGACATATTTTTTCTTTATCCATTTTTCCTCTCCTTCTCTGCTCGTGGTTCACTCCCTTTCTTTGTCAGGCCCTCTTTTTTTTTTTGCATGGAGGCCAACATTTCGCTTGCCTCCTTCCTCAAACACAGACCAAAAAGAAAGAGAGCGAGAGGCAGCGAGTGGGAGGAAGGGGAGAGGAGAATAAGAAGGGGAAGAGCGGGAGAAGGGGAGTGATGGAGGGGGGTGTCGGGGTGGGGTTTGCGGAATTTGGTCTATGTTTGGTTTGGAAGTTAAGGCCCCGGCGCTGGGCTCTCAGGAGGATAATGGAAAAGAGAGGGAGAAGAAAGGGAGGTTTATGGATGTGTGTGTACCCTCACAGGTGGTCGGCACATACTGATGGGGGGGCCTTTTGTGAGTCAAAATGTGTGTGCGTGCACGTCTGTGTGTTTACTGAATTGTGTGAGCATGTGGGCGAAGCTACATGTGCTCAAAGCATGTGTGTACATTTGTCTGTTTATTTGCAGATGATGGCACAGATGCATGTAAGCTTTTAGCATGTAAGAATCAGAGAAGGAAGAAAGAGAGAGAGAGGAGGTGAATAAGACATTCCTAAGATGGGGGAGGAGGAGGGGAGAGATGCAGGGAGCCAGTGGTTAGTTAGTGGTTAGAAACTAAGAGGAGAAAAATGAATGTCTGGTCCAGGGCTGGACCCGAAAACGATACCACAACCAGCCAGCGAGCCAAGCAAGAGGAGAGCAGAGGAGAAAATAAAGTCAAAAAGAGTTATGTAAAAGAGAAGAACTGGGGGAGGCCTCCTCCTCCTCCACCACCACCACCTCTCACCCTCCTCCCATATGAGGCCTGCTAACTCCTGCCTCTGCCGCAGGGGAGAAAAGTGCTTTTATAGCTGAGCTGAACCCGCTGAACCCATCGTGCAAACAGCGGGCAAAGTATGGAGACAACAGAGGGACGAGGCCGGCAGCCACACAGGGGGCTTCAGTGGGGGGTCTCAAGCTGGGGAGCACAGGAGGGTTAGAGGTACGAGGAGGAGGAGATTGATGGAGGAGGAAGAGGAGAGTCAATGCAGGTTTCCCTCTCTCCTCCCTGTTCAACCATCAGTTTGGGTTGGGGTCTTTCTTTCTTTCACTTATTACTCATTTTATTTGACTTTCTTAACCTCACCTTTTCTCTCTCCTCCCTCCTTTCTTTACTTTATTTCTTTGGCCGCCTCACTTTGTTTCTTTGGCACTCCTTCACTTCTTCCTTACTTCTTTTTTCATTCCTTCCTTCTTTTTTCATTCCTTCTCTTCTTTTTTCGTTCGTCCCAACCGCTGTCATTCCTACTGTACTTTTTTCTGCTACATTTTCTGTCCTTCATTCCTTCTTACTGCCATTGTTTGTTCCCTTCAATTTTTCTTTCATTCTGTCATTCCTTCTTTCTGGCATTGTTTGTTTCCTGAACTTTTTTTTCCTTTTTTTTGCCATTTTTTTCTTAATTTACTTACTTTTTTCTTCCCGACTTTCTTTCTTCACTTTTATTTTCTTTCTTTTTTTGGCTTCTTCACCCTACTTATTTCTTTACGTTTTATTTCTTTTTTCCATTCTTTTTATCCACACTTTCCATCATCTGTTTCCCTCCTTACTTCTTTGCTTCTTTCACTTTTTACTCTGAAACTCTACACTCTTGACTCTGTTGACTTCTTTTTCTAGATGACTTGTTTAATTCCTTCTTTTGCCATGCTTTTCTTAATTCCTCTTGCCATTCTTTAATCTTATTTAAGTACTTTTTTAGACATTTTCTGCCTTAACTAGAGCATTGACAGTAGAGATGGCAGAGGGTGTCTCATCAGACAGACCAGAGACAGTGCAGTTGGTTGGCGCTATAAACCCTTTTGGCCACCAGGGTGCCGGCCTTCATTCTTTTTGCCTTTTATTTTTTTTCACTTGTTGTCATCCTTGCTGTCTTCCTTCCCTAAACTTCTTTTTACTTTATTTTATTTCTTTCTTTCGCTACCTCAGTTTACTTTCCTCTTTTTCTTCTTTTTTTCATCCCCTGTCCCCCTAACTTTCCTTTCCTTTTCCTTTCCTTTCTTTTCTTTCATTCTTTGCTATCTTCCTTCCTTTCCACCTCTCTACACCTATTTTAATATGCACACACACACACACACACACACACACACACACACAGTGATATATGCCATATGTATGAGCAACACTCCCACCCCGCAGCAGACAGTGTGGGTGGAAGTGGGCTGTAAGGCAGACGCACCCAACAACAACAGGAAAGGAGTTTGCTTGGCTCCAGGCCTTTTTTAAAATCCATCCATAAGCGTCTGTCCAACCTTTAGAGAACAGAATGATGCAACAAGCCTGCAACCTGCACATTGCTGCCGTCACACAAAAAACTCCTCAAATACTTTTCACCCTGACCACCATGATGCATTTCAAGAAATTATGGACAGGCGGGGGGCTCAAAGGGAGCTGGCGCACCCACGTGTCACTCCTTAAATCTGCCCTGTCTCTTGGGACTCCGTTGAGTTTCAGTTTAAATAAAAGCGTGAAAATCAGTGCAGCTGGAGTTGGGAAGTTTTTTTTAATGGAGAGGCAGACTCATCATTTAGGGAGTATGAGGAGTCATGATCGGTGAACTGCAGTGGTGTCATGGGGGTGGAGGACTTATGAGATTTTGTGAGCTAAACTGCTGGGAGATTTAAAAAAAAAAAAAAAAAGGGAAGTAAAGGTTTTGTCTCCACCCAGCTTCACATGGGAGTTCGTACAGTGTGGGAGTATGTGGGAGTGTGTGCTTGTCTGTGTCAACTAAATAGTTTCAAACTTACAAACTAAGTTAACTGTGTATTTACAGGCACACCAGTTTTTAGCTTAGACATCATGTGGTCAAAAAGACCACAAAGAAAGTCCCACTTTGGATCACAGCAAGATCATATATAAATGTACATACTGTCCATTCGTAGAACGGGCCTAATACCTAAACAAAAAACAGGTTGCTTAATGGACGTTTTGCTAATCTGGCCCCCATGCTGCATGATTAAGACACACTTTAAGCCATGCAAACAAATAATTCTGTTGTTTCCCTGATGAGGATTACTTACATGAATATATATGAGTTTTGTATGCTCAAAGATTCTCTCATAGATGTTGTTTATGATCATATTAGATATATTTTAGAAGCTGGAACCACCAAATATTTTGTATTTTAAAAATGACTAAAACAGCTGATCTTTTATCAAAATGGTGTCTAATTTACAGTATTTTCTTAGGACTGACAAATCAATTAATGATTTAAATGTGATTAATGGAATATACGCACTCTTCTTCCACAAACACACTGGGCCGAAACCAATCAGAAAAGATATGTGATCTTTTTGTATTTATCCCAGGTTTATAAGAATAATAACTGAGGGCCCAGGACGGACCCCTGAGGAGCTCCGTATCAGTAAAGAGAGTGTAACACTTTTGAACGTCTTGAAATGTTATGAGAGGCAAATAAAAACCAAGAGTGGAAAAATACCTCTCCAGTTGACTTGTGCAAAGTTCAAATAACTGTCACTGACACTATCAAATGTTAAAAACTGCATGTTTTACAGATACAAACACAATACATAATACTGCTATATATATATATATATATATATATATATATATATATATATATATATATATAGTCTGTGTTGTGCTTGACATATTCGAGGCTATTTATATATCATACATGATTTTTCAAATGAAATAAGTCACCATAAAAATATGTAATTACCAGTATTTGATCTGGTGATGTCATGCCTCATAAAAGGACAATAAGTGCGACAACAAACTTTAAAAAAAATAAGTGACACAGACATTTTAAACCAGTAACTGAGGAACATTAAGACGATGAGCCAGCGGGTGACTCTTGTTAAGATTTACCTTAAAACAGCCTGTAGACGGTGAAACAGCCTCCTCTGCTCCCTGTAGTCTGTCTGAAGATGCTTTCGAGTCTCCAAAAAACACAAACTGAGGACACCGATTACCACAATCAAGCGAGTTTGTCTGTCGTTTCACGTAGCATCTTCGATTAAGTTATCAGTTGTCTCTGGCTGGAAATCGGTATTTTGAAAGCAAATCCTCCCACAGGGGGATCGTTATAAAAAAAATGCCTGTTGCGAGTGTTCAGTTTTCAGATATGTAACCGAAAACCTTGTCCTGTGAATAGTTTTCTCTCAAAATAAGAGTAACGTGACCTAAAGAAATCAGTGACGAGAGGAAAAAACTAATTGTCATTCAGATGTGAGGATGTAAGGCTGCGATGTGAATGTCAAAATCCGCCGCAAAAAGGTACAGAGGCTCTCCAGGAGGCGCATCGCCCAGTTGCGACGCTGGTCAACTGAGCTTCCAGAGGCGGTGGAAAGGGAAGAAGCTGGGTGGGAGAGAGGGGTGGAGAGAGAGAGACAGAGAGAGAGAGAGAGAGAGAGAGATGCCAGAAGACAGATCCAACTTCCTCCTCCAGCTGTTGACTCTCACGACAGTCTGAACTGTGTGGAGTTTTTATGATAATCCTATATTTATACCAGGTCTACAGTAGCATATGCATGAATCATTCTTAATAAAGTAAAAATTATTTGAAGTCAAACTACATTTATTTAAAATCTTTGTAAAGGAAATTCGGAAATTTCTTTTAAAACACATTATCCATGTGAAAAGACTGAACGAAATGTGGAGTTAGAGCATTAAAGATAAGATAAATTAAGATAAAATCAGATAAGATAAGATAAGATGGACTTTATTGATCCCACACCGGGGAAATTCACCCATCATTACAGCAGCTTAAATACACAAAGTGGCTAAGAAAATATTCAAAAATAGCAAATAAAATAAGATAAAAAGTTTACATACTGTACATCTTTCAAGTATACAGATATGCAACATTGTATAACTTTTCTACCATAAAATAATTTTAATCATTTTGATGCTGCACTGTCTTGCAGTCACGTGAGTGGTATAGGTCTCTCATTCCCACTCTGTGTCCAGCTGACCTGCTTTTGCACTATGTAACTTTGTGTAAGTCACACACCACCAACTATTTCCCTTGGTGAAACTGGATCATATTTTAGGAAGGAAAAGTTTTGTGCAGTAGGCTATCAAAGGGAAACTCTGATACTTAACATCACCTTCAGTGATTTACAGAGTTTCCTGATGGACAGTAAACTGCTGCTTTTGCTAATGTTAGCTCAGTGTGTTAGCCAGGCTGTCCATACTGTGAGCTCAGAGAGCCGGGGGAGTGTTGGTGTTTGTACCACAGGTGTTTTGGACCACCGTGAAGAGGAGGTGTTCAGGCCCTAGGAGCAGGCAAATGTTGATGGGGAGCGGAGCTAGTCGCGTGCCAGGAACTGAGTTGGGCAAGCTGGCAGTGTAACCTGGTGCTGAAGCCTCTATGGGCATAATGATAGAGGCAAAAAGACCTTAGAAACTCTTGACAGAAGAAGCTAGGAGAAAAGGAAACCAGAAAAAAATCTGGGACTAACTGGTTGTTAGTGAGAGCTTCCTGAAATAAAAAGCTGAAAGACAGACGTTCTGTTGGAGTCGTAAGTAATATTAGCTGGCTGTTGTGTCTTGTGTTGTTGCACTTGCTTGATGTTTGGCTATCAGCAAAGTTGTCGACTCGCTAATTTTTGATCATAAGTAATGTAATAATAAGAAATACATGTGTACAACTGTCCATATTTGCAACAGTGGTATTGCACTCTAAAACTGGGGGGGTACTAAACTATAAAAATACTAATTTCTACACAATGTTGCTTTAAACTGTTTTTCACCAGGTTTGTGTTCAGGATTTTTTGAGTGGATCTTAAATAACATGACTTGATGATGCACTGAAGCCATACTTAATAAATAACATAACCTCTACCCTGTCACTATAAAGGTATAAAAACATTCTCCTGCTGTGAAGGGCCATGGTAAGGGAAAGCTGAGGATCACCACCAACACCCACCACTGCAGTGACCATTTTACACCAGCTAGTTTCCAACCATCTCCCTCCCAGGTCTTCATCCTCCCATCCCTCTATCATTTCTACCAAATGTAAGTTACCTGGTGTGCTTATGGTATAATCATTGTAACTTTAGGCACTTTAGCGCACAGGAACACAACTACATTTTTAGAAGGTAACTCATGTAACATTAAGTAATGTCAGTGCATGTAACCAGAGACGGTTATCTTTGATGTTACATTATATTGTCCTTTTATTATAACACTCCTTTACTTCTGTTTTGCTCTACTGTGTTTTTAGTTTGCTTCCTTTTCCCCTCATTTGTTTAATTGTGCAATAAGATGGTTACAAAGCAAGCGAAGGCACGTACAGGAGCGCATAAACTGTCAAAAGACATTATACAAAGTAAGACAAACAACAAAAACAAGAGGACATGAGGAGTACAACATGAATTCCATTCGGTGGATATGTGGTAAACAAAGGGAAAGGGAGGAGGTCTAAAAAATAAATAAATACATAACACCATAAAAAAGGGTGGATGTGTGTTCTGTGTGCATATAATCAGGATGTTTATAAAGGTTTGTGTGCCTAGAGGTTGTGTTCAATTAGTGTCACATATGTAGTGTCTGGCCACCAGGTTACAAAAATACAAAGATGTAGCTGTATAACCTGACTCATATGGATTTGGCTCTGCTCTAGTCTAAGAGTACAAATTGTCTCCCTCTAGTGTTTTTAAGTGGGAATTCACAACTTTGAGTCCATCATGAGTTACCATGAGTAACAAGCAAGCAACATTTCTAAGACACTTGATTTGATGAGTCAAACTGGACATTTAGTCAAGTCACCATTTCAAGCTACAAGACTTGTTTATGACCTCTGACATAGCCCTGAAGGCAGAATGTAAACGATAAGATCTGACTTGAAACTGACAATCTGATCTAGTAAAATGAGTATTAGTTTATTTTATTAGATTAACCAATGGCTACTTTGAACAAAAGCAGAAGCATTGCTCCATTTGTGCAGAATATTCATTCATTCATTCATTCACAGCTTCCTCTTCTCAAGCATTTTTTTAACCACACAAACCAACCTCACCACGATGATGACGTACAGTTTCAGATTTCTCTGTTCTCACCAGTAATTTTATAGTGAGTTTCAACTTATTGTTTTAAGTTACATAAGCTTTAACGCCACTTGAATGTTTTGGATAACTCTCACCATTCTTCAAGTTCTACAAACCCACTGTGCACTATGTGATCAGCACCAAACAGACAGACACAGTTAGTGACTATAGCTGGTCAGCATAGTGGTGCACTTAGCAGCTAAAAAGCCAGATATTTCCCTCGGGAGTTCGTAGACACCAAAAAATAAAGAATTAATGATGTGCTTCAGCATTATTGAGAAGACAAAATAAAGCTGTTTGAACTTTGCAGCCATGATATTTAAGAATTAAGACGTCATTTCAATGTAGGCACACATGGGGTCACTATTCTGTCTGGTAAAACCAAGACAAGATAACCTGTCAATGTCTTTAGTATGACATCGTGACACTACACAAAACAACATAACCTGTTATAAACATGCCATAGCAGCCTATTTACCAAACATCAAAGCAGCAATTTTGCTTTATGTATAAAGATTACAATAAACTGTCACTTACACTGGCTGTCATGAGACCATTATAATTGTGTCATGAATAATAGCACCTTAAGTAAAGTTATACTTATTGGACTTGTCATGACAACGCCATTAAATGTGCCAGTGTGTGGTGTGTGGTACACTTCTCACCTATACCACATTATTTACACTACCAAGTAAGTATTAATTATACTAGCTGTATCATTGAATATTAAGAATAAAAGATGTGAAAACTATATGCTGTTTGTCCACCTCCTGCACCTGAGCCAATACAACATGTAGAAATGTACAAAAACACAGTAAATAGATTCTTCAAAGATATTTATTGTTAATAAACGTGAAAGTATATTGATAAATTCAAATTTGGCCTTGATAATGGCACTGGATGAAATGTTATCACCAATGCTATTTCATCCTGAAAAGAACATGAATATCTGTTTTTGTGCCAATGAAACAAGCAGATTTTTAAGATATTTCACTGGAAAGATGGAGATTTTTACCTGCTGATGGCACTAGATGAAAAGCCAGAGAATCCCCAAAGTTATTAGGATTCAACCTCAAGGGACTTTGAACAATGAAATTTCACACAAATCCAAAAATGTATGAACCTCTTGGTGACAGAGGAAATATCAGAGAATTAACAAAGTCATTATGATTCATCCTCTGGGGACCATAAAAGCTCCAATAAATAGTTGTTGAGATATTTCTCAGCCTTTTACGATTGTAATTGATTATTTTGGGAAATTATTATAAGATCAATATCAAGACATTATTGTGATACATGAACACATTTATGACTAACAAGAGATCAGTGGAGGTGAAGTCTGCAGCTTTCACAGGTTTGATGCCCATCAAAAACAAACTAATCTCAAACAATCCTGTGATTACTGACACTTTCACATCTCTTTCACATCTTTTGGTTGAATATGTATTGCTGTTAAGACTGCTGCGTGTTGCATTAAAATCCAAGACAACACATAGAAATGTACAAACAGGAAGAGTGCATAGATTCTGTTACTGGTTACTAAGAACATTAATGACATCAAGAGGAAGGAAGTGAAGTTCAGAGCTGAAGGCTGTGTGTTCACCTCCACAGTTGAAACAGTTCACAGATCAACAGTCCAGAAGCTGATTGACAAACAGCCATGTTATTGGCAGAAGTTGGATGTATGTTCATGGGTTTCTGAAGTATTAATGATGATGATGCTCACTTTAGATCCATTCCATATTCTGGGGATGAGCAAATAGCATCTGCTATTGTTCACAAGAACATTTGTGGGCTCTCTAGAGCTCCTGTGGGCATTGGGCATTATTAATTACATGAGTGAATATGGTGACAGCAGCAGGTCCCCTGTATAATCTGCTAAAAGGAGGAACTACCTGGACATAGGATCAGAAACAAGTGTTTCAGTGATTAAAAGAATCCCTTAATAACCTTACCCATCTTGGCTCACAACGATCCACAAAGACAGACAGTGGCTTCTGCAGACACAGGCAGTTACAGGATAGGGAGTGTCCTTCTACAGTTGCATGTGAATATCTGGTAGCCTGCTGCATATTGTTCTAGGTAGCAGGAGTATGGGCCAGTGAGAGGTTTCAAAAGTACCTGGTGGGGATGGACAGATTCTGCTTATCACAGATCATAAGCCTCCAGTGCCATTGATAAACAGAAAGGATTTGGATGTGGTACTGGTAAGATCTCAAAGACTTTCTGCTGCTGAACCTGCAACATCTGTGAAACTAGACCACAAACTGTACTATCCTGTTATCATCTATAACAAAAATATTATGGATTTTCACAAACATGCACACAGGCAGAATATTAGTATGATATTAGTTAAATAATAAAAAATAGGTGTACATTTTGAGCAGTAATTTAAATTCTCAAATGTTTATCTGATTTCATTCTATTGTCTTTAGGGAACCAGTCCATCTACAGGAGTGTGATTTATAAATTATTTTATTAAAGTAAAAATATACATCAAACTGATTCAGAGGGGAACTTTTAATGTGGTGCCTTATGATTGGTTCACTGAGATTTCCATTCACTTTACTTGTGGCTATTCCAGTGACTTAATGTAGGTTAATCCTTTAAATATTAATTGGATTTATTGTTTGTTTTTTATAGGCTGAGTGAAACTATCTGTAATTCTTATTCACTATACGTAGGCTACCCATAATTTTGGGCGTGCGCATACTGACGCACACAAAAATGTTTTAGAAAACAAGACACCAAAAAGAAATTTTCATTAATGCGATTTCACAATATACATTTTGCTATCATTGTACGAAATTGGCTCCGATTAAGATCAAAAATTGATTTACACAACCTAAATTAGCGACCATAAGACAGGATCACGGAATATATTACAACACTAATAATAATACTAATACATTTACGGTTAAATTTAAGAACGAGACGTCCCTTAAAAAACGTGTGATGTAACCACGCCTTGGTGATCACGTGATTTTTGTCGTGTCCGGTCCGTTCCGCCGCCTTGTGAGAGCGATACTCGGCTTCAAGGCGCAGCTATAGCTAACAGCTGCTGGAGCTACCGCAGCTTGTTTCGTTGGGGATTGTTTGAACAGCGCACTAAAATACAATGGACAGCAGAGGCTACGGTTCTGGTAAATATAACACTGTGTTTTAAGCATCGCACTGACTTTATATACCTTTACGTGTGGTGCAGATATGTAGCTATCACCATGGCAATCGTTACCGTTATTAATTAGGCTCCCAGTTAGCCACATGCTTTGTTACCCAGTATGTTAGCTGTTGGCTAGTTCAGATGTTTAGCTTCCCAGCAGCAGCAACAACAATCAACCCATAGCCGACTGTAGCTTGAAACAAAGAAGTGTTAGCCAACTGCCAAGCGATATTATCCTATAGTTACCATGAATTAATGTCAGGACAAGTGTAAAATGCATTAGCTGCATGCAAGGCCCGTTAGCTAATATAACGAAATATAGCTAGATTAGCCAGTTCAGCCAGCAGGCTCTTTATCTGCTAATGTGCTAACACAGAGGGTGACGAGGCCCATTGTTACAGTTATTGTGGGGCATGTTGAAGGCTTTGCTAAAGTTAGCCGGTCAATTCTGTTAAAATGGAGTCAGCGTGGCAATAACACGACTTTTAAAAGCGTTGTTAATAAAATGGCCGCCTCAACTGAAATGCTTCTTTAAACTTAAGTTTGTTTACTAACATTGGCGCCACAAACAGACGTGTGAATGTCCTATTTGCACCAAGTGAAGCCAGTAAAACAGAAAGGTAATTTTCCTGATAAGAGTAGAACGTTAAAGAAAAGCAGGCTGTCGGTTTGCTGTTGAAAAGTTGAGTACACGCCAGTGTGTTTTGCTTAATATAATCATGTGTTGGCTGTTTTGAATAATTGGAATATCAGCCTGTTATCTTTTCAGTCTGCCTGTATAAATGTACTCTCTGTTTTTGTAGGTTACTCCAGTTGGGGAGGCGGAGGGTCAGGCAGCAGAGGTGAGGAAATGAATAAATGTATTCCTGCACTGCATAATGACACAAAGACACTACATTATATTCACTATTGCAGGGCTGCGGCCACTACAAAGTATTTAATTAAACAGAGCAAGGTGATATTGACTGATATTAATGGACTTT
The DNA here is from genome assembly GCA_033000465.1 of Sciaenops ocellatus. NCBI lineage: Eukaryota > Metazoa > Chordata > Actinopteri > Sciaenidae > Sciaenops > Sciaenops ocellatus. The sequence continues at coordinate 20,375,258 of CP136867.1, forward strand.
TGATATTGTAACTGTAATCTAAGATGGGATGGATGAAACCCTCTTTGGCCACATTCAGACAGGATGTGGCGCTGCGGCGAAAAGCCAGTTTTTTCTTTTATTTGACTGGGGGGTCGCCCATTCGGGCTGCGGCGGTGCGGGTCACAAGGGTGTCCGCCAAAAAATGCAGCAACTTTTGGGAAAAACACAGCCAGTCAGCCGCTTGGGTCGGTCAAATCCTCCACAGTCAGCCTGAAAGCTGAGGCTATCCAGGTGGATTCATGGACTAAACTCTTAATACTCTGTATACCTGTCGTGTTCTGGCTTTGTTTATTTGTAAGTCTGTGTCTGGCTTGCAATTCACGCTGCAAAATAGTGATACAAAAAAAGTTTAATTTGTTTTGTTCCCTATGGTTTGAGAGAGAGAGAAAGCAAGCTTTGGTTGAGAGACAGTCAATGAGAGTGAGCAAGCAAACCGGTCTTGATAAAGCTGGTTAGTGAGCAAAAAAGTTATTTCCTGATCGTTTCACAGTGGTTACGTACGTCACATGTAGACACACCCCCGGCAGCCACCCCTGACCACCCACACCCCTGCACAGCCCTGCGGCATTGCGTCGCAGCACCTGATCCTGTCTGAATGCAGCTTTACTCTGAGGCAGGATGATCTTCAGACACTGTTCAATTGACTCGCTCACATGGCCAAACGTCCAAATAATATGTAGTTTCACACCACAGCATTAATGTGTAGATAAACATTTCATTAACTTAACTAGTGAAATCAATGCTATTATCTGTATTAGCAAATGAAGTGGTCATTTTATTTAACATCAGTCAGATTTTTGAGTAAATGAGAAGTGGTTTCACCATTGATGTACTTGTATAGTAAGGGTGGTAATGGTGATCATAACATGTTTTAATTCCTCACTGTATTAGGTTCTGGTGGCTTTGACCTGTATGGGGGAGGTTATAAGGACTCAATGTCTGGGCTCGGGGGCTATGGAGGAGGAGGTGGAGGCGGCGGCGGGGGCGGAGGCCACCACATGAAGAGAGGTCTCTCGGGAGCATCCCTTCTCTCATCCACAGGCACACATGCAGATGCAGTGATTGCCAAGATTAACCAACGCCTGGACATGCTCACTCAGTTGGAGGGGGGTTTGAAAGGGTCTCGGGGTGACAGGTAATAACTTTTTTTCCCCCCCCTTTTCTGTTGCATACTGTCTTCATCACTCAGATGCCTCTACCACACATCCATGCCAGCGCGAGGATTACATTTGCCATGTTTAAAACATGTAAATAACATCTCATTGTGGCATGTGGTTGGTTGAGAACATTGTCTCTGAATGTTGTGTCATGCCTGGACAATATCCAACCAGTTAAATGTTTTTTTTTTAGATGAATCTGAAAGAGTATCTCAGTAAATGTATTGATTCACATTTTGCTGTGATATGAAAAGATGCTTAGGCTTTCTAATGCGATTGGTAATTTAAAAGTCAAACAAGGTCTTTCCCTAGTTTGGGCCCAGGAGTAGAGTAGTAACATATGCAAACATTTAAAAACAAAGACCCTGCCAATGTGGTTGGAAACTTAGTTGTTTGTTCAAGACTGGTCAGGTTGTTAGAGTAAATTGGGCTGTCTTAGCCTGGTGTGTCATTTACTTACACTTAACGCTCAGCCTTGGTGAAAATGTGTATGCCTCAAGTCCTGTTTGGGATGAAAAGGGAGTGAGTCGCTCACAGGCTGCATTTGAATGCCTCAGCATCTGAGGAAGCTTTGATTGCTCCCCATTTGCTATGTTGTGGTTTGTCTGATTTGCTGGGATTCCTCAAAACCTAAGATGTCATGAAAATGCATGGCCACTCATTGGAGGTGCAACTGTACACCAACTTTTCCATTTGTAACAGATTGACATCCTTGCACATTCAGTCCATCTTTACCCAGCACCCCTTGAACATTGCCTTTGTCTTTACTTTGTTTTTATTTGTTCACACACACGTTTCTCTCATCCTCCATGTGACCTAACCCTGTGTTCTGGCTTTAGGTTACGCAAGAGAGATGAGTTTACAGGTGTTAGCTTGATATTACTTTTCAAGCTGAACTGTTAATTGAAGGCTGCCTGCAAAATCTGCAAAAACACTCACTAAAAAAAGGCCCAGTTTATGTTTCATCCCCCCTTTTCTTGAGTATTTACCATAATCCAGTCACTTCCCAGGATGTTTCACTTCTTGCACCTGTCTCGAGACATCACTGGTTCTGATGGACCATGCTCATGTCTGTTCAAGGTTTCACAGCCTAAGAAACTGCATTTCCCCTAATCTGCAGGATACTGTTTAACCTCCAACAGAGAATGTGGCTGGATGAGATTGTGTAAACTTAGTAAGAGAAAAATCTTTACTGTGTTATAAAAGACCACAAGCGGAGTGTTAACTTGTTTTTGGATCATCAATTTCTGATCTAATGTGGTTTCTGAAATAAAGCTGGGAGTGACAAGAAAACAAACGGAGAAAGCGAGACCGTGGAGGAGAAGGAAAAAACAGGTGGAGAAATCCAAACCTGACTGCCCTCCCTGCCTCCCCTGCTCTCTGCTCTTCTCTATCAACCCTCTCCCTCCCTCCCGCAGGTATGACCAGTACGAGTCATTCGACTCGCGCACCTCCGGTCTCTCCTCCTCCCGAGATCTCTACAGATCTGGCGGCAGTAGCTATGGTTATGGCGATGGCCGTGGGGACAACATGCTGTTGGGTCAGCGAGGAGGCTCGGGCTTCGGAGGGGGAATTGGGCTAGGGGGAGGAGGAGGCTTTGACAGCCCCTCCTCTTCCTATGGAGTCGCTAAAATGCGACAGAGTATGAGGGAGTCCTTCAGCAGTGGCCAGGGAGGAGGTTCTGGAGGTGGAGGATGGGCTGGAGCAGGCCGACGTTCCCCCAGAAGGGGTGGAAGTGCTGGGGGTCGAGGAGCTGGAGGAGGGTTTGGAAGCCGCAGGTCCGACCCCACTCCATTAGGCGGAGGTGGGCAAGGAAGTGGTAGTGGTGGCCAGTCCCACCGTGGCCACTCTCCAGGAGGTGGTAGAGGCAAGCTCCCATCACTCCTGTCCAACCGCATGTACCCTGAGAGTGGGGGCTTCCATCAGGGTTCCATTCAAGGGCCTCACGACTTTCCTGGGAGGCATTTTGGAGGGGGCCCACGGGCTGGCCGCCAGCGAGGCCGCAAGAGACCCCTCAACAAAGTAAGTACCTCCAGCCAAATAAGACCTCCTCAGACACTGGGCAAAAGTTAAGCCCTTTCTGATTCCCTCCTTTTTGTATTCTCAACCAACTGGCAAGTCAGCCTAAAGTGGTAGTGCCTGCTATGAGCCATGTTAAGCAGTTTGTCACAAATCATCCCTGACACATTTGGCACATCACTTGCCCCTCTAACTCCGCCCAGCCCTTATTTAATGTGGTCAGAAATGCCTCACGGAACTGCCCTTTTTGTATAGTAAAGGCAAGTGACAAATCTCCCTGCCCAGTTCTTTGTCTTGTTTACCTGTCGGGGTGTTGAATGGTTTCACTTTTTGGATTTTATTTTGATTTTTATTTCCTTTTCTTGTCTTTTGCCCCAGTACCGGGTAGTCTTAACGATATGGCTAACAGTATTGATGCCCAGAAAAAGAAGACATATAAAGTCTAAAGGTTAATTGGCTTTAACAAGCATTAAGTCATTGGTTATAGAGTTCATAGAGTTCACTGGTGTCTTGATAATAAGTTCTGGTTGTATTGTCCATGTGTTTTTGTCAGACAAAATATTTGTGAGTGCAAATTGATTTTGTTGATTGTAGCAGGTGAAACCACAGCGAGAGGTCCAGAAGAAGAGAAAGCAAACACTCACTGCAGCCGATGAGCCAGAGTCGAAAATGAACAAGACAGAAGGTGCAGGGTCAGACGCTACCCAAGGTATTTCAAACGGGTTCTTGATGTACTCAAAATGAAAAACAAATCATTACTTAGCAGACCACATTTCTGTGTCAATCTTGGCCTGATGTTGATGTTCTCCGTTTCCATAGAGCAAGCAGAGAAAAACGGTGACGACAGCGATTCAAAGCCTGCAGCTGCTGTGAGTAGATTGATCTTGTTTCTTTTTTGACCTGCAAATAGTCGCCTATAAAGTTTTAAATGTGCATTATAGTGCTATATCAATGCTTCTTTGATGAATAAACCACTTGAATTGGTTGAACGTTGCATCTTCAAATGTAATTAATCAGTGTTATTTAAACGGGAATGCAAATGAGAAAGAGATTATATAGTTGCTGCAACAGGTTTGTTGCATAAAAGACTCACTGGCTCAGGCGTAGACAGATAAAGCTCAAATAAAACACACTGTTCATCTTGTCATTATTTGGTGTAGAGGTGCTAACGTCGACGGTAGGTTAATGGCAGAAGATGTTTTGTGTTTACTTTGTCAGCTATATTGGATCGACTACTGTAGGCCTAAGCTGGACTCAGCAGTTATGTCGTGAATCTTGGGTGGAAAAATCCAAATATCACCTGTTTTTGTAAATAAATACATAAATCAAACAATTTTATTTCTGTATGGGAAAAAAAATAACCTGTTCGGCGCCTTTTTCTAAATAAAATAAGTAATGGGATACTTTTCTTCACAGGAGACAAAACCTGCTGCAGATGGGGATAAAGGTAAGCTCACCTACAGCTTCTCTTCAGATTTCTTTACTCCTTACTTTTTACTCCTTTCATGTTTTGCTGGTCTACATCAGCTACTTGTCTTGAACTATTACCCCTACCATGGAAATTTTATATCTAACATCTGCTCATGTGATTTTTAGCTTCACCCAAACAGGAGGAGAAGAAAAGTCCACAGGGCAAACAGACCCCAGCCCAAAGTCAGGACAAGCACCCAAAAATGAGGAAGAGGAGGGGTTTCCTGGAAAGGTGAGAAGACATAACATATATCCCAGATTTTCAGCTTCACCTTCATTTGTCCCTCATCTTTGCTTTCTTTCTTATTGTTGGTGATATTAGTTTATTGTCTTTGTTTTCACTGTACATCACTACATCCGTTTTGTTGCAATCACTGAGCTCTGAGCTCACAGGGTTTAATTCACCCTGTGCCTTTTTCCTGATGGACCTTTTTTTTTCCCAGGGTGATGTTTGCATGCTCTGTGTGTAAGTTCCGTTCGTTCTACAAGGAGGAAATGGAAACTCATCTTGAGAGTCGCTTCCACAAGGACCACTTCAAGTTCCTTTCCGGCCAACTGTCCAAACCCACGACAGACTTCCTACAGGTGACTGAGATTTGTCAAACATCACACTTGGACACTCTAACATGCAGAAGATGTATGAAGGGATTCATGTCATCCCAATTCAGGAAAACACAAATTGTCAATCATTTGCTTTTGGACACACAAATCTCAATGAGCATGCTCATTATTACAAAAATAAGAGTATTTGTATTTCCATGACAAATCTGATCAAGCAGTTTAGAGTAATTTGGTTTTCTGTTTGTTTTTTCTATCAATATTGTCCAGTCTTAACAGAAATATTAACCTTTTCACAAAGATAGTTGTCATTACAAGATAGCATGAAACAATAGAGTTCATCAGGGTCACTGATGAAAAATCTCTTACATGAAATATAAACTAATAAAAACTTTGTTTTCGTAGGAGTATTTGCAGAACAAGTTCAAGAAGACAGAGCAGAGGGTTGGCCAGTTGGAAAACCACAGTGCTACCATCTGCCAGGTGTACAAAGAGCAGGACCTCACCAGGGGTAAGCAGCAGTTTACAGTTGTGTCTAAGATTTAGGGAAAAAAATAATGGAAGTAGAATCACTCATTGCAATTATTACTCACGTCTGTATAGATCTCGGTATGGAGCACTTCATGAGGAAGGTGGAAGCCGCCCATTGTGCAGCGTGTGACCTTTTCATTCCCATGCAACCCCACCTGATACAGAAACACATCAAGTCTCCTGACCATAACTACAACCGGAAGGTATGGCATATTACCCCCAAAATTATCTTTATTCTATAGAAAACTAAATTTACTGACTAATTTATAGAAAGGAGAAAAGAAGACTTCATCAACAAGCATTTTTTTTCGTGTAAATAGTTTTGATTATGTTAAGCAGATAAAGCGGGTGTAAACAAACGCCATGGCTCATGGGTCATAATTCACTCACATTTATAATTTAATGCTGTTGCCAGAAGAACCTACTTGAACATTAACTATCAGTTTTTCTTCAATCCACTGCTCACTACTCCGTGTAGTGGTGTTCAAATGAACTCTGTTCTTTGGATGTTTTGCACTCTGTCCTATGCATAACTTAGGACTGTTCTCGCTCTCTCTCAAGGGTATGATGGAGCAGTCCAAGAGGGCTAGCCTGTCAGTTGCTCGTAGCATCCTTAACCACAAACTCATTGGCAAGAAGCTGGAGAGCTACCTCAAGGTATGTACGGTGTCATGTACTTGAGCATGGGTTGCAAACCAGAATGCATGTTATGAATAGTTGTACTTCATTTACTAGTGCTATTTGCTTTGTAAATAGAAATGAAGACATGGGTTTGGGGTCACAGTGTAATTGCATATTTTTAACCACAGTGCAAGTGAAACTAGTGTACACCGCTCACTAGTTTCATGACATTCACAAGTTTGACTTTGGTGCTCTTAAACCAAGTTTGTGGTTTTGAATCTTAATTGCTTTAAACTGTAACACCAAGTATCTTGAGTTCAAGGTAACAAAATGTTCAGAATCATTTCAATACCATTTTATTAGTTTTGTTCCTTTTCCTACCAAACAGTATGTAGTCATACTGTTTTTAGTCATAGGGGTGAACTGGAAATATTGAAATGGCTCCATGACAAAAAAAAGGGCATATTTAGCTAATTCAGGTTTGCCATGTGGAGAAACTTGCTCGTCATTCAGATGGATTGCAATTTGAGTGCAGAACATGCATACACAAGCCATGTTTTTATTGTATGTGTCTTTATGGATCATCTAGCCACAAGTAATAGATGAGCATTTGTGCAAGGAACTACAGAGATACCATCTATGAGTCATGCACATAGATGGTAGAGACTTAAATCTCGCTGATCAAAAATGTGAGGACTTAGTAGACAAACAAATGTACTTATAAATATTCTTTCGTTGTCAGGGTGAAAACCCGTTCTCTGGTAACCAAGACGACCAGGATCCAGAGGACTCCATGGTGATGGACGTGTCTGAGCTAGAGATGACCAGTGAGACAGCAGACGGCCAGACAGACACAGCACCAGTCAAGGATGAGGCGACGGCTGAAGGAGAGCCTGGCCAAGAGGTGGTCGAGGGTGAAGTGGTAGCGGCAGCAGAAGCTGCAGCAGCAGATGAAGCAGCAGCAGCAGCAGCAGCAGCAGCGGAGGAGGAGGAGGAAAAGATGGAGGAGGAGCTAGGAATGGAGGGAGAGGAAGAGCAGAGGAACCTGGAAGAGGAAGAGGAGGAGGGTTTTGAAGTTGGAGAGGAGGAGGAGGAGGGATATGTGGTCCGTGATGAGATCAGTGAAGAGGGATTACAGGGTGAGCTGGAAGAGGAGGAGGAAGGAGTAGAGGCAGCAGAGGTCGAGGAGGAGGATAAAAATGATGAATGACTTTTGCACCCTGTGCGTGACTTCTCATCCTTAACATCTGCCCGGACCAGTCAATGACCCCCACAGTCCAATTAAACAAATTTCACTGTCAGGCGTATTAAGAAATACATAAACCTGCTCCCACCATCCACCATTTTTATTGTTTATATAATTTAATTTTTGTTTAAGGAAAAGTTTAACATTCTTGAAGATACTCTTTTTCGCTATCTTGCTGAGAATGAAATGATGAAATTATGAAAGAATAGTCTGTCTTAACTGAACCTGTCTTATGTTTGTCTACAAACTGTCTTTGGAGGTGATGGTGGAGAGAGCCAGACCAGTGTTTTCCCCATTTGTAGTCTTAATGCCAAGTTAATCACTTCCCTGCTCCAGCTCCATTCTTAACATAGACCTGGTGGTATCAATCTTCTCATTTAAAAGTCTGCAAAATGGCAAATAAGTGTATTATTTAAAAATGTCAAACTATTCCTCTTGATACTTTTTCTTGTGCCTTTGTTCAAAGTTTTGGTTTAGATTAATTTGTTCAGAATCCTTTAAGAAATGTTGAGTATTGTAAAGTGGAGAGATTTTGACATTGTGTACTTTATTCCTCATCAGTTACATAATGCCATAGCATTCTGTCTATTGCCAGTGTTGATGGTAAATGGATGATTTTCCAACCTTTTGGTAACATCTAGAACAGTGTGCTTTTTTTTATTCTACAGCTGGGATGACTGAGATAATGTCTACTGTCTGTTGAATAAGTATGGATATTCAGAATTCATCAGTCATGTAACAAACAATCTTGTTTCACTCTGAAATAAGAAATAAATTTGTTGAGTAAATCATTGTTTCACTGTTTGTATTGAAGATTTGAACATATTAACAAGTTAATGTAAGAAGAGTTCAAAATGGAGCTTGACTGACCAGCATTGGTGTCCAAAATAAAAGTTCAGAGCTCAGTTGAATGAAAAATGTAGGCACTACCTCAATATTCAACAAGATAAATTCTGTATTGTCTAAGGAGTTAAACTACGTCTGCATTTCAGCTCGCAGTTGGCACTGATGGCATGTATTTACATCAAAGGTGAAGGAGCATGACGAGTTGCAACACACTGATGTAGCTGTTAAATATCTATTCATGACAGCTTTCTTGTATTTAACACCAACTGTGACCACAAGCTGGCGTACCAACTCCATAAACACAAGTATCAAAAACATTTATTCATTTACATTAATTTTCCATAATATTTTATTTTAGAAACAGCTCTCATATGCAGGTCAACACAGGGTCAACAATACAATGAAATGTGTTGGATGAGAGGAACCAGTCAGCATAGCATTAAGAGCACAATAATTGTATAACAGCATATGAAGGTTAAAAAATAAGTAAAATACAATACAATAAACATTTTAGGTAAAAAAAAGAATAGTATAAAATACAAAATATGAAATATACTAAAATAGAATATGAAAATTACGTATGATACACTGTACAAGTGAAAAGGTGACAAATATATTCAAGTATTTGAGAAGTATTACTGTATAAATAGACATGGACACACTATATAAATAGGATATATTACACTATTTAAAATAGTGATAGTAAGAGTAAAGTGACGTGTACACAGGGATATTGCACAGAGTAGTTCATTGCATTTTACAGACAGAGTAAAGTGACAGGTGTTTCACAAGAGAATTATATAAAAACATATCCAGTCTGGTTCAGTATGTGTTGTTGTTTATTATTGCCATACTATTTCTATATGTTCTGAATTTTAACGCGCTTAATTTAACATTTCTTCTATTTTCCCTGTACTGTGAAGATTGTACATTATTTACCGGTTGCACTTCCTCCCCACCGCACTTTTTCTGTTGAATTTGCATAAAAAGCTGCGTAATGAGCAGGAGTTTTTACTCGGTTATTTACGTTAGACATATTAATTTAAACAAACAGTTCAAAGACAGAGTCTTTGTGATAAACACCGACCTGTTTTTGTAGTTGAAATCATTACGAGGTATTGCATGATGCTTCCCCGTGGGGAGGAGGAGGAGAAGGAGGAGGAGGTGGAGTTGTGGGTGACATTTCGGCTGACAAACTTCGGCGTGCCCCCGTGCGTCTGACGTCACTGACGTCGAACGGGACTGTTTGTTCTGGATTTGGGGCGAGGAAGGTCCGCGAGCGCTGACAACCGACTGAAGAAGGTAAAAAATAGCATTTTAAGCCTCTGTGTGGATGACATTGGTATATCAAACGAAAGCATACAACTCCGGGGATCCGGTAAAAGGTTGAGAACGGCCATCGGGGGCGTTTTTCGCGCGCTGTCAGTGTGCGCTTCGGCAAGCGGAGCATGAGCTGTCTTCGCAGGCCTTACACCGGTTCGGGCACGCGAGATAGATGATTTTATGTCTTTTAAATCAGCGCGATTTTGAGTTACTGTGTGTATTCTGTGTTGTATCTTCCTTCTCTAAATACTTACGTTATGGTCGTTCACGTAGCATTTGACACTCCGCGCTGTCAAGGTGCACGTTAGCTGCAGGTCGGTATCATGCTAGCCAGTTAGCTGCTAGGCTGTTTGTTTGTAGCCCCGTAGGCCGTATTCGTGACATAAGTTACGTCGTCTCCGCAGCGTAGTTTACGCACGGTGGCGCAGGAAGCTCATGTGAAGTGCGACGTACGTCATTTCGAGAATATCAACCCCGTCCAAGTTGTATTCTGAGAGGCCGTTTACGTGCGGAGCTGTCACTTTGCTCTCAGTAGACATGGCGATGTACTGACATGGAAGGTTAGCGAGGCGAGCGCTGTAGAGCAAATCACGAATATAATGTCTCTCTGTGCCCGTCGGTGGTGATAAATACGCGTAGCGTCGTTAGCTTCTTTGGTTTTCTCGGATGATGTTACCGGTAGTATGAAGAGCGTAGCTGCGTGATAGTAGCAAAATGGCTGATACATTTTCCAGAATAATTAATTTAGCTAAATTAAAATACGTGTATTCGCTTCACCGTCTTCATGTTTGGTCTCTTATTATTATAGCTATATAGATGTCTAATTCTGTAACTGTCTACATAATATACAGTATAGTACAGTATATATAGTGTCAGGACAGGATAACCTGGGTTGTTAGTAGGTTAAATTAAAGTTTAAAGCATCACCCACTGTCTGCTGATCAGTTAAAATTTATATTATTATATATTAATGGTAAGGTAACAGCATGAATCAAAATATTGCACCTAGTGTACCCCTTGCTCCTTACACAGTCCACTTTTGATACATTTTGTAGGTACTTGAAATATAGATGTACATGTGCTGAAGCTTGTTGACAGCAACCCTTTAGTTATCTGATGTGACTGTGTCATGTGGACCTGTAGCAGAAGATCGACATTTATCTTATAATAGTTGCAAGCATTGTGTATATGTATTTGACAAACACGGGCTCGGATAAGTTAATCAGTCTTTTGATAAGAAGATTTAGGTGTTTGGTGGAAGAAATTCAGCAGTCATCAAGAAGCAAAAATGTCACTTCACGAAAGACCAGCTATTGCATGGACAAAGATATTCCCAAAAAAAAAAAAAAGGACCATTGACGTGACATACACTATCAGATGGTGTCTAGAAACTGTCATGGTCAGGGTTCAGTGTATTCTTCCATAAAAACATGGGTAAAGTACTCACATCCTTTTCACTTGGTCTAAAAGTCACTGAAATATAAATCCACAAACTAAAGCACAAAAAGCTATAAATTGCCAGCACATTATTTACATGCACACGATGAAAGGTGCCACATAAGGATTATAAAAGAGCCACTGGAATACTGAAAATAAAGAACTGCTCGTTGTATTGTCTAATTCCCTGGGGAATAAAGAAAAGAACATACCATTACGTTCTATATATCTGGACCATAATGTGTGCATGTGCTCCTTTTTGTCCTTAACTTTGAGGAGTAAAGTCCTGGAAGACAGATTGTCAGCAGATCACACAGACACATTCATAATGGTCTCTGTCTTGCAGAGCAGATGGATGATTGCACTACAAGTGTGTGGAAACATCAGACAGGAAGTTAGGTGAAGGCTCATGACAGCTTAGAAACCTTTTATCAAGATGCCAAAACTCAGTTAAGAGGCTGTTTACTGTGTGTACTGTGTCAGTGAAATTTCCATTTAGAGAGAGGTCATTTCCAGAAAATATTGATTAACATTTTTTTAATTAATTTAAGTGGATCTGTTTAAAATATTGCAGTAACATGAGAAATGAACAAAAAATATGCAGTCTCCATTGAAGTGGTTAGAAAAAGAAGTCCGGGTGACATCGGAGCACCATCAAATTTCCAACAAATCATTGAAGAATGCAATATTTGCCTGTTCTGTTTCAGTTGTATCAGCACCATTGGTTCTTTGCCTGTATTGTGGACTCTGATCACGACAGCTTACAACACATCCTGGTCAAACTTGGCAGCGTATTTTAATGTTAGTCAGAAACAGCCCCCGTGTTGAGATTAGTTTTTAATCAGGCATCCCCCTTTTATATCTTTCTCTCTCAGGTGTGACACCCTCTATCTGTGTGTTGTGGTTTCCTTGCCCCCACAGCGTGTCGCTCACTAACCTCCGGTGTTACCTCAAGAAATCACCGCCTCACCAATTGAGATATGATCACACAACTGGATTAGATCACAGCTGCACGGCAACAAACATGTGAGTCTTCAGAGAAAAAAAATGTCTTAGTCTTAGTATTTAAATGTGCCAGAATTAAGCATTTGGTTTACAAAGAGCTTGATAATAGAAATGTTGAGCTCGCTGATGGCAAATTTAGGTCTTTCCACACCTTTTAGCCTAGTTTCTTTAGTTTCTGAAGTAAATTAGTCATTAATTTGTAGAACAAGTCATCACTATCCCCTTCTTTAGCTTACACAGTATTAGGTCAAAGTAAATATGTACATCTGGATACTTCATAGACAAACTGATTACGTTATCATGCTAAATTACGTCTTCCTTTTTAATGGTTTTAATCCATTTTAATTTAAGACCAACACGCCTAACACTAACTGTAAATTGTACAATTCCAATATAACACTATTCAATAGGTCTGCCTTACTGCTGCGTCATATAACTGGCTGTAAATAAATCATATGTTTTATCCAGCACAGTAATGGCATGTTACTATAATGACTGAAATGCCTGCCCACCAGTTGTCACTGGTAACACATAAAGATTTTCACTGAAATAGTACCTACAGCCTACGCTTTGCCTCCTGTCGCAACCAGTGTTTGAAACTGATTCCAGTTTTTTGATTAAAGACTTACATTGCACTGACTAGTAAAACATGCTTCTCACTTTTTTTGGGTTATGTTCAGCTCATAACTAATATCACCTTTAAAATGTTGGCAGCTGTAACTGTTGGACGATTGTCAAAAAGAGAGCTCATTTCTTCTTTCTTGCTCCAGTCTCTACTTTTCCATATTTTCATTATATGTTTGAAGATAAAACTCATAATATTCAGCATCTTGGACTATCCTTGAGCTGGTTTGATCATTAGGAATAGCGTTTGGATGGTAGATGTCATTTGTTTATTGTTCCATTGTACAGCAAAGATCAGGTCAATCAGCATATTGTCATCTTATTTCTATTAGCTGACTAGCTGTACAACTGTACAATGAAATACAATACAGCCTCCTGTTATTTTAACCTCACATTTAGATTATTTTGCATTTTGAAAGCTTCATACTGTACCTAGAGTACACAAATCTGTAATGTGTTTACATTTTCCACTTCTAACTGATGAGACAGAAAGGCTGCAGGCAAACAGTCTTTATTTAAACGTTAAGCCGTCAGTCAACATGTCAAAATCTTGTTTTTCATGGGTATCAAACAAGAGTTTGATGTCTGACAGGTTTAGGCAGGAATGCACACACTTATTTACGCGTGTAAACAGAGATGTTGTGTCTTCAGAGCAAGATTCTTTTTTTAGACAAACAACAGCAACAAGGAAGTGAATAACAAATTAAGACATTTGGTTGCTGTCAGAGCAGCTCAAATGCAAAAGATGAGACGGTGTGTGTTTTTTCTTGGGGGTGGTAAAAGAAGCACTTTCTTCGCCGGGCTGTCTCGCTCTCACATACTGAAGCTGAAGTTTTAGAGCAAATGCAGACACTGTGGACTGACTGTGAGACAGACAGATAACTGAGACGGAGATCGAAAGGAAATTCTTCTTATATTTAGTCAGAGTGATGGGTGGGTTGGTTTCATATTTGATGAGGTGTGATAACGATTCTAACCGTGCATCATGGGTCATGACTCATGGTAACAGTCGTGATGAAGGTGCATTTGTTAATTGTCCTTCTAGAGAGTCGAGTGAGGAGTGTAATGGCCTGAGGGGGGTCCCCCCGGTCCCACCTGCCCCTGCCAGGTCCAATCTGCCTAAACTGTCTGCTCAGCCACTGAGACCCACCACCGCGATGGGAGACGGACTGGAGGCAGGCAGCAGCCAGAACCCTCCCTCTGCCCCACCACCTCTCCCCTTTAACCCTCCACCCCCTGAAACATGGAACCCCTCCAAACCCAAACGACAGACCAACCAGCTACAGGTATGGAGATTTCAGTTTGTGTGTTTATACATGCAGATTGTTTTTGGACTTAAATTTGACCGCTTTTTGTATGATTTTTGCTCTTTTTCAGTACCTGCTTAAAGAGGTGTTGAAGTCAGTATGGAAACACCACTTTGCATGGCCCTTCCAAGCTCCTGTAGATGCCATCAAACTCAATTTGCCTGTGAGTCATGTGTGTTTTGCGTGCCAGTAATCAAAGTGTGTAGTTCAAAACACGCTGAAATCATCAGAATAGATGCCATATTATTTCAGTTTTAATTGATTCTCCAGAAAAGGCTGTTTATTTTTAGACTTCCTCAACTGGTACATTGTGTCAGCAGACTTTGTTGTCTTCAGTTGAATGATAATACTACTAGCTGTTTATAGTTGATTTACTTGGATCCCCATTGGCACAACGGCTACTCTTCTGGGGTTTCATTGTCATTGCTGCAGAGTTTGGCTTTTGAGGAGAGAAATGTGAAACTGAAATAACAAGCAGAACACTTCAAATTCATTTTATTTGCTCTATATTACACTTCATATGTGATGTGGTCCTTGTAGGAGCCAAATGTGTGTATATAGTTTGCATTGTGTGTTTGTTTAGATCCCACACGTTTTGTAGATCACCTTTACTTCCAGTAACTGGCACAGGGAGTGTGGTTGTGTGGTTATTTTTACACTTACTGGCGGGAGTTTTGGACAACGAGGGTGACAGGCTCCGCTATTTTCTGTTGACTTAATTGTAGTGCCAATTTTCCATTAAAACGGCCGCTAAGATGCTGAGTCAGCTCCTACTGTGACACGTAACAGTCCAAAGAAAATCCAAAGTCCACGTTTGATGTTTATTAACCAAAATAGTAACAACAAACTGAAAGAGGCATACCACAACGAACTAAACTTGACCATATGATAACGCAACGTGATTATAGATAGTGAGACGGTCAACAGAAAATACCGGAGCCTGCCATCCTCTTTGTCCCAAAACTCAAGTGCACAGGTAAAAATGAGGCGTAACCGTAACCACACCCCCTGTGCCAAATACCTAAAGTAAAGTTAAACAAAATGTGTGTGAGCTAAACAAATGAACAATGCAAACTATATGCACATTTTGGCTCCTACAGTCCTATCAAAGGATACGGCTTGGGATGTTGTATATTTTTTGTTGTCAACAAATCCCATTTTAAAAGGGCCACAACAAACGTGCTTTTTGCTTCTTCTCTTAATAGCCACTTTCCACCAGCATATGGTTGGCTCTGAGCCCTAAACCCAAACGAGTCATAAATAGATACTCAAACAGTAATTAGTGATTTTCTTAGGGACTACTTTCATCCATGGATTTCGTGCACTAGTAAGGATTTATGGCAGCAAGACAACATGTGAAATTGATTTTAAGTAAACCAATGTGTCCATCTTTATCATAAAGGACAAACATGTCAGCCAGTTCAGTGTTGTGGCTCATCAATGTGTTTCTAATGCTGTATCAGGCCTTAGCTACACAGACACTAGTGGCATAAATTCATTGTTGGTTTTGATCATTTTATGGACTTGTTGTGAAATATAGACTTGATTGTACTAATGTGCGCTTCGGGTGACAAATGAGAGTTCATATAAATCGTGAATGTTGGACTGACGAGAGTTAATTCTTCACTGTCTTCTGACATAACACTAACCTAATACTCTCTACCCGCTCTCCTTCTCTCTTTTTAGGACTACTACAAGATCATCAAGACACCTATGGACATGGGCACGATAAAAAAACGTCTGGAGAACAACTACTACTGGAATGCCCAGGAGTGTATCCAAGACTTCAGCACAATGTTCACAAACTGCTACATCTACAACAAGGTCAGTCGCTGGCCATTAAGTTCTAGTTACATGAAGTTCGGGTGATTTTACCTTACTCAATAAAGGCATCTGTGTAAAGCCTGTGCCTTCTAAACATGTGCATGTGATTGTGTATTTAGCCTGGGGATGATATTGTCCTAATGGCGGAGGCCTTGGAGAAGCACTTTCTCGAGAAGATCGCGGAGATGCCGCAGGAGGAGATGGAGATTGCTGTGGTCGCCAAGGGACGCCGAGGAGGCAGACGGGAGCAAGGTGTGACATTCACATGTAATATGGGCTGGAAAACTGTCAGAAATAGCAGGAGCAGGTCTAGGATTTTTTTTTTTTTTTTTTTTTTTTACCTGCTTACACAGGTTCCCTCTTTGTAGCATGCGGTTGTTTGCCACCTTCATTGTGTATACAAGTTTTGCCAAGAAATAACGCAGCAAGTTGTGCAGGGTTTGAAAACGTAGGCTATATTAACTGGTACTGAATTAACTGGATCGTCATTCACCAACATGAATAAGGAAACAAAGTGGCTCAGAGCACACAACACAATGTGAAATGTAAAAACACCCAGAATATTTCTCTGCTGCTTTGCATTGTTCCGGTGCAATCATCATTATTATTTTAATAATTGTTCACATTTTTACCTGTTGGTTACCTTTTGAATATAATGGACCGCTCTGCTGTTAGCACGCTGCAGCTGCCTTGTCACGCCGCGTCCGTTCCCCATGTTTTTGGGCTCTAGTTTTGTTGCCTCAGGAGCCGCCCTCTTCCTTTGATTAACAAAGTAATTACAGCTTTCTAAGGTTGTAATTGTGTTTGTGTGTGTTTTTGGTGTACTCTAAGAGGAGGTGCCATGAGTGGCAGGTAAATGATACAAGCCTAACCAGTGAAGCTTGTATGTAAAGTTCTTATGTTGTCTGTACTGGTTCTCCCTCTTCATGTACTATGCCTCACATAAAACACTTTTTGTTAATTGACGTCTCGATTGTTAGTTCGTTAGTCATGTCTGGATCTGTGAGCTCCTCATAATCTAACAGGTTCAGAGTAGGTCTAAGACTGCTTTGGCGTTTTTAACCATGATTTTCTTCTTGTGTTAATATTCTTTCTTCCAGCTTTGATCACCAAGTCAGATTCAGGCCAAGACTCATCCTCCCCCTCCACCACCCCCCACACACGAGGCTTCTCGTCCCCTTCGACCACCCCACAGACTCGTGCCGCACCCGCCCCGCAAGCCCCTCCCGCCCTGGCTCTGGCCCAGCCGATGGTCCAGCCGATGGTCCAGCCTCTGTCCCAGCCTTTGGTCCTGCCTCAGCTCCCACGCGTGCCTCCTACACCCACCTCCCACGCACCCCATCTGGGCCCTCCGTTTCCCCTCTCAACACCTGACGTCTTGGCTCAGGGCATGACCTCTGTTCCTCCTCCAGTCCCAACACACCCAGGCCTCACACCAGGCCTCCATCCCGCCCCGATGCTGCAGAGCTCCCCTGCCCTCATCAAGGTGAGGAGAAGTCAGCAGCCATTCTCATTAATAACGAGCTGATTTGTTGTCACTTTCTAACCTCTGATCTCTGACGCTCCAACAGCAACGGAAGAGCCAGAAGAGGAAAGCAGACACCACCACCCCCACAGCCAATGACCAGCTCAGTGAATCATCTCCTGTCTCTGCTGAGAATCGGCCACGCCGGGAGAGCAATCGCCCGTTGAAACAACCCAAAAAAGACGTGTTGCAGCCGGACTCTCAGCATCACCTGGGAGGCGGTTTGGAGACAGGAGGGACGGTTACGCAGAAGCGGCAGGATCAGTTGCGTTCCTGCGCACGCCTCGTCAGAGAGATGCTGTCCAAGAAACATGTAGCATACGCCTGGCCGTTCTACAAGCCTGTTGACGTAAAAGCTCTTGGCCTCCACGACTACCACGACATCATCAAGCATCCCATGGATCTCAGCACCATCAAGGTGACTTTATTAGGATTTGTAACAAACAGGTGATGGACTTTGTGGCTGCCAATACAATATCTGGCTCGTGATATTTTACATGTAAATTCAGTTCCTCTACAAAATCCCTTTTAACAAAATAATTATCCTAACAAGAACCTAAAATGCAGCATAAAATGATAAGAAGCATAAAAACAAATATATAGTGTTAGGGTTGCAAAGGGGTGGAAAATTTTCAGTAAATTTCCAGAAACTTTCCATGGGAAGTTAAACGTGGCAGACTCCATGGAAGAGTGCTGTCTGTTGACAAAAACACAACTATTCTCATTTTCCGGTGATTATACACTCATGAAAACACAGTTATGAATACTGTATTCCATTACTGCCACAATCAGCCAATAGAGCCCCGTTAGGTTTTGATCATGGCGGTGCGTTTGTTTGTCTCCTGCAGAAAAAGCTGGACAACAGACAGTACAGAGACGCTCAAGAATTTGCAGCAGACGTCCGGTTGATGTTCTCTAACTGTTACAAATACAATCCCCCTGACCATGATGTGGTTGCCATGGCGCGCAAATTGCAGGTAAGCAACATATCCTACATGTTGAGCAATCTGTAAGATTAGTTTAGGAAGGAAATGTCGCGTGTAATGTTTAGGTATCCGTTTACTTTTTGCCACATAATGTAAGTGTTTGGGAACTGTTTGTGTTTCAGATCAAGTTTCATAGTTTATTGTTCCCATGTTAAACACATCTATAGCTATATTTCGCTATTATTGCTCTCTGCCGTGCTCCGTCTAACAGGACGTGTTTGAGATGCGTTTTGCCAAAATGCCTGATGAGCCAGAGGAGCCCGTCCCTGTTCCCACCCCGTCGTCGGTCCTC
This sequence comes from Sciaenops ocellatus, assembly GCA_033000465.1. NCBI lineage: Eukaryota > Metazoa > Chordata > Actinopteri > Sciaenidae > Sciaenops > Sciaenops ocellatus. The sequence continues at coordinate 20,394,050 of CP136867.1, forward strand.
CACCCTGCCCCCTCCACTCGACAAGCCCCGCCTCCTTCTGCTGTCTCGGAAGACGATAGCTCCAGTTCCTCCGAATCGGAGTCCTCAGGAGGAGACTCAGAACAAGAAAGGCAACAGCGATTGGCTGAGTTACAGGAACAGGTTAGAGGATGGAAAATGAAGGGGGAGGGAGGCTTATGAGACACGACAGGTGGGTGGGCCACGCAGAACAGCTTTACCGAACGTGGGTGAATGCTGAAACACGGAGAAACAAATATGCAGGTTGCCGTTTTTTGTTTTTGTTTTTCATCTCAGACCAAACAAACAACTGTTTGTGTGTTTGTGTCGTCTAGCTTAAAGCTGTCCATGAACAGCTGGCAGCACTCTCACAGCCCCAAACGAGCAAGCCCAAGAAGAAGGAGAGGGAGAAGAAAGAGAAGGAGAAGGAGAAGGAGAAGGAGAAAGAGAAGGAGAAGGAGAAGGAGAAGAAGAAAGAAAAGCACAAGAAGAAGATGGGAGCAGAGGAACCTGTGGAGACCCCTCCCGCTGTGTTGCTTCAGACTTCTAAGAAAAATAAGAGCAGCAAGGAGCTAATAAATGCAAAGAAGGACAGGAAAAAGCCCGGGTAGGTGTTCCAGAGGTGATAAAATAAGTGATGTTATTCTAGCTGCGTTAACTGGAGCTAATCTGATCATTTGTCAATCACAGTAAGAAAGAAGGAGTTAAAAATAGCCGCCCAGCTGTGCTGCCTCAGCCTGGACCAACCCCTCTCGTCCCCTCGGCCTCTCTCGAAGCAGAGGATGAAATGGGTATGTGTGTGAGAGGCATGTTGAGCATGCGAGCATGTGTTTGAAAGTGTCTTTGGCTCACTATCAACCCGCTGATATGCCTTCCTCCCCAGATGTATTCGGGGGAGTGTCCACTGACAGGTGCAAGCCGATGTCGTACGAGGAGAAGCGCCAGCTGAGCCTGGACATTAACAAGTTGCCCGGCGACAAACTGGGCCGGGTCGTGCACATAATCCAAACACGTGAGCCTTCGCTGAAGAACTCCAACCCAGATGAGATAGAGATTGACTTTGAGACTCTGAAGCCCTCCACGCTGAGAGAGCTCGAGAAATACGTGTCCAGTTGCCTCAGGAAGAAGAAAAAGCCGTCATCAGGTAGGTTGTTTGTCTTGCAAGGACTGTCATGTGACTTTTTTTGGTTCAAACACTTGCACAGGTCTAGATCTACCACTCATAATTAAATCCCATGTAACCACTTAGCAGGGAACGTCGCCAAGACTACGTAATGCATAAAGTCAAGTTAATCCTGTCTTACAGCTACCTTCGAGTCACAAATAACAGTTGACTTCATTGAACAGTTCAGTTGGACTACATTATATTTAAATTAGTATATGTTTGCCTGTTAGCTTAGCTTAGCACAAAGGTCTGGAACAGGGGGAAAAGCTAGCCTAGCTCTGTTTATATTCAAGCTCACCAGCTGCTAGCTGTAGCCTTTTATTGTTTAATTTTTATGTCTCAATTAACTTCTCATTTAACTCTCCACCAGAGAAATTTCACGCTTTTGCTTTAATATCATCATTACAGTCCTATTTAGTTTTTTTTTCTTCTTGAATTTATTCAGTCTGAGGAATATTGCTGCATGTTTGCCCGACTGTTAACAAACTTCCCCATTAAGACTTTCTTTCAGTGTACGTTTTTCTTTTTTTTTACACTGGCTAAATGTCAGAGCATTCAAGCAGTGTTTGAATATTGTCAGCAGTGTTGTAGTCCAAACTACCTAATTCATGATCAAGACCAGAGTGTATTGAGACTGAGGCAAGACTTAAGATTTTAAAGGTTTTAGACAAGATAGTGTATATTTAGGAAGCTAACTCGCTTATGTTCTTTTGGAAGCTGTGATGAACTCTTCGTGGTTTAGAAAGTCAGATTTTATTACAAAATATTTGGCTGACATCTCCGCCCAAAATAGCCACAGCTTCTTGTGTCTGTTTACCCCACAAACATTAACAAATATTTCAAATTACGAATGAGTCAAGTTATTGGTTGCATTTGAATCAGGACGTTTAGCCTCCAATCACAGTAATGATGTGAAAAAATAAATTGAATCAGACAACGCACGGGAAATTTAGTGATCTCTTTGTAACTTGACAAGACCGAATTAAAAATGTGATCAATTCCAAGATGAGACCTTCAAAAAGACTCGTCTCAAGACCAAGACTGATCTCGAGTACTACAATGCTGATTGTTGGTGTGTTTTGTTGCAGTAGAGAAGCCTCTGGAAACAACAAATGTGACAAAGATGAAGACAGGATCCTCATCTTCAGACAGCAGCGACTCCTCTGATAGTGAAGACTCTGAGAATGGTAACACACACACACAACAGCTGTCAGCAGAGCTATGTTGAGAAACAGCAGCTGTACTTGATCATATCAGCTTTCCTTGTATTTAATATAACGTTTGTCTTCCAGGGCTGGTTCCCAAGCAGCAGAAGAAGACCTTGTCTAACAAAGACACCAAGAGACCGCACCAGCCCCTCAGTAGCGGAGCGGGCCCAGTCGCTCCTCAGCCTCAGATTCAGCCTCAAGTGGTCCAGTCAAAACCACCATTTGTCCCACCTCCACCTGTCCACGTCCCTGTCCCATCTCTGGACTCGTCCCAACTGTTGACCTCTGGATTTGATCCTCTGGCTCAGTTCATGAACCCTCACCTGACACAGTCGAACACACAGCCCAATCCAACCATTACTACTGCCGGGGGTGCCCCCGTTGTGTCTGGCCTCCTCAACGCAAACGCACCCACTGGCCAGACGCCCACTGAGACGCACCCTTTCCTAAACCAACATCCCATCATACCTTCACCAGGTATGTACACTTCAGTATCACGCTGCACAGCTTACATCTTTGAAGTTAACGGTCCTGAATGTGACTATATTCATGCATTTTAGAGCTGCAAGTAATGATTATAAGTATTAATTGTCTTCACATAGGTTGTTTTGTCCAACCAGCAGCAGAACACTGAATGATATTCGGTTTTAATCATATACAATTTATGATTTTTCAGCAGATAAAAGTAGCAAATGGCACATCTGGGAACCTAAAGAGGCAAATATTTGACATTTAATACCTGATAAATCGCTTTAAGAATTGGCATAATCAAAAATGTTGTAGATTGTTTCAGTCAATCAATTTATTTGACTTATTGCTTCAGTACAAATACTTTTGATTCGTATAAAAATGTCATCCTGGCACTCATTTTCTGGCTTTTGTTTTTGGGACTGTGTTTTTGCTGTCGACTCTGTGTCTCTTTAAAATTAAAGACAAGGTTTCAGCAGCTTATTTTTTGTCCAAAAAGGGCAAAAACATCCATGCATTTATTTTGTTCTGTTCCTGTCCCTCCCTCTCTTGTGTTTGCAGCGATCCACAATGCTCTTCCCCAACAGCCTTCAAGACCTAGTAACCGAGCAGCACCCCTTCCTCCAAAAATCTCACAGCCTCCCCCGTCCTCGCACTCCTCCCTGCCTCCATCCACCTCACCTCAACTTCAGCCGTCGCTTCCACTCACTCTCCCCCCCCAGCCTGTCCCCCGGCCCCGTGTCCCTTCACCCCCATCGCACGGCATCTTGGGTACCCTCTCGGCGCAACCTCCCCAAGCCCTGCTGGAGGACGACGAAGAGCCGACGCCCGTCAGTTCGGAAATCACGCCCCTCAATCAAGTTCACAACTTCTTGCAGTCTCTCCAGCCTCGGCCCACCGTGCAGACGCTACACGCTCACACGCATTCGCCTGCGCAGGTCGCCCCTCAGCTGGTGCCGTCGATGCACACGCAGGTTGTGACAACACCCACCCCTCCCCTCACGCAGAGACACAGCTCAGGCCATGTGCACATGCGGCAGCCGTTCCCACATACACACACGTCGGCGCCACAGCAGCAGAAGGGGGTGGCCCTGCAGCAGAAGGTGCAACAGATGCAACAACATCAACAGCAGCCATCACCACGCAGCAAGGCAGAGCCTTTCTCAACAGGTGAGATAAACTCAAGGCAGTGATTCCCAAACTGAAGGTCCAGACCCGCCAAGGTGATCAAAGGAAAAAGAAAAACAATGTTTCCGTCATAAAATGTTTATTTTTTTACAAGCTCTTCTCTTATTTGAAGTAAAAACAGTAATACATGTTGTAAATGGGGGCTGTCGGGTGTTCAGACTACCTGGCGTAAAGAGTTTTGCAGCAAGACAGCGCAGTTGCGTCTTAAAAACCAAACCAAAAAGCATTGTAACACCAAGTTAAACTGATCCAAGCTTATTCCAGCTTCTAAAACTTTTCACTTACTACAACATGTTGATTAATCCAATATTGATAACGGAAACAGGACAAGTAAACTGCTACTGTCCTAAAAAGAGTAAATGAAAGATAATATAGTAACAACACAGTGATGTTCTTTTGTCCATGTTTGTCTTCAGTCAGTGTAAGTTCAACCAAGAGTAATATATCGTGTCATACCTGCGTCTGCATTGTGGAAAAAGCTAGTGTCCTCTCTGAGGACAGCTTTAACTTGCAAGGTGTGAGGGGCTTGTGGCTAGTGGATGCAGCTGAAGAGGCTACCCTTTTGGGACTAATTAAGCTGCTCTAAGTAACGGTTCAGTGGAAATTCAAAGTACTTCAAAATAAAAACACTATGCTTACTATGATGCTTTTGTCTGATAAAAGGTTTGGGAGCCACTAGACATACAAATATTATATTATAGATGTCATATTTAGTTACATTTGGTATTTTTTGGGGGGAGTATTTGCCAAATTTCTTCTTGTTTTTCTAGGTTGCCTGCGCGAGAGCCCTTCTCCCCTGATGATGCACTCTCCTCAGATGCCTCAGTTCCATACAATGGGACAGCAGTCGCCCTCACAGACCAAGAAACATGTGAGTGATCCTCCAACCAGTATTTGTGTTTGTGTCTCGACTAGGGCTGAACGATATGGACAAAATTTCATATCTCGATATTCATGCCAGAGACCTCGATATCGATACGATACGATATGACTACGGGTTCGGTGAAAACCAAGCATTTTTCATAAAAATAAAAACATCATAATACAAAAGAATGTGGAAAGTGCAGTTATAGAGTTTCAGAATGGCCACTTGATTAAAATGTGTTCGGGATGGTATTTTATAACACTTGTCCAGCGTCCGAACCATTTTTTTAAAGCCCTCTTTCGAGACTGTGTACACGGGTACCATGTCTTTTGCAGTGTGGTATGTTATAGCGTCTGTAATGTCTTTATGTCTGGTGGACGACGTCGACTCATACGGTGTTACGCTACTGAACGCATTAGCAATCAAACTTTGCTTGGGCTTCTTTTGGGATGACTGAGAAGTTCCCGGTGTTTCTCTCATTGCAATAGATTCTGCACCGCCACCGGCCGCATTATCTTCCACACTCATGTCACTTTTCTTTCTTTCTTTTTATTTTCCCGCTGTGTATGTAGTGTGTGTGTGCGTCGGTCTCCGTCTCCCTCACGCCCGCCTTCATATGTTTGTCATTGGTTGGCTTCAGCTGTCGATCCACAGCAAGCATGAAATAAGGTTTGTGGTTGGCTGGCCTTAGCGGTGCATTCAAGGGCAATCGTAAAAATGATGTTTGTTGTGACTGCCAAAGCTGTACAAGCAGGGCGAGCGCGGGGGGAAATCTATATTGTTTATATCGTTGCTTTTTCGATATTAATATCTTGAATGTTCATATCTAGATATAGACACGATAACGATATATCGTTCAGCCCTAGTCTCGACTATGTTTGCAAGTTAAAGGTTACAGACAGACCAATGTTTAATGGAAAAGTCAGTCATTGTCTTGACTCTTTGTATATAAATATGACATGAATGTGTCTGTGTGTCTGTAGGAGCAGAGGTCCAACCTGGTTGGGGTCAAAGAAGAGAAACCTTCTCAATCTCCAGTTCTGCCCCCCTCGCCCTTCAGCCCTGCCATGCGTCAAGACTCACACAAACCAGACAACAAACACAGTGAGTTTGTGTAATTTTAGTAGTAAAAAATAAATTTCCCAAATGTTGGTGGTCAAAGCTCAGCAAGTTGTCAGAAACAGTCATGGAAGCATTATTTCTTAGGGTTTTATGATCGTCTGTTCACTGATTTAAGGGGCATATGTGCAGTTAATCCCTATTTACGTCTCCCGCAGGATTAGATCTGAAGTCAATGGATGGTTCTCGCCCCGTTCCCCGACTCCCGGACTCCCCAGCACCACCCTGCTCCCAGCAGGACAATAAAATCAAGCAAGAGCCTAAAACTCCTATAGCTCCCAAGAAGACACAGGTGTGTGTGAGTGTGAGATGAGAAGTTAACCCCTTCATCCACATTACACCGACACTACACTTCTGCTTTGTTTGTTTTCACCTTTAGTTTAACCGGCCGTTTTTATTCCCCTCCTCCCTTCTCCTTGTCTTCTCCCAGGATGTGAAGTTAAAGAACATGGGTTCATGGGCCAGCCTGGCTCAGAGGTCCCAATCCACGCCGGCCTCCTCCGTGCGCTCCTCCAGCGACAGCTTCGAGCAGTTCAGACGGGCCGCCAGGGAGAAGGAGGAGAGAGAGCGACAGCTGAAAGCACAGGCTGAACAGGCCAGGAGAGAGCAAGAGAAGCTACGGTAGGTGGAAGTAAAATGGAGAAGTGTGTAATAAGAAAAGCAGAAGTCAGCAGCATCAGTATGTTATTTTAGGGGGACACAGAGAGCTGTGGGAAATTATTCAAATTATAGCATGTTATCAGTTTAGCTTTCATTTTTCACAACGGAGTAAAAATATGCAGCCATTGCTTTCCATTCATTTCAGTACAGAATGAAACTCAAACTTGGAGACGAGGGATGTGCAACATTAGTCAACTAGTCGATTGTTATTTTAAAAAAAATGTTTAACTCTGATATAATATAGGTATCAGTCTGATAAATCCAGTATTAGTTTTATTTAATTATGGTTCATTATCATCAAACTAATTAACAAATGTTACAGGATACCATCTGGAGTTAAAAGACATCAACCGTCTTACGATTTTTTGTTTTGTTTTGTTTTGTTAGTAGCCGTGACGATGAGGACACCATGGAACAGGCTCGTCGAGCGCAAGAGGATGCCCGCCGACGCCAGGAGCAACAGTCACCGCTTGCTCCAACACCTCCGGCTTCCACCCCGCCCACTCACTCGCCACAGGCCCCGCCCACACAGCCACAAGCCCCACCCCCGCCCTCCTCAGCTGCACAGAACACTCCCGACCAGCAGAGGGAGATGGCACGACGCCGCGAGCAGGAGAGGCGCAGGAGAGAGGCGGTACGCACAAAACGATGAAAGAAAAATAGAAAAAATTCGATTTTTTTTTTTGAGGAGAGTGTTTAATTCTTCTTGTTCTCGCTCTTGTCTGCAGATGGCGGACACCATTGACATCAACTTCCAGAGCGACCTGATGGCCATCTTTGAAGAGAATCTGTTCTGAGAGGGGGAAAAAAAAGCAGATGATGGGAGTGAGAGAAGGACCTATAGACACACATACACAACTTCACAAACATGCATATAAACCACAATGCTCTGATACACATGGTCGCTGCTCACACAAGTGCACACACACAGACACACATCCACACACACGCACACACACACTTGATAGTAACTGTCCCTTTCTCTCAGTAGTTGAAACAGCTGGCTTGTGTCATGTGAATGAGAGGGGGGGAAGTGAAATTGAAAATAAGCAACCCTCTTTTCCTCCAACCTCAGATACGTTTTGGTGTCTGGCTTGGTGTTTATGGTTGGTCAGTCTTCAAGGACGAAAGGTTGAAAAACGAACGTGAGGATAAGATAGTCGGCTGCCTCAAGGAAAGCAAGAAAAACAGAACGAAAAGAAGGGGACAGAACTTTTACATTAAAAAAAAAATATTGTCAGTGAAGAGGTGAATTTAATTTAAGAAATTAAGTGAAAAACCTTATTCTCTAATGTCTTGAGAGGAGAGAAGGGGGTTTAAAAGGAACGGGTGAACAAATTACAAATGGACAGATCACTTTGTTTTTTGTTTTTGTTTTTTTCCTCTCTTCTAATCTCGTCCCTCTTTTTTTATTGTTATTTTTATTTTAAGATGGATTTTAACTGGGAGGGGTGGGCTGGTGTGGTTTAGTTTGTCAGGTTCAGCGGTCATCTGAGAGTCTTGTTGTTTTCTCAGGACACAGTGGGAACGCAACACCCCCGGCCACATTCACACACTTTTCTAAGACATCCTTCCTCCCTTTGCTTCCTTCTAATTCTCTCTCTTCAGTCACCAAATTGGAGAAGTGGAGGCTTTTAGGTGACGCACATCTGTGTGCATACATCGAACATCCGATGCGGCGATGAGGAAGGAACGATGGCATTTTAAAAGTTTCAGAGTGTGTCCTTTGCCTTAGCGCTCTGGCCTGTAAACTAACAATCATACCCTACAAATTATACATATTATATATATAAATAGATACATGAATATATATTATATACGACGAAATGTCAGCAAAAAAAAAAAAAAAAAGAACATGAGAGGAATTTGGATTTCGGGGAGCAAAGCTCGTCTCTGTGTTCATCTCTGAGCTCTGGTTTTGATTTTGTAGAATTTACTGTAAAGAAGAAAAAAAAACTTTTTTATGATTCTATTGAGAGGATTGTTTCGTCTGTCTTATTCTCTCTCATACCTTTTCTGTTTGTTTGTTTGTTTTTGTTTTTTTTTCTCGACTCTATGCCAAAACCAATCTATTGAGTGCTGAAAGTTCATTCACATTTTTTACATGTAAAATGCATCTTCTTTTCACTTTATATTAAAGGCTATGTTTTTATTGCTATTTAATTTTCCTTTATGCCCTTTTTAAATCTGAATTTATGCAGCAGTTTGCTCTGTAATAGTCAAGAAGCGGTTCAAAAATCACTGTATGTCACTTCTTTACTAGCCCCCATCATTCTGTAGTTGTTCAATATCTGCACTTAACTCTTACATTATTTGCATCTTCTCTTTTTTTTTTTTTTTTTATTATTTCCTGTCATCATGTACATGTTTTTAGTCTTTCTTAGCCGTCTTGTCCACCACTATCTTTCTCGCAGCTTCTACAGTCTGTATAATAGGTTCTTGTTTGTCATCTTACTGTCTTTTAGTTTTTATTTTTAAAATGTTTTCATCATCCATGGTAACTATTTTGGGATGTCGTGTGCCATTGGGTTTTTCTGGAAGCGGGAGGTTTTCCGGGTTTTCCCTAGGGTGGGCCCAGAGATCTGTGAGTGTTTTCGATTCTATAATCACTTTTTATGTTTCATTCATTTCTTTTCCCTTTTCATATTTGATTGTTTTGAGTTTATTTTGTTTTTCTTTTCCCTTTGCTATTTTTCTCTGATTTATCTTACCCAGAACAACCTGTTGGTATGTTGGTGAGTGAGGCATTGAGGTCAATAGATTCATCTTGTTCAGATTATGGAGTACAACATCTTTTTTTAAGAAAAGTATTAAAATGATATTTAAAAAAAAAAACTTTAAAAAAATCTTGTATTTTTTGCCTTCCACACTTAATCACACACATTTCATTTGGTCCACATGGTGAGCTGCAATTATCCAGTCTCAGCCACAGGGGGGAGCTCTAAAGGAACACAGAGGTCACATACAGATTGAGCTCTCCTTCGCTCACCATGCCCTGTTAGGTCACTCCAGTCCGCACACTAGCTTTGGTCTATTATCTACATATTCTTTTGAATGAACTGGAGCACAGGCTTGTTCAGTCATCAGTGTCCATTCTCACTGATGCTCCTGTGGGCAAATTAAAGGAAATCTCGTAGAAAAGTGGAGCTGTTACTGCAGCAGATTAATGTCCATAACTTTTAAATACAATTTTCAACTATCACATATGTAATACTCATTTGTGTTTATGTCTTCAAAGACAGTTTTGTTGTTGTTGAGGCTGGCTAGTACAGATATGTAATAATAATAAAAAAATCAGGTTATAATGTGTCATCTGATAATAATAATAATAGCAAAAGCTTTATTTGTGTGGAACCTTCTTCAAAAACATTGAGTGCTTCACAGGAATAAAATAAGAGAGCACAAGTCCTAAGCAATAAGAAGTTACAATATACATAATAACAGTAATCAATACAAAAATATATTAAAATTGTGAAGGGATGAAAAAGGAGATAGATAACATGCATAAAACTAATAAAAACATAAACATGTAAGACTTTGTTGTACTGTGATGAAGATATATGTAAGTAAAGCTATTTTACATTTGCACGATAGTAGATTGAAATATAGAACTTAATTTTGAGCAGTGACTATGTGAAATCAGTTCCAACTATATTAAACTGTATACTGTGAAAACCTCAGGGACAACGTTGTCATACAATGATACACAAACTAGTCATGTAAAGCTGGGGTTTAATTGTTTGCTTCTTCTTTTTACACATCAGACAGTGAAGGTAAATATGATGCTCACTGAAAAGTTGCTGCCACATTGTTAGAAAATGTGCCAGTAGCTTGACTTCCATATGATACAGTGTACATTATTATGATACAAAAAACAATGATCATATGTAAAAAAGTGTGAAGTATTTGACCTCCCAGTCATAGATCGCAGTTCTGTTTCAATGCAGAAATAAAGTGTAAGAACAATAGGAAACTATCAAACACACAGGACATGAATGTGGTTAAAAAATAAAGTGAACCCAAGGTTTGAGCATCGGAAGTGTTAAAGGGCTCACTCTGTAAGGGGACCACTGTGCAGGATGTACTTTTACAACAGAGGATGTTATGCTTGAGACCAGTTCAAACCAGACGCAGGTTGGAGAGAAGCAGCCGACATGCAAACATTGTCAGTCACATGATTTTAAACAGATCTGAGTTTAGAGGCCTATTTTAGGATGTGTTGCCTTGATTCTCAACAGTCACACATCTGAAACCTTGGCAAACAGACACTGCTAATAATACTGTGCATGCTGTTATTTGAACTGTATCCTAAACTCTGTCTCCTGTGGCCTTGAGTGGTCTGATAATGTGTGCAGTACACTGATAATCCTGCTGTTTTTTTTTTGTTTTTCAATCTTTCTTTAACTCATTTAACAATCAGAAAACTTTCCTCATTCCTCATTTGACTTTCAAATGAGCACCTTTGTGATTTTTGCATAGCATCTGACTTGTTATTGAATCCAGGGCGTCACAGAAACCTATTACATTTCCAAAAACCCCCAGTTGGAGGCGAAGCCAGTGAAACTAAATGTGGGAAAACTGCCAAGCAAGGCCCTTAATTTATCAGGTGAGGATGAGAAAAGGCCAACATAAAGATAAGGGATGCTGGTGATATGCTGCGCTCACTTCTTCTTTCTCTAGATAACAATGGCAAACATATACAAAGATAGCATAGTTAAATAGCCTTGGATTGTAGAAGTGAAGTGAGACTCACTAGAAGTGAGATTTCGACAGAAAACAGGAAAAAAGGAACCTCTGAGCATTTGTGGTTGAATGCATGAAGAGATGAAAAATGTGCCAAGACACAACGAAAGTATGACAGGCAGAGGGAGTGAGTAGCTGAATGAGTAGCAGATAAAGAATGAGAAACATTAGTTACTACTGCATGTGGCAACAGATACCAGAGTTGCCTCAATGAGTAAGCTCTGAGTGTTCGCGGAGCAGTCATGTGATCCTCTTAGAGGCAGAGAAGCGCAGCTCTCTTTGCATTCTTGACCTCCTGTGTTTGTCTTCTATACACCATCAAACCACTTCCTTTTCGTTCTGTTCTGTGAAACATTTCAGAGGGAAACATGTGTGGGAGAGTTTTTGGCTTGTGACCTTATAAAACAAAGCAACAATGTCTTACTTCTTACCCTATCTTAATGATTGCATACTGGTTGTGACCAATGCCACCAAAAATATGTTTTTCTTCTTTGATTTGAATATTTTCAGAGGGCAGAAGAGGTAAAATTATCAAGAAGAAAAACATAATTTTGTGTAGCAGAAATGTGTTTCTACACTTTTTTCTACATTTTTAATCTTGTGACCCCTCAGATTTGTTTTGTGACCCTTCTTGTGGGGTCCAAACACCCAGGTTGGCAGCCACTGCTTCACAAGATAACATTTTCTATGTAGGACATAGAAAAGAAACAGTGGACAGTGACTGTTTATATCTCTGAGGGTAGTGTGCTCCTCAAAGCATAGACAGTATAAACATGGATTTTGTATCCATGATGTCATTGATTCACTATCACTTGTACCAGGCTGTAGACATTTTATATTTGTTTCTGCTGTTAAGTTGGACATTTTAATATGAGATCTTGTGGAGATTGACTCGTTCTGTAGCCAGCCTCAAGTGGACGTTTGAGGAACTGCAGTTTTTGGAGGCACTAGTTTGTGTTTTTTTGTAGTTTGACGTGAAGGTAAGTGAACTCATCTACAGGTAGAAAACTCAGCTGCTCAAATTAAAGTTATGCAGAATTAACAGCATGGCTGTTTTGATTGACAGGTCAGTGTTGTTACAAGTGGCTTGTTTGAGCATTCGGGTGTCATTCAGTCCACACTCAGGTCCACCAGGACTTATCTTTAGATAAGCCGGGAAGTGGCAGAGGCAGGACTGCCAAGATGGCGGCAGCCAGAGCCACAGCACTCTGAACTTTACAACAGCTCTTCAGAAACTTACAGGTGATGTCACAGATACAACATCCATGTTTTATACAGTTTATGGTCTCGATCAACTATAAACTCGTTAGCTGCTAAAATGCAGCTAGTCACTAACTTTGTCCGTCTGCTTTGTCAATAAAAACAGCTCCCTGATGTGTCTGGATATGATAGATGATGAAACGTAACCAGGAACCAACACAGTAAAGTTGTGGGTTGTGAAATCCAAATAATGAACTGAAAGGTGCTAATATGCACCACAGAGCTGAGAGAAAACAGATTTAGGTGATGATTTTCTGTGGATTTGCAATCTCTATCACATATCACATGTCACATTTTTGAATGTGGGATCTTTATTGTGTTTTCTCGTGTCCAGAGCAGCACTTTTTACACTACATTTTAGCGTGTTGTCTCTGCTACAGGAAACAAAACAGACATGAGCACATGGAGGTTCATTCAGAGTTATGTTCCTCAGGAAATGTGATGTCATCTTCTAAGAGAGACAAATGTGTGCATTTGTGTGTGTGGTGTGTGGAGGGGGGTTTACAGACCTACAGTACCACATGCCAGCAACTTGTGCTGCACATGTATGACTTCCTCTCAAGACCTGAGTAAGAACTGCAGCCACCTCTTCCCGTTAATGGCATTAAGAGCGGTGGGGGGTTGGAAATTAGTGTTTAGGGCAATCGTTGGGACATCAAGGCGCTCTCAAAATCGATGCCAGATGACAATAAGCAACTCCACGTGTGATCTGTGCGCACGCAAACATACAGTCACAATTTAGACTTGAACACATTTCCCAAGACCCCACATGACTCTAACAAACACACACTTATGCATGCTTGCTGACACATTCTGCTGCTCACACGCAACTTGCTCTCATGCTCTGGTTCTTTGTTTTTTTGGTGCATATGGTCGTCTGTGGGAGTCAATCTGGCTGTCATTCAGTTGTTGACTGGGCCTTCCCGCTCCATCTCTGCCGTTTCGCTGAACGCTGGTTGAAAATGTTCACGCCCTCGTCAATAAATCACTCCGAAGCACTTCTGCTTTTCCTCCATTGTTGTCTTGGGATCCACACAGCATTTCCTTTTCCTCCCTTTTCTGTGCCCTGTTCTAAAATAGAGCTTCCTTTTGTCTGTTTTGACTTTATATTAACACTCTATTCTTTTTTGAATTAACCTTTTGACTTTGTTTTTGGCATTGTTACATTATGAACCACCGGTTACATAAATAGCACCAAGAGATCTATTGAGCGGGGTTCATGCCCTCACACAACTCATGGTGCGATACATTAAAGACTTGTGAGCTGATTAACATAGTAAGAATAAAAAACAAGTGGAGATTGAAAGCTTGTCTTGAACTTGGAAACAGCAGATGACTAAACAATTTCACTAAGGTCCATTCAGTAGTTGTTGTTAACCTCTCACCGGTATCACCCAACCTCCAGCTATTACCAACCAGGGATACTTACACACCCAGGGGAACGATCAGGTAGCTCAGCTAAATACTGACAAAATCCATATACTCATGTAATTGTGTTAAAGTTAATTTAAATAAACGACACATTTGGATTAAAAGAGAAGAGAATTAAAAGTTAGCTAAATAGTAAAAACATAGTGTTTACTATTGAAATAGCTGATGGATAGATGGTTGAAATGTCCAACTTCTGGCACTGCAAGAGGTAATAGTATCAGTGCAGACTTTGCCAAACTGAGCCAAAAACATTGTTACAATATTAATTCTCACTAAACTATATACACCCAGTTACCAGTTCATTCATTACCCAAAACTAAAACAGTCAGATACTACAGTCCTGCCATTAATTCTGATTTCATAAAGGGTACAACGTTCAGTTATTGTTGAAACTATTTTAAAGATTGATTGATTGAACTGCATGATCATTTTGGAGGCTGTTGAACTGCATCTCATTATACAGAGAGGTGTTTCTTTTTCTAGTCTACCCTTTATGAAAAACTTAATTATGTTGTATGCTGTAAGATCAGTTTGTGTGGTGTGTGTAATCTCCAACCTGTTACTCTTAATTCTCTGTTCTGTTCTCAGAACTGTGGTTAGAAAATCTCTTGGCATAGAACCATATGTGTCACACTTTGCAAGTTAAGCAAATTGTGCAACAAGTGACTCAAACAACTTCCATTGAATTATGGTGCAACGTTCATGTCAAAACTGTCACTTCCACTGAGAAAATAGTGCATGACCACAGCCAATCTGACTGTGGTAAATGCTGGTTTGACCTGACCTTAATACTATCAGCTATACTTATATCAGCCATTAAGTTAGATTGATCACAGAAAATCATGCAAGATTTTATTACAATCATTTTTTTTGCTGTTCTTATCAACTCTGAATGGATCATACTGATCAATAGTTGCGCTCTTACCACAGTTTGATGTCCATTCATACAAAGAAAACTGACATAAGGTACAATTCAAGATCCAATAACAACGAATTTCAAAACTTAAATTTGATAGTATATTTCTCTGGCCTGCTGGTAACCCTGGCCTTGTAGATATTATGCTCCAACATGAAAGATTTGTTTCGTCATGTGCTGTGACAAACAGGTGTGGAAGGCATGGAGGGGCAAAAAGCATCCTCGTCGTCATGGCGACAGCATACGCAGCCTCCAGGCAGCTGTCTAAGACGCTGAGAGGAAATAAGGGAATGGAGAAGCTTGATACAACAAACTGGAAAGTGTGATAGCTGGAACACAGACACACACAACGGCTACATACTCAGGCACGCAACCTGCCTAATAAGGAAAGCAGATTGTACATGTTGAAACACGCCTGTCACATTTCTCACACACAAACCTCCACACACTCTGCCATTTGTGTAAACAGGAAAGGGTATCCAAAGAGTTTTTCCTTGCCCCGTCTCTTCACTGTCCATCTCTGTCTGCCGTGCACTCGTCCTGTTATTTTCTCCTTATCTTTTCCCTTCTTTTCTCCATTCAATTTCATTATGGGACAGTAGTGCACACTTCCGATAGACCTCTGAAGTTCCATAAACCTTTATTGCAGCAATATCAAGTGCAAACAGCTCATCCCAAGCTACAGGCTCATCCAAAAGACAAGATAACTAGACAGCTTCATTTTGTTCCTGGCATGATGTAAAAACAGCCTCTCTGGATTCTGCCCTCTCACTGGGGTGGTGAACCCAGCTGCCTTGTGCCCTCATTTTCTAAATAAAAAATGAGCCTATTGTGGCTGGAGGTTGGTGGTGTTGCTTCTGTGACTGTCATTGTTTTGAACTGTACTGGGGGCAGATTTGGTTGTGATGAGGATGAGGACAAAGTCAGTAGGCCAATGTCTCTGTTATGTGGATGTAACACTAACCCAATGTGTGTTTGATCAGTGTTTATATGGCTTCTGAGATCAAGATAAAGTAACAGCATATTTAAATATTTCCCTCACAAAAGACAGAGCTTCTGCTAACCTGATGTCAAACAAGAAGCAACGGCATTAATTATTTAAAAGCAGGGATTCAGCTACAACCTACAGAGGGAGAATATTGACACAAAAATGACATGCTAAATAAACAATTTAACAGAAAACCGAAAGGATTTAAACCATGAAATGGACTGAAAACAGAAACTGCAGCTGCTCAAGTGGATATTTAAAGAAACCTGTAATGAACAGTGGTAGAAAAAGCAGTGTAATTAATTACAATTCAAGATACACAATCACGAGAAATGAAAGATATGGTTGCGTTGTTTTTATTCTTTATGCTTACCGATCATGACAGGAAATATGGGGGAGGGAGAGAAACAAAGGTTGGTTCACACCTAGAGTCAAAAATAGTCAAACCTGACATATATACAGTACTCAAACCACAAGGCCTGTCACTTTGTAGACAAAGAACTGACATTCAACAAGCTCTTTAAACATCTCTTTTTATTTGTCTTGTGCCTTCGCCTTCACATCATTGGTTTCTCTCTGAACTACAACTTTATAATTTAATGGACATGAAATAATGAGACATTACGTAATGTGATAGACAATAATCACTGAACATTTTGAATGACTCATATACACTTACCTGTTCATGAGATTTGATACTGAACATGTCACTCGTCATGCCATACATATGTATACGCAACTTACCAAGAAGCAACTTTATTGTATTGTATCGTATCATATCTTAACTCAGCTTCCTTCCTTTCCCTAATCTAATCTAAAAGTGTGAAACTCTTTAAACATGGACATATGGGGTTTCCATGAATGAAAAGAACTTAAACTTGCTCGTCCTTACTGTACTACTTGTACTGCTAATGTTGTTGTTGATTTTTTTTTCAGCTGTGGCACTGCTTCTTCCACTTAAGCAAAGGATTTAAGTTTTTTTCATGATGTTTTCATGATGTTTTTTATGATGGCAGAAGTTTTCACAGGTTGTTGCTTTATTTCATGTTGATGTCCTTGTATGCATTTGGATGATTCAGTGTCTATTATTACATCTCATGTTCAACACAACTGGCAGTGAGGTTATGAGGTGAACAACTGACTGGTTTTGTCAAAGAGGAAGAAAATTTGTTGAATAAAAAGTTGAGTCAATTATGGGAAATACTGACATTATGACACAACAGTATTTACTGAAACTTGTAACCTTATCTCAACTCAAACAGCATCATTATCTTAACTGACGTCTTACTATTATGATACAGTTTACTGCAGGGACTTTCTGTATGCAAAGTTACTGAGATTTAAAAACACAACCTAAAATACAGACGGCAGGTTCTGGGTTCTGGGTTCAACTTTTGTGTTTCAGACGGCAAACAAACCGATTGTGTATTTATGTGGCTCGCCTGCGGCTTTTGGTCACGTCTTTTGTTGAAATAAAATAAGAGATGTCATCCACAATGGTGAGAAAGAGGAAGTGCATGAGTGATATGATTAATTCTTTATATTAAGCAACAGAATCAGAAAAAGACAGAGCCACCACACTTTGAGCTTCATGGCAGCTCTTCAGAAACCTAAAGGTGACGCCACAGATACAACATCCATATTTTATACTGTCCATGTTCATATCATCCATACAGCCATTTTCATAGCTTTCATAGCTCGTGGGGGGCTGAAGAGAACCCACGCAAACACCACTGCACCACCATGTCACCTGAATCAGATCATATAAATGGATTATAATTACTGATGCATTTATGTGTTCATCATGTTAATGTGGTAGCTGGTAAATGTGGAGCTAAATGCTTAAACTCAGCTTAACATTGCTTAGCATAAATTTAATTTAGCTTAACTTAAATCCATCTTAACTTAAATTGGGCTTATCTTACATTTAACTTAAATTGACTTAATCTTAGTTTTGCTTAAATTCAATTGAACTTAAACTTAACTTAAACTTAGCTTATCTTTAACTCATCTTAACTTAAATTGAGTTCATTTTTAAATTTAACTAAAACTTAAATTGACTTAATCTTAGTTTTGCTTAAACTCATCTTAAACCTAACTTAAACTTAGTTTATTTTAAACTTAACTTAAACTCATGAACTATTTTAACTTTACAAAACGTCATCATTTACTTGTAGATTATATGTTGCATTATTTGTGTGAATCTGAAAAGTAACAAATAAATGTAGTGGAGTTAAAGTACAATATTTCCTTTATTTATTGTAATGGAGCATCTGTATGGAAACATCGTCATTTGTTCACACAGTACATCTCCTTCGTTACAGCTGTTAAATAAATTTGTTTTTTTGATAATGTCCTTTCCAGGTCTAACCTCCAGCTATTTTGGGGCATTAACTATTTACCTCCCATCGCTGTCAAAATCATATAAACCCGCCTGAACAACCTCCCTGGTCACCCCGTCTGTCACTCCTCAACTCCAGCATCATTGGCTGTTCTGCTTCCTCGCTAGCCAACGGGGGGACTAGGCTGGGGGCGGATACTAAGAGCTCAGGTTGGCAGAAGCAGCATACCGAGGAGCTCCAACCCGCTCCTTTGTGAGAGACACACAGGGCAGCAGCTGCAGGAGGAACAGTGCAGGAGCGTGCCGCACCCTTTGTGCTCCTCCTGGGACTCACCTCACATATTACTGCGTACAGGTAACCACCGTTCAAACTACCGGAAGCAAAGGGGAGAAAAAAAAGTCCCGACACAGGTGACGGAGAGACGGAGAAGTTTGAGGTTTTTTGGACTAAAAGAGGAAAGCTGGAATGGAGCCTCGGTAGAAACAGATAAAAAGAAACCCAAGGATAATTTTTTGAATTTTGGCGCATATTTTTCACCAACTTGTGGTCGGAGGTGTTAAAATTGGCGCAGACGAGGCTTCAGGTACGACAACAGGTTTCATTCTCTTCAGGTTTCTCAACACGAGCGACTCTCATCTGGATTTACTTGATAGACAAGTTCATAGAAAAGGTGAGTTCAGATTTCTCTTTTCCGTATGTTTATATTTGGAATTTAATTTTGACTGTGAAATTCCTCTGCTGTGAGTTTGAAATGTTGAAGTGTTTGTTTGCTCTTTATTGTTCGTCTGTTGGGAGGTCCGGGCTCCAATCAGCACGCTGAGGAATCTGCACCGTCTCAAGGGAGTCTGGACTTCATTACAGCCTCAAACTATGTCAGTCTGACTGTGCCTTTTCCCAGAAACGGTCCCATCTTGTAATGCGACTTTTGTCCTCTCCTCTTCTCTTTCATTCTTCCTTTTGAGCCTGGCTGGGTGTAACCATCCCTGGCTGGCAAACAAAGTATAAAATGGTTCACTTATGTGATCAGGTTTTTAAGCATGATAAGCTTTTATGGTTCATATTTTACAGTGTAGATGATACCAATTTGTTTGTCACCTTTACATCTAATGCAGTCCAGGGCGGCTGTGGCTCGGAGGTAGAGCGGGTCGTCCACTAATCAGAAGATTGGCGGTTCGATCCCCGGTTCGATCCCCTCCAGTCTGCATGTTGAAGTGTCCTTGGGCAAGATACTGAACCCCAAATTGCTCCCGAAGGCTGCGCCATCGGTGTGTGAATGGTTAGCTCCTCAAGCTGATGAGCAGTTGGCACCTTGCATGGCATGAATGTGTGTGAATGGGTGAATACGTACTGTAAAAGCGCTTTGAGTGGTCGGAAGACTAGAAAGGCGCTATATAAGTACAAGTCCATTTACCATTTACCAGTACAACAGCAGTAACCTGCAGTAAATCCAGTCATTGTGAAGGTTGTACACTTCAGGTTGTGTTGACACTGTGTCACAGAGTGTTGACTCAACTCCATGGCAGTTTTTGAGGCAGTAAATGGTTGTGGTGTTGTGTTGGACTGTAATGAATTCAAATTTTACCCGCTTATATTTACAGAAACATAAGAACATAAGAAACATAAGAAAGGCTGTAACTAATGCTTATTGCCATTATTGTTTAGTTTATAAAAGAAGATAGTGAGAAAATAACTTATCAATTTACTGTCATAAAACAGATTATAGTTGCAAACTTAAACAGAACTGGCAAACTTATTGCCGTTTGTGCTTAATATGCTAAAAGATTAATTAATTCCTGCAATAGTTTGTGATTTAATTGTTTTAACCCTACATTTCTTATACTTCGCATATAATACAGTCCAACACACTACAGCAGTATCAACATTTCACCTTTTCAGTTTTCACTACATTCACAGTCACATTTTTAATCTTAGTTACTTAATTCTTTGTTTCTGATTGAAATTGTTTTTGTTGAGGCAAAGTTCAGGCATGGCTGCTTGTGTTTACACAACATTCAGCACTGATAACTTTAGCTTCTTTCGTTAAACAAAGACGCTTAAATCAAGGTGTTAAGGTGAAAATGCTCCTTTTATCCAACCATTTGTCCAACTAAATGGTCCAAAACCCAAAGATGTTCAATTCACAATGATAAAAAAAAAATAAGTAAAACAGTAAATCTTCACATTTGAGGAGATTGTTTTATATTTCTACCTGATAAATGATTTAAATGAATCATTTGACGCTTCTTGATTTCATCATGTGCATTTGGATGAATTGTTGTCTACTGTCACATCTCAAATGATGATTGACTTTGAGGTTATAAGATGAACAATTGACTGATTTGTCAAAAGAAAAGCCTTTGAAAAAGTCAGTCAATTATGAGAAATACTGACATTATGTACTGAAACTTGGTAATCATCATCGTCATCATCTTAACTAACGTCTTGTTCTGACAACACAGTTTACTGCAGGGACTTTCTATATGCAAAGTTACTGACGTTTAAATACACAACCTAAAATACAGATCGCAGGTTCAGGGTTTAATGGGGTAATTCATTTAAAGTAGTTCAGATGCATAGAAACAAAACCAATGTTGTGTATTTATGTAGCTTGCATGTGGCTTTTGGTCAGGTTGTCCGGTAAATCAACCACATTAGTTTCTTGGTATGGTTGGAGAGGAAATGCATGAGCCTGTGTGATTAAATGGCTAATGGAAATCATTATGCCAGTGATGCCCAGACTGCCCCACCAGTTGCATGTCCATGCTTCACAGCTGGAAGGATGTGCTTTAGAAGAGGCAGTTACTTAAAACAAATACACCCAGACAGAGTGCTCCTGAGGAGATGAGCAGAATTTCTGTCTTTACCTGGAATTAAAGGTCACAAACAGACGATCACACTCTACCACCACCCCCACCACCTCCTCTGCAGTACTGGTTTCTAGTCTCCAGTGTGTGTATGTGGTGTAAACCTTTACTGATGCAAATAGGTGCTGGCTGAAGTTGATGTGCTAAGGCTTTAGAGAGAGTGAGAGGGGAGGAGGGAGAAGAAGAGACTCGGGTGTGGCTCCTCTGGTAATGACTGGTTTGGATTCAAACTGGTGTTTACTGATTCAGCCCAATCCATTCACACACAAACACAGACCTATGATGCATAAAAACACACAGCCATGCAAATGCAGGCGCTCAGAGCCACACAGAGTGAAAGCACCGCAGTGAAACGTGGTGTCCAGATACTTTGGCAGTTTCGTTGGGAAGGGATCAAACACAGTGAGGCCAAGTTTAGGGATGTGCCCAAAGTTTGAATGAGCTAAATGCTATAATTACAGTTAATTTTGATACCACTCTCATGTCTGTAAGCTATAAGCTGTTTGTAAGTTTGTAAGATGGCTTAGCTTAGCACAAAGACTGGAATCAGGGGGAAACAACTAGCCTGGCAGATGTAACTGATTTGATCAAATCTAATTTGTTTAATTCGTTGTGAGAACTGTTTTGTGTAACAGTTTCAATTCGACTTTTCATGTGGGTTGTGCTAACTTGTCTTGGCAATCAGGAACTTCCTGGAATCTCTGTTGGTTGCCGGGCAACGGCTCAAATTTGTTTTTGCACTTTGGTTTTTGAACTGGTTAAACAGCTGGTGGTGCTGGAACGCAGATTTTGTTTCCTGTGCCAGGCGAGGTCTTTCCCTCTGTTTTCAGTCTTTGTGCTAAGCTATGCTAAATAGCTGCTGGCTGCACCTTCATGGTTACCATATAGACATGAGAGTGATGTCATATAACTCTCAGACAGAAAGTAAATCATTGTTTGTTTGTAATCATTCGCCTTTTAGCTCTGTTCCGGATCCTGAGTTCTAAAAGCACCGCTATGTTTATTCATCAGTCCCTAACTTTGTAACTTTCTATCTCTGTCAGGTGTTGCACGATTGTTGTTGTTCATTTTAGCTGAAAACAGCTGCCTGCTGCTGGAAACAGGTGTGATGAGAGCGCATTTTCTGTGGTGAATCCACTATACTAATTTGATTATGTTGGTTCAACATCCTCTGATGCATGTGTCTCAAAACCATGGCTGCATAATCATGTGTCTGAGATGATATTATGAATTGAAAGTAAAATTACGAAATGTGCACATCCACGAGAGGCAAGGACATGTTTACTGTACCCAAATATTAAGAGTATTTTCATCCTTTAAAAACATCTGCCTTTTTGAGCAACATCAAACATAAAAATGACTTCAGTCTTGATATATTATGTTACGTTATATTACATTGCATGCTCTAAAGTATGTCAGTTTGAAGTTAGTTTCACTTCTATTAGCAAGAACTTTGTGGTTTTACAACCCGTGACACAAAACACAGATGTACAGATTAACATCCACTTCACTGCTTTGTTTGCAAAGTGCACCAGAACAGACAATCAAAGGCTGCGTTTTTGCAACTGATGCACGTTCAACACTGACTTGACTGGCGGCTAAACGCAGATTTATTGTAAGTTATATAAGTTTTTAAATGTTATCTAACAAGACATTTGATGCCAGCTTTCAAAACTTGACAGGTTTTCATACTTCATACAGTCTTCTTCTTTTGAAGAAGACTTTTGGCCTTATGAAACTTTTTTGCAATAGAGACAGCTGAAGAGTGACAGGAAATGTGGGGAGAGAGAGATGGGGAGTGACATGCGGGAAAGAGCCACAGGCCGGACTCGAACCCTGGGCTCCCGCAGCAAGGGCCGAGCCTTCGCACATGGGGCAGCTGCTCCACCAACTGAGCTAAACACCACCCTTTGAAGAAGACATTTTAAAAGGTGAACTTGAGAGTTCATAGTTTCACATGACTGTGTGCACATGACCTTGATCTGCAATGTCTGTGGAAGATCAACTGTAGTACTATCATCTGTTTGATCGATGGCTTGTGTCTCAGAGGGGCACAAAGGCATGCAACAAAAACCTTTCTGAGTCTCTTACTTTCTTTCTGCATGTGACAAAGACGAGAACTTGCAAACGTTTTATTATTAGTATTGCTGCTGCATATTCCTGTGAACTCAAGACTTGCTTTGTCTTTTTGGCTCTACAGCATTGCCCCCCCCCCCCCCACCCCACTTCCTTCAACTAACAAACTTTTTTTCTTGCGGTTGCGTCTCACCCATCATTTCATTCTCAAGCCTCTAAAGTTCTCATTCTCTCCACATTTTTCTGTTTTTGATTTGGCACCTCTCTCCACACACCCTTGGTAGGAGAGTGGGTCACTGAGGCTCCCTCCCTGTGTGTGTGTGTGTGTTGTGCATGTTTGGTTTGAGATTGAGTTACATAGCTCGATTGTGTAATTGTGAGGTGTGTCTCTGCTGTAGGGAGCTGCTCTGCTGTTTCCATTGTTGAGAGAGTTGAACTTGGAGGAGTTGGCGGTACAGTGCATGTCATCGTGCTGCGCTGGCTTTCACAGGAAAATGGAGAATCTGTGACTTAAAATGCACCACGTGGCCTGTTTAGTTTACCATAAATAGAGGATTACAACACGCTGTTGTTGCCTACACATCGAATGCCTGGCATAAAGTTAAGGCTGAGTTCTCCCCTGAGCTGTGGTTGTTTTCAGTTACAGCATCATAAAGCCTCGCGTGTTCCTGTTGTGACTTGTCAGATAGTTGGTCTTTGAGCTCAGTAGTAATATGGCAATGCAGATAAATCAAGATTGTCTGGTGTATGGGGATCTAAACTCTTTAACATGTCAGCTTTGTGATTTGATTTTACATAAAATCATAATGTACTTATTTTCAAACAACAAAAAAATGAAAAAAAAGGTCATCTTTAGCGGGCTACTTTTTTTTTTTATTTGTTCATTTGTTTAAGCCCAGTTAGTTTAACTGAACCGTGTGTATAATTAGGCCCCTGAGACACAAAATATACTGTGGTTGGGTTAGCAAAAGGTCACATAGTTTAATCTTAGCACCTTTAGCACAAACATATTTTACTGACAGTGAATTTAAAAATAAATCTCTTCAAATGTAAGTGAGCATAGCACACTGAAGGCTTCAATAATGCAACCTGAAATCTAGTTAATGATGTGTTGTCACATTTACTGCTAGTATAATAATAATAATAAAGATCCCCACCAGACGTGTTTTAAGACACATAAAAGGACTCTGCTTTAAATAATGATTTGTTAGATTTAGGACTACATCTCCCTCATTGAAAAAAACACAGTCTCTGATGCAAATGTTATTTTTATGCAAATAATTAACTGCTGCACACACATTATGTCTCCACTTGAGCATTTAATGTTTTTGTGCTTTGATGGTTTCACCTTTCAACATTACATTTACCCAAGTTGCCTGTATGAGAGAGAAAGTTTTCCTCCTCAGTAGATGAAAACAACTTCCAGTGTCAAAGTGCACAGTTGTCATTCTGCAGAGTGAAAGTCCAACAAGGGACGTTGAGTGGATGAGGACAAAAAGCATTAGAGCATTTGATTATTTCTCTGCTGTGTTTGCGCACAAGCGTTGGCTGATAATTCTGTTTGCAGTTAACAATTATCATTATGAATTCATCTGCCAATTATTTCCTCCATTTAATTGTTTGATCGATTATAATCTAATTTCCTGTTTTCCAATTTCCTATAGTCAAAGATGATGTCATTAAATGTCTTGTTTTGTCTGACCTATGAGACTCTAATAAGTTTTCTGTAATATGAGACAAGGACAAGATGTAAATTGTAACATTTGGGAAGCTGCAACCAAATTATTTCCTGAGTAATGAAGATGATCAAAACAGTCTAAAGACAGAGTGTGTCATATGCTTTACTCACTTTAAAGCCCCTTTGAGGCAAATTGACTTGACTGGTTTGAATTTTGAATAAATATGACATCCTCAATCCTTTTATAATACTGTGATAATGATTTCAACTAACCCAGTCACATGGTTCATGTATGTACGTGTTAATTAACTTGTATGACCTAATGAGTTTAAATAGTTTACACACAATATTGATTTGGAAATTGTGATATGCACACATCTCTGTTGGTAAGAGCAATTTATAATGTTGGTAGTTCAATAAAGGTTGTTTGCCGTTCAGCACATTGATTTTTGGAATGAAGTCACTCATAAGGATTGTGTTTGTTGTCTTATGCTAATATTTAATTTTTCCACAGATTGAAGACCCGCGGATCCAGAGTGCACAAACCTCAGTACAGTGAAGGCCTCAGACTTTAAACTGGATCCCTCCAGTCCTCACCTGTCCAGCTGATGGCATGCAGATCTCCAACCCACCTGAGAGGGCGAGTCTGAATGGTGCCCTAGACCTTCCCCTTTGCTTCCTGTCAGCAACTCCGCTCTCCTCTCCATCTTCTTCATCATCTTAAACTCCTCTCTGATCCCACGAATCCACCAAATATCTCAACATGGATACGCCGACTGACAACACAGAACAATGCTACTACAACGAGTCTGTCAAGTTTTTTTACGAGGAAAGTGGAAAGAACATCAGCAATCACTGGCGCAGACGTGACTATGTGATTGTCACTCTTGGCATGACCGTCTGCTTCATTGTCATTTTTTCCAACCTTTTGGTCATAGCCGCCATTTTCAAAAACCGACGCTTTCACTTTCCCATCTACTACCTGTTGGGTAACCTGGCTTTGGCAGACCTCTTCTCAGGTACAGCTTTACTTCATCTCCTTCCACATTATTATTATTCTAACTCCAAGTACCACAAATTATATTAATAACAAATGTTGCCCTGTTCTCTGCTATAAACTGTGTTCATGATGTTGTTTGTTAATTTTAAAAAGATGTTTCGAGGGAGTGTGACATTTTTTCCATATTACCATAGTAATGCGAACATGGATGTTTTTGTGTCTCTTTAAACCCATATTAGCTTAGATATTTGATGTCTAAAGTGCAACGCACACAGGCTGTGTCATGTAGTGTCCCATCTGGGGAGCAAATGTGATGTGGAGTTTTTCTTTTATGGACAGTATATGAGTGTAGATGCTGGGAAGTTGCACAGTGATGTATCCAGACGCATGTTGCTGGTAAATCTGCAAGTCGTATGTCAAAACATCATCACTGTCTATTTTGAATCGTGTCATCTCTCTATAAAAGGTCCGGACGTGCTTCTCAAATAATTAGGGACATTTCCCACCTTAACACTCTAGACTAATTGGTCCAGAGTTAACACTTTTCCTTAAATATTTTCAAGTATGGATGATATCTTTTTTTGCAGCTGTGGCTCTGGGTGCATGCTAATGGAAACTGAACAGAGTATTTAAAATCTGACCATGTAAATTCAGACCTTTTAAATATAAAAGTTAAGCTCATTTAGAAGACTGCTTCAGCTTTGGGCTTTCAGTAAGTAGTATTTACCAACTTTTTCAATTTCAACTGTTGTCAGAGATACCGGGAGCTGTGCTGAGCTGTGCTGGGCTCATTTCCCTCACATTACATGCAAATACATTAAACCAACATTCGTCCCAGTCTTAGCTTGCAGAAAAACAGTCCTAAAACAATAATAATAAAACACTAATCATACTAATACATTTTATTTGTATAGCGCTTTATAATAATCCAATAAAATGACAAGAAAATAAAAGCAGCATAAACGTCAAAAAGAACTAAAAATAGGAGTGTACGATATGATATTAAAATAATGAAACTATAGAAAAGATTATTAGACATGCACAGTAGTGGTGGGGCCTACAATAATATCACATATTTCAGGGTATTTGTGCAATAATATCATTATCGACAAGCTCTCCTTGCAGCAGTTTTGGCTCTCCTTGTACTCGATCTGTGTTTCTGAGGTTGTTACAGTCTCCTTGTACTTTCTTAGTACCATGGTTTGTTGCACATCTGCACGTATTTTTTTGGTAAACAAACCACTTCAATACTGCTGAAGTTACTTCCTTTTTGCTCCTCCAACTTTGAGCCGGTGCTCTTACCGCAAAGACCCAGCCGCCTCTGGTTTTCTTTTCTTTCTTTTTTTTTTTTAAACTTTAAAAAAAAACCTCTTTTTTTAAAACTCTTAAAAATAATTGGCACTTTTAGTAAATGGAGTTTCAAGTTATACATTCGTACAAAACCTAGGGTAAAGAAAGAACATAAACAAGACAAAAGACAAACAGGACTAGTTGGTCGCCTATGAAAAATAATGAATTAGGTAGTTGCATGGCAACTATAAATATACACTTGTACAGATGAGTACATAGCATTAAAGACACAAAATAACATTTTACTAAAGCCAATCAGGAAGGGACACGGCCCATGAGTTTGAACCACCAAAGTATCTCAGGCTCACATGGAAATAAACTTGATATTGATATAGTTAACGTGTGATCTCTGGATATAGTTAGGAGCCACCCAGACCTTTTTTAAAAATGAGTGAAACACACAGGTAGCCAGTGTAATGAAACTTAAATTGTGGTTATATGTTATATGCATGTTATAATTAGTGCACAGTCTGGCAGTTGTGCCTCTAAAGACTGTGTTTACTTAAGCATGAGTAGGGTAAGTTACAGTA
This sequence comes from Sciaenops ocellatus, assembly GCA_033000465.1. Classification (NCBI taxonomy): domain Eukaryota; kingdom Metazoa; phylum Chordata; class Actinopteri; family Sciaenidae; genus Sciaenops; species Sciaenops ocellatus. Next base: position 20,421,898 of record CP136867.1, read on the forward strand.
GTGTGGGAGATTAAAAAAAACACCAGATCATAGTGATTTTGCATAACTAGGTCAAAATCTGGGCAGCTATTTTATCTTGCTGATTGAAATCAAGATTAGTGACACCAAGATTTCTGAAGCTAGAGGTGACACTGGAGGAGAATGAGCCAGGTTGTGGTGCGATGTGCTTAAGTGTCATAATGTAATAATGTGATTCATCCCGTAGCTCTTTGTTGCAATTCTCTGGTGTTAAACCTCCACTTTTCTCTTCCCAGGTGTCTCCTACCTCCACATGATGTTTCATACTGGTCCCTGGACAATTAAGTTGTCTGTACACCAGTGGTTTGTGCGACAGGGGCTGATCGACACCAGCCTGACAGCTTCAGTCCTCAATCTCCTGGCTGTGGCCGTGGAGCGCCACCAAACCATCTTCAACATGCAGCTGCACAGTAAGATGAGCACCCGGCGTGTTTTCGTCATCATGCTGTTCATCTGGCTGGTGGCCATAATCATGGGTCTGGTTCCCACCATGGGCTGGCACTGCCTGTGTGCCCTGAATATCTGCTCCACCATGGCACCGATGTACAGCCGCAGCTACCTGGTGTTCTGGGCCATTCTCAACCTGCTGACTTTCTCCATCATGTTGGCTGTGTACACCCGGATCTTCTTGTACGTGAGGCACAAGAGCAAGCAGATGTCGCAGCACACCACCCAGATGAGACATAAAGAGACGGTTTTCAACCTGATGAAGACCGTCTCCATGATCTTGGGTAAGGAAGCATACATAGTACATAAAACACAAACTTGACCTATTTTTGACTGGAAGGCGAGAACTGCTGTGCTTGTAAACATTTTTCTTTTGAAACTTTGTTATCTCAATAATGAGAAAATGAACCTGATTTCACAAGAATTTGTGTAATATCTGACTTAAAGAACAAAAGTTAAAACATCTAGGTGCTAATCGCTATAAACTGATCTGTAGGCAAGTCATCAAGATTTAGGCATCTGAAGCGATCTGGTTTTAGTTTGTAGTCAAGGTAGTATTGACCAGACATGTTTGAGTGGGCTTTGGTTGCAGCAGTCTGTGTGGAGAGCTAGAGAGGCGGAACGCTTTGACTGAAATACAATCTTGAACGACCATCAGCCATCTTTATGCATCATTTTCAGAAGAAGTCTTGTCTTGGCTTCCACAGAAGCACAGAAACATTGGCTGTTGGGAGATCGAGATGAGATTTAAAAAAACAAACACTAATTTTAACAAGTATTTTAAAGCTTAAGTCACTTAAAGTGACTATAAATGTATTTTTACGATAACAATACTTCGATCAAATTGTGCAAAAGTAGGCACTCGTAGTTTTGTAGTCCTCTCAGTGTAGTTTCAGGCAGCTGTGGCTAAAGGCCATTACCTGCTCAAAACCAAAAAGGAAGACAGACACAGTTAGCGACTAGCTGGTGACCATAGTGGCACATTTACACTCAAGAGTTGGTGGAGACCAAAAAAATAGAGCTAAAGGAGAGTTAATATTAGAGTCACATTCATCGGGTGGACAGAAACACTTCAAGTGATAACTTTTAACTTCAAACTTCGTATGATAATGTTGCGGCATCTGATGGCGTATGATAATTGCCATGCTTTAAAAAAAGACGAACCGTTTACTAACAAGTTCATCATATCAGCATGTAACGATATGCAAATGTTGCTTTCATAGCTTGTTTGTGCTGCCAAGAAAGCACCTCATTTCTTGTAAATTGCAGCGACTTGTTGCAGCAAGATACCACAAACAAAATTTGAATGTGTGGGTACATTTTAACTGCACGCTTTGTTTTCTCTGAAAATCAATCATTAGAAAAGCCTCGCATATGAAAAACGATTGCATCTGATAGTTATTACAGTAATCTATTGCAAAGAGATCCACTGATGGCAGCCTTTACAAAACAGATTCATCATTAGATGATGATGATGTGACTGGTTTGTCTACTATAGTTATTACAATTAAACCTTATGTGCATCCTAATTTAATTCACAGACCTATTTTTGACTGGAAGGCGAGAACTGCTGTGCTTGTAAACATTTTTCTTTTGAAGCTTTGTTATCTCAATAATGAGAAAATGAACCTGATTTCACGAGAAAATGAAACATTATTTCCTGTACATACAGTGGGGGAAATAAGTATTCGACACATCAACATTTTTTTCAATTAAACATATTTCCGATGCAGTTATTCACATGAAATTTAGACCAGACATTGGTATTAACTCTGTAAAACTACACAGATAAAGAAATTGCAGCTTAAGGAGAAAATATAAGAAATGCTCGCTAATATCACAATAAAAATAATATTTTAAAAAAGTACTCTGACCAAAAAAAACCCTCAGTGCCAGCTGCTTTTGGAGCTTTCACCTGCATCTCGCAGTCATCATCAGTGCAAGGTTTTTGTATTTTAGTTACATGAAAGGGCTCTTAAATACTGAATATATTAAATGTTATTAAGAGTCATGATTCATGATTATTTGGTTTATTACTCATTACAAATTATGAACAGAAGATCTTTGTAGTGGATTAAGAGTTATACACAGGTGTATTTAACAGGTATCATTTTAACTGAGGTAAATGTGATAAATAATAATAGTAAAAAATTTAATTAAATTAAAAATATTACCCAATCCTGTGCACAAATACATTTGACTCAGAGCACATCATAATATAAGACTTTGAGGGAATTTGGTGCATATTCAACATCTCAGCTGCACTCTTATAGAATGCAGTTGCACACTTGTCTTCTTATCTTACCATCTTATCTACTTTCTATATCTTGAAAAACCAAAGCATCTCACACACTGTCAGTCGCTTGTCCTCGATTTGTTTTTAGACCTTTATCAGGTAAAATCTCTGTGTAAGCTGTGGTGTGTGTGTGTGTGCGTGCAGCTTCCTGGCCTTGCAGCAGGAAACAACAACCCCTTGGTATATGGGGTTGTAACAATGATATGATAACTTAGTAGTAGAAAACATCTTTATTCATGAAGTAAGTCTTTTAAATCTTCTTCAGGACTATGCGGATGTGGTTTAATCAGATATTTCTATGCGCCACCAAGACACTCATGTTGTGCGTTGTACAAGAGCAGTTTCGTGAGAAATGCCGGCCTCATTCTTCAGAGAATAAAACACCTGACAGCCTCTTTACACGTATGAACACAGACTCAGGCTTGCATGCACGTTCCTCTCTTAGCTTGTCTATGCTTGTTAACCCTCTCCCACAGACACACACATACGTTCACTCCTTCCCTTTTTCTCCCGCCGATTCCTCCTTGTTTTGGCCATGCCCCCTCGTTCCTCTGCTCTCTTTCTCACCCTCCCCTGCTCCTGCTCTTGCGTTTTGAACTTTCGATTAAATTCCTCAAAGTTTTAAAAATGTTACTCGTCTTTCTCCCCGTCGCTCAGCAGCCTGGATTCAGCACCTCTGGCATGCGAGGAGGGTGAGAGAAACCTTGAGCATGCCCTGACAGGGAGCTGCATAGTTCAGTTACTGTGACAGAAAACAGCTTCTCTCCTGCCCGTATGACATCCCTGGGAGTGTGAGGGTTGTGTAATCGTGTACCTCTGTGAGGACAGATTTGAGTTTTTTGCCTTAAGTGAGGATATTTTTGTCAAGAGGAGACATTTTGGATTTTCCTCATGTTGTCAAATTGCTATTTGAGGGTTAAAACTTGGCATTGGCATTGTAGCATGTAGTTGTAATAGTTAAGGTCATGGTCAAGGGCTGAGGAATGCATTGCACATTGTGCGTATGTGTTACCACATTTCCGTCTGTAGCTTATGCATGTGCATATATTAGTGCTGAACGTGCTTGAAATATGTGCACATGTTGAATTCCTGAGCTGTCTAATCAAGTATTATGATAATGAAATCTGATCATACAGACGAAACCCAGTCCACATGCTGACATGTTATGTATCTGTGTGTGTGTGTGTGTGTGTGTGTGTGTGTGTGTGTGTGTGTATTGTCTGGAAAGGAATTTTCTCTCCCTTACCTACCCCCTACTTTTTCACATTCTTTACAACTCTGTCTGTTCATTTTCTTTCCTCTGAGTAACTCCTTTTTTATCTGTAACTTTTGTTGATTTCCACTGTTATTACAAGTCTTCTAATGACCTTATGTCTCCTTGATCTCCCTCTCTCTCCCCACGCCACCCCCTCATTCTTCCCCCGACAGGCTGTTTTGTGATCTGCTGGACGCCCGGGCTGGTGCTGCTGCTTCTCGACGGCCTGCACTGCGACGCGTGTAACGTGTTGGTCTACGAAAAGTACTGCCTGGTCCTGGCTGAGTGCAACTCCTTCGTCAATCCCATCATCTACTGCTTCAGGGACAAAGACATGAGGAGGACCTTCACGGAGCTCTTGTGCCTGTGTCGGCGGAACAGAAACAACAGGAACGCCTCTGGAGTCCACTTTAGCACCCTGGAGCACGAGGTACTGTCTGAGAGCAACGGAGCAGACGACAGCAATGACAAACAAAACAACCACTCGCACTAAGGATTCTTAAAGATAAACCCCTGACACTGAGACATATAATATGCAGTATAACCCCTTAAACACTTTCACAGCTATACAGACTGATAACTAGGCCAACATGACAGTTTAAGGTTACATTTAAATGCAGTTTTTTATTTTTGCTTTTGCTTTTCACTCCCAAAAAAAATCATGTAATATCATGGTTGAGGATTAAGTGTTTTTTAATTTGTGTAATATCTGACTTAAAGAACAAAAGTTAAAACATCTAGGTGCTAATTTCTATAAACTGATCTGTAGGCAAGGCATCAAGATTTAGGCATCTGAAGCGATCTGGTTTTAGTTTGTAGTCAAGGTAGTATTGGCCAGACATGTTTGAGTGGGCTTTGGTTGCAGCAGTCCGTGTGGAGAGCTAGAGAGGCGGAACGCGACTGAAATATCTTGAACACCCATCAGTCATCTTTATGCATCATTTTCAGAAGAAGTCTTGTCTTGGCTTCCACAGAAGCACAGAAACATTGGCTGTTGGGAGATCGAGATGAGATTTAAAAAAACAAACACTAATTTTAACAAGTATTTTAAAGCTTAAGTCACTTAAAGTGACTATAAATGTATTTTTACGATAACAATGCTTCGATCAAATTGTGCAAAAGTAGGCACTCGTAGTTTTGTAGTCCTCTCAGTGTAGTTTCTCACCGTTTAGCTATCCAGATAACATTTTTTGGTTTACTCTCACTGCTCTCATAGCCTCGTTTTAGACCACAGCAGGCAGCTGTGGCTAAAGGCCACTACCTGCTCAGAACCAAAAGGTGCACACTTCAAGTGATAACTTTTAACTTCAAACTTCGAATGATAATGTTACGGCATAACTGCCATGCTTAAAAAAAAGAGGAACCGTTTACTAACAAGTTCATCATATCAGCTTAAAATGTAACGATATGCAAATGTTGCTTTCATAGCTTGTTTGTGCTGCCAAGAAAGCACCTCATTTATTGTAAATTGCAGTGACTTGTTGCAGCAGGATACCACAAACAAAATTTGAATGTGTGGGTACATTTTAACTGCACGCTTTGTTTTCTCTGAAAATCAAAGCCTCGCATATGAAAAACGATTGCATCTGATAGTTATTACAGTAATCTATTGCAAAGAGATACACTGATGGCAGCCTTTACAAAACAGATTCATCATTAGATGATGATGATGTGACTGGTTTGTCTACTATAGTTATTACAATTAAACCTTATGTGCATCCTAATTTAATTCACTGCTTTGACCAAATATAAACAAGCACGCTTCTGCTTTCTCTGTTTGTGTGTGCATGATTGCAGAGAGCAACATTATGCTGAACATAAAACTGACACTTCATCTATTTTCCTGTGAAAGATAATCTGTAACTTTTTGAAGTTGCAGTGCTTTAGGCTGCAGTTGTCTTTTTAGTTTTTAACTCTGTGCTGCCTAAATCACAAATTATAGAACAAACTGAAGCAGAGGCGCTAAAGCTCAACCACAGGCTCTCTGTGTTGAATGTGTTAACTTTGACAGGGAGAAAAAAAAACAACCTTTGACACACCACCAGATCTTGTTAAAGACTATGGATGGCACAAATGCCTTGTTGTTCATCTGATCAGCGACTGTTCATCAAATGAGTTTATCATTTCAACAGTAGGGGCGACTGCATAGTGCCACCGAAAGCTACATTTGTATGTACATTCATCCAACAAGAACAGAAACGATTGTGCACACTCAAGTCAACTCGAATGCTCTTTCAGTTTCAGTGTTCATTTCCATAGTTTTGAATGAAAAAACATGACGCCCTTGTGACTTGTGTTGATAATCAGAAACTGTTATCTGAAGAGTTTGTCACGTCAGTTACTTTGCCTTGACTGCTAATTTTGTCTGTATGGCGCCTCCAATGTGTTGTCAAGCAGCAGAAAAGACAAAAGTGGCCACAAAAAAAGTATCAAGAAAAAGGCACGTGGCTGAGCAGTGACAAAAAAAAGCTTGAAATCTTTTGATAGGTCTAAAGACAAAGAAATGATAGGGCTACAACTGGTAATGTGTCAACTCATTCAGTCTATAAAATGTGAAGTAATAAGAAAGAATGTCCGCCATCATTTCACAGACCCTTATTCAGTTTTTATTCAGTCAGTCTATATTTAATTTACAATAAGATAAAGAAAAGAGGTAAATCCTCTCAAGCACCGTTATTTTTTTTTTTTGTCATTAACTATTCAGTTAATTGGGGTTAGTATTTGGGATCGCCTTTTTACTCACACCTGAGTTTTAACTTTAATTTTTTAACAGTATCTGTCAGTTTATTAGCAGGAAGTGCATCCAGTGGCCACTTCTGGTAAAATAGGTGTCCTTCCTCAAAGTCTTGAAGGACCACTTAAGCATTATTAATTAAATGCAAGTCATGCTGAAGCAGATTGCATAATTGCACTATTTTACTCCTGTGTGCTGAACATAGAAACTTAATGAATGGAAGTAAATGAGTATTCTGATTGATTTGGGTGTGCAGACTCTTTTTGTGTTTGTTGGACTTTAGTTACAGGCAACGCTTTTTATGTTGGCATGATGTTTTTGTTTTCAAATTTCCTCTCTCTCCCAGCATTCTCACTTCTGGGCACAGAGTGGGACATTTTGAGCACATTTGCATCCACAAAAGTTTTATTTTGTAGTGAAATTATTTTTATGACAAAAGAAAGATTTGCAGCACTTGATGCTTTTGATAAATCTTTTTTGGTTTTGCTGTCATTTGCGTGATAATGACTTCTCTTTTTGTTCATTTGCCATCTTAGTCAAACTGACTGTGGCTCTTAATGTTTGCCTGCACACTGCAATTTCAGCCAATCTGAGAACTGGAGTAGGTACATTACTAATTTGCTGTTTTGTCTCCATCTTTGTTTGATAATGATTTCTCAACAAAATCTAATTTGTGTGCGTGCCAAATGCTCTTCGTGCTCAAAATGTGTGTTGAATGAATTATGACACAAATGTGATTTCATACATATGTACTCTTCATCCAACCAGGATGTCAAACTTTCCATGAGGCAAACTTTAGCAAAACATCGACCAGCAACGTTAATCAAACTCCTCAAATCTCATAAAACGAGACGTTAATGGTCACACACTGCCTCGTACTATAAACAGGTCTCTTTGTTGTCTTATGTAATCATCACACTCCCATTACTTTATAGGGACACACATCATTTCTATGTCCTCAGTGTTGTTTGCTAATGTGTGTGTGTGTGTGTGTGTGTGTGTGTGTGCTCGTGTTGTACAGTCTTAAACCAGTCCAGATGTGTACTTGTGGTTGGAGTGGGTCATGCTTCTTGCCACATTTCCTCTGACTTCTTACTCTGGCATGTGTGTATGTTGGAGATGTTGTCCTATGTCATTATTTCTCTTGCACACACACACACACGCAGCCTGTTATTGCTGCTAGCAGGAAGTGCAATGTGTGTGTGGTCTTGTGTGCATGTCAGTGTGTATACTGTTTCACAGAAAGGTTGTTTTAATGTCTTTTTGTAAGTGACATTAATTGTAGAAATGAGGCAGGAGATGGTTGGAACAAATTTGCAGTTGCTCTCTCCTTGTGTTGATAGTAAAATATTCAGTGCCATTTAAAAGGAAGTTAGACATTTATGGATAATAGCAAATCATTAACTATAACTACTCTTAAAGGGAATGACCTTTGCCAAAAGGTATTAAAGGGATAACATTATACTCAAACTTTATTCTTTGTCTTCAGATTTAAGATAAATCAACTTGTTGATACTCATTTTCATACTATTGTAGTCTAACTGTTGGTGTTGTTTTGACAGTTCAGAAACATTTTCATATTATTTAGGGTCTATTTTTGTACAAACGTTGTTACAACTAATATGAATAAATGCATAAATCTGCCTACTTCTGTGATTTGTTCTGTCATGTCTGTCTGCCTGGTTTGTCTGCTTCTCAGCATGATTGCTTCTTTGTGAAATTTACATTTGGAATCAGGTCAAACTGTGTGGAAACACTATATCAGGGATAAACATGCTTTTAATACCTTTCTTTCTCTGTTCGTTTTGATCTTTTTGCTAGTTTAGACACGACTAACCCATTTTTTCTTCTTTCTTTTTTCCTTCCTGTTACTTCCTACTACACCTAATCCCCTGCCCTCCTGATTCCTTACCTTATTTCAACTCTTGCCTCATACATGTTTCTCCACTTCTGTCTTTAGAACTATAAAAGTCGTAAAGCCGAGCCGATGGAAAGGAGCAACGGGACGCCTCTCATCCATGAAGTCTCAGAAGACACGCCGGTCTCTTCAGAAAAGTGGAACTAACTCTTTCAACACATTCAAGACATGCAGATACACACTTGACACTGAAATCCACTGATCTGTGCATGCTCACAAACAAGCCCTAAGACCCCTTTTTAAAAGGAAAAAAAAAATTTCTCTGCTGCCAACAGCGATGGTAATTTTGCTTTTTTGTAATTTAAAGCTAACTTGGTCATGGGGCAAAGAAGAGTTGATTAACTTTGAATATCTGATGGCCAACATGATGGTGGATGTATCTTCTTATTCAGTGTTTCTCAAACTCTTACCACCAAATATTAGTTTATCCAAGTACCACCACTATGACAGATGTGAAAATACAGTAGCGTATTCAGGGTTCACACAGGAGGCAGGTTTATTCATGATCTTTCTTATTTATTGTTGACTGTTGTTGAATCCTGAACCAAGACCAGAGCTAATTTTGTAGAAAGGGATAGTCCAGAGCCACACTTTTCCTCCTGATATTTCCTGTTTCGATTGCAGTGTTGAATCATCATCATCATCATCATCATCATCATCATCATCATCATCATCATCATCATTTTACCTCCATTTATTATCTTAATGCCACATTTATTTTGTAACTAATTACAGATGTATGTATAGCTACGTGCATGAAAGTGGCTGCGTCGTAGACTGCTATTAAAATATTACAGGAAATGGAAAAATATCCTTACATTGCATGCCAGCCTTCCTCCTTATAGTTTATTTTCATTCAAAATACCGTAGTGTTTTAATAGCATAATTTTGTTTTTAAATGAATTTATTTCATTTTTAAAAAATATCTCAGACTCCTCCACATACGCACTAGGGAGGTTGCGTCCCCCCCAGTGGTATACACACTGTAGTTGTAGCGAAGCAGAAGTGAGAGGCTCATTTGCGCTCCATCATCAACCCTCAGCAGACAGAAGGAGGCAAAGCCTCCATCACTGGGCCATTTAGACAATATGAGGAGGGGCACTAGAGAGCTAATTTCCTGTTGGGACATAAGTGAGCAGCAGCACTGAACAACCACTGACCAACTGGAACATGGTGAAAATGTGTTGCAAAACAGAAAATTGAGCTCTGAGTGCCACAGAGTTGTATAATGGCTTTAATATTATATTCATAAAGGACTAATGTGTATGTAATGTGGATGTAATGTATATGCGATACAACAGCCCTGTGATAAGTCATCACTTCATGAAGGTTATATTAAGGTTATATTATGTTTTAGAGCTGATATATAATCGGGTTAAAATCATTTATATACTTTTTTTTTTTTTTTTTCTTCCTTAAGCTCATAGCGGAAACCAGTGCTACTCTATACTGGACTTTATAAAGGGTTATAAGTTGTGACTAACGGATTTGTTTGTTAATTTATTATTGCTTTATTGACCAGTTTTATTATTAAGAGCAGCATTTGAAAAATGATTGACCGGCTCTGTTTGGACGCAAAGCTGTAAAGCATCGGGCCAAAGTTGTGTTGTCTTTTTTTTACATATACTTTCCAGTTCTTACTTATCTACTGAGATGAATATGAACTAAGGACATGATGGATTATTGCACTGAAAGAACCCTTTATATCAAGAATTCACTACATGTGTAACTGCATGATGGTGTACTGTTAAGTTATAAACTCATGACCATTTGTTGGCTAGGGTTAGGGTTTCTAATCAAAGAGAAATAAACATGATCCAAATTGATTTTTATTTGTTTTAACAATCTGACTACACATTAGTTATTCTTATTAATGTCTTATTACTGATCTAAAAGCATAATTAAAAGATCAGTGTGTGGGATTTAGTGGGATTGTGCATTGCTAGTGTTCCAATTCCAAGTTTGAGTGATGATGGCCATGAAACGTGCAAAAGACCAAATACACTTAGAATATCTAGAGCCATTGTTTGGGTTGTCCATTGTGGCCTACTGTAGAAACAGCTGAACATGGTGGACACCCTGGAAGATGCCATGCAGCATCTGTAGATAAAAAAAGGCTCATTTAAAGGTAACATAAAAAACAGTTCTTATTTTCAGGTGATTATACGCAAGTTACAGATAGTATACATATTATATTTCTGCCATATTCTGTAAATAGAGCTCCTAAATTATACAAACTGGACCTTCAAGTGATTTAACAATAATAAAGCCTCAAGTTAGAATTTATAATCCTGTTTTAAAGTATTCTTATATCTCTTATTTGCAGTTTTTAGCCCAATATTTGTGTGTGACACGCACGTTAGATCATTTTTTACTCTCCACAAAGTGGAAGAGACAAATCTGATGTGCATGTTACGTTACACTGTTGTTTTTTTCTATTTTTTTCTCATAAATATCAAAGTGAAAAACTTTGTGCTTTTTAATGTAGGGTCTGTTAGTGACCTGCAGTTCTTCCCAGTATGCTATAAACTGTTCCTCAAGCTTTTATTTTGAATTTTGTCCGTGCGTGTCACTGTATGCTGCTAACACCGTCGTGTTTGCATCATGCAAATTGTCTCCGTGCTGGAATGACACATACTATTCATTCCTAAATTGCTTGTGATATAAAACTTTATTTATGATCACATTAAAATTGTAGATGTTATGTACAGTATTTAGTGCACTTAATTAGCCAGAGGCAGCTCAAAAAAAAGAAAAGAAAACAAAGGGAAATCAAGCTTTTCTTCATTATGATAATATCCAGAAATGTTTAAATTTCTAAATTCATCTTTTTGTTAAGCATGACTTGAGCTGACAGGAGAGGTGTGAGATTAGTGGCGTGATATGAAGCTTTAAGATAAATATATTGCAGCTGATTTATGTTGATATTGAGTAAAACTGATGTCAAGATGTTTATAGGAAAGAACCCTTATGACTGTAATGCTGTGTTTTGGTGTCTCGTTTGCAGCCATGATAATCCGCCCTCAGTAAGCAACAGTGACGTCATTAAAAACTTTGAATACATGTATCTCTCTGTCTCCTGTCGCCTTTTTACTCGTTTATTTTATCTTCCTGCCAAATTCAAGGTTCTTTCTCTCCCCCTTGTCTATTTGATTTGGCTCCTGTTGGAGAGTCATGGACTAATGGATTCATTAAGTCTCTTTTTGCTCCAATTATTAGTCCATTTGTCTCATTTTCTTCATTTTTTATTAACCCCTCTCTTGAGAAAATTTCCTCTTTTTCTGCTTTCCCACTTTCCCCAGCCCTCCTCCTTCCTTCTCCTTCCTTCCTGATGAAAGACTCTGAATTGACCCCTTTCTGATGTTACCAAGAGAGAGTCTTTTCAGCGATATCGGCTCTTTCTTGTCTGTTGACAGTGAGAATCTCTTCTGAGAATGCTTCTCCTTCTTCATGTTGTCTAGCTTCAGTTTATCCAGTGACAGGACACTCTTCTTCCTGCGTTTCTTACTGGGTAGCGCCCCCTTCAGCTGACTCCAGGCTTTCTCCACAGGCGACTTCTTCTTCTTTTGCCAGAAAAAGGTTCTTTTAGAGGAGGAGCCACCCATAGCCAGCTGACCTGCAGGAAAACATGGATGAATGTTCTGGAGGCCAGTTTGGTTTTTCAAAACAGAGGTAGAAGGAAACACCATGACGATTTAAATCCATTCAATCATATGTGGTTTGAAAAACCTTCTTTTACACTTTTATTTCAAGTTCAAAACCTTGATTTTTCAGTGCAAGCGTTCAGTAGTGGTAAAACTTTAAATAAGGTATGCAACTGTTTATAACATTTAATTTATTGTTGCCTTTCTTTGCTCTACCGGATGATTATTAGATTCTGTTGATATGTAAACATTCAAAACAAACAAAACAAAACAAAACACTTGCACTGCTGCTAGCAAAGGTGTGCTTTAAGAAATGTAATCAGGACTGATGAAAATATTTTACCACAAAGCCTCAGTGTAATTGTCCCCAATTTTATACTTGCAGGCATTTGCGCTAGGGTAAAACATATGTTTCACACAAGATTATTAACAAGAAATAAGACAGATTTATTAAAACAAAACAGCAACAACTGAAAAAAAAATACTGTAAGTAATGTAAGAATAAATTAAAGTGGCAGATTAAAGGCAGTCTGAGTTAACTCTACATTTACGTTTGTTTACACACCTATACACCTAAACCTATACACACAAAAATATGCATACACACCAAATTTGTCTTCTGTTGTCGGTCAGACAGAAGGTTGTGTTGCTCTTGTTTGTCCTCCGTCTTGAGCTGAAAAATAAGTGACTAAACCGAGCTTAAAAATAAGAAACCTGTTCTTACCTTTATCATGATGTTAGATGTGAGATAGCAACACTGTACCACTGTCTACACCTACACTAACTCTGATTAAAAAGATCAACTATGAGAAACAACGTCTCCATTTCCGTGATTTATTATTTCTTTCGGAGATACAGTCGGCCGCCCAGCAATAAGAGAACAAACTGGTTCTTTTACATTCTTAGTGGTTGATGTGGCTTTTGTTTGTGCTGTTTCAGACACACCAAAAATGTTTGGCTCTCTACATGTGTACGGACACTTACAGTACAGTATGTGCAGCACCAGGTTTGGACACTCCTTCATTTATTTTTGTGACTTTATACATTGTTAATTAACACTTAAGAATTCAAAACTATGAAGTAACATATGAAATTGTGGTAAACAAAAAGTGTGAACAAAGCAAAATAATTTTTATATTTTAGATATTTTAAAGTAGCCACCTTAGGCAGCTTTGCACACTCAACTTTATAAGGTAGTCACCTGAATGCTTTTGAATTAATTTTAAAGGTACAGTGTGTAAGATTTGGGGCCTCTATTTTCAGAATAAGGCAAACATGGAATATAATATTCATAACTATGTTTTGATGCATGTATAATCACCTGAAAATAAGAATCTTTTTATGTTTGTTACTTTAAAAATATCATTTTATATCTACAGTGGGAGAGGGTCCCCTTTCATGGAGGCCGCCATGTTGAAAAACCTTATTTATACAGTAGTCCAGAACAGACAAACTAAATACTGACTCTAAACAGGGTCCTTAAAGTGTTGTTTCTCCTTTACATTAGGAAGGTGAGGGTGATGTGAGGAGATTACAATGCAGTGATTGGACCACTAAATGCAACTAAATTCTACACACTGTACCTTTAATTGTACTTTGATCAGTTGTATTGTTCAGAGGTAGTATTGGCATATAGTAAATAGCCCTATTTGTCTACTGTAGTAATTCATATTAGGTCAATGAAATAAAGAAAAACGAAGGTTAGTCACTTCTGTAATTTAAAATATAACACATATTTTGCTTTGTTTACACTTTTTTATCTTCTACGTAAATCCATGTGTGTTATTTCTAATGTCTTCAGTGTTAATTGACATTGTAGAAAATAATAAAAATAAAGAAAAAACATTGAATGAGGAGGTGTGTCCATACTTTTGACTGGTACTGTTTATGTAATGTATATATTTATTGTTTAGTGTTTAGTGTCTTTAAAGGGCCTTTTTCACGGCAACATTTTGATTCGTTATAATAGCAGTAAACTGTTTCACAAATAACATCATCATCACAACAGCTGTGATAGTGAGGCAGCATGAACAAGAAATTGAAGAAGCTAAATGGAATTCAGCCATCATTCATTTTTATTATTCACACTTGTCATGTCAAAATGTCACAAATGCAGTCTCATAGCTTGTCACTAAACCCAACAAAGAAGTCTAAAAGTTATTTGACATGTTCAACAATGTTGTTTGTACAATCCACACAAAAAGGGAATAATAGAAAAGGGCCGATAGTCCAAGTGCAGCAAACCTAGAGAGAGTAGTTGATACACTGAGTATTTTCCAGGACTATCGCATGGCCACCACAAACATCCACATCACATTCACACGTATGGTCATGTCTTTGTAGAAGGAAACAAGAGTAGCAGTTTTCTTCATTTTTGTTGTGTTTTGTTTACCTTTTGCAACTTCTCTCACAGCAACGAGATGTAATATCAAGTGGAAGTATCTCACTACAATGTCAGTGTAGTGTTAATTAATACATTTTAATTCCCTCTAGCTTCTAATCTGACATTACTCTGGGATACAAGCGGTTTATTTAGACACAATACAACAACAATGACTTCATGACTTACAAAAAATGCTCTAATAAAAGGAGGAATGTCATTTAATGTCATTGTTGTGGCTTTCCCGTTTCACATACTGCACACATACAGAACTTGCAGACACAAATTACACGTCTATCTGTGTATTATCACAAAAGAGGAATATATTTATTGCTGTGTTAACAATGTTTAATGACTGTAAGAAAAAGTCCAACTTTTATTTTGTGACCTGCTCTGAAAGAAACTCCCATACACATGACACTGGAGCTTAAATAATAAAACATTTCACCCTATACTGGGTGTAGTTTGCTTTGATTCCTGTATGAGGTCACTACTAAGATCCCACACCAGAGAAATTCACTTGTTACAGCAGCTTGCAATACAGAAGGTGAATAAATGAAATTAAAAAAATAAATAAATAAAATGTATGTATGTATGCATATTGGATCATTTCACAGAAATAACGGTGTTGTATGGTGTGCATTACACTAAGATTTACATATACAACATGTGTATATATAATAGGAAACTGGTAGAGATTTTACAGAATGCAGCTAATTATAATTCTACAGTGTAAATGAATAAATATAACTGCCAGGTGAAAACAATTGCAGTGAAGTAGTAAAGTGCACTGAAAAGAATAATTGCACAGCACAGTAAATATAATTAGCACAGGAAAAAGTAATTGCACGGCATAGTGTAAGTTAAGTAAGATGTAAGTAAGGGTATGCATGTATAAAATGGAATTATAACAGTGAAACAGTGCTACTTTATGCCATGGTGGCGCTCCCACAGTCTCATGCAGGAGGTGAGAGGAGTTGTTCATGATGGATGTCCTCTGTGGAGTCCATGGGGCAGTCCAGGACAGAGCTGGCCCTCTTGACCTTTACTGAATAGCTAGACATAGCTTAATTAATTTTAATATGACGTGAAGCTCACGTATTTTATATTTAATTTCTGTCTGTTTTAGTTATTGTATTTAATTAGGCTTTTTAATTATTGCTCTGTCTATAAAAGAAACTCTGAAGCAAAGAGTCTGCTGAGGCTGAATCAAACCCAGAACCAGTCAAACACCAAACTAACATCAACACTGTTAAACCTGCGAGCCTCAACCGCACCTGTTGGGGGCAGCGGCGTGCCGCGAGGCGTCCTGTGTACCGGAAGTTCAGAAGAAGAACTTTCTCGCCCCGACGTCTGAATTTTTTTGGCGCGAGAGACTGCACTGCGACTGCGAGTTGGTGGCGCGAGGACTGAACCTGACACAGGCTGAGATAATTTTGAAGATTTATCCGGTAGGAAGACACTTCTGAGTTATTTATTAAATGTTTACATGAGCGGGACGTGACCTCATGAGAGACATAGACGAAGACAAAGACGCACGAGCTCTGATACATGTTGTTCATTTAAAGTCTGTGACGCCATGTTTGCTACAAGTGCTTATTAATGTATTAATGTACTTATTTAGCATTAATATGACTGATTCTGTGTAGTTCTCTGTTTGATGGATGGTGACATACCACCATACACGTGTATGTGTGCCTTCACCTCACCCCATCATAAACAACAGCACAGCACAGACTGAGGAAGCGCCATTTCAGGCAGGTTAAAATATAATATAAAATTAGGTTTGCTCATAAATGTATATGTATATGTATATATATATATATTACTTATGATCAAAAACTAGCAAGTCAACAGCTTTGTTAAACGCCAAACATCAAGCAAGTACGTCAACATAAGACATAGCAGCCAGCTAATATTACTGAGCTAACGTGAGCTAACAGCCGATCCTGCAGTTTACTTTACTGTCCATCAGGAAACTGTAAGTCACCGAGAGATGATGCAGAGCAGTCAGAGGTCATCAGAGGGAAAATCTGAAAACATTTTCTACACAAAATATGATCCAGTTTCACCAAAACTCATTCAGTTCTTTCTGTTCAGGCACAGGTGATCTATGCCGGCTCCTGTCATGTGACAGCACTTGCGGATGTGACTTGCACTGCTGTTCATAACATGAAGTCAATAGTTTACATCGGACATCTGCAGATATTATGACAGTACAAAGTTTCACTCGTAGTCTGACAAGTCAAGGCAGCATCACGTGTTTCACCAACTGTCAGTGACTCACCAACCAGAGAGTGAAATCAAACATTGTAAAGCGGAACTGTGTCTGAATATCAGGCTTGAGATATGACACTTGTTTGCTCAGTGCTGGAAGAGGGAGCACACCAGAACCTCGGCAGAGGGCAGAGTCTATAAAAAGGAGAGGAAACAGGAATGCTCAAGTAGTGCTGAGATATTTTGAAATGGTTTTAGTCCCTTAAACATAATATTAACATGGTTATTTATAAATCTAGATTCTAGACATCTGCATGACTCCAACTGGGAGAGGGGTTTGTGTCCCAGGTTAGTAAGGTAGATTAATACTTATACGTCGTCTTGTAAAATGTTTATTGTAAAGTTTTCTTTGGTATATTCATGTAAGTCTGTTTTTCATCAAAGATAAAAAACGAGGAGGTTTATTAGATTTCAGACTTTTCTGCTGTCGTTAAGGGAGGATGGAGTGGTATCTTGCATGTGTGCTTTATTGTCTGGTTTGTGTCACCTCAACTTGCGAGTAGGTAAACTGTAGAACAGGTTTCTGATTCAAATTGTGTAGAGATAGGTTAGTCATAATTAGCCTACCTGATCACAGACGGTAAACACAGTGAGAGATGCTGCATTTTGGTATAGTGGTGGACTGGTGGTATTCTACAATATGGGATGAGGCAATGTTAGAATAATAATTAAGTTTACATGAACTCAAACCAGTCCGCAGACACTTTGAATCTGCAGTAACGGGTACTACTGTTGTGCAATGACCGAATAACAGCATTACAGCAGAGTCATTTCCGCCCAACTTCCAGTTTTCTTTATACTGTCATTGGTTTGGAAGTTTAGAACTGTTCTGAATATATGTACACCCGTTTTTGTAAATTATTACATCTATATTTTTTGAGTACATTTTACTTTTGGACACTTTGGACTGAGTGGGGAAACTCTATGATCTCTAGAAAGCATCAGTGTTGCCTGAGACTGGGAATGTCGTCTCTGGTACGTTGTTAGTAAGGGTTGGACTGCATGCTGGAGTGACCCCTGAATGTGTTTTCCAGTTCTTAGTCATATTTCACATATCTTCATGGAAACTGAGATAGCATGAGCAAAAATGTGTATTTTGAGAACAAATTGGTGTATAATATAAACATATTTTGATTATATGTTTTATTTAAGTTGGTAACTGTTGTATAATAAATAGGGCTGTCAAATTAATGCGTTAATTTTGATTAATTGATGATAGAAAAAATACCGCAGATTAATCGTGCTGCGTCCACTAGTCGAATTATGAAACTTCAGCCCACTCTCCAGCACAGTAAGTGGCGGTAATGCTCCTTAAACGCTCGTTGCCATCCGGCATTAAATAAAAGAAGAAGAATCAGGCTGCGTGGTACCTGCTGGTGCCACCTTTGAGTCTGGAAAACGCTCCGCCCACACCTGCTTTGTTATGATGGAGGCAACACCTGATGTTAGCGTTAGCAGCCAGCCTCACCAAGCCACACTCGACCTCGACCAGGCGTTCAGATGCAAACTGATGAAGTCTACTAACGACTGATTACACGACGACTACGACTGATTAGAGTCGCCTCCGCCTGCTGAGGAGACTGAGGTCCTTCGGAGTGTGCAGGGCTCAGGACTTTTTTACGGCTCTGTGGTGGCCTCAGCCATCTTTTATGCTGTGGTCTGCTGGAGACGGGGCAGCACGGACACGGGACAGGAGCAGGCTCAATAGACTGATTAGAAGAGCGAGCTCTGTCCTGGACTGTCCTCTGGACTCCATAGAGGAAGTGGGGTAGAGACGGATGTTAGCTAAGCTGACATCCATCATGGACAACACCTCTCACCCCCTACACGACACTGTGGGGTCCCTGAGCAGCTCCTTCAACAGCAGACTGTTACAACCACGGTGTAAGGAGGAGAGGTTCCGCAGGCCCTTCGTCCCTGCTGCTGTCAGACTGTACAACACCTGCACCACCTGATAATGTTGTAGTTTCTGTTCCTGTCTCTACTCACTACTGCTCACCATGGGTGTATTTTATTGTTATTTATCTGTATTTATATTTCCGTTCGATCACTTACAATGTACAATATTATTTATATCATCATCGATACACTTTACCTTACCACAGTATTTATATTATGGTCACTTACATTGCAATTTTTTTATATCATGTATACCTTGCAGTATTATTTATATCATGGTCACTTACTTTCACAATATTACTCATATTATGGTCACTTCAAGTTGCAGTACTTTTATTTTTATATCATGTATACCTTGCAGTATTATTTATTTCATGGTCACTTATTTTTGCAATATTATTTATATCATTGTCACTTTACATTGCAATATATTCATATCATGGTCACTTACCTGACAATATTTTTTATATCATGCCACTTCTTATCCTCAGTACTTGTTTCTGCACATTGTCTGTTGCAGGTTGATTGTTTTCTGTTTATTGTGTAGGTTATAAGATACTTCTGTCTGTTCGTTGTGTTTTTGCCCTTTCTGCTTTTAATTCTGTAGTGTATGTTACACTTTTCTGCTGCTGTAACAAGTATGGGATGAATAAAGTAAAATCTAATCTAATTAACAAACTGCCTCACTAAATGGACTGCGGGTCAAAGTCAGTGTCAGAGGACAGGCAGAGGTTTTACAGAGAGCATCCTCTGAGCTAACTTAACTTTATTTTGACACATAAGATGTTGGAAAAAATGTCCTGATGTCAAAGAGACTGTTACTGTGCTGTCAGGTTGAGGTTAGAGGTTTGTCCTGAGATGCTCATATTGAATATGAACAGTAAAAAGTTTTTTTTTTTAGTTTTTCATATAAAATTATTGAACTTTAATGTTTATAAAGTCTATTTTTCATTGATTTATTCAGCTACTAAATTCAGTTTGATTAATTTAGATTGATTAATCACAGAGCCTATAATTAATTAGATTTTTTTTTTTTTTTTTTAAATCGCTTGACAGCCCTAATAATAAATAGAACTTTTTTCCGGGCCAATGCAGAATCCTGTTGTGACGATCTCATATTGTTATTACTTATACCATTTTAATGCACCTCTTACCATTTGAAGTTTGGTTCAATTATGAAGGTCCTGGACAGAAGTCACACTTATAGATCATGTTTTTTTTATCTCTTTGATGTAGTGAAGGTTATGTCTTCATATTAACATTAGCGTGTGTGTCTTCATTGTTTCTAGTTCACCTCAGACTGACTGAAGATGAATAAAGTGAAGGAACAGGACGACATATCAGAGCCTCCAGAATCCAGTCGTCTGTCTATGAAGAGTGACCAGTCCAAAGATCATCCTCCAGTCTTCAGTGATGAACCTGGACCCTCAGGCACAGAGTAAAAGACTGAATTAGTACAGATTCTATAGCCATAAAATTACACAATTGTGCACATAAATAGCATAATGGTTATATTAACATTCAGAAAAACATGATTTAACCAACACCTATTTCAGTCATCATTCATTTACATCATTCAATAGACATATTGGATAGAACAGTGCAGAATGAGGCTTAGCATCATCTTGATGGCAGCATATGTTGCTCCAAAGCTTGTATGTGTACCTTTCAGCATTAATGGTGGCTTCACAGATGTCCAAGTTACCCATGCCATTGGCTTTAACACACCCCCGTACCAGCACAGATGCTGGTTTTTGAACGTTGCACTGTCTAGATGGTCATTTTCCTCTCTAGCACGGCGCACATTCAACACAAGGATAAATCAGGCCTTTGTACCGAATGAAAAGTTTCTTCTTTGGTTCATTAAATCCTCGCAATTATCTGATGGCAGCAGGATACATGTTGATAAATCCACAGCTGACAGTGACATCACACACAGTGTTTATCTTCATTAAATCACATGAAAATGACACCAGGCTGGCTCACGGACCACAGATCACTTATCTTCACCATCACATAGCCCTTTTGCATTTTGTGCCGCTGCTAAATTAAAATAGGTTGGGACAACCTCAGTCTTTGAGACCAGCACCTACCAGTTTGCTAGACAGTGTTTCAGTCCATTAAAGGTTTCCTATTTAAAATCAAATGTCTATGTGTCCACAGAGTGAAGAAGAAGAGGAGTCATGTTTCTGTGGAAGAGCAGCCATCCTGTTGCGTTTTGTGTCAGGATGTCTTGAAGGATCCAGTCTCTGCTAACTGTGGACACTGGTTCTGCAGACATTGCTTTACCTCCTCCTGTCCCCAGTGTGGAAAAAGATCCAGAACAGGACCTGAACTGCAGACAGCCATTGCGAGCAGCACTGTACAAAGTAAGATGTTAATATCATTATGGTTGAAAACACGATTTTTGACAAGTGTTGCGACACATATTGTTCGTCATGACAGTTTAAGGTTTTGCTGCATTTAAAAAACTTTAAAGCCCTCCATCTTATATATTCTTTTTATTATAATGTTCTTTAAGTTCTGGAAATGCTATTAACCTTTTTTATTTTCCTCCAGTGGATGTTTGTCTGCAGGAGGTTATAGATGAACATAAAATCAGTCTGAGGAAGAGATTCAAATGTGTGACTGAAGGAATTGATGAAAGAGGAAGTGAAACCCTCCTCAACAGCATCTACACTGAGCTCTACATCACAGAGGGACAGAGTGAGGTTAATACCCAACATGAGGTGAGGCAGCTTGAAACAACTTCCCAGATAGAGACCCTCCATGACAGTCCAATCAAGTGCTGCGACATCTTTAAAGCCTTACCTGAACAGCCAAAACACATCAAAGTCGTTCTGACAAGCGGTGTGGCTGGTGTTGGAAAAACCTTCTCAGTGCAGAAGTTCACTCTGGACTGGGCAGAGGGCTTAGAAAACCAAGATGTCAGTCTGGTGATTCTGCTTTCATTCAGGGAGCTGAACTTGGTCAAAGGTGAGCAGTACAGTCTTCTCACGCTGCTCCACATCTTCCATCCAACATTACAAAAGATCACAGCAGAGACGCTCGCAGTCTGTAAACCTTTGTTCATCTTTGACGGCCTGGATGAAAGCAGACTTTCATTGGATTTCGACAACACTGAGGTTATATCTGATGTCACACGGAAGTCATCAGTCAATGTACTTCTGACAAACCTTATCAAGGGGAATGTGCTTCCCTCGGCTCTTGTCTGGATAACTTCCCGACCTGCAGCAGCCAATCAGATCCCTCTGGCATGTGTTGACAGGGTAACAGAAGTGCGAGGCTTCACTAATGCCCAGCGAGAGGAGTACTTCAGGAGGAGATTCAGTGATGAAGAGATGTCCGGCAGAATCATCTCACACATCAAGGCATCCAGGAGCCTCTACATAATGTGTCGAATCCCAGTCTTCTGCTGGGTCACTGCTCAAGTTCTGGATCATATGTTGGCCACAGACCAGAGAGGAGAGCTGCCGATGACCATGACTGGCCTATATTCACACTTCCTGCTGGTCCAGACAAAGAGGAAGAAGCAGAAGTACGAGGGACATGAGACAAGTTCACAAGAGCTGACAGAGACTGACAGGGAAGTTCTTCTGAAGCTGGGGAAGCTGGCCTTTGAACATCTGGAGAAAGGAAACATCATGTTCTATCAAGACGACCTGGAGGAGTGTGGACTTGATGTCAGAGAGGCCTTGATACACACAGGAGTCTGTACAGAGATCTTTAAAGGAGAGTGTGTGATCTTCCAGAAGACTGTCTACAGCTTTGTTCATCTGACCATTCAGGAGTTTCTGGCTGCAGTCTACTTGTTCCACTGTTACACAAACAGGAAAACAGATGTAGTTGATGAATTCCTTGATAATCATGAAGATGATAATGATAATGATTCTGATCCTGATTATTCTCAATCATTCATCAATGATACGGCTGATGATGAGGATGAAGACATGGACAATGGCCGATCTCTTGATGTCTTTCTAAGGACAGCCATGAACAAATCCTTAGAGAGTAAAAACGGCCACCTGGACCTGTTCGTTCGCTTCCTTCATGGTTTCTCTCTGGAGTCAAACCAGAGACTTTTAGGAGGGCTGCTGGGTCAGACAGACAGCAGTCCGGAAATCATCAAGAGAGTCACCAACAACCTGATGAAAATGAACACATATGATATTTCTCCCGAGAGAAGCATCAACATCTTCCCCTGTCTGATGGAGATGAATGAACGCTCAGTATATCAGGAGGTCCAAAAGTTTTTGAAGTCAGGGACCAGATCAAAGAGGAAACTCTCTGAGGTCCACTGCGCAACTCTGGCCTACATGCTGTTGATGTCAGAGGAGGTTCAGGGTGAGTTGGACCTGGAGAAGTGCAGAACATCGATAAAGGGAAAACACATACTGATTCCAGCTGTGAGGAACTGCAGAAGAGCTCGGTTAGTATTTTTTTTTTTTTTTTTTAAGATATTTTTTTGGCCTTTTCAAGTTTTATTTTTGATAGAGGCAGCTGAAGAGTGACAGGAATGTGGGGAAAGAGAGATGGGGAATGACATACGGGAAAGAGCCACAGGTCGGATTCAAACCCTGGGCCGCCGGGGCAAGGACTGAGCCTTCATACATGGGGCGGCTGCTCTACTAACTGAGCTAAATGACACCCCAAGCTCGGTCAGTATTAATGTAGCCTAGCAGAGGTAGCTGTATTGAGGTGTGTGTGTGTTGACACAACTGTAAACAATTTTGACTTCAAGGAAAACTACTACTCATTGCAACTCGTGCTTTATCCAAGGTACGGTAGAGTTCAACTACCTGACTAAGGAGTTAGTTGATGTAATTGACCAATACTGTGATCGGTATCAGTCGATGCTGTTTCTAGCAATAGGTGATCAATGGAAGTCAAAGTTAAAGCCAATGGAAACCCAAATCCAGCCTTCTATCTAATTTAGAAATTATTTTCAATCAAGATTTGAAATATTGTCATTTAAGTTTTTGTAAACCTTTCTGATGTTAGGTTTAAATTGGGTGTGGTTATAATTGGACATTCATTACGCAATTAATCCTCCAAAGTTTTATCATGAAAAAATTCAGGTCAGTTGTCCCACAAATCACAATCTGCCTCAAAGCCAGACAGAGACGAAAGAAACCGACATCGTTATGTTTAGTATAATAAATAAACTCAAACTGACAAGTGGTTTCCGACCTGCCTTCATTCTGTTTTGAAACATTATTAATTAAATATTGTTTTTATTTGTAGACTTTCTGGGTGTGAACTGTCAGACATACATTGCAACACCGTGGCCTCAGCTTTAAATTCCAACCCCTCCCACCTAAGAGAGCTGGACCTGAGTAACAATTATCTGGAGAATTCAGGAGTGACAAAGCTGTCTGATGGACTGAAGAGTCCACACTGTAGACTGGAGACTCTGAGGTCAGTCCACTTTGTGCTTTACTTTATATTGTATGTCTTTAAAAAGATTTACTTTGTGTGTTTATGAGAAGAAAGTTTTCTTTTAAACATGTCTGATGTGATATATCTTGTAATTACAGACTTGGTGAATGTGAAATAACAGGGGGTGGCTGTGCTTCTCTGGCCTCAGCACTGAAGTCCAACCCCTCCCACCTGAAAGAGTTGGACCTGAGTACCAACGAACTGCAGGATTCAGGAGTGAAGCTGCTGTGTGAATTTCTAGAGAGTCCAGACTGTAGACTGGAGACTCTGAGGCCAGTTGATTGTCATCTCTCTCTTGCAGATGTTTTATCTTTAAAGAATGGATGCTTTAAATTATTTTTCATACATGGATGATGGACTATATTTAATTTTCTATTGATATGTATCCTGTGAATGCAGGCTTCAAAGCTGTGAACTATCAGAGATCAGCTGTGATTTCCTGGCCTCAGCACTGAAGTCCAACCCGACCCATCTGAGAGAGTTGGACCTGAGTAACAACAAACTGCAGGATTCAGGAGTGAAGCTGCTGCGTGAATTTCTAGAGAGTCCAGACTGTAGCCTGGAGACTCTGAGGCCAGTTCATCGTCATTTCTCTCTGTCTTTCAAGAACAGATGCTTTAAATAATTTGTATACATTAATGATGTAATACTTTTAATCTTGCATTGATATGCATCCTTTGAATGCAGGCTTGAAGGGTGTGAATCATCTGGGCTCAGCCGTGCTTCTCTGGCCTCATACCAACTGAATTCAGGAGGAAAGCTGCTGTCTGCCGGACTGGAGCGTACACTCCGCAGATTGAAGACTCCGAGGTTCGTAGCGAGTTGAAGTCAGTCCATCCTGATGAGCGATAAGATATTTTCCTGTTGCCATCTTGATATAAAATCAGAATGAACTGGGTCTGCACAGCATTTTTATTCATGCTACAGACCATGATTGGAAGTTAATTGCTTAATTGTACCATGCAGAACATCTGTATGGTTCTCCACTCATTTATTAAAGGTTTTCCTTTAATTTATCACCCATCTGACAGTAGATATTTTTACCAACAAATAAAGCGATCTGTCCATCAGGAAATTCAGTAAAAGAACAAAGGGTTGAGGCAGAGCAGCCAGGGGACATCAGAGGGAAAAGTCCTTAATACATCCATGGGGACCACCAGTAAATTGCATTCCAGGTCCCTCTCCAAACCTCTGCTAGTCTGCTTGTTTTCAATTTTGCTAGCTACTGTACATCTCAGTGGCAAGTGGCCCTAAGTCGCAAGTTAAATGGATTGAATTTGAGACCAGCACTGGTACACTGCAGGTCCAAAGAGGAAATGCTCAACCATGGCACTGATTGATTATTTCACTCTTGATATGAGCTGCTGTATTTTACAGGGTCGATGGCAGAGAAAACAGGGCTACACCTGACAGACATGAAGGACGTGAAGGTGAAACTTTATAATGATAAGCAATAAAAAGTTTTTTGGTTAGTTTGACTGTACAAAATCATGAATGAATCCTGATTGTACCTCTGCTGAAATCTTGTATTAAAGCATATATAACAAATGTAAAGCCTCAGAGCTTCCCTTTGATTATTAACATTGTGGTTGTGATGGCAGAAGGGTGAGAGCTCGCCATCAGACTGAAATTTGTCACAAGGCTGCAAAAGTTGCTCTTAGTGTTATTTAATCCTAGTGCTGTTTGTTTGATGTATTTTTCTGTTAAAGGATAAGAGGCTCCCTGCAACAATATTATTATTAATAATAATAATTAATGATGATGATGAGAAAAAGTAGAAAAATAACATACTGAAGTTCTGTACATGGTTGATTATTTGAAAAAGTAAAACTTGAGACAATCTTGGCAAAAAAAAAAAGAGTATCAGTTTGATTTCATAGATTAAAAATTACATTGAAATGACAATAAAGAAAAGTGTGAATAGAACAGCTGTTCAAAGCATCCTCCTGTAAAACACTGTTGGTCAAATATTTAAACTTGATGGCTGCATTAGAGAACGTGGTTATGAGTGGAATGGGGCTGTAAATCTTACCTTATTTTTTTTAGCACGTGTCAAGTAACGTGACCTGTAACATGTTTCACAAATTGCAAATGGGGAATATGACTTGGCTGCAGCTCGAAAAAAATTTCAGTCAAAAAATTTTTTTTTTTTTTTTGCTTTAATCCATGTAGAGGTTTATGAATGTTGGGTCACCAGGATGTCTAAAAGTGAGTTTGACATTGTCTGTGTTTCTTCTTCCCCTCATCCTATGGCTCCAATTACCCACTAGATCCGTCCACATCAAACACAAATGTCAACAAGTCTGAGGACATCAGCGATGCATCTCAGGACACTGATGATGCATCCGATGGGTCTGAGTACCTCGGCGATGAGTCTGAGGACCTCAGCGATGAGTCTGAGGACCTCGGAGATGAGTCTGAGGACCTCAGCGATGAGTCTGAGGACCTCAGCGATGAATCTGAGGACCTCAGCGATGAGCCTGAGGACCTCGGAGATGAGCCTGAGGACCTAGGCATTGAGTCTGAGGACCACGACAATGAGTCTGAGGACCTCTTCGGCAATGGCAGTGTGGATGAAGAGGATCAGCTGTGGCCTGATGATCCAGAGCAGCAGCATCAACTTGCCTGTCAAAAGGCTCCATCAAATGTCAGTTTTTCGACATTTTAATTGATCTGTCAGTGATCAGACTCAGGTTCTTTAGTTTTACTCCCTCTAGGGTTTAATATTTCTTAACTTCTAAATTCTACTCTCATTAAACTACTAGCTGCTATCCATTGTAGTTTAGTTTCTGCCTTCATCTCATCTATTCTAATTAATCCTCCAGTCCAGTTTAATTAACTAATATTGTTCCTTTTTTTTTTTTTTTTTTTTTAAATTTTAGGACAAGTTCATTTTCACACCTGAACTGTTGACTGAGTCTGGAAATACTTTATACAGGTAACCAAATCATAAAATACAGAATACTTTAACCTCCTCAACTCCTTTCAGTGATTACACTTCAGCCACCACTTCTACTGCCTAATAACTTAAATGCATCATTCAGCCACTGAGAAATTGTTGGGAAGCCAAAGGGAAATATACCTGGAGCAAATCAGAACAGAGCACTAAAATATTAACGGCTGTATTGGCAGTGAAAAAAAAAAAAAAGTCTTGGTGGCAGTTTGTCACAGTTCTGACTTGTCCGAAAGGCTGAAAGCTTGTGGTAAATCAGCTCTTTCGTGTCCTACAGGTATAAGTGTCCTCGTCCAGGTGTGTTCCAGTGTGCTAGAAGTGGACTGCGATTTGTTATGGTTCAGGAGGCGGAGCTGCAGTACAGGACCGCCCAGTGGGATGAGAAAATCCTCTATCAAGCTGACATGAAGGCTGCAGGGCTGCTGTTCGATATCAAGTGTTCAAAGGATGCTGGAGTCTGTCAGCTCCACTTCCCACACTGCGAAATTATGGATGGTAAGGACAATACTGTGCTTTGTGAGTGCAGAGTTTTGTTAGAGCAATGATTATAAAAAACTGTAACATTGTACTGAGGTTGTTATCAGTACAACAAAAGTTCAACAGCTCTGTGTTTCTACAGAGCCGCTGCCTGACGGCCTGCTGTCTGTCGTCCACATTACTGAGGATGGAATGAGCATCCTCAAGCCGCTGGAGATTACAGACACTCATGTGGTTGTCAAAGTGCCTCACCTGTCTGCCTTTGGCATAGTGAGGCATTTTGTTAAATGGTTGGTGAACATACGCAAGACAAAGCCAGATAGAGGCCAAGTCCTGCTGTTCCTCGCACCGCCAAACCCAAGAACACAGAAGCAAAAACTCAAAGTGTTTCTCCTGCCAAGGAACATCCATCTGGACGAGGTAAAGCTTCATGTTACAGCTGTCAGTCCAAACTTGTCTGATCAAGCTTAAAAGGGTTCCAATGTTTAAAGTCAATCATATACGTTAAGTGTCCATATAAAGACTTCTTTCTGTAATAATTCTGTTCATACTGGACATATCTCTTCCCAATATACTTTAAATGGAAGTGACAGAGGACAAAAAGCATTGTCCCCCAACTGTGAAGATTTTCTATATCACTAAATATGGTGTAATATATGACCGTTAGCTGAATGTCTTTTGGGCTTGGACTGTTGGTCAAATACGCCACCTTTAAGGAATTTGTCATGGGCACTTTTTTTTCAATTTTCAGCAACCCACAGATTAATCTATAATGAAAAGAATTAATTGCATCATAATGGCTCTAATAGAAGATAAACCCTCTTAATTAAATGTTAAAATGTTCTGATGTCTCTTAAGGTCCGCAAACAGCAGCCACATTTTGAGAACATCGAGGTTCCATCTGCATGTAAACTCATCAACAATCAAAGTTACACTCTTCACTGTCCTCGGGCCATCAAAATTCAGCCTGAAGTGAGTATTTTGAATTAAAGTCTTTGTGGTGCAACATGCTGACATGATTTCTAAAAATGCTGTTGTTTACCTTTAGTTTACTTTGAAGATACTGACACTTCTGACACACTAACACTTTGATTTTCAGAGAGCAGAGTTTGACCTGGAGTTTGGACCAAATTTCTTCCCAACATTTGAGATTCGCCTGCCTACAAACACAGAAGAAGTCACTTTAATAGTCAAAGACAAAAATCAGATGGAGGTCTGGAAGTATGACGTTGATCTGACTGGTAAAGTCTTCATCTCTTTGCAACATCACTCCACGTAATTTACAACCACCTGATTGTACTGTGTTTCACAGTGTTGCTGTAGCAGACTGAAATATGACATTTAACTTAAATTTAACGTTTTTATTATTTCTAAGAGATCCGTGTTTAAAAGTTATTTATTTAAAGTTGTTTTATCTTCCAGATTCAAGACGGGAAACTACACAGATTAATGTCCCAGCCGTGGACAGGGTCCCAGCCGAGCAGAGGCTGTTCTCAATTCGGGAAGAGTTTTCACAAAGAGAGTCTGACGCTAATTTGAGCAAGATTCTGGATAAACTTCTTCAGTTTGAGATTATAAATGATGAGGAAATGCAGTCATGCAAAAGTCACAAAGTCAAAGCAGAAAAAGCACGAGAACTGATCGACACAGTGCGAGGAAAGGGACCTAACGCCAGTGCAGCCATGATCAATGCTATCTGTGAGGTGGATCCTTACCTTTCCAAACTGCTGAAATTAAGCTGAAACAAAAGCTGGAAACTTGAGTGTGATGATGAACCTCTGTAACATCTGGCTGATTTACAGCCTCTTGTTTTGTTGTGTTGTGTTTTTAATAGTTTGACTTTGCCTCAGGAAGCCTCACACAACAGAACTTTGACTGCATTGGACACATGTTGAGCATGAAGTGTAGATGGTGTTTTTATACCTAATGTCCCGACATACAGTATGTCCTCATCCTTTGGATCGAAGTCTCTTTCATGTTCTGAGCATAGATACATTTCATTCAGAGAGTTTAGAGTATGTTGCTTATACAAATCACTCCATCCAGTTAATTAAAGAGTGAATGGGAAGCTTAGCTGCTCTAAACTCTCAGTGAAAGTTACAGAATTTCTCTGATGGACAGGTGGCTTGTTGCTAAAGTAGCTAACTGTTAACTGCTGTTAATAGTGGGCAACAGAACCAGGCTCAGCAGCCTCTCAGTGAGTATGACTGGACCAGAAGGTGATTTACGAAGCTGTTGGTAGAGCCTGCTAGTTGTACAGCAAACTGAACGAAAACCACCACCCAGCATCATTTATCTGCAAAACCTGAAAACGGAGAAACCACAGCCTGAAGGGGAACATGATTCAACTGAAAGATGATAGAAATGGATAGAAGAATTTATTCTGGAGGAGAACGGGACCAAAGGTCAGCAGACCACAGTCAGACTGTTGTTCTTTGTTTAAGCCACTAGATGGAGGAAGAACTTCACTGATGGACAAAAAAAAATCAGCTGAAGCCACGCACAGAAATGAAAAGCATCTTTCTGAGTGAAGATTATACACCTTATACTTGAAGAGAAGCTGGAAAATCTGATTCAGTTGTTACTTCAGAAAAATAATAAGAGAAAGTCACTGCACTGGTTACCCGTTGATTTTAAGATTCTCTTACTGTTTTTTAAATTGCTGAACGGCCTGGCTCCGACCTATCTTGTGGACATGCTACAGAAGTATGTACCAAGCAGGTCCCTCAGATCCACGGCATTTGGACTCCTGGTCGTCCCCAGAACCTCTACAAAGAAGTATGGTGAGGTCGCTTTAAGGTACTGCAGCCCCTGTCTCTGGAACAGCCTGCCTGTGGATCTGAGGGACTGCACCTCTGTAGACATTTTTTTTTTTTTTTAAACTTAAGACTTATCTTTTTAGCCTGGCTTTTACCTAAGGTGCCTCGCCATTCACTACTGAGTTTTTAGGTCCTGATCAGTCCCTGTTAATTTTTATCTCTGGTGCTTATTTACCTTACAGGTCTTACTTACTTTTAACATTTTATTTATTTTATTGTTGCAGTTTTTATCTTTGTTATCTGCCATAAATTTTACTTTTACGAAGCTTTACATTTTTCAGTTTTTGTTGACACTGTCAGAAAGGTAATAATTCTACTTTATGTTTATTATTGAGTGGGTGGTGGTGTTGTAGAGGAGTGTGTTATAGTATAAGCTGGATGGCCTCAACAAACGACAACTTCAATAATAAACATATAGTTAAATTAATAGTATCTCTGTTACAGTCTCAATAAAAATTGAACATTAACATAAAGGCAGAATTCATGGCAGAGGTTAGATTGTACAGGTGTATCTAATGAAGTGGCCTGTAAGTGTACGTGTTAATTGGTTTTACATAATACTTTTTATATACAGTAATTATTTATCAGCTATAAACAAGTGCCTGAGTGAGTTCTGTGTGAGAGAGTTAGGAGAAACTTTTAGGTTTTGGATGTTCAGTGAAAATGACCCCAAAGCGTGCACTAATCTAGCCTCAAGTCTGAATGTAACAGGTGTCTGATTTGTTTAATTGTGAAAGTTGGTTTGTGTTTTCTGACTTGATGATGTTTCTGTGTGAGGATAATGACCGTGTGATGGAAAAACCTCTCAGCCTCTCAGGCTACAGTCAGAACTCCACTGGAAATCCTGTTAATTTTAACCACAGCTGCTAACTGAGCTGTAGTCTGATGGCAGGTTCATCCAGCTGTTTAAAAATCAAACCGAGAGCTGGGCTTATCTTCACCATTATCTGCTGATTGGATCGTTTTGTAAAGTTTGATTGTTTCTGTGTCCTGGTGCTTTCTGATTGGACAAATCTGTGAACAAATTTGGAATAATTTATGGAAAATAAAACATTTTCTTGAAGAAACAACACTACTGCTCTTCATTCCTATCTGCGGGCATGTGTTCCTGTCTGTGAGGACCAGTTTCAGAGTCAAACCATCGTAGTGAGGACATTTCTGCATTGGATCTTTCTGTCGCAGTATGGTCAGCCTCCGCTGTACTCCTGAGAAACTGGACTAGCAGCTAGCTCATATTATTTACTAGTCCAATGGCAAAAAGCCCGGCTCAACGTCTGTCTCTGAGTCTTTTATTTATTGAAACTCTTGACAGAGGCTAAATGTCAGTCCCAGATTTACCCTTGTCTAGCAGCTTCTTGCTCGGTCACTCTTTATTTTTTCTTCTTAGCTTCCTCCATCAACGTCCCCTTGGGTCTTTTCACCTCTGTCATTATGTCCATAGAGGCTACTGAGCCCGGTTACATTGTCCGCTTACCCAGCATCAGCATTCCCCCACGCCCTGGGCCTGAAAACCTCCTCTTTCTGGTGGTACAAACAATAACACTCACCCCGTGCTCTGAACTCACAGTCTGGGCAGCCTGGCTAACAAACTGAGCTAACATGAGCTAATAGCAGCTATTGTTCACGGCAGTTTACTGTCGATCAGGAAACTCTGTAAATCACAGAGAAATGATGTAAAGCAGCTGGTGGACATCAGAGGGAAACCAGAAAACATTTCCTTCTTAAAATATGATCCAGTTTAACCAAAATCAGTGAGATAGTTGTTGGTCTGTGACTTAGTGCTGTAAATGCTTCTTGTGGGTGATCGTACATGGAGCACAAAGTTGCAGTGCAAAAGCAGATGTACGGACTACAGAGTGGGAATGACAGAGACAGAGACACCATTCACCTGATTACACATTAGCAGGGGCACTGCCAGGAATTTTAGGCCCCATGACAAAAAAAATCAAATTGGGCCCCCTCTGCGCAGCTGTTGTCACCACATCTCTAGGACCTAACTGTTCCATCAAAAGCTTTACATAACTCTAATTAAAGGCTTGCAACTGTCTTGCTTCTTGTAGTTCAATACTAGTATTAGCACAATATTTACTGCTGGTTGTTGTGGAGAAATTGCTGAAGTCAGGAGGGAAGAAAGTGTTCAGGAGCCTCTTGGCCAAGGAGAATTAGAGACACTCTCAAAGTACATCAGAAGTACCTGAGTCGGTCTCACATTCTGCCCCACTCATCCTGGTGGATAGACTTTAAACCCCAAGATAACACCACAAATACTATACGCCCAGATTAGTCAAAGAGAATGTTTTTACCCATGCAGGTGTTATTGTCAGCATATTCTAGTCTGAAGACACTGTTGTCTGTTTACGCCAATTGGAACGTCAACGGCAAGCTATCTATTATGTCAAAGAAGGCAGAAATAGGTCTCTTCGACCCTGGCCACCACAGTGTTGGATAGACTGGCACCTATTGTTTCCAATCGAAGCCAAACAACTAGTACGGCCGAGGACCTCAAGGCCCACACGTGACCTCGTGTAACCTAAGGATAGAAAATTCCATAACACTGGTGATTTGTACATGCAAGTCTGCATACAGTATGCAGTTCACTATTTGATGCAAGATTAAAATCCACCATAAAAAATGTCCTTAAGGCAACCTTTTACAGTCTCAATGTGTTCTTATTGTAAAATAAAGAGATAAAATTCTCTTAACATTAATGAAAGATTAAAAAAAAGAAAAACGAGCCAACTTAAATATATATTAACTTTTCAAACAAAATAAATTAACATCATCTCAAAACAATGAAAACAGCAGATTTTTTAACTTAGTTGCACATATATGCCAACAAGAAAATAAAGTTGACATGTAAAATGGAATTTCCACATCAGGGTTATTATAGTGCAACAAAACAGATCAAGTGATCACTAAATCAATAGGTTTTGAGGTTTGGAATATGGTCATAACAAACTAACAGTACCAGTGACATCAAATAATAAAGTCTGTATCTATAGGTGTCATTTAACGGCCATAATTCAATCTAAATGAAAGTATCAAACTGGATTATTTTAATGCTGTCTAAAACTTACATGCAGGCTGAGGTAAGCTACTCACTGTTTCCAACTGTCCAGCATCCAGTACAGACAGTATTTTTTTCCCTTTTTCATAATGATCATTATGTAAGAAAATAATTTGTGTTTGAATTTCTGTCATTAATTAATATAATTTACTTTTTGGTCAATGGGGATATTTAACTTTTATTGCCAAAAATAAGTAAAAACAAAGAGGTCATTCATTTTATTATTATATTTGAAATATATATATACTCAATGATGATGGTTTATGTAATATATAATATAATATAATTTTATATTAGTTTTTACCTGTTTTTTAAAAAATGTCCTAGAAAAGTTACACAATGTTCCTTTAATTCTTTCTGTTCAGAGTAATCGAAACTGAAGGTGATTTATGCCAGCTGCTGCACTCACAGTCTGACAGTCAAGGCAAGGCAAGTCAAGGCAGCAACACGTTTCACAAACATTCAGTAACTCACCAACCAGAGAATCAAATCAAACGCTGTAAAGCAGAACTGTGTCTGTATATCAGGCTTGAAATATGACATGGAAAACCAGGTTGGTTCAGTGCTTAGACATGAATAAATAAATAAATAAATAAATATGGAAGCGAGGGTAACAGGAAGTTTCACACTATAGAACCCAGACAAAGGGCAGAGCCTTTCTTCCTGCATTGAGACACACCTGAGAAAGCAGTTGAGGCCAGCCTGTTTGGAGTTTGATCTGGTAGGCTCCATTTTATAATACATTTAAAACCATGATTTTAATATTGAAATTGTAGGACTATGACATATTTCTTTAGTTTTATTTGTCAGACTCTTCGTGTTTGATGAGGGACTAAAGCTAAAGTGATTGTTAAGGCACATCAGCGAAGACACAAGTAGCCTATGCTCAAGTGTAAACGGGTGATTAAGGAATTTAAAACTATAAATAGACAAGTTAAAATGTTGCTGACAAGGCCACCTAGGTTAAAAAGAGCATAGGATCTAGATAAAACACACAGGTTCTTTTAAAAATTAGGGGTAAACAGAGCAGAGTTCAGCGTATGATTTAAAAAAGGATCCGTGATTTATTTACATAAAATTCATTAAAATAACTGTATAATAAATAATAATAACTCTATAATAAATGTGTCGGTGACTGGGATGCTCCCCCCAGTCGCTCCCCGTGCCCGCCGTCAGCCCCTTGCTTCAGGTCGCTCCCCGCTACCGCCGTCAAACCCCACCGGACACGTCTCTGTCGCGTCGCGTATGCGACGCTGTTTCGGTCCGTCCTGCACGCGACTTCGAACTCTACCGGGAGCGTTTCAGAAGTGTGTAGCCCGCCAAACTTTGTTTACTTGCTCGGATTTGGTAATTTTCCTGGTTTACGTGCTTCTAAATATGCTTCTACATTAATTCGTTTCGTTTTTGTCTGTTTTTACGACCAGCAGTTTGCACGGGGTATTTTATTTTGAAAATCCACCGGATTCATCAGGCCTCGAGCGGGCCTCGAATTTGGAAATTCCACCGGGCGCGGGCTATTTTTGACGGACGCCGCGAGCAGATTGCGTCAATTTACACAGAGCACCTCGAGCGGGCGGAAGCCAGACACAGAAAAAGCATATATAATCCACACACTCCTCCGTCTGGACCCTTTCTGTGCGTTTTCCTTCCTTTTGTAGCATGTGTGTGCTTCCACACACCTGACGCTAATTGTCCAAAAATCAAATTTCAACTTTTTTTTAATGAATTTCTTTAATGGAAATGCTCCTTTCACAGCATCACACAGGGCTGTTATAGCCTCTCACCATATTATTGTAATTTTCCCAGTCAGGATGAGCTGGCCTTGCTGTGCTGGTGGGGATCGTGCCAGATAATTTTGACCAGCCACCCAGAGTCATTTTGAGATTGAGAAGGCATACATTACACTCTTAACAGAAGATTTTCAGTTTATCTGCAAACTTGTCTCCAGAAATGGCTGAATGAAGCAGATGTGCCACAGTTGCTTGGATTTCTGCATCTGTCCATGACCACTACAGGATCCTCTTATTGTTGTGACGCCAAAACAGATATATTATTTTCTTATTACTGATACAATTTTAATGCACCTCTTGCCATTTGAAGTTGCATTTTGGTTAAATTACGAAATCATACTTACAGATCAGGTTTCCTGTCTCTTTGATGCAGTGGAGGTTATGTCTTCATATTAACATTAGTGTGTGTCTGTGTGTGTCTTCAGTGTTTCTAGTTCACCTCAGACTGACTGAAGATGAGTGAAGTGATGGAACAGGACGACATATCAGAGCCTCCAGAATCCAGTGGTCTATCTATGAAGAGTGACCAGTCCAAAGATCATCCTCCAGTCTTCAGTGATGAACCTGGACCCTCAGACACAGAGTAAGAGACTGTTTCTGCTGTATGAGTACAGATCCAAAACTGGGTAGAGTTCCAGTTTAGAAATATCACCCAATACTCAGACAAAAACAAAAGCAGAGATTGGCCAGATGGTGGCACTATAACAAAGAACTTTAAACAAAATTCAGATAGGGTTTATTCTATAAGGATAAAAAGAAAAAAGAAAAACCTTAACTCTGTGGCAATAGTGGGATGAAGTATGTGATTTTGACTGTAACGTAAGGGAGGTCAACTTTTCTAAATGGAAATATTTTGTTCGACATAAAATCTATCATAACAAGGCAGTGAATTTTGCCTACTTGTAGAAGCATTGGCTGAGATGAGATATTTAAGCTCCGACTCCCAAAGTTGTGTACAGAGTGCAGTCCACTGGCGCAGAGCAGTGGGACAAGTAGGCCTGTCTCTCTATGACTTGGGGCTCTGCTGTTTAGGGGCCCAACCGCTTTTCTGCTAAATTAAAGTAGGTTGGGACAACCTCAGTCTTAGACCAGCACCTAGATTGCTACTGTAGACAGTGTTTCAGTCCATTAAAGGTTTTCTATTTAAAATCAAATGTCTATGTGTCCACAGAGTGAAGAAGAAGAGGAGTCATGTTTCTGTGGAAGAGCAGCCATCCTGTTGCGTTTTGTGTCAGGATGTCTTGAAGGATCCAGTCTCTGCTAACTGTGGACACTGGTTCTGCAGACATTGCTTTACCTCCTCCTGTCCCCAGTGTGGAAAAAGATCCAAAACAGAACCTGAACTGCAGACAGCCATTGCGAGCAGCACTGTACAAAGTAAGATGTTAATATCATTATGGTTGAAAACATGATTTTTGACAAGTGTTGCGACACATATTGTTCATCATGACAGTTTAAGGTTTTTGTTGCATTTAAAAAACTTTAAAGCCCTCCATCTTATATATTCTTTTTATTATAATGTTCTTTAAGTTCTGGAAATGCTATTAACCCTTTTTATTTTCTTCCAGTGGATGTTTGTCTGCAGGAGGTTATAGATGAACATAAAATCAGTCTGAGGAAGAGATTCAAATGTGTGACTGAAGGAATTGATGAAAGAGGAAGTGAAACCCTCCTCAACAGCATCTACACTGAGCTCTACATCACAGAGGGACAGAGTGAGGTTAATACCCAACATGAGGTGAGGCAGCTTGAAACAACTTCCCAGATGGAGACCCTCCATGACAGTCCAATCAAGTGCTGCGACATCTTTAAAGCCTTACCTGAACAGCCAAAACACATCAAAGTCGTTCTGACAAGTGGTGTGGCTGGTGTTGGAAAAACCTTCTCAGTGCAGAAGTTCACTCTGGACTGGGCAGAGGGCTTAGAAAACCAAGATGTCAGTCTGGTGATTCTGCTTTCATTCAGGGAGCTGAACTTGGTCAAAGGTGAGCAGTACAGTCTTCTCACGCTGCTCCACATCTTCCATCCAACATTACAAAAGATCACAGCAGAGACGCTCACAGTCTGTAAACCTTTGTTCATCTTTGACGGCCTGGATGAAAGCAGACTTTCATTGGATTTCGACAACACTGAGGTTATATCTGATGTCACACGGAAGTCATCAGTCAATGTACTTCTGACAAACCTTATCAAGGGGAATCTGCTTCCCTCGGCTCTTGTCTGGATAACTTCCCGACCTGCAGCAGCCAATCAGATCCCTCTGGCATGTGTTGACAGGGTAACAGAAGTGCAAGGCTTCACTAATGCACAGCGAGAGGAGTACTTCAGGAGGAGATTCAGTGATGAAGAGATGTCCGGCAGAATCATCTCACACATCAAGGCATCCAGGAGCCTCTACATCATGTGTCGAATCCCAGTCTTCTGCTGGGTCACTGCTAAAGTTCTGGATCATATGTTGGCCACAGACCAGAGAGGAGAGCTGCCGATGACCATGACTGGCCTATACTCACACTTACTGCTGGTCCAGACAAAGAGGAAGAACGAGAAGTATGAGGGACATGAGACAAGTTCACAAGAGCTGACAGAGGCTGACAGGGAAGTTCTTCTGAAGCTGGGGAAGCTGGCCTTTGACCATCTGGAGAAAGGAAACATCATGTTCTATCAAGAAGACCTGGAGAAGTGTGGACTTGATGTCAGAGAGGCCTTGATACACTCAGGACTCTGTACAGAGATCTTTAAAGGAGAGTGTGTGATCTTCCAGAAGACTGTCTACAGCTTTGTTCATCTGACCATTCAGGAGTTTCTGGCTGCAGTCTACTTGTTCCACTGTTACACAAACAGGAAAACAGATGTAGTTGATGAATTCCTTGATAATCACAAAGATGATGATAATGATTCTGATCCTGATTATTCTCAATCATTCATCAATGATACGGCTGATGATGAGGATGACAACAATGGAGGCGTGGACAAGGGCCGATCTCTTGATGTCTTTCTAAGGAGAGCCATGAACAAATCCTTAGAGAGTAAAAACGGCCTCCTGGACCTGTTCGTTCGCTTCCTTCATGGTTTCTCTCTGGAGTCAAACCAGAGACTTTTAGGAGGGCTGCTGGGTCAGACAGACAGCAGTCCAGAAATCATCAAGAGAGTCACCAACAACCTGATGAAAATGAACACATATGATATTTCTCCCGAGAGAAGCATCAACATCTTTCCTTGTCTGATGGAGATGAATGAACCCTCAGTATATCAGGAGGTCCAAAAGTTTTTGAAGTCAGGGACCAGATCAAAGAGGAAACTCTCTGAGGTCCACTGCTCAGCTCTGGCCTACATGCTGTTGATGTCAGAGGAGGTTCAGGATGAGTTGGACCTGGAGAAGTGCAGAACAAAGATAAAGGGAAAACACATATTGATTCCAGCTGTGAGGAACTGTAGAAGAGCTCGGTTAGTATTAATGTAGCCTAGCAGAGGTAGCTGTGTTGAGGTGTGTGTGTTGACACAACTGTAAACAATTTTGACTTCAAGGAAAACTACTACTCAAATCAACTCGTGCTTTATCCAAGGTACGGTAGAGTTCAACTACCTGACTAAGGAGTTAGTTGATGTAATTGACCAATACTGTGATCGGTATCAGTCGATGCTGTTTCTAGCAATAGGTGATCAATGGAAGTCAAAGTTAAAGCCAATGGAAACCCAAATCCAGCCTTCTATCTAATTTAGAAATTATTTTCAATCCAGATTTGAAATATTGACATTTTAAGTTTTTGTAAACCTTTCTGATGTTAGGTTTAAATTGGGTGTGGTTATAATTGGACATTTATTACGCAATTAATCCAAAGTTTTATCATGAAAAAATTCAGGTCAGTTGTCCCACAAATCACAATCTGCCTCAAAGCCAGACAGAGACGAAAGAAACCGACATCGTTATGTTTAGTGTAATAAATAAACTCAAACTGACAAGTGGTTTCCGACCTGCCTTCATTCTGTTTTGAAACATTATTAATTAAATATTGTTTTTATTTGTAGACTTTCTGGGTGTGAACTGTCAGACATACATTGCAACACCGTGGCCTCAGCTTTAAATTCCAACCCCTCCCACCTAAGAGAGCTG
Organism: Sciaenops ocellatus; assembly: GCA_033000465.1. Taxonomy (NCBI): domain Eukaryota; kingdom Metazoa; phylum Chordata; class Actinopteri; family Sciaenidae; genus Sciaenops; species Sciaenops ocellatus. Next base: position 20,461,422 of record CP136867.1, read on the forward strand.
GACCTGAGTAACAATTATCTGGAGAATTCAGGAGTGACAAAGCTGTCTGATGGACTGAAGAGTCCACACTGTAGACTGGAAACTCTGAGGTCAGTCCACTTTGTGCTTTACTTAATATTGTATGTCTTTAAAAATATTTACTTTGTGTGTGATGATGTATGTCTGATTAATATATCTTGTAATTACAGACTTGGTGAATGTGAAATAACAGGGGGTGGCTGTGCTTCTCTGGCCTCAGCACTGAAGTCCAACCCCTCCCACCTGAAAGAGTTGGACCTGAGTACCAACGAACTGCAGGATTCAGGAGTGAAGCTGCTGTGTGAATTTCTAGAGAGTCCAGACTGTAGACTGGAGACTCTGAGGCCAGTTGATTGTCATCTCTCTCTTGCAGATGTTTTATCTTTAAAGAATGGATGCTTTAAATTATTTTTCATACATGGATGATGGACTATATTTAATTTTCTATTGATATGTATCCTGTGAATGCAGGCTTCAAAGTTGTGAACTATCAGAGATCAGCTGTGATTTCCTGGCCTCAGCACTGAAGTCCAACCCGACCCATCTGAGAGAGTTGGACCTGAGTAACAACAAACTGCAGGATTCAGGAGTGAAGCTGCTGCGTGAATTTCTAGAGAGTCCAGACTGTAGACTGGAGACTCTGAGGCCAGTTCATCGTCATGCTTTAAATCATTTTCATACATCAATGATGTAATACTTTGAATCTTGCATTGATATGCATCCTTTGAATGCAGGCTTGAAGGGTGTGAACCATCTGGGCTCAGCTGTGCTTCTCTGGCCTCATACCAACTGAATTCAGGAGGAAAGCTGCTGTCTGCCGGACTGGAGAGTACACCCCACAGATTGGAGACTCCGAGGTTCGTAGCAAGTTGAAGTCAGTCCATCCTGATGAGCGATAAGATATTTTCCTGTTGCCATCTCGATATAAAATCAGAATGAACTGGGTCTGCACAGCATTTTTATTCATGCCACAGAGCATGATTGGAAGTTAATTGCTTAATTGTACCATGCAGAACATCTGTATGTTTCTCCACTCATTTATTAAAGGTTTTCCTTTAATTTATCACCCATCCGACAGTAGATATTTTTACCAACAAATAAAGCGAGTCAGTAAAGAATTTCCTAGTCTGCTTGTTTTCAATTTTACTAGCTACTCTACACCTCAATGGCAAGTGGCCCTCGCAAGTTAAACATATTGAATTTGAGACCAGCACTGGTACACTGCAGGTCCAAAGAGGAAATGCTCAACCATGGCAGTGATCGATTATTTCACTCTTGATATGAGCATGATATGAACTGCTGTATTTTACAGGATCGATGGAAGAGAAAACAGGGCTCACCTGACAGACATGAAGGACGTGAAGGTGAGTAAAAGCCCACTGGAATATCTTAAAGAAATTGTTAGTTATTAAAGCATAACTGGAAGGTTGTTTTATTTTTTTGCTTTATCACACTGGTTAATCCCAGTAACCATAGCCGATTTTTTGCTTTGTTTTGTTCTGCATGTTGGGAAAGATGATGTCTTGATTCTCAGTCTTTGTTATTTATGTGTAAATTTTATTGTATGGACCTGGTTTTAACTTGGTGTTGACCCCCTCTGTGCTTCATCTTGATTTTAATCATGACTGTGCTTGGTTTTGAACTTTTCACATTATTTGTAGTACATTTTGATTTTTAGGACTTGAGGTTTACCAGTAGATAACAACAACAACAAACATGAGCAGAAAGACAGTGAAAGACATATTACAAATGGCCTTGGTCAGCCTTGTACTGGGGATATGGTTGTTAGAAGTTTATGAATGTTGGGTCACCAGGATGTCTAAAAGTGAGTTTGACATTGCCTGTGTTTCTTCTTCCCCTCATCCTATGGCTCCAATTACCCACTAGATCCGTCCACATCAAACACAAATGTCAACAAGTCTGAGGACATCAGCAATGTGATTCAGGACATCGATGATGCATCTGATGGGTCTGAGTACCTCGGCGATGAGTATGAGGACCTAGACGATGAGTATGAGGACCAAGACGATGAGTATGAGGACCTAGGCGATGAGTCTGAGGACCTAGACGATGAGCCTGAGGACCTAGGCGATGAGTATGAGGACCTAGGCGATGAGTATGAGGACCACGACGATGAGGACCACGACGATGAGTCTGAGGACCACGACGATGAGTATGAGGACCACGACGATGAGTATGAGGACCACGACGATGAGTATGAGGACCACGACGATGAGTATGAGGACCACGACGATGAGTATGAGGACCACGACGATGAGTCTGAGGACCACGACGATGAGTCTCAGGACCTCTTCGGCGATGGCAGTGTGGATGAAGAGGATCGGCTGTGTCCTGATGATCCAAAGCAGCAGCATCAACTTGCCTGTCAAAAGGCTCCATCAAATGTCAGTTTTTTGACATTTTAATTGATCTGTCAGTGATCAGACTCAGGTTCTTTAGTTTTACTCCCTCTAGGGTTTAATATTTCTTAACTTCTAAATTCTACTCTCATTAAACTACTAGCTGCTATCCATTGTAGTTTAGTTTCTGCCTTCATCTCATCTATTCTAATTAATCCTCCAGTCCAGTTTAATTAACTAATATTGTTCCTTTTTTTAAATTTTATTTTAGGACAAGTTCATTTTCACACCTGAACTGTTGACTGAGTCTGGAAATACTTTATACAGGTAACCGAATCATAAAATACAGAATACTTTAACCTCCTCAACTCCTTTCAGTGATTAGTGATTACACTACTACTGCCTAATAACTTAAATGCACCATTCAGAAGCCAAAGGGAAATATACTTGCTGCATATCAGAACAGAGCACTGAAATATTAACAGCCGTATTGGCAGTGAAAAAGAAAGTCTTGGTGGCAGTTTGTCATAATTCTGACTTTTCTAACTTTTCTCATGTTGGGTGAATGCTAGCCTTCATTACATTCTGTTTAACTGTGCCAGCCAAATTGTGAAAATGAAGAGGTCCAGCAAAGAGGCAACATCAGGGCAGAAGAGAGCAATATTTGTATTTCTTGTTGTTTTATAGATCTCTGTAAAAAGAATGCTGCAAGTGAGATATGAACAGTAGGAAACTTTACTCCTACCATACCAAATCTCTCCTGTCTTAATTCTTTCTTAGTTACAGTTTTGTTCTAAAGAATTTATTACATGTCTATTTCTCCAGTGTTGTAAACATTTGCACTGCTGAATGTTAATATTGACAGGTGAGATTCATATAAAATCATGGCTATGTATCTATATACAGTATACATATAGCAAATGAATAAGTTAAATAAAATGACGTGTAACCCAGGGTTCCTTAGTATCTGTTAAAGGAATTCAGAAGAGGAAAACACTCTGTCTGGGTAATTATATCAGATAGACTAGCTAACAAGATTCCAGACATCCCAGTTTTTCTTATCTTGTTAGTTCAACATAAAATATCAATTCAAGTACATTGACGTCCTTTGCTCTGTTACCTGTATGGGTCCTTGAAGAGATCCACACTCAGGACTGTTGGCCAATTTGGCCAGTTGTCACAAAATTGTCCAAAAGGCTGAAAGCTTGTGGTAAATCAGCTCTTTCGTGTCCTACAGGTATAAGTGTCCTCGTCCAGGTGTGTTCCAGTGTGCTAGAAGTGGACTGCAATTTGTTATGGTTCAGGAGGCAGAGCTGCAGTACAGGACCGCCCAGTGGGATGAGAAAATCCTCTATCAAGCTGACATGAAGGCTGCAGGGCTGCTGTTCGATATCAAGTGTTCAAAGGATGCTGGAGTCTGTCAGCTCCACTTCCCACACTGCGAAATGATGGATGGTAAGGACAATACTGTGCTTTGTGAGTGCAGAGTCTTGTTAGAGCAATGATTTTAAAAAACTGTAACATTGTACTGAGGTTGTTATCAGTAAAACAAAAATTCAATAGCTCTGTGTTTCTACAGAGCCGCTGCCTGATGGCCTGCTGTCTGTCGTCCACATTACTGAGGATGGAATGAGCATCCTCAAGCCGCTGGAGATTACAGACACTCATGTGGTTGTCAAAGTGCCTCACCTGTCTGCCTTTGGCATAGTGAGGCATTCTGTTAAACGGTTGAACATGAGCAACACAAAGCCAGATAGAGGCCAAGTCCTGCTGTTCCTCGCACCGCCAAACCCAAGAACACAGAAGCAAAAATTTAAAGTGTTTCTCCTGCCAAGGAACATCCATCTGGACGAGGTAAAGCTTCATGTTACAGCTGTCAGTCCAAACTTGTCTGATCAAGCTTAAAAGGGTTCCAATTTTTAAAGTCAATCATATACGTTAAGTGTCCATATAAAGACTTCTTTCTGTAATAATTCTGTTCATACTGGACATATCTCTTCCCAATATACTTTCAATGGAAGTGACAGAGGACAAAAAGCATTGTCCCCCAACTGTGAAGATTTTCTATATCACTAAATATGGTGTAATATATGACCGTTAGCTGAATGTCTTTTGGGCTTGGACTGTTGGTCAAATACGCCACCTTTAAGGAATTTGTCATGGGCACTTTTCAATTTTCAGCAACCCACAGATTCATCTATAATGAAAAGAATTAGTTGCATCATAATGGCTCTAATAGACGATAAACCCTCTTAATTAAATGTTAAAATGTTCTGATGTCTCTTAAGGTCCGCAAACAGCAGCCACATTTTGAGAACATCGAGGTTCCATCTGCATGTAAACTCATCGACAATCAAAGTTACACTCTTCACTGTCCTCAGGCCATCAAAATTCAGCCTGAAGTGAGTATTTTGAATTAAAGTCTTTGTGGTGCAACATGCTGACATGATTTCTAAAAATGCTGTTGTTTACCTTTAGTTTACTTTGAAGATACTGACACTTCTGACACACTAACACTTTGATTTTCAGAGAGCAGAGTTTGACCTGGAGTTTAGACCATATTACTTCCCAACATTTGAGATTTGCCTGCCTACAAACACAGAAGAAGTCACTTTAATAATCAAAGACAAAAATCAGATGGAGGTCTGGAAGTATGACGTTGATCTGACTGGTAAAGTCTTCATCCCTTTGCAACATCACTCCACGTAATTTACAACCACCTGATTGTACTGTGTTTCACAGTGTTGCTGTAGCAGACTGAAATATGACATTTAACTTCAATTTAACTTTAATCTTTTGTTATTCCTAAGAGATGGGTGTTTAAAAGGTATTTATTTAAAGTTGTTTTATCTTCCAGATTCAAGAAGGGAAACTACACAGAAGAATGTCCCAGCCGTGGACAGGGTCCCAGCCGAGCAGAGGCTGTTCTCAATTCGGGAAGAGTTTTCACAAAGAGAGTCTGACGCTAATTTGAACAAGATTCTGGATAAACTTCTTCAGTCTGAGATTATAAATGATGAGGAAATGCAGTCATGCAAAAGTCACAAAGTCAAAGCAGAAAAAGCACGAGAACTGATCGACACAGTGCGAGGAAAGGGACCTAACGCCAGTGCAGCCATGATCAGTGCTATCTGTGAGGTGGATCGTTACCTTTCCAAACTGCTGAAATTAAGCTGAAACAAAAGCTGGAAACTTGAGTGTGATGATGAACCTCTGTAACATCTGGCTGATTTACAGCCTCTTGTTTTGTTGTGTTGTATTTTAAATAGTTTGACTTTGCCTCAGGAAGCCTCACACAACAAAACTTCTGCACTGCATTGGACACATGTTGAGCATGAAGTGTAGATGGTGTTTTTATACCTAATGTCCCGACATACAGTATGTCTTCATCCTTTGGATCGAAGTCTCTTTCATGTTCTGAGCATAGATACATTTCATTCAGAGAGTTTAGAGTATGTTGCTTATACAAATCACTCCATCCAGTTAATTAAAGAGTGAATGGGAAGCTTAGCTGCTCTAAACTCTCAGTGAAAGTTACAGAATTTCTCTGATGGACAGGTGGCTTGTTGCTAAAGTAGCTAACTGTTAACTGCTGTTAATAGTGGGCAACAGAACCAGGCTCAGCAGCCTCTCAGTGAATACGACTGGACCAGAAGGTGATTTACGAAGCTGTTGGTAGAGCCTGCTAGTTGTACAGCAAACTGAATGAAAACCACCACCCAGCATCATTTATCTGCAAAACCTGAAAACAGAGAAACCACAACCTGAAGGGGAACATGATTCAACTGAAAGATGATAGAAATGGATAGAAGAATTTATTCTGGAGGAGAACGGGACCAAAGGTCAGCAGACCACAGTCAGACTGTTGTTCTTTGTTTAAGCCACTAGATGGAGGAAGAACTTCACTGATGGACAAAAAAAAAAAAAGATTCAGCTGGAGCCACGCACAGAAATGAAAAGCATCTTTCTGAGTGAAGATTATACACCTTATACTTGAAGAGAAGCTAGAAAATCTGATGCAGTTGTTACTTCAGAAAAATAATAAGAGAAACAAGTACTGCTGTATGCTGAATATTTCATTTGACCAACATTTACAATCATTTGTAGCACTTCATTATGTACACCTGTACACTCTAATGTGATCCAATACAACAACTCTGCCATGATTTTCTCATCTTTACCTTCATTATCTGCTGATTGGATCGTTTGTAAAGTTTCATTGTTTCTGTGTACTGTCCTGGTGCTTTCTGATTGGACAAATCTGTGAACAAATTTGGAATAATTTATGGAAAATAAAACATTTTATATCTCGAAGAAACAACACTGCTGCTCTACTGTGTTACTGTTACTGTCTGTGAGGACCAGTTTCAACAATAAATGAAGATCTGATTAATCCAGTGCTGGAAACACTTTACCAAATTGTATACCTGTGTGGACAAGAACACTTAACCTGGTGTGTGTTTCTTTATGTAGGCTTTTGTTTTTTTATGTTATGTTGTTTCTTTTTTCTGCACTTTGCAGTACAACCACAGCCCTCCATTGTTTCCACTGCCTGAGTCACCTGGTCAGTGGCTGGTGGGTAAAGTCGGTGCCTGGCTCAAGGGCACCTCCATGTGGAAGAAGGGGGGCACTGAAGAACAACATTCATTGTTCTTAGCTCTTGTATGAAGCTCTGATTTGCTCTCACAAAAAAAAAAAAAAACAAAACAAAAAAAAAAAAAAAACGGGGGTGCTTTTATTCTCCATAGCATGAATCACTGCTGCTGCTGCCTTCACGTGTGTCGTAAATAAGAATATCTTTTTATTTTGCCACATCCCCATTGGCTGAGATGTGACGTTTACGGGGGCGTGGAGCCGGGTTAACGTGAGGTATTTTAATCTCTATATAAAATACTTAACATTTTAATTAATCTAGGCTCATAGTTCAATATTTGGTCATGTATTTCTGTTTTATCTCTTTCTGTTAAACTTTTTAAATGTCTTTTATTATTATGTTTCAGTGTGCATCACAGGATTCTCCTCCTTCTCTCCTCCTCCTCCTCCTCCTCCTCCTCCTCTCCTCTTCCTCCTCCATCCCTCCTCCTCACATTTACCCGGTGCTGCTGCTGCTAATACTGCTGCTTCCTCCGTGTATTCCGTGCGGCGCAGCGCGGCCATGGTGGACTCTCCCAGCGCGATGAAGAAGACCTTCTCGGTGCCGGAGATCAAACCGCTGGACCAGTACGACTTCAACCGGGCCAAGATCTGCGCCAGCGTCCGGTGGCTGCTGTCGAAATCGTACGGCTCTGCAGGTAGACTCCAATCCAGTCTTGCTGTTCACATCACTGGTGCGCTGCTTGGGTGGGGCGCTTAATTATTAATCCTGCTACATATGGAGCTATGAGTTAGACTTGGCGTTTTATTTCGCGTTCAAGGGAACCTCCAGCATCCTTCTGCACAGCATCCATCCTTATCAGACGATGCGCTGATGCCTATAACCTGCACGCCTCAAACCAACCCGAGGCTGTGCAGCATTAACGCTGCACGTAGGTTACCATATTACCGATGAGGAGCCAATTATTGATGAATATGAAGCTTGTCAGATGGGATCTCCTCTTTGGTGCGTGATGCATGAAGGAACCGGAGCCTGTCATCGCTGCAATGCAACAAAGCCTTTTGTCAGAGCCGGCTACATCAGGCCTGTGACGGGGTTTAACAGACTAAATATAACCTGTAAGAAAAAGAAACTGAATAAAACGACTGCAAAAAAAAAAAAAAAAATTGGTGTATAGATGCAGTATGCGTATGCTGGCTGTAAATGGGTCAGGACCGCATAATATTTGTGTCAGTGTTACGCGCGCACGCTGTGCTATAGCGCGTGGCTGTATAGTGAAGGTGACATAGTAAGGCTTATTAGACAGTGGAGTATTTTTGGTGACAACTGCTGCACATGTATCTTCTAATTTAAGCTTTTAAAATTGAGTTTACAGATAGGAGGAAGGTGCTGTTAAAGCCAGTGTGTACCTGTCTGCAATTTGGTGTATTTTGGCCAAAATACTGCAGGTGCAAAGATGTATGTCAGTAACACCTCCATAGACTGAATGTAATACTACTCTGAGAAATAACCGCTTTATAAGGCCTATAATATGTAAGTTTTGTTGCCCCTGTCTCAGAAATGTCTTTAATTTGTGGTGATGTTGTACTGGATGACATCATACCATGGGGGGCTGATTGTTTCACCAGCTATCACAGTCTTAAATCTATGAAATGTAAAAAATATAAAAAAAGATTATAGTGAAAATGCCCAAAATAACACCTTCAAATTGCTCATTTTGAGATATATTAAATTTACAGTTATATAAAACAGGCCACAGCAGTAATCCCTCACATTTGTGGTGCTGAAAATGGTTGCGAAGCTGGAGTATTGAATAATTTTGTTTGATAATTGAACTAGACATCGTTGTGGATCAGCTAATTGTTTCTGCTCTGTTTCCGTTATTTCACAGCAGTTTTTGGTACCAGGTTTTTGACTGTAAGTAACAGCTTTAGACAGACTTTCATGTTATATTTACTATATTTGTGTCAGGTCTGACAGTTGGCGTGGGACAGGAGGAGAGATGAGCTGAAAACCTCTCAGCAGGGAGGCTTCATTGTTGTCTGTCAACTGGAAAATGCCTCATTGAATTTTAATGGAAGTCAAGAAGAAAATAGGACTAATAAAGCCACACATGGGATTCAACACACACTCCTGATTCAGCTGAGAATTATTCTGCTTGGCATGACCACAGGATGGCAAACAAAAAGAGGCGATGACATTTCTTGACATTTGTTTGTTTGTTTATGGTATCATTAATAAGTGTGTAGCCAGTTAAGTATAAAACTCCATTACCTTATTGAGATTAAAAATTTCTCTTATGAGTGTCCTGGTCAAGATATGTAGAAGCACACATATAATGTAAATACTTTTTCTAATTAACTGAAATACAATATGAAGAGAATAATCAAGGATATTATTCAGAGTAACAACTACAAGTCACTATCAAATCTGACTCAAAATGGCTCAAAATGGTTTTGTCGTTCTCATATTTTCAGGCAAAAAACTCTAAATACTGACTGTATGCTACCTGCTTACCACCAAACAACAGACTAACAAAATGACCAAGTAGCTCATAAACACAGTGGAGCATTCAGCAGCTAAACAGATATTTCCCTTTTTAGCTGGTGAAGACCAAAAATAGAGCTAAAAGAGACTAAACATCAGACTTACATGGTCAAGTGGCTACAAATATACACTGATGTTTCTCCATGAGCTGCTGCTGTATGTTTAAAAACATGTACGTCGATGATGGTTCTATATACCACCTAAAAGATATACTATATAAGACTATATAATTTGTTCTTATATAGTTTGGCCAAAAAAGGAGTCATTGCAGGTTTAAGCTGACTAGCTATATTAAATTGTATCAATTTGTTTATTAATTGATTAGTTTATTTACAACAAATGAATCCTCAAATATTTTGTTATTTAATTGTTTAGACTTCTCAAATGTTAGGATTTGTTGCATTTCTTTTCGCTTACTGCATTTGAGAGTAAAGTATATATATTTGAATTGGACTGATGTTCTGATAAAACAAGCAATCTAAAAACTTTAACTTGGACTCTCTTGTAAAATTATAATGTGCATTTTATTTTGCTGTTTCCTGACATTTTATAGACAAAACAATTTATGAGTTAAGCTAAAAATTAGTTGGCCATACATGGTTTTTAGCCCTAAACATGTGTTTATGTGTGGAAGGGAGATCTGAGTGAGTATTGTATTATCTTGTTAATAATTTGTATATTTTTGGTAATTTCTAGCTTCCGATATTCATAAAATCAATACAGCGTAGCACTGATTGTTGTTGTTGTGTTGTAGTAGCTGCACAGGCCTGTTTTTCCTAGTTGAATTAGTGTTATGTTAAATGGGTTAGCTGGTTCCTACTCTGCAGTCCAGTCTCATTGCCTCCGCTGTGATTGGGACAGAATGGCCGCTTTCCATTTCCACCATTCCCATGGTGACGGCAGTCCTATTTCCTCCCAGTGCTGCAGAGTGTGAAAGGCGAGGGTTTAACCCCAAGCAGTGTGTGTCACACTGCAGTGGAGTGTGTACTTAAATGGTTGTTTATGTAGAGACACAAACAGGCTTTCAGTTTAATTTCATTATGGTTATGTAGTCATTTTTCTTCTCTCACAGGGAGTAACAGCGACATAAGAAACAACAGAAGGTTACAGAGAGAAGGAAAAGACAGTTGTAGCCCTCATTAGTCAGAGTTTGATGTGTAGGGGCGGATAAAGGAGTATAAAAGAATTTGTAAAGACTTAGAGTGAATGAGGATTGACTGCAGTAGGAGATGTAGACTTTGATATTCCCTCTAAGAAGTCCACTCCAATCTTCAGGATTATCCCGATTCCGTGTCCAGCCTTCCAGAGGCTGCAGAGTTGCAATATGGGTCAGTCAGGGAAGTGTGTGTTTCTGTGTCCACAGTGTGTATGTGTCTATGAAATGACCCACACATAGTTGTCTGAGCCTCTTGCACATCAGATTACTTGACATGCACATACACCCACACTTGTCTAAGGGAACATAGCTGAGCTGTTCATGCAGATGATGATATTATCTTCTCCTGCAGGCTCCCTGAAGTCAGACGCTGTCACTTCACTGTCACCTAATTTCCATAGCAGGAAAACTTCTTCACTTTTATCCAGTTGTTATTTAGTTTTCTCTTCCTGAACTGATAATATAATGGAGCTGCATTCTCTGTGTGACTTTTGCAGCATTTCCCACATGGGACAATGTGTCGACAAAGCAGTTCTCCGCTTTGTTCTCTAAGACAGAGAGAGAGAGAGAGAGAGAGCAATGCAGGGAAAGTGATTCATTTTCACATGTGTTGTATCTACAGGAAGGCAAGAAATGTCTATTAACTGCACTATAGACCTCCTCACATGCAGCTCAGAAAATATCCTTTAGTCAATGAACAGGTACTTCCACTCTAATTATCTCTGCTTGTATATCATGATTGAGTACACTCTTTCAACTTGCCCACTGAAATATTGATATAATGACGGCTATGCTAGCAGGTCTGTGAGGGAGAGATGCCTTGAGTGCCTTGAAAGTACAAATGAGGCTGATGAAAATTTTGCAGGGATTTGGTCATAAACCAAAGTGTTGGACAGATTTAAATTTGGACCTGATGATATTGCTATCCCTGGAAAGTCAGTGGATCACTGAAGTCAATACGACCCATGAATGTCTGTACAGATTTGTGTGCATCAAGAAGAAGTTGAGATATTTCACAAAATATGTGAAAACTGGGGTGTCGATTAGCTCAGTTGGTAGAGCATCCGCCCCATGTACGAAGGCTCAGCAGCGGCCCAGGGTTCGAGTCCGACCTGTGGCCCTTTGCTGCATGTTATTCCCCATCTCTCTCTCTCTCCCCACATTCCTGTCACTCTTCAGCTGTCTCTGTCAAAAATAAAGCCAGTTCCTCAAACGTCCACTTAAGGCTGGCTACAGAACGAGTCAGTCTCCATAAGTCCCCGTATTAAAATGTCCAACTTCACAGCAGAAATAAACATGTTTACAGCCTGGTACAAAAAACGTTTTTTGGCTCTAAAGCTAATTTCTCTATTCATTCATCTGTACTGAGTATGATTTTCTATATAACTCACCAATTCAAATTATATTAAGGCTTCAAGTTAGGCATAATTAACAGCATGGTAGCTTAGATTGACAGGTGGGTGCTGTTACAGATGGCTTGTTTGAGCACCCAATCGTCATTCGCCCACCTCAGGTCCACCAATGAGCCACGTCTTTGCCCATTTTTAGATTAGCTGGGAGGCGGAAGAGGCAGGACTGCCAACATGGCAAAAGCCAGAGCCACCACACTCTGAGCTTCGCAACGGCTCTTCAGAAAACTGTGGGTGACGTCACGGATACAACGTCTATTCTTTATACTGTTAAAGAGATTAATTCCCTGGGCACCATGCAATCTGTAATCCATCCAAAAGTTGTCAAGGTTTCACTAAAATACAAAAATGTTAATCTGCTGGTGGTGCTAAAGGAAAGGGATTCATCCTCATGTCTGCACAATTTTCATGACAATCCATCTAATAGTTTAAATATAAGACTGACATTACCATTCAAGCTCAACAAGACTGTCCTCTTCCCTTTTCAGAAAATGTTCCCGTGGAGCTGCGGGAGCCGCTTTACAAGGACCAGTATGAACAAGAGCACCTCAAGCCGTCCATCTCAAAGCTGCTTCTCTCTCCTGAGATCTACTGCCGAGCCCAGGCCTTGCTGGCCCAGGCGCATGGGGTCTCTCTGCCAGCATCGCAGGGGTCCCCGGCTGACAACTCCGCTCTGCTGCAGTTCCTCATTAAGAAAGGTTTCACCCCAAAGGTCCAGGATGCAGACGTCAGCGAGGCGGACCTCAGCTTTGTCCCCATTAAGACGGTGGGTGTGTTGGCATGTTAAAGAGTGTCAGTGAGTGTATTTGATTTCCAATTGTTATTTATTTAAAGGTGTGTCAGATTTAGTGGGCTTAAAGGTACAGTGTGTAAGATTTGGGGCCTGTATTTTCAGAATAAGGCAAACATGGAATATAATATTCATAACTATGTTTTGATGCATGTATAATCACCTGAAAATAAGAATCTTTTTATGTCTGTTACTTAAAAAATATCCTTTTATATCCACAGTGGGAGAGGGTCCCCTTTCATGGAGGCCGCCATGTTGAAACACCTTATTTATACAGTAGTCCAGAACAGACAAACTAAATACTGACTCTAAACAGGGGCCTTAAAGTGTTGTTTCTCCTTTACACTGGGAAGGTGAGGGTGGTGTGAGGAGACTGCAATGCAGTGATTGGACCACTAAATGCTAACTAAATTCTACACACTGGACCTTTAATTTACAGAATATGGCAGAAACTGAATATAATATTCACAACTATGTTTTCATTAGTGTATAATCACCTGAAAATAATAATCTTTATGTTTTTGTTACCTTTAAATGAGCCTTTATATCTACAGACACCACAGATCCTCTTCCACAAACCAAACCACAGTATTTCTACAGTAGCCCAAAGTGGACAAATTAAATACTGGCTCTAGATAGGACCTTTGGTGTTTTTCTGTCAGCTCTTAGTGCTTTTGTATCCATTCAGTAGAGAGGAGTGGCAGTAAGGACAGGAACAACAGATGAAAGGGGGGAAGTAAAGTAGGAAGAAAACAAGAAAGGACAAAAGATGAGGAGGAGAAAAGGTGGAAGAAAAGGAAGGGAGGCAGAAGGAAAGAAGGAAGGAAATAAAGTCAGATTTAGCAGCCTTCCCTTGTGTGCATTGTAAAATGTTTATCAGCAAAGTAGAAATGAAAATACAAGCACCTGGTACCTACAAAGTCAGTACTGCAGTACATTCAGTTTCCACCTCTGCTGATTTTATTGATTAATCTGAGACAGTCAGGTCAGATGGTTAAACAGTCCCTCTTGTGATTGGTGCAGAAAGCCCACCTCGCCCTGATTGACTCTCTGATGACACTGGCTGCCAAAGAGACGGTGGGCAGGGTGAATATGGCGGTGGAGGCGGAGCAGATGGGTGTCGGGGCTCCGTGGGAGAACGCTCTACTCTTCTGGGTTAACAGGGTGAGACCACAAAATCATGATAACATTGCTGATGTCACTTTCAACCGTTGCCACATTTTAATTGAAATGTCTGTTTGATTAAAGGACGGGTTCACTGTTTTCAAGAACTCATTAAAAGCAAAGCTTTCTGTTTCTGATGTGGATGTGGCTAGTAGCAATGTCAATAGCTAATAGTCAATAAAACTTGATACTTGTGACCTGCTTTTGTCCATACAGACAGTACAGATGGTGCAGGTGTCTGACTGTACTAGGCTTCTTTTTATTGTTTTTCATTGGGTCCATGCAGCAGTACAGTGAATTTCACGAGAATTAACAGCATATGTAATTGTAATTTACAAGCAAAACAATAGGGTAAGCACTAGTTGGACTTGAAAGTAATGATACACATGCCACATTGCCGTATTGCTTCTCATTTTCAATATATATTCATATGTATATAGTGTGTTTTATCTTTGGCACTGTGTTCATTTATTTTGTTGTATCTGGTTCAACAACAGAGGAGTAAATGCTAGCAATTTTTAAAATGTTTTTTCAGTTATTTATAGGATTCACTTGCCTGTGTGTCATTATTCGACTCTGACAGTGTCTTGTTTTTCATGCATGTCGTCTCAGGAAAGTGTAATTTAAATATTTTGGCGGTTGAGGGGGGATTTGTTCCCTCTCTTTGTGTTGGAAAAATAGTGAACTCATCCTTTAAACTTCCTATAGCTGAACCAGAAGTTGAGAGAAATCACCGAAGACGAAGAGCTCCCCAAGTCGCAGACATGTACAGACCTGCAGCCTGCTCAGGATGGGGTAAAAATACTCAACCCCCCTCAACACACTTGCATAAACACATGCATGATGTTTTGCTACTAAGTAGCTGTCTCTCATACGTAGCTGTGTTTCTGCATCTTCTAACATCGACCTTGCTCTGCTTTGTTTTCTCCCCCTGGTTTGTCTCTGTCTTGCTCTCTGGCAGTGTCAGTCCACCCGTTGGTACTGGAAACTAGTCCCCGTAAGTGTAATCTTCTCCTGTCTTTCTCACACTCTGAATCTGTCCATCTGCTATGGCTGACATTATTGTGCCTGCACACATAACTCTTATCTGTCCCGTTATGAGTACGAAGAGCCTTTGTGCCATTTAAATATCTGCTGACTTTTACAACTGACCAATTAGATGCTACTGAAAATGTCTGTGATTTTTTAAATATTTATTAACTGATGATGTTTCGGACACTGGGGTGATTATGACTTTTTTTACGTTCAGTCATCGGTTTCATCTCAAACTGCCCAGATTGTCAGAGCCGAGGGGGAGGAGGAGATGTTGGAGGAGGAGGGAGGGAGGTGAAATAACTTCCTCGCTGATAATTAAACTACTTCTGCGCCCGCTTTGTTTGTCCCCATCCTCTCCGCCTCCTCCTCCTTCTCCTCCTCCTCCTCCTCCTCCTCCTCCTCTGTCGCTCTTCTTTCCCTGAGCAGTGCCATGTGACTTTGTGGTGTGGCGGTTCCCATGATGACCGGCCCCCTTGTCATTTATGCTTGTTTCCCTCTCTCTGCCATCCCCCATCCAGCATGCTATCGCTTTTTGTTTGAAGGAGTCGGGGAATAAGCCGCCAGTGGTAACGTATAACACCTCGCTCTTTTCTCACCCTCATCCTCCACGTCTCCTGTAGCAATGCACCCGACTGACTGACAGACTGACCAATCGCCACACCTCTCCCACGCTGTCAACCAATGACTGACTGACTGACTGACTGCAAACTAATCACTATTCCAACCCTGAGGTTGGATGGATCAATTAAGACTCATTAGCTTCTAACAGTTTATCCATATTTATTGTGTTTTACTGCTTTTCTTTAAAGTGTATGTTACAAAGCCATGTTATAGGAGGCATAAAAAGACCAGATGTTACCTTTAAATGTTTTCACCTTTTACCTCCTCCAACAAGGCTGCCTAACATCATTCAGCATAAGTTACAGCTGACACACATGCAGCATTTGTTTTGTTTTGGATTCGATCTCTTGTGCACATTAAATGAGTAATGCAGTATAATTTTCATTTTGATAAAATTCACTTTTTTTATCTGATTATGTATTTCTTTACCTGATCAGAATTAAAGGCTCATGCTGTGGTCAGTGCCTGTTTCTGCTGCATGGACACCGGAGGACAATTGTTCTCGTTTTCACTTATAACTACTGACATTTATCTGCTCATAGTTTTATTTTCCATTTTATATTTACATTGTTTTAACCTTTGCACTGCATCTTCTGGTTGATGTGTATGTGTGTGCAAATGTTCCTTAATTGAGGCATTGTTGTTCTTGTGCTTTGTTTCTGTGGGTTTTCTCCTCTGCTTTGTTTCTAGAGTTTGGCTGGTGTCATAGTTTGAGTCTCTGGTTTCATTTATTGTCTGAAAGAAGGACAACCCTGGCTGGTTTTACATTTCTTTTGCCACTGTTCTAACTCTTAAACATAACATAAACCTTAATCTGTTTTCATATTTGTATTTTTTGCCTTATGATCCTTCTTTTTTGCCCATTTGCTGTCTTTGCAAAACTCTTCCTCTTTTTACCTTCTTCTCTCTACTCATCGTCCTCCTCCTCCTTCCCTCTTTTCTCTCCCCTAGATTCGCTATAGGAAGGACAAAGTGCAGTCTAAGCTGACTCCTACTTTCCCTCTGGTTTATGCGGTCAAAGATCTGTCTAATGGCTGCGCTATAGCTGCTGTGTTGCACTTCTACTGCTCCAGCTTGCTGCCTCTAGAGGGTACACACACATAAACACACACATACTCGGACACAAACACACGTGCATACAAGTACACATTTTATGATTAAATATTTATGTTTATACATTATAGCTAACAGCTTGAATGATGGTCCCATCACTTTAAAAGTTATGTTCACATTAAGAGTATTTGACTCTTAATAGTACTTGTAGTATACATTTTATGTATATTCATATTTTGCTGCTGAATTTGTCAAACCACTTACGTATAAAAAACAGACAAATGATTTACACAAACATTCTAACATATTAATATGTTTCTGTATT
Organism: Sciaenops ocellatus; assembly: GCA_033000465.1. NCBI lineage: Eukaryota > Metazoa > Chordata > Actinopteri > Sciaenidae > Sciaenops > Sciaenops ocellatus. Next base: position 20,478,494 of record CP136867.1, read on the forward strand.
ATTCCCCTTCTCCTTCCAGATGTGTGTCTTAAGGACACCATGTCAGTGGCTGACAGTCTCTACAACCTGCAGATGATCAAAGAGTTTTGCGAGAGCAGTTTACAGAGCTGCTGCCCCCTTGCTGTGGAGGACCTGCTCTACGCTCCACCGGTCCTGCATGTAAGCATAACGACTGTTCACATTTATGAAGTCAGTTGAAGTGAGGAGAAGGAGAGGCATGTGGAACAACGGCACAATAAATTCTCTATGGAGGAAAAGTATCATCGCACTGACTAAGCTTCTACTCGTCTACTAATCAGACGATTGTTGGTTCAATCCCAGACTCCTGCAGCCTGCATATGGAAGTGTCCTTGAGCAAGATACTAAACCCCAAATTGCTCCCGATGGCTGTGTGAATGTGTATGAATGGTTAGCTCCTGTCCATGAATGTATGGGTGAATGAGATATGTAGTGTAAAAGCGTCTTGAGTGCTTACAGTCCATTTACCATTTCATTTATTTGATGCAACAGAGCGTGCAGTAACTGCTGGATGGCAGTGCACGTAGGATTTTCAGCCTGGGTGTGGTTACTCTTCAAGGTGTTGGCAGTCCCTTTGTACTTTCCATTGTAACCCACTGTGCTCTTTTCTTCAGCTGAACATCATGAGCTTCATAGCTGAGCTGTTGGAGTGGTTTGAAGTTAAGAAGCCTGATTTTGTCAAGCCCATACAACCCATTGACCTCACAGGTCTGTCACCTCTAGTATGTTAATACCGTTGTATGTTTGATGAATAAGTATGATTAGCTTATGATCATCCTCTGACACTTGTCTTCTTTCTATGTCTTCAGATGTCTCAGGGTTACTAGATTGTACAAGTCCTGTCAGTGGGAACAGCAACAGGTAACAGCATTCGAGTAATACACGTGAAAATGGCCGGGAGCATTATGAGCCTCAGTCTGATGTATGAACCAGTCTGAACCTAAACTACCGCAATATTTATTGAGCTGATTAAAACCTAAACAAATCTGACAAATATTGTGAAAGAGGACCTGGTAGAGGCAAGGAGAAATTTTAGAGAAAATGCACATGGACACTATTGTGATTTGCTTTGATAAAAAAGTTTTAAATGAACATATTTTTTACTGTATTCTTCTGTTTCAGTGGTTCTCCTTCCTTCATCTTCAAACAACCCTTTGTGCCTATCTCCTCCCCTGTGTCACCAGGTAAGAAATAGTAAGAAATGGACAGAATGCCTTTATTTGAATGGATTTAACCAAAACAGTCTCTTTTTTTTTAAAAAAATTTGTCTCTCCAGAAAACAAAAGTTGGACAAAGAAACAAATCAGGTAGTTATACATAACGACTTCATGTGATCTATATAGTAAATGTTGTGTTGCATTCATGTTTTATCTTAATTTTTAATCTTCTTATTTGGCTTCTGTGGTCTCTGCTTTTCCATTCTTGTTTGGCACAACCCGTCCATTTGTCAATCCTTCCATCGTCATCCATCCTCTCTGCAGTCGTCCTCTGTCAGCAGTGACTTTCAGCATCCCATTTGGGCTCGACAGTGATGTTGACATTGTCATGGGAAACCCAATAGATTCTGTCTTTCGCTCCGTCAGCACTGACAGCCTCACCACTGGCATCCCTGCAATAACTTCACCAGTGACATCAGCAGGGATGACTCATGTCCCATACAGCCCTCCAGAGGATTTCAGCCACCTGGTCAGCGCTTCGGCACCATCGCAGCGTGCATCTTGGGGTCCTTACGCACACACAACACCAATGGGAGAGCTACCAACCATCGAGGAGGCGCTACAGGTGGTTCATACTCCTGGCAACAAAGATCGGAGGAAGGGAAGGACGGCAGAGAAAGGAGTAAAAGGAGTGATGGGAGGAAGGCCAGAACCCAGGTTACGTCCCGAAGGAGCCCCTGCCGGTTTCTTCCTACACTGCCCTAAGGAGGATAATCTCCTCCTCAGTAGCTCTGCTCCCTGTCGCTCTGGAGTCCTCTACCATCCTGTTGGAGGAGAAGTGGGTGATAATAAAAAGCAAGGAAGAGGAGAGAGGAGGGAGAGATCAGGACGTACCTCAGATATGTCACGCGACGACGACTCTGTTCTACGAGATGGCAGCGTTGACTCCTCTGAAGCATCGGATGATACCCCTAGAAATGCCCCGGGTAATATTCGACCCAATAACGGTCGCCAGGGAAACCATAGCACCAGCAATAGTCCACGCATGACAAGCTTTGCTGAGCGACGAGACAACAGAAGAAGACATCCTGCTGCTCCTGGGGAGGAGTTGGCCTCTGCTCCAACCCCAACAACCCCAGGCACTCCACATACACCCTCTACCCCAGCAGGGGCACCTGGCTGCCAGGACAGCCCAGGTCCCAGAGGCCCTGAACCAGGCTCTGAGGCCTGGGAGTTGGGGGCTCGTCTGGAGGAAAAACGTAAAAGCATTGAAGCCCAAAAAAGACGTATAGAAGCCATTTTTGCCAAGCACAGACAGAGGCTGGGAAAAACTGCTTTCCTTCAGCTGAAAAGAGAGCAAGGAGAGGGAGGAGGCGAGGGAGCAGAGGAGGATAATCTTAGCCTGGAGGAGCGCCTCACGCGTATGGAGGAACAACTGAAACAGGAGGAGGAGAAGGAAGAGAAGGAGAAAGAAAAAGATGCAGAGAAGGATAAAGAGAAGCCATCTGTTTCAAATCCTCCTCGGCTGGAGAAGCAGGTCACATTCTCTATTGAAAGTAAGAAAGGAGAGGAGAAAGAAAAAGGAGCAGAGAAAGAAAAAGGAGGTGAAACTGTCATCGTGGAGTATAATGAAGTGGTGCAAAAGTTGAGTGAAGCTCTGCAGTCACTACAGAGGGACATGCAGAAGCTTACAGACCAGCAACAGCAGCTCATGAGCAACCAAAGACCCAGAAGTACACCCAAAACTACTCCAAAATCAACATCCAGAGGTAATACCAAAACCAAAACTCCTCCTCACACCCCAACAAAGACTCCACCAAGAACTCCAACAAAGAGTCCTACAAGAAGTACCAGTAAAGCTTGGGTGATTCCTCCTGGTTCCAGCCCATCCTCTGCCTCCTCCCCATCACGACGTTCTCAAGTTCTTACTTCACCCAAAACTATCGTCTCTTCCTCGTGCCCGGCTCCTCGCACAAAGATCCACTCCTCCTCCACTCCACGCAGCCCCAAGCACCACCCTCGTCCCCAACATCAGCCTCACCCACGGCCCTCTGAACTGAAGTTCCCACCACTCAACCGCGTCTTGACACCAACCCAGAATGTGGACACGCTCCCCCACCTGCGCCGTGTGTCCCCCAGCAAGTGTCAGGTTCAGACCTCCTCTTCCTTCCGTATTGGTGGGCCTCGGACTCCTCAAGAGTCTCCTCAGCAAATCCAGCAGCCACAGCCTGATGAATCCACATCAGACACAGGCTCTAGCGAAACACCAACACAGTTCAGCCTTGAGCTGGAGCTGGAGGAAGCGGAGGCCGTAGGAGGGCTGCCGGTATTGACGCAGCCCAGACAGGATCGTCCCAGGGCTGCTGGTGGAAGCAGCTCTGGAGCTCCTTCCGAGTGCTCGTTTGAGAGCGAGACTTTGTCCCTTTCTGCTGCGTACAGCGCAGGAGGTGAAGGTGGGAGAGGTGGCGTTGCAGGGAAGCGCTGCAGCCTGATTGAGGTCTCACTGTCATCTCTTGGAGGGCCAGAGGCGGGCAGTGATGAACCAACTGATGAAGGACACGAGTTTTCCTCTGATTCTATGAGCGACCACACAGAATCTGCTGCAGACCCAGCTCGAGTACTTGCTGCAGAACCCCTAGACCCCATAGAGCAGCTGGAACTGGCCACAGAAGCTGGAAACTTGCCAGAAGAACAAACTGAATCCAAAAGAGAACCGACAGGATACACTGAAACTTTGGAACCAAGTGGAGAACAAAATGAGCTGGGGACAAGAGGAGGGGTTCAGTTCTTCTTTAAGGTGAGTGCTTGCAAAACAGAATGGAAGGGAGAGAAGACTTTGTTTTGCATGTGTATTTATTCTGTCATGACATTCGAGTATATGATCGTGTGCTTGTGTGGTTGTAGGAGGAGGTACATAGTGAGGAGGAGATGGCCCAGCGTAGAGCTTTCTTGTTGGAAAAACAGCAGAAGAGAACTGAGGAGATGAAGAAGAGGAGGCAGTGGCATGAACAAGAAAACAGGTAACACACACAAGGTGGATGCTTACACAAGTCTTTACATGTCCAAAGCTGAGATGCACCCATGTAAAAGTAATCCAATTCCTCTTGATTTCAGACCATTATCAGACAAAAGAGTGGTATCTCCCTCGGGTACACCTCCCGCAGGCACAACCTCACCTTTCTCCACGCCTCCCGCTACGCCAGTGCGCAGGGGAGATTTCACGCGAGGGGAGTATGCACTGCGGCATCAACTCAGGATCATGGATGACCTGGACAAAGTACTTCGGCAAAAATCAACAACTCAAGGACGATCTTCCACTAAGAAAACACGCTCACGGCCACGCAGCATGACCAGGGAGGAAACAAAGCTGTCTCTGAGTCCAGCCAAGGGAACACCTGGTAAATTCAAAAGAGTTTCCAACAAATTAGGAGTGTCTGTAGTTGATTTTAATGACTAAGCTGTTTTGATGTCTTGATATTTATGTTTTTTCAGGCTCAAAGTTGACCAAAGTCTACTCTCACTCCTCCCTCAACCTGGCAACCACAGATGAGCCAGGAAAGAAATGTGCAGACCCCACAAAGAAGCCCAGCAGGTACACTGATACATTCATCTCATTTAGCTCTCATTCATTCAGTTTTTAGCCACAATGGTGTGAATGCAATGATCGTCAGGTCAGATTTGGTTGGTATTTTTAGCCCAATCATTTGATCCAGGATGAAATATATTGCTAACTATTGGAAGGATTACCATAAAATTTGGCACAGAAATTCATGTTGCCCCAAAGATGCACCCGAAATGACTTTAGAGATCCTTTAACTTTTTGTTAGCTTAACTAACATGTCAAAATGTCCACTTGTGCAACAAATTACTCTAAGATTGATGCCAATATGCTAAATATTACCGTACTACAATAACATCTTAAGTGTTAGTATATTATAGTATAGTAAAAGTATTAAGTAAGTAGAGGTAGTAATGTCCGAATATTAGCATGACAGCATGCAAGATTTTACAGGTTATACTTTAGCTTAACATACAAAATTGTAAACATAGATCAGCCATTCCTTAAGACTTAAGAGGTTACTGCCAAAGACCTAGAGTTGTGCATGGAAGGGCACTTCTGGTCTTGCTAACTACATAGCTAACATAGTTTTTGCTTTAGTATCACAAACATTTGCAGGCAATACTGCCCTGTTTGCTACACTGTAACCACAACCTGTCTGCTCATCATCCATTCAGCTAATGATTTTCTCATTATCAAGGGCACTTGTACAGTGCTCAGTTGCTCTATACCCCTAATAACTTTTAGAAAGAGTAGTGGATGGTTGGGTTGATGATTCAACTGTGAATCCAGTTGGTTCTGAAGTATAATACAGTCACAGTATGAGGTGATGAACTATAGGTTCATTGTTTGACATTTCTCCAACAGCCGTCCTGGTTCACCTGCAGGATGTGTGACACCGAGTAGACTGGCAAATCAGAATGGAGACAAAGAGTGGGAGGTCGGTTCGAATGGTACCTCACCTGCCCCAGAATACACAGGTACAGTACTACACAGCACAGTATTTTTCAATTCTTCAGTAGTCATCATGGGTTAGCATAAACAAGTGTGACCGTATTTGTATTTGCAGGTCCAAAGCTCTTCAAAGAACCAAGCTTGAAGTCCAACAAATTCATCATTCACAATGCGCTCTCTCGCTGCTGCCTCGCTGGAAAAGTCAACGAGACTCAGAAAAACAAGATAGTGGAGGTATTTTACTTTACAGTGAGCCCCTTTGCTACCTCTTCAGCAAAAAAATTAATGACATTAACCATTTAAATCTTTCTCTTACTTCCACCCTCGTCCAATCACAGGAAATGGAGAAGAGTCCTGCCAACCACTTCCTCATCCTCTTCCGTGATTCCAGCTGCCAGTTCAGGGGCGTTTACACCATGAACTCCGACTCCCAGGAGCTCGTGCGATTGGCTGGCGTAGGCCCACGGACAATTAGCTCCACCCACGTGGAATCCATCTACAAATACAGTTCAGACAGGAAGCAGTTTAGTGCCATCCCCTCTAAAACCATGGGCATGAGCGTGGATGCCTTCACCATCCCCGGCCATCTTTGGCATGGAGGGGGAGGAGCAGCGGGAGGAGGAGGAAGCAGGAGAGCAAGCATTACTAAGAAGGCAGTGATTTCGAAGTGAGGAACATGTCACACTGATGTGTTAAGTTATTCACACTGTAATTATAGTGGAAACTGTGGTCAAATATGTAATACAAGAAGGGGAGGAAGCAAGCATTACTAAGAAGGCGGTTAAAACACGTCACAGTAACAGATCATTAAAGAAAACACTGTAATTAGAGTGAACACTGTAGTCAACAGTTACATGCACACAGATGAGCCTTCAGCCCTGTGTGTGCAGATAAACCTTACCTCTCTTGCCCTGGCATTTTACTCCAAATACAAAACATTAAAAAATTATTTCTACTCCCCCTTTATGTGCATGAAAATGTTAACGGCACAACTTTGTTTTCCCAAACAGAGACGCGCTCAGATCCAGAGTGTACAGAGGAAGGTTTTGTAAAATATTAGGTTAATTGCACAAGGAAGAGTTACTTTTAAAAAGTCTCATTACTTATACTTTCATTGTTTGAAGTACAAACTCAAAAATGACTTTTTTTCTTTCAGAAGAAAAAGAAACTTTATGAAGTTGTTTATTGAAAAACACTGACTTTCATAAGACACATGATTATTGTCTGTTCTGCAGAACATCTCCCGGTTCTGAAGTAGTCTCCAGTAGAACACCACTTTTATACATTAAGCCAAACAACAGGAAAAAGAAAAATGCCTTCTCGCGTCAGAGTTACTGACAGGACTTTTATCTTGTACAAGTTTCAAATTCAATTCTACCAACAACTGTCACCAGGTGGAGTAAAGCACATTTGTTTTGCAAAATGAAAGATAGCCATAAGCATATGATGCAGAGAGCCGAAGTGAACTTTGCAGATCTGTAAATGTGTTGGTGGTTTTCAGAGATGATTACCACAGCATGGATGGTTATTTACTGTATGTGGTATAAGCTTATTTCAAAACACTATCACAGTGAAAACTGAATGTTTGATCAAACTATGTTGATAATGGGTATACTGTATGTACGAGTGTCAGACGTCAATTGACGAACAATGAACTGATAGCATATTGAGGTTGACATCTCATGCCAAGCTTACATTTAGAAGTACCTGGATTGTTGCACTCTTGGTTCGGGATGGGTTCCCACAGCTGGTACTATTTTGGACTTGATTCTAAAATACCTGGATTTGTTAAACTCCGAAGCCAAAGAGTCCCTTATCGAATCTTTCATTCACGATGTCTCTTACCTTGTTTACCTGTTTCTTAAACTAAAGGCATGTGCAAAGAAAAGGGTGACGTGTACAAACACGTACTAAATTAGTGACTGACTGACTGACTGAACAAGATGGACTGCCTTAACTCAAGCGTTTCAAAGTCAACAAAACAACTGTGAAATGTAATATTTGCAGACAGGTTCTTACAACAAAGGGGGAAACGACAAGCTTAAATATTTACCTATCGTGTTAAAGTAAGAACTTGTGACATTTTTAATAACTTGAGACGAGTGCTCTCAACATCAGCTTGTTACTGTGTTCCGTGACCTGTAGCAGAGCATTGCGCATGCAGAAAAAGAGATTTAGTTGATATTTGCTTCAGTGATAAAGTAGAGTTAATATTATTTCTGGTTTCTGTGGCTGTCAGCTCACCGGTGAAGAGCAAACACTGTTTTCCCCCACAGCAAAACGAAAAATGAGTCTATGTTAATGAGCATCAGAGCAGTGACAAAAAAAGTGCAGCAGAACTTCTGGTTTAGGTCTGAACGGAGTGAAAAAAATAAAAGATCGATAAGGGATTCAAAAGTATTCTGATTTGATAAGCTGATTCAGATTTGATTAAAATACAATCAAACCCTAACCCCTACCTCCGGAGGAGTGCACACAATTAAATTGGTGTGTTTCAGACCAGCATTCATGTATGAAATAACAGACTGGATTAAACTCCACTGATCAAGCTGTTTTTCTCCTTTGTTCTGTGTTTTCTTCACTCTTTCAGTTCTTCCAAGTTTCTCTGCCCACATGGTTTGTTGTTTCTCTCAAACCTAATGAGATCTTGTTATTAGCAAATAAGCAGGGCACTAAACGGCTGCTTAGGACCTTTCAGTTACAACTGGAACCTCTAAATAATGAATGTGTGAACTGTCTTTGGGTTCCTCTGATCACTTTAAGGAGGAACTGTAAAGACCCACTGTAAGTAGCTTGCACCTTAGGAAACATTGTAAATAAGCAAACAACAACTTTTTCCAACAAGTTTACGTGACTTTGTGTCTTGATGTGTGAGATGTAACACCGGTTTACTACAGCAGTCAGACATTTGTGATTAAACGTATGATTCTGGCCTGTAAACAGAAGTTTTTTTGCATTTCTGAGGGTCACATGTCCACTACTGTCAGGAGTATTATATTTGTTGCCACTTGGGGGCAGCACAACAAGCTAAAAATATAACATTGACATACAGACAGGTGGCCAATTGAAGTAAAAGCCAACATAAAGTGTCTTAGTAAGGTGTTGGGCCACTATGTGCTGCCAGAACAGCTTCGGTGATTTATAGCTTTGATACTACAAACCACCATTCTTCCAAAAGATATTCCCTCATTTGGTGTTTTGGTAATGAAGGGTGGAGAGTGCTGTCCGGAGTTCTGCTGGGTTGAGATGTGGTGACTGCAAAGGCTATAACATATGTTTCACGTCATTTTCATATTGCTCAAACATCAGATGTTACTATTGAAACATGAACCAGTTGAGCAGTGAGCTTTGTGACTGCAGCTGTCACCAGTGCCCCAACAATAACACCTCGTTCAAAGTCACTTAAACCTTTTCCTCTTTTCGTCTTGAATCAACTGGACCTGCTCACTATTTTCTATAAACGCCACAGAGCATGATTTGATGTTTATGGCTTAATTGGACCATGCAGTTAACCTGTGTGGAAGCATCTGCATTCGTTATCTTTCTCTACTCATTTATTCAGGTTTTTCCTTTAATTCAAGAGAGACTTCATTGTCAAGGACTGGAGAGGAAACTGAGAACAATCACTAACAAGTTCATTTTACAAGACTGGATTAAGTTTGGAACAAAAATGTGCTCGACGAGCAGATGAAGGTAAGTGTGTGCTACTGTTATTTTTATACTACCACCTGATGGCAACAAAAGTAAGGCCAAAACATTTAAAGGTTCAGTGTGTAGGATTTAGTGGCATCTAGCTGCAGATTTGAACCAACTGAATACCCCTCACTTCACACCCCTCTCCCTTTCCAACAATGGAGACTGCAAAACACACGAAAAAGGCCCCATCTAACGCCAGTGTTTGGTTGCTGGGCTACTGTAGAAACATGGTGGTGCAACTTGCCGAGCTCCGTGGAAGAAGACCCGCTCTCTCTGTAGATATAAATGTCTCATTCTGAGGTAAACAAAACACAACGGTTATACACAAATGAAAACAAAGTAATGAATATAACATATGCTAAATGTTACACTGGACCTTTAAGGACCTGCTCAGACAATCAGAGTAATTATTCTTTTGATTAATCAAGACACCAATAACACAGTGAGCCTGACAAGAGTTTGTTATGTTTTGTTTTTTTATTGCACCTTCCTCAGAACATACAGGATGTAGTTCAGATACGCACAGATAGAGAAAGTCATTTATTAACTGATGTAATTCGTATTGCATTGATTGATTAGGCGTAATTCTTTTGGGATCTTTGGGGCAGTCCTACCACTTTTTAGATTATATAAAATTAAGATTACGGACTGATTTTCTATGTGCGGATACAAAGTATGTCCCAGATTTAAGGCTTTCATTTCTACAGTGTGCAAAAACTAGTGGTTTGAATGGTTTTGTTAACAATCAAAATCTTTTACTAAAATATTTTGTTAATTTGAGGCCTGACAAACATGTCGAATGTTTTCTTGGTTTATGAATCCTGCATTGTTTAAATGTCTTTTCTCTTTAATGGCTCATTTCTACTTGTTACAGCACATTACTCTGCAGTCAGCCAAAATATGCATCATGTCACTGTTGATTTAGTGCAATATACAGTATGTCTACCCGCTGTGTGCTGATAAAGCATCACATGGCTCTATAGCACCACTAGCCATCAAAAACTCAACAGAATACCTTTAATATGTGAAGTTTAGGGGGAGTAATTTTTAACATTTTGATACATTAATAGTTTTTAATTGTGGTCAAAGTGAACAGAGGACTAATCGCATCTCGCTGTTTTGTACAAAATTGTCATCTTATGCAACATTTTCTTCTAACTTAGCGGAAAATCTTACATTTTTACACCTGGGTTTGGAATTGACTTGTGTGGATCAGACTTTAGATTCAAAGATGATAAAATATTTATTGCTGTTATTATTATTATTATTATTATTATTATTATTATTATTATTATTATTATTATTATTATTTGCTGAGCTTTTAACAAAGAAATTAAGTGAAAATCTAACAACAAGCTATTTTTTGGTCCACAACACTTTATCCCTGGTGTCATAATCCAAATTTATATTACTGTAATAAATATGTTCATTACATTCACAAAATCTGATCAAAGCTTACTGTAATTACCTGATAATTGATTTAAAATGCTGAGGAAAAACTTATAGTCAGTGTTTTTACAGGCACTTTTGAGCACAAATATTGGGGACAGAAGAAATAATAATTAGGGAAATGTCTTACAATTATATAGCCATAAAGTATTAGGTTTAATCCTGCACCAAAGATCCCAATGAATGTGCACACTGATTTTATAACAATTCACCAATATGTTGCCACATATACAATATCATGAAATTAACCGACATGAAGCTGAACAGAGAGTAAAAGCTTGTAGGATGTTATGGCTCGAAAACTATTGACAGGAACTTTGAAGAATCACTAATTACAGCATCAAACTCCATTTTACAAGTGTGGCTAGAACACGTTATGATTGTTAAGTTTCCTCTGATATATGGGCCTACGTTCCAGCATACACTTCACTTACCGATTACAGACAGATTTCCATTGAAGTCCTATTAGTTGCTAAGTTAGTTTTAGGGTTAAACGGCATCTATCCCTGCCTTCAGCTTTAGCTAGTTGAATCAACACAATAACCATGGATGACTAACTAATACATACATGTTACTTAATTCTATAATGCAGCTGGCGTGATAACCTCAGAACGACAAAGTGGACAAGCATGTGTTTGCTGATACAGGAAACTGCAGGTGCAAAGCTGTGATAGAACATATCGTTAAACACTAAGTACCATAAGGAGGAGTTGGTGTTATACATAGGAATAGAGAGATTAGGAGGAAGAGAACAGCTTCTCCATCTATCACCCACCTCCACTGCTTCATTTCTGTCTAGATCCCATGTTAATATAGCTGGAATAGCTGCTTATATCAAATTTGAGTGACGCTAATGAGCTAATGAGCATCATCCGGCTCGACCACAGGGTTATTGTCAGCTTGTGTATCCAAGCAGTGGACTGTGCTGTTCCACGGGGCAGCATCAGACTGGGGCACCACGGACGGGCTCACAGAGATGGGATCAGAGGAGTTGGTTGTTATGTCCAGCAGGGTCTGGGTGGAGGTGGGGGGATGGCTGAACGGGGCATCAGCGAGCATGTCGGATGACTGACTAGGTGGAGCATTAGATGGGAGGAGAGTGGTTGTGTCGGAGGGGGTTTCTGAAGAGGAGCTGTTGGATGTTGAATTTGAGGAAAGGTTGGAGGGAGTGAGCGAGGGGGAATCAGAGAGTGTGTGTGGGAGAGGTTCAGACGGCGAATCTGTGAGTGAGCTGGTTAGAGTCATCCTGGGAGTATGTGCAGGGGTCGGTTCCTGGGGATCTGTGCAAATTAGCTGTCCCTCGGCCACATACCACACCTCATTGTGCCTGTTCAACAGCTTCAGGGGACTACAAACACACAAACACAAACACACAAGGAAAAGAACAAGAGACAAACACAATTACGAGTGAGTACGGTGAGCAGTGATGTGTATATAAATAATCCTTCAAGACTTCATAGGCATGTTTTTCTCATGCCTAGTAATCTTTAAATTAGTTACTTTAAATATAGAGAACTGTAAATTTCTTTTAATCTGTACATTACAGTGGACAACAGCTCAACACACTGCAACTTAAAGGACCAGTATGTAGGATTTAGAGCCAGTGTTTAGTATGTCTGTTCTGGGACTGGAACTGGGACTCCGTGGAAGAGGTCCCACGGCGTCTACCAAATACAGAAACGCTGCAAGTAGCACAGACGACAATGGAAACTGTTTCCAATGGACGCCAAAAAGTGATGCACAGGCCCAGACGCTGGGACATGTTTGTTGTGCCACCAAAAAAAGACTAATTATCCAACAGTACTTTAAGTGAGAGATTTCGTCAGTAACTTCACAAGAGTCGCAAAATTTGGCCACAGCTAGCGTGTCCCAGCGTGTGCATCATTTTTTTTAGTTTCCCCTGGAAACAGTTTCTTTTGTTGTCTGTGCTACTTGCACTGTTTCTGCACTGTTTACACGTGGATTTAAGCTCATTATGTGTCACGCCACCTAAAAGTGAAATGCTGTTAAATTTTAGAAGCTTTGTGCACCTGTCATCGAAATTTGGAAACATCTCTTGCAATAGAGAGATGGCCGTTTATGTCAATTAGGCAACACCAAGAATTTGGCAGAATAACACAATTAATAATGATGTATGTAAACATTTTACATATGACAATATTAAAGAAATAAAATGTTTGTGGGCGTGTGTGATACCTGTCATAGCCGACTCCGTAGTGGTAGCTGTGGTTGTAAGAAGCTCGAACTCTCTCCAGTTCTTTAGTCAGCAGGTGAGCGTGAAGCCTGGAGGTGACTGACAGCATCCAGCCTCCGTAACTCCTCACATAGACGTCCATCTCTGGCATCTCAGTGAAATACAGCTGTGCAGGAGACATGGATACAACATTAACAGTCACACACTGACACATCGAATGTCACAGTAGATGGTTACGTCAGAGAGTAGGCAAGGCAGCACAGAATACTATTCAGATAGATGTGTAAGAAGCACATGAGTTTGAACCAAAGATTCATGTCAGGACAAGACAAAGAAGGACAAAACATTGTTTTCATTATTTAAGATTCAAGAAAGATGGTTGACACTTTTTAAATTCATTTGGGACTCAGTTTATTTAAGTTCAAATGAAATTATCTGAAGAGTTTAAAGAGGAAATCACTCTATATCTCTGTGGTGGATCTGACATGTTTATGAGCTTGTCATATTTTTCTTGTTATTAATAATCTGAAATGTAACTAGTAACTATAGCTGTAATGTAATGGAGTAAAAACATAGAAGATTTCCTTCTGCACTGTTGTGGAGTGGAAGTATAAAGCCACATGCATTGAAAATATACAAGTAAAGCACAATATCCCATATTGTACTAAGCAAAGTACAATAAAACATGTAAATGATAAACTGAGTAAAGGACTGGGTGATTTTCAATATTACTTACTTTTCTATAATATAAAACACATGACTGACTCAATAACCTGAATGAAAAAAAATATTTTTTATATTAATTTATTCCTTAATTTATTTGCACTCATTTATTAATTTACTAATTTATATTTGTTCCCAAATTAAATGAACATAAACATAAGAAAAACAAACTGAACAAAAATATTATCAAACAAACAAACAAACTTCCTTAAACTTTGAAAACGTTTATGATTACTTAAAACATAGTAAATAAACTAATTAACTTGAGCTAAAACATGAATACATAAAATTTTATGTATCATTAGGTTAAATATTGTTAGGTATAGTCTGAAGCAGCGTTTCACCAAACTTAGGGTGTGGCCCAAAATGGGTCGCGGATTTGCTTTCATTGGGTCCCGAATCAGCAGAGTATAATCAGCATAACAATATTAAGATATGTGAATTAATTTTCCTAATTAAAACAGAAGAGGAGAGAGAAAAGAAATGCACTTGTCGAAGTACAGTCAGTCACAGCCAGTAAAGGAGGCACAATACAGAAACATGACTAGACAGGAAGTAAATATTGAGACCATATAATTCTTGATGTAAATAAAAATACAAATATAAATAAATAAAAGTTACACCGTGTATACTTTGGTTTAATATTAGTGGATATCTACAGCACATTACAGATTAATCAAAAAGATGACCAGTGTGCATCTGCAAAGACTTAAAATCATAAAACAGATAGAGGACAGCAGTGCTGATACCATCATGAGACAGCACTATCTATTTCTATTCTGCTGAGTCAGTCAAAGCAGCACCAGAGCCAGCTGCACTAAATACTGTACATCCCTCAATGCTGTCTATTGATCTTGGAGCAAAAATCAACGATCAAGTTACACACAGAAACTGGGAGGATAAAAGGATTTGACCTCATGACTGGCAAAAGGGCAAGCTTCACCCTGCACATGTCGGGCTCAGCTCACCTTGTCATTGGTGGGCACGGGCGGTTTGTCCTGATAGGCTGCCGGGAGTGGGAAATTGAGCGTGTAGACAGCCGGTTCCCACATCTTGGTTTCCTCTGGGATTTTGACCAGGACAGGGGCGGTCATCTCCATCTGGATGCCTGCACATGACACGCACACACACACACAAACACACACACACACAGAAAATAAGACACAAAGTGAACACACTCGTGAGAGCTGATTTGCTTCTTCTGTCCGGTCCTCACCTCCTTCATTGGCTCCAGTGATGTACTGGAAAAGTCTCCTGAAGGCCATGGCTGCACCTACGCCCATGAAATAGGCTTCGGCATCTGTTGACACCCAACGAGTGGGGCTGTAGTGTCGCACCTGAACACACACACACGCGGAAATGAGAGAACAAAATGATACTTAACAGTTTGATGGGAAGGTTTTATGCTGTTTGACAGAGAGTTCACTCACCTCATATTCATCTGTTTTGCAGATCAGGTCATACTCAAGACATTCCTTTGACTCTGTGCAAAAGCTTGTGTTGGTACTCGGTCTATAACAGAGTGATAACAGAATTCATATTATCTATACTATAACTTTTGTGTTGTTTGGGGCTATTTTGGGGCTATTTTGGGGCTATCAGGGTATGGACGTGACATTTTAGACAATAACGTGCTTCCAACTTTGTGATACCAGTTTGGCCCTTCCCTGTTTCAACATGACAATGCCCTTGTGCATAAAGACACATCCATAAAGATGTTATTCCCAGTTTGGTCCCTGTGCAGAGCCCTGACCACAACAACCCCTATCCAGCACCTTTGGGATGAAATGGAGCCACGCCGTATCACCAAACACCAGCAGTAAGCACAGGACCTCTCAAAATAGAGATTACAAAGTGCTTCACGTGAAAAAGAAATGGGAAAGATGGAGACAGAGGAAACTGAGAAGATATATTAAAATAAGGAGAATTAAGTCTGTAACTCACAAAGTAAAAACTATAAAAATCAATAAAACAAATGTGAAGAATGAGCACTGACTTTGCTGGAGGCTGTGTGCAATCACTTTTAGTTTTCAGTCATGACCTTGGAACAGCCAGAAGTGTTTGTTCCTCCCAGCGGTCAGAGGACAAAACAACTCATTTAAATAGAGATGGACAATGTAATGCCTTGTTTGCTCAAAGTATCATCTGATGTATTGGTGCCTGACCCCATTAATGCTCTTCACAGCATCCAGTTAAAAGCTTTCCTAGAAAAGATTAATGCCCTGTAACTCAGACGTCATGACCGACCCACTCTGTCTACAAGCAGGGCTGTTCTTAAGATGCTGAACTCCTCCTATCAAAATTACCAAATGAATTTAATGTACATATGATGTCCACATACTTTTGGCAATGCAGTACATTGTAAGACTTACCCAACACTTCCTTCAGCAGAGACCATCAGGGCCAACATGGCCAGGACTGAGATGAAAGCCCTGAGGAAGAACAAACCACACGGCTTCATTGTAATTAAAAAATAAGCTGCAGGCTGATGATGAAAAAAATCTTTTTTTAAATTGTGCTGTAGATCTGAAAAAAGCTTCGACTGTGAGTGTGAGTGTGTGCCGGTATGCGCGTCAGTTGTGCTGCATTCCGGTGTTTGCACTGCAGAGATGAAATGGGACACGTTCCCCTGCTTATAGCGACGCAAAGAGAGGAGAGAGAGAGAGAGAGAGAGAGAGAGAGAGGAAAGGAGAGGAGAGAGAGAGATCTGCTGCATCATCAGGCTCTGCCTTTCAAAATCAAAGGCGTTTTGAGGTCATTACATCCCCTTCACCATGACAGTTTGACTGCTTAACTTAACCAACGATTCAGAACCAAGACGAGATGGATTGTCGCAAAATACAGTCATCACTTCATGTCTGTCTGCTGCTGCGTTTATGTTTTTGCACAGGTGTTGCAGCAGCTTATAAAATATTGACTAAAAAAGATCAGATTTCCATGCACGCACAACCGATCAACAATGACGCAAATAAATCAACTTTACCTGTCCATGACGTTGCAGAAAAAGTCGCTAAAATAAGCATCAGCGAACATCCAGGAGAAATTGTGCATAACCTACCTGTGTGATATTTATTTAAAATATAATATATATAAAAGCTGATACTCACATTGTCCTTTCCACCTGCCAGGGGAGCGCAGGGAGAAGGAGGAGGAGGAGCGGTGTGATGGAGACTGCAGTCTGCTGCACTCTGACAGGCTCCGGTGGATTTACTGCGGACTGCAGTGAGGACCGGCGTCCGCCTGATGCTCGCAGGAGGGAGGGGCCGAGCTGGCACAAGGATGCAAACTATAGTGGACCAACACTGGACAGATGAGATGTGCCTGTTACCACTGCGAGATTATAAATCCGGTCAAGAACACTCCATCGTTAATCCATCATACTGATCAAACATGAGGGGGATTGAGAGGAAGTCCCAAATTTATATTGCTTTTCAGATACAGACTGTTTATGGTGTACAATATAACCAAATTGAGCAGTACAAACATTAGTCTACAAAAAAAGCTTTGGCTACTTTAAAGGACCACACAACTGTGTTTGAAATATATCTATATGTTGACTAAACATTTTGAATATTTGACATTTTTGCTGACAATTTTAGAATACATCCTACAGGTTTTTATGTACTTTTTTTCAGATTGTATTATCATTTCAGGTGGTTTCTATGTATTTAGATATGCTATGCAAATTAATTAGTAAATACTGGAATAGGGCTGAAACAACTAAGTTCATTACTGATTCATCATGCTCTTGAAAAATGGAATGGACAGGAAAAATGCCTGTCACAAGATCCCAGAGTCCAAAGTGATGTCTCCAAATGCTAATTCATCTAAACAATCTAAACAAGGTATATATTGAGAGCAACATTACATAGAAATTGGCATTTTTGTGATTTCGAGCCCGCAAATTTCAGAGTGCAATACCACTGTCGTAAATATGGACAGCTGTCAAGAGTATTTGTTATGATTATATTACTAATGTTAAAAACCTAGTGAGCTGACACCCAAACATCAAGTGAGTGCACAACACAAGACATAGCAGCCAGCTAATATTACTTACTAGTCCCACAGCAAGAAGCCCAGCTCCACATCTGTCTTTCAGCCTCTTATTTCCTTCCTCCGTCAACATCACCTTCTGCCTTTTTGCCTCACTCATTATGTCCACAGAGGCTGCTGAACCTGGTTACATTCCCCACTTGCCCAGCTCCTGTTCTAGCACAACACCGGCTCCACTCCCCAGGCCTTTAGTGTTCATGTTGGACCCAGTCTTT
Source organism: Sciaenops ocellatus (assembly GCA_033000465.1). NCBI lineage: Eukaryota > Metazoa > Chordata > Actinopteri > Sciaenidae > Sciaenops > Sciaenops ocellatus. The sequence continues at coordinate 20,496,512 of CP136867.1, forward strand.
CATAGTAGGAAACTATTTGAGAAAATGTTTTCAGAGTCTTTAAGTGCAAGTTGATTTAATAAGTCTTCTTCAGTCATGATCAAAATGTACACAAACTTGAGATCTACTGTGCTGGTTTAATCAATTTAATTTAGTAAATTTTAAATATGTAATTTCAGTATGTTCATGGAAACCAGAGACAAGGATCAGAGGGAAAGGGATGTTCGAGAGCTGTACATTGTTTCTAATGTGATATAAATAGACATCAACAGGTATGAAATGAGACATTCTCTCTCTTAAAGGGGTTCCTCAACAGATCTTACACAGTAAAATCAACTGGCTCATCATAACAAATACATGCTCTGCTTGTGAAGACAGATATATAGTGTGCGTGTGGCTCTGAAGGAAGTCTGTCAATTCTGAGAAAACTGGACTATGACGGTGCATTTTTCTCCTTTTTTTTTAAATGGAAAGACTGTGTTACAAAAGGGTATGGTGTGAGGGTGTTGAGCTTGAAAGGCAGGCGAGGATTAACTAAAAATATGTTGCTATTGCATAATGGGATGTGTAGGATTTGTATCTTTTGACTTTGAGCTAGTGACTAAAAGCCAGGTATTATTATACAGTACTGGCATTGAATTTTCTTCTTTTAGATGTCACCCTTCATTATGGAAATACAATACTAATTTCCTGTTAACACATCTTTAAAAAAAGCAAATTGCTTCAGTACATATCATACTACAGTATACACACACATACATAGAACAACTTCATTTGAGACCTTTCCAGAACACCAGCTTTATTGTGGCTATTCACATCAAACAGCTTTCTGCAACAAGCACAAAACCTTTTCCGTTCAACTGGTTTACAGACTGGTTACTCCCCTCGCCCCAGGTACACAACACAGAGACCCTTAAGACACTAACAGTCTGTAAACACCGTCATCCCCGTACAGGTGTGTCAGTGGTTCTCAGTAGTCTTTCCTTGATTCCTCTTGTTCTCTTCCCGTCTGTCTCTTCAAAAGGAATCAAAAAATCTCATTGAAACTGAACAGGTGTCTACAAAGCCTCTATGCAGTTCTTATGAAAGTGTTATGTGCCTCCTTTTGTATTAACAGTCTTCCCCTGTAAATTATTTACAAATGGCCATCTACAACGCTGCCCAGCTGCACACGTTTCTGATTTTTTTATTCCACCAATAAGTCATCAATAATTAATAAAATAAGCTTCACATCAAGAGCAAGAAGGTAAAACCAAAAGCAGACAAATTCCAAAAAAAAAAAAAAGTCAGACCTAAGTCAGTTAGGTCACTTCTCGGCCCAGAGTGGCACAGCATGGCCAAAAAAAAAATAAAAGAAATAAAAAAATAAAACAAAAAACAAGGCTGTTAAACACAAGTAGGGCCACTGCTCTCGTTATTTCAGAGACAGATCCAAAAATCTCTATTTATTATGGAGGTCCACATGTCACCATCTGGGCTGAATTCACAGAGATGTGAAGTTGACCTCATCCACTAAAGCACTAAATTACAGCAGCAGTCCATGTGACGGACTGGGAGGAGCTCTTACCTCTCCAACACAAACAATAATACTGAAATATAACATTTCAATATGCAGTAAGTAAATATATTGAAATATACAACCTCTTTCATCCATATATTTCAATATACAAATCAAAAATAAGAAAAATGTTCTGTATACTGTACTGCAGTGAAGACGCTGTATAATGACATACAACGACATACAGTGGGACATTACTGACTCCTGGATAGTGGGAAAGAGAATAAGATTGTTGCCTAAATTTTAAATATATATTGATTAGCCTTTTACCTGAGTATGGGCTGTTGTCTCCAAAGGGATGAAAATTATATTTAAAAAAAAGAAACGAAAGAAAAAAAGAAACAAATGTTGTGTTATCTCACATTCACACACACATACATACACACACACCTGTACTCACATCACACACGAAAAGGTACAGCTAAGAGGCTGAAGTACCGTTTTTAAATAGCTGATATAAACACAACGGAAAGCACGTCTTTCTCTAAAATGATAATTATCTTTGGGGAGAGAGAGAGAGAGAGAGAGAGAGAGAGAGAGAGGCAGAGAGAGGCAGAAAGAGGGAGAGAAACTAAAGTACATCAGAGCTCCTTTCCATCTCCACCCATCCATGTGACGTGGCAGGAGCTCGTCTCCGTCTGAAACCATTTCTGGGTGGAAGTGTTCCGAGAAAATGGAGAGCGTCCAACAACAAAGTTAGTCTTTTTTTTTTTTTTTCTTTTCTTTTTTTTTTGCATAGCCAGACAGTGGCCACTACCACTGCAACCACTTAAAGAGTTTCAAAAAGGGAAAAGCCGTCACTGGGGGTGGGGAGCCTTGGTCCGTGTTCACCCCTTGGTATCAGCTGTGGCCTGGGGATGTTTATTGGGTCCCCACACATCCCCCAAAGATGCAGCCTCTCGCTCACAATGTGGACTCTTTCTGGCGATCACGTCCATTACACGTTTTCTTGACTTTGGAAATACCCTCCAGTGCACCTGACTCAGTCACTCTGGACACAGGGAGAAACAGAGAGGAACAACAGCACTTTTTAAAATTTTATTCAAACTTTTATTAATCCTTTATCCATCACAGACAGACATTAAAAAGGTCCACTGTGTAATATTTAGAGGCAACTAGCAGTGAAGTTGCAGATTGCAACCAAATGAATACTCTCTCATGCCTCACCCTCTCCTTACAAGCATGTAGGAAACACTCTAGCTGCAAAATTCACATAAAAAGCAAAAGGCCACATCTAGATCACTGTTTGGTTTGTCTGCTCAGGGCTACTGTACAAAAATGGTGGACTCAGTGTAAGAGTAACCACTCTCACTGTAGATATGAACAGCTCATTTGAAGACAACAAAAACATAACAATTCTTATTTTCAGGTGATTATACACTAATGAAAACATACTAATGAATATTGTATTCCATTCCTGCCAATAGATACTCCTAAATCTTACACATTGGGCCTTTAAATCTAGCCTAATCATTGTAGTGTTCAGATGTTTTTTTCAGAAGTGCAAAACAAATTTTGTGATTGGTGTTATACATTTATTTACAGTTTAACAGTACAGTAGTTAATGCACAACCTCTCATGGTACATATATAGAAATCTAAGCTAAATTATGTAAACTAAATGTGCTCACTGCCTCCATGATAACTTTATCTAACTGTTTATATCACCCACAGCATGATGGGGAAATATCTCAAACACCAACCCCAAAATTGCTCCTGATTGTATGTGTGAGTACGTGAATGGGAGAATGAGAGGAAAACTGTAGAGCTTTGGATAAAAGTGCTATATAAACGGGGGCAGGCTGTGTAGACAATGAGACATTAAGACATTAGGTGCCAAAAGACTGTAAATAAAAAGGAGTAAAAACTGCTTACACTTCATCCATCTCTACGTCCTCCTCGTCTTGTGGAAGCTGGAGGTAGGGGTTATTGGACGCGGGTCGGAATTTGTAGCCCGTCAGCACAAAAAAGATCAGAGTAGACACCTCCACCAGAAACTGAAGAAACATGAGAGAGTGTGTTTAATTACAAAAAATGTACCGCAGCAATAATAAAAACGATCACTTGACCTGTAGTTTAACAGCTGCTGAGCTTTAAGCTAACAGCTTTTAACTTCATGCACTTTCATTGTGTTAAACACATTTCTTCCCAACCAGCTTCACATTACTGCCATCAGACCATTCAAACATAAACTCCCGTGTACGGATACTCATTCTTAAAGCTCTAAAAATGTTGCCAATGCCAATAAACCTCTGAGGGGAAGAACAATGTTCTTGACATTTGTTAAATAAAATGAGATATAACTTTATTTATCCGGAGGGAAATTTATGTGCAAAGTAGGAAAGAGTGCAAATATATAAAAGATTACACATCATCTATAAAGATGCCAACCAAATGTCTGAAATGTAAACAGGTTAACTGTACATATGATAAACTCGTAAGGTGCTAAGCCAATGTCAATATAAACAAGTTAACAGTAATGATCACAAAAGTAAACAGATTAACAGTGAGATGCAGATATACTGAAATAAACAACAAAGATTAAAGTGACATACATCTAAATAAAAGTGCAGCCAATTCTGCCCAGTCATTGTTGAGTAATGAACAGGGCACTGTTACAAACACATACATAAAGTCAGATTGTTATCTGTGATCGTCGTTATCGTACCTCATAGCACCACTGCCACTGGAAAGGCATCGTGACCTTGAGCAGAATGGCTATGATCCTCGTAAAGTAGATGTAACACACAATCTGAAAGAGGAAAGTTGACACAAAACAATAAAAGCATGTGTATCATGCAACATCATCAACAACTTTAGCCTTAAATGTTTGCAATCTGAGTGGATTAAGCTGTCAGTATTGTGGTTAGGCACTTTTAATTTCACTGGCAAACACAGCTGAGTTCAACTTCTTACCATCACATAATAATGCCGGAAGAGCTTGAGTTTCTCCAAATTCATGGCAGCTGAAAGAGACATGAACCAAATTTGAATAAAAAATAAATAAATTACAATCTCTATTACTTAACGAACAGCTCCAATCTAGGTCAAGTCGAATGCATAGCTAACGTTATGTAACAGTACTGTAACATTAGTCAAGGTAACGGGAACACTTCACATAAGAGTGGGATGTTTGGACACAGATCTAAAAGACTATGTTATGTTTATTGGAATTATGAAAGTTGATAGTTTATTGATTTTTAAATGGAAATATTTAGAAACGATATTCTTATTTTGGGATAGTGTGATTTTGATACAATAATACAGGCAAGGAATCTAATCATTGTAAGGGCAAGGCCACCTTGGCCTTTGATAAATACAAATTTATTGGTGCATCACAACCAAAATGTACTGCAGCAGTATTATTAAATTCATTAAACACACGACAGTAAAAACACTGACAGGAACGTGTGTGCAATTCTCACCTTTGCCATCGGTGCTAGAAGCCTCTTGCAGATGTCGGATAGACCTATAAAGACATGTATGTTTGTGAACATGTGTGCACAAAATGCACTGAAAATGTGGCGCTTTGGATGCTATACGACCACTTTGCAACAAAGGTCCTCTTATTCCAACTAGCCTCTGTGGAAACTGCTTACACAAAACTAGTCTTAATTCAATTTTTCAATGGATTTTTTTAAAAATGGAAAATGTAACTGATACACAGACAGAACACATGCACACACTGACCAGACAACGGGGAAAAGGATGGCTCCACAGCAGATGAGGTCAACCAGAAAGAGGATCTCCTTCCACAGATAGTATTCACTGGAGCCTTCCTCTGTAGACTCGATGATGATGTAGGCGACATTAGCCAGGACCTGGAGGACAACGGGTGAGTTAGTCAGCAAAAACAAATGCACCGAGTGTGAATAATGACACACAACTGTTTCGTTTCTCAAGCACACACACCTGCAGAGGGATGACAATCATGAAGATCTTCTTTTCCTTGTCAGACAGGATGTATTTCACGAAAGCCCAGCCGGTGCCAATCAGAGCCAGTGTGATGAAGAGGAGAGCCCCCTTGAGCCTGGAAAGTTCAACACAGACTGTAAAAATACAAAAAATGCAGAATAGTCTTGAATATCTTTAAACTTCATATCCTGGGGAAATTGTACTTACAGGTGTGTGATATAATACATGACGGCCCAGCCTTCAATAGGATGCCCCTCAGTGTTGATGAAGTGATAGTTGATCTGAGAGAGACAGAGAGAGACGTTACATAAAAAGACAAAGAATCCAGGCAAACTGTGAGCTCACACAGATCAAACACTCACAACAATATAAGCCAAATACAAACAAGAGATATTAGAGAGGAGACAACAGTCTGCTCTTTGGTGATGGTGTACTTACACTATGGAAAACCAACGATGTGGACTTGGTGAAGGCCAGAGCTGCCATCAGCCAGTGGATCTTAAACACGCTGTACCTGTGACACACACACAGGGGAACATGGACTTTACATAGTGAAGAGTTTTTATATTTAAGCGTGAAGTCTGAAAAAATGGCTGCATTCCTTTTATGTGAGCTACTTCCAGGGCCCTGGAATGTGTGGTGTTGTTGTTCAGGCTGGCTTACTGGCATACTTGCTGGAAGGGAGCCACTATTAACTAACTTTCTTTCTTTTTTTTTTTTTTTTCAAACTTTATTTTTGATAGAGACAGCTGAAGAGTGACAGGTGATTGTGCTTTTCCTGCTTTGACAAGTCAAAATGTCTTAGCTGTCAGGATGATCTATAATAACCTAACTTTTCATTTAATGGAACCATCAAGTTGTTTTTTTTATGATTTATGGCTAAATACCTGCAATACTAATTACATCCTCATAAGCCTCGTGATTTGCCTAAGATGGTGAACATGATAAACATTATATCTTCTACATCAGCATGTTAGCATTGTCATTTTGAGCATGCTAGCATGTCGCTTTTGGCACAACACTGTACCTAAGTTCAAGCACATCTCACACAGCTGCTATTAATGGCTGTAGGATATTTTTCATGTTATAATGTCGCTGTTGTAACAACTGTAGAGGATTTAAACAAACCATGACTGTGCAAATAGTCCACTCACACATTCCGCAAAGTCGTCTTTAAATAAGGAAGATGTGTAATGTATAATGTAAGATTCTGCGATGCATTACTGTGAGCGACCATGTCAGTGTATGTGTATGCATGCGTACCTGTGCTTCATGAGTGTGTACACCCAGATCATGGCGGCGGTGAAGAAGACTCCAGCCATACCAATGTAAAGACGAGACAGAGGAATTTCTGCTGCAGACAGATAGCCGGCAGGATTTTTCTCAATCACTTCCACCTGTACAAGACACATTCAGGTTAACACGTGAGGACTGATTAACACTGTGTATGCACGTCCTAACATACCAACACTCAACTTACAGTGAACGAATAGGGAAACTTTAGTCCAGGCGACCTGTTGTGACAATAGTGGAACTTGAGGCTGTACAGACCCTCTGCCAGCAAACCGACCACCATGCTGAACTATGGAGGAGGGACGACAAACAACTGTCAGTCAACTGTCATGCCACAGTAATCAAATCAATCAAACATGACTTCATATCACATTTAATGGTTCAGAAGTTCTTACGTTGAAGTTGTAGGAGCCGTTAACTTTGTCCAGAGCTAAAGTCACTTGTTTGGTCTTCCCGAGCTGAAAGCAAACACAGATTAAAGCACTGGTTTCATGGATATAGATCGCACAAACAGACACACAGACATCTCTTACCTGGAATTCTTTTTTGTCTTCTTTAATAGGTTCCCCTGTAGGCACTGGGTTTTTTTCTGCCTGACCTTCTTGCTTGTTTTCCACTGTGTCTTGACTGTTTGGTTTGGCTGCACTTTGTTCCGGTTCGACTGGTGGTTTAACCTCTTGTGGATTCTCAGCATCAGGATTAGCAGGAGCTTCCCTAGTTTTCTCAACTACAGGAAACAAATACAGGTTCAGGACGCACCAAGCTGTCATATTCCTTGGCTTTCACAAAATTGTGGTATGCCTGAGCTATTTTTAAATTCTCACAGGATATTTCAAAGTACTATATGTTTCAAATGATTCCATCATTTATTCTAGACCTTAAATACGAAGGATTTTTGTAAGAGTTTAAAAGGGTATGTGACACTGACCTTTAAGTGGCTCAGCCTTTGGCTTTGCGTACAAAACGTTGTCTTGGAGTCCCATAGCCGTCACGTTGACACTACAGAAAACACACCACACACACATTGTACAGTCAACCTTCAGATTTGGGGTATGGGTAAAACACTGGTGCTAAAACATACACAGGGCTTCCAACCAACCACAGGGCAACCAATTTTTAGCCGTTGGTTGCAATCACTCGCCACTTTTTAACATCTAAAAAACAGGAACAGCAAACTAAACCGTGCATCCCAAAATAACAGGCTGACAACGCTGCACATGTTGGTGTATTTTAAATACATTTTTTGACCGAGGTGTGAAAATTTCGACTAAACCATCAACATCAAAGATTAATGTGCAAATCAATCAAATCTGAAAGAAAGAAGGGAAGAACAAGTAATCAGTGAATTGCCAGATTCATTTATGAGGGATCTGTTAAGATAATGACAACAGATGCACTATGGGTTATATTTGTCTATCAGGAACTGAGGGTGGAAATGCTAACTGCCAACACGTCAGCCGCAGCGTCTGTTTTCAGCTATTCCCAACGTGGAGAAAGTGTAACACGCACTGCACCCGTCTTTTTGTGTGTGAGTGCTCTGCCTTTCTTGTGCAGCCGCTACAAGCGCTTCTAGTTGAAAATCTCAGAAAAGCACTGGTATGGACTGGGGGCTCGTCGCCCTGGTAACCAAGAAAAAAAATGGAGAGAGAGAGAGATTTGTTCTAACGTTTATCCTGAGCTTTATGATACGTCAGGCAGAAATCATAACGGACACACTAACGTAACAAATGAAAGTGAAAAAAACCTATGCTGAGAGTTCTTTACCACGTTTTGTTATTTATGGTCACTCTAGTGTCTCTGTCTCCCTCCTCCGCTCCTACACACACATACAGAGTGGACAGCATGCTGTGGTGGAGTTGCTGTTTTACACGCCGACAGCACGCTTGTTGAGCGAATAGCGGAGTGTTAAAAATTGTCATGGAGACAAAATCGATATGCAGCCTGCAGCACTTAATGCTAGCACCTTTCTACCAGGAAAAAACGCTATGTGGACACAAACCCTTACTGTAATAAAGCTTTAAAAAAAAAAAAAAAAGAAAGAAAGAAAAGGGGGGCAGATAACTGCACAGTTTCTTAATTACTCAAAACATAAGGTGACTAATACACACCTGAGCTTTTTTATATCGATACGAAAAAGAATGAGAGGCTCGTTGTTGATCATCTTTGGGATAGTGAGTGGGCATTGCTCTGTCTCCTCTGCCTGGAGAAAAAAAAAATAAAAAAAAAAATAAAAAGAAACAGTCAAATAATGACAGTTAAACAGCCAACCGCACATCACACCACAAAACAATGTATTATCAATAATCTGACGGATCAGTATCTAACATTGGACAAAAATCTGCAGAGAAATCATAATAATGCAGAAATATTAAGGATTGGATGCACTTACTGTGTAGGACAAGACTCCATTCACACGTGACCTGGAGAGGCTGAAACCGATCTTAAAAAAAAAAAAAAAGTGTTATAAATGTGGTCAGTCAGTGGGTTAAAAAAATCACATAATTTCCAATAGAAGTACAATATTTCACAATACATGGCCCATTTACGATCTAATGTCATTACTCAGCACTCCATATATTATAACTCTGGCTCCACTGAAGCACGCTTCCAAAGTAAACTAAGCAGTCAAAACACTACAGGTGAAACCACTCATCACAAAACCTACAATGCAAATTAGTTCACTTGTTTGAGATTGTGCTGCTGGAAACGCCCAATCGTTCCACTTAATAAACTCAGGGCCAAAACCTCCCACAGTGCACTTTAAATACTCAAACAAGAACTGCCTAATAATAACAGAGATTATCTCAATTCTCCATACTTGAAGGTTTTTGATATTTACATGATTCAATGAACGTTGGCAATAAAGGGTGAGAATACAAAAGAAGAATATCGATTAATGAAGCTCTTTAAAGTATATATCCCAATATCAATGCACTCATACAGCAAGCTCTGTATATTTTTTAATTAATTTGACTGATAACACTTTATTCATTACTTTATTTTAATTTATTCATATCACATAGAGATTAATATACTTCACTCAACAAATAAAGTGTCACATTTTATCAGTCTTTTTATGATCCCATGAATAACAGTTTGACCTGATAACATTAGGAGCATGTTAACTTGCTCTGATTGAACAGTTGCCTTAATCTACCTGCAAACTGTTACTTCAACCTATTAAACTGCACGTGCACTGTATAAAGTACCACATCTGACCAGGTAACACTGTTAAATTACTTTAACTCATACGCCCAGCCTTGATGCACATTTTGCTTATTGTCTATAGATACCATACCAACACTAACAACACTATGTCTATCTCATAACATAAGTCTTTACAGATCAGGTCTCAAATATGTAATTTAAAGTATTTCGGGGCATGTTATAGACAGGGAACATGAGAAAGCTCAAGCTGAACGATGTACATGGGACGGACTCAAAGTTCCTGTGTTCATGGTAACACGAACATGTCGTCTGTCTGATGTGTTATTGATGAGGAACAAATCATGTTTTTGTCCTAGGCTTTGGGTAGGGAAGCAATACTTGTAAGTAGGATCAGTTGATTGTTTGTTTGTTTAATTCACAGTAAGAAAATAAAAGAATATCACCAACTTAAACGCTAATATAAAATGCGTCTCTGCTTGCCGTTCTTCCTTATGCTTTATACCAGGGAACTTCAACCTTTTTCAGCCCAAGGACCCCTTGGACGAGAGACAAACAGAACAGGGACCCCCACATGTGTCACATTTTAAGCATGGCCTAAAATAACTTTTATATTTACTTTATTCAACTTGTATTTCACCTTATTAACCTATTTATATACTGGGTTATTAGCCTATATGTGTTTGATTGATAAAAAGTTAATGCATAATTATTATTGGTTATTAAATACGAAGAGTTGTGTGTCTTTGTACGTGCAAATGCCTCTGCTGTTTGTAGTTTCTCAATTCACTGCACCCTCACATTCATCAGTATTTTGGTGAAAATTGTCAGTCATTATGACAAAAATTGGCGGACCCCCTGCAGTACCTCTGCAGACCCCCTAAGGGTCATGGACCCCTGGTTGAAGACCCCTGATTTAGAGGTATTGCACAGGTAATGTTCCTGACATTTTATTTCCTTTCCATTCAGATAATTCAAACAGCTCTTATCATGGCTGCAACATAAATACTTTCAGGTTTATTTCACTCGGTTTAGGAGCCTTGCTATGCAAAATAGAGTATAAAATAATAAAATATTTTGGAGGACATGATTCCAGCTGTTTAAAAGCTCAGTGGTAGCTACACCTCTCACAAACACACATGCACACAAACAAACACTTCTTACTGGGAATGCGCTGTAGGTCTGCGACGACTCTGGCAGGCGCAGAGAAATCAGGCTGACATTCAGAGTCCCGTTAGAGTAGAAACCAAAGTTGTTGAGGTCGACAGCATACCGAGTTTCATTCTGAGAAGAAGAACAACAGACAAAACCTTAAGAGACCCGAGCTGTCGTGGCTAATTGTTCAGTCATTTAACAGTAAGCTAATGTTAGCCTATAGCTACCGGTGTTTCGGATTAACGAGCGACCGTGTTAACTGGTTACCGTCAGCCAAATGTTTCGGCGGTTGTTGTAGTTACGTCAGGTGTTGAAAACAGGAAGCTACCTACCTGCCTCTTTGTTTTGTTTCCTACAGTGTAAAAAAATAAAACAATTAATCTGACAGCTACGTTTTCTCTTCCCGTAACTACGACAACCACGGATGCATTTCGCCAGTTAACCCGAAACACCATCCTCATTAGCTACGTTTAATTGCTTCCCTTTAAACCTTTTCTACACACTGTCACAACAACACGACACCATGTTTGGATCATCGTCAGTCAATGCTAATCAAACCACCACACTCAGCTAGCTAATAAAAATGCCGCGGGGAGCGTTAATGCTCTGCGTTAGCTTCCTCTAGCTAACATATGTCGACTTCGAGATGGCCACTTTACCGTTAGGGTGAGCTTGTGTATCCTTGCTTTGCACCCAGCCAGCAGGAGAATGAATAAATATCCAGCCACGACACAACCTCTGTGTGTCACGGCCATCACCGGGCAGTCAACGGCAACTAACTGCTAACGTTACCGAGCGACGAGCTCACCAGATGGCTAAACAGCGAGCTAGAGAAGAGTTGCGGTGATGTGAATCTCTTTAAACTCGATGTTTGGGCTCTTTAATCGCGTCGTTTTTGTTCAAATAACAGCCATTTAAGTTATGTTTTCCCAATCTGTTGTGCTTTCATCGCGTCAGGTAAAAAAAAAAAGCTAGCCTGTAGATGGCAAACTCTCGCTTCCTGGTGTTGAATCCGCGAACAACACATTTAGCCAAGGTGCGGACAGACGCGTCATCCGCTGCGGGCTTTACATCCGGTACACCGCCACAGGCATGATGCAGAAGGCGTTACCGTGCAGCGAAATGTACACACGCAGGAGGGACGTGAATTATTACGTCTGTCAGTGTGAACAAGCCATATTCGTGAGTTATTTGTCTGTGGGAACGAGTCGAGTTTTTACTGCCACAGTTTTGTCCACACCTTGTACTATGTAGCTTCGGCTTGGTCACGTGGCTCAACTTTTTGACAGTGAGCTTCCGGATGAAGGTGAACGATCCTCCACGTCGGACGGAAATCTCCGGGTTGCCATGTATGCAGGAATGTGATGTTTATCATGTTTGACACGTGGAACTAAAGCTATTTTCCATTAAAGAGAGAAAGATAGTGTCAAACGTTATATTGTTTTCGTTAACTATAAGTGAAATTATAATACTAACAAGCCAAACTTCACATCCAAATTAGATTTGGCGCACTATATGACCCAATGGAGGCAAGCTTTGTAAACAAGCAGTCAAAAACAAACAAACAAGACCCCAAAACAACAAAACACATTCAGAGACAGACAAATCTTATAAGCATTTTTATAATCATTATTCATTTTTTTATTAAAATTAAAAGTGGAACTTTAAACACCACGTTGGCATCTCACAACTGGCTGAAGCAGAACATCCATCCATCCATCCATCCATCTATCTATCTATCTATCTATCTATCTATCTATCTATCTGTCTGTCTGTTTTTCATATCCAGCAGAGAGGGAGCTACACTAGCTTCATTTTTTTGGAGTTCTGTTTCTTCACCTCTCTGAAACCATCTACTCTCTTGTAACAATGTGTTGGTCCCCACCATTTCCTGAGGAAAAAGTCTGGCTCTTTAGATAATAAATACTCCGATTGGTTCACCAGCAAAACAATGAGTTTGGCTGCCAGGCAGGTGCCTAGTTCACATTGACTTTCTGGATCTGTTTCACTGAAAACAGCTGCCCGCTGTGGTTGGAAACTTTGCTGATAAGAGCGTTGAGGGGGGAATAAAAACAGTAAAGTTGAAGGCGATGAAACTGAAACAATGTTCTGAAAGAGGTGAAAACACTCTGGAGAGCTGAGGGGAAGGCTGAGTCGATATATAAAGATATTGATTAAAGACTAGGCTGTGTAAATTATGCTGGTCACCGTCAACTGATGCCACAAATCACAGTTACAGAAGAATATAGCTTCTGACTTTCCAACATGGAAAGTGTGAAACTAATACCTTTTTCACAGCAGATATCTGGCTTGTTAAACAAAAGTGAAACCAATAGGCTTACATCAATAATTGCTTAATTGGATAGCAGTATGAGTTCTTGTTAATGTTCTCACCAATCTCACCTGTGCCTTTCCCTAAAAAATGCTGCTGCTGCTGTGAAAAATCTGATTTATTTGAGAACAATAATCAAAGTTATAAAAGCAAAGCTGTCCAGATTTATGAAGATTTATTCAGAAACAAAATGACATAAAGTACAAAAAAACAGGAAAGACAGAAGTGACCCAAAATATGAGGAAGCAACATGTCCTGCTGATTCATTGTGCTTACTTTTTGTTTTAAAACAATAGAAATATGTGACATATTGTTACAGTAGCCCAAGTAGAAAGGAGCCAGACTCAGACCCAGAATATGTGTTTGCTAACATTAGCAACCATAAGCTAACTGTTCATACCAGGCTGTAAGTAAGGCTGTAGCAACAAGACCTTTGATATACTCTTGACCCTTGAACAATACCCCTTAATTCAAATTAAATCTAAAATAAAAAAGTTTTAATTTCTGTGGAAATGAATGTCAAGAAACCCTGTCACAATTTGTGCAAAGTTTTAATGTGGTGTTAAACCATTTGACATCAACATCAAATCAGTTATTTATATTCATATTAATAGATACACCCGCGCTGGTGCCTTGGATGTTGGGTGCCACGATAACACTTTTTCCCTGGGAACAAAGTGAGGCACCAGTGGCGGGAGCCAAATCCAAGGAAGAAGGTGTAGGAAGGGGGGTTTCTGCTGCTGTGGATCTCCCTGGTGATGAAAGACACAAACAAACAGCATGAGAGAAATGACTAAATAAACATTTTTCTAACATTATCTAGAAGTCCATAATCTACCCTACCTGCATATGCTTTCTTTAGCTTCAATGCAGTGTTGTTGTGGTTCATCCGCTTCAGAATTTCAGCAGTAACTTTCACAGCCATTTCTTCACCGTAGCTCTCTATCATTTTACTGACAGTGTCTTGCCGGTCTGCATTCTCTATGTAGCCCTTACGAATGGGCTCACATCCGGCCAGCACTGGCTGAGTGAGGTTCCACCGAAACCTCTTGAACTCCTCAGTACCCAGCTCATCCAGAGTGTCTGCGATCAGTAGAGAAACTTGCATTTCTGATCACTGAAAAGTGGAAAAAAAAATAAGCCTTCAGTTTGCAGAGTAGACTGTAATTTGTTAAATATTGAACCACTTTGAAAGTGTAGTCCAGTCCAGCATGAAAGTTAAAAGTCTTCTCAAAGTTTAAATTAATTCTCTTTGGCGATTAGTCATCAAAAATTTTATACATCTTCTGCTTTTGATTGTTGGATGTTTGCGACAAATTTGCACATTTTCAAGGATTTGAAACCCACAAAATGGTTGTTACATACGCACATCACATCAAACAGTTTCCTTTTCCGGTATGTTAAATATTTAGTCTCAAAAAAGTGACAGATCAACAGGGAACTCAGTTTTTTTTTTTTAAATGTTTGTCTCTCGGTCCTGTCTTCAGGATAGAAAACAAATGAACACAAAATACAACAAGCAATACTGATGATGAATATTGGAAAATAATTGTGAAGATCACAGGACAAACAGGTAAATAACGCAATCATGATACTGTCATGTCTTATAATATTTAAGCATCTGTGTGAAATCTTTGATCCAGTAAGACCAGAAAATAAGTGAGTGCTCTTTTCTTAAGATCTCATTAAATGTCTTACCGTATGGGCTCCAGTAATTCGACAGCAGTCCTGACAGAAGTTAGTCTACTGATAACGCGGCAACAGTGTGTTGATAGATACATTTCTGTTCCTAATTTAAGACTGCTGAGTAGAAAGTCTGCAAAACTGCAAACCACAAGCACATGCAAGTTAACATGTTACACAGAATGAGACTACCCAACAACTCATGTTCACAACCCAGAACAAGACAAAGCACGTATGCTAACCACAATCAGACATTTCCCACAAGAGGAAGATTTTCATCGGACTGTCTCTCTGTACATTAAATCATGTTTGTTTGGGTTGTTTATCCTGGTGACAAGTCAACAGAATATTTTGAAAGCTTTGAGAGCTTAGGGTCATTTGAGAAATTCTTACAAAGACTGCAATGTCTTTTTAAATATTCATCAACAGGAGAAATAATAAATATGCAGATAACTTGATTGTGTTAAAGAAACTTGTGTAAAGGTCTGATAGAGTGGTCTCTCTGGGTTAGTAACAGCAATATGGAATAAGATAGTGGCTGCAGTAACCTAGAGGACAGAAGTTAATTTAGACATCCATCCATCCATTTCCTGTAAACGCTTATTCTTATCAGGGTTACGGGGGCAAGACTCTATGACTGGGCAAGACGCAGGATACACCCTGGACAAGTCGTCACTCCATCACAGGGCTGACACAGGGATTTTTGCTGTGAGGTGACAGTGGTAACAACTGTACCACCCCTCGACCTCGCACCACACCCCCACTTAGACATCCAAAATGCGAAATGTCAGAGGTCACAATAACTGAACTGATACTGATACTAACTGATGAGTTTGAAATATGAAACTATTTCAGCTGGAAGATCCCTGGAAAAGTTATACAATCATGCTATAATTATGACATAGAAATGGTAATGAAATGTCACACATTCAGTATCGTGTTAACTCCTTTCCTGGCTTTATCTGAGCAGCACAATGTGTGCTTAATTTTCTCTAGCTTCATATAGTATAAAGTGTTTCTGATCCACTGTGCATGAGATGGAGGAATTGCATATTTCCACCTCAGTAGGATTAGCCAGTCGGGCAATCAGTGTACAGAACGAGCAGACATGAGAGGGTCCTTTAAAAAGATCTATAAAAGGGCAGGGATCCACAGTCACTTTGAGGATTACTGAGAGTGACTTGAACCAACAGTGGCCACCTTGGAGCAATTTCAAAAGGTATGTACATATAAAGATGGGGTCATGCTGCATTAACGTCCTAAGTGCACTTTCATCGTAGTCTATGAGAGACATGACAAAATAGGCGGTGTCAACTGAAAAAACAAGAAAATCTCTGATATAAAGATACTATTTATGTAATATTTTTACACTTTATTAAAAGGGACGCATTTAAAAATAGATTTTGGTCACCCAATATACAAAATATTAACAAGGTCAGAAGGATTTAAATTGTACCGGTTTGATGTAGTAACTCATTTATAAGCATTATATAAACACTGAATAACTGGTTTTAAGTTGTATAGCAGTATGAGTTCTTGTTAATGTTCTCACCAATCTCACCTGTGCCTTTCCCTAAAAAATGCTGCTGCTGTGAAAAATCTGATTTATTTGAGAGCAATAATCAAAGTTATAAAAGCAAAGCTGTCCAGATTTATGAAGATTTATTCAGAAACGAAATGACATAAAGTACAAGAAAACAGGAAATACAGAAGTGACCCAAAATATGAGGAAGCAACATGTCCTGCTGATTCATTGTGCTTACTTTTTGTTTTAAAACAATAGAAATATGTGACATATTGTTACAGTAGCCCAAGTAGAAAGGAGCCAGACTCAGACCCAGAATATGTGTTTGCTAACATTAGCAACCATAAGCTAACTGTTCATACCAGGCTGTAAGTAAGGCTGTAGCAACAAGACCTTTGATATACTCTTGACCCTTGAACAATACTCCTTAATTCAAATTAAATCTAAAATAAAAAAGTTTTAATTTCTGTGGAAATGAATGTCAAGAAACCCTGTCACAATTTGTGCAAAGTTTAATGTGGTGTTAAACCATTTAACATCAACATCAAATGACAGAATCAGTTATTTATATTCATATTAATAGATACACCTGCGCAGGTGCCTTGGATGTTGGGTGCCACGATAACACTTTTACCCTGGGCACAAAGTGAGGAACCAGCGGCCGGAGCCAAATCCAAGGAAGAAGGTCTACACCTTCTTCCTTGGATTTCTTCTAGGAATGGGGTTTTGTGCCGCTGCGGATCCCCCTGGTGATGAAAAACAGAAACAGAATAGTTTCACATTGAAAACAGGGCTGAAGTTGAAGATCAGATCAGCATGAGAGAAATGACTAAATAAACCTCTTTCTAACATTATCTAGAAGTCCATAATCTACCCTACCTGCATATGCTTTCTCTAGCTTCAATGCAGTGTTGCTGTGGTTCATCCGCTTCAGAATTTCAGCAGTAACTTTCACAGCCATTTCTTCACCGTAGCTCTCTATCATTTTACTGACAGTGTCTTGCCGGTCTGCATTCTCTATGTAGCCCTTACGAATGGGCTCACATCTGGCCAGCACTGGCTGAGTGAGGTTCCACCGAAACCTCTTGAACTCCTCAGTACCCAGCTCATCCAGAGTCTCTACGATCAGTAGAGAAACTTGCATTTCTGATCACTGAAAAGTGGAAAAAAAATAAGCCTTCAGTTTGCAGAGTAGACTGTAATTTGTTAAATATTGAACCACTTTGAAAGTGTAGTCCAATCCAGCATGAAAGTTAAGAGTCTTCTCAAAGTTTAAATTAATTCTCTTTGGCGATTAGTCATCAAAAATTTTATACATCTTCTGCTTTTGATTGTTGGATGTTTGCTACAAATTTGCACATTTTCAAGGATTTGAAACCCACAAAATGGTTGTTGTTACATACGCACATCACATCAAACAGTTTCCTTTTCCGGTATGTTAAATATTTAGTCTCAAAAAAGTGACAGATCAACAGGGAACTCAGTTTTTTTTTTTTTTTAAATGTTTGTCTCTCGGTCCTGTCTTCAGGATAGAAAACAAATGAACATAAAATACAACAAGCAATACTGATGATGAATATTGGAAAATAATTGTGAAGATCACAGGACAAACAGGTAAATAACGCAATCATGATACTGTCATGTCTTATAATATTTAAGCATCTGTGTGAAATCTTTGATCCAGTAAGACCAGAAAATAAGTGAGTGCTCTTTTCTTAAAATCTCATTAAATGTCTTACCGTATTGGCTCCAGTAATTCGACAGCAGTCCTGACTTAAGTTAGTCTACTGATAACGCGGCAACAGTGTGTTGATAGACACATTTCTGTTCCTAATTTAAGACTGCTGAGTAGAAAGTCTGTAAAACTTTAAACCACAAGCACATGCAAGTTAACATGTTACACAGAATAAGACAAGAACTCATGTTCACGTCCCTGAGCAAGACAAAGCACGTATGCTAACCACAATCAGACATTTCCCACAAGAGGAAGATTTTCATCGGACTGTCTCTCTGTACATTAAATCATGTTTGTTTGGGTTGTTTATCCTGGTGACAAGTCAACACAATATTTTGAAAGCTTTGAGAGCTTAGGGTCATTTGAGAAATTCTTACAAAGACTGCAATGTCTTTTTAAATATTCATCAGCAGGAGAAATAATAAATATGCAGATAACTTGAATGTGTTAAAGAAACTTGTGTAAAGGTCTGATAGAGTGGTCTCTCTGGGTTAGTAACAACAATATGGAATAAGATAGCGGCTGTAGTAACCCAGAGGACAGAAGTTCATTTAGACATCCATCCATCCATTTCCTGTAAATGCTTATTCTTATCGGGGTTACGGGGGCAAAACTCTATGATTGGTCATTGGTCATTTTTGCTGTGAGGTAACAGTGGTAACCACTGCACCACCCCTTGACTTCGCCCCACACCCACATTTAGACATCCAAAATGTGAAATGCCCGAGGTCACAATAACTGAACTGTTAAAAAAATATGTGTGAAATATGAAACAATTTCAGCTGTAAGATCCCTGTGAATGTTATACAATCATGCTATAATTATGACATAAAAATGGGATAAAAATGTCACACATTCAGTATCGTGTTAACTCCTTTCCTGGTTTTATCTGATATAAATAGTTAAGAAGTAAATTATGTCAACGTGTATAAGTTTCCCCTCAAAAAGAATGTGAAACGAAAACAACAAACACATAAAATGAGCTTAAAGACTGTGACTCGTTTCAGAAATGTTTCTCACTCCTTGAGGCTGTGAAATGAGGACTGGAGGTCTGACAGAAGCACAGAAATCTTTTAGTCTACAAATAATGACATCAGTGGGTCCCCAGCTCCACCTGCTGACACCAGGCAAAGATGACAAGCACCTTAAGAATCTTTTTCAAATTCAGTTCAAATTAATTTATTTGTCACATAATGATCATAAAAGAACAATTATAATGAAATGACGAAGCTGCTTAAATCCAAATATCAACACTTGTCTCAGTCACAGGATTAGTTCGACCCCCTGGACAATGTCAAACAGGTGTGAATGACATGAGTGACATTGTGACTCATCGGGAGAGTAAAAGCACAGGTGTTATGATAACATTAATTGTGGCTGAATTCCATTTAGCTGCTGAAGTTTCAGGATCCTATTGATCTTGCTAACTCACACTGTAGTGAGACATTTCACACACACATTTCAAAAGCAAGGAGGAGATTTGGCCCCCCTTTTTCATTTAGTACTTCATCTTAAAAACACAACTGAAAGGAAAATATATATTCTCTCAAAACAAAATTTAAACAGCATTTTATTTAGATTAAGAAATCAGATAAAAAAAGTAATAGTTTCCATCTTTATTTTATGTAACAGGGTTGAGTTATTGAGCTCAACGATGACACATCACAATGTAAATGACTGAAACATCGATATAAAAAGGTGCCAATTTGACTGTTTTTGCACCACGTTGTTCAGACGACTTCTATGAGGTCACTTCCTGTTATTCACATCATATAAGGATCAGTTCATTATTTCTAGGGGAGTGTAACTCCCTAGAAATAATGAACACCCCGTTAACACCCTCCACTCCCCTAGGGGAGTGTGGAGGGGTGTAACGGGGTTGAGGGGTTACTGAGGTACTGAACTAAATTTTTATTGAATAATCATGACTTATTCAGAAAAAAAACATTACCAGCGCATAAACACAGATAGATGTTAATGTGAATGCCAAAATGTATGAACTTTTAATTTTAAATCATTAAAATAACATTAGGAGTCCCCATTTAGCTCTAGCTCTTCTTCTACATATTTTAGGAAAGGTCGCCAAATTATACAGAATTTGCCTGAAGAATCTCACAATGTGTGCTTAATTTTCTCTAGCTTCATATAGTATAAGGTGTTTCTGATCCACTGTGTATGAGATGGAGGAATTGCATATTTCCACCTCAGCAGGATTAGCTGGCAGGCAATCAGTGTACAGAATGAGCAGACATGAGAGGGTCCTTTAAAAATATCTATAAAAGGGCAGGGATCCATAGTCACTTTGAGGATTACTGAGAGTGACTTGAACCAACAGTGGCCACCTTGGAACAATTTCAAAAGGTATGTACATATAAAGATGGGGTCATGCTGCATCAACGTCCTAAGTGCACTTTCATCGTAGTCTATGAGAGGCATGACAAAATAGGCGGTGTCAACTGAAAAAACAAGAAAATCTCTGATATAAAGATACTATTTATGTAATATTTTTACACTTTATTAAAAGGGACGCATTTAAAAATAGATTTTGGTCACCCAATATATAAAATATTAACAAGGTCAGAAGGACTCAAATTGGACAGGTTATAACTCGTAAGATATACCAAAAAACAAAATATACGTTTCATCAGAGAAGTCATAAGAAATAGTGAACATTAATAAACACTTAAATGTCCTTGTATTTCCTTACTACAATATAGTGTGTTATAAATGTTTGTATACAGCTTATAAATGCTTAATAGGCAGACTTCAAGTACAGTGTTGTACCAAGGGTATGACAGGAAATATTTGGCTGGCAGATATTCTTTAAAGTAGTACATCAAATGCTGTGTTACAATGTACAAAGGTTTCCATTTCTCTAATTATACAATTGAACTACAATAAATGTCAATAACACCACTAATTAAAAATGTATATAAAATAGTTATCCTGTTCTGTCCTTGTTGTGTTTCATGATTTATTGATGGTTATATTCCATGATCCAGATGTGCCGCTGCTGATTGTCGGGGCGAAGATCACACTTCCTTCCTGTGCCATCATCGTGGCGGGAGCAGCAGAAGCACCAGGAGGCGCAACAGTAGAGGAGGAGGCAGAGGGTGTAGCTGTCCCCATCGCTGCAGATGAAAAGATACAGATGTCGAGGATCAGTGTTGACACGAGTGAAAAAAGAAAGTCACAGATTTTGCTTACTTTAACTCAGAACATCTACTGCACCTGCGTATGCCTTCTCTAACTTGTCTGCAGCGTTGTTGTTACATATCTTCCTCAGAGCCGTGACCGTGACCTTCACAGCCTGATTTTCACCATAGCTGTCGATCAACTTGCTCACAGTTTCTTCCCGGGATGTCTTCTCCAGACGAGCGTTAGGAATGGGTTTGCAGCCATCCACGATGCTCATCGTGAGGAACCACTTAAACTTTTTGAGGTCATCTTCGACCAGCTCTTCTAGAGTCTCAAAGAGAAGCTCTGGAACCAGCATGTCTGCTCACTGCATAAGAGAGGAAATTAGTTTTCAGATTATAGCCTTAAAGGAATAATTCAACATTACTTTTATCTACTTTGTTGTTAAAAGTTAGATGAGAAGATCAATACCACTCTCATGTCTGTCTTTTGCCATTTTACAGGGGATTATATAGAGTAGGGCTACAGCTAATAAAATCACATAAAACTAATCATTTAATAATGCTGATGTAGATCAGGTTTAATCATTATTTTAGCATCACTACCTCTTTAATTCACCAGGAAGACTCCTCCAATATAGTATGAGTAATACGAGTTTCTGTCTCTCTAATGAGAAGTCACGTCTGCAACTATAAACATTAGTGAATCATTCATAAAGGGGCCCCAAGTATAGTACTTATGCCACGTCATGTCTGTAGGAGTAAACCTTCGTAAATCATTCATGAAGTTATCACTGTCAAATAAGTCATACAGTCTGCAGTAATGGAATAAGTGTCAGTCATCTTGAATTATAAATGTAAATAAGTCATAAATTAAGGTTGGTTGGTTATGGTTGTTGTTAAATGAATTTTGGTGCAGATGTTCTGCAGTCTGAAGGCCTTTTCCAGACCGTAAGGGGTTTCCTGGTTAATTAAAGTGATTTAATATTACACTTTTATAAAGTTGGAGAACTCGCAAGATTTGAAAAAGTCAGACTCAAAGCAGCAGGAGTCGAGATATCCTGATATTACTCTATGGATCAGCCCTCACCCGATGACATCATCAGGGCTGTTTCTTTAACCTTTGGACCCCAGATAACGTTATAAAAGTATGCTGAGCAGTACTTCCCATAATGATGAGAAGCCTATATTGTAAGGTACGTGTACAATCAGCAGAATGCCCTTTAAAGAGCAAGTTTAAAAAGATACAGCATGCTAAACAAGGATTTCGAGGAGAACTTATTATTACTCATCCACTAACAAGTCTATAAAGCATTAGAAAATGATTTATACACATACACAAATCATCAATCAAACATCAGGATTAGAACATTAAATCTGTTTGGAGCTTAGCAATGTCCAGAAGAATATAATAAATAACAACATAATAATAATAATTAATTTATGTACAGTATGTGTGTCCAGACCACATTTTACATGCGTATAGTTCACAAACTGTGGAGTATCTGTACACTTATGTGTTACTATAGGCGTGGTGGTTTCCTGTAAAACAAACCAGAAGTAGTTTGGTTTGAAAAACTAGTTGAGTGACTTTACAGTGAGTTGAGTGACTTTACAATGAGCATAAATAAATTATCATACTCAAAGTTTACCACATGGCGGCTTTCCAACCGCACAGTATGTGCAGCAGCATCACAATATAAGTGGAAATATATATATGGTGGAAATATAAGTGGAAAAAACACATGAATCAATTCAGTTAACAATTAAAAGTGGGAACAAATTGCATTTTCTGCGCGCGGCAGCTCTCTGAGATTCGGTGTAGTAAACGTGGCACGGAGATATTTCCGCACAAAGAACAGACTTAACAACACCGTGTTAACAGGCGCCTTCAGGTTTTACAAACCTCTGCTGTAACTTCAGTTATTTCATTAAAAAATCAGAAGCAGCACAACAACAGAGCCAAAGACCACAAACTGTATTTTAATGAGCATTTTAATCCAAAAGGACTCACCGTGACAACAGCTGCCTACAGATGTAACGTCGAAGAGTAATGTAGGATACAGGAAACGAAACTAAATGTTACTTTCGGTTTTGACTGGTTAACAGGTTGTTTGAGAGAGGGCAGCAGCAGAGATGAGTGAGAAGAAGAGGGGGAAGAAAAAGAAAAAAGTGCTGAGTGGTGAAGTTCAACAAGTGAGTGAGACTGAATATATGACGCAAGTTTGTCTTCACCCATAAAGGACCGCCTCAATTCACCCCAAATAAATCTAGACATAAATGAACAGGCATAATTGTGTTTAAACTCTGTTCTCAGCTGTTACGGATGAAGTGTGCAATAGAAGAATAACCAGTCTCATGTCCTAATGTCAAATTTTCCCCCCTAAACTTCAAAAATTATTTAAATAGATCTAAAACTAAAAAAAGAAAGAAATACAGAGAGAATATTGCAGAAAGAAACACCAACAAAGACAAAATATATAACCAACAAAAAGGATGTAGAACAATTTATTCTACAAATAAAATAAAAATGACAATATTAATGGAGGTGAATTGACTTTTGTTTTTGGCGCTCACCATTGAAAAACTTCAAATCTCAAAATAAAAACAGTAATTCAAAACAAAAATGATCTTCATGGCTAAAAAAAGCCAAAAGTTTGGGTGACCTGAGCCTTTAATAGAAATGATGTCCACTTCATGACAATAATAATAATAATAATAATAATAACAAACTTTATTTATGAAATACCTTTCAAAGGTTACAAAGTACTTCACAGTACATGTGAAATTCAAAATCAAAACAACACAGGGCTAATCAAATAAGACAGAATAAAATAACCACCAATGAAAACAGAACAAAACACATAAAAACATTTTGTAACTAAAACTTTGGCCTTACATGAATAAAAGGCTTAAAAAATGATTTAAATGTTTTTACTGATTCGGCAAGAGAATGATTTCATACATTTCAAATGTTACCTGTAGTAACATATTCAAAGCAGAAGAATGACCCATGTGTGATACTCATTATATTTTCAGATTATTATTGCTGATACTTTAATCTGTACAAAGCATATTACTGCTTAAGTCATTAGTAGAGTAAAAGGTAAATGCTGTGCTATATTTCAGTTAAGTACCTCAGATGTGTACTTAAATACTTTGTTACATTTACTTGTAAGTTCTACTTTAACAACACTAATTCAGCTGTAAACATAAACACATTTGTAGTTTGTGAATCAAACAATTAAAACAGAGAGCAGAGAGTCAGTTTTGGTTGAAATGGTAATGATAGTTAACTATTGGGGCTGTTATAATGGATCCATTAACCGGACCACTGACAGTCACGCTTATATTGGTGGCAGTTATGGCCTTAGGAGTGATGGCATCTCTTGCACCATCAGCAGGGATTTTCCAACCAGTTGGAGGACTTGGAAGAGCCAAATCAGATGAGGAGGTCGTAAGTGGATGACAGATATTTTCCTTAGCTGCTGCTCCTTCTGTGAATTGAAGATCAAGACACAGAGA
The DNA here is from genome assembly GCA_033000465.1 of Sciaenops ocellatus. Taxonomy (NCBI): domain Eukaryota; kingdom Metazoa; phylum Chordata; class Actinopteri; family Sciaenidae; genus Sciaenops; species Sciaenops ocellatus. Next base: position 20,521,513 of record CP136867.1, read on the forward strand.
ATCAGTAAAGATACACAATTTAACAAAGCGCATCTACAAAGTCACTGATCTACTGTACCTGTGTAAGCTTTCTTTAACTTCTCTGCGGTGTTGTTGTGATTCATCCTCTTCAGGATCTCAGCAGTCACGCTCACAGCCATTTCTTCACCGTAGCTCTCGATCATCCTACTCACAGTGACGTGCCGGTGTGGGCTCTCCAGATAGCACTTGGCCATTTGTTTAAGGTTGTTCCACACGTTCAGAGCAAGATACCATTTAAACTTCGTAAAATCATGTTCGCCCAGCTCCTCCAAAGTGTCCAAGAGCAGCTGTGGAACCAGCATCACTAATCAATGAACTGGAGGAAGAGGAGGAATTAGAAAGGAATGAACATCTTATGGGATCAGAGAGAAGTTTTGGATTTTGGTTATTGAGCTTTGTCTTGGAAAACTGTCTGTGTCTGCTCAGTTTACAGCTTTGTGACAAGACATTTTTCAGACAGTGTGGTAAGTTTTAAATTATTTATTTAGCATAGCAGAAGTATGGAGGACCACAGTTAACATCTAAATAGATTCTGTTAATTTATATCTAATTGGACAATAAAAATGGAAATAATAAAAGATTCGTAGTTAACAATACATGTTTTAATCTTTGCTTGATTTTCCATTTTAATGTTTACTTTTATAATTTGACCTAGTACCTCTACATTTATTTGTAAATAATTTAATGATTACTGTCGGCTGTTTAAATGTCAGTTAATAAAACATCTAATAATTGAATCAATGTATTGATTGATTAAGTTATTTATTCATCACCCAATTCAAATATACAAAAGTACAACTCTCTCAAGTCATTCATTCAAAATATCAGGTAGAGGCCGCTGTATCTGCTGGACAATCACCATTAAAATCACAGAAGAACAAATAACAGACATATAAAACACAGAGCACTCACCTGAAGTCAGTGTTTTGTGAGCTCAAATATCCAAAACGCCTCACCAAAGCACCACAATCAGACTGCAGACTCAAACTGAAGCACACCTAACGGCCTGTTGATACTTTCAGCTTCTTCCTTTTGGTTTGATCGGAAAACACAGCAATGACAGTCAACAAGGGCGTGAGCTGAGTTCAAGGTACAACTTTGACAGAAGACGAGAATGAGAGAGAATTTATTGCCCTTTAAATGAAACCATAAAATACCAGACGACCGAAACCACAAAACTCCAGACGGGTGACAGATAAAGGAAAAACTTAATCATAACAGATGGAGATGTACTGCATGGTACAATTAAACAGTTAACATCTAATCATGGCCTGTGATGTGTATAAAAATGCTGTGCAGGCCCAGTTCATTCTGATTTTCTATGAAGATGTCAAGAGGAAATTATCAAAGTGAGTTTGAAAGAGGGTTCATTGTTGGGGAACGGATAGCAGCAGTTTCATTCACAAAGACTTCACAAAGACAGCTGGCTCGTGTTTCAATAGGAACAGTGACTAAAGTGACATCTGCATTCAGATTTATTGGAAAGACTTCAGTAAATAAGGTAATGTACTACTACTACTGTAATGTAACTATAATTCAATATGTCATGAAAAACAGAAGAGCAACTCTTCTTCAGGTGATTGAGGATGTGAATGCAGGACGTGATCAGACTGTCAGAAAGAACAGTTCATCAACAATTACATGGGAAGAGGAAATTATAGTTGGGCTGCAGTCCATAAACCCCTCATTACAAAGATGAATGAATTCAGTGCTGCAAAAGTCATCAGCACTGATCGACAGAGGTGTGGAAAAAAGTGATATGATCAGATGCGTTACATATTCTCAACAAGTGGACGAGTGCATATGTGGCGTACATCAAGAGAACAGTACAGGTCTGAATGGTTGACCCTGACAGTGAGGGGATCTGATGGCTCTGTTATGCCATGGGGGGCATTTTGCTTGCATGGTTTAGATCCACTTGGCTCCTTAGAGAAAAGGGTCACTGCAAATCATTACAAGGTTGTTCTGAGTAATCACCTTTATCCTGTGATTAAACATTTCTATCCTGATGGACAGTACCATCGTCCATAGGGCACTGAATGGTTTGATGGTCATAAAAATGATCTGAATCATGTGCTAAGGATTGCAGTCACCACATATCAACTCAACTGAACACCTCTGAGAGATTTAGGACAGATCTGTCAGACAGCGTTGTCCACCAACATCATACATGCATCCATTTTCCAAAACCGCTTATCAGGGTCACAGGGGACTGGATCTCAACTGGTATTGGGCAAGAGGCTGGGTACACCTTGGACAGGTCGCCAGTTCATCACAGGGCCACATAGAGACAAACAACCAATAATGCTCACATTCACATCTACATGCAATTTAGACTAATCTGCGTGTCTTTGGACTGTTGATAGGAAGCCTGATTACCTGGAGAGAACCCGGGACGCAGACACGCAAGACATGCAAGCCCCAGCTGGGAATTGAATCAGGAACCTTCTTGCTGTGAGGCAACACTGCCACCCTACCAACATCATCAATAAAAGAAGGAATATCTTTTGGAAGAAGACACATTGAAGCTGTTCTGACAGTGTGAGGTGGTCGAAGAACATACAACTTTGTGTTACTCAAGCACTAATTAAGTACAATTTTGAGGTATACCTGTACTTTGAGTATTTACATTGTATGCAACTTTTTACTACTTTTACACTACAGTTCAAGACAAATATTGTACCTTTTACTTCATTACATTTCTTTGGCAGTTATACTAATGACTTTACAGATGAAAACAAAAATATGACCTTATAAAAGCACAACGTAAAATACAATGTATTGTTTATGTTTAAGCCAGTTGTTGTTGTTGTCATCCATTTATCAATTTTCTTTAGCCATTTATCCCATGGGTGTACCCCGCCTCTCTCCCAATGCCAGCTGGGATTGGACTGGACATATCACCAGTTCATCACAATATCTAATATCTGGCTTTTTAGCTGCTAAACACTCTACTGTGTTCATCAGCTAGCTGTCTGCCGTTTTCATGTAGTGTAAAGTGGGTTTATGAGAGCTTTCATTGAAAACAGCTGCTTGCTGCAGCTGAATGTAACCATAATGAGAGCAGTGTGAATTAGTAAGGTTGTTGGCTGGAAACAATGAGCTGAAATGTGCTGAGCTGAGAAAAACTGCCAGTGCTACTAACATCCTTCACACACTCACAACATTTTATTTGCTTTTTAGAGCTATATGAAATAGAAAAATATGGAGATTTATGGTTTTAACTGAAAATCAATGATACAGTGTTTATTAGAAATATGATGGATGTGAGTAACACTGAAAAGGAACCTTGAACAGCTGTCATAAAACTTAACAAACATAAAAACTAAATACTGGGATTTCTGTGAAATTCATTTTTGAGTTGACTGGTTTGTTTTCTTAACAGCTGTACAGCTACTGTGTGTAACTGCTCAGACACACAGACACAATGCACACTCATTCTTGCCCTCTGTGCTGCAGTACTACACTGCATTATTCTTGACCCTCCCTTCCTTCCTCTCTTGATATACCAACAGAGAACGCCCATGGTGGGTTTCAGAGGCCAAAGCAAAGGAATCGCCTGATCATCAGCATCAGACACACACAAGTAAAACACACACACACAAAAGCGTATACATACACACCCACACACCCATAAAAACCTGAAATACCCTGTGTTTTTCTCAGAAGTCTCAGGCCGTGTCACTGCCAGCATCACACAGCCAGCAGCCAGACAGACGTCACACCAGCAGCCAATATTTTGAGCCAGGGAAAGTGAAGAAGGATGTGTGCATCTGGATGGCCAATCACGCTTCTGCTGTTTTGCCTCTTGGATTCAGGTGAGTAAAATGAAAGCTACATAAATACTATATGCAGGTACTATTAAAAGAATCGTGACAAGTAAACCTGCTTGGTGTGGAAACAGTCAGGGCAGAGCAGACGATACAGACATTTAAAATAATAAACTTTGCTTGGCATGTGGTCCCTCACACGCAGTGAATCCTGCTGTGGAGGATGTACTTGTGAACCCTCGTCACAGACTGTGAATGAATGCAGTGAGATGTGAGCACTTGAACCACAGAAGTCTGTGATGGTTCTCATTTGTGCGTCTTTCCTAGAGAAGGGTTAAATCTGGGGCAAATGGACTTTGTTGTAGCCAAAGAGAGATTTTTTAGCCATTTTTAGACGACTAAAGAGGCAACACTCTGATAAAAGAGGGCTTAAGATCTAGGATCTATGGACTGAATATGTTTGTTTATTTGTAAAGTCTTGTCAGGCAAAGTTGTGATGTGTTGTGTTTCAGGCAAAAATTAATTAAAAAGAAAAATATTTAAAAGAAATCAAACAAATTTTGTGGAGAGCTTTTAATATCTGAAATCATCTCCCATGCTGGGAACACAGGTAGAAGAGATCAGCTCTATGAATAAGACTGGGTTGGTACAGCTGTCTTATTTCACTCGTTTTGAAGACTGGCATGTAGGAAACATAACTATACATTTTGACAGCTGGTATGCCGACACAAACACACGCACACACAGAAGTGAGCTGCTGTGAGTGAGATCATCTGATAGACCAACCTCAGAATTCAGTGGAACAATGGTCACAGAAAGGAGGAACAAGTTCTTTTGACTTGGGCAGGGTGTCCTTCCTTCCTCAAAGGAACACACTGGGTGTACTCAGCCCGCTATGAAACAATAGTTCTCAATAGATCAGCTAAAAAGAGTATTATTATTACGAGATGGCAAAATTCAATTGACCCACGCCTGTGTTATGTGAAGACAGCAGAAAAATGACTCAGAAGTTATACAGCTTATAGTAAATATAAACAAATGAAGAAAAAACTATTTATGTTCTATAATGGATTGAACACTACAGATACTACATATTCTTTTGTGGATTCAGGTCAGCTCCAGTGAGTCCTTAAATGTTTATTTTTCTACTCTATGTTCTATAATGAAATGTTATGTATAGACAAAAATACCTTCCTGTAGTGAGCATCTATTCTGGGCATCACTGAAGGAAAGTTTTAACCCACAGTAATTTGCAGGGAGCCTTTAAGATATATTAATTTGATATGTTTACATATTTAAGTGACTTATTGTGTCTTTCTTCCTGTCCCACTCCCTGACCACTCCTGTGACTTCAGCTACCTCATCTCCTGTTTCCATGTACACACCTGCTCCTCCTCTTCCATTGCAAATTTCACCTCCCTCTCCCGCAATCATCTCATCTCTACCTTCTCACTCTCTCAGTACCCTACCCCCCACCCCTGCCCTCGTCAGCAACTCTGGAGAGTCAACAGAAATAGTCAAGTGCTCTTTGACGATATCACCCTCCACTCTGGTGGTCAGGTAGGTCAGGAGTTATAAAAACATTCTTACACTTATAGTTGAACTTGATCTTGAGATCATTTATGAAGGCGTGCCTATATTTGACTCGTAAAAGATACTGAGCATAGAGAAACTTTGCTTATGCAGGTTCTAAGAAGACTATAAATCTCAAATAAACTTAAAATTGATGACTCCCGCCTTACAATCAGCGATTTCCCCTTATGTAGTGATAGCACAAATGAGCTCGTTACTTTAATTAATTCCTGTTTTTAATTCAAAACATCTTGTGTCTGACAATTAATTCCTTAACTTTAACTGAATTACCTCTCACACTGGCTATCAGTTGCCACGGAGTTGATTTTAAGATTTTATTGATTACTTAAAGCCCTGAGAGGTCTTGCCTGAAGTTATTTAGTAAATGTTTTAAAGGCATAAGGAGGGATAAGAGAGCTAGAGAATCAGAGTCTTATTTGTGGAGATAATGTCCCTTCTTCCCGTGCTCTCTGGGAAAGATGAACTGGTGTGGGCGGAGTTGTGTTTTTGTTTTTGTCCCTTCTCGCACCCTGAGATCCTCAGATATTTACACCTTTGCAGTCAGGTCTCCAAGATTATGGAATAATCTGCCGGAGGAGATCAGGGCTGGAAACTCTGGCTTCTTTTAAATCATTTTTAAAAACACACTTTTTAAAAAGGGCCTTTAGTTCATCTATTTATGTTTTAAGTCACATTATTTACAACTTTGATTGTAGGTTTATTGCTTTTAGCTCATTGTTATTGGTATTTTGGTTCATTTTATTATGTTCTACTCATACAAGGTTGGCTGCATAAATCATACTTCAGATAAAATACTTACTGTAGTACTTTGTTGTTGTTTTGTATGTCTCTCTCTAAATTAATGACATCTAATTGTGTATAAACTCTCCTCCAGGTTTGGAGAGCCAGCCACAGCTAACTGCTCTGTACAAATGAAGGATTCTCCCGGACTTGGTTGGCAAGTCCATGTGGTAAGGAGAATCAATGATCTCTAATATATGACTTGAAAACCTGATTACCTTAAAAAGCCATGAAAACATCAGTCCTCCTATTCGATTGAATAGGGGTAATGATTTTTAGCAGGAGATGCTAAAAAAAGAGAAGTTCACGACGTGGCAATCAGATGACAGCAGAACTAATGATATAGTAACAAAATTGATCATACATCTTAAGCCTAAGGCTCTCTTGTACTAAACAAATACCTTGTGTGCCATTAACAAATAATGACGTCCAATAAAAGAGCACCATGCAAGCTCAGATCAGGCAGGCAGTTTCTCCCAGTCATGACCTTCAGGTTTTTCCATCATTGTCCATGTGAGTGTAAACCCAAGGAGGTGCGCTCTCCAGGACCACACCCAGAGACTCCAAGAAGGCCAGATACTCTGAACACCACTCAGCACAACAAAGTGGCAACAAAACAGAACATTATAGGATTTGCAAAGATAGGAGTCATTGCAGGGCTGCTGTATTTGATTACATTGTACAGCTGTAGCTAATAAACTAGTACCATCCAGATGCTAACATTTTATCACAATTGTAAACATAATCTTAATTGTTGTGTGATTTTTCCAGCTGCAGCAGGCTATGGACTTCACTATGGGTCATTTTGCCATCTGGAGTGTGGACAGGATAACTAGCTGGACCTTAGAGCCTATGTGCTATGCACTATCTCATGTGGGAGGGCAATGCCACATGAAGCTCCCTCTGATAGTCTACAGTGAGTGAATAATTTTGTCGTTTTTTTAGAAAATTCATCAAGTATCTTCTGTGTGGTTTATTATCTGTTGTTCTGTTTCCATAGAGCCTCCAGATAACGTCTCCATCAGCTTTGTTAATCACACTGGGCCGATGTTTGAGGGTCATCAGTACACTCTGCAGTGTACAGTACATGATGTTGCTCCTGTTGAAAACCTCATTGTGACCTTCTATAGAGGACAGACCACACTGGGTAAACTGCAGTTGAACAACAACACAACAAAGGAACCAGTGACTGGCATCGTCACTTTCGACATCACTCCAAATAAAAATGATGACGGTGTCCAGTACTGGTGTGAAGCCAAGCTAGAACTGGGATCTGAAGGACCTCAGCATCCTCCAGTGGTGAAATCACACAAAATAACTGCCAGCGTCCTCTGTGAGTTACATTTTCCTCTTTTCAAGATCCCATTTCCTTCAGTAAGACATATCAACCTTGCTTTTCCATCAACTGTCTTTTCCTCCTCTCCATCACTGATTCTTTATCCTTTCTTTCAGTTGGTCCACAGCTCGTCTGTCCACCAAAACTGCAGGTGAGAGAGGGAGAGAGCCTTAGCTGTGAGGTGAGAGGAAACCCTCAACCATCAGTCACCTGGTATAGAGATGGGCAGGTGGTTGCCCTGCCCACTCACTCAAGCAGAAAGCATGCCGGGAAATACATAGTCTTGGCACAAGGACTTCATGAAGAGAGAAACTTTACAGTGGAAGTGGAGGTCCTCTCTGGCAGTGGTAGGTTTAAGCAATTACTTTAAAATGTAATATTGTTGCATTTTCTTCATTGAACTGAACACAAAGAAATCAGTGGAGACCTGTAAACTAGATTTGAATCCCTGTTTGTTTAGCTCTAATTACAGTTGTTTAAACTTGTCTTCCTTCCTGATTGTTTGAGGAATGTTGCTAAGATCGCGCATGATCAAAGGGGGATTGGAGTAAGAATTTAAACTGAGACAAAAGGTTAAAGTCATCTTTAATTAAAGTGGAATTCATTTGTCTCTTCCTTCCTAGGAACTGCAAACAACTGTAATGGATATTTCCTGTTGGCCGTCTTGCTTATTCAGATGATTAACTGGCTGTAAAACCTCCCGAAAGAATCCAATGTGATCTTTCCATGCTGTCTGGACGAACTGCTCCTGCTGTGAGAACTGTTATTCAGAGATGACTGACTGCTTTGTGTCCTTCTTAGTTTGTTTTAATGGACCAGTTTTTTATCATTGTATTTTTGTGCATCATTTTCAATACTCAAAAAAAACGAAATTATTCATTAGAAGCAGAAGGTCTTATGTAGAGCTTCTGCCCAGGTACATTTCTTGTTATTAAACTTACGTTTCTATGTCATCTGCACAAAAAATAAATGTATATATGCATATATTCTAAACTGAAAGCTGCTCTACAAAGAAATTCATTCTAGTTTGTACAACTTGATAATCACTCATACTGTCATAGGTCTCAGACAGTAGTTTGCTTTGCCAAACAAAGTTACAATGTCTTTCCTGTGTCTGCTGTACATTAAAAGGCTAAAGTATCTTGTGTCCAACAGGAGTATGTTCTTGCTTTAGACTTGAACTCGTACCAAATAGTCACAATTAACATAATGGCAGGTCAATCATTAATACAATTTCAAACATGTAAAAGTGGCAAAGTTGAAACTGCTGTTTAAAAAGTGACTGTTCACACTGAAATCAAAACTCTTGGTTCAGCAAATAGCACTTCAGTAGAGAATAAAAAGTGGATAATACTCTGCCTGCTGTGTGTGACCCAGTCTCTAAATTTTGTTTAAAATTTCAGTCAGGCCACCTTATCAATAAACATTTAAAATGCTTATAGCCCAGATATGACTCAGTCTTATTAATACAAGTAAGGTCAAAACAAATGGCTACATATAAGCTCTTTATTATTTATTCATTCAAAGTAAATCATTTAGATTTCAAACAAAGCCTTGCAAATACAAGTCAGTTAACAGGTTATTCTCCCAGGTAATTATTTGAATATCAGTAGTAGGTTTCTAACAAGGCTTTATCAGAAACACATACGGTGGGATGTCAGTTCACTTCTCAGTGATGGGTCAGAACCACAAGTATCATGCTCCGTTTTCTTCATCTCAGATGACACAACACACGACGACAGAAAGCACATCTCCAGCTCAGACCCACTGCTTGTGTCTGCAGAGAAAAAGTCAGATTAATATTAGTGCATTTACTTTTTCTGGAGTAGCTCATTTCCATCGCTGATTTTGGTATCCCAACTCCTGTGTTCACAATCCCAACATGTGTCCATCTCCCACCTACAAAGAAGACAGATACAAACAAGACAATTTTTTCTATCCACTTTACAAAATATCTGGACAATGTCACTGAACAGACAGTTGTGTTATTGACTATAATCTTGCAGCAAAATTCCAAATGTGGATGATTATGAGCTTATTTGTAGAGCCAAAACAAAATGTACATCTACAAAAAGTCTACAAAACTAAATTTAATGCAACTCAAATATTTTGTTTTGAGAAAAATAGTTTAATTTCTTGCAGCATTGTGTCACATTTTAGTCTAATTGTATAATATACTGTATACAATAATATATTGCAAATAGTTTGGAAAACTATAAACTGAGTGAACTTTAATGTGTCTTTTGTGGGTAACCCAACTTTATAGGAGCGCAACACTAAATCTGTGGAGTAATTTAAGAGATTGAAGTTAACCACTCAGCCAAACTCAGGGTAAATAACTGTAAGACCATGCAAAGTTTTAAACAAAATAAGTAAAACTTACTTTATGTAAATCTGCACTGGGAGCTGTCATTGTATAGTAATCTCAGCGTCATCAGAGATAATCTGGACCTGGCCAGCATCCATGTGCCTGGCTAAGTCTCCGATCTGCAGCAGCTGGGGCAAAACAACCTGACACACCCCACTCAGTGGGAACCCAACTGGGCTGGACTGAGGAGGTGGAGGAGGAAGAGGAGGACTTTTAGTGTCCACCCCAAAGCTCCAGCGCTGGACTGAGTGTTTATATTTTGCGACAGCTGCTGCTAGGATCTCCTGTGAAACTGAGAGAGGTTGCTCCCGTGCTAGTGCTTGATCAGCAAGGAGGTTCAGAAGTGAATTTGTCGGAGCAGATGTGGCGTTGACTGGAGGCACGTTGGACTTCACGGGTGTGGAGGAACCCTCATCTGCCACGCCTCCAGTCTTATCCTCCACTTTTTTCAAGGCAGAAACTTCCTTGTTTGCAGCACCAAGTGACACAGAACTTGACACATCTGAGCTCGAGATAAAAATAACGTCTGCGTCTTCGGACAGTTCTTCCAGTGGTGGAGATCCCTGGAGAATGCTGCAACCATTTGATGTAGTGGGAGGACCACTGATAGGTGGCTGCTTCTTCTTCTCGGGCCTCGCTTTCTTCGCTCTGAGTGCACGTGAGACCTTAAGTGAGTTATTAATTGGACATCTTTCTACATTTTAACAAAAGGTTCAACTTTTTGTACTCACGGTAACGATGTAAAGAGGTTTAAAATGTGCTTGCTCTCCCTTATCAGCATCCTGAAACAAGAAAGGCTTATCTGTACAAACAAGTAAAGTTCTTTCCAAATTATGAAAATTAGGATGTTATGATTGAGTGGACATGAACCAGTGTCACATACCTAGATTGCATCCACCCTTTTGGCCAAAGTGGTTTTATCTCATTGTCTAACAAGGTCTTAAAGTACTCCTCCAGCTCCTGGCTTCCTTTCCTTTCCTTTTTATATCTCTCCATTTTCACCCTTAACACATGACACAAGCACTCCCTGTATGAGAGAAAATATGATTACGTTAACACAAAGTAAAAATAATGTGTGCACTGAAGTAGGTTACTTCACTTCCCCTCCGTCCCCGTTTTCACAGACCACAAAAGCCTGATTCTTTCAAAAGGTGAGAGCAAAGTATGAAACCATTTCAAATAATACATATTTTTACATTTTACTTATCTGACCTGATCTCTTCGTTCCATTTGAACAACTTCTTAGGACCTCCTCTTTTCCCGCCTTTCTCTTCCACATTGTCCTCTGGTTTGCCTTCCACCTCCTCCTCCATTGCTCTGACATCAACATAACCAGTTGAGGACGGGAAAGAAATATTTACAGTAAGCCAAAAACAGGCACACATGTACTGCATCCTCTTACAGATAATATTTAGATTATATTAATTTTTAGCTGTACAGAACTGTTATACAATGTTCATGCCTTGTATGATACAAGGCAAACTAATATTTTTGATACTTACACTTTTCACGATATGGAGAAGGGTATTTAGTATTAGGGGTTAAAGTTTAGTTTAATTAGGACATTTTCCTTTATGGAAAACCCCTAATTCAGGATTACAACCTAAAATGAGTTATTACTGTAGTAGACCGGTTTTGTATAAAATAATTTTATATTCAATACAACCAAATGCCACCTTTTACTGATCCTCTGTAGTTTTCAGTCATCTTGTTTTAGACATTTGGACACAATTATAATATCATGTATGTTTTGGCACATAGGAGGTTTCCAAATGTCTTAACTCAATCTGTATGAAAGAATAGACTTCTGAATGAATTCATTTTGATGAAATGATCAAATGTTTATTGTTTAAATAAAGTAATAAAGTCCTGTAAATAAATTGATCTTTTTCCAGACTCATTACCCTCATACATAAACTGATGAACTTACTTCGAAGTTTTGACTTGCTCATATACTTGGCAGGTTTCATGGAAACGTGCAAGCTGCTCGGGCATAGCTTTGCCAATGGCCATCTTAAGTTTGTGCATGGGATCCTCCACATCAGGCGGTTCCTCCTTATCATTGTCAAATTTAAGAAATGCAAATATAAAACTTGAACAACTCACTTGCTGTGATACAAAATGTAAGTGAAAACATTAGAACATACTCACCATGTGTGTGACTAACAGTTTCTTTACACGTTTGAGGAGTGTATCTCTGCTGCAGGGCAGGAAGGATGACAGGTGTGTGTACACCTTGGAACGCAGCTGGCCGCCCTGTTCCCGACACTGCAGCTCAATACTGTACAAAGACACAGTGAGATATATATATTGTGCACCATGTCCAATATCACTATAATCACAACTGATGTGAGACAGTACACATTACTCAAAAAAGGTTGCCCAGTAATCGCAGTTTTGTCCATCCAACTTCTAACCGCTTATCCAAGTGACCTCAAGAAAAACACTGTGCCCAAAATGAGCAGGTCAGCACCTTGTATGCCAGTCTCACAATCACTGGTGTATCAATTTGCAACATGTGTAGGATGATTAACGTGAAGTACTTCATACTGCGCTCATATTAAAGGCACAATGCTGTACACGCAGTCCATTTACCATGATGATTCATTCTTATGATTGTGGAAAATCATTTGCATCAAGCAGCAATTCGGGATTTTAATTTCTTGTCTATCAGATGACCCTCAAAGTAATTTGAGCAGTCAAGATGTTTGATATTTATGACTTGAATCTGGGCAGATGTGACCTGAAGGTGAAGCAATTTTTGTGGGTCCCTGCAATTCATGCATGTGCAGAAGAATGCACACATGACAGAGTCAAGTGGTAACACACCATGAGACCTAGAAATGTGCTTGAAAAGGGAGAAGTGAGCAAACATTGATGTAAACATTGCAGGTAACTTAAATGTTTTAAAGGTGAGAAATGTGTTTTGTTGAGAAACACTGAACATCTGACAGCATGCGTCTTTTCAGTGTTATCTGCAGCACTCAAGTTGCTGCCCAGTAATTTTGGAGTTTATGAATGCTTTATGTAGTTGGTTAACTCACTCTAGCAGGATTGAGTTGATTTCTGGAGTGAAGAACTTGAGTTTTGACTCCCCCTCTGAGGTCTTGGCAGCCTGAAAAATGTATATGTATAGTGTATGTCACCTGTGCATCCGCCCTGCACTTATCCATTTATAACAACATGCACACAGAGACATCTTCTCTTCAGCATACACAACATAATTTAACCTCACCACCATGAGTTTTTGAATGTTGTCTTCCAGTCCTGGGGGAAGTCCCTCTGGCAGTGGAGCACACTGATGAGGCAACATAGAGCTGTTTTGTGACAGGAGCTGGACTTCTTCTGAATGAGGCTTCAGCTGTGAGTTCGTCTTTGTGATTGGAGGCCGAGCTTGAGTGAAATCATCTGCTTTGGGTTGGAAAAGTTGCGTCTCTGCAGCAGTTTGAGGAACCAGTTTTGGCGATGACGAGACCCCTTCACTGACATCTAATAAAGAGTCCAAATCGATATCAAAATCCACTGTGTTGGCTGCTTGGATAAGAGTGTGGTCATTGGTGGATCCAATTAAACTGAGGAGAGGGTCAGTCAATCCTGAGCCCCCGCCACCAGCTGCATCTGCAGGGCACAGAGGGATTGTGGGTGCGCCCATGATTGCTGCTGCCCTCTTATTTGCTTTCTGCATCTTCTGTCGCTCCTTTTCCTTTTCTCGTTGAAACTTCTTCAACATGCTGGTGACGCTTAACGTGCCAACAGCCTTTTTCTTCTTTTTCTTCTTCATCTCATCATTCAATCCAATCTCTGACAAAATGCTACAAGACAAACACATTACATATCAGATCAGACAAAAAGGGCTTTTATAACACTTTCATCCATTCATTCACACACACATTCATATACTGATGGCAGTGGCTGCTATGCAAGATGCCATCTCTTCATCAGGAGTGATACACTGCTTCATATTAAAAGTGTTCACACTGATACTTTACATACATGTTCACGTCACAGGCATCAGGACACTTGAATTACTAGACAACTAGCTCTACCACCTCAGCTGTCCTATGAGAATTATTTTGAGAATCATTAAATAAACTAGAGGTAACATTGCTTCCGTCAGCCTCACCTTGACTTAGGGTCCACGTTGCTTTCTCTACCTTCTCTGCATGGCTTCTTCTGTGGCTTTTCCAGTCCGCCTTGGATTTTACGTTTCTTAAATGTTTAAAAGTATTGTCTTAATCAGATACGGTGCACAAATCTGAACAACACTGTAAAATGTCTTGAACTGACATTTCCTCCCTGAAATTGACAATCCATTACAATACTTTGCATGCTTTTTAGATGCACTACTTACTTTCGAGAGCTCAGGTGTTTTCTCGTCTGTTGTGTCCTCCGTGTCAGAAGCCTGGCGGAACTGTAACATGCCCGAATTGACATAGAAGCCACCAAATTTGGTTGTGATGGAGGCTGGTACAAATTCATCATACTACAGAGACCAGAAGAAATTTATATAGATTAGGAAAATATTAAAATAAAGACAAAGAGAGACCTGTGATCCGTCTCTAAATGTCAAAATTGGGAACAAGTTTAAGGGGAAATAGATCACAGATGACCACATTTCTGATCATAGTAAACTCGCCTCACAATGAGCCATTGCTTGGGCAGAGAAGATATCTGGTCAGTGAACTACTAAAAAGCAATCCATTCCCACAGTTCCTAATAACTAAAAGTAAAGTAAAAACCAAGGCCTAGAGTACATCAAAACTGTGCAAACTCAACCCTACACTACAGGTCTTCAAAGATGATGACATAAGGATTGAAGACAATATTGGGTAAATTCAAATGTGTGACTTAACACTGACTCACAGCCTCAGAGTTGTCAATGAATGAATCTTCATCATCATAACCGTATCCAATATCAATTAAGTCCTGAATGCGGTCATTCTTTTTCTTAGGTTTGCCACCCTGCAATGACAGGATACAAAAAAAAGACTTTACTCCATGAGATAGTCAGTAAAAAAGGTGTCCAAATCTTTTTAAAAGTCTTTAGGGTCCCTGACATAATCTGTTTTATTTACAATAATTTAAGTTTACAAAAAAAGCTACTCACATATTTTTCCTCCAACCTCTTTGCAATAGCAACAGCCTCATCGTTTTCTCTCTTTTCTTCCTCTTCAAACCTGGTCAGTGGGACTTCAACTTTTATGTTGTTTATCTAAAAAGACAAAAAAATTTACACAAAAATAAAAACAGTTGGTGTGGCCTGTAGTCCAGTGTCCAGACCACAGAAACAAAGACAAGTCATGACCAAGACCAGAGTGTACCGAGACAAGACCATGACTTAGAGGGGTCAAGACAAAGATCAGACAGTATACAGCCTATTTAGGTAGCCAGTAGTTAACAAATCTCTTTGGGTCAGGCTGTGTCAGTGAGCGACGCATTGCAGAGTTACACACTGCTGTGTATTTTCTATTGCAGATGAACACTGAATGATTTTAAGATTTGTTATCTGATCTGTTTAAGAGTTTGTTACGTAAGATTTGGCTGACATCTCCTTTCAGATAGACACTTCTGGTGTGAAAGGCATTGAGTAGGGGTGACAGTCCTTAACAAAAGATTTAATTATAAATTAGTCAAGTTATTGGTTGAATTAATAGCAGGAGGTTTTTACACACATCACAGTAATGATATTAATTAATCAGACAATGCATAGGCATGTCAGTGATATCTTTGCAGCTGCGTCTTGAAATAAAATCCTAAACCCTAAAACAGTGCTGCCGTCACATTTAGCTCAGTTTTAACTCACTTGTGAGAAGTTCGTGCACTTCACTTTCTCAATTATTACCCTCCAATTCTAGTTTGGGCTCACTGGAGCATCCCAGCACGCACTGGTTGTGTAGTATACAGTAAAAAAAAAAAGCATGGAGGGGTTGTCACATGACTGGTATTAAAATGATGTTTTAAATCATTAAAATAAAACCTCTGAACATTCAAAACAGTTAAATCAAGCTAAACAGCAATTTTAAGTTAAATTTACAAAGTCTGATTAAAAAAAAAAATTTAAAAAAAGTGAAAAATAGGAATTAATTTAATCACTTTGCCTTGATTATTCAAACCGGAAGAAGTCAGAATAAAACCTCACCTTGCTGTCGATGAGCTGACTGTAGCTGAACTCTGGGAAACTCCTTTCATCAGGCTCAAATAACGTGAGCACCAGTCGGACCGTGTCGGTGTCTGCAGGTTGGTCTGGACGGCTCTCTTTCACCTGCAGAACACCTGAAGGAGACTTTGGTGCCGCAGGCGGTTTGTCAGAGGATGAGGGTACATCACAGGACAAAGTGGTCAACTGAACTCTCCGAGATTCAGCCATCACAACTCATGACACATGCTGACTCTGTGGTTCGGTTTCTACAAGGCCTGCGCGGTTTAATTAAGTAGAAATACAAGCAGGTGTGCTAGGATGCTGCTCAGCTGTGTCACCTGTACTGAGCGACAGCCAATCAAAAACACTGCTCATTCAAGTTTACAGTTACTGCTCCCTTTTCCGCTGGCTGGTTGAATGTAACAAAATCCGCCTACCTGCTTCCTCTAAACCTCACTTATAATTCATATCGCTTGTTTTATCCGTAAAAAAAAAAAGCTTAACATGGCAATTCACCGTTTTAAAAGAGGTTTAAAGGTGTTTTTCTTTGCGGTAACGTCCTGTAATCATCTGCTGGTTGCCTGGCAACCAAGAGCGAAGAATAATCTGCCATACAACTGCTAATCTCTTTAAAATGTTCAATACTTGTTACTTACGCCCTAGTTTATGTACAGGTGAAACATACAACATGTAAATTAAAGAGCTCCAGATGTGGTGTTACCTTAGGACAGAGCCAATCTTTGTGTGAAGCTAATCTAACCACCTCCTCACCATAGATTTATATTTAAAGGTAGCAGATAGTCTAGCTTTAGATACACTATCTGATTTCATTACAGTTCCATCAAATCCAAAACTTGTAATCACAATTTTATTGTAGTGGGTGTGGGTTAGGGACACTTATACGACAAGACAAGACAAGACAAGACAAGACAAGATAAGATAAGATAAGATAAGATAAGATAGACTGATCCCACACCGGGGAAATTCACTTGTTACAGCAGCTCCTAGACCACAAGGTGGATAGAAAATACTTAAAAATAAGAAATATATAAATAAAATCTAAGATATACTTTAAATAGAAAAAATAAAACGTTCTATACATTATATACAGCTTTCAATTGAGTAATTTAACAGTGTTGAAGGTGTTAAAGAGTCTGACAGCTGTTGGAATAAAGGACCTGTGGTAGACCTCCTTCTTACATGGTGGGAGTAGCAGTCTGTTGCTGAAGGAGCTGTTTAAGGCCTCCACAGTCTCATGCAGGGAGGTGAGAGGAGTTGTTCATGATGGATGTCGGCTTTGCTAACATCCTCCTCTCCCCCACTTCCTCTGTGGAGTCTAGAGGGCAGTTCAGGACAGAGCTGGCCCTCTTGACCGGTTTACTGAGTCTTTTCCTGTCCCTCTCCAGCAGACGACTGCATAGAATAATGCCACCAAAGTGTAGAAAGTTTTTAACAGAGTCCTGCACACTCCAAAGGACCTCAGTCTCCTCAGTAAGTGGAGACGACTTTGACCCTTTTTGTACAGGACGTCTGTGTTGTCCGACCAGACCAGTTTATTGTTGAGGTGAACGCCCAGGTATTTGTACGCTCCCACCATCTCAATATCCAATCCCTGGATGTTTACAGGTGAACTAACAAAATTAGTAAGGAAATTATAGACACAAATAAACAGACAAACATTTTCACTTTGTTTTGGGCCCCAAGCAGGAGCTTATGTTGCTTAATGCCTCAGGTTATCACACATCAGCAGGGTGTCTATTTTGCAGGGGATGTCACATGCCTTGTCTGAAATCTACTTCCCCGAATGGCAAATGCTTTTTTTAAATATTATTTAAAGGAACTGTTAAAGCGCAGTCCGTCATAGTTCAGTGAAGCAGCTGCTCAGCATCAGCACAGCTGTAGTGGATTTCAGATAAAGCCAGAGGCTTCTGCCACCTGTCAGCATACAGGCTGACAGGAGATGGATGTAATCCTACAACCACGTGGATGTGTCAAAAACACACATTTGTCCTTAAGAGTTTTAGAGCTATGAATGCACAGTGTGCAACAAACTATCACTACCCACAACCTTCAGGGGCCACAAGAGCCCTGCAGGCTTAATGTATGTCATGTATGTACTTTTTTGGTAATTTCTTGCATATTAACAAGGTACATTTATGTCATCTTTATTTTTATAATACCATGCGTGTGTGCATTTATTTAGTCAATAGATATCTAATTTATTCTCATTTATAATATGTATGGAGGTATAGGCAACATACTTTGCATAGCACGCTAAACCAGTATACACCAAGTCAGTTGATATCATTGATGTGTACCCATCCCTCCCTAGTCAATGCTCTGTGAAATAAAAATGCTGTTGGTGTTTAGGATGAAAATGTCTTGTTCATGACTGGATGGCCATTCTGTCCTGCACTGCGACTTGTTCACCACAGGGGGGTGATGGAGATCCATGAGGCTGAGTACAGCGTACTGTATGTGAGAAGTGTTTTTTTTTTTTTTTGCTTTTACATGTTCAAACTAAAAATTTAAAATCAGTTTCAAAAGACACAATGAATCCTCATCACACAAATACAGTTAGGTCAATATTTTTGTATGACAAAACTGTAAGTCTTATAAGGATGTAACCATGTATGTAACCAGCTTTATCATAGATTTTCAGCCAGTTAATGTTATGAAATCGCTCTACAGACCTAATAGTATTCTTTTGTACAGAATCTTCTTGATTTGACACATTACACTTTCTGCAATATGATAAAACAATTGGTCAACATATGTTCGTTTCATAACAGATACAATTGAAACACAATTGTCAAATAAACAACCTTCAAGTCAAGGCCAACTTTCAGTTACAGCAACTTACCCCTGAGGTGATGACCTGACATGAGACATGTGTCTGTTAAAGCAAAGACTGTTTAAAAAACTAGATTGAACAGGAGGGTCAAAAAGAGACAACCAAATCTAAGTCGTTGTGTTAATCCTGCTCTTTTTTTCATGCAGCCTGCACTCAGCCTGCAGAGAATTGACTTTGACAATTACAATAACGGGATAATTGCAATCTGTCACTATACATTCCGTGTTAGCATATCACAAAATAACCAATCCGAGCCATTCACTCCACACACACATGTCCCTGATCTGCATAACACACACAGAACCCCGCTTTGTAATTATAAATGAATTTCACGGTGCGAGGCTTTTAATGCAAATAATATGGATCTTTTTTTCCCCTTCTCTGACCAACACTGACTCTCTCTGTGTTCGTGTGCGTGTGTGTGTGTGTGACAGAGAGAGAGGATCAGATTGCGGGCAAGCTTTGTTTGACTAGCCTCCCCTCTCAAACGAGTTAATGGGATGGAAGTTATTTGCCACCCTGAGCTGACGATGCGAGGTCGAACAGAAGCGTTGAATTAAAAAAAAAAAAAAGGCGTCAATAAATGTGCTGGAGACAAAGAACTAAAATACACCCGAGCAGGACAAAGACAGACAGATGGAGACTGCAGGGGTAGCCTCAGTCTGTGTGTGTGTGTGTGTGTGTGTGTGTGTGTGTGTCGTGGTCTGGTTGCTGACAGGGACCCCATCAGTGCAGGATCAGAGTGGGGAAATTGGAGGACAATGTTGGAAGAGGGGTGTGGGGGATAATTTAAAGCGATTGGGGAGGCGGTGTCCCAGAGGTGCATAATTCACTCATTCATTAACTAGACCAAACAAGAGCCAATATTAATTAACTCGTTCCTCGTGCCGAGGGCTCCCCGAGAAGCGCGTGCTTTGTTGTCAATTGGCCACAACAGTTCTTGGAAGTGAAGGCTTTAAAAACCAGAGCTGACAGGCCAGAGGGTGAAGGAGTGTGTTAAACCTCCAGTCACAGAGTGCCTGAGTGCAGATTTTTTATGATTATAAACTAATAAATTAAATAGGAAGCATTGGTAAAAAAAAAAAAAAAAAAAAAAAAAAAAGTATATTTGTAGATGAATGAACTTAAGTACATTTTTGAGGTACTTTACTCGAGTATTCCCATATTCTGACGCCTTTCTCTAAATTAACTAAGTTAATTTAATTTAGAGATTTAGAATTTACATAGAAAAAATGATGATCTTATAAGATATGATGCTTTTATATAGATTAAACAACCCAACAGTATAAAAACGAGTACAACATATAGCTAGTACCTTGCTGCATTAACATTAATAACAGAAACATAATACTCAGAAAGCGGACAGTCTGCATAATTAGCACTTTTACTTCTGATGCTTTTTGTGTATAAGAGTTAGGGAGCTTTATTCACAGAATATGGCAGAACTATGTTTCCATTAGTGTATAATCACCTGAAAATAAGAATTATTATGTTATTGTTACCTTAGAATGAGACTTACGGAAACTGTGGGCCCTCTTCCATGGAGTCCGCCATGTTGAACCACCTTGTTTCTACAATAGCCCAGAATGAATAAACAAACACTGACACCAAAAAGGGCATTTTGTGTTCTTTGCATGTTTCACGGCCACCATAGTTTCCCCGTCACACTAGGAAGGTGAGGATTGCAATCTGCAACTAGACCACTAGATGTCATTAAATCCTACACACTTATCCTTTAAGTAAAGTTTTAAACGTTGGCCTGTGGACCTTTTTGAGTCGTTTAACATTGTGGTGTTACTTTTACTTCAATAAATGATTTTAGTACCTGTTCTACTACTACTGCTATTAATGACAATGAAAATAATCATCACAGAAAATCTTCAAGGCCTGATTACCAACCAGGCGAAAGGGGCAACTGCCCCAGGGCCCAATACCCTGAGGGGTTTTGTGTGTTGATATGTTTCTTATTTTACCAGAAGTTAAGGCCTGTGGCATATCAGCCTTATTGATAGAATTGAGCAATCAGCTGTAAAACTTGGTTTACTTGCTTTACCTTTACATGCTAAACTGACAGCTGCAACACTGCCTCTGTCCTTTCTGGAGTAACTCAACACTAATATGTTTTAAATATCAGTGTATCTCCCTGTGATTTCAACTATTTTGGGACAGTGCATAATATGCATTATCAAATCAAAATATCAGCTGATTAGATTTATGTTGGTCCTACTCACCTTACCTGTAGAAACTGTCTGGGAGAGTGGCTCGCTATCAAAATCTAGTTTTCAGAAATTTAGCTGATATTGTGCTTTGGTGGCACATTTTCCTAAATAAGTTTAATATCAAAGTCAAAATGCTACATAGCAAATAAATAAATAAATAAATAAATAAAAATACTGCTCACATGGCCCAGATAGAAGGAGGACTCCGGGGTTAAGGAAATATTGTAGCTCTTACTCGTCTACACGTGGAAGACTGAGTTACTTTGGCCAGCTTCAATTAGGTCAGCTTTGCTGCTTTCACATGAATGCATAATTAGCACAATGATCATAATAATCTTATATAAATATATTACTTTGTACCTGTGGTAGTACTTCTTTTACCTTAGAAAAGGATCTCAGTACTTATTTTGCCACTAGATAACTCCTGAGGAACTCCCCCTTCCCCTCTCCTCCACTGGGGGGCGCTCCTCCACTGAGCCTCGCTCTGCTGTCAGGCCCTGCTAACTTTGATTAAGGTTTAAATTGGCTGAATTTAATGAACGTTGCCTAATTAAGCAGGATAACAGCTTTAATTGATAAGTAATTATCTGCCACAAATTGTTATTAATTCTCCAGCTCTGTCTTATAGTGTACTGACTCTTCTCTGCCTCCCCTCCCCTTCTCTTCTCCCCCCTCCTCCCCTGCAACATTTTGTATTTATGTAAACAAGCAGTAGTAAACAATTAGACATATGTTAGGATGGGATATTCCTGAGGGTATCATCAGGCTGTGCTTGGACTGGCAGTTTATCTGGAATTATTTCACTCACTGACTGATATCTTTGAGCATTAATTGCTTAAACTGTTCTGTCATTTTGGCTGCGTGCCATCGACTGCATGCTGTCATGACTTGTGCAAAAAAGGCTGCAAGAAAAATAGCTGGTTGTTTGACTAATAAAGAGAACTGAACTATAATTATAGAGTAAAAAAGCAAGTGGCTTTAGTGCTTTAATATCAGGGTAATTGTGTTAATCCTTTCTCCAATAATCTTGCAACAACAGTATTGATGAACAAATTGTAACTGAGGTGATTATCCACAGTTACATCTTCAGTTTCGTTATACAATTTTGGTCTCTGTCTTCTATATTGTACAGTGACAATGAATTAAATGTTATGATGCATCTACTTGTATGTGAATACTGCAGCTGTGTGAAAGAGATTTCACTTGACTGTGTTGAACAGTAGACGTAGAGGACAAACACAGACGAACACCTATTCATTCCTAAAGGCCTTAATTTGAACGACCACATCACAACTTGAGGGAAAAATACCAGAATTTCAAGGGTTACTAAAAGAGAAGCTTGAAGAATATTTTATAGACTTTGCATCATCTAAATGAAACATTAAAAGTAGGGAGTCATAGAAATTACCATTCCTGATTCTTGTGTCTTGTGTCTTGTGTCATGTGTCTCAGAATGATGTGGTTGCTGGTCAGTTTTATCTTGATGTTTGCACCTCTCAGAGTGAAGCTCTGCCCATCTGACTGAGCTGTAGATACACGTATACTCGCTGCAAAGTGCAAAGAAGCATATAAAATTAGTCAGGGATGATGCTAATCTGGTCATGTTGAGCCAAAAGGTTACGATATGGACAAACCCATGAATATGTTGGAGCTGAACAGCTGAATGTGGGTCAGTTTGGCTCAAACAACCTCAGTAAATTATGGACGAACTGAATAAACTGCTGCCATCACATGTAAAGACGTCAAAAAAACTGTTGAAAACCAGCTCTGCAGGCGTTAACATTTTGTTAACCAGTGTTCAGTAATGCCTGAACTGATTGACTGTGTCAGAATAAAGAACATAGTAGTAGCATCTCAATCAACAATCAGTGGGATAAAGTGCAGCCTGCACATATTCTACCTGTTTTCTTTTAATACACATGATTATACTGTGTTGGGTGTTCAGAGTAATCCAAATGTTACATGGACACACTTTAAACCCTAACAGGCAATAGAAACAACCATTTGCATTCAATTAAATATATTCAAATACTACGTAATGGTGTTTGTACTGTAAATTGATCGATTATAAGTGTTAGGAAATATGATGACCCTGGAGAGATGAGAGAACAAAACATGAACCATGAACTAATAGTTCATGTTTTGCTTTCTCTTAGTAAAGAACTAAGCACCAAAGAAAACACCTTTGTTTCAAACACCATCAGTCCTTTCATTTCCGTGCACAGGAGCCACTCTGACTAAGCTATTCATTAAAGTGATTTAAATGAGATGCGCGTGAACTTGCTTCCTAATTAAAACATCTTTTCTCGTTTAAAGAGCGGCTTTAAGCTGAGCTCTTTTGGAGGGGGGGGGGCTTTCTCCTCCTTTTCCTTCCACCGCTCCACCGTTTCACTCTCACCAGATGGTTTTGTTGGGCTCCAGTAGCCAGCCAGTGGCCGAATAGGCTGA
Source organism: Sciaenops ocellatus (assembly GCA_033000465.1). Taxonomy (NCBI): domain Eukaryota; kingdom Metazoa; phylum Chordata; class Actinopteri; family Sciaenidae; genus Sciaenops; species Sciaenops ocellatus. The sequence continues at coordinate 20,545,041 of CP136867.1, forward strand.
TCTATTCTTCCTCTGTGCTCAGATCTAAGCATTTGTTTTAACCCCCCCCCCCCACACACACACACACACACACCCCAAGCTCCCCTTCCCCCCCTTCCCCTCCCCTCACGCTCCAGATGATCAAGAGATCGAGAAGTATTGATTGGGCTGCTAAAATGTATATGCAAATACCTCGAGCCAGTGCGTGAAAAATTGGCGCCACCATTTCTCAAATTATATCATTACTATATTTTGAAAATGTTAATTTGCATAGCGGATTTCCCTGTGGGGTAGGGGGGTTAATTAGGTCTATTTCCGTGGCTCGTGCCAAGACAGCCAAGGAAAAAAGGGGGGTGGGGGGCTGGGAAGAAAGAAGGAGAAAGAGGGGGAGATGTGACTCGCTGATAACAATTAAAATGGCATTTTGGACTCTTTCAAGCATTGAAGATTTTTAGGATATTAAGCACGTTTCAGGAAAAGGTGATAAGTCACTTTTAATTGAAATGGAATTATCGCTCCAGAGGAAGTTTGGCTTTTCTTACACTCGTTTTAAATATATATACACTGGGAGACGTTAAACGGACTTCACATTTAATCTATCAAACAAGAGGTGAATTAAAGAAAAGAACTTTAAATCAATCACAATTTGCATTTCCTCCCAGTATTCTGTCAGAGGCACAATTACGCTCATAATTAGATCGAGGAAAAGTTTCTAATTGCGTGGAGAGAAGGGGCTAAAACGCACTCGCTTGGAAATGGGTTCTTTCCTATTCTAAATTATCAAAGCTTCCATTATGTGTCAGGATTTGTGGGTATAAAAAAAACAAAACATCAATACATTAAATCCCTTTACTTTTAATTGGAATCGCATCATTTTCCTGGTTTTAGGCTGCACAAAGCGCACTGCCGGATCAAAAACTGCCTCTCAACAATTAATTTAGATTAGACTCTTAATTATCAACCAATCGCCTAAATAATGACTGACTTCATTTCAGATAGTTAAAAATTAACTTGTACCAGTAATTGAGTAATTAACTCTCCACTGCTTCACCTTAGATTGCTAATTAAAAAATAAATATGTCTTGATTTCTCCTCTCAAGAGACATTTTAAGGGTTTTGTGGCTCCAAAGAGATTCTTAGTTACCTACGAGGTCAGAGTTTTATTTTTCTCGATGAGCCATGTTGGTGGTTTCTTGGACAACAGGGGAGTTTCTTCTTATGGTTCAGTCTTGTGTTTCCATATCTTTATGGCATTGTAAATGTAAGGAGGCCATGTATTCCCACAGGAAAACAACGTCAGGTGAAGTACAGTATGTTAAGGTCATCTTGGTCACCTTGTTTCTGGACATATACAGACAGTTTATCTGAAGAACACACATGCAACGAGGTCTGAAATGATCTTAAAACAAACTAATATAGTATATAGTATATATTGTATACATAATAATCAGATACATTCTAACCTAAACCTTAAATACTTCCAAACCTCATCTCAGATTAGAAATTGAATGAATTGCATAAGTTTTATTTTCGGAGCTTATTTGCTAATGAGTGGTCACAAGTGTAGCTTTGATTCTTAGATATATATGGAGTCTGGTGGCAGTGGTGGTCTGTAAATACGTTGTGACTGGAATGTTTCTGGGCTGGCAGGAAAAAACAGATGATATAGTAGAAGACTAAAACTTGTTCTTCCCTCAATACACAAAGTTGAGATGTTTGTTTAGCATAGATTAAAACCCTAAACTCTCCCTGTGGAGCTGCTCAATGGCCATCAGTGTGAGACTGTAGCTGTACTGCACAGCCTCTCAGTGCTAAATGATTTACCCATAGCAAACCACATAACATGTCTGTGGCCCTAAATGGTAAATGACTGATAGCCGGCATAATAGATAATCTAACAAGAGTAAGAGTTTTCTGTATGTAGGCACAGCGGTGTGTTGAGCTAACATGCTTGCAGTGACAATGCCGACATGCTGTGATGATCTTTAGCTAATTTGCACAAATGCAAAGTACAGCTGAGGCTCATGGGAATGTCATTAATTGTGCAAGTATTTAGTGGTAAACCAAAGTCTTGCACAGATTTTAGCTTTGACCTGATGACAAAAATTTAAATGACAGTATGTAATTATATTTGTCAAGATATTTATTTAGACACAAAAATTTAACTTTATGGTGGTGCTAGAGGAAAAGTCAGAACCTCACCAAACTCATCTGGGGATCATGGATGGCGGAAGAAGGTTTCATGGCAATCCATTTAAGAGTTGTTCAGATATTTCAGTCTGAACCAATGTGGTGTACAACACACCAACAAACATAAAAAACCCACGCGCCAAAGACGTGATAAATCATTGTGTTTGTTCAGTATGCCGCCTGATCGTCTTTAAGCCACCCGCATGCCACACATAATGGTTATCTCCAGTGATCCATAAAGAAACGTGCACCAAATGTCTGTGAAAATTCTGACCTTCTGTCTGCAACCTCAATTTGGAGGCAATTTCAGGGTTTTTTCTAGGAAGTTCCTGGTTTTAATGTTGTACATGAACGGATGTCTATTAATTAGTAGTTAGTAGAATGAACGATCTAGCTTATACAACAGCCTAGCTGTTTGCTGATACAGTAGTAGTTTGTTGATAATCATCACTCCTTAACCTAAGCCCAGATTACTATCACAGTTTGTAGAATTTACCATCAACATGCTTGTTTGAAGTTTCAAAAGACTTTCAAATCATATCCAGTGAGGCCAGGGGATAAAATCTGTCACTTCTGAAGGACTTTTAGTTCAAGGGCCATTTTCCCGATCACTTCAGATTCATAGTGAATGAAGACAGTGAAAAACAACCCAATAAGAGCTCATAAATATCTAAAAAGGATCGGGGAAGTGAACGGACAATCAGACTGTGGAAACTGATCATAGCTGGACCCTTTTTTGCTTGTGGTGGTAAAATAATGATGTACATAAGTCATCGAAATATATGGAGTCTAAAAAACAATGTTTGTTCCTAAACATACGGTCACAGGTCACTGCATGCCCTGGATAGTGCTGGTGGTCAAATAAAAAAAAAATGAACCTCACATCAGCCAAATTCAACCCTTGTCCAAACCCCAAAGCGCAGCTTTTCAAACATTTAACTCGTGTCTACTGTTGCTGTGATAAAGCTCCAGTGAGGTTAGCACGTCCAAATGCAATTCTTCACTGGTGCGCCCCCTTCAGGTCATTTTAATCATCGCTAAAATATATATTTAATCCCACATAATCCAGAGTTTAGAATAAATAGGTTCCTGTTGGATTTCTGTCTTGATGTATAACCTACACGTCTCTGCTGAAGGCTTATGAGAATTATAACTGTACCAGCATTTTAGTCAGGAACATTGCAAACATTTTATGAACACAAGATGTTAATTATAATGAGACACAAATAAATATATGTTGTATGTTATGTTCTGTAAAGTAACGACATGAACATTAGTCTAATTCATTCATACATCCAGAAAATACCTGATTTCATTCAGACATCAGCTCAAAAAACTGAACATGGACTGGTCTTTAGTCGGGGATTCCCTGTAACTCCACAGTTTTTCTGACATCTATTTTGACCAAATTGTGTCAAGATAGGCTGCTTCAGATCTTAGAATGACAACAGAGGGGACTGATGTTTTGTTTTTTTTCGTCTTTTCTCCCTTAAATGTGGGATTGGTTGTGTTGCCTGCACAGAGAGATGAGAGTGGGGAGGATGGCTAGAGGCAAGGCAAGCCAAACCTTGGCCTGTATGTGAGTCGCCCATCTTATTATCAAATTAATTAAAGCTAGCATCTGACAATGTCACTCGTGCCCAGCAAAAAAAAAGAAAAAAAAAAAAAAGGAGGCGGAAGGAAGAAAAGCGAATTTAAATGCTGCAGTCTCTTAGGACCTCATGTCAAGGGCTGCTTTTCATCGAGCACTGCATGTGTTTGGCTTGCACAGCCACTGGGAAAGTGGAGGGAGAGGGGGGGGGGGGGGGGGGTTCCTTTTTTTTGAAAAGAGAGCTTTTATAAGCAAATGACAAGAAGGCGTTGGGTTTTGATGTTCAAAAATGGCAGCAGAAAAATAAATACACATCAGAAAGAGCAGCAAAGAAATAAAAAGGGGATAGAGAGAGCAGAAGAGGGAGATAAAGAAGGGGGTGACATCAAAAAGAGCCTCTCAAGCCGTTCAAAGTTGCACTAAGATTGGGGGAAAAGGGGGTTTATAACAGTCTGACGACCAGCTAACATTAAAGAGTCCATTTAAAAACTAGACATTGAAATGCAGAAAGCCTGCTCGTGTGTGGACTCGGGGTCAAGTAACTGAGGGATTATATGGTTCTTCATAATAATATTAATTAAACAATTTACATGCTAATAAGGTAACAATTATCTGAGCTTCTGGTGAAAGATTCAGGTTATTACAACACGCCAATCCCAGGGCTACGGGTCACAGGCAGAACAGCAGAGAGAAATCTCAACTCAAATTAACATTCTGTCAGCTCCAGAAATTGGATAAATAAAGTCGAATTAATTCACAGTAATGGAAGAGGGAGGGGGAGGCACTTATTCAACCAGCTCTGATTACCATTCAGTATTCACCAGCACGCGGGTGGCTTTCTGTCAAGAAATTTAACACAAAATGAAGCAGTCACCGCCTCGGGCAAGATTTGGCCCCTGCGACACCGTTTACAATTTGTATGTATAATCTTTCTCTCTCTACTGTCTCCATTGCTTCCCCAAAGATGTCCACCTGGACACCCAGTTGCTCCTGGCCTGTGCCATGATTGTAAATTTCAAAACCTTTCATTTTCCAATGCACACTTCAATTCGAGCACCGTTTCCCCTGCATTAGACAAGACCCTTAACTCGATAGGATAACTTGAAATTTTAATTGCAGTCATCTTTTCTCTCTCATTCCCTCTCTCTCTCTCTCTCTCTCTCTTTAATCTCCACCAGACAGACGCCACATACATTTCTACACAGTGTATTCAGTTTTGTGAAAACAGCTTTGTTAGTGTTGTGCATTGTTTTAAAAAAATCATTTTCAGTTTTGTTTTCTGGAAGAGAACCAGCCAAAATGTACTTTTTTGGCATTAATAATTCTTCATTTCAGTTTTCATCTGCTCTGTGGGTCCACCACTTTGGTCCAGACTGAAATATCTCAACATTAGATAGATTGGCAAAAAAATATGTCTCTACAGACATTCATGGTCTCCAGAGGATATGTGGTGATCCCCTGCTTATCCTTTAGCTCCACCATGAAGTTGACATTTGAGGTAATGTCTTGACAACTATTAGATGGATTGCCATAAAATGAATGTCCCTCACAGGATGAACTATATAAAAGTTGATGACCCCCCCCCCCCAACTTTTCATCACAGATATCAAAATCTGCCGGACCCCTATATCACCAAATACTTGAAAAATCAATGGCATTCCTCAGCTTTACTTTGCACTGGCAAACACTCTAACTAACTAATATGATACACATACCTGAACATCAGTATGTTATCGACCCCCATGCCCAATTTGTAGACATAGTATTCCAGTTTTAGTCTAGCTAAACTCAGTACCTCGTCCAGTGTGTCAGATTTAGGTGGCTCTATTTACAGAATATTGTAGATATTAAATATAACATACATAACTATGTTTTCATTAGTGTATACATGTTTTTGTTACCATAGAATGAGCCTTTCCAGTTTAGAGATGCCATGGGTCCTCTTCCACGGAGTCCGCCATGTTGAAATGCCCTCTACAGTAGTCCAGAATGGACAAACTAACACTGGCTCTACTGGCCTTTCATATTTTGCCACACATTTTCTGGCCATGGTAGTTTCTCCTTCACGCTACAAAGGAGAAGGTGAGGTGAGGGATTTGCAATCAGCAACTGTACCGCTAGATGACATTAAATCCCACACTGATCCTTGTTGTGTTTTCTATAACTGCATATTGATAAAATAACAAAAGTCCTATCGAGTGAATATTTAGAAATACGAGTATATACTCTAATTTGAAGAGGAGCAGTAACATAGGAGCCTTTGTGTTTCTGACCTAAATGTCCAAGATCTAAGTAAAAATAAAAAATGGTTACCATGGACATTGTTGTTACAAGCCCTCTTAAAGGAACCCACACAGTCACTAAATGGACTGTAGCATCTTTGGGTTTTCTCATCTCAATCTTTAAAAATAATAGTCTCAACAGTCCAAATTATTCAACATAATCTATAAGCATTCTTCATATTGGACCTATTCGAGTCAGAGCATGAAAAGATGCCCAAATAAACAAGCTGGTTTTGCTTCTGACTGACCAACGAGCTACACAATGATTGGCTGGTTTCTTAAACTGTACATAGTGGAGCAATAATAGTGGTCGACTTAATACCACCAGGGTCCCACTCCATTGTCTTTGTGTTTTTCTATTGCTATTCTTTCACAACTATGTTCCTTTTAACGCTTTGTGTCCATTGTGTGGTTGATTTTATTAAAATAAGATCATCATTCAAAGAAGAGGCACAACAGAGGAACACAATGTTAGAGGAACACAAACCTGCGTTGTTCAGCTGAAGTGCCACTAATAAAGGTGGAGCAAAGTGAGAAAAGGCTCAGCTGAGCACTTAGCAACATAAAATAAACAACAGAAAAGTGTTTTTAATTCATCCACTCAAATGTTTATTGTATGAATGTGACATAATATGGAGCATTAGTAAGGCCACTATTGTATTAAAAGTAATTTTAATCACGTACAACAGCTCATGACTAAAACAGTTTGAATTAGAAATACGTTTTCTTGTTTGCAAACCTTTGTGTCATAATCGTAAGTTGTTTTAGTTGCAATGCTTTAACTATAACCTAAGATATATTTGTAGAGCTGCTTCAGGTAGTGTGTGAATAAACATGTTATGTGAATTTAATATAGTAATTAATTTAGTTTTTCTTTTACTTGTTGACCTTTATTTGTTCTTTAATGTCTCAGAAAAGAGTACCTGATTAAACGTAAACATAATATAAAAACACAGTCTGTCTGGGATTTATTAATCAGCATTAAATATTCATGCATATGCAGATTATTTTACATTAATTTGCACTTCTCTCTCTGCTGAAGAATAAGACACTGAATTTTTGAAAATTTTGATTCACTGATGTGGATTCTTGTAACTGGCTTTTAAAGTTCTGGACACACTTACAGTATAAACAATCCCACCTCATGATCCATATTGTGGAGCTTTCAATCACATCACATGATCATCCTCAGCAGGTGGAGTTGTGGACCTCGGGGTGAGGTTCTCATAATTGATATCCAGTTTAATAGCTTAGAAATGTTAATTATACACAATTAAGAATTAATTGAAGCCAATTAAAACTTGACAAGCATTTCATCTTATTTATGTTTTATGTTTGATGAGTAAGGATCCCTGCACAATAAAGTCAGGGGTAAAAATTCGCATAACATTATCCTCTGACGAAAACGTGCACGTTTTAAAGGTGAATAGCGGCTGCATGTGTGACTATTGAATTCATGGTAACGTCACATCATGTAGGCTACAACCCACTCCGGTCGTCATTTACAACTAAACATCGGTGTAAGCTGTTCAGGTGAAAAATCGAGATAATGATGCGGAGTTTGGCTTTGGTAGGACGGCTCACTCATTGGAAAGGTGGAGGTGGAGGTGGTGGTGGAGGGTGCCCGGGAGATGGAGAGAGGCTTGTAGTTTAAAATGCGATGTGACAGCTCAGGAAAAAGGGGGGTGGGGTGAAGGGGGGATGATAAAGGCGCTGTTATTGGATCAATCTGGCCCTGAATGCCCCTGTAAAACACTTACACACGCGTGATGCGGGAGCGCGCACGCATTGAGTGAGAAGAGAGGAGGCACGGAGGAAGAGAAAGAGTGATTAAGTTAGAAGAAAACGTGTTTTCTAAAATATTTATATATAAATATATATATGCGGGTTATATTCTTGAGAATTGAATGGAGTCGGCCTATCAATCACTTGGCTTGGTTTGCACGCGCCTCATTGTTTTGACAGGGCTGAATTAAAGGACCGCGTGCGCAGGTGTAATTAGCGATCGATCTGAAAAAAAAAAAAAAAAAAAAAACTCTGTTTCTCTTTTTTTCCTCGCGCTCTGCCTTCCGTTACTCCATTAACCGCGTTTCTGACGTCACAGGGCGATTAACGTTTCTTATTGGTCCCGCGAGCAGATGGAGGAGTCCTAATGAGCTGGCTCGCGGAGAGAAAGAGCAGGGTTGACATCTCGATCGGACCGTAAACGTGAAATACCTCGTATAGCCCGAGCTCCTCCACCACCACCACCACCACCGTGTTTCCACTACACAGACCGTACCGTGGCCGCGGGAGACGGCAGTCTGCCTGGGTTCTCCTTCTCTCCCCCTCCGCCTTCACCTCCTCCTCTTCCTCCTCCTCGCAGCTTCTTCCTCCTCTCCTTGACTTTTTTTTGTTTTTTGTTTTTTTCCTGACTGCATGTTCAGCCACACTGCCTCCCTCTGCATCTTCACTTCGGCCCCGCCGCAGCTCGGGCGAGCATGGACAGTCGGGTACTCGAGCATCCTCACGCCCAGTTCGGAGGCTCCTTAGGCGGGTTGGTGGGCTTCCCGTACCCGCTCGGTCCACATCACCACCACCACCACCATCACCAGCACGTCTACGAGCTCACCAGCGGGCACCAGCTACAGTCCGCGGCCGCCGTCCCCTTCTCTATAGACGGATTACTTAACGGCTCCTGCTCGGCCTCGGTGGTCAGCTCCAACCCGCTGCTCTCGTCCGACAGCCAGCAGTTCAAACTCTCAGGTAGGCCTGGCTCCTTTTTGTCTCATGTCTCATTAATGTGGAAACAATGCATTATAAGAGGAAGAGTATTCAACAGAAGTGGCTTGTTTTATGGACACTTTGTGGTGGAGTTAAACACTTTTTTAGCCTTTGAGGACAGATTTTGAACTAGAAAGTCAGTCTGCAGAAAGAAGTATGTTTGTTTAAAAGTTTTGGAGCTTGGTGAATTTAAAAATAGATGAAAAAAAGTTCCGTCTTCAAGTTTTTTAATATCTAATTTCTTCTAATTCTAAAGTGTGTTAAAATGGTAAAAACGTTCCGTTAATCTCGATGATTATTGACATTAGCTGCTGATTCTTGAATCCAAACTGGATTTAGCAGTTATTGGGGAGGTTTTTATAATATCAAATATGGCATTAAAGTTTGTTGTAGGTCTAGATGTTGTGATATTATTTGTTATTAGAGTTCAGGAGCTGCAAAATATTTAAAAAGAAACATGTGACAGCAGTCAGTTTTACACTAAACTGATGCTTTACAAGCAAATTCTGCCATGACAGTCTCTCCTCTCTCTCACTCACTCACTCACTCACACACACATATAAACACACACTTGTACAAACACACACACACACACACACACACACACACACACACACACACACACACACACACACACACACGTCGACTAATGCAGATTCTGGGGACCCGGATAAGGACAGTCCCGGTTGTAAACGGAGACGCACGAGGACCAATTTCACCGGGTGGCAGCTGGAGGAGCTCGAGAAGGCTTTCAACGAGAGTCACTATCCGGATGTGTTTATGCGGGAGGCGCTCGCGCTCAGGCTTGACCTCGTGGAGTCCAGGGTTCAGGTAAAGACCAGAAGACACGAGTCAAATTATTTGAGAAGCAGTCATTCATTCATCCATGTATTTATGTATTAATTCGGCTGGTGGAGGAGAAAACAGACGAGTTTTGAGTTATTGTTTTGATTTTTTAAAAGCTTACCTTCATGTCAAAAACCTACAGTTATAAAGAAGAATTTGAGAGGGGCAGTTTGTTTTGTGATGTCCATGAAGGCCTACCACCCCACACTGAGACAGCTATTTGTCAGTTATCAAAGCATCAATAAAGGGTCTCTTTTGAATAATGCATAGAAGCAACCTATTGATTTATGGGTTAATAAAAACAAGGGTATTTACTGAGCAAACCAATAGGTGAAAATGATAACTAGTATTCTTCCTTTACCATTTTTTAAATATCTAATTATTCAACAATTTATAACAATTTTGCCCTATAACTATAATTTAAGGTGGTTCAATTTGAGGTTAAAATGAATTTGAGATAAAGTAATTATTATTATTATTATTATTATTATTATTATTATCATTATTATATTGCTATCATTTTTCCTAGCTCTTATTATTATACTGATGAAGCCAAAATACATACAATAATAGCAAAAGTACGATATTTTTTGTATGATATATATTTTAAGATTATGGTATTTTGTGTGTGAAAATAACACTATTTAGATAATTTAATAGATACTATTATTACCATTAATAATAATAATAATAATAATAATAATAATAATAATGACTATTTAACATACAAGATTTTAAGATGTTTTTTTTGGGGGGGAGCAATTATTTTTAAGGAACAAAATAAAATATAAATATTAAAAAAAATATTAATATATTGTTTATAAAATGATATTTCACGATCAGAGGTTTATTTAATTTGATAATAATAATAATAATAATAATAATAATAATAATAATAATAAAGACAGAGGTTTAGTACGTACTATTTGCTCAGTATGTAATCAATGTATCGATTTATTATAATTTATCGTATATTCATGTATTTCTAAATTAGCCTCACAGAGTTGTCACGCACGGTTGGATCGGGTGAAAGCGGGACAGGAGCAGAGCTCGTCGTTGCTGGATGTTGTTTGGGGATTTCGCTCCTTAAACCTCAGATTATTGTTCCCTCAAGCTGCTTAGCGCTCCTTTATCACCAGGTTTGCGGGGGAAAGATAGAACCAACATTAACAATTCATAAGATGCGCCATTGTCGCACATGATGTTGGTGTCCCGTCCTTATTATGCAATGTTAGCGGATCCTACTTCTGCATGCTAAACTCCTGGCGTTATCAGCGCCGAACACACGGCCCTGAGCGCGCCCAGAGGCCGGGCAGTGAGAGCTCTCAGGCGGGGGCAGTGGCCTCTCTTGGCTCGGTGCGGAGGGAGGAGAGCCGGGTGTTGCCGTGGAAGTGTTGAGCCCCATATGAGCGGAGGGCTGGGTGTGAAAGAATATATATAGACGGGATATGGCTGATTTAGCTACGGTACAATTAAATGTAATTGGTGGAGTTACCCATTACGCAGACTCATTGGTAATTAACACCGGCACATGTGTGCATCTGCTGGTCCACCTCTGTGACCAATTAACCTAATGTAGTCTTTAGATGTTTAAAGCTGCAGTAAACAAAGACACAGACACAGGCTGGCTGAGGACAGAGCTTTCACTTTGTTTCAGGGCTTTGTGGAATTTGTTTGGATTTGTAGGCAATATGGTTTTGTCCTTTACCATCTGATAACCACTCTGACACTGATTTATTGTCATGGCAGGTGTGAGGTCTGTAGTCTGAGGTTGTCTAAACACACACCATCAGTGACATTTTGTCTCATGGAGACAACTTCAGTGTATTCATTTCTTTTAGGGGGTTAAATCCAAGAAAATTAGCTAAAATACACAAACTAATCCTCAGAAAATGACCACAGACTTTTAATCAAATCAGCTCTAAACATGAGGCTTTATTGCAGGTTATGGGGGTGTTCATGTTAATGTGAAGTCCAGCCTAAAATAAACGGAAAAAAACTTAAAACTAACATTTATGTTCATTGCAGATTAATTGATCCTTTATGATTATTCTGTAAAAAGCCAGAAAATAGCAAAACATGCTCCCCAGAGCTTTGATTTTCTTTTGTTTTTATTTTGACCAGCAGTGTGAGACATAAAGATATTTGAATTACAGTGACACAAATCATAAAAAAGCACATAATCATCATATTAGAGAATCTAAACAAGCTCATCTCTGCAGTTTTTCCTTGACAAAATTATTTAAATGATTAACTGATGATCAAAATTGTTGACGATTAATTATCTGCTATACCAGAATAATCAACCACTCTGTTAATCTGTTTGGTTTATGAAATGTAATATTCTGAATGACCTTATAGATGGTGTTTGACAGGTGTTGACAAACTATTTCCAAACATAAATAATCTCACATGTTGATTTTCCACCTGTGTGATTTGTGTGTTTGTGTATAGGTTTGGTTCCAAAACCGGCGTGCAAAATGGAGAAAGAAGGAGAACACAAAGAAAGGGCCAGGTCGGCCCGCTCACAACTCCCACCCGACCACGTGCAGCGGCGAGCCCATGGACCCTGAGGAGATTGCACGCAGGGAGCAGGAGCGGGCCGAGAAGAAGAAACGGAAACAGGAGAGGAAGCTGCTGAAGTCTCAGAACAAACTTCTCGCAGGTGACAGCTTCCACACACCCGGAGGTTCAGAGAGCGACAGCGGGGTCTCCCAGTTCACCGACAGCGAGCAGCAGTCTTCAAGCGTTAATGGGACTATTCACATCGAACTGCCAGCAACAAAGGTTGCAGGAGGACACCAAACTGAATCCAGCTGTGACCAAACACGACACGAATTCAGCCAACTACAAAACCACCAAAACCAAAGAACCACAGGAGAACCAGAGCAGGTTTCTCCAAGCAGCACGCACAGCTCCAGTCCTGGAGGCCCTAGATCCTCTGCCCTGCAGAAACGCAACCCTTTCAGCGTGGAGAGCCTCCTCTCTGACGCCACGCCTCGACGGAAATCTCAGCTGGACTTCCCCTCATTGCCCAGTCAGAGGACACTGGTGGGTAAAGGTCACTTCTTGCTTTACCCCATTACCCATCAGCCCTTGGGTTTTCTAGTGCCCCAAACAGCCCTGAAGGCCTCACCGTGTCAGGACAATGGCATTAACAGGCTCAGCCTGGGACAGAGGTGCCTGCCAAGTGAAGGGAGTCCTGCTCCCTCTGACCTCTCCAGCTTTGTCACTAAGCCTCTAAACTCGGATCATACGGAGCCTAGCACGCAGCATCACCACAATCACATTAGCAATAGAGTGGATGGAACAGACGTGGAGGAGTGTGGTGGTGGTGGTGACTGCAGTAATGGAAGATTTCCTGGTTCTCCTCCGCCAAACAGTGTGGCTCAGACGGCTCTGGCCAGGCTGAGCTCCACACAGTCCAGTGACAGTAGCGAGGAGAGGAGTTTGAAAGTCCGAACGGAGGCAGCGACGAACGGCTGCCAAGTCGCCGAGCTGTGTGTAAAAGACAAGGGTGCAAGAGAGGAGCGAGCTTCTCCAGACCTCTCCGAGCGTCTCAAGGCAAACACAGACTGTCAAGAAACACCCGGAACAGATGGAGAGGATGTCGATATGGACTAACACTTGCAAGGAGCAAACATAAACAAAGGACCAGGAACACCGCTCAGACTATTCAAACATTCCCAAAGCTCTGCTGAGACACTCTAAAACATATCAGGAATCAGGAGACTTAATTCTCATCTATTTTTTAATCATAATGTGTGATCAATCCAGATGGTCCCCCTTAAAAAAAGGCTGTGGCTATCCTCATATTCAGGCTTTAGGCCTAAACACCTTTTAGAAGCAGGTTCCTTCTCTATTTTTTCTTTTTTGGTGACCAACTTGTAACAAAAATAAAACTAGGCTACAATAAAACATCTTACACACAACAAAAATCCTCAAATATTGTAAAAAAAAAACAAAAAACATCAAACGAGAAAATGATATTTATATGTAAACATTTTGATAAATAAAGTTATTGTTTAAATTGAATCACTGTCTTTTGAGGGCCATGTTAGAGGGTGGAGAAAAAAAAGGGGGGAGGTTGCTGTGTGGCAGAACCTTGGATCATGGCAGCTGGAGTTTTGTCGTGTTACAGCAGATAAATCCTCCTTTTTCTCTGTGTAGTGAGCCGGAGCTTGGGCTCAAGTCCGTCTGGCTGTTTGTATTTATTGCTTTAACAAATTTATTCATTTGAAAGGCCGAGCTGGAATGAGGTTAGTGGCCGCGGGCTATAGGACCCTGCGCCTCCTGCTGAGTTTTGATATGAAAGTAATTATTTTCCCACTGGCTGCCGCGGGTCTGGAGGCAGTTTTTTCTTCTTCCAACCCCTCCTTTTCAGCCCAAAGGGTTATTAGACATTACCGATTTCTAGTGATATGGAATCACATAAACTTCCTACAATAATAGAATTAGCATGAAAGGCAGGGGTGTCAAATTGAAATGGGAAAATAATAGCCGCGCCAGCTGCAAGCGGGTATGTGTGTATGTGTGCGTGTTTGCAACCGTGCGTGAGTGCGCATAGTCTATTGAGCGCATGGAGGAGGAGGAGGAGGATGAGATGGTGGTAGATTCGTGGGGCGGAATTTTCATGAGCTGCCGCGGTTGTCAGACGGCCCTTGTAGTCGGCTATATTAAGATAGATGTTCGATGATATCCCTCATTGTTCTGTCGCTTATATTGATGTTGCTGCGTTATCGCCCTATTGATCATGTGTCGCACATAATAGGACAGGCGCGCGCCCGCCTGCCTGCGCCTTTTTACAAAAGCGCCTGGGCCCCTCGTCATTTGTTCTAATAGGACTGTGAGTCCCTCGGGGTGGAGGAGGAGGTGGGAGACAGATAAAGATATAGGAGAGGAAAAAGGGAGGCGAGTGATGTGCCAAGCTTGCATTAGTAATTTTGTGACCAAGCTCAAAAAAATAAGGTGGAAAGGAAGAAGAATGGTTGAATTAAAGATGTTTAGGGACACACTGTGTCCCCACGTGCACTACTTGGGGTGGACGTGCACACACACGCGCTTAGGAAAGAGTGTGTTTTAGCTTATGAAGTGTAAACGCCACCAATTCCCTGGAAACTGAAATCCCAATTATTAAAACCATTAATTCTGGCGAGCCAGTGCACGGAGGAGCCGCGTGTTGACAGCCCGGCTAAATATCCCTGATCCCTCCCGGTCAACCTCGCCTTTATTTGCAAATAAATTGAGGGGGATCCGAGGGACAGAGCTTTAGTTTGCTGCGCCGACCTAAAATGAATTTTCGTGCCTGAGTCCCTTTAATAATATTTACATAATTTTCGCTCAGTGACTCTGCTATTTGCGCTGTAGGAAGCGAAGGGGGCTTATAGGAAAATAATTAGACAAGAGGACGAGGAGGGAGCGAGAGTGAAAAACAGCAGGAGCAGGAGGAGGAGGAGGAGGAGGATGGGTTAAGACCGAAGCTGAACACTAAATTCCCAGACAGCTAAAATCAATGAAAGTAATAACCCTATTATTTAATTCATAAGGACATTATTTTCCCATAAGGCCTCAGGAAACGTCCCCTTCGACCGAAACAATCACATTAAATCGTTCATTCCGCGTGTACTGTGTCAAATTTCTACTTTTATTCTTCTTCTTTTTCTTTTTTTTTTCTTTTTTTGGAGGAGGAAACGCTTTATTATAATCGGTTAGTTTCAAGAGTGCGATTAATTAAGAGAATATAGGCTTGATCTTCCTTCAGCAAGGCCTTTATAGTATGTGTGTGTGAGGGAGTGTGTGCGTGGAGAGACAACGAGCCAATAAAATGCGTCTTTGTTAGAAATTATTTATTTCTAAATATTGACAGAAATAAACTGGAAAAAACAGGGTTACCACTGTCAAAAAACACAGGCCTTTATGTTATCAGAGGGAATATCTGATCCTTCACAAGCACTTTAAACTGTGTAAACAAAATGTGAACATAAATTATCATAATATGTTCAAATATGTTTATTTGGACTTGTCGCTTTAGTAAAAGGGGTTAAAATTAGAGAGCTTATATGTTATGTTGCTTTAATTAATTGGAAAATAATGATAACCCATTATATAAACTGTATTTTAGAGGTATAAATCTAAAAGCCTCTGTGGAAACAGTTTTTTTTAAGCCAGCATATGACTTTTGTACATTGTTTTGGTATTTCAGTTTCAAAAGGATGTCAGAACAAGAACAAATATCACTTTTTCTGTAGATATTACGAAGAAAAGACCAGCATCATATCAGTTTTTAAACAGTTATACATCCATCTATCCATATATCTATCCATCTATGTATCTATGGGGCTACAACATGAAACACTGAGTAAACTCAGAGTGAATGAGGGTGAGTCAGTGGGTGAGAGAGAGAGAGGGAGAAAGAGAGAGAGAGAGAGAGAGAGACGGGGGTGTTTTGGTGGCACCAACACAAACGACCAATCGATCACGCCGAGCCTGGACCGGACAGGCCCTCCCGCTGTGTCCGTGCCGCTCATGCATCACACTTTATGAATTCAATTTCAACCGGGAGAAATTTTCAATTTGAACGCGCGATCATTACGGCGTGGGGGGATAGCGTAAATTGTTTTTGCTCTATTATGCATTCGGACGCCATCATTTTTCTTTCTAATTACCGAGGTGTCAGTGCGGCCTGTCACCCGGGCGCTGATTTTCAATTTAACTGATCATCATACATTCATTTTCCCATTTGATAAATCTGCTATCTAGACGCGCCCGCCATGCCCGGAATATTAAGCGGCGCTGGGGCGCAGTAATAGGGGGATGTGTATGCGGCAATGAGCGCGGATCAGCCAGCTAATTTAGCACCTTCCACATTCCCCGTCTCCATCCTCCCCCCTATTTCCAATTCTCAAGAGGAGGCAAGAAAAAAAAGGGAAAGAAACGGGAGGAGAGGAGAGGAGAGGAGAGGAGAGGAGAGGCTGCCTAACCTGAAGAAGAAGAAGAAGAAGAAGAAAAAACACCCTGAGGTTAGAAAGAATCAGAGAAGAAGAAAAAGTCCTTCAAATAACGGTGCTGTGTTTTTTTCGGCAGCAGGATTAATTAACGCTAATTGAGTTCTTCAATACGTGTTATTCTTATTTAATAGAAACAAATTTGCACAATTAATTATCAGCGTAATTTCAAGAACCTATTACAACCTCCCCACCTCCACCTTCACCTCCTCCCCTCTCTGACTCTCCATCACCTCCCTTCTTCAGCCGCGGAGTAAATTAGCAGCTTTTGTCATTAGGAGTCTTTGATCCGGACTGGATCGGGCCTACAGCCAATATCAGACACCATGCATCCTGTTTAGACCTGCTTTGATTTAGAAACCAGTACTGGGCCCAAAACCCTCTAACAGACTGAGAAAATAAGGTCATTTGTAACTGAGGTCTGTGGTGCAAATAGTCCAAATATATTCAGTTCAAACACATCAGCGCTAATAAAGATTCATACAGAGGTTTGACACATTAAGACAGAGGTTTTAATAAGTTAAGATTTCTGTTTCTAAAGTCAGAAATGAACTTTCTATTCACACACACAAATACATATAGTACATGTATGAGGTAACAAACATGACAGATTGAAGTAAGTGCATTTATTTTAAGTCACTCGGGCCTCAACCAAATGTTTTTAATGGACACCTGATCACTAAACCTTTTAAAAATAAAGTTAAAACATCTTAAAAACTAAAGAGAAACAGGATTTTGTGAATTCAGAAGTCAAGCTCATTAAAAAGGTTTAGAGAAATTATTGGAAAAATACTTTATTAACTGGTGACCAAACTTCAGAGAGCTTTGTGGTTTATTTTTAATCTCTGTGTGGGCTCCAAAACACACTTAACAACATTTATCACCTTTACTTCATGACATTTTCTGATTTTACAAACATGGTTTTAATCAACATGTTTACCTGGAGAGAAAATATATCATTACCTCTGTTTGGAGTATCAGAGACTCTATTTATGAATCATGGTTAAGTAGGCCTGTAAATGAATCTTCATGAGCTCTGTGTGTGATTTGACAGTATTTTTAAGCAGCTGTTACACTTCAAACATCCTAAAAAAGTCTGTTAATGTCACTGTGTGGGAAAACATGTCATTGTCTGTTATTGAAAGACATCTCAGCAAACAAAAATATGTGTTCACATATAATATGAAATATGAAATATGTCCTTTTTTGGAGTAATGAAGCTCCAATTTGCGCACAGCTTGTGGTGTGAAGGGGTGAAGGGTTACCCACCAGTACTCTTCTACACATGGGGTTTAATAAGCTCAGAAGAAAAGTAAAAATATATTTAAAAGAGAAAAAATGTTTGATTTTGAGATTGTTATTGTTAATTTTACACACACAGCTTTGGGACCAAACAATAATGAGATAAAACTCAGTGTCAGGAGGTTCATTTGCACTTTTTTTGGTTTGTTTTTTTAATCTTTGGTGTTTTCTACATGCTGACTGAGACACACACACACACACACACACACACATATACCAGTGAGCTCATGCTTTTGCCAATAAGTACAGTCAGCAGCAGCAGAGTGTGTGAGTGTGTGTGTGTTGTTTAATGAACGTTTATGGGCACAAAGCAGCTTTGGTTTTGTCGTGTTCTTTGTTTCATTAGCCCAGTGGTTGTAATAAATGCCAACGAGCCAACGGGATAGATTTTAATTAAGTCAGTGAGAGATGAGTGGAGTGACACAGAAAGCGGGGCAGGGCGGGGAGATGGAGGTGGAGGGGGACAGCTTTTCAATAAATCGGTTCGCTCAGGGGTTAGTCGGTGATTTCCTCGGCAAAGTGTTGGGGCCGAGCAGGACTCGCAGTAATTTGGTTGATAAATCAGCGGCGTTAGGGGCATGAAGCTTGCCGCTCGACCGGTTGGTTCTGCGTGTGATTTATGTGTTACCCGGGGGTCGTACACAAACCCATGACAGTCCAGGATGAATTAACCAGGAGCCGGCCCCGCTCCTAATGAGCGGGTATTATTTCGCACACACCTCTCTCCTTAAAAAAAAAAAAAAAAAAGTGTGAAGAACGAGCCTGGCATACGACCCTCCTCCTCCTCCACCTCCTCCTCCACTGTGCCATCCCTGAGGTGTCGCATTGATTCAGCATCAGAGAGTTAAACACACACACACGCGCACGCGCGCGCGCGCACACACACACACACACACACACACACACACACGCGCGCGCACACACACACAGGTAGTGTGTGTTATTTATCTACAGTGTATGAGACAAATTGTTCAATAGAGGTCTGGCACCAACTGATTGGGGTTAACTGAAGCATAGAAGTGACAGACACATGTCCTGACAAAAGATTCAAACACACAAAACTGTTTCTTCAGATATTGATTATCAATAATAGCCCTATATTTTTCTCTCGGCTTGTCTGTAGACAGTCACAGCCTTTACATTACACCTATGGTACAGTGATGGAGTACATAGTATAAGTATATAGATTCTTTTCCTGAGTCAAGTAGCAATAACACACTTTAGAAATACTAATTTGCCCGTAAAACTCCTATAGTGAAATTGTCATTAGCAGTATCAAAATATGAAAAATGTCTCTGACTGTTCTGTATTTAGTGGTGAAAGAAATTCCCAGATCCTAAGCTGTAATACCACAGTACTATTACTGCTATTATTGAACATTATTCGCAGTCAAATCTTTTCTTGGTGCAGATATTTGTAGAAAAATATGCAAAAACTCCCCAGAACACACAGCGGGATTGCTATATCATCATAGATTAAATAACTATATGAATATTACAGCTGCATCAGTGTGTAAGTAGCATTTTACTGTTCTAGTTGTTGAAGTTTTGTACCTAAAAAAAGGTAATCCCAGTACAGGTGAATTCAGTAAGTACCACAAAAGTGCAATACTCAAGTAAATGTACTTACATTTCACCATCATCTTATTGAATTATGAAGCATTAACGTGTCAGTAGCGTATTACTGTTGTAGTAGGTCAGAGTTCATTTGATGTATTTTGTGTATTGTCATTGGGTCTAAAAAAACTAGAAGTATAAAATAACTTGAAATAGAAATACTCAGTTAGCATTTAACTGTTAACTGTACTAATACTTGAGTACAATACTTGAGTAAATACTTAGTTACTTTCCACCACTGAATAGATCTTATAGGATTACAGATGTTACTGCTGTAGCTGGTTGAAGTGGACCTTATTTTCCTAATTTATATACTAATACTACTGTTGCTACTTCTACTACTAATGATTTATTTAATATGGCACTTTTCACAGAGCATGGTCAAAAAGTGCTTTACAAGAGCAATATGTTATGATAATCTAGCAGGCAAGAAAAGGGCCAGTTTAAATAAATGTTTTGAGCTGCTTTTTAGAGGCTTCAACAGAGACAGCAGAACATAAGTCTACAGGATGAGCCACCACTTTAAAAAGGCACGATCACGTTTTGTTTTCAGTCGAGCATGAGGAACAACCAGGAAGCATTAGGTCAGAAGACCTAAGTGACCGACTTGTTCTTTACAGTTGGAGCAGATCAGAGATGTATGCTGGTGTCTGACAGTGCAGGGCTCTATATGTGACAACAAGAACACTAAAATGAACTCTAAACTTGATGGGAAGGCATTGTAAGGCAGATAATATATAGGTGTGATGTGGTTTGTTGACAAGGTCAACAGTCTTGCAGCAGCGTTCATAGTGCATGGACTGATCAAATATAACACAATATAACATTTCTAAGAGTAGCTGGAGAGAGAAACAAAATCCACTGAGCATATACTGTTGGGTAGCTTCATTTGTAACAGCGCATCACATTTTATGAGCTTTATCATACATCATATATTTGTATGTAAAAACTGAATCTGTAAAGTAAACATAACCCTGAGTTACAGTGAAGTAGAAGTATAGATTAGCATGAACTGGAAATACTCAGGTAAAGCACAAGTACTTACATTTCTTAACACACTGTACTTCAGTAAATGTGCACCTCCCATAACCAATATGAATATTTCAAATGAAAATATTGACCCATTTCCTCCACCCTAACTTGCTCTACTCAGCACTGGGACAACACAGAGGTCATATTTGACATAAGGGGTGATTTATTGAACCCCAGTAAAAAGTTTTCAAATGAATAATTGGTTAGTAATGTGTCCTCAGTTGCCAAGGAAGAACATCTAGTAAATCAAAAACCCAGCAGTCAATCAGTGCTGACTCAGTTGGTTTTAGTCCATATATGCTTATTAACCTGTAGCTGAACGGCCACCTAACCTGGAAACTGGATTAATAGTGATTGGATTTAATAATTCATGACCAAATACAATTTTAAAATATGAAAATTTCACTTCTCACTCTGTATAATCACCTTGCTTTAATTGAGCCGAGTGTATGGTGGATGGAGCGGGCATACAGTGTCTTATATTCTTAGGTCAATGCTATTCATACAGCAGTTATGGAAGTTTTTACTGTTAATGGCTTCAGGACGTGAATCTCAAACAGCACAGAAGAGAAGGGTAGTGTTATGAAAGCTGCATGTAGGCAACCGCTGGATTCATGAAGACATTTATCATGATAGACAGGTTTATTTGCGATGCCACAAACCATGTGCATGGACCTCTGGTGAGAGATTCAATGTCAAGAGAACAACCAAATATTGTGTTTTTCTGCAGCCTGTGACAAAAGTGTTTTATTCATGTTTCAAACAGTCACTGTCTTTGTGCTTTGGGCCTTATTATCATTGCTTCCTCACAGGACTATATATATCTATAAGGCTCTATAAAAAACTACATGTTATTTAGAAATTTCAATTAATGTATACAATGTATTTAACGGTGGTAGGAAAGGAAAGGTTTGTATGCTATAGTATATTAATCATTCTGACTGCAGCGTAGAAGGTGAATATCTCTGAAGTTGCATATTATGCTAATAAGCACAACAACAACTCTTGAGAATGCCAAAAATGGACTAGAAAGCGTAACCAATCTGTAGCCAGTTAGGCTGGTGAGCAGATTAGATGCCAATGAAACAAGTTCCTATGTCTTCTCTTCCTTTACATTAGGACACCACATCCAGCCCACCCCTTCCCCAAGACAAAATTAAGACAACAGCACCCGCCCTACACTACACTTCTATTTGGGGATAATCATGCTCTAAGTTTCCCATAATTTGGAGCCTTTGGGAGATGCGAACAGGAAGTATAATGTTGCCATGAGCTCAGTTAGCTGTGAGCTACAACCATTAAAATTTTGCCGAATTAGCTATTAGCAGTTCCTGTTTACAGTGTGCCCATTTGTGTACAGACAGCCATCATTGGATTAGTTAAATACTGAAGAAAATTTAAAAACGTGATGATTTTAAGTCAGGTTTTGGAGCTAGAAGCAGACTTTTTATTCCTGATGGACATGGGAGAGAATATCATCTGAAAGAGGAAGTCAGACTGACTAAAAATATGTTAAATATATGTGTGTGTTTTCAGATTTCAACTGAGACTCTGAGGTGGAGTACGATTTCTCTGTCAATTCTCCCACGCCTCACAGTTTGAAAGCCTCTAATTTACCTTAATCAACACCATATCCCTCATTTTTTATGTATCATTATGTGGTTTTGTAATTCAGCTCACTGTTTGATACTAAACACAATAAAAGACACCAATTTAAGTTTGCAGAGAGTTTGCAAATATGTCAATCATAATGTCAGTCAACTAATGTTTCCATTAAAGGATAAGTTATTATTTCTTCAAATCCATTTTAAAACACGTTTTTGTCATTGTCCTCTATCACATGCATGAAAATCTTTTAAGAAAGGGATCTCTACAACAAGTATGGGCACGAGGAATAATTACAGCCAACAATGAGTCTTTCGATAGCTAGTAAGTTCACACCTGTGACAAGTGTTGAATCAACATTTGTACCTGTCTATGTTAATATGTGGAAACAACTGTCACAAACAAAAAAGATAAACTGGTATGGTAAGAGTAAAACAAGCAGAGATTTGATAGGCACTCCTGTACACTTGAGAAATTGATCTCAAAGCATGTCGCACCTTCTGCTTACTGCTCTGAAAGAGAAAGTCTCCCCTGCGGAGCATGACATTTCTTTGGGAATTGTGAAACAGCAGCATAAAGGCTGAGAAGACGTGAATCTGTGGGTCTGTGTTGTTTGTTGGATCACACCACACAGTCAGGCGAACACGTTATACTCTGCATTCTCACTAATGGACCGCAGCCACTCTTTTCTGTCTGTTACCTGTTGTTTTGAACTTGCAGGTTACAGAACGTGCATGATGCTTTCGTGTGACCTTCCGCTGGTGCTGCAGACCGTCACAGGCGGCTCCACAAATTGTTTCTTTTTCTAGCATTAATGGCAGAAGCTCATGACTACTCATAGCCCTACAGCACAGTGCACCAATAACATATGTAGTAACACTGCCTGATTATGATCTACACACTACATATGTGTGTTTGGACTGTGAATAAACCATCCTCAGTTCCCCTCTTTCATTTCTTGCACACCACTTCATATCCCTGAGGAAATTCACACATCCATGTCTGATCCACACCGGTGCAAAAATATTCTTTAATTTGTAGATCTTATCAGAGGATTCTGGTTATTTACACCAAGAAAAGAGGTATATAAAAGACACACTGTCAGCATGTTAGGACACATAAAATAACTACTACCAACTACTAAATTCCACTGACGATATCAGAGCACCAACCTTTAAACAAATCATCGGCAATCTGTGCTGAGAAAAATATGATTCATCAATTAAAAAGTTTTAAAAAGTACAAAAGTGAGTACATAAAAACTTTAGGCAGTAACTCCAATAAGCATTAAATCACAGTATCTAAAATTATGTTGCCCACGCCACTAATTGTGGGCTGAGATCTCAATAATTCAACAATTTAAATCAGTTCACTTGAACCTGCAGCTGAACTCAACGCTGCAGCGATGGAGGCGTCTATGCTGGAAAACTTTGAGCCTTGTTTGAACTTTAAAATGTACCAATGCTGCATTTAAACACGCTATTTTCTTCAGTGAATTTAAGTTAATTAAGGATCGATTCATTTTAGAATCTGTCTTCCTACTGATGATGTTGACTTCTTTGAGGATACAAAATATGAGGCCAGATGAGTCCAAAGCATAAGAAAGTTGACAGTATGGCCAGTGGAATCTTTCACATTAAAAATTACAGTACGTTACATTAAAAATATACTTATTTAGTTCTTTTACCGACTTTGACTTCATGATATTCTACCTAATCTCTGATATCAGTGCTGTTACGCCCTGCCAAAAGAGTAAAAACAGGATAAATTAAGAATACTGAGAAGCATGCGCCCAGCTCTTATTATTATCCTTACCATCTAATTAAAAAGGTTAGAGTTGTTTATATTTACAAACAATCAGCACGGCACAGATATAGTCAGTTGCACAAATTTCATATATTTTTTCGATCCCACTAAAGCTTTTGATTGACTGTGGGGAAAAAACGTGTTTGAAGACAACCCAAATATCTACTTGTTCCATATGATATGTCAGATCATGCAGCTGATTGTAGAGTATAAGATAGAGTTGATTCTTTTCATGTCAGTAATGGGGTCTGGCAAGGTTCTTATATAACCTGTATATATAGTTAAGTCATCCGGGCACAGATTACACACGTTTTTCCTCATCTTATGATGTTGTCATTTTATGATTTGGTTACACTTTCTTCCTGCAGCGTTGGTCTTTAATGAGTATCACATCAGATTTAAGCCCCCAAACAGTAATGTAATGACATATAAAGGTGTAAATGAGTATTTCCTGAGTTCTGCTTAAGTGGTGATGCTCTTAATGTAAGCAGTGAGGTCAAAAAGTTTATTTTAGAGATTATGCTATGGATCGTTGGGAGCATAAAATGATCAGGGTAACACTTTGTGCATAAGTAACGTTAAGGTCTGTGAGGGTTTACTAATCGCCCCTGTATCCACTGGTGGAAGAAGTACTCAGATCTTAAATAAAAGTAGCCCAGTGCAGTACAGTGTAGAAATACTCTGTTACAAGTAAAGTTGTGCATTATATATACTTAAACCACCAAAAGTAAAAGTACTCATTATGCAGAATGGCCATTTTAGAATAATATATATAACATTATTGGATTTTAATTATTAATGTGTACATTACTTTAAAGTTGCTGCTGGTGTTAGTAGGGCTTATTTCAACTGTCGGGTGGCTTAAATATCAGTATCTAAAGCTGTAAAATAACACAGTAAGGTATAAAGTGATGAAAAATGGTAAAAAAAATATACAAACCTCAAAATTGTACTGTACAGTACAGTGCAGTACTTGAGTACTAAGTTACATCCTACGACTGCCTGTATGTATGCCACATGTTTTTTTTCTTATACTGTGGTTGTTATGCATAAGTACTCACATATCAGGCAGTGATGAGGATTTTCTTTATCGCTGTGATTCTATAAGGTGGTGAATAACATACAAAAATATATTAATCCCACTAATATGAGCATGTACATCATACATGTGGCAACTCTGCGGGAGTGATTTGTCCATCCTGTCAGTTCCATTTCATATGGATGTTTTAAAGCTATTATATTTCAGATTTTTGGTGTCCAAAATAAAGTGAATAAATTATATGAACTGAACAATAACTGACAGTCATATTATATTGTTATTTATCCAATAGACATTCATAATGTTGTGTTCAGTAATAATAACATTATGAGTAAAAGTCAACAATTAAATGCAGCAAAAAGCCCAAATTACTGAAAAACATATCATCTCAACGATCCCGCAGCACTGATGTTTACCCAAGTTCACTATTCAGCACGGTAAAAATGACATAACATGTTCCTCACACGTTTGCAAGCACATTGACTATAAAGCTTTGAGGTGGTTTGTTTCTATCTGTTTCATTCAGGAGACTTGAAGTATCTCTTTTCATTTAGTGGCTGCTGCAGTCTAACCTGCACTCCACAACAGTGGATGGGCTAATTTCAGCTGAAAGCCATCATGCAACTAATTGGCACGATGATGAGTGGGCTTTCATTCTCCCGACTCGTGGAAAAACAACATGTACATCCCACTGATTACCACTAAACTGTATTTTACTTTTTTTTTTAAAGCACCACCACTTGTTTGTTTGTTTGTTTATTTGTTTTATTGGTTCTTTCAACATGTTGGTGGCTGTTTTGACCATTTTATATTGATGTAGTAGATTCTTTTTTTTATGTAAATGATCCCATTAACAAATATAAATATTCTCAAAGCTGGAATCATCTCTAAAATAGATACATCCCATCTATATATTAAAACTGTATTAATTTTACTTAATGCTCTTAATACATTGTTTTTCACCTCTGTTGGGCGTGAAGGTATAAAAGTTCACTGACCTTCAAATAGCATATGACCAGCTGCTGCACTCCAACAATTGAATCCTCACAAAATCACACACTTCTGCTCTCGTTCATGGAGAACAGTGTACAAACATTCCACCCACATCTGGCCTACATTAGCGCAAATGCCATCCATTGTCATTTGACGAGGTGAACAAAAGCATGTCTGAATTTATCACATGTGAAACAAATTTCTCATGTGTTTCACACGTTGGAGACCACATGATAAACCTGTCACATACATGTGTGATTTCTATATATTCTATTTATTCTGCATGTGTAAACATGAGTTATATCAAATGTGAAATATATTTGTGAAACCGAATTTACCTTGTGGGCAAGTCACATGTTTTCTTTTAGACATTTCACATGTTAAACATCATATTTGCATGTAAATTCATGAATTTCACATACATTTTTGAGTTTTATTTAGACTAAAGTGTGTTTTTGTCTGCCTGTGTACAGTGAAAACAAAACCACAGCACTGGGTCTGTTAGCCGAGTGGTTAACTGAATCCAAATTTGATCTTTGTTGCGTGTCCTCCCCTCGCTCTCATTTCCTGTCTGTATCTTTGCAGTTACTTTCACATTAATGAGAAAGTAAACTAAGACCGTGATGGAAAATATTTAAAACTAATTCTCTGCAAGAATATTCTGATGTTAGGAAGCTACAAAAGATCTTAGGGACAGACGTCTCGGTACATTATTCATACACAATAACAGCAATCTGCACATCTCTAATGAAAATGGTTATTTTGGAGCTCCTCATTCAAACTATCTGCACAGATAAGTGCTAACTAAGATCCTTACTGAAGGTTTCTGGTGGTGAATGACATACACTGTTGGTGAAGGTTTGATTTGATCTATATATTAATGTTATATATTTTATTTTATTATGTTTTATACTTCTCAGCGTCTCGTGTTTTCCTTGTGGAATCAGAGTACAGTGGCTGAAAAACTGCTGATATGGTGTTGCTTTATTTTCTGTTTTTGCATGACACACAACATCATTTCTCCAGAGAAATATTATTTTTGTCACCACTATGTGAAGCCAGTAAGGCACAAGGTATGGATAGTCATGTACCAAAATCCCAGAGGGTGGTAATCCTTGAATTTTAAAAGAGTTTTGAACAGACAGCTAAAGCCACCCTTAAGTAGAGTCTCCAGATGCTATACTGTTTGTAAATCTGCCAGTTGGAAATCATTATGGATGTCTATAGAAATTACAGAAGACTCAGAATCTCATCAACAGGGAGAGCAGGACAAACAGAGAGATTTGCTTACACCATGTGGAAAAGTCTGCAAAGGAGCAAGGACATTTCCATATTTCCAAAAAGGCAGAAAAATCTATTAAACCAAAGAATTAAATACTCCATCTGCCAGATCCCAGTGCGCACATGCCAGGAGTTTGTATTATAAACGCACCGGTAGTTGAAACTTTTGTTTTACTCATGTGCGCTAATCTCCACCATATCCTGCTCCTACTATAATTTTGTTAGACTTTTTCATATTTATTTAATAAACGCCCACAGTGCAAATTGTAACTTTGTGTGTCGAGAATTAATGGGAAAAGCCCCAACTGTTAAATCGTAAAATTTGAATGAGAAAGTTCCCATGTAATGCATATCAAACATTTATTAAAGCCACGTAGAATAATTGAATTGTTCTGCTGGTCTAGGTCTGATTTGTTTAACTAAATTCTTTGGCTGTTGAAGTGTGATACAAGATTTCCTGCAAATTCCATTAAAGACACAGGTATCTTTTGTGTATTTGTGCATCTTGGATACATATAGAAACATTTTTCATCTTTCCTTTCCCTCTCTTCTGCCTATCTGAGCCCCAGCTCTGTCACTGCTTATCCACATCTTCACTGCTTATCTGCATCGAGCCCCTCAGTGAGATTTCAACCACTGTGACATGCAGTGAAAGCAGAGGCTGTCAGTCAGCTGTGCCAAAGAGATTGAAATCAGAGAAGGAGAGGGGAAGAACAAACCAAAGGCAGAAGGGGGGCGGAAAAAGGCAAAGTTAATATAATTTCATTTTTGACCCCCTGAGACAGAAAGCAGCCTTGGTATACAGTAAGGGTATAGAAAGTGAATGCATTAAATCGGCTTCTTCAGCTCATGTAAATGTCAGCTCGTGTATCCCTGCAAAAGAAAAATACAAACATGTCTGGGGGAAGGTCTGCTCTAACTTATTGGGCTGATTATTAAGCGAAGCTTATAATGTCAGCCTCCTGTATACACACTACAAAAGCGCGTATCCCAAATACACACACACATACACACACAGAGAGTAGCCTGGGAGGAACTTTGTGTTTTAGTAAGCTAAGTTTCACACATCGACTGGAGGTGTCCTTGCTTTCTACTGGTGTAATTATCACTCCGGGAAAAGTGTTTCATTAGGAAAGCTCCTCTTTCAGACACATTACTCACAGAGGGCTGGACACAGACACCCTGGACAGCACGCACGCACGCACACACCCACCCACGTGCACACACACACGCGCACACACACACACACACACACACACACACACACAATCCCGTCTTTAATTCATCACCCCTCATTCTTGTCCTCGGTCCGATCTGTTTTTCTGGACTTCTTCGCACCTCTTCCTGTTCGTCTTCCATATTCGTTTTTTGATGTTAACTCCTCTGACTCAAAGATCTTTCTTTACCTGTCAGCTATTAAAACTGCCAGTGTTTTAAACAGCCACCAACCAATTAAATTCAACGTTGATATTTTTTCTACTAACCTGGTGAATCGAGCAGATTTTGGTGTCTAATTGTGCTAATTCGACTTTCACTTTAGCTGAGCTCGAGAGCTGAATTCTTTTGGTTTCAAACTATCCTTTCGAGCACCCCTCCATCATCTCCCTTTCCTTCCTGTATCTAACCCATCATTCCCCTATCTGTCCGTCCTCCTCCTGCCCCTCCTCCTCCTCCACCACTCACTTCCCCCGCTGCCCTTTCTCTTGCTTGGGAGGCCTGCAGGTCTGCAGGTTAATGAGTCGTGAAGTGTGAAAACTTCCTGAGACACAACCAGAGCTAAATGCTGTTTCCAGATGTGAGTCTGGATGTCCGCTTGAAGTGAGTCAGAGAGGGTGGGGCAGTTTGAAGAACAGAGTGGCACAGAATGGTTGTAAATTAGAAAGAAGATGATTAAAAGATTATCTGAAAATGTGGAAGAGGAAAGCAGGCTAGTTAAAGAAACAAATACATCACAGGATTATTAAACTATTTCACACACGCTGCTGGTCATTAAAACTAGTGTTGAAGATCATATCATGTACTTGTCACTACCTGTGCTAGTGACTATTTTTTTTATTTTTATTGGAACGTGCCAATAAATAAAAAGAAAACATGTAATGATGAGATTTTAAAATATAATGACGACCACATAAGACATTTATGTGTGAAACAATAATGCAGATAAATTACAGCATCCACGATATGAGTCCCAAGATAACTCTCCAACGTTAGCAGGGCAACACAGCAACTCAGGGCTAGTCTGTACGTTTTCATTTAACAAGTCTAGTCTACAGTCATGCTAGCAGCTCTGTGCTTACAGTCGGCACAGCAATGCTTTGAACTAAACGCTAACATCAGAATGCTCACAATGCTATGCTAACACGCTGATGTTCACCATTTTAGTTTAGCCTGTTAGCATGCTGAAGTCTGCCAATTAGCACAAGTACAGCTGAGACAGAAATGTCATTAGTTTTGTAGGGTTTTGTTCATAAACAAAGTACTCAACCAATTTAAACATTAATATGATGAATGGTCAAGGATGCAGAGTTATGGAAAGTTATCAAAAAAATAACTTTAGAGAGTTAAGGAAAGCTGGTATCAAATGCCACTGCAATTCATTCAATATTTGTCGAGACGTTTCACTAAAAACTAACCAACAAACTAGGCTATGTTACTTTGTGACGGTGGAAGTTAATGAAACTACAGTGTTCAGAAGATGGACTTCAAAAAGCACATCTTACTATACTTGTTACAGACTGAAACGGTGTCACTGTGTTTACATGTGCTGTTACCTTTATGATGCTGATTGTGTATCAGTGCCGTTGCAAACGTTAAGTAAAGTCCGTTAATGGCCTTAAAGTGTGCATGCATCATTACATAAAGGTTATAGCAATACTGCTGCTTACAATACTTCTCCCTCTGTGTTCTTACCATGTATTTTTATGTAGGCTATGTAAACATGGACATCCCGGTGAAAAACATGACTTCATTACTGAGGTCACAATTGAAATAATAAATATCAGCCACCCGTTACAAATGTGAAATGAAGTGGTTGCTCAAGCTCACCCTCCTGTCCACTCATATTTAAGTATAAATAAAACATAATGGCATATTAACAGTAACTTACACGATGATCTGCCGGGACACACAGTCACAGTTAAAGGAAAAGGTATTGACAGTCACACTAAATGCAGTATTCATGTTTTATATATTAATTTCAATGGGCAGGATAACTCAAAGCCGAACAAGTTATTAACAAAAATTTACAACAACTTGAGAAAGTTTTTCACTAAAGCAGACAGCAAACTTTAACAGAAAAAAAACAGAACTAATGCATAAAAACTGCAGGAGATGAAGAGGAACAAGCCACAAACAGTTCATCAGAGTTTATAATAATGCAGTGCAGTGAGGACACAGACCAGGTTTCATAGAGTAAACAAGCATCTGTCTGTTTGTCTGTTAACAAACTCTCAAAGTCTGTACTGATAAAGTGCAGACCTGTAAATTAACATCAGATGTCATGACATCAACACTTCTGTCCATATTCACACGTCCACATGATCTCTCTCTGTTACGAGTCTGCACAACATATTTTAATCACCTGATGACTGGTTGTGAATGTCCAAATGGTGAATCTGTTGCTGCTGAAAGGAATTGTGGGATTGCGTTGTCTCCTTTCCTTTGGTAAAGGATGGTCCTGTGTATCCTCTGCCGAAGGAAATATAAAAGAAGCACTTTTCCTTAACATTTAGAGAACTCGAACAGCTCTTATCATGGCTGCTACATGATCATTCAGATAGAAACCTTCCTAGGCAAAAGATTCGACGGCATCCCAAACATCAACCTCATAGTGATGCTAAAGAAAAAGGAGTATCACCAAAGTCAGTAGATTTATCCTCTGGATACCATGAATGTACAAAGTTTCATGGCAACCTATCCAATAATTGTTGAGATATCTGAGCCTGGATCAACAACAGACAGACAGACAGACAGACCCATCACTCAATACTAAATCTATATGATGCATGTACAGGCAAATCAAAACCTGAACATCACCCGCTGCACATCTGTGAGCTGTGAGTATGTGGCCATAATCTGGCGTGAATAATGACATCTCTGTCCCCCGTCTTCTCCAGTGCCAGCTCCACTAATTATTTATTCTTGGACGCTGCGAGGGTGTCAAAGCTCACACTCCTGCCTCTAAAAAACAGCGATCCCCTCTGCCTTACTGGCATTGAGGAGCAGTATTGGTTATGTGTTTGCATATAACTCAACGATATTTAATTACAAACCATCACCACTCATCATTATTTCATTTTAATGCCAATTCCTCACATATTTTCCCATTTAACTCAGATAGTATTTAGTCAGGCAGAATGTTTTGGCATAATCTGCTGAAATTTTGAGATATCCCTCCCTGAGATTTATGTCTCAATACAGCGGGGGGAAAAAAACATTTACACAAAATGTGTCTGTCCAGAATGGATTATTCAGATAAACACTGCTTTTGGAAACACATAACTTTTTAATGTTGCGAGCATGAACTTCCATTTATCATTATGGTAATGGGGTGATGGCAGAAATCTCAAAATCTCAGCAGAAAAAGCCAAAACTGCATTCAGTGGATTCCACTTTTGTAATTTGGGTGAACAGACCCATAAAACCAGACAACTGAAATGTATCATCTATCTCTATCTCTATCTCCCTCTTTAAAAATGATATTTTTGGACATACAGCCTCCTGCATGACTTGTAATTCTTTTAGTATGCCAGATTTTCATTCATCTGCATTTCCGTCTATGTAAATAGCAATAATTCATTGACTCATCCTATCACCAGACAACACATTCTGCAAAACCCCTTATTATGTTCAACACATGCTAAATCTTCCACACTGGACCTTTATGTGTTGTTGTGGTCAGATGTGCTGCGCTCACATTCACCACTCCAACCCTCCACACTCTTTACTTTCCACCATGCTACATAAACTGCACTCTACTTCTAGCAATGGCAACACGTCAATTGAGTTCTATAGATACTGGGCCGACATACAGTAAAAAATATCTTGTCTGTCTTTGTGCAGAGCTTGCAAACATCAGATATAAACCATGTGCATGTTATCTTTCATCATGTCCTTGAACATTATTTTTCTGGGTCTAATTTTTCTTGTTTTTAGTTCATATCTGTACAACCCCAATACCAAAAAAGTTGGCTTGCAGAGTAAAACATAAAAGATAATGCAATGTTTCATGTGAAACTGCAAATCTTGTTCCGACCTATTGAATACAGTTTTTAATATTTTATGTTTAAACTGATAAATTCTGAATTTGATGCGCCTTGTTTCTCATTACATTTTCCACACCGTCCCAACTTTTTTTGGAACTGGGATTTCAATAACATTACCCACCAATTTAAATGGACCATTCGGGTAGTTTGAGGTGGGATTGTACAGTATGAGGTACTTGTACATAGTTCATGTATTACCTTGAGTACGGTCAGCACGTCTCCAGCTATATTAAGAATATTTTCACTGCCTTACTTGCCTTTGTTGTTGCCATTTTCTTTGGTACTAACCACTGAACATCCAGCCTTTTGTATGTGGTTTAAAATACATTTTTTAACTGACCCCGTCCACAGCTGTGCATAGCTCCGCTTCTGTGACAGGATCCTCGTTTGCTTCTCCTAACTGGGGGCACGCTGACCGCCGCTTACTGTTGGTAATATTCGCATGACCTCATTTGAAATACCTGAACTGTCCCTTTAACTGCCAAGACCTGGGGATACAGTGAAATCACAAGAATAGAGGCTAACATGACAGATAGAAGAAGTGGTCAGACATTCACACAGGTTAACAACAAATCATTTTCCATAACCGTATTAGAATTATAGCCAGGTTAGACGCGGGTTGTAAAAACACTGAAGCTTCCCTTAATTTGAAACTTTTTGATTTACAGGCCGGGTTCAAAAATAAACACTTGAATAGATGCAATCTGCGATGAACACACATTGAACACTGGTCGTACTTTCAGCTGATACAAATATGACTAGAGTGGGTGGAAATCAAGCGGCACAAACTTAAACCAATTAAATCCGGTTCGACACCAACACCGATCGACTGGAAGAGAAAGACAATACAACGCCTCAGTAAGAGCGGCTTTAAAAGTAAATAATTCAAAGTCATCAGTGAAAATTTTCCATCATCTATTTTTCATTTGGGTCAACAAATGGCATTTACAACAGCACTTTGTCTCTCTGTTGGTGTGTTTGCACTTATGAATAAATGTTTGTGTTTGCATGTGGGTGTGATTTAAGAGACTCTCCATGCTCGTCAGTGAGTGTGATTGAGCTCTGAGGGGTTATGAGGGAAAATAAGTTGAAAACAGGACAGAATCAATACCATTTACCCAATAGCCTCGTAGCGTGTGTGTGTGTATTTGTGAGCGTTACTGTGTGTGTTTACCTGAAGTGTGACTGCATTTAACGTGTCAAGTTGAGGAAAAACAACCAATTGCCTCTCAGCACACGCTTTATTGACCAGTGGAACACACACACACTCTCTGCAGGCATATTGACTGGTTGAGGGGAGAAACAGGTTTAAGGCAATTAGAGTAGTGTACTTTCCGCCAGAAACCCACTATGATCCTTTTCACTGCAGTTAGCCAACTACCCCTAAAGTGTGACTAATATTACATCAATGGAAGAAAGTAAAACAAGCCACTTTGTTGAACACAGCCGCTGTATTGTTGTCATTATCACAACTGCAACATAGCAGAAAATTTAAGGTTTACAACCTCTTCTTAAAGATTATGTGAAGTACAAAATGAGCACAAACATGCACAAACAAACACTAATCTTTCATCTCAAATTGTTTTTCTACACTACAAACGGCGTGTTAAGTGTGTTGTGTGCTACTCCAGTCTAAATTACTTGGTGGTTGTAAAAGGCACAAGTTTGTGCTTTTGTGAACTCATCTACTGTTTTTCAAACTCAGACATTATTGTTTTTTAAGTGTAAATTCACAGGTGAGTTAAGCCACTTTAAGGTAAAACCAATTAGCAGTGTGCAAACATAATTTACAGGTTGCATCACATTACACCAGAACAGTGTTGCCAGATTGCAGTGGTGGAATGAGGCACTTTACCTGAATCAATCACATTTTAATGGTACTTTCTAACTCTACTCCCCTACAATTTGCCCATAAATACTGTACAATACATTTGAGCTTTAGTTACTAAGATAAGACTTTTTTTGACTCCTTACAACAGCTATACTAGTTAAATAATGAACACATTAACATCTTTAGGATTACTACCTCTTAAAAAAGTATCTTGCACATTTAAATATTCTGCATACTGTCAGCTTATGCATATTACCTGGTGAATACTTTACACATTTCTGCATAAAACTGTAAAGTTCTTTCATTTTAAAAACATATTGTACATATTTACGTCTTCTAGTTTAAATTGTATCTTCCTTACATTTTACTTAATGTTTGTTATGCACCAACACACCAAAGACAAATTCTTTGTATGTGAAAACCTACTTGGCAAAAAACCTGTTTCTGATTATGATCCAATAATATAAAATGATTCTGAAAAGGGTAATAATGCATAATGAGTACTTTTGGTACCTTAAGTATATTTCGATGCAAATGCTTTAAGTAAAAGTTTGAATGCATGACTTTTACTTGTGTTAGAGTATTTATACTCCATAATATTGTTATTTTTACTTAACAGCCACTTCTCTGGTCTGAGTAGCATAATTAAGATTCCCAGATATTCCCAAAAAGCCCAGTTGGACTACTGTAGTAATCCATATTATGGCAAGAACCACTCAGCTAAGTAAAGAGAAACGACAGTCCAGCATTACTTTAAGACATGAAGGTCAGTCAATCTGGAAAATTTCAAAAATTTGAACGTGTATTCAAGTGCAGTCAGTAAAACCATCTATGATGAAACTGGCTCTCACGAGGACCGCCCCAGGAAATGAAGACCAATAGTTACCTCTGCTGCAGAGGAGAAGTTCAGAAATCTCCAGTTAACACCACCTCAAATTAGAGCCAGTGAGTTATTTATTAAAAATTCAAAGCAAGCATAGCTACCTTAACATTCTGCAGAGACATGTCATCCCATCTGGTTTGCTCTTGTAGTGGGACCATCATTTGTTTTTTCCACAGGACAATAAACTCCAAACCAAGCGGCAACCTCCGTGGCTGTGAAGTGAAGCCAACGCAGAAGTACCGAAAACTGCAGTTCCTCACACTGGCTACAGAACAAGTCAATCTCCATAAGTCCCCATATTAAAACGTCTAACTCTACAGAGGAAATAAACGTGTTTACAGCCTGGTACAAAAAACTGTTGGTTTCTATAGCTAATTTCCTCATTTCTGAATTTCTATATAACTCAACTGTTCCAGTTATATTAAAGCTTAAAGTTATGCATTATTAACAGCGTGGTCAGAAACCTATGGGTGACGTCAGATGTATATTCTTTCTACTGCCAATGCTCCAAACACACCTCCAGGCTATGTAAGGGCTATTAGACCAAGAAGAAGAATGATGTATCAGATGACCTGGCCTCCACAAAGCTGTCATCAAAGGTAGCTACTTTGATCGAGAATATAAACATATTTTGCTTTGTTATAGTTTGTCATAGTTTTGATGTCTTCAGTGTGGAAAACAATAAAAAATAAAGACAAAACATTGAATAAGGTGTGTCCAAACTTTTGACTGACATTGTACCATACAGTATAAATATAAAACAACACTGCATCAGACTCAGATCAACCTAATCACAATTAATAGGGTTGTTTTTGACATGTATTTCGGTGTATTAGTTTACAGTTTCTATGGCATTTAAGATGAAGAAGCCATTAAGGTTACTTTGCCTTCATAACTGTACCCTCCATAAAATTGTTTACAAAGAGAACAGATAGTTGGGCATCAACTCGTGTTTCATCGAGAACAGGAATGTAATCACAAGGTTAAAGTTTAATCAAAGTTATATATGAACAACAACTAAATAAATAAAAAGAACTCGAGATAGTGATGTGGCTTTTGCCCTATTATAACCTTTCTGTATGACTTTTAAACAGCAAACTGAGAAAGGAACATGGATTATTCACTGTTAGTGTGCGTGGTCACTACATTTGAGACTTTTTAATCAGTAGTTTTCTGTCTGCAGTTTAAAGGGTTGACAGGAAATCCCCTTAAAAAATGAAGAATGCTTGAACTTCACTGCTTTAAGAAGTTACTTTCTTCCCCTTATCCTTACTTCTGTAATAGCAGTGTATAATTATATGATTCTGCGTCAAGTCAACAACAAAGCCTTCTCCGATTCGGCTCCTAACCTCGTGTTAACATTGCAAACACAATCAACAAGTCACTACAAGTCCATTAATTTTCGATTGAGCTGAGCGACTGATGCCTGGAAGGTCGGAAGGTTAACAAGCTTGTCGGCTGAGAAAAGTTTGCCGTCAACATATTGTAATCGCTGGGCACCAAACAACCAATCAGACTTTTATGCTCGCTTTTTTCTGTGATCTATGACAACAGTTCAACTCAGGCAAAGTTATACATTTAAAGTTTTTTAGTTCTCTAATTTGGAGGAGAAAAAAAAATCTTGATAAACGGATGCATACATTTTTTTTATTACATTTTGCCTCATTACAACTTGCTGAAAAGAGACTGTACCTTTGCATTAAGGCTGTGTTACTACGGGTAAAAACAGTGAACTGCACTCGACCCCCAAAATCAGAGCCTCTCATGCCGGCTACAACTGGTCAGAACAGAGCAACCCATCAACCAGGTTGCTGACATTATGAATGTGGGGTAAGGAGACAAACTTATCAAAAGGGGGTCCATGATCAAATTCAGAACTATTTGGGGGTCCTTGACATAAAACGGTCTGGGGGGCTCTTCATGTGGAGTGCTGCGAGTGGTACACAATCATTTCTCTTCCTCTTTCATTTCCATCTCTCCATCTGACAGCACGTTCAAGTAGCTTTATATTACTCACACACACACACACAAATCGAGGAAGGGAGAGGGGCAGAGAGGCAGCCATAGACAGCTACATACAAATACAAGCGCTTACTGCTGTAATCCTATCAGACAGGGCTTGCCAGCTTCATGTGGCCTGTGAGAGGTCAACATGAACTGTGTCAACATGAAATGGGCGGAAAAAAGAGACACGGATGACGAAGGCTTTACAAATTTTACTGAAAAAAATGTGTGTTTTGTAAATAAAAACCAACCCTGTCTCCTAGAAAGGAACATTTTAAATGTTATCCCAATTTATACTGTGATGACAAACGTAATTATTATGTGTATCATGTTTGTTTGAGTGAATGAAGTGCTACATTTATGTACCTTAAAAAGGTCCAGTGTGTCAGATTTAGTGGACTGTGGACTGAAATGTGATATAATATGCATAACCATAATTTATTTAGTGTGTAATCACCTGAAAATAAGACCTGTTGTTTTTGTTACCTTAGAATGAACCTCATATCTACAGATGCTGTCTGCCATGTTGCAGCCATCACAGTTTCCTCCTCATGCTTGGAACAGGAGTGGAGCGGGTCGCAATCAGCAACTACATCACTACGTCCTACATACTGGTCCTTTAATAAACACATTGTGCCGTTGCTGTGTTAAACCAAGACCTTATTCTTTGTCTAACTATAACAAAGAGATGACAGTGCCCCAAAATAACCATAAACAAGTGTTAGTCAGCACTAGCTGCAACCACGTTCATGCATTCACCCACTCGCCCATTCAACCACTTGATCTTCAATTTCAGTAAATTTCAGCCTCGCAGGTATAAAGTTGTGGTGGCCATAGGGTGGGCACAGTGTCTGATAACCTTTTATTACATCATGTCAGTTTCTGGGCTCCATAGACATTTTCAAATTACTTGTTTTGTCCGACCAACAGCCTAAAAACACTGACTTAAATAAAAGCAGCAAATTCTCACATTTCGTGAAGCAGGAAACATGCCGTGGCCCATAGGGTTCCTCCGCCCTAGCAAATCCCACTTTAACCCCTGAGCATAGCTCTGTGCTTGTGGGCTTTGTGGACCAATGAACAGATAGATTTTTGTGGACCAATGAACTGATGGACCAGTTGGCATGAACAGTTAATCAGCTGTCCTTTGGCTCATGACCAACCCTTTCCACAAAATCTTGTGCAAGTCTGTGAATCCATTTGGAAGTGAAGAAAAAAAGAAAAGGCCACACACACCTGACACAGACCTCCATGCCAGGTTTCAGCCTCCTATAGAGCAAAAAACTGGCTACAAAAGGGTGGAGAAAACAAACACCTAGGGTCATCCTGAAAAAGAGTTGAACCTGGCCCAGCGTTTGCAGCAACTCAGTGCAACATTTACCTCATAATTATTGTATTTTCCCTGTAAAAACTTCCCAGTGGCGAGCTGTTAAATCCTTCCTCATTGTACTATAAACAGCTGTGCAGATGTACGGTAAGTCTTCAGATTAATCTGTTACTCAAGCTAGCCACTTTTCAGTAACACACAAACATTACACAGTCCCCTAATACGATACGTGAAAGCTTTTGACATGAGATGCTACGGACACATTTTGTTTGGTACTTAAAGAACATATGAACAAATCATTCTGTCATTTATTGCCATTCTTAAAAAGACCATCAAACAGAACGTTATCCATATTCTGGCTGTTTTGTGTATGTCTTTTACAAAATATGAGGTATAATATGTGTTACTGAGAATGTAGTATACTGTCTGGATCCTGTTCATACATTAAAAACATTAAAAGATAGCTACACTGTACAATATATGAGTCCTATGGATAATAATAAGAACATACATGGCTATGTTTGCATGGATCCATTTACTTAATAACTAATTTTAAAAAGTAAAGTAAAATATCTTCCCTCCGAAAGTCATTTCCCTTCACTCTCTTTTCTTTCCTCTCTGCTCGTCTCCTTCTGTGTATAACGTGTGTTCCAGTGGGAGTTCTTGGTTCAGTTTGTGTTTTATAAACATTTGAGAACGCCCACAGCTCCCATGTGTAGGCAGATCCCTGTGCCCTTACCGTGACTCTGTAGACGTCTCTATATCAACACAGTGCAAACAACTCCAGAGCATGCACGCACGCACGCACACACACACATACACACAGACACCAGGATACATGCCTGTCAGCCCCATCGGAAACTGTGCATGCATGCTAGCATAAACACGTTATTGTCACACGTGTGCACACGCACACACACACACTAACCTGTCAGTCGTCAGGAGGAAAGAACAGCCAACTGAGACATGGAAGTGCAGGAAAACATTTCATCCTTATTACCCTGTTATTCTCTCTCACACACACTCTGTATTTCTGTATTTAGGCATTATCATTCTCACCTTTTCTCATATTTCTTTCTCACGAGGGGCCTCTTTGCCTCCCTCCCTCCCCCACCACCTCCTCAACTTAATCTCTCTCTCGGTCTCTCTCCCTTTTCTCTTCCTCAGTCTTTTCCCCCCTCAAGGTGTCTAAGCTGTGAGACATTTAATCGCCGCGGTAACGGTTTCATATCTGGAACAGAAATCAAATAATGCCAGATGATTTACTCCCCCTAGCAACCAGGGAGCACAGCCCTAGCAACCGACCCAGCCAGCAGGCCAGACCTAATCAGGTTGAAAATATTTCAATTATTGTGTTGATTCTAGGAGGTGTGTGTGCGTGTGTGTGTGTGTGTGTGTGTGTGTGTGTGTAAAGATCAGCCTGCTGCATTTTAATGATGTCAGCCGCTATTGATCTGAATACCAGAGGAGAACAGGGAGGACATTAGCAAAGAAAAGAAACCGTGTTGTGTCATAGAAGTGATCAAGTGCTATTAGAAGCACTGCTGTTATGATGGAGACATTAGAAGGATACAACAACACATGGTCATTCTGGCTTGGATAGTGTAACAGTTGGCATGCTCTGTATGTGTGTGTGTGTATGTGTGTGTGTGCATGTGTGTGTGTGTGTGTGTGTAAGAAAGACAACGACAAGAGTTGGCAAGGCAGAAATGACAGAGGATAGCCAAAGAGCGGGGACAGGATCCAAACTCCAGGGTGCCAAAGGACCAAATCGAGCTTTAGTCCTCACTCGATCAGTCGCACTACGCTTGTTTGTGGTTGTGTTGGAGCTTTAGAGAAAGTGTAAGTGTGTTCGTGTGTGCATGTGTGTGTGTATGTGTGTGTGTGGGCTGGCGTTTATGCAGTTTATGTGTCTGTTGGAAAATGGTAGACAGCTAAAAAGGGAGGGGGAAGCTTTATTGAAGGTTTGCCCAGTCAATCAATAAGCGTGTGTGTATGCAAGTGTCTATACTTAGACTATAAACACTCAGTTACTAGTTTATTAGGAACACTTGGATGAAACTGATGCTGTGTAATACAACCGTCCTGTAATAGATCCTCCATTCATGAAGGTCATAATATTCATGTGTTGCATTGGAGCTGATGAACTGTATTGTGTTATACTGAGATTTAGCCTACACTATAATAAAATCATAAATTTACGGAAAATATTTTTACAGTAGTTTTACGTTTTTGTATGCAAAACTGTAAAATTACAGAGATTATCTGTTGTAAAAGCACATTAAGTGTTCACTAAATAAATATTTAGGGGAAATCTGCATAATAACAGTATTTCTCTGTAGAACTATTAGTATTGTCACTTTATTGAAGGTGTTTGTAGTATTTCAAGGAAAATCTGTAAAATGACAGTATTTCTCTGAAAACCTTTTTGCATTTGCATACATTG
The DNA here is from genome assembly GCA_033000465.1 of Sciaenops ocellatus. Lineage (NCBI taxonomy): Eukaryota > Metazoa > Chordata > Actinopteri > Sciaenidae > Sciaenops > Sciaenops ocellatus. The sequence continues at coordinate 20,586,125 of CP136867.1, forward strand.
ATTTGAATTGTGGTTTCCTCATTGATATAAATGGGTTGGACAAACTAGAAACATCTATCAGTTAAACTGACAACTTAGTGTAAGCATGTCATCAAACATTAATACAAACTACTGCTGAAATGATTTATTACTAATCCATTTTTATTCAACAGACAGTAAAGCTGGAAGGTAGTACATATAACATATCACTCTGAATTGAATATGTATTTTTTGATTTGGTCAGACAAACTTTGGGCTTTGAGAAAGTGTTGAGAGGCATTTTTCGCCATTTTATGATATTTTTTTACACCAAACCATTAATAGTAAAAAATAATGCACAAATTAATAGATTATAAAAGTAATCATTAGTTGCAGCCCTGAAGCAAACTATTCTTTTTTCTCCACTGTATTTTCTACATTCTTTAATTTTCTATTTCTTTCTTCTTTAATTCTATAATAATGAGAAAAATAAAGAGTGCAGAGGAACAATGCAAAAAGAAGAGAGGGGGGTGAAAAAAAAATGAAACACATGCTCTAATCTAATCTGCTTTTTCAACCTCTAATTCTCTGATGGTAATTATGCCTGACAATTGGCCTTTAGGGACGAGACAAGTCTCCTTCATTGGCGCTCGGTGTTTGGATGGTGGAGGGGAGAGAGGAGAGGGTGACAGAGCAGAAAGACAGACATACAAACCACAAGACAGAAGCAGAAAAAGAGGGGGAAGGCTTGAAAAAAAGGAGAGAATGAAGACTGTTTGAATGACAGAGAGAAATGGATGTAAAAATGGGCTTTTGAGAGATTATGAATTTACATATCTTAATAGAGAAATGCATGCTACAGCTCTCCGGCAAAGAAAAAAAGAAAAAAGCTGCACAACTCATCTTCAAAATGTGTATGTCTCTTTGTGTACGTATGTGTTAGAGAGACATTTTGCTTGTTTTGTGTGAACCATAACTGACCTGTATTTTAAGGGTTGCTATCCTCTACAGTCGTCATCTATGATCAAAATTGTTTGAGTGATTTTACACTAAATGTCATTTCTTTTTTTAAACCATTCTGAAGAGCTTTTCACTCAGAACTGACAGAACCCTCAGTGCCAAACCAGCTTGTTTTCATTAAACTGAAGAGTTTTGTTCTGGATTATTCACAATTAGCATTTACAAAAGGTGACACAGTTTAAAAAAAAAAAAAACAGTAATCAAAATGGTTTTGAGAATTGTAGGTATCTTGAGCCAGATCTCTAATTCACCCACCCAAGTTTTGGCAGTGTTTCAGAAAGGTTTGGTGTTGTTGTGAATGGGTGTTGAAATAGAAACCACTATACTATTAATTGACTAAATTTGGTGACATTACCAAGATCAAACCACAGTCAGAGAAACCTGGACCAGCCTGGTTATAGATTTGATACCATAGACAGTATATATGGACGTTGTGTCCGTGGCGTCACACATAGGTTTCTGAGGCGTTGTGAAGCAAGACGTGGATAATCTGCAGACCTGACGATGGTCAAATGAAGCCTGGGTGCTCAAACAAACCACCTGTAAAAGGCACCCACCTCGCACACTGTTAATTATGCGTAACTTTAAGCCTTAATATCATTTCAACAGATGAGTTATATAAACATTCACTCTCAGTACAGTTGTCATGAACAGGAAAATTAGCTATAGAGACCAAAACCTTTTGTTTCACCAGGCTGTAAACATGTCTATTTCTGCTGTGAAGTTGGACATTTTAACATGGGGGCTTATGGATATTGACTCGTTCTGTAGCCAGCCTCAAGTGGCCATTTGAGGAACTGCAGTTTTTGGCACTTCGGCATTGCCTCACTTTGCAGCCACGGAGGTCGATGCTTGTTTGATGCATATATCTAAAATCTTTCAGTGATTAAAATGTGGTGTTGTATTTCTTCTGTGCATTACAGCTTTGGGCAGACTATAAGTGGGGGCACACCTCGTCATCCTCCGATCTAAAACAAGAAGAAGAGGGTGCAATAAGATGGCGTAATTAAAAGTGCACCATGCAGTCAACACTTAATCGGTACAAACCAATGCAGAAAACAGGATGGAAATATGACATGTTTGTCTCGTGCAGTGAGGAGGATCTGTGTGGAGCGATCATCGACATCGATAGAGCCATGGGATTAATGTCGGAGCGGAAACAACCGATCAGTCATGTGAGTTAAAGTTGGACTACCTCAGAACTTATTTGAAAAAAGTGCTTCCATCTCCCGTTAAGCGCATCAACCCTATTTCGGAAAAACCACCCTAAGTGAGTATTCTTTTGAATTTCTAACCCAATAATTCAAAATAATAATACTGTGCTTGTGTAACAAGTAACAAGCAGAAAAAGGGACCACAGGCTGGAGTCAAACCCAGATCGCTGCAACATTGATGCAGCCTAAGATGTACCAGTTGAGCCACAGGGGCGCCCTACTAAATTTGTAAATATTTAAACCAACTTCCACCTTTTATTCCTCCACTGCACTTTTCTTCCCCCTATTAATTTGCCAAATGGTGCGATCAGTATAGAAAAAAAATATTGTCCTAAGAGGTGTAGAAGAAAGAGATAAAGGTCCATGAAGAGAAAGAGTTGTATGTCAGGAGGTTTTTAGTTGGATAACGGAGAGGTCAAAAAGGAGAATAAAGTGTTGATGAGAAGACAGAAAAGTCTGAGAAAAGACTCTTCTGCCAATCAGTGTCATAATCACACTTTTCCAATTTCCTTTTTATGTTACAAAGACCACCCTGCTATAGGTAAGACTGCCTCAGTATTTAAGTGTGTGTGTGAGAGAGCGTGTGTGTGTGTGTGTGTCAGTTGGAAGGGCAGCTAGGCGTAAAATTGAGTCCAGATTCATTAGGTTCTGTGAGCTGAGCTGCAGTTGGTTTAAGTGATACATTTCCTCTGGAAGTGGAGGTGTGGAGGTGTGTGGGTGGATGGGTGTTGTGAGGGGAGTGTGGGGGGGGGTCAGTCGTACGTTATAGGTCTCTCTCTCTGTCTCACACCTGTGCATGCGCGCACACACACACACGCAGTAGAGTATCAGACAATTTAGAGGCCTTTATTCTATTTTCTCCCTCCTCTGTCTCAGTGCTGAGTGACACTGTAAATCTGAGCCAATTTCCTCCTCTAATCATCATTAAAAAGCGCAAATTACTCCACTCTCCATTAAACACTCCCACATGCCTGCTGCTATTACTTGCTCTGCAGCCTTTTCCATACACACCAGACTGACTGAGGCCAGGCCTTTAGCGTAGCTTTGTTCTAACCTCACTTTATTCATGAGATAAGCACAGACACCAGCATATGTCGTCAAACAGAAAAAAACAACATGCTGTACCGTGTTGTACCAAACAGTGAGTGAGTATTTCTGAATGAGGATTGTTCCTCACAACTGAAAAGATTAATAAACAACAAGATACACATGCAGACGATGCCATGGAGAAGCTAATCACTGGACCTAATTTAATGCACAATGGCCTCATTAATCAGAGCTCCACTAAGTATTGTGGTTTATGGGTAATGGAAACAGGTCTTTAAACACATATATTCCAGTGCAGTACAGAAGTCTAAAAACAGTAAACATGTTTATTTGTTTAAAGGTTTTAATTAATTCTGATGCTACAATGACGTGTATTCAGGTGAATGGTGAACAGTGAATGCCTGTTCTTGCACTATATAAGTTTGTGCTCTGAGTTTTCAGGCCCGGTGTGTGGGAAGATGCTGACGGAGGGCGGATCCCGTGTCATGCCAGAACAGGAGCTGGGCAAGTGGACAATGTAACCAGACTCAGCAGCCTCTATGGACATGAAGACAGAGGCAAAAAGAACAAAGTAGATGTTGACGGAGGAAGCGAGCGAAAAGGAGAGTCACCAAGCAAGAAGCCGCCGATCAAGAGTAAATCAACCTTTAGTTGTTCGTGAGAGCTTCCTGAAATAAAAGGCTGAAAGACAGACGCCAAGCTGGGCTTCTTGTTGTTGGACTAGAAAGTAATAGTAGCTGGCTGCTATGTCTTGTGTTGTTGCACTTGCTTCATGTATATGTATGTAAATGTTTTTGTAAATATGCGTGTACGACTGTCCATATTTACGACGGTGGTATTATACTGATGCTCGGAGCGCAAAATCACAAAAATATCTAAATTCTATGTAATGTTGCTTTTATTTTCCCAAACCAACAAAACCAGCTGTATTAATTTATCAGCTCAAAGAGGTCTGGTATTGTGCCTTGCTGCTTACTCCATTCAGAAAAACAATAATCAACAATTTCTGGGTGTGATAAAGAATCATATATACTATTTTATATACCATGTATGTATGTGTGTTGTCTAACTCTTGAAGGGGAAAATAAAATAGACCAAGTTATACAAAGGAAGCTGTCCCCATGCTTTTCCTTTACCGCAGAATTAATAGTCAAGTTTATAGTTAACACTAAGATTAAACAGCATTACATTCGTTTCCAGATTTATTCTTATAACGCACCTTCAGTGCCTGCATTTGATCCATCATTTGATCTTTTTATTCCTCCAGGTCCACATCCTAATTGTTTGTGCCTTCATAGCAAACACAACGAAGATGATAAAATCTTGCTGATCAGACTATTTCTGCTTGAAACTATCTAATTTTTGACAAATATGTGTGCTACTTTATCATCATACAGTTCATGAACATTTTGTGCAAAATGCAGAGTATAAATAGAGGGTACAGTCCGACCTCAACGAACACGAATGGAAAGACTTTGACCTGTCTGAAAATAATTTCTTCAACTTCAGGAAGTGTCAGTGGTTGACTAGCATAGTTTTAGGGCTGGCCTGCAGTACAGGATGATGGGATTTCATTATTGAATATTGTACGTGTGACAGGCTCATTTCTTGCCCCTGGCCTGAGTACAGCACAGCAATATTACCCACAAAATTCATTTCAGGCTGACTTTTCAGCCCCAAATATAGCCCCTGTATTTTATCGGTGATCCCAGACTGAAATATTAATGTCCTAAAGGGTGTAGTGTTTTTCCAGCGTTAATAGAGAGAAGGCAGTGTGTATCAGTTCCCTGTTTTACACTCTTACACAACTTTGTCTTAATCAGCTGCACATCTGCTTCAGTACAGACCCGAAGGTTCAGTGCGATGCTGCAAATGGTTTCTTTGGTCATGCTCTTGTGCTACTGGGAGTCTGAATATTTACAGTTTTCAGTTAGTCGTTGGCTGCAGAGCTTTGTGGAAATTTACAGTTTTATGCTTTTTTTCTTTTTGCCTTTTGAAACCATTTAAGAAATGATTAGATTAATAGATTACATTCCAGTCTCCAGCTGTTTTAAAATCCACACTCAGCACTCTGCAAACAGGTGACAACTGTGCACTTTGCTTGGTGTGTTTTTCCTGCTTTTAGTGCGCGTTTAAGTGTGTATATCTGACCTTCTTTAAAACAGATGGAGAATTGACTTGTGCCGTATTGACTGCTGAGGTGTTAACTCTCTCTCACTCTCGCTCCCTGACGCATTAACTCCTTAAGGGAAAGTCATAAAGAAGCATTTAACTAATGGAGAGGACCCTTGTGAGCGGAGTACAGCTGTCCCATCATTAGCCTGCGTTTGTTTTCACAGTTTGTTTGTTTGTTTATCGGTGTGTTTTTGCACCTGTAGCGCAGACGTGTAGGGGTCGTGAGAAAGGCTAAGGGAGAGGATAGAGTCATGTTAACAAACTCAAGGGCCCACAAAGTCCTGCAAGGCAAGGGTCATGTGATCGACAGGGGGTAGCAAGCTCACACTTATAGACTAGAGTTTTACTACTGATGATCGATTAAAGACTTTAATCTAAATTTAAGATTCTGTGATACCAGACTGTAATATAAGTCTACAGCCATGCTACCCGCTCTGTGAGGCTGTACTTTGGCACAGCAGTGAAATGCTAACATGTTTATGTCTGGCAGGTATAATGTTTAGCCATCTTAGGTTAGCGTGTTAACATGCTAACAATAAGTTTAGCTCAGGCTGATGGGAATGTCATTAGTTTTGCACCAAAGTATGGACAAATAAAAAATGTGTCTTGATGGTGGGACAAGATTAAAAATCAGGGTATCGCCAAAGTTATTACAATTCACACTGAGGAGGGCATGAATGTCCACCCAACAGCTGTCGAGTTTCACTAGAAACAAAAAACTTAAACCTAATGGTGACAATAGGAGAAGTCCAAGTCATTAGGATTCATCCTCTGGGGATCATGATTGTCTGTACACGTTTTCAAGGCAATTGAGTCAATAGTTGTCAAAATTCAAAAAGTCAAATTCCTCATATGTGTACACATACCTGAAGTGACTCTAAGGACTAAAAATAGGAAAGTAAGTTATATTAAAGGGACTTAAATTTTGTCATCATCATCATCATCATCATCATCATCATAGTTAAAAAATAAATACAGGTAGACGTCGAATCCGTGACGTCACCCAGAGGTTTCTGAAGAGCTGTTAAGCTCATAATATGGTGGCTCTGGCCGCCGTCATCTTGGCAGTCCTGGTTCTGCTGCCTCCCAGCTAATCTAGAAATGGGCAAAGATGTGGCTTGTGGGTGGAGGTAAGGTGGGCTGAATGACACCTGGTTGTTCAAACAAACCACCTGTAACGTCACCCACTTGTCAATCAATGTGGCCACACTGTTAGTTATGCATAACTTACTAACATAAGCCTTAATATAATTTGAACGGGTGAGTTATATAAAAATTTACTCTCAGTACAGTTGTCATGAACGGGGAAATTAGCTATAGAGACCAAAACTGTGTTTTGTACCAGGCTCTTAACATGTTTATTTCTGCTGTGAAATTTTAATATGGGGACTTATGGAGGTTGTCTCATTGTGTAGCCAGCCTCAAGTGGACGTTTGAGGAACTGCAGTTTTTGGCACTTTTGCATTGGCTTCACTTCACAGCAACGGAGGTTGCCACTTGGTTTCTTCACTGGTACAACCAGACAAGCTAGCGTGTCTACCAAAAAATTGTCTACTGACACCTTCCGTTTGTGACGCGATTGCATTGCAGGTCACAGCGGTCCCTGGAGAGCCTCCTGTTGGGACACAGCTCAGTGTGTTTGTGCATGTTTGTGCAGCATAAGTAGGCACGAGAGAAGATTAAGAAGTTCTAATCTCCTCTGAGGTGGTGGCAAGGCCCAGCATGTGTGCGTGTGTGTGTGTGTGGACACTCTCAGTGCATTGATAACAGCTACTACTAGATAAGCAGTAGCTGGTCCCTCTGGTATGTCTAGATGGGTTGTATTAAAACACTGTTGTGGCTCACTCCAGCATGTGTGTGTGTGTGTGTATATGTGTGTGTGCATGAACACTACAGCAAACAGGAGTCACAACAGTCAGAGTTCAACATCTGAATCTCAGAACCGCAGGCTGATGATGTGACAGAGAAGCAACACGACACACACAACAATAAGTGATGGGAGATGAATAACCTGTTTCTCCCCCTTCTTCCTTCCTCCTCCTCCCTGTCTCGCTCTCCATCTTACTCTTCACATCCCCTCCCTCTCTGTCCTGTAATCACTCCCCTCTGAATCCTCCGTATATAATTCAGTAGCAATTCTGTTCCTCTATTCCCTCCGTCGCCCCTCCTCACGAGGAGACACAATGAGATATGACATTTCATTTGAGTTTCTCGCCACCCGGCGCCCTCGCTCCAAGAAATAAATAAATATTTCATTAGCAGGCTGAGAGGGAGACGAAATAAAGATGCATGTGCACACACACACACACACACACACACACACACACACACACACACACACACACACACACACACACACACACACACACACAGGCCATACACAGGAACACACAAACATGCATGCTTCAAAGGCGAAGGGAAAAGCAATATAAATGCATTTATACATTCATGCTCACATACAGGCCTAAGTCATTAAACAAGCAGCCCTCGACACCGATCCTACACACACACATACATGGCTTTTGGTACATGGAGGACCAGTGTAAACATACTCACGTAGAGAGTGATAATGCAATCTCATGCCTAGAAACAGACATGATAGATAAGTAATGAAGATAATGCATCTCCCTCTGTACCTCCTATCATCCCGTCTCTCTCGTTAGGCCACTCTATCATCACCCTACCCTCTCTCTCTCCCGCTCTCTTTCTTCCTCAATCTTTCTCAGGTCTTACCTAGAGACTCCCGGCTTTATTGTCTTAATTAAAACAGAGCCTGTTTAATTATTTTAATCCACACTACTGCACAACAGGGACTCCTGAGGAGAGGGAGTGCGGCAGGGAAATGGAAGGAGGTGGCAGGATGATGGGGGAGGTTGGGGTGGGTGGGTATAGTCCTGACATTTCAAATTAAGCTCTTCAAGTTCAAAAGCAAGAGTTCTTATCGCTTTTCCTCTCATTCATTTTCCAATTTCTGCCCTTCTCTCCCTCCATCTCTCCACGAGGCTGGCCTCCTTCGCACTGATCTCTCCCCGGTCCACCACCACCACCACCACCACAACCTCTCCTCCTCCTCCTCCACCTCCTCTCTTTCTCCATTTCCTTCCTCATTACTCGTTTCTTTCTTCCTCCTACCTCTCCTCCTCTTCACTATACCTTTGAGAGATTAGCAGTTTGGAGAACAGCCCTGTTGAGAGCCTTTTTCAAGTCCGGGACATCAAAAGAATCAGTGATTATTACAATACCACGTAGAGTCATGTCTGCATATGAAAAAAAAGAAAGCTTTTCTTATCTTAATACACACCCGCATGCATACAGATACCTTCACATACCACACCATCATTTATACTTGATGGTGCAATCACACAGAGCTTGTTTTGAGTGGTTCATTTGAGCCCTGGAGTGTTTATGTGTCTAATTTGGCTTGTTTGGGCTGGTGGGAACAATGCTGCTTGAACACAAGGTCAAATGTGACTGCACTGAGGTCATGCCCACAGTTTGAAATTACACCAGTCTCTCTATTCTGTCTTTCAGCCTCCTTTAAACTAACAATTTTCACTACCAAAGAATGGTGCTCATTGAAAAAGATATAGCTTTTCCAAAGTGAGGCATCAGTGCCTCAATCTATTTATTAAAAAAATATAAACCGTCATATTATGTCAGATTTAAATCTCAGTTTTACAAATTTGCAGTCATCTGACAAGAAAACACCAACCTGTGCCAATGTGTGTATTATGTGTTTGTCAATAGTGAAACACACAAATGATCACAAAGAGTTGACAAAGGAGTATAAACCGATTGGGACCATGCAGAGATCATTCTTTTCTGCCTGAATGTTTACCAGATGTTGAGGTGATGCTAACCCCCCCCCCAAAAAAAGATGCTGGGAGAAGATCTAGCTGTATTTCCATTGTTTTTTCAGTGTTTTGAATACAATGTGGACAAAAGTAGGATAATTTGCTCAACTTATAAAATAAACCCTTAATCCTTCATTGTATCACAAATATTCACATTTAAAATCACCAAATTGGGAGGTTGGCAAGAAGCGTATCAATAACAAATCGAAAAAGTAACTCCAGCCGTCAAACAAATATAGTAAAAAAGTACAATTTTGCCTCTGAGATGTTGATTTGAAGAGTAAAGTTGCATTTAATGGGAAAACAAACAGTACTTGAGTAAATGTACTTCAAGATGTAGGTTAAGATGAGAGATGATTGGAGGATCAGGCCAAGGATCTAAAGGGGAACTCTTGTTTCTGCCCATGACTGCTGTGGATTAGAGGAATCCATCTGAACAAATGCTTGACTCACACTGTTTACAAGAAACTAGTTCTGGCAGAGCACTAAAGCCATCAGCTGCTTCATTCATGCATCGCTGGCTCATTCATCAACTCTTTGGCTACAGCTGGTCCAATCATATTCATACAAGAATATGGCGCAGCCTTCATAACTCTCTTCTCGTCATTACTCTAATGACAGTCATCCCAACTCTTTCTGCACAATGTGTTTGGGATTGTAAATTTCAAGTAATGTTAATTTGTTTATTAAGAGAGGATTTATTCTCCCAGCAAAATCTGTCACTTGAAGGTTTTGACAGCTCCTGTAAATGGTTATACAGTTAGACTTAATTTTTCTGATAATCTAGCACTGTAATTATTTACTTTAAATCATTTATTTCATGGGCCACATCCTGCCCAGTTTGACCTCAAGTGGGTCAAACCAACAAAACCACAATAACCTCATATAACACTTGCAAGTTGTTCCCCTTCTTTAAGTGTAAACACATTCCCTGTGACAACGTTCAAAACTCAAAAAACTCACAAAACAGATGGAGATGTCTTAAGAAAATAGGTACAATTTCAACAGCGTCTCCACCATAGACAGTATAAAACAGGTGAGTACATAACAAAAAAGACTCAGTACAGTTGTCATAAACAGAAAAACTAGCTATAGAGACCAAAATTGTTTTTTGTACCACGCTGTAAAAATGTTTATTTCGGCTGTGAAGTTGGACATTTTAACATGGGGGCTTATGGAGATTGACTCGTTCCGTAGCCAGCCTCAAGTGGCCTCTTGAGGAACTGCAGTTTTGGCACTTGTGCATTGGCTTCACTTCACAGCAATGGACTCCACATGGTCTCCACATTCGGTCTACTGTCATTATATGTGCATTAGAATTTAAAGATCACAGTGGATCTAAAACATAGTTTGGCAGTACCATTAGCAACATGCTTCCACCTATATCGTCTTTAGCTAGGTGTCTGATACAGATTCTTTTTGAAAATCCCAAATTCTCTTTTAATTCATTTTTAACCAGCAGTTCCTACATGAACCCTAGCCTACATCCAACAGCACAGTGTCACATTGTCTGTACATAAGCACATGGCCTCTGACTCTTCTTATTACAGAACAAGCGGACAAATAGTTGTGCATTTTATCGAAATTTTCACAGTTTGCAAAGTCATCCATTGGGCCAGATTTGACCCTGGTGGGCCGGTTCTGACCCACAGGCCACATGTTTGATGGTCAGTTCCTTAAAGTTGTTATTCCTGAAATTTGTAGGTAATTTGATCATTTATATATCTATCTGAAGTTGTTACCAACTGTCAAACACAATTTTAAACTATAATCAACCTCCTCATAAACAGTGTAAACTGTTTTTTTATGACTCTGATAGTGAAAACAAATGATATATACAAACAACAAAGGTGGTTTTGCAGAATATTGGGCTCTGCTTCAAACAAATTGAGGATACACAGACATACAAACAAGTGTCATTCTACAATGCAGACTTTGTCAGTCTCCATCAGAGGAAGTGGGAGAGGGCCCTAAGAGTTCTGCTCCCCGTGGACCACAGAGCGAGGGAGATGGAGGGTGAGCAGGCTGAGAGAGGAGGAGGAGGAGGAGGAGGAGGAGGAGAGGGGTGAGGAGGACCAGAGACTGATAGGAAATGGCAAGGATGTAGGGGCAAGAGCAGCAGAGAGGATACATTACATAATTTGTGTCCCCTCTTCTGTCTTTCTTCCTATTCGCTGTCTGATTAGTCTGACCTTGATGTAGCCGCAGCTCAGCCTGCTCCTGTTGAACTCTGGGTAATGAAGCCAGCGTTTACAAATAGAGAAATAAACACCTGGCTCCCAGGGAATGGTAATAAGCTCTCTCTCTCTCTCTCTGTATCTTTATCTCTGCTTCATGCCCATTCACATTTCCACTGTCCTCCTCCCATTGTCATCTTCTATCTCGCTCACTCACTTACTTTTCTTCCCCCTTTTCCCTCTCCTCTCCTCCTCCTCCCTCTCTATCTGTTTCAGCGGGGAGTCTAAACTCCCCAGATTTCCAGTTTACCTTCTGATTAAGGAGTGAGTTGAGCGTTTCTATTCCCTCTGTCTCCCTCCTCCGTTCCATCCCTCATTCATGTGCTGCCACGGTAACTAGCCTATTATCTGACAGTTCCACTCCACTGACCTGCCCAATAACAGCTTTCACATCCCTATAAATGCCCCGGAGAGGACGAGAGAGAGAGAGAGAGAGAGAGAGAGAGAGAGAGAGAAGAAGAAGAAAAAAAAGGAAGTGTATGTGTATGACTGGACGTGCACGCGTGCATGTGCATCAACGTATAAACCCTGGAGATTGCCCCGTGTTATAAACATTTACGCCAGGCTAACAGATCATCTCCGAGATCCGGGATTGGTCCGACTCCCCCTGTCCCCCCGGCGAATTGAAAGCCCAAGATTAGTGAGATGATAGCTTTTCAGATTGGCGAGGAAACACAGAAATGAGTTTCACCGGGTGAGTTTACGGAGGTTAGATTGGAGCAGTTAAACGGCGGATAAATTGATGGTTCTCTCATTGTCTCTCCACCAGTATAGCGGCTAAATCTATTAACCGTCAACGACCCGTTTCAGCTGCGATAGAAAGGAGAGACAACGGGTGAGGATGAGGAGAGCAGCGGACGATGGGAGGAGAGAGGTTTGAGTAAAGTAAAAATATTTGAGAGATAGCAAGGTGAGAAGAGGCCTCAGTTATTAAAAGATACTGACTATTTACTGACAGCCATTTCATAATGCACTTTAAAAAGCACTTAAAATTCAAGCTTTGGCACTCATGCAAAGAGACTACAGTCATGCTAGCGGCTCTGTGACATCAGCCTGCTAATGCACACAATTTGCTAACATGTTGATGTGAAGGAGGTATAGTGTTTACTTAGTTGAGTGTGTTAACATGCTAACATTTGCTGATTGGAACAAAACAAAAAGTACAGGAGTGGGACAGAAATTTTGCAGGTATTTGGTCATAAACTAAAGTATTTGAAAATGTTTTACCTTTAAGTGGAACTGTAAGGAAATATAAGTTATAAGGAAACTTAAGAGGATCACCAAAGTTATTACAATTTACACTGAAAAGGACATGAATGTGTATAGCAAACGTCACGGAAATCCAACCAACAGTTGTTAAGATATTTAATTTAAAACCAAAAATGCCAAACTCATGGCAAAAGTCTGAGTATTTTTACAGTAAGTCTTAGTTTGCATCCACTGGAAAGAAATTTGGTAATCCACCTAATAGGGGTTGAGATATTTCGGTCTGGACCAAAACAGAGGATTGACAGTTGCAGAGACATTGTCATGTCTAGTGCCACATAAAGCGCAACATTATGCCAGAATTGGTATTTGTTTGTTTGATTTGTTCGATTTGGCGTCCCTAGAGTTTTAGGATTGCAATTCACTTACATTACTTATGATCAAAACAACTTTGCTAACAGGCAAACATCAAGTAAGTGTAATAACAAAAGACACAGCAGTCAGATAATATTACTTACTAGTCTAACAGCAAGAAGCCCAGCTTGGCGTCTGTCTTTCATGGTCATACTCTACTTAGCTTCCTCCATCACCATCTTCTTCGGCCTCTTTGCCTCTGCCATGATATCCGTAAAGGGTGCTGAGCCTGCTTGCCCGACTTTGGTCCTTCCAGCAGTCCAAAGCTCTTGTGCTAGCAGAGTAAACAGCAACACTCGCCCACTGCTCTGAGCTCATAATCTGGGCACAGCTACCTGAACTAATCAGCTAATGGTAGCTACAGTTAGCAGCAGTTTTTCTGTTGCTGTTGAGGTAGGGCAGCCCAAGCCACAGAGTGGGAAGCACAAGTCAGTGTAGAGGTAAAAGGTAAAATAGTTACATAATGTTATTTTAACAACAACAACAAAAAAGGTGGTACTGTAGGTAGGTAAGACATTTTTAGATTGTTCAAAACATCCAGAAATACTGCAGCAAATATGTGTGCTCTGTGGTGCGTAACATTCAATTTAGTAAAGGTTTAGGCAAAAAAAAGAATTTCATAAATCTACGGTTACACACCAAAGGAACATGCCCTTTACAGCACATGACACAATGACACTCCAGTGAAACACACACATATACTGCACACTCACAGACACACACACACACATAACTAATCCTTCTTGGAGAATTAACTGCATCACAAGTCCTGGTCGCATTAAAAAGTTGATAAATTACATTTGATAAAAGTCTCTTCAATAGACAGGGTCAGCGCAGTGTGTCTGTGTATTTAAATGTGTGTTAGCGAGTGTGTGTGTGTGCAAGAGATGCATCAAAGCCATGGAGTTTGAAGGGAAACACTTTAGAGGAGGAATTTAATGAGTCCATTTAGTAATGATTAAACAGAATGACAGTCAAATGATGTGGACTCAGTTTTAATAAGAGCCATCTTCCTAATCCCTCAATCTGTAAATATCTGCTCCGACGCCTTCCAAAGTCCACACAGGGATGGATTTAAAGTTTCACAATGACTCTGCAGTGACATGAAAGACGGGAAATGCCCTCTTCATTACTGCCCCCACCACACAAATGTATAAAGTAGTACCAGGGAAATGCCCGGCGTGGTCAGTCACATGGTACAGAGTACCATGGAAAATTAGATTCGTAGGTATTAAAACATTACGGTATTTATTTTGAGAGCAAATTGTTGTTTTTAGACAGCTGTCACGGTATCATCACATGACAGACTTACCATCACTGTGCAGCTGTTGTAACTAATGAATATAACACCAGCTATTAATGGCGTGATCATAGTTTATTTGAATAAACAAATAAAGCAATGTTAGGCAAAAACATAAGTCAGGCTTTTCTTTTCTATGCACCGTGGACGTAGGCGATGTTGTGCCAAGTTTGGGCCTATATATATTTCAATATAAGAACCAAACATGTAAATGTAGTTTATATGATGTTAACCCTCTTGATGTTCCATCTCAAAAACAGAAAGAAATTGACAATCACAAGTTGTTTTCATTTTTTTTTAAAACAAACAAACAAACAAAAAAAACAACTTCCTCTTTAATTTGATTAATTTGATTCAGAATATGTGGCATTTGTAGCTTTAGCTATTTCCTTTATAAGAACAAACAGTACACAGACATGAGAAAAAAAAAAAAATCTTCCCTGTCGACTCTTCAGCGAACTGTCCCCCTGAAAACAGCTTCCGTCCTGCTGTTCATCTACAGTCATCCATTGATGAAATTTCAAGAAACCATTGTAATAACATACAACAGTAACGTGGTAGTAGGTTGTGTCTTTGGCACCTTATGAACAAAGATCTTCAAATTTATGTGGAAAAGTCACACGACCTGGTCAGTCTTCCCTGCCGACTCTTCGGCAAACTTCCCCCTGGAGAACAGCATCCATCTGCAGCAGTGAAAGCTGGATAAGTCCCCGTTTATTGATGGAGATTATGGGATGTGAGCAAAACACTTGAACTCATAATGCCTTTCCACTATGAACGATGGGTCAGGATCTCTCACAACACAATCTTACAGCTTAGATAAGATTGTAAATGCAGGGACGCTTTGTCACCGGAGCAATTTTTAGATTTACATTTCATAGATAAACAGTGATGATTTGTATTTCTGGTTCTGGTTATTGATGACAACTTAAACCATCTACAATACAAAGCTCAGGACTTCATGTTCTGTGTTTTGATATCCTGGGAATGATTTTAAAATAAGAGGCGCTTCTGGGCGCTATCGCAAAATATAGAACAGGCACCATGGGACGCTATGGGACTCTAGAGGGCGAACATACTGCATACGTATATGCATACTTGATGTCTTTTCAATCTAGTTTAGCTCAAGTTCAAGTTTCAAATATCACAGCACTGTACCATCATGGTAGGGACCAATCACTATTTCACTGTACAACTGCACTTAACTAAACTAAAGTTCCAAACAGTGTGGCCTTAGATAATTAAAAGAAATCTAGCTATAGAAGACTATGAGCAGTAGGAAAATAATATATGCACGCAATGTAAATATAATGAACTGTAGTTGTTACCATGATATCCTCAGAACCAGCTGAAAAGGGGAAAAAAAAAACAACTGAACCAAATCAAAAATTGTTCAGTTTTGTCACGTGTCAGTTGATGTTCGTAGCGAACACCAGACAAAAGAAGAATTCAAGTGAATCTGAATGTGGTAAAATTGCAGCTTTTGTAAAAAAGTTCAAATGCTCATACTGAGAAATAACAATGACAAAATGCTTTTACTGCACTGAAAGCGGTTTCTACAGCTTCACCACACATGACTGTTTTCTGGTTAGGTATCCTGGAAAAAGAGCAACTGCTTTGTGGCATTTTGGCATTCATTTTTAGATTGAATCTTCCTCTTTGTGTTGTGTTTACTGCCACCAAGTCTTGTACATGTTGTTTTCCCACTGCCGTTTATCAGGCTTGCTAATGTCAACAACAGCTGTGATAGAGATTCAAAATTAGGGCTACACACAAGTGGCAACATCCGTGGCTGTGAAGTGAAGCCTCTGTGGAAGTGCCAAAAACTGGAGTTCCTCTAACGTCCACTTGAGGTTGGCTACAGATCCAGTTACTCTCCATAAGCCTCCATATTAAAATGTCCAACTTCACAGCAGAAATAAACATGTTTACAGCCTGGTACAAAAAACAGTTTTGGTCTCTATGGCTAATTTTCTGTACTGAGGCTGTTCAAATTATACTGTTGCCCATAAAGTTGGAATAATTTTGTTTTCAGACACATTCCTCTTTGTATTCCTATTTATACACATCCGATTAATTACGGTTTAATTTTCAATGTGATATGTTTGGAAGAGATTGATCAATAAAGTTTTGAGAAGATACACTTTATCAAATAAATCACATTGTCACAATCATTTCATGACAAGAGGTAAAAGTATTTTATTCCAACTTTATGGGCAACAGTGTATTAAGTTCTGCAGAATTAACAGCGTGGCCGATTTGATTGACAGGAAAGTGCCGTTACAGATGGCTTGTTTGAGCACCCATGTGTCATTTGGCCCACCTCAGGTCCGCCAATGAGCCATGTCTCTGCTGATTTTTAGATTACCCGGGAGGTGAAAGAGATGGCAGCGATTTCGAGCTTCAAAACGGCACTTCAGAAACCTGGGAGTGACGTCACGGATACGCCATCGATTCTTTATACTGTCAGTGGGGCCACAGTTAGCCAGTGTTGGGCGCTGACATACGAAACAGACCTCACAGTCATGCTTATTTCGTCACGGTCAGGGAGAGGCGAGAGAATTTGGCTGAACCAAACTTTCAAATCCAAGCAGACACAAACAAGTCAAAGTCTTTGTGCAGCACAAACATTAATTATTGTAGAGTTCCTATTTAATGTTTTTAGTTGTCTGGACATCTTATGTCTATAAATATAGACAATTTAGTTTTGTTTTTCTCAAAGAAAGAAAACTTTTATTTGATTGTTTCAGTCGTCAGTAAAGTAGTCAATAAAACCTTTGTGAACATTTTACACTAGCTTTAATAAAGACTAACATGCATGTGCCATGGTAAAACTGAAAATCCTGCACTTAACAACACAATGGCATTTTCATCTGTGGCTACTGTGGAGAAAAAAAATGAAAGGTTTGACTTGAAAGTGTGTGAAGACAGAGCGAAGAGGAAGAGAAGGAGAGCAGAGAGCACGATGTCTGGGATGTTTTTGAGACGCTCTGAGATGAAAAAGGTGAGAAGGGCCACAGGAATGGTTTCCCATGATCCCGCTTGACCTGACCTGGGCCGGGCTAGACTCGGGTGGTAGTGTGTGTGTGTGTGTGTGTGTGTGTGTGTGTGTGTGTGTGTGTGTTGGAGGTGTTTTTAGTCTGCTGTAAACAGTGTTTCTTGTGGGCAGAGGTTAAAATCCACCTTAAAAATCTGGTGTCTGTCCTCACACAGCTGCACACGTTATATTAGCTGTGACACGTCATTGGAATAAATCATGTTGGTAATGTCAGATCCACAACAGCACCGGGGCCAAACAAAAAAAACAACACCAGTTTAAGATTACCGAATCTAATCTCCGACTGTGTATACGTGTGAGTGTGAGTGCATTAAAGAGGCAATGATAGCTCAGTGAGCATAATAAACCCTGAACCAATCACATATCAGTTTCATCAGGGGAGTTTCCAACATCCTTCGCTCTAATTGGCTATCATGTAATCCGGTGTCCCTGAAGACTTTCTATCCATCCATTACTCCCTCTTACTCACTCTCACCATCTCATCGTCTGCCTTGCTATTGGTACAGAGCCCCTCCTTCTCCACCTCCTCTTTCATTTCAACTTATTCATCTTCTCTCTTTATCATCCACTTTTCTTTTAAATCTACAGATTTGAAAATGAAAAACTAAACACCTCTTCTTTTCTCCTCAGATATCCCACACTTCCCATGCACTGATCCGCTCCCACCCTCTTTACCTTTCCCTCTATCCCCCTCATCCCCACTTCTTTTTCTCTCTCTATCTTCTCCCCCTCTGTCTCTCTCCTCTCCCTCTCCCTCTCTCTCTCTTCAGGGGGAGTCATTGAGTGTGTAATCGCTTGGTTACGGTGTGTCAGTCTGCGTCTGAACCCGCCATCTGTCCTCTGGGCTTCCGTCTGGGACTGCAGACACACACACACACACACACACAGACGCACTCAGAGCAAATATACAGACTCACACAGCCGAGCCAAGCTCATTCACACCACAATATGATGACAGCTGTATCACCCACCTATTGACATGAGCTGTCAGAGGGGCAGTGACTAACATAACACATTATGACATATCCCACACACCCAGGTGGTGACTACACTGCACATACATTGGGTATATAATTGTTTATAATTGTTCTTCCACTATGGTCTAACCTCACTTTGGTAAATGGCAATATTTGATCTGAAGATTAAGACTTGAAAAACTCAAGTTGAATGACGGCTATGGGCAGGATTTATAGGAGGAGAAGACCTGGTTCTGTATAGAAACGAGGATTCATGTGATTCATTCAGGACACACATGTTTATGATTTGGCTTACCAATTCATTCAAAGTGTGAATCAGAAACAGCTTCCTCGTTGGTTCATTCTTTAATGAAATGCTTTAATTTCACTGACAAGCAACCTCTTACAAATTATAACTGTTGTATATCTGCAACAAAAAGTGGGAACAGCATGACATTGTTACACAACTGCAAAATAAATCTGTCTTCAAACAATAGTCATGTGCCCATGTGAAAGAGTTTCTCTTTTGTTTATACTGAACATTAGGAAATTAGTGAAGTTGAGTAAAGCAAATGATGGGGACAAAATTTATATAACTAGAATTTATCTCAAAGTCCTCATGAAAAGAAAGATGAATGCTATATTTCCGCATTTTTACGCGTTTCCTGTAAAATTGGGCAGATCGGAAGGACTTGTTATTGATTGATATTACAGTAGCCAATTGCAGGTGTGTGTTACACCTCCACTACTATGCATTGCAGGTAGCGCTATGATCTAGTGTCAGCGTCTACCTTCCAATGAACATGGCCGGACCCAGGACTGAGCACAACTTCCAAAACCAGCAGCAGGGAATACAGCAGCCGGTTTTCTCACCGGGTTTGAGTCAGTTCAGTTAGCTACATGGATAACGACAGTTAGCGGTTCACTACTTACTACTCTTTACTAGAAATATTTACATCAGGAAAGACCTCGGTAGTCTAACAATATCACCTGTCTGTCACCTGGTTTTTGGAGGCTGTGCTCGATCCTGGTCAGGTCTGACAGCTGAGCTCGGTTCTGTTCTCTGCTAACGGCAGATTCAGTGAGGAGCAGTTAATTAGCTGTTAGCTACTTTAGCAAGAAATTAGGCTAAAACTGCTGCAGAGAGTTGAAGCTGAGCAGCCAGAGGACATCAGAGGGAAAACCAGTGGGAATATTCTGAATAAAATATGTTCAAATCAGTGAATAAAGTTATAAAATTGTGCTTTTGTAAAGTAATTTGTGAGGCCCAGCCATAGATGCAGCAGCCCTCATTGACACTATAAAAGAGAAATCACTCCACTCTGGCGGCGTCATAAGTGAGAAAGCGTTTCAATGGATCCAATATGAGTCATTGTTGGACCAGATATTGGTGTATAGGTGACACATTGCACTAGACTTAAACAGGAATTTTGACTTTATGGGGAAGTAATTTTCCAAAATTAGGAAGAATGTAAAAATGTTGGAATATGTTTTATACAAAATGATTGTGGATTTTGAGTTATCCTTAATATTTTAGAGAAATTTCATTCAACCCATCCTAAGTGTTAGTGGGCAGTCATTGTGCAGCACCGGGGACCAACTCCAGTGCCATTGTCCAAAACTCATCAGGTACAACTCCAGCCCCCCTAAAAGTGCTTTCACCCCGCAGCACAGTAACTCACCACCTCAATGTCATTTTAATGAGGAAAAGGCAGCAGAGAGGGGTCATACACCAATTTTGCTTTTTGGGGGAACGCTCGTGCTTTCAGGCAGTTTTGAGACATTGTGAAATGGCCTGAACAGACACGTTTTAATGGCGGGGGAAACTGCAGCGCCCGGAGGAAACCCACACAAACTCCCTGCCTCATCCGGGATTCGAATGTGAGATCTTCTTGCTGTGAGGCAGCAGTGCTAACCACCGAGCCACCATGCTGCCCATCACTCACATTTGTCTTAATAACAAGAACAGCAAGCAAAACCGTGCCTAAAAGGTCTGGTCGCAACAGAGAGTACATCTGCACAACCTGGTGAAATAGGTGTTGCCAAAAGCTTGGTGATTGACTTTTCCAGGCCTAGTTGACCAAGTAGCTGTAAGTGGAAAGGAACTAGCTCACCAGCCTGCTGGGAACATGCTAGTCAGTCACAATAGCTCTCCTAGCAAGCAGGCTTGCAATTATGTTTCTTTTTCTTGAGGTTCAGCACTATCAAGGTGGTTTGCTATTCCACAATGGCAGAAATTCACAGGTAAAAGTTCAAAGTTTGACTCAACAAAAAAGATTTACATGGATTGGTCACTTGAATTCAACCAGACCACAACAAGAGAATACATGACTTAGGCAGTTTCAATAAAATACCTATTTTGTTGTCAATGTATGAGAACATCAACTCTCATAAGGCATAACTGATGCAGCAACATGTGATTGTGTGTCTGTTAATGCTTGTGAAACATTTGTCACTAGCAGAACTTTGAGGCCATCAAAGTACAAAACATAAATCAGTAGCTGGGTCAGAAAGTCCACGTCTATCTGTGCATCGACTTACCTTTGCTCTTCACCTGCGTCCTGATCTTCAGGCAAAAGAGTCTGTGGAGGAGCTCATGTCAGTTTATACTTCCTGGTTTGCACCATGTTTAAAGAGCAGAGGGGAGGTCTGTGTCTGTTGTGACAAAAGGTGTTTTCCTGAAGTTTCCTGAAGGTTACATACATATTTGATCTGTAATCACTTATAAGTATATGAGCAAAACTGTTAAATTATTTTTTAGTTTATATGTTTTGTCCAAATTCTGTGTTTATATGTATGGTATGTATATAGTGAAATACCCCACAGGTGGTTTAGGCCACTATAAATAAGTTACCTGTCAGGTACTTAAGGAGTGGAAGGAGCTGTTGCTGCATGTCATGTATATCTGTCTGACATGTCTGATTTTCTTATTCATATATTATATGTTGTTTTATGTATTTATTTATTCTAATGTTACTTTTGGTTACTTTGTTTAAGGCATTGTCAGTGTGGACTAAAACTACAGTTGATCAGCTCATTAGATAACTGATATTTGTTTTTTCTTCGCTCAAAATAAAACAAACTCGACCCTTTCTACAGCTGACTGAACAAATGTTCCACTCAAAGGCTGTCCGTGGGTTTTTTCTGCTTCAGACTGAACTTAATCGCTGCTCTGGAGGCGTTGTCAAATTTCTCCAAAACTATCCACAAAATGAAAATGTTCACAGGTTTCTAAATGTGGTGAGATTTAGTCCATTAAGTTGCTGCATCTTAAGAGCAGCAGAGTTGTTTAGACAAGTCTGTGTTAACACTGCATGACACGGCCTCTGTCTGGGGAAGAGATTTAAAAGTTTTGCTTTCAAATCTTGAATCGAGTCTTCAAGTCTTCTGAGCTCAGGACTTAGGTCTGCAGCTCTGCCATCATACAGAAGCTTGTTTAAGGTTTGTTAAGATGTTTAGGAGGTGAGCGCTAACAATTCTGAATCAGAAATCTGATTATCACAAAGTAGGTTTTTACCATAGAAAGTATAAATATGGAACCATAGGTTTCTGAATAGCCGTTGTGGACGTGGACCATCGGTGGACTTAAGCAGGCTGAATGACGCCTGGGTGCTCAAACAAGCCATCTGTAACAACACCCACCTGTCAATCAAAGTGGTCACACTTTTAATTATGCATAACTTTAAGCCTCAATAATAATTAATAATTAATAATTTGAACAGGTGAGTTATATAAAAATCCAGACTCAGTACACTTGTCATGAACAGAGAAATTAGTTATAGAGTTATAGTTTTTTGTACCAGGCTGTAAACATGTGAAGTTGGACATTTTAATATGGGGGCCTATGGAGACTGACTTGTTCTGTAGCCAGCCTCAAGTGGACGTTTGTGAAACTGCAGTCTTTGGCACTTCTGCATTGGCTTCACTTCACAGTCACGGAGTTTGCCATTTGGTTTTTACAGGAACTTGCAGGAATTTGTCCTGGGCCTTGTTGATGAAGCCAGCCACAGTCAGGAAGTAAATGTTTTCCACACTGCTATCTAATATAATTTGGGTGTGTTAAGGGTAAAATTTTATATGCAAAATTAGGGTGCAGAAGGAAGAGGAAAAGTTGAAGTGGCTGTGCTGGGTACAACTCGTCTCCAACCACTTAGAGAGGTTCACCAGGTCAGCTAAACATCCCTGAGAATCACTGAGACAGAGAGACGAGCTGAGAGAGGCTGAAGAAGGAAAGAAAACAGGGGCAAACATTGATCTTTCTTGTACTTACTAACCTAATATAAAATACTAAAAAAGAAAGTATTTCACCCAGCCTCTGTCTTCTTTTAAATAAAAGAGAAATTATCCAAAGACATTATGCTGTTGGACGCGTGCATGTGTTGACTGTGTGGAGACAGTAGTTGCACCTCGGTGTACAATCATCGGCCTTTGGCACTTGTATGTGTGTGTCAGTGTGTGTACATAGTAAGAAAGAAGTAGGCCAACACTGCTGTTTCAACAATAGTGAAAGTACAAAAGAGAAGAAAAAGCAACAAGAGAAAAACACAATAAAATTCTGTCCGCTGCACGGTGAGGCAGCCTGAGAAAATGCGCATAACAAACCAATTATACCTCATCACAGCTGCACTGGAGTAAAAAGGCATCAGTGCATGAAATAGACTATTATGATAAGAATTAAAATAGTCTATCAAGATCAGATCTGGAATAGTGTCGTGTGATAAGAACTAAACAGTCAGAATGTGAATGTGGTACACGATGAAACCCTCTGATATGTTTCTTAGGTTTCACATGAGTGGAAACGCCTTCCAGCGAGGCCCGTTTAAAACAGTTAAAACACAGCTTTGATCACTGTAATGGAAAAGAAAGGCATAACTTTTACTGTTTGGTTAGTTTGTGCTATATTCACTGCACCAAAAAGAAGAGAAAGAAACAGGAAGTTCTGAACAACACGTCCTCATGATTAAACTCAGTAGGTTGTCTAAAAAATGACCCACATGGTCCAAAGATGATCTGCTGGTTCTATAATTAAAGGGACACTTAACAGAAATCTAACTTTAGACTATCATATTGTTGTTGTCTTTTCAGGCGGATGAAAAAACTCTTTCTCAGAAACTAGTTCACAAAATAAACCTAAAACACTGTAATGAGATACATTTAGCACCAGAAATTAGTGAACAGTTTAATATTTTAAATGGATTTGTGTGTTTTTTGGGCTTTTTTGTAAACAGTTTTAATGACATGAGGGTGGTTGAGAGTTTTGACTCACCTGTTTTTGTCCACCTCACACTCTTAAGTGTTTCCACAGAGCACATTGGTCTAATCAAAGCTATTTTACTATTTTAGATTGAAATCAGTGTAATGCAGGTTAATGGCCATCTGACACTGACGTGTATACGGTCTGACTAAGTTCAGAGAGATCATTTGTTGCCTATGCTTAAATCAAAATGTTCTTTATCCAAAGCTGTCCTCCTTCTATCAATCCAACATACATGATGTAAGAAAACATAATTTCATTGGTAAATGCTGACTGTAGAGAGAAGAGAATATGCACATTACATGTATAGAAGGTTGTAAACATGTTTATTTCTGCTGTGAAGTTGGAAATTTTAACATGGGGACTTATGGAGATGGACTCGTTCTTCAAGTGGCTGCTTGAGTTGTTTTGGTACTTCCACACAGGCTTCACTTCACAGCCATGGAGGTTGCAGCTTGGTAATAAATGATGACCAAGTATTGTTTCTCTCTGATGCATGTGCTAAGTACCTAACCTCCTTCCAAAATAACAGTAGCATCACCTCACAGATCTCTTTCTTTTTAGCCTGGCTTTTACTTAAGGTGCCTCGCCATTCACTTTTTTATCCCCTGTGCTTATTTACCTTAAAGGTTTTAATTTACTTTTAGCATTTTATTTGTTTTATTGTTTCAGTTTTTATGTTTGCTATTTTGGTTTTAATTTTTAATTTTTACTGTTCTTAAACTTATTGGCTTTTATTTTATAATGCTATGGCCTAATTTTATCTATTTTATTTCTGTTTTATCTATTTTGCCGAACTCTCTTCAGTGTTGTCTATTCCTGTTTTTATTCTGCTCTGTGAATCACTTTGGGCTGCATGTCTGCATGAAAGGTGTAATATAAATAAATAAAGTTGAGTTTGTAAAAAGGTGTGAGGACTGCTTCCCGTCAACCCAACAAATAATGATGCAAATGCAATTTTTATGGAGGCGAGAAAGCCTTTTTCTGTACGTGACTAAAACATTTCAGTTCAAGAGTTAGAAGTAACTGCTCCACATACAAAGTTTTGATTGGCTCGGTTCTTCTTCCAACCAGGGAAACAGCTCAGTTGGAGCAAATAGAGCAGCAGACATTTGTAAACTCTGAGATGTGAATGGTAATTCAGAGGCCTGGATCCGCTAACAAAATCAGATGCTTTGTTCATCCAACCGTCCACATGAAGCTCTTTCTGTTTCTGCAACCATGAGAACGTCTTCCTTTGTCGGCACCGCACACGAACAGATTATTTTAACAAACAACTAATGAGAGGCCGGTCTCTAACAGAGGATAGGTGTTGGATAATTCATGCTGACATCGTATCTCTGTCATACAGAAAATTTGTGTGAGAGACATGTTAGATATGTGTGTGTGTGTGTGTGTGTGTGTGTGTGTGTGTGTGTGTGTGTGTGTGTGTGAGTGCCAGTGTGTGTATGTGTGTGTGATAGATGGCCTCTCTAGCTCTGACAGATGCTGTAGAATCACTCAGCCACGCCAGCCCGGCTGGTTACCGGGGGCAACCCTGTAAATCTGACATTATGGGCTGTTGACAGGAGAAACGGTTGTTATCATAACCCACAGTGAGTTACAGGAAACACACACATCTCTCAGGTTTTCAGTATGACAGGAATATAGCATTACACACACACGCACACACATACACAGATAGACTGAAATTAGGTATTTGGAGATAATTTGGATTTACAGCTCAGCAGCATATAAAGGTATGGGAAGTGTGTGATGTAACGGTGTGTGTTTGTGTGTGTGTTGGGGGGGTCATAGGGAACAATGGCTATATGTTTTATATCTCAGCAAGAGGGATGTGATAGAGTGAAGTGATGAGTGTGGGAAACCTTGCGATGAGCAGGTCACAGGAAACAAGATATCTTACCTGGCCCTCTCTAATCCTTACCATGAAATGATCTACACACACACACACACACACACACACACACACACACACATTTCTGCACCGTACACACACACACACACAGCGCTTCTAGTTTCACGTCATGATTATGCTTTTTTAAAAGCCAAAATATTCCCTCTTTTGGTGTGTCGACTTCTTTCTTTCTCTTGGTCTTTTTCCCTCTTTCCTTCCTCTGTCTGTCGCTCTCCGTCTGGGTGTTCCAGTAGTAATGGTGTGTGCTGTGGGAGCAGCAGGAATGGCCATTACCATCCATGGATCACTGGCAGAGGCCTGCACACAGTGGACTCACATGAGAGAGGGAGAGGGAGAAGGAAAGGAGTGAGTGGGAGGTCAAAAAGGTACCAGAGAGCAAAAAAAAAAAAAGAGAAGGGAATGAAGAGAAAAGATGGCAGAGGGAGCAGGATATTATTTCATGCAGTTATTATAATGAAGTCATTCCACAGCGTTTGTGATGATGGAGGGTTTCAAGTAGTAGCTACGTTAAACCGCTTGATGGATTCAATGCAAATATAATCACACACATGCACATACACACTGGCTGCATTTTTCTAGTTGTGACTGAATTTGGATGGAAACGTGTCCAAACTTGCCTCAAACCCACAGAATTATGGGTACTAAAATAAGTAGAGATTCATGGATGTGGCTTTATTTCATTAGGGAATTCAACTTGACGTCAAATAACGTTTCATATTTTATCTGTTAAGCTTCTGATGATGGAAATATTTATAGCAGCAGGCTCAATGTCTTATAGGAATAAAAGTCATTAATAAAGGGTCATGAGTTTTCACTTTATAATAACCCAATAGTAAATAGTCGTGAGGAATGTTAGTGAATGATTGATAAAGGGTTCTTCCACTCCAATATTCCATCAAGTCTGCACATACAAAGCTTAATAAATGGGTTTTGGTCTGGATGTTTTCCAGAGAATAAGTGGTCGAACTGTCCATTGGGAAAAAAATGATTTCTCCAAAAGATTATGTTCATATACAACAATGTTTCTTACCAACATAACATGGACACATTTATATGCAGTGTATCTGCCAGCTGTTCACTGTCAACATATTTTATTTGTTGTTGTTTTTTCTATAATATTTGCTCCTGTTAACTAAAGTATGATTATGATTTTTAATGTTTTGTTTAGATCATGGTTAAAAAAAAAATCAGCATCGTCTTAAAGATAGATCGACAATGTTGATTTGAGAATATTTAACCGAAACCCAGCTGCCCCCTGCTGCGTCACAATCAAATAAATCAGAGGTTTGCTTTTTTTTTTTTCATACAGTGCTGGTGCTAAAACATAAAAAATTCAGCCTAGTCATTCATTTCAATGCGGCCATTACCTGGGATCTTGTAGTCCAACAAACAAAAGTTGAATCTGGCTCAAATTTTGATGCAACGTCATCCAGCAAGGAACTGCGTTGGGAAATAAAATACAGATTACATTCAGATTACTTTGAAATTATTATATTAACTCTCGTTCTTTAACCTTTGCAAACACAGCGGTTACAGCCAATCAGCGTCCTATGAGAAACTACTGGCGACTATAGCACGAACTAAGGATGTGGTTTAATGTTGACAATGTGTGTGAGAAATGATTGTTTGCTCTAAAATGCTCCTACCATCAGTTATATGAAAACTGAAGATTATGTCTCATTGGAAAGACAATCAAAGAACAGCACTGATGGAAAAGATGTTTCTATGTTTGGTTGAAATTCGCCTGCCATAGACAGTGAGACAGAGGGTTCATTCAGTCCACGTGTATTTTTTGAAAGTGTTTCCTTTTCCAAACTGTTTCCAACAACGAGCGCTTCACCGTGACTTTTATAAATGTAAAATCCTGTCTCATAGAAATATAAATATATTTGTGTTAGGAAGTCTGATAAGTCTTTACACTCATGAATCTCCAGTCTCGGTGTCAAAGTGCTGTGCTTTTTACGCTCTACCATCCACGTATTTAA
The DNA here is from genome assembly GCA_033000465.1 of Sciaenops ocellatus. Lineage (NCBI taxonomy): Eukaryota > Metazoa > Chordata > Actinopteri > Sciaenidae > Sciaenops > Sciaenops ocellatus. The sequence goes on from CP136867.1 coordinate 20,613,721, forward strand.
CAAACCAAATGGGTTTCTAAGCAGTAAGTTATGCTGGAAAAAGAGCCAAGCTGATTTCTCACAATCAAAGGTTATCCTCACTATTTTGTTCTCACTAATCTGTAAAGCTGTGATATATTATTTAACCATTAATGACACCATTAGTTACAGCCTATAAACCCCGTTATGTATACATTATGAGAAAGTGACACAGAAAGAAGGAAAATCTACACACAAAACAAAGGAAGGGATGGTGAACGTGAGAAAGTAGCGTGCGCCACACCTCCTCACAAAAAACGGAGCTGTAATGAGAGGACTACGCAGTTGTCGTCATTCAGGGTCTTGTGCGAGTCGCAGCAGTGTGGCAGGTTGTACCGCCGCTGACCTTTCTGTTGTAACACCCCCAGTATAAAGGGAAGTGCCACACAAAGAGCTCTATTAACAGAGAAACCAGATATAATGGGGAAACAAGATGGGCCTTTAATGGGGACAGGCAGGGCTGTCAGCATGCATAATGTAACAGTCGTGTTAAAACAACACTGGGCTCTATGTGCTCCCCCTTCAACACACACACGCACACGCACACACACACAAACACACAGAAACAACCTTATATGAGAGACCCAAGTTATTAATTCACACATTGGTCTCCATCTATGAAATATTCTCCATGCACAGCGCACATTTCTCTTGCAAGGATGGGAATCATTGTTGTGTGTAATTATGAAGACAATGTTCGGAGGGATTATCAAAGAAGTAAGGGGGGAAGATAAGAAAGCGGGAGATGAAGAGGGTGCAGGGACGAGAAGAAAGGGAAGTAGAGGGGGATAGAGAGAACGGAGGAGGTGGTGAGAATGAGGAGACGAGAACCGAGAGAGGAGGGGAAAGATTACCCCTCTCTCTCTCTCTGTGTGTTTGTGGAGCTATCGTTCCCTCTCCCTTCTCCCTCCTCCCCGCCTCCCTTCCTCCCTCGTTCCTTCTTTTTTCTGTATTAGCATGATAAAGACATGGTGGAATAGGGCAGCCGGCAGGTCTTTGGACATGGAGACAATGCTATCGCCAGAACAGGCGTCTACAGCAGGGAAACAGCCACCGAGGGACTATACACCAACAACACACACACACACACACACACGGATGCATACATACATACATACACACGCATGTAGCCGCTGATACAAACACATGTAGACAGGGAAACACATAAACACACAGAAGTGTGGATTATAAAGCCCAAGAGGACTTAAACAATAAGAGGTAACATGCAATCACAGGCAGCAGAGTCTCCAAACTACACAACACAGAGAGATGAAGACACATACAGGAGGAATACACCTTTAATTGTTTCATTTGGTGGAGATGATGATAGGCCCAAAATACCCCCAAAACTGTCTTCCCTCCAGGTATTTAGTGGCAGAAAGGTCTCTCTGCCATGTCGTGTGTTTTTGTTGAGTTTTTTTATGGGGAATTTTATTGCTGTGCTTAAGTTACTGAAGAAAACTTCATACCCAAAAGAAAGTCTGATAACTACAAAGCCTTTTCCAAAAACATATCAGCAATGGTTGACTGCAACAGAGTACATTTACTGAAGTACAATCTTAATATATTTGAGTATTCCAATTTAATTTAATCTAATACATTACAGAAGTAAATATTTTACTTTTTACCCTACTGTCTGACAGCTTTAGTTACTATTTCCATATGAAGTGTGCATTAATCTTGTAAAATTGCATTGTTGCAGATTAAACTATCCTTCAGTGGTAGCAGAATTAACTCCACCTCAAGCTACAAGTGCCGTTACTCAGTAATACATCATCCCTTATAATTAATCAAATAAAATAACATTGACCGGCACAATGTCCTGCATAATGAGTACTTTTATATTTATACCTATGATATTTTAAAACATTTTACTAATACTGCTGTATGCAGGATTGACTTGTAATGTAATATTTTGACCTCATGGTATTGCTATTTTCACTTAAGTAAAGGATCAGAGTTCTTATTTTACTACTGTAAATCAGATGAATGTTTTTGAAAGTTTTCTGAAACATTGTCAAATTGCAATGTGCTATAAATACAGTGCATAATGTAATGTTATGTTAATTGTATATTTGATTTTTTAAAACAGTCTTTGGTAGATTCAATGAAAATGAGGTGACTAATTAAGAAAATCCAGTGATATTTTGGTGACATTTTGACACAGCACAGGTGAAACCCCTGAAACTAACAATGGCTCAGTTCCAACAAAGTGCTTCAATAAGCTGTGTTGAGCTAGCATGGCAAATCTAAATGGAATGCAGCCTTAATTACGTATGAGCTTGTTCTGCGAGAGATGTCAAAATATCTGCTGTGAAAAAGACTTTTAATTAAACAAAGCATAAATTAAACATCATAACATTTTTTTCAATGGTTTGTAGAATGCCACAAAAATCTATTTTGCCTTCAAACGGTTGTGCTTTTGCATCAACACACAGATGATCAAAAGTCTGATTTAGTTTTACAAAGTTCTTCTGCACTGCGTAACGTAGGACTTCTGGTTATTTTTACATGTTTTTTGGTTTTTCATCTTTAAAAAATGTGATGTTTTTATATGTAAAATGTTTTTTTATTGAACTTTACACTTTTGTTTTAACAGTAAAATAAGCTTTAGAATGGAAAATGTATTTCTCCACTTTAATAAAGACAAATCTATGCAGCGTTATTGTCTAGTGTCTAGATTTGCACTCATCATCTTAACAATAAAACATAATTATAAAACTGTGTAGTCCGTTAAAAATACAATCACTGTTTGTTGTTGCTGTGAGAAACTAAGAAATGCAAACAAAAAACATTCTCTGCTCCCTCTATAGTAGATTATACTGTCGTGAACCTTCCTCTTCCTCCTCTTTGTCATTTGTCTGTGTGGTTCTGGGAACATCATTAACCAGTACATCAATAAGCAGCTAGTCAGGTTAATCAGTGAGATGCACACACACACACACACACACATACAAACCTATCCTCCACGGATGGTGCATCTTCACAGGTCTGGAACGTTCTCTTGGTTAGACCTGGAGCCACAGGCCCTGCGGGACATCCGGCCAACCCAACGATGGAGCTCCGAACTGGGGCACACCTCTCGCTTCACCTCCCTTCTTTTTCTGGAGGAAGAAAAAAAAAAAAACATTATGGGTCATGGCGGATATACACACACATTTACACTAACACACACAGTCACACTGGCGCGCAGACACATACTGTACCATGTGTAAACAAACTGTACACACCAGTATGGATCACGGATAGTTCATGAGCCTGTGACGGTCGTCCAACCATAACACACACACAAGGCCACACGCGACACTCACACACACATGCTTTCTGTAAAAACATACAGAACTGTACAAACACTGCAAACTCATGAGCGGGAACGGACGCACACGAAACACATTCCATCTTACGGTTTCAAAGGCCCCATTCAGCGTCATCAGTAATTTGATGGTAAAATGTTTGAGACTGAAGAGACGCAGCAACAAAAATGAGAAAAATACACAAAACTCTAGACTGATAGCATTTTATCATCTGCTATTACTAAAACTACTATAACGAGAGCTGCAGTGTAAAAAAAAGTAACATTTTAGAAACTAAATTCATAAAAATAGATGCTAAAGGCCATCAGGTTAGTGCCAAAATATTAATATCTCTCTATAATAATACATTAATTATCAGCAGACTATAATAATCAAAAAGATAAGGCTTGCATGTAGTCTTACCTGTCCAACAACCCATCCACAAATAAGCTGCTGCATTTATTCTCCTGATCACTTCTACATCTGCACAAATATCCTATTTAGGCAGCCAATCAACTTCCAGAAAATAATCCTGCAAACCTAAAAGCAAAGCTGGAGCGCATCGAAGCAGGTAATAGTAAATAATACGCTCTCATTTTCCAAATTCAGTGTTGAGAGAGATGAATGGCTCCTCTGTGATTACACTGTGTGTCTGCCTGGTGTTCACAGGGTTCTCCAACAGATGGTAACAAAGAAGGATGAACCGACATAAGTTAAGATATGTTGTTAAAAATTGCAGAGATCACATATCCAGTATCTGTTGAGTTACACAGAAATGTCTCAGTTGAAATCTTTTTATCAGTCAGGGTTCAACACAAAAAGTGAGTTTGTCTCCCGTTTAAGAGCAAAACATGGACAGAAAACTGGAAAATTAAATTTTGTTTATGTTCATTTTCCAGTCAAAAAAAAGAGAACAAACAGAAATGCATTACACATTTTAAATAAGTGTTGGAGAAACTCTGTCATATTGAGTGCAAAAAGTAAAAATGTTGGTAGTTACGCAGTGTAGGTTTGATTCCTGCTGCCTACTGTCCACAAACACTGGACTCAAACGTACTTCTTATTTGCTCCACGTATATGGAAAAAAAAAGTAATTGACTTTGTTTCTTTGGACAAAATCACCTACCAAGTGAATTAGCTTTAATTTTATGTGATAAAAGTGGGAAAATAAAAAGTGTATGAACAGAAAATGTTTAAATCTGCACAGGAGCTGCTGGCTTTAAAACTGGAAACAAATATTAACAACAGTGTCTGAATAAAAAAAAAAAAAAAAAAGATGTTTTATTAGCCTCATAACACTAATGACACTGCTTTGGTCCCTTTGATCCAATGAGAAGTTTCTCTTTCGGTCTGTTTTGAGGGTCAGCAGCTGCCCTCAGCTGGATTTTATTGCTGAGTTATGAGCTGCAGGATCATTTCTCCCTGCGGGGAGAGAGGACCATATTTTAATTTGGTATTTCTCTAAGGACTTGTAAATTGTGTATATTGTTGTTAAATCTCTCTGTGTTTATTTTTTTGGTTGGTTATGTTTAATCAGGTCATGCAACAGCACTTCTTAATAAAATACATTTTTTCCTTAATGTGTTCAAAGTATGACATTATTAAATAATCCATAAAAAGGTGGTGTGAAATTGCTCTTTAGGTTTTCATCAGACAAACAAAATGTGCATCACAGTTGATCGCTCGGCAGATTATTTTATATCCAGTTATAAAGAACAAATTAATCAGGATGATTTCACTCAGAATGAAGAAATTTACTTTATATAATTGTATAAGCCAAACGCTGTTCAGCATAAATGGGACAGTGCAATAGTTAAAAGGGGTTAGGGGTATTGAAAATCTAATCTATTGCAAAATTTATGTTTAGGCATTTCATAAAGAACGTATGTTTCCTCGGGTGCCAACTGGTAGAGCATGCGCTGCTCTACGAAAGGCCTTGCTGCAGCAAGGGTTCGACTTTGGCCTGTGGTGCTCTGAGTCACCGCCTCTCTCTCGCCCTGCTTTTCTGTCTGTCTTCAGTTGTCCTATCAAATAAAGGCAAAATATGCCCAAAAAATGATTTTGAAAAAGGGACTTGTTTCCACCCCATTTAGTAGCCATTACGCAGTCATGCAAAATTGACAAGGTTTGCATTCTTTGGCTCATCCGCTTCATGTCAGGACTTTTACATGAAAAGTCCTAAAAATCATGTAAAGCTCAGTTTCATCCCCGAGTTATTTTAGTGGATTAAAATCTGTCATTTGTAATGTTTGGGCAAAACACTCAAAACTGATTTATTTTGGCTGCAGATGTTCTTCATACCATGTTTGATGTGATCAGACAAAAGCTAGTGCCATTGCATTTAATCACTTTAGTAAATAACATATTGATGAATGTACCAACTTTAACATTACATAGCACCAACATCATCATCCTCCTGCAGTTTGAATATGCTAAAGGTTAGTATGATTATTTAAATTTAAGATTCTTGACAAGTGTTTAATATTACTTCTCCCTCTCCTTCCTCTTCTCCATAGGGTTGTCAGGGGCAGACAGCAGATTCCCCACCGAAGCTTCCCCACAACACAGCAACAGGCCGAAGAAGTACAAAAGTTCATGCTTAACTCACATCTTTTCGTTTTATTAATAAATCATTTAAACGTGTCTTGTTGATGTTGTGGTCCTTGCTAGTGAAATAGGTGGACCTCACAAACGTAGAAGAGAAATAAAACCTGTGTGTGATGGCATGTGTTGAATGGGGCACCCACACTCGTCCCTCAGTCAGTCACAGCTGCAGATAAACACAGCTTTCCTAGAGGGCGGTGATGATGATGATTGACGGGCAGAGGATAGTGTCAGTCATTCCACACTGTCTCCTTTAGATGATGTCATTGTGCTGCCTGGCACCTTGCTGATGCAGCAGATACTGAACGATCAAAGGCCGGAGAGTGAGAGCATGAAAGGCCTTTCCTTCATCCGAGAGAAGGACGAGGACGCAAACATGTCAATGATGAAGCTGTCTGTATGCATGTGTTCAGGAGCATGCGTTCATGTGTTCATCTCAAGCAGCAACGTCCATGACCAAGAAGCCAATGTGTAAGTCCCAAAAACTGCAGTTCCTCAAACAGCCATTTAAGTCTGACTACAGAACAAGTCAATCTCCATAAGCCCCCACGTTAAGAGGTCCACTTCATAGCAGAAATAAACATGTTTACAGCTTGGCACAAAAAACAATTTTGGTCTCTATAGCTAATTTCCCCATTCATTTTTATATAACTCAACTGTTCAAATTATATTAAAGCCTAAGGTTATGCATAATTAACAGTGTGGCTGCTTTGATTGGCAGGTAGGTGTCTTTACAGGTGGCTTGTTTGAGCACCCAGGCGTCACCACACTCTGAGCTTCAATATAGCTCTTTAGAAACCTGTGGGTGACGTCACTGATATGACATCCATTCTTTATACTGTCAAAGGTTCATCTGTGCAAATGTCTACACTCAAGTTGAGGGCAGAAACTCTCATCTCCTTTGAGTAGCAACTTTGTTCAACAAACAATAATCTCAAATACTGGCCGCGGCTTTTATTCTTATCAACTGAGGTGAGGCCTTCATTTTTTAAAATAGTAGATCCTACATTTCCCATGATGCAACCCAATATTATGTTTCAAAACACCTCCAGTTTGTCTCAAGTCCAAGCTGAGATAATCCTCATGTCTTTAACAGGGTTATCTCTCCCCTTCCCTGGAAATCTTTTATTATGAAACAAATTTTACTGTGAGTAGTGTATGGCATGATTTTATTGTCATACTGATAAAAGTTTACTAAAAAACATAAATTGTGTGAGCAATGATACACTCAGGTTTCCTGAAATTAAAAAAAAAAAAAAACATGGAGGAGGTGAAGAACGCCACAATCCAGTGATTCCTCCTCCTTAAAAGATTATTTTCACTGCATGAAGTACAACCTCTGTTACTATGGTTACGCACATTTATATACGTTGCTTTTAGTGTTTTACCTTTGTGTTTGAGAAGATTTTAACAGATAGTTGCAGGAATGTGTGTTTTGTGCGTTCAATGATGTGCAGGTCAATGCGTGCATGTATGTGGATCCAACCTCTATGTGTTTGGTAAGACTATATATTATGAGCACTGATAAAAAGAGATTCATAAATGACAGAAACTCCTGATCTTTCTGTGTTTTTTGGACTTTTCTCTCTCACTACATTTTCGCTTCTTCCTGAATCGCCCCTCCACTCCACTCTGAGGTGTGTGTTTATGTGTGAACGGGGGAAAAAAAGGTATTAAAGTGTGATAATTGGAGATCTCATCCCCAACACCTGTCATAGACTATTCATCACACAGTGTTCCCCCTGCACATACACACACACACACACACACACACATACGTTAAAGATTATCCCTCTCTGATACGTTCCCGTGTTCACACAAAGAGCATTTAAAGCATGTCTATCCCAAGTGCATGTTTCAGGTACATACACACACACACATTCACACACAAACAGATACAAACATGCAACTGAAGTCCCAGAGCTGAGCAGATATCAGACAGGCATTACAGCTGTCATTATCACATGTAAAGAGGTTTGCACACACACACGCACACACACACACACACACACACACACACACACAGACAGATAAGTATGTTGAGTAAGAAGGCATTTGAGACATGGGGAATGGCAGGCTGCAGGAAAAACACTATAACAAATAAAGTCGCACATCTCCCAGCTTACTGTTCGCCCCAAACACGTACACATTAAAATACACACATGCTGCATATACAAACCGCTCCTGCCAATCTTAAACACAACCTTAATCCATCTTTTATCCTTCCACCCATCTCCCCCTTTTCCTCCAGCCCCCATCTCTCCGTCTCCCTGTTCGTTTTGTGTTGACGTATCTATTTCACATGGCTTTTGGAAATGGGATTGTTGCCTCAATTCGGTGTGTGTGTGTTTGTGTGTGTCTGTGTGTGTGAGGGGAGGCCACCTATTTCATCTGCAGCCGAACATTTTTAATGCAAAATCTTAAGCGGTGCAGGACGTTCATGAGGATGAATCACTCTGAAATATACCAAAATCCATACACCAAAGAATGAAGCTCATTGGTAATATAAAATAAATGTGTTTTTTAGATGCTCTGTAAAGTCTAATTTCCAGCTAGAAAATTATATTACACTTTCATGTTTCAAAGAAATTCCAATAACCACCCAACAAAGAATATTGTACGGTAAGACTTTACGTTTATTACACTCTTTATGCCCAAAAATGTACATCCTAATTAAACCAAATTTAGGTTAAGCTTTAGTAGAGGATATCTACCTTTGAATTATCATCCAGTCTCAAATACAAATATCATTCTGCATTAAAGCTGCTTTTGAGAGGAGACAATGACGGGAAAGGGAGTAAGGGCTAAGATCCTATTTTCACCTCCAGTTTCAAGTTTCTCGTCTAATTACAATCGTCCTCCCTCTCTCTCTCTCTCTCTCTCTCCCTCTCTCTCTCTATCTCTGTGTCTCTCTCCTGGGATGAGGCCCTCCTGACAGCTATTTATCTGACCTCTGAACTATGGGTTCCTGATTATGAGACCACGTACAATGCTCCTGCAGCAGATGCACGCAACACAAACGCAGACACAATTCAAAGTGAGAGAATAAAAGCAAAGAGAAGGGAGAGGACCTTCCCTGAGGGTGGCGTAAATATGTATGTGAAAATATGTGTAAAAAATGATGCAGCACATACAGGATAGGCCTATACACAGAAAGAAAAGAGGAGAAACGACAGAGGTAGTGAGGGTGAAAGACGGATAGGTCGGTGGTGAATGGAGAAAGAAAGAAAGAAAGAAACAGCTGTTCTTTAGTGTCCCTGCGAGGACATAATCAATTGTTTTCACCTGGGGAGCAATACGTCAATGTCTCTCAGTAAACGCCTGCTGAACACGTGAATGAAACATAGATTTCCTCCAAAAAACAATAAAATATGATATGATACAATATGGCCAAATACAATGGAATAAATACATTTTGATGCAATAGGGTGAAACTACACTCAGAAAAATAAAGGTTCATCAAAACGAGCCAAGATCATTCGAAGAACCTCTTAATTTAGTGGATTGATGTTTTTTTTAATCTTGGGTAACACAAAGAAATCAGATTATTTTTTTCTAATGAATATTTAAATATTTTGGTGCATAAAAAATGTCTGTCACAAATTCCAAAATCCCAGTTTGACATGTTAAAATCTGTTTTGTTCTGTCTGACAAACAGTCCACAACCAGAATATTAAATGCATTATGATGTCAGTGAGTCAGAAAGGCAGAACATTCTGATACTCTTGCTTCAAATTGACCTCAGTGATTATTAAGTCCTCTGATGACAATAATTGTCGATTAATTTTCTGTCCATCGACTCATCAACTGATGGTTGCTCTGTGTGATCGTGGAAACAAATCAATAAAAGAAAACGTCCAACACAGATCAAATAAATACGATAAATATCAAGAATCGGTAATTTACGACAAGCTCATGTGTTCTTTGACCACAGGTCGACTTCTTCTCACTGTCTGTAACTGAATTAAGTCAAAAGGAATGGTAAGAAACGGACAACTCTGTTCATGTTCGAGAACAAGAACCATTTAAAGCTGTTTTTTCACAGAACCAGCGAGGTCCACAAAGAACTTATTTTTTAAGCCTTTTTTGCTCAGGCTATATTTTTTGCTGTTTCTTTGAAGCATCTGTCTTCCAAGAACCTCTTAATTAAAGTTTATTTGTGGAACTAATAATAGTTCTTCAATGGCATCACTCCAACCACTCTAAGTGTATACTGATAATATACTGTAGTACGTTTCCGTGGTGGGAGAAGTTCACGTTATTATTATTATTATTTGTTGCTGTTATTTTTATATATACATATTTATCTTCTTATTTCATTAGACGACCGGTGTGCAACCACCTTGCCTCACCCTCTCCTCTAAGCATGAATGAGAAACTACAGTGGCCATGAAAATGTGCAAAGAATGTGAAAGGCCCCATCTGGAGCCAGTGTTGTTTGTCCCCTCCGGGCTACTGTAGAAACATGGTGGTTGACTCCATGGAGTCTAAAAGTCTCATTTTTAGGTAACAAAAACACAATCTCCCCCTAAATGTGACACACTGGACTTTTAAGGAAAGATAGGATATGATAGGATACAATAGAATTAAATTCACTTCACTTCAGTTCACACTTGTACAACAGGTAGTGACTGTAGCTATGCCACTTCAAACCACTTTTCAAACTTAAGCAGCACCTCCACTAACTGGCCCCCAAAGTGCTTTCCTACATCCTGCACTAAGCTGCCATGGCAGGGCAGCAGCGGTTCTTCCTATTGCTTCCCCCCGTCTCTCATCCTCACCGCTGAAGGTGAAAGGTCACAGAGTCTTCGGAAGCATCCTGTGTGGTGATGTTAGAGGGCAATGTTATGCTCCCCCAGCGGGACAACACCACACGTACACACACTCTCTAACCTGACTGGTTGGTCAGTCTGCTTGGGGGAACTAATTGTTTTTAGATGAGGCAACTTGAGGAGAGGCTCCGGAAGGGAGGACATGAGCAAAGGACAGAGGGAGAAGAGGAGGAAAGCAGAGGGCTATAAATTAACGATGTGCCGGATATTCAGTTTCCACATGGGTTTTAGTGAGAAAACTGCAGACACTTTATCTCTTTTTTTCTGTCTCTCGGTGCTCCTCAACTGGACCACACACACACACACACACACACACTTCAGCCTAAAATGTATTGTGATGCATTTTCTAAAGTGTCCAGTTGTCCATCTAGTGAAATTTCAATGATACCCACCTCTAAGAGCCACTCTGCAAAACAAACCACTCAATAAGCTGGAGGTAATGGAGACTGCAGGTCAGGCTTTACAGCAATATCATTACCATACACACTCTCACACACAGGCGCACACAGTCCCATTGTCTGGGCAGTACTTATTAGTGCCCATGCTAACAGAGTTTGTCCATAAGTGACCTTAATTAAGTGGCTAGCACCATTAGCTGCAGAGCTAAGAGGCTAAGAGCTATCCATCTGCATGTGAATGTGTGTGTTTTTATGATAATGGCTTTGTTGAGGTGTGTACTGGAATACTAACGACAGGCTGTGCGCAACCCAAAATGGATAAATAGGCAGCTGAAGTTGAGCGTTGAAGAGGGGATGGTTTAGATAAGTTACTCATTGTGAGAAAGACAAAAACAGGGAGCAATGCCGAGGGCTGCTTTAAATGCAGGTTAGCCCCATTTACAAGCACAAATGCACTCACACACACGGCACTCAGCATTTTAAGCGCCTTTACAGTTTGCCCTGTCATTTTTCATTAGTTATGAAAACAAGGAATCTAATTTCATCAGATTTTCAGGTAAAATTGTGTCATTGAAACATTAATAATGGCAAAAAAGAAGAGTTATTAAAGATACTGTATGCAGTGATCACTTACTGTGGAATAATCATGTTATTAATATGACACGATTTAATGTAATTAATAACGGTTTCATAATTATTCATCATCTGTACAGTTAACAACATTTCCTCGCTTTTAAATCATCTGCCGGCTTTTTCAACGTTGTTGTTGTTGATGATGTTGCTGTAGCTAATGGATTCTCACCCTGTTTCGCTCATAAACCTGCTAAACTGGGGTCACGGGGTCAAAGGTCACTGCTTTTCCTTTGATGTGACCCTGACATCCTGGGAGGAAGAGGAAATGGAGGAGGAAGAGGATTCTTCATGGATTAGTGGTAAAACACCTCACACGTGCACACACACACACACACACACACACACAAACACACACACTCATATTGTGGTAGACAGACGTTTGAGCTGTTCACACACAGAGCCGGTAAGACTCTCACCATGTCTAAATAATCAATCACAGCACTTTCCCTTAACACACACACATGCAAGAGTTATGACTTGCATGCTTGCACGCACACACACACACACACACACACACACACAGATACTCTCGAATTAAATTATGGAATGTTTGTAAAAGCTGCCGCTGTGTGTTTTTTAAAAGCTGTTCAACACGTGATGATGATTAAGTATTTTATTACTAGCCTGCATGTACATACATGACATAATTATTAATATAATCCAGATATAATGCATAATATATAATGCATATATTTTTTGAAAATACTATAAAATGTCAGAAAATTAAAATGTATTCATATAGTTGTTATTATAAGACTTTCACACCTCAGTGTCCACAAGAAGATTCATAACTGACTGATAAAACATTTACTGTATTATTAAGATGAATGAAATAAATCAATTAAAGATTATTCAAATAATCATATTTCTGATGATATTTCCTTTCATCAGCTGAATTAAACACATCAAAATTAAACATTAGCCATTTCAATTTTAGTGTTTGTCTGTAAACATAAATGCATCTTCTTTTTTTTTGAGTCATTCAAGGCTAGCACTGCTAACGGCATGCATACTTTGACTTAAATGCTAACTTTAGCATGCTAACATGTTGATAGAGTAAATGAGATACAACGTGCTAGTTAGTGCGCTTTAGAGGTGCAGTTTACTGTTGGACTGAGGCGCAGGCTATCTGTTACCCCAGGTCTGTGATATACATGAAAATATAACTGCTGAAGTGAAGTGGATAACCGGTTAGAGGAGTGCAGTTAGTTAATAAGGCCGACATCATAGCCATTAAAAGTAATGTTTATAAAATAACACTTTTTATAAAAGAGCTACAAAATCACTTTATAAAATAACATTTACTTCGTAATAACAGAATATGTTTACAGTCTCATTTTAGCGTGTAAGCATGCTAAGATTACATTTGGTGGATTAGTTTTTTGTATTTTTTTTTGTTTGTTTGTTTTTAAAGATATCTTTTTTGGGGCCTTTTTGACCTTTATTTGATAGAGTCAGCTTGAAGAGTGACAGGAAATGTGGGGAGAGAGAGATGGGGAATGACATACGGGAAAGAGCCACAGGTCAGATTCAAACCCTGGGCCGCCGCGGCAAGGACTGAGCCTTTGTACATGGGGCGGATGCTCTACCGACTGAGCTAAACGACACAGTTTTTTGTATTTTATATAAAAATACAACTGTGTAATGCGAGTAAAGTGATCTACTGTAGTGAGTTATTGATAACAATATTGATAATAATCAACAGATAATAAAGTAGCCTGTATGAAAATCAAGCTTCCAGACTTGTACGTCTGTAGATTCACAGCAGAAAGTCAAGAGAGCGTGAACTTTCTCTCAGCGGAGGATGATGAGGGGAGCGAGGGTTGAAAGGTGTGCAATGTGTTTTTCCCATCGCGGAGCTCTTCTCAGCTGGAGCTTCTAAACATAGAAACACTGTTGCTCCAACTGCTTAAACAACCTCTTCGCAGCACTTCACACACATTCTCGTATCACCTCTCACCTTCTTCTTAAAAGTAATTCAGCATATTTAAATTCATTAGTGGAGAAAAAAAAAAAAAAAAAAAAAAAACTCAGAGTGCTTTACATGTCACAGAAACAGATGCACACGGGTTCACACGTACACACACACACACACACACACACACACACACACACGTGAACACACACAAACCCTAAAACACACACACTAAGTGGGGCAGATTACATTCTCCCCAGGACTTGACTTGCATTAAAGTTTAAATGTGTTCAATTTGGATGGTCCCAATATTAGAGTGGAGTATCATTACCCACCTTATTGGATGAGTCTGAGCAGAATAGATTTCTACTGATGAGATGAAGAGGCCTCAGGCACATACACTCACACACACACACACACACACACACACACACACACCTAACCACACTATATCTCTCTCACACACACACAGACACATATGGACAGATGAGCTAAATCGTGTTCTTTGTAGTGCTATTTTGGTCTTCTGCAGATTTTCATATCATGATTTCGATTTCTCCTCATATATACTATCTGAAAATAATGAATAAATAAATTACATAGGAGCCATAATAGTTTAGAAAAACACGCATTTACATGTAAGTACTTAATATTTGATGAAACATAGCAACAATATATATATATATGGCCTATATATGAATATTAAGAATAGTGTAGCTGTTATTTATCGCCTTTTCAAAGCTATAATGTTACATTCATGTGTGTTTTTTTTAACATTTGTGGATACAGTTTCTAAGAATATGTGTCAGGGCTTTAGGAACATTGATACAGTCTAATCCAGCCAAACACATCACAATGTTGTCCCTATCCATGATTATCAGTTAACAACACAATTTTACCAGTCAAAACTTAACCCACCCGTGTGAAGGATCATCCATCCCAAGCAGCAACCTCCATGTCTGGGAAATGAAGCCAATGCGAAAGTGACAAAAACTGCAGTTCCTCAAACGCCCACTTGAGGTTGGCCGAATTTTTATATAACTCACCCATTCAAATTATATTAAGGCTTAAAGTTATACATAATTAGCAGCATTGCTGCTTTGATTGACAGGTGGGTGCCGTTACAGGCAGCTTGTTTGAGCACCCAGGTGTCATTTGGCCCGTCTCAGGTTTGCTGATGATCCACGATTTTAGGCTTCAAAATGGCTCTTCAGAAACATACACACTGTCCATTCTTTACACTGTCAGTGATCCATCCTTTCAATTCTCACTTAATCTGAGCTCTGTTACAACCATTTAACCATCCATGTTGACAACAATTTTTGTTAGCATAAATACAACCTTTGTTCACAGCAATCAATCGGGTAAATCATTTTGTTTGTCTACATGAACTACTTTATACTGCTTCTTCAATCTGAGGCTTTATTGTCCTTCTTTTATTTGCCACCTTTGCTTCCTGTCATTTCCCGCCACTGTTCTCTCTCTTACCTAAAGCTTTGTCTTCTTCTTCATCCCAGGAAATAAGATGTCCTCAGCCTCACATGGACAAATACAGACTCAAAGACACATAATCATGTAGATGCAGAATATCTAACCACTTATTTTGTGAGTACAGAAATATTTTAAATATGCCAGGGACTCTCATTTTATTCATTTATTTTATTTATTTATTTATTTATTTAGTTATTTTCTTCACAGCAGTGAACAATTTGCTCTCTCTCATTTACCAAAAATCTTTGTTTTGCCTCTCCGGATCCTGTCCTTTCACTTTCACAGATTTAGCATTTGTGGGTTTAATGAGGTGAAGTGTTGCACTATAGTGTGACTGTTTCTGTGGTTGGCTTGTTACTTGTTACTTACTTGTTATTGCTACTCCACTAATTAATAATGCAGTTGTAGTTTATTGCAGTGCCAAAACTCTGGTCGGATAATGAATTATTCACCGAAGCTTTAGTGCATATGCTATTGTACTTTTATCTCAGAGAGTGAGGACCTTTTTTTTTTTTTGGAAAGTTAAGAATATTCTGACAAGTCCGCATTTAGTTTTAAGTTTTTACTAATTAGGATTAGGGCTGAGGTGAGGGTCATGAGTGCAGGAATTAATTATGACAAAGTAGAAAAATATGTAAATCAACCAGACAAAAAAACAAAATGTATTTGCTTTGTTTTTGTTTGTTTTATTCAGTGAAAGGTCAGACATGCACATTTTTAGACACCAGAACTGAGATTTAGGTAATCTTCTGGTCTTTTTCTGAAGCTATTATATTACAAAGAATGCCACTTATCCAAGGACACGACTCTGGTAGGTGTAAAAATAGTGACAATTTCACAGTTACTCCAATAAAAAACACACACACTTTTCTTCAGTCATTTGCACCAAAAAGCATCGGTGGTAACACAACAACATAAAGCTCTCATGTGACGCAGCAAACACAGGCCCTTGAGATGGTCAACAGCCTGTCATTAAAGGCCCCTGGACACAAAGCAAACACTGTAAACCTGAGTGCAAAGTCAATACAGTGAAGTGTAATATGCATGTTAAGTGGACATCTGTGTGTTCACACCATTGTGCAATTTCAGTGCTTTAACAGTTCAGTTGTAAAGGAGTTGAACATTCATTTAAAAATATGGTAAATACAGTTGAGTTTGAAGGGAAAAGATGTGGTCTCAAATAAACTGAGCAGCAATGAGGATTTTGATGTGAGAACATTGAATATTTGTTAAATCAGCAACTCCAAAAGCTTCCAGACGTAAGCAGAAGGTTAGAGGACGCTGCTGCAGCAAACAACGTTATGAAAAAAGACTCAATTTCATGACATAATGTCAAAAAATAAAGCATCTTTCTGGGTTTTTACTTTCTGGATGATTTAAACAAACTTAAATAACGATTAGTATACAACAGGGCGGGTATTTGTGTCACTTGGTATCATCCGCATCCATAAAACCCACCAACGCTCCCATCTTAAGTCATTTTCATAAACTATTTAACTGTAATCTCTGCTGCGTAAATCATTAACATCACTCCTCTCTGTCCTGTATGAGTGAACTATCTATCTATCTACTGTAAGCCCATCTTGTCCTGCCTCCACGACCTCCTGGCTAATCTAAAAGTCGGCAAAGACGTGGATTGTCGGTGGACCTGAGGTGGACTGAATGGCCCCTTGGTGCTCAAACAAGCCGCCTGTGACAGTACCCACCTGTCAATCAAAGTCAAACCTGTCAATGAGGTTTTCCTACTTCTGGTTTCACATTATCTTTCTTATACAACTTTATGACTATGACTGGATGTTATTAGTCAGCTATTACGCAAGCAGCTGATAAATTAAGTGTTGCTCAAACTTCTAAATGTTTGTGGACATCACTGTTTGTGAACAAACCATCAATAGCATCATACAAACAACAGATCTGCTGATGTGAGATGTCATTTTGTATTAAAATAACTGTCAATCAATGTGAGACATAGAGCTGATGTTTATATTTTATTTTGTATATTTGGAACACAGATTGTGCATTTTTTAATATTACATTATAACACCAGTGTCTATAAATTTAATGAGCGAAATTAGCAAAACAAAAACACAAACAACAGATGACAAAAATGATTATTAATTACTACAAAGGCTATTCATAATAATAATAAGTTGTATGTAAGCAGCAAAATGAACTCATACAAACAATATTTCTGACATAGACATTATTTTTCTGTATTTAAATATATTGTGCTATTATATGTGATGTGTATGCATGTATACAGACTTATTTCAGTCTTTATTTCAAACACACACGCTGAGACACACTGTGACGGATCAGTAGAGACTGGATAATACAGGGAGGAAGTCTTTACGAGGACAGAAAAATGAACCGTTCTCAGCCGTCTCTTCTGCTTTTTATCCACTTAGGACGGCAGTGAAGCCTCTTCACCCTCCACCGCCGGTTTTGTCCTTCCCTCCTCCACTGTCTCGGTTTTAAAATAATATCTCCTTCATTCTCCGTTTCTTCCTCCCTATACTCTCTTCCTCCTCCTCCTCCTCCTCCTCTTCACTATTATCTTTTGGTCACCTGTTCCTCCTCCCATCCTCCCCTCCGTCTGCCTTCCTTCTTTCATTTGTTCTCCACTCTTTCGTTCCCTCTCCTCACTTTGAGAGAAATAGATTTTCAATTACGTGCTGAGTGCCTGGAAGCTTCTATATTTCCCAACCTGACCCCAATACAGCCGGAGTGACACCCCACGCACCAGAAACACACATACACACACATATCGACACAACACACACACACACACACACAGACACACATCTGATACACTTCCGCCTCCACTTACAGCCTAATGGAGTGGAGGAGAGGTTGGAGAATGTCTTAAGTGTCCCAGACAAACCCAGTTAACTACCTGACACACACACAACTCTGCCAGACGCACACACACAAATTAAACAATGCAGAAGTGATAAAGTAAACTGAGATAAGACTGTTCATCCTACAGGATTTTCTTTTTTGAGAAATGACATAAAAGAGCAACAGAGTCTAAACAAAGAAAAATACAAGCCGGCAGTCAGTTATACAAATGGGGATATGGGTTAACACAACAACAGTTTATCCTTAAAGTCATGAGGTTGCGCTCGATGGGTGAAGAATAAAAAAAGGGGTAGAGAGAGCTCAAATCCTGACCACATTCTTTTCTCTGCACACCTGACCAATCACTGCACATTGTCAAGGTGTCGATATCCGAAATTTCAAGAATTGCCAGATCCAGCTCACCTGACTGTGAAGACCATCAGGCACTTCAACCAACCACAACCACAGGAAGTATTCATATTCTTTAATAATAATAATAATAATAATGGCTTAGATTTATATATAGTGCTTTTCAAGGCACCCAAAGCACTTTACAGAAACCATTATTCATTCATACACATTCTCACCGGTGGTGGTAAACTACATTTTGTAGCCACAGCTGCCCTGGGGCAGACTGACAGAAGCGTGGCTGCCAATGTGCGCCAAACGGCCCCTCCGACCACCACCGAACATTCATACACATTCATACACATTCACACAGGGCAAGCTGGGTAAGGTGTCTTGCCCAAGGACACTACGACAGCGACCGGGACAGAGCGGGATTCGAACCGCCAACCCTCTGATCGGACTCTGATTGGACGACCCGCTCTACCACCTGGCACATGTTGTGTATCAGATTTAATGGGCTCTATTTACAGAAAAAAAAGTTAATGAATTAATTGGTGACCCTAAATTAGCCGTAGGTGTGAATGTGAGTGTGAATGGTTGTTTGTCTCTGTGTGCCCTGTGATGAACTGACGCCTCTCCTCCAAAGACTGCTGGGATTGGCTCCAGGCCCCCATGACTCTGATGAGGATAAGTGGTAACAGAAAATAAATTGAATATAATATTCATAACTATGTTTTCATTAGTGTATAATCAACTGAAAATCTAATACAGAGTTCTTACACAGAGTCCGCCATGTTTGTTCTGGTAGCAGATCTGACTCTGAAAGAGACATTTATATGCTATACAAACTTTATTATTATAAAAAATGGCTGTGCCCAGTGCTAAAACTCCTTTTGCAGCAGCTACGAGATAATAATGTTTTTCCTTGCCATTGTCGCTAAGTGCTTGCTGCCCATGGGGGGAATTGTTGGGTCTCTTTAACCCTTTGATGCTCCTTTGCACATTTTTGTGTATTTGACTTTTACTTTCTAGCATATTTTAACATTTTTTTCATGTATATTGTTGATGATCTATGCACGGTTGTGCATTTTTGAGTGTTCTCACATTTTTTTATGTATATTTTTTATTTTTAGCCTATTGTAAACAACGTGGACTATAATAGACCTGTTGTTACTCCTTTGCACAGAAATGTGCACATTGAAACCCATTCAAAACCCTATTTTTGATCCTGCTCAAATACGAAGTATAAAACATGTAAATTCTCATTTCTCCGCTTCATTTGAGGCCTGGGGCTTAAAAGTGTAGATTAGTGAAGATTTTATGAAACATGACACTACAAAAAAAAAAAAATGTATATACCGTAAATAAATATTGCTGCTAATCTTTCACATACACCAAGATGCAATAATCAAACCATAAATAATCCAGTTTGCATGAAGTATATTGAAAATAAATCATTTTTTGTGTTTTTTAGACCATAAAATGGAGGTGCATCATGACAAATACTTGGCAATTTAAGGGATAAAAATAAAAAAAAATCATTAATATTTGATATGTATGATT
This sequence comes from Sciaenops ocellatus, assembly GCA_033000465.1. Lineage (NCBI taxonomy): Eukaryota > Metazoa > Chordata > Actinopteri > Sciaenidae > Sciaenops > Sciaenops ocellatus. Next base: position 20,633,657 of record CP136867.1, read on the forward strand.
AGGACTGATGCTGGTTTTAAAATAAATAAATAAATAAATAAATTATAAGATTTTCATAGCTAACCCTAACCCTAACCCTAACGTTAGGATTTTAAAGGGGCATCAGAGGGTTAAATCATATTATAAAAAGTATAGTATAAATCTGCTGTATATTGAAAGTGTCATGAGATAACTTTTGTTACGATTTGGTTCTATATAAATAAAACTGAGTTGAATTGAACTGAGTAACAACAGTGGCCTCTTTCTTCCACACAGTGATTAGGTACATATTTGGGTCCTTTAGGACTCTCCATGCTGATCATGCATGTGTCACAACTATAAAGTTTATTTGAATCAGTGAAACGTGGAAATGATGTCTATTTTCTTTTTGCAAACGTTACACATCAAAACATTAACTCTTTATCTGCAATGATCCTTCAATGTTTGTACAGAGTCAAAAATCCATAAACACCAACTTAAAACATAAATGAATCAACAAATATCACAGTTTCTATATCTGAGAGGGGTCTTATAATCGAGCCACAGACCTGATCAGATCTGATCAGTGTTAAGTGACACGACTGCTGTCAAGTGACAACAAAACAGTGACAGCTGACGTTTTTTTTTCCATTGTTAAGAAACTTGATTTAATCATCTTCAAACACCTCATATATTAAAGCTAATTCTGAATGCAAGACAACACTTTAAATACAGCTGCTTTATAATGCTGGCTCAATTACCACACACACACACGCAGTCACACACACACACACACACAGACTGATTTCATTAAGCCGTTTGCGCCTCTTAAACATGGCCTCTCCTGGGTGTTAGTGAATGGTTTTCCGTATTAAACAGAGGTAGAGGTCAGAGGTCAACAGCCTAATGCCTTATCTCTGATGCACCATGGCCAACCTTATTACTGGAGGCTTAGAGAACAAATACACACACACACACACAAACAGGCATAAATGCATATATTGTCCACACACACACACACACACACACACACACACACACACAGCAAGCACTCCACATTAAGAGTGCCGAAGGTGAAATGATGGCCTCAGGGCATGTTCAGCGTGTGGAGCGGCACACGCCAGCCATGTACGTGAGACACACACACACACACACACACAGTGAGTTTCCCCCGTGCTTCATGCCACCAGAGTTTCACTATAAAAGAAGGCAGCATCCTGCACGGGTTACCACATAAAAAGCTTCTTATAGGAGGTAAGAGTCTATTAAAACAGCTTGTTCCCTTTACAGATCTCTAACATGACCTCTACAACCAAAATCAGACAAAAAAAAAATCATTTGAAGTGAACGTGAAAAATGTGTGCTCTGTTTCACAGTTTGTTTTTTGAAAAAACTACAAAAAATACTGTGATAGTAAAATCTTTATTGGGATGAAATGGGATGAAAAACCACAGCAGTAACGGTAAAATATACTGTTATCCATAAAGGCTCGTACAGTTTTATCGTGTTTAATAAGTATTTTTCTTAGATCAAATCTAAAAATGAATAAAAGCAGCAACATTTGTTGTAAAAGTGATCAACTTTAATGCTCGTACATTTGATATATTTGTGTAAAATGTGAAACTCAGTGACAAAAAACAACAAAAAGCAGCACCTAAAGAGGAGATCACACCTAAACCTGATTTTGGAAATTGTTTTCAAGTGATTCTCATGTAGGGATTAAATCACAAAGTCAGCATCGACTGGGCTGCACAGTTGTAAAATGTGTGTGTGTGTGTGTGTGTGTCAGTAGGCGTGGTGCTGCTTTGTTAAGGCCTGAATGAGTTGTTGATGGGTACAGCAGCTTGGGTCTCTCAGGGGATGAAGGGGGAGGAGGAGGAGGAGGAGGAGGACGAGGAGGCGGGGGGGATGGGTAAGTTGATAATTGCAGGGGAACTTGGACTCAGTCTGTCCATGTGCAACCCACCCAGCATCTCCCCTCTCCCCACCTACCCCCTGCCCAAACACACACACCTCCCTTCGCTCTCTCTTTGAAGGGGTGGTCCCTTGATTAGGCCACTTAAACACAGTGTCCCCCCCCTCTCTTTGTCTGTCTGGCTCTCAGTGCGTCTGTCACCCACAACTCTCCATGTCCGGCTCTCTGTCCACCTTTATCTGTTTTTTATATAGTTTATCTCTTTTCCACCTCTTATTTCCTCGTATCCCTGCAGATTTCTGTGTGTGTGTGTGTGTGTGTGTGTGTGTGTGTGTGTGTGTGTGTGTTGGGGGGGGGGGGGCTCCTCTCAGGTCTCAGCTGCCGTTGTGTGTGAGGGTGAATTACACGCTGTAGCGGAGTGTTGACAGGAGCAGCTGGACATCAGTGGGCCATAGTGCCTAGCTTTGTGCATGTATGTGTGTGTGTGCGCGCATGTGTGTTTGTGTGTGTGTGTGCACGTGTGTGTGCATGTGTGTGTGTGTGTAGCTGTGGACTGCTACCCAACACAGAGCTGACACCTTCTGGCCAGCGAGGGCAAAAACAGCCTGCAGACACGTCTTGTTTTGAATATTTTCAAATAAAATGTTCCCAAAATAAAAGTCAAGCAACATTGAGAACTTTATTAACTTCTTAAAGGCACAGTTACCATCAGTGTCTGGACTTAAATATCACAATCTACTTTAAACGTATAAAGTCAAAAGCAAACAATAAAATCCTTTCAACACATAACTCAAGACAGGTATATTCGCGTGAGATCCCAAGAATTTTACTCCTATGTAGACAAAAAAATATTTAAAAATCTAGTTTAGCTGTTGTCTGTGTATTTAAAAAAGAGTGACTTTACATTTTGGATTATCATTTGTACCATTTAAGCTTCCAAAATTAGTGATTTCAATGCAAATGAAGAGAAATGAAGTGCTCTTTTGGATACTTTTAGCAATAATAAGAGAAATCATGCAAAAAAAAATGAAATGTAATCTAAGTAGAAACTACTTGAAATATTTTAAATTGGAGTCTGAATTGGTGCATGATGAAATAAAAATATGATGAAATATAAAAAAGAGAGGGTGTGATGAAAATAAAAGGAGAGGAGAGGAGAGGAGAGGAGAGGAGAGGAGAGGAGGTATGAAGTAATGAGTGTGGAGAAGCGTGCTGGTCTCTGGCTGGTCGTGAGGCCAGAGACAGAGTTTTGTCACTGCAATCTCACACTCTGCTTCTGTAATGACTCGCCTGGAGGCACAAATGATTTCCTCCACTGGTGTTACTATTGCTGGAGTCACCACAAATTCAAGAGAAAGGTTTCGGAGGCGTGGGCATGGCGGGGCAGGAGGCGAGGAGGTTGAAAGAGGAGAAATCTCTAAAATTATTCTAGTTTTTTTTAGAAAATGCTAATTTAGTTTTCAGTTCATGTTCTGTTTGTCTAGCTGGTCTTGCCGTAGCCGTGCTCCAACTGCGGCCAATGTGCCACAATTTTCCATCCACAAACCTTTGAAATAACACCTCATTCCACCTCTCTGTCTCTCTCTCTTTCCACCCGCCTCTCCTTGGCTCTCCCTCTCTTCCCTCCTCCTGCCTACCCAGGGACGTGTCATAAAGACATCATCATCGCTGTTTGAGGGCAGAGGAAGAAAAGCAGGAGTGACATGATGATCTATCCGCCAGTCACTTCTCTGTGGGTCTGGCTGGAGGTGAATCGACACAACAGACTAAGCTATGGGTGATGATGAAGCGAAAATCAAACAGAGACCTCACCTCTCAGTTGTTTGAGTTTTCTTACTTTGTACTAACAGGACGTGATAAAACACATTTTTTCCAAAGATTTATATTTATGTGTTTGTTTTTTATATCATCCAGGAGCTGCCTCACCACACGCAGTACACTCAAGACTGTGGCTTATACGGATACCGATATATTTGTGTAGCGTAGAACAGCAAAGTATTTAGAGCTAGATCGATAGATCTGCCAGGTCAGTGTTTTCTTGTTTTAGATATATCAGATATATAGATATGCAAAAAATATGTTTGAGATCATTAGAAATAGACATGCATATCAATATATAGCATATAGTATCAAAACTCCAGTATCACAGTACATGTTTAAATCAGTTAGCGTTGTTCGTCTTACCCACTTTTAGCTGTTGTATTACTGCCACTAGTTGTCAGTGGAACAGTGCGGCTTACGTGCATTTCAAGTTACTCCCTGCTGTCAGCAGTAATGTCAGCTGCATGCCCATGCATGTTAGTACTGTCAGTATAAAATATACAGTTGGTAGTATCCTTGACGTTACCCACAGGTTTCCATTGTGAAGCGCAGAGTGTGGTGGCTTTGGCCACTGCCATTTTGGCAGTCCCTGCTAATCCAAAAATGGGCAAAGACGTGGATCATCGGTGGACCTGAGGCGGGCTGAATGATGCCTGGGTGCTCAAACAAGCCATTTGTAATGGCACCTACCAATGCTGTTAATTATGCATAGTTTTAAGTCCTAATATAATTTGAATGGGTGAGAAACGTGTTTATTTCTACTGGGAAGTTGGACATTTTCATATGGGGGATTATGGCGATTGAAGTGACCATTCAAGAAGCTGTAGTTTTTGACACATGCATTGGCTACCTAGCACCACTTGTGGGATAAGACTTGCAATATTCTATATATTTTTCTTATTATCAACAATCCCATCAAAAACTAAACCAACAATCAATTCATCAATTGATCATGTAAGATATATAATCATTTCTCTCCGTCATCAACCTCCATTGTTGTCCAGAAACCAGCCTGGTCTCACTAAATGGCATATGAATAACATGCCAGTCATTTCATGTGTTATCACAACTCATTTTTTGTTTGCCACAACTCCTTGTTTTGTCAGTCTGTACTGACTTATTGTGCAGACATAGCGAGTAATTCTGCACGCAACTGTCATAGAGGGTAAAATGACATGGTGTAAAGAGCGGTAAGGCCACATGTGGAGGAGGTTGGGGTGGAGGAATGGGTCAAACAAATACAAGCTTTCAGCCTTAATACTGCTGTTGATGTGCTGTGTGGATACAAAAGTCAACGTTGACTTCTTTAAAGTTACGTACGTAGAAACGTAGAAATCTTCTCCTAAACCTAACCAAATTGCGACTATTTCACAACGTTAACCACATGTGTATTATTGCTACAATGACAACGAAGGTCACCTGACTGCATTCTTTCCTGCATGTCCAAAACTCATAAAATGCAGCGTCTATAATGGTGTTTAATGACATGAAAATGACACGCTGTTCATACTCCATCCAATGAGATCACGTTGTACAAACACACCAATGAGCCACACTGTTGCACTGTGGTTTATTTTGAGACAATCACACATATACTTTCCTGCTGATGTAAATATGCAATAGAGCACCAAAGGTGCACTAATGCACAACCGAAAATTGTCCCCAACAAATGCTGTATTTACTCGTGGTGGAGAAATGTTTGCTTAGATATACAGTACCTAATTATTGAGCTCTTTTAAAAATTAAACCATGAATTTCTGACTTTTAAAGTCTTCAGCAGGAATGTATGGCCTGAAGGCTGAGAGCCAGTAAATATTGAGAGATGGACTAACAGTTTGTTGGTTTGGGGTCTTTTCATGAGATCTGTTGAGACGAAAGATGTGAAATAACACCAGCTTTATCCCTTAAAATACCACAATAGTTCCCCTCATGGTGCTGAGTTTCTGTGAAGTAGTTTGAACTAACACCCCCCACCCCACAAAAAAATCCTCCATATTTAGGATGAGTACCACTTCACTGAAAGATCACTGAAGCATGCTGTAAACACAATGTGTGATGCTGTCGTCCCCACATTTATTCTGGATATTTACTGTCTATAGCTCCAGCATATGATTTGGCAGGTGGGCAGGGAGGGAGAGAGAGAGAGAGAGACAAAGAAGAAGGAGGGGGGGAGAAACAGCGAGAGGGAGAGCGAGCATATACATCACTTCATCCTTAATTAGCTGTCATCAGCTTCTCTCCTCAGAGGAACCAGAGACTAATAATTAATGATCAAACTCTAAAGTCACTCTCTTCGTCTCCCTCTCTCTCGCTTTTCCTCTATCACAGGAAGAAGAATTAACAAAGAAAAAAGATAACAGTTGATTTGGTTAGAGAGTAATGAAAAATGATGAGAGGAAAAGCAGTGTTGGTATCAGGCAGTAAGCCAACAAGGGATTTCGTAGATTAAATAAATGACTCATCAAAAACCAACAGAAATGAGGTAAGAGGCATTTCTCTACCCTCGGGTTACCAAGGTAACCTGCGCCGCCTGCCCTCCAGATTATTATTGCTTGTTTGGTGTAAAAACAGCCATGAGCATCCTCTTTATTAGTCCAGTCTGCAACACAGAGGGCCATGGATTAATGAACCCGCCGTATCGTCTGCTGATGTGAGGAGGATTCATTTTTACACAACGAGAACATGCCAGGAAAGGCATAGCAATGTTTTAACAAAGCCTGTGCGCCTGTGTAGACAAGAGCAGCTAATTAGAGAGGAACACAGTGTAAGTGGGCATATGTGTACTAGGGGACCAGTCAGCCAACACACGACAGGAAAGCGCTGCGGGGGGACGCAGGCAGGCAGGCGACTGACCAGCTCCGTAGCCAACACCGAGCCGCCATGGAGGCATGTTATGGTCTCAGCGCCCCAAGCCCCTGGCACACTTTCCTGAAGCCCTGTTTGTAGTGGCAGGGAGGGGTGGAAACTGCAGGCTTTACAGACCCCACCACAACCTGTCCTCTCTCCAAGACTGGACCCACTCTGAGATGTGTTTGTGTGTGTATGCTTCCTCTTAAGCTGCTCTTAAGTGCTTTAATTGGATTATCCTTAATGAGTAAACAAACAACTACAGCAGCAAAATAATAAGCAAATGAATAAACGTGTCAGGAAGCACTTTGCCGTCTTCCCTCCCCGTTCCCCTTTTTTTTTCACTATCAGCTCTCTCACTGTCCTGCCCCCTTTTTTACTCAACACTTCGCTCATTTAGTTCCTCTCATGTGTAATTATCCCGATTAAGAATGATTAAAAAAACACTGCTGCTGGAGAGGCGTGTGTGTCACACTCGAATGAGACAGACCTTCTTAAGTGGCTGCTTTGAAGTCCGTGATGAGCCTGTGATTAGTCCTGTGATTCATTGACAAGAGAAAGAAAAGAAGGCAGAGAGCGAGCGAGCTCCGGAGGAGACGCAGAGCAAAAATAAACAAATGGAGCATTTTAAAATGACATCTGTGAATATTATTAGAACATTAATCTGCATCGATGGCACAGATGCTTAAGCCATCTCCTTGTGTTATTGCAGAGGAGAGGAGAGGAGAGGAGAGGAGAGGAGAGATGTAAGAGTGAATGAGAAAATGAGAGGAGGTAAAGAGAACTGAGGAGACGAGAAAGAGGAGAGAACATGAGGACAGAGTAAAGGGGGAGAAGATCAGGCAAGGAGGAGAAAAGAAAAGAGGACATGCAAGGAGAGTAGATGAGAAGAAAGGAGCAGAAATAGGAGACAAGAGGAGCAAGGAGGAAGGAGATGAGAAGTGATGTAGAGCACGAATGACAGAGGAGAAGAGAGCAGCAAAGGAGTAAAAGATCACAAGAAAAGAAAAATAGGAGAGGAGAATAGGGAAAAAAAGGAGGAGAAAAGGAGCAATAAGCAGAGAGGAGATGATATGGGAGGATATAACTAAACAAAGGAGAGGAACAGAGAGGAGGGAAGAGGAAAGATGTGAGAAAGAAAAGGCGACTAACAGGGTAAAGGAAGAGAGGACAGAAGTTGGGGAGAAGGGGAGAAAAGAGGAGAGGACATGAGGAAAGAGCGAGACTAAAAGATGAGGAAGGAGACAGGAGAGGAGGAATGAAAGGTAGAGATGAGAGAGGAAGGAAAGCAAAAAGAGGAGATGTACAGTAAGGACAGGAGAGAGGAGACGAAGGGTGAGGAGAAACAAGGAAATGAACCAAGGAAAGGAGAGAAAACAGAAGAAGAAAGGAGGAAGGAAACGGAAGATAAGTGGATGCAGAAAGAGGAGAGGAGAGGAGAGGAGAGGCTAAAGCACTTTACTCTTTTAATTCCAATTTATGGTGCTATAAAAAGGGCCATTTCCTAAAAAATCTATACAGAAAAATCTAAGCCAAATCATTTCATCACTTTCTCTGCCCTAATTGCAGCCATATGCAATTTTAAAGGCTATTCTACCTCCTAATGGTTCCCCGGAGGAACAAGGGGTTAATTGCTGCAGCTGGTGATGTAGCTCCTCAGTACTAAAGAGGTGAGGTTTCTCTCTCTGTCGATCACTCCCTCGTCCTCTTTCTCTCTCCTCTGGGAATAACTGTCTAACATGTATGTTAAGGAGACAGCCTGAGACTTTTATGGATACTTCCTGGTTTGTTACGACTTATCGTCCGAGTTTGGGTGATGACTTTAATTGGTTATAACAACACTGTGCTCACCAAGGTATTTGTTGAGTTGTGGGACTTGATTTTACAAACTTACAAGTTAGCCACCAACAACTGTCCTGATCTAAATTACAGTCGTTCCTGTAGTTGTGTGCACACAGTTTTCTAGTGCAATGTGGGGATTATTGCCAATATTTCAGGTGATCGCAAGAAGTAACCTACTCCGACTGAGCTGCCATTTTGTTTTCACTTCATGCAGTGATGTCACTGTCATTCATATTTAGTGTATTGGTTCTGGTTAGTTGACTTGGTTTCAAGCAAACCAAGTCAACTGATGGGCAGGGTGTGGCTTCAGACCATCTGAAGATGACCTTCAAGCTCCATTATTTTTCCAATTGGGAAAACAACTGTGAATAAGACACCAGACCTATTTGAATGAGTGGGAAAAAAATCAGAGATCTGGGCGGTGATTCAGAGAACCAAGCTACTTTCAGTTTCACTACAAATAAAGTGGTATTGATAATCTGGCTAAACTATTGGCTTGTTTGTAGCTTTGTCACATGTTTCCAGATCTCATTGAGTATAATGTCATAACAACCAATACTATTATTCAAAAATTCCAAAAAATAAATAAATAAATAAACCTTGAAACTGATGGTGTTGAGCAGCTTTGGTTTCGAGCGTACACCAAATTAAAACTAATATCAATCAGTTTAATAAATGAGAGGACAGGGTTTGATCCAGTGGTCCGAGTTTGGCTGGATTGATCCAGACAGGTGGGAACTACAGAGGGGGGGTAGTGAAGACATAGGAAGCAGGGATACAGTGAACAGGAGGGGGGAGAAGGCTTGTGAGGTTTGTGAAGGTCAGTGAAAGTCACACAGCAGAAAAGACGAGCGGAGGAGGGAGAAGCATTTCAAGGTGAAGGGCCCGCAATGCTACGAGGCCACCATTCCCGCGACTGATTACAAGACAAACAGAGACAGATGAAGCAGAGGGGCAGCGGTGGCGAGGAGAGACAGCGGTGAAAATAGAGAGAGATTACACGGATAGACGGAGGGAGAACAAAGAGCAGGAAGTACAATGTCGGAGAGAGAGAGAGCGAGACCAAGGGTTGAACCCGACTCAACTGTGAGGGGCACCTGTTCACGGTTGGACCACCTCCTCCCGCCAGCCTTAATCAAATTTACCACAGAGACAGACTGTGACGACGCCCCCCTCTAACAAGAAACCCACTGTGTGTTACATCCAAATAATCCCTACCTCTAGCCAGGCTCACACTGCGTGCCACTTCCAAAGGTGTCCCACCTCTAACTACACGCCCACGCCAGGTTGCACCGAAATAATCTTCTCTCCAAACTCTAATTAGCTGGCCAATATTCTCAGGTGATCTTACACGGGGAGATTTGAACTGTGTGAACATCGTTTGATTACAACAATATTATGATTTATCTAGCTCTGGATAATCCACAAATACATTATACATTAAAAAAGTGTGTAAGAATTAGATTTTGATGTCGGAATAAGGGGAAAATAAAACTGAAACTAACAACTGTTGCAACTTGTATGTATTTGCAAAACACATTTACAGTTGGTCTATCAATTATTGGTACTGATGCCAAAACAATATTTGTTTAAACGTGTTTTTGTACAAAACCCTTTTTTTAAATTTAAGAAAAGACGCCAAGTTTTCAAGGGTTGTCTTGTGTTTATGATTGGATAAAGTAAAAAAACAAAAAACAAAAAAAAAAAGCTGAATCAGGCTTGACATCTGATAATTTTTATATTAGTATATATATTTTATAATAGTAATACAGACACTCTTTGATACCCAACCTTAAACATGAATGGAATAAAATCTGCTGCAACTCTGTTATAATATTAAAAGTTTTAAATTTTATATTATTGCCATAGATTGGGTCAGTGGTGGAAGAACTACTCAGATCTTAAACTGAAGTACAAATAGCAAAACCACAGTGTAGAAACACTTTTTACTTAAAAGTTCACTGTGTAAGATTTAGGACGATCCATTTACAGAACACAACAAGCTTTTATTTTGTATTATTAAGTTGTCATGGTGTACAAAAAGAAATTTAATATGCTACTGAGGCAGGTTGGCCTCAAATACAGTCCAACAATCCAAGATAATTTCAATAAACAGAAGTCCAAGCAAACACAAATCCAGAACAGAGAACAGTAAGAGTGGGAACGCGGCGAGATGTACAGAGACAGAACAGTGGACTGGAGATCTGACAAACACAGATGATGTGAAGACATGATGACAAGACACAAGTGAGAACAGATCATTAAAAGTGGAGGGAAAAACAACAAAGGCAGGAAGTAAAGCCACAGATACGAGGAGAGAGGACAAATACAAAATAAGACAGGAAACAGAAGGAGAGTGACATTGTTATAGCGTCATGCCGCGACTAGCCGTGTCAAGCAGCACAGAGCAGATCGAGCTTGCCAGAAGTCAGACACACAAATGGCATAGAGGAGCCAGTCAATTTTCAAAATAAAACACCCTGAACAGACAAAAGAAAAACTATTCAACGACATAGCATGTTTCCTCATTGTAGAAGCAGATAAACTTGTTAGGCTTGAGATCACGGTACAGTGGGATCCCCGGGTTAGGCTATACCAAATCAGGTGTTGCAGGGAATGCAGTGGATTTAGAAGCTGGGTACATGAAATAAACAAAGCCTGACAACAACAGGTAGAGTATCATAGTTTAGTCCATGAAGTCCACCTGGATATTGCACAGTTTCAGTAACATTTCAGGCTGACTGTGGAGGTTTGATCAGTCTGACTGGCCGCCACAGCATGACGTCGGGTTGTGTTTCTCCAAAAGTTGAATCCAGCCGCAGGGTTTTTTTGGACACTCCCTGCGACCCGCACCCTGCAGCCAAAACACAGTAGCCCTCTTCAGATGAAGCACTGGATTTGGTCTGAATCCGACCTTAGAGATGAGGATGCCACAGACAGTTGGATCAACAAAGTGTATGACTGAAGACCTGCTGTTTGGTGCAAACTTCCAAACCTGAACCATAGAGGTTGTAAACAAGAAAAAGGTTGTATCAATCAATTCTCTGGTAATCGTATGCACTGACAAACTATGTTGTTGATGGGGGCTACAGATTTTTGAAGCCAATAACAAACTACACATTTTGTCACATGTATGTGTTTCCCAGAAAGGACATAGTTATTCTAATGCTTCATTTGTTCATTACTCATTTGTGAGGCCTTGACTCTCAATGGCTGCAATAAAACACAAAGAATCAACTTTCTGTCTTGTTTTTTCTCTTTAAAACCCATTATCTGCACCTCTTCTCCTTCATCCCTCTTCCTTATTTCCTACATAACAGATTGACTCTACTCACGGCAGCTAACAACATTTATTAATAGTATTTTTTCTTGTAGATGATTCAATCCATCATCCCTCTCTCCCTCTCTATCTCCGCTCCTATCTCCGTTTCTCATTCAATCTGTCGCTGCCTCTCCTCCCACTCTCTCTTATAAGAGAGAGAGGTGTCAGTTTCAGTGAAACAACTTAATTCTGATGTCAATGAATTAATTAGATGTGTTAATGAGCTAGCGACAGCTAACCCAAATTAAATTAATACCGTAATGGCCTCAGACAGCGAGAATTAGCTCCCATTTCAGTAAACGCTTTCTGGAGTGTACACAGCCGCCAAGGATAGACACACACACACACACTCACACACACACACACACACACACACACACACACACAGCTCAAACAACATCCATCCCCCCGAGCAGATCATCATCCAGATGTAATTAACTGACTAATTACAGGAGCTCTCACTCGCTCCCCCTCCCCACGCTGTATCTCTCTTCTCTTTCTAACACTTTGACTGTCTGCTTCTCTCTGTCGACTCCGTGATTTGACCCGTCTGAGGCAGAAATTTGTCATATTTCCTTACAGTTTAGTTCCTTCCTCTCGTGTTTGTTTTGGTTTGCTTATCTGTCTCCTACATATAGCTCTAAAGAAGCATTAAGTGGTTGTTTAACGTCTAGTTGTCAGTGTAACTGTGTTTTTCCTTCCTCTCGCTCCTCTTGTCATCACACTTAAAGTCTCATTACACACAACAGGCCTGACTTAAAGGCTGTTTAGTCTGCCATTAGCTCTAATAGTGACTCCTCCACAGTTGCCACGCTCCAGTGGACCTGCTGATGGGAAGCGGTGCCACCAGACTACTAATCTGATCTCAGAGGCACAAAATGGCTGCTGTCTGTGTGAAGTGGGCCGGCCGAGGAGTAAAATGGTGTCACAAGTTGGAGGATATCAGATTTTTGGTGTTAACTGTAACTTTGACTTCTTTATGTCTTTCCTTTTGGCGACACTTCCTGATCACGGACACACAACAAGCAGGTTATAAGATGTGATTAATCATTCAGTGTGATGACTTTTGACCTGAAATACAACCACACAAACAAAGGGCTCATAGAGCAGTCATGGCCAGCCATGTAGCAGCGCCCTGGGAGCAGTTAGGGGTTTGGTACCAACTCGGCAGTGCCCAGAAGGTGAACTGGTGGCATGGCACCTCTCCAGTTATCAGTCCTGGCCACCTTCTGGTTTCCAAGCCAAGCCACTACGGACTAAGCTACTGCCACCCCTTAAAAACTAATTCATGGCCTCTTGAATAATGTTGTGATTGTAATAAGTTGTTAAAGAAGGAATTTCTGTCCTGCTCCGTCTTACTGATGAATCAATGAGCTAAAGAAACACAGAAAGTTAAGCTGGAGACAAATGTGCAACAGCTACAAAACCTTATTATGCTCATGATATACAAACACATATGAGCAGACAAGCAGCTGCAACATGAGCCGTAAAATGACGGATTAAAAAGTTTATTTGCTCGTGGCAGAACAGAGCTGAGTCACATCTGGCTGACACATGAACATCTTTAAGACTTATATAGAAACCATTGGTTCCAGATTAGACATGCGCTTCATACACGATTGGTGTGTGTTGCCCGTTAATGCCGAGTTCATGGCAGGAGAAGTGTCCCCATCATACATTACTTTCTCTTCACAGAGGCTGACCTTACACTTTACATCCTCATACACTGTTCACATCGTTCATTGGCCATTAATTGCATCTCGCAGACATGTAACGTTAATGTCTGAGGGCATGAGGCAAAACGATCAACCCGAAGTAACACAGGATATACAGGGTAGATGTTAAGGTGTAGTTTGGGCGCTCAATGGTTTGTTGCCGCTCTGTAAAGCATCAAGAAATTATATTTTAGCCATTTATAATGTTGTTGCCTACAGCTTACAAAGCCCTTATGGTGCACAGGGGGCAATGACAAGAGTTTCTGTATTTTAACACTCATAAACAAGAAAGTGGAAGTAAATCTAAAGTTAGCTTATCTTCAACTCTCCTCACTTCTTTCCTTTGTGGTCTCTCTCACCTGGTTGTGCTGTGAACTGGCTGTGAACAACACAAATTGAACAGGTTATAATCCACTCAGAGACCTTGTGACGGTGTGTTACTGCTCTATGTATGTACAAGTACAGTACGTGTATGTGTGTGCATGTGTGTGTGTGTGTGTGTGTACAGTGGGCCTGTCTGCGTTAGCATGAGCGTTTTCCTGGGGTGAGACTCTGCAGGGAGTGAGCTTCTCTCACAAACACCATCTGTCAACAACAGGCTCACCTGCTAGCAAACATTTAGCTCAGGAACCATCTCGCCTGCTCTCTCTCGCTCTCACACACACACACACACACACACACACACACACATACACACACTAATACAATTCAGCAATGTCAAAGCACAAGATAATGTAATTTCCCACTTAGCCGACTTGACAATCTCACCTGCTTTGCAGCCTCTTCGATCTCTGAAGAATACACGTGGATATGTGCTTGTATGTGTGTTTGACGGATAGAAAGACAGAGGGATGGAGACATACTGAGGGAATAAAAAAAAAAGCATAAAACAGAACATTTGACACCTTGTCTTAACATGAAAATTGTCGTGCTGGAGAGTAAAAAGCAATATGCAGAGTGGGGAACGATTGAGGCAGAGGGAAGGTGAGAAAGGGGAAGATAAAGACAGGGGGGAGACTATTACCTGAGGTGTCTGACTAAATTAACTTCTCATCATCACTAATTAGCCCCTTGTTCCTCTGTTCCCTCCAGGTGAGTGCTACCTATATTATTGTGTTTGTGCCAGTGTGGAGTGTGAATGTTTCTCATGTTCATTGTTTGACATGGTTCCTGCAAAGAAAAGACAATCATTGTATTCTTTGTCCTTTTGTGAATCCTCCAGATAATCAGCATGTATATTCAAGGTATCATAAATAATCTAAACATGAAGAGTGGATCCTAACACAACTTTAAACAATTTCAGGTGTCTAACAGTCATTTTATCGTTTTACAACTTCCAGCTCAACCTGCCAAGCTTCATGTTTCATTTAATAAAGCTTTCTTGTGAATTAATTCTGTATTGATAATAACACAGTAAAAAAAAAACTTGTTTCAATTGAATATACACTTTTCAATATCTTTACTAGCACCTTTACTTTTTTACTGTGTTTTTCCTTCCGTATGGCATTATGAAGAGTCGGAAAAAATACCTGTGTTCTAGGGAAAGGATCAAATCAAATATAAGGATAACTTTAATCATCCAAAAAATATTTGTTTACAGTATAAATAAATATGTATTTAAAGATATTAGAATATATATTGTGTAATATTTATTAACATAAACTGTAATAAACAAGGCTAACATGCTCACAATGACAATCCTGGAAAACCTAAATGCTGCACGAAAAATCTTCCACTATTCTGACTTGTGAGTGTTCACACATTGTTCCAAGGAGACATTATTTGTTTCATTAAAGCAACATTATATAATTATTTTACCTTAAAATAATGACTTGGGGAAAATCGTGCCTCTTTTGTTCACACTTCACGTATTGAATGCTCACACTCGGAAACTTGTGTTGAGCTGGTACGAGATGTTCATTAAGCATTACGGTAAGACGCGACACACCATCTTACTCCTAAATTCCACCAGACACTGCTCTGTGATGTCGTAGCCATGACGCTGTTTTGGTCCATTCTCCACATGGCTTCATATCCCACCAGGACTTTGTTAACTTGCTCAGATTTTTTCTTGCTTCTAATATGTCTAAGTAGGCTACATAGTAATTTTGAAAATTGAACCGATTCTCCATGTTGTTTCTGTGTCTGACTTCTGTCCAGGATCTACTCTGTGCTGCCTGTAGCAAGTTGTGTCGCCTCTGGGACGCCGACACTGCCATCCAAAGATCCACACAGTGAATGCTGACCCAATCTCAACTTTTCCAGAATTAGTTACTATTAATGAAAATATAATATATATCAATAAAATATGAATGCACATATGAAGATCTGAAGTGTGTATCACATCCCTACATGAAATCTATATGTAGGAAACCCAGCAATAACCCCCTTAATTAGTTTGTTACATATTTCTGTAGAAAAAAGAGGTTTAACGTTTAACGAGGTTTAGGTCTTTTGCATATTACCTTTGGTGTATTAGTGCGCGCTGACAAAAGATGTATTCATGCTATATATTTCTGATTTCTCACCAGCACATTTTAAGAATGTAGAATAATCTGATTATTCAAATAGATGTTAATTAGAGCTGTGTCTTCAAAAGATGGCATTATTTGGCTGAATAAAAGCGAGTCATCTCTGAAGATTCCTCTAACGCCACAAAAGAACCTGCGTGGACATAAAAAGAACAGCTCTGTCGTTTTTTGTTTTTGTTACATTTTTATTTGCCCAATTTCCTTTTGTCTCCCCTCAGTGTTATTCTAGTGGGACATAATTTGAAGTGGAACAATGGCGGCGGATGAATAACCTGATATAATACATATTCATGGCGTTTGAGAGGCAGTTGAGTTGATCCACTTGTTTGAGACACAACAAAGGTAGCTTCCGCTCCTCTGTTATCCTCTCTGCTCCCAATCCTTCCTCCGTGCCTCCTTCAATAGTTTGCCTGTTCGTTCCTCCTTAATTATCTTTTGAAATCCCCCCTCTGTTTAAACCTTTGTCCTTTTCCCACGTGGAGCCTATAAACAGACAGCAGCAGCTTTCTGGGGGGAAATAAAAGGAGGAGGGAGAAAGAAGACAACATGTCTCAGGTTAATCTTCCTCATGCTGAAGTAAAGTAAGAATCTGTGGGTCGGCATTGGTCTGTATTGATACCGTTGGTGATTTTGTACACTAACTTCTACTAGTGACATTAAAACAATGGTAGCATCCCAAATTTAACACAGCAAGGACATGTAAAATCTGATACTGTAAGCAGCAGAGCAAATATGCAAACACTAGCCGCTATATATAAAATAACAACAGACAAGAATAGCTTCAACAGTCTCATTGGCAGAACAATTGTAATTACAATAACATTGTGTGGTAATCCTTCTAAATAGGAGCCAGGAACTAAATCGGTTTGATGACGGTGGTGCTCAGCTTAGTTGCCTTTCACTGGTTTGTACGGTAATCCTCATTAACAAAACACTAATCCCCCCTCCGTGTTGCCATGTTTCGTCCCATCCTCCCCTCTTTGACATATAAAACTTCCAAAAACTTCTCGCCCCACTTTAAACACTGAGACACTGTAATCAACCCAGACGAATCAAAATCCTCTAAACTCTTCATGTGGCGTGTTAGGTCTCGGCGCCAACACAGAAAGGATTCAAATTTTTTCCAAATATTTGCTCAGTTGTTTACAACAGTCTCACAGATGTCAAAATCCTATCAGCTTCTCACACAAACAGTTCTCTACATGTTTGTACATTCATGGCGAATTATGAATCATGGCTATTATGTTCCGACAGTCAGTCTATGAAACATGGATATTTGTGTTGAACAAAGGATTGAGAAAGCTCTCCGCTTGTCTCTTGGCTTTCTGCAAGTTGATGCTGCAGAGAAACTGGTAGATCCGTTTCTCTGTTGGTTCAAAGAAACCGTCCTTCTTTTGGTTCCTGGTCATAGCTCGGTTATAAAATGATAACGCAGTAGCTCAGTCTGTAGGAACTGGGTTTGGGGAACCAGAGGGTGGCTGGTTCAAGTCTAGTATGGACCACAGTGTGGAGCATTGACTGGTAGCTGGAGAGGTACTAGTTCACCTCCTGGACACTGCAGAGGTGCCCTTGAGCAAGGCGCTGAACCTCTAACTGCTCCCAGGGCGCCGCTACATGGCTGCCCATCGCTCCACCATCTGTCCAAATATGCTATGAGCCCTCTGTGTGTGTGTGTGTGTGTGTGTGTGTGGTTATTTCGGGCCTGTATGTGTAAAACTTGAGTGAAAAAATAATTTCCCCATTGAAGGATTAATAAAGTAATCTTCTTCTTCTTCCTCTCCACTAAGAACCTGTTTTGGCCGCCAGACGTTGTTAACTTAGAGCTCAGATGTGGTCATTTTTCCCTGGCTGCAACACAAGAATTTCTCTTCAATAACGTAATCTATCTATCATCTGTGCCCGGAGAAATTTAACCACAACCACGCTGGACAGCTGTAGAGGAGGTAGCACCAACCTCTGGTTCAAAGGATGTTAACCCGACTTCACTAACGTTCAGGCGTGGGTGGATGCTGACAGGGAGCGGAGCTGGTGTCGTGCCAGAACTGGAGCTGGACAAATGGGCAATGTAACCAGGCCTCTATGGATGATGTTCACCAGGCAAGTTTAAATCTGAGATTAACTTATAGTTGGTGACGAGAGTTTCCCCCCAAAAAAGGCTGAAAGACAGACACAGAGCTTTGTAAGTAATGTAATCAAAGCAAATATATGCGTTCAGTTGTCCATATTTATGACAGTGGTGTTACACTCTCAAACTGGGGGAGCTAAATCGTAATGCAATGTTGCGTTACGATTTAAAACTAAATCTTTTACTGTAAAGTCTTTTAACTGACAATGTCAGTGATTTCTTGAATCCACACAATGTGGAATGATTTCTAATTCTGAGTAAATCTTTATGGCTTTATGTTAATGTTCTGAGGTAAACAGAATTATTTAAAGGCAATGCTTATACATGGCATTTTTTAGCCTGAAAGACTCTCCTCTAATAAATTTCCCGGCTACACAAACTGCCTCTGACCCACCTACAGCTGGAGGCTCCTCGCCCACAATCCTGTGCTTTCTAATTATTCAAATAACAGACAGGACCGAGAGCTGTGATTCGCCAGCCCTCTTCAATTAGCGTTGTGTTAATTAAAGAGCATCATCAGGTTCTCGTTAGTGATTAAACACCCGAGTGTGATTACTTAACTCAGCAGGACTCCTGACGAATCATCTGCCCCCTGATCCCTCCGATGAGTGTACGTGAGTGTGTGTGTGTGTGTGTGTGTGTGTGGCTGAACGTGTTTGTGTATGTGCATTTGAAATTTAGCAATGCTAAGGCGCTAGCAATGGGAACAGATTCTCCCACTCACGCTGCATATCAATGCTTCAATGAACACTGCATATGCAAAGCTGCGAGGACGTGTGTGTGCGTGTTTGTGTGTCCGATTAAAGGGGGATTTTTGTTCACTTGCTGATGAGGTGTCTGAAGTAAGTTAATTGCCTATCAAGAGAGCAAGCCAGCTCTGCCTCTTGTGTGTGTGTGTGTGTGTGTATCGGTGTATGTGTGTGTATGTGTGCTTGTATTTGTGTATTTGTCAGAGGCTTTGCATGCATGTCTATGTCACTTCACGAGCTAATTGCCTATCAGAGGACTGCTCAGGTCTCTGTCCTTTGCTTGGATCAAGTCTGTGTTTAAAAGCGTGTGTTGGAATATGTATGAGCCCATGTGTATAAATATGAATGTATACTTATTCATTGGTGAAAAGTAACTAAGTACATTTACTCAAATAGTACTCAGTGCTTAACACTGGTGTTATTGTAATTTGTTATTAGTATTAAGAAACAGAAACTAAAACTAGTAATGAATTTTTCCAGCTGGCAAGTTTCTGTGGCCACAGTCTGATACAGCTCATGTCTCTGTACCATAAACTCTACAATATGATGCTTCATTGCTATCAACACAGTGAATGTTGTTCTCCGGAAACAACTTCCCAACTTACTTTTCAAGCTTTTTGTTTTGTATTGTTTAGTATGTCTATTATCTGTTAACATCTTCAAAAAAAACATGATGTATCACAAGGAATAGCAGCATGGCGAGAATAATATAATTAAAGTTTAGTGTATAATCCATGAGACAAAAAGCTTCCTTGGGTTTTTAAATTGTGCAATCTATAATATAAAACAATTTTAAATGCAACAGTAAAATAATTTCAGCTAATGTAGAAAAGAGAAGAAAGTGAAATAAAATAAGTAAACAGATATATATAGAGAGAGGAGGGGGCTTCTTCATCTCAACCATAGACTATAAAACATGGACGTTGTATCCATGACGCCACTCACAGGTAGAGCCGTTGTGAAGCACAGAGTGTGGTTACTCTGGCTGCTGCCATCTTGGCAGCCCTGCCTCTGCCACCTCCAGGCTGTTTTAAAAATGTAACGGCACCGACCTGTCAAAGCAGCCACGCTGTGCATAACTTTAAGCCTTAATATAATTTGAATGGGTGAGTTATATAAAAATTCAGACTCAGTACAGTTGTCATGAACAGCTATAAAGACCAAAACTGTTTTTTGTACCAGGCTGTAAACATGTTCATTTCTGCTGTGAAGTTGGACATTTTAATACGGGGACTTATGGAGACTGACTCGTTCTGTAGCCAGCCCCAAGTGGCTGCACGAAGAACTGCAGTTTTTGGCACTTCCACACTGACTTCACTTCACCGCCACAGAGGTTGGCGCTTGGTCTCAACGCATAAAGAGACTAGAATTTATTTGGATTAGCTTTTGCTGAATATCTGTTTTTCTCCAACTTTAAGAAGGACGTGAAATCAGAGTGACATTGTACTGCATTGTAACTGTTAGTCTGTCTTTTCAAGCTTTGAGAGAAGGCCAAATGTCAGGAAATGTTTGTTTACATTTTTTTTTGATTGTTCAACAAGCTGATCTGAATAAGCTTCAGTTGCTGTATTGATCACAATGAAGAGATATCCTTAACCAGAAAAATTACAGTATTGTTCGTTAGTTCAAACAGTTCAAAAAATGTTTGTTTTTATGCTTTCCTAATTACCGTCCTTTCTGCATAGCGAGGGCAGACGTAGTGTGACATTGTTATACTGTTACAGGATGTCTTGATTTGGAATTATGCTTCTTCAAAGATACACATAAACACAGGAGGTTGTGATGGAGCTGATGCCCACACCTGCTAAATCTCAACAACGTGTCATGTGTACCTGCGCTTCAAGTAAACAGATTCATTGGTCAAAGTCAGAAAGCAGGTTTGAAACAGAGAAGAAAATAAAAACATGTTGTATGTACTAAACATAAACATGTTGTATGTACAAGTATAAAAAAGGGGTCTCTCTGAAGGCTTAGCAGTTAAGACACTGAACAGTCCTGCCAGGGACCTTTGTTGCGCTTTGTCCTCTCTCATGTCCTGCCACCTGTCCGCTGACTTTAATAAAGGAATTAAAATGTCCCAAAAAATATTTAGAATCCACAGCAACACAAATGTCTGAGAGCCAACCTCCATTAACGTTTGCCTTTATGCAGCCCAGAGAAGAATGTTTCAGCCCAGATGAGCTGATGAGACCGGACGTCTGGGTCAGCAGACTGTGTGACTTTGACATGTAGACTGCAGTTTTTGTCCCATTTCAACACTGGTTTCGATAAAACATGAGATTCAGGATTCACACAGTGACACCTGAGACAGCTGATGAAGACTGTGGGATGTGGTTGAAAGCACCAGGAAATCTGGTAAATGACCTTTTGAACTGAATTGAGATGAGGGTTGGGGAGGCTGTGTCTATTTGTTCTGAACGTAACTGCTGTGAAACAATCAGGAAATAACTTTTTATTTCGCTGATTAACCGGCTTTTGACCAAGCTCTCTCTATCTCTCTCTCTCTCTCTCTCAAGCCATCGGATAAAAACCTAATTAAACTTCTTTGTGTCTCTATTTTGCAGCGTAAATTGCATAATTTGCAGACACAAATTTAGCAGCTGCGTACATGAAATAAACAAAGCCAGAACACAACAGGTAGAGTATCAGAGTTTTCTCCATGAATCCACCTGGATAGCCTCAGTTTCACTGACATTTCAGGCTGACTGTGGAGCATTTGACCGGTCAGATCATCTGATTGGCGTCCGCAGTGTGACATTGGGCTGCATTTTTCCCAAAAGTTGGATCCGGCTCAACTTCACCACCTGCACCGTTGCACATTTTTGCAGCATGTGAGGCCACAACCAAAACACACCACCTCTACTCAAATAAATGGAAAAACCTGCGTTTTTACTGCAGCGTTATGAACTTCTCCTCACCTGGAGACCTGGAGTGTATTCAACCATGTGGATAGAACCAAAACAATTGCAAATACATCATGTTTACATGTACACACTGTTGGGTACTGTAACAATGCGTCATATTTTGTGATATTTAAGACACAGTATATAAAATAGGTCAAATTAGCTCCACCTTGACCAGCTACAACAGAACATTAACGCACCATTAATAATAAAACAATAATGCATCATAAAAAGTGACCATTCCACATATTAATACATAATAATACCCCTGTACTTTGCTTAAGTACAATTTTGAATGCAGTACTTTTCTTTGTAACGTTGTATTTTTTTGG
The DNA here is from genome assembly GCA_033000465.1 of Sciaenops ocellatus. NCBI lineage: Eukaryota > Metazoa > Chordata > Actinopteri > Sciaenidae > Sciaenops > Sciaenops ocellatus. Next base: position 20,655,717 of record CP136867.1, read on the forward strand.
AGCTTCTTTTACTTGAGTTAACAATGTGAATACATCTTCTTTGCCAGCGCGTGTGTGTGTGCATGCATGCATGCATGTGTGTGTGAGTGTGTGTTCCCAGCAGAGTAGCTTACCTCCAGAGGACCGAGATGCTAATTAAGATGAATCCACCCCCCCTCCTGCCCGCCTCCCCCCATCTCACATTCATCAGTGTTATGCAAATGTGTGTGTGTGTGTGTGTGTGTGTGTGTGTGTAAAATCACATCTCAGGCCACACGGATCACAGCTACTAGCATCCCATCTGACTCATAGTAATATATAGCATTTAATAACACTGTGTACACACACACACACACACAGAAAATCAATATCCATGATTTAATAATGCAATGTACTGATCCAACTGGCTTCACAGGCCTTATTCGTGTCCACGGGAGAATCATCACGACAACAGGCACCACAATAACAGATCTACTGCAAGTGCGCTAATTGAATGCATGTGTGTGTCTGTGTGTGTGTGCACATGTAATGAATAAATGGGCAGGACATTCTTCATCTCTAGAATGATGAAGTAGGATTTAATAAACTAGCAAAAACACACACAAACTTGCACACACACACACATGCAGTTACCCTCAGCAGGTGAGCGTAGCTGAGTTGACACTTTGTCAGCACAGTGTAATTTGACATAATGAATGCAAGCATCGTTACTGCTGTTAATTGGCCAGACTAATTATACTCTGAGGACGTCATTAGAGAGAACCTGCCGCTCCAACTGTGTGTGCGTGTGTGTTGGCGGATGTGTGTATTCGTGTGTGTGTGTGTATGTGAGTGTGTTTACAAGTCAGGTTGGGGCAGACGGTGGGAAAAGTGCAGGAGACTGGAAGAGAGACCTGGAGGTGGGTTGAGCTCAGGACGGGAGTTTGGATGAGGAGGAGCAGTGCAGGTGGTCGGGACTGATGGAGGGGGAGGAGACAGGAGTGGAGGGGCGAGGAAGGGTCTAGTTCAAGCACTGTGGGAGGGGCGAGTTTAGATTTCAGGACAAAGAAGAGGTGATGGAGGTGTGAGGAGTGAGAACAAGGGAGCTTGAAAGGTTCACACACACACTGTTGGGTCAAAAAAAGTTTGTCAATATCTTCTGCCAAAGTTAGGGTTGCAAACACACCACACAGCCATTCGATTTAAAATGAATTACATTTCTGTTGTCGAGGTTTAGAAATAAAGGTTGAGTGAGCACAAGCACTTTTAGTTTTGATTACTTTATTCCAGGGATGCAAAATATTAAAATCTTTTCCAGACAAACACTCATTTTCACGTGTGTTTTGACCCATAAAAAACTTCATCCATTGTAATATGTCTGGTTTCCTTCAGAGGAGTTATAACTGTAACAGTGATGCTTGGTTCAGATGCTTCATTAGTACCTATTTACTGTAGCACTAAACACTGTTTCCAAATGTCTTCTCTCGGTGAAGCAGATGAGCACAAATTATTTAAAGGTAGAAAAACATGTAACATTTATTTTGGCAGAACATCAATTTCAATGTTTGTTTTTGCAGTTTGGGCAGCAGTAGCTCACTCTGTAGGGAGCTGACTTGATAACCAGAGGGTGGACAGTTCAAGTCTAGCACGGACTACGGTACAGAGCACAGACTGGAAACTGGACTGGGTCACTTCGTGAATCCTACAACTATCCCACCAGGCCAACCTTGATATGCCTTTGTGCCGAAACGTAACCAACCAAACCAACAAAGGCAAGGAGTTCTAGCCAATGAGAGGCTTGAGTGTAAGGGGGGTCCTGCCTTTGCCATAGTAGGATTCATAAATTGGCTGCTACTTCATCTCCTGTGCACTGCAGAGGTTCCCTTAACTGCTACTTTTTTGGCTTTGAAATGAATAAAGTAAAGTCTTCTTCAGATTGAAACAAGTCTGGGGTCAATATGGAAAGAACTGAAAAATAAAGTTTTTACCTATTAGCCTTCATCAGCACATATAAATAAAGCTACTAATCCTCATCATCATAAGCTGACATGTAGAGTATGTTGTGTTCTCCTGTGTCTACATATGTGTTTGATTTAGATTCAGTAGTTAAAGCACCCGATCTTGAAACATGCATAAGTCATAATTAAATCTTATTCCATTAACAGATAATAGCATGCATGGCAGCAGCATGAGTGAATTCACAGTACACATAGTGACTTTAAACAATATGTTCAGAGTGATAGTGGTCGTGAAGAGATTCCTTCACAGTACAAACACACTGTAAAAGACAAAACACTGTCCTCAATTTGAGATTTCCAAAATTAAACTGAAGTTAAAATGAGGCTTTATCTGAGTCTGTTCCAGTGTTGTGTACAAGTCCTCTGTGATATTTGTTTCTCTTCATCTAAACGTGGCCCTAACTTCTAACTCTAAGTTCTCGCCTCCAACTAGTTATCTCTTCATAAGGTCGGTGTCCCAGGTTTTCACTTTGGAGAACATGTACCACATATATCAAGGCTGAGTCTGTTTGATTCCAGCCCAGGCCCTTTGCTGCATGTCATCCTCTCTCAGCTGGGATAGGCTCCAGCCCCACCATGACCCTGATGAGGGTAAGTGGTTACAGACAATGGATGGATGGATGGATGGATTTACTTTATTGTTTTTGTAAATATACACTCATGCATTATGTTTTTATTTTTATTTTACACACAGCGTCTCAACTTTTTTGGACAGAACTTAATAATCTTTTCTCACATACCTTTTGTGTCCTCAAAGAAGAAAGTTAAGTAAAGAAAAATAAAGTTATTAAACTATCAGAACAAGGTAAGAAAATCAATTAGTAATGGATTACTTTTCTTAAGGTGTTATTTCAAATAAAACCTTCACTGGTAAAACACTGAATATACTATTTATGAATGAAATGTTGGGAAAAAAGCTACAATGACCAAACAACAAGCATCAGCTGAGTATTTACTTATCAGCTATTACAGCCGAGAAATTTGAGCAAATTCTGAGAAACAATATCGTCTCACAGTCCGCCGACAGACAGTGGGAGGGGTGTGTGAGTCTGCGACGGGTAAAGCATGTAATTTCCTAATTCTGATCTTGCAAGACAATCCGTCCTTATCAGTGTCTGATTCCCACATTGGAGGAAAAGTAGACAGAGACGCTGCAGGCCATCACACACACACACACACACACACACACACACACACACACACATAGACTACACAGAAGACAGAAGCATGAAATTACATAAAGGAAAGGGATACAGATAGAAAGACTGAGAGACTAGTGAGAGAACAAACAGGCCTATCAAACGACCACAGACCCAGATAACAAGATAAGACCTAATCAATCAATCCTTGCACACGGAGAGAGATTGCGCTAAGTGGCTCATGAGTCCTGCTGTAAATTAAATCTGCACACTCCTTCAAGTAAGACAGAATGTAGTGAGTGAGAGTTGGAGAGAAAAAGAGAAAGAGAGAGGGGGGATAATAGAGGGTAATTTCATCAGCGTGGCCCATGATGAAGCTTTTACACGGTGGTTTGAGAGGCCAAACTAAAAGGCTGGAGGTTTGGTGATATTGAATATGAGTGGTGTGTCATGATTCGATTTGTAAAACGATAGCCTGGAATTAGATTATAGCGTCTAATGCGGATATCTGAAAGGGTGTCAGACCTTAAGGGTCTGGTGTGTATATGTGTGTGTGTGTGTCTTGAAATTTTCTTCCTGTGCAGGGGAAGCCTAACACACTGTGATTCACATTAATTCACTCACTTCAGCATCATCCATCCTCATCACGGCTCTGCGTCCTCTACGTGTGAGTGTGTGTGTTGTTTTAGACTAACCATCGCCGAGCTGCTAAAACAAAAAATACTTTGGGAAAAAAAAGCAAAGCAGCAGAACCAGAAATTAAAAAAAAAAAAAAAGATGGAGGCTAAAAAAAGAAATGAATTCGTTTGGTGAAACAGAGGTGCCAGTGTTCCTCTGGATGATAAATCATTTTCTTGGTTTTCTGTCTTCAAGCCACAGTTTCATTTGGCGCCGCTTCACTTTTTTGGTTATTGGAAAAAACGTCTTCTAAAGGCAATAATTAAGACTATTCAAATGTTTACTCTAACATCTACTCTGTTTGAGTAGATTTCAGCCTATTTCAGCCAACTCCAGCTCTCAGTATTTATACAGAGAAAATGGCAAGTCAGCATAAAACACAGTACCAGCCATTAGCAGAGACTGATGGTCCTGATGATGGACACATCTCGTCCTGTCCAGGTGGCTCACGCTGCTCGTGGTGAAGTCAACTCTGCAGAGCGTTTACTCTCTTCTTTTACAACTTTACTGATCTGTTTCAGTCACGCTGCTCTCAGGCAGATGTTTTCAGTGATGAAGTGATCAAGTGAGCTCTGATAAACCCACTGAATGCTACTTAAGTGACGGGCTCGTGAATCGTTTTGTAGCTGAGGAGCCAGATATTTTTTCTCAGAAGAAAGCGGAGACCAAAACAGAGCTGAGAGACAGAAACACGAAGCAGAGATCTGTTTATAGCCAAGTAGGTTTTTCACAGACAAAGAATTTGCCTCGGTATTTTGGTGCATAAAGGTCACAATAAACATAGTAAGAGAAAATAAATAAAACAAGCATTACAACAGTTGAGAGTCCTATATATAAAATAGAAACAGGTATATCTGTTTTAAAATGAAAAGTGCTGCAACAAAGAGGATAAAATGTGTAAAATATTGACTTAAACTTAATCACTAAGCAAAACAAAACATTGCTCTATGTCTAGTGTATAATCGTTTGGTCCTAATGTTTTTATTTGATCATGTTGAGTCATTTTATATATTTGTATTGTGATATTTAAGTCAATAAATGAACTAACCATAAATAGCAGCAGCAGAGGATTACTCTCCAGTCAATATTTACATAACAGCTAAACTAAACACTATTCCAAGTTGCTTCAGTCCATTAGATAAAGTCTACATTTACTGCAGAGCCAAAAGACATTTGGACACTGGTGCCTTTGTTTCACTAATTACATTGAAATAGACAGTTGTTCAAATAAAAACAGTCCCCCACAGGATGAGTGTAGTGTGAATGGGTATATAGTTTATAAACTTAGCTTGCTAAATCCAAATGCTAAAGTTAACGTAGCTGTTTATGTACATAGCTATGCCGAGTGTACGCAGGGCTCACAAGCATAAACAGAAGGTGACCAGACGTTGTTAGCTGAGCAACAGGAAGTACCATCATGCTGTTGCACAGACATTTCAAGATGAAGAAGAGTATATTTTAGCTGACTGTGCTATGCACTGCAACCAAGCAGCAACCTCAGTGACTGTGAAGTGAAGCCTATGAAGTGCCAAAAACTGCAGTTCCTCAAACATCCACTTGAGGCTGGCTACAGAACGAGTCAATCTCCATAAGCCTCTATGTTAAAACGTCCAACTTCACAGCAGAAATAAACATGTTTACAGCCTGGTACAAAAAACATCTTTATCTCTATGGCTAATTTCCTTGTTCATGACAACTGTACTGAATCTGAATTTTTATTAACTGACCTGTTCAAATTATATTAAGGCTTAAAGTTACGCATAATTAACAGCATGGCCACTTTAAATGGCAGGTAGGTGCCATTTCAGGTGGCTTGTTTGAGCACCCAGGTGTAGTTCGGTTCGTTGATGATCCATGTCTTTGCCAATTTTTAGATTAGCCGCAAGGTGGAAGAGGCAGGACTCCATCAGTTTTGAGCTTCAAAACATCTCTTTGGAAATCTGCAGGTGATGTCACACATACACTGTCCATTCTTTATACTGTCAGGGCCCTACTTTGCAGTGAGCAAAGAGTAAATAGCATATAATGTGAATGCAGCTTAACAGGAACAGTAGGCAATTTAGAAAAAGAAAAAAAAAAAGTTATTGTGTTTGTTACACTGTTTATTTGTTTGTTATTCATGTTATTTTACATGTATTTTCTTCACTATTTTAGCTCCACAAAACATATTTGTTACACTTCCATTGATTGAAGGAAAAGCAGGAATCTCAGAGCCTGGATAATAAACCCAAAAGCATCACAATACTACTATTGGTTAGTGAGGAAAGTGTTTGTTTTTCTTTCATATGGAGAAAAGGAAGAAGAGAGATGACACAAATGAAAGAAAGGGGAGAATAAAAGAAGAAAGAATGATGATAAATGTTATATGTGACACTTTTTATGCACTTTTTTCACCTTAAACAATCGTCTTAATCTGCTAAATAACCCATACAACCTTCAGATGAACGTAAAATTTCTATTAATTTTGCTCAGAAATGGAAAGTCTCCCATCATGAAATGAGTTGAGTTCAGTACCAGAACCTCTCTGCCCAACATGACCTCACAGACACCCACACAAACACAGCATGAACACATTTGGCGTACGTACAACCAACAAATCTGAATTATAAAAAGAGAGCGATGACGCAAAGCAAAGACCTCATAACCAAAAATGGATGGTTGTACACACACACACACACACACACACACACCAATAAAGTTGTCTGAGTGTTGTTTGGCAGGGAGGGTGGGCGAGAGATTCATGATTTTTAATATGCAGAGCAACTGCAAAGTGGAAAACCAGACACTCACACACACACACACACACACACACACACACACCTACAGTACAGTGAGACATCAGTTTCAGAGCTTCACACACTCGCTTGAACTATGAAGATGTTTTTCTATTCGTATGGTGACAGACAGCAGCTAACACACAACAGATCGCTCCCAGCAGAGAACACAGAGCCCTCACATCATTAACACCTCCTGCTGAGTACCGCTGGGCCTCAACTGTCTGGGGAGCCAAAGCCAAGAGAGGGAAGGAACAAGAGACGAACACTTAGGACACGGACGAAAAGGGTGCTATAAATGTGTGTATTTATTTCTCTGTGAATGTGTCTGTGTTTGTGTGTGTGTGTGTGTGTGTGTGTGTGTGTGTGTGTGTGTGTGTGTGTGTGTGTGTTCTGTATCTCCCAAATGCCTCGACTCATCTGCTAATTAGTCAGGAGCAATTAAGTACGCTTAAACTAACCACACACAGAGGCAGCCCGGACGCACATGCAGGTAAACAAATAATCACAAACAGAGCGAATGTATCAGCTAATAAAAAAGCAAAAAGGAATCCTCAGATAGAAAACAAAAGAAAGGAAAGGAAGGCTTTGACGGGGAGAGGAGAGGCAGACAGAGAGCAAGAAAAGAGTAATAAGGAGTGACGAGAAAAGGAGGAGAAAGAGATAATCATAAGTCCCAATGGACAGATTGAAGCAGAGTGGATTCTATCACATGCTATCTCTCATTTATATGCTAATTCACTCTATTAACAGAGTGAGAGAGAGAGACAGAGAGAGAGTCTAATGAATACCTACTGATTGCTGTTTGTTCATTAGTTAGTTTGTGTTTTTAAAGAAATGTTGTAGTGAGCAACCATCCAGCTGCTACCAAAGACGAACGGCGTCTCATATTGTCTTTAAGTGCACGAGGAACAAAAAAAAAAAAAGAAGTGTAGAGTGGATGTTTGAAATCAAATGAAAAAAATATATAAAATAAATCCAGAAAGAGAGATGTTATCAATGTAATTCAATTTGGATTAACGCCGCAAATCATCTCCTTTCATCCCTCCTCCCTCCTTCCCTCCGTCCCTCCCCTCCTTCACTTTTGTTCCTTTATGATACTGATAGCCACTTGAGTGCTTCTCTCATTTTCTGCCTAAAGCTTTCGCTGCTGCTGATCTCAATTCAGCTCAATTAACAATAAATATGAGCTCAAATGCGCACACGTACACACAGTGTCAGTGACCTTCAAATGTACACGGGGTAAGAGGTCATGTTAAGGTGCCACAATGAACAATACGCAGGTACAAGGGAAGTTTAAGAAGAAGAAAATTCACAATATTCTATCTATACATATATCTACTCCCTTCTTTAGTACATCGGTTTCTCCTGGCTCTCCATCAGGTTTTAAAAAACCTGGGCTCCAAATATTATTTGGACTTTTCATCATGTATTTAAAAATACATTTATTACAGGCCCTAAAAACATATCTTATGTGATTGGGTCATACATTAACCCAAAATGTCTGCCAAAGTAGGAACAGTTTCACATGAGAGATTTGTGTTTTTGTCTCTCTTCCCGCTGGTCTGCAGTGGGCGGGCTCAGCTGGAAAAAAAAGACCACAGGTTTGGGATTGTTTATTTGTGCTGCCAGGATACTATCAAATAAATCTGACCCCTGATTAACTGAGACTTTAAGACTGAGACTTTTAGTGTTACTAAGGTGTTCAAACTTTAACTTTATCATTATTGTTCATTTAGTCATGAATATTTTGTGTTATATAGAAGTATTTACTATTTAAAACCAACTTTTCAGGAGCTTTAAGGAGAGCAGATAACAATAATAATACTAAGAAATTACAGTCACAAGTTTTGGACTCTTTTTGCAGGCTAGACCAGAAAGATGTGTTATTGTTTTCACACTGATGTGAAGAAATGTGGGCCATCACACCAAACAAAACGTGATAAATTCACATTTAAATGTGCATTTGGTTCACTTTGGTTTATACAATACAGGTTATAGGTTTGTTTGTATTAAAAGTGCTATTCAAATGAAGTCTGATAGATTCATTAAATGAGGCAATGTGTTTTTCTAGAAACCACTTTACTTAGAAATTTCACTTTAGTTCTTAAACATCTGATTTTATGGCTTTTCCTTTAGATTTTATGCAGCACTGTGCTTAGTGTGTGTCGTTTATGACAAAAAAAAGATAGAACAAACATAAATGCTTCATAAATAAAGTAACTTGATCATTTGTAGTTTTCAGTTTAAGAGTTAGAAAGCCAAAAATAAGTTACAAAAAGGAAAATATTTTAGGGATTCATTCTCTTTTCTTTTTAAAGGACCAGTGTGTAGGATTTAGCGGCATCTAGAAGTGTAGTTGTTGATTGCAACCCCCTCGTCTGGCCCTCTCATTCCAAGCATGAACTGAAAAAAAGGCTCTATATAGAGCCGATGTTTAGTTTATTGTATTTTCAGGTAATTATACACTATTTAAAACATAGTTATGCTGCTATATTCTGTAAATAAAGCTCCCTAACTCTAATACACTGGACCTTTAATAAAACTTTATTTGATCTTTTATTGTTGGCTTGAAAATGTGAGTGGAAATATTCACCCTGATAGATGGTGTTTGTAATTCATTGAGCACAGATCCTCTCTGTCTTTTACATTACTCATTCAGAGAAACATAAGTATCCATCCATGGAGGAGCTTAATCTGTCTGCACACACAAACACACACACACACACACACACACACACACACACACACACTGATCATTACCTTCCTGCCTTGTCACAGACACTTAGAGAAACACAAAGAAGGAGACCTAAACCAAAATCCTGAGATGATTTTCCCGCCTGTCACCACCATGGTGAAAGGTGTGTGTATGTGTACACTTTACTGCGTGTGTGTGCATGTTGAACACTGTGTTTGTGCAAGTAGAGACCACATGCAAAGGGTTTCCACGGGCGACATCCAGAGGTCCTTTAGGGGGTCCCCTGGGCTGTGATCGCTTTTCCAGTGCTGTCATCACAAAGACACACTTATACTCAAACAGTGCTCTCTGTCAAAACACAGTGATGGAGGCTCAGACATACAAAAAAACAAAAAAACAAAAACAGCAGTTCAATCCCAACCACTTTGTTCCACCTCGTGTATGCGTGCATGCAGCGACGCACCATACGAACAGCAAAAATCACTTTGCTATGGATTCCACACACATCAACCCCCTCCTTCCTCTTTCATGCTAAAATCTGTCCTCACTCTAAAATCTGTCATCACTTTTACACCTTATTCTCACTGTTTTGCCTAAGCAGAACATATTGTGCTGCAAAGAATTTCATCCAAGCGCTGACTAAATATCTACAGATGGAGTTTTTTTTTTTCTTTAATAATAAAGCAGCCTACAAAATAAGGTTACAGTACTTTACACTGCCTCATGTGGTCCATTTTATGACCTTTCACTGGATTATAAGAACCTTGTGAAATCCATCAAAACACACTGATTAATCATACAAAAAAAAATACAAAAAAACATTGCAGGGCATAACATTTCACAGCAGCTCATTAACTAAAGAACTAAAGTAAGAGCTAGACCAGGGGTGTCCAAACTTTTTTTAAAGAGGGCCAGATTTGACAATGTGAAGATGTCCGGGGTCCAATACTAGCATTTTAAAAATGAGAAAATTACCAATAAAAGTTGCATACAAATGCACTGTTCTGTGGGCCGGCCCCCGGGCCGTACTTTCTGACATCCCTGATCTAGACTGTAGCATCAAATTCACCCACTTTAGTTTAGTACTAATATTTAACCTTAACCTAATCTATGCAATGAAGCACCTTTAATACACAGTATCTGTTAGACCTGCACTCCCAGTGTGCAGTGTATTGAGATGCACTATGACTGTATATATTATATACTGTACAGTATATACTGTATATAGAGAGTGGGGGCATATTTTTCTTGTTAGAAATGTTAATATTCATGTCATTTTCTCATATTTTATGTTGCTTTGTGACTGATATGACTTGGCAACATAATAGCAACTGGGATTATTAAAGTACTATATATCTATTTTGGAATTTAGGAGGTAAATTTCTAATATTTAATGTAACTTAAAATTCAAGAGTGTCTACTGTTTTTTGTACAAGATATTTCAGGTTGCTGCTGGAAAAATAAATAGCCCAAACACAAATAATAGGAAATAATAACTTTATTAAAGACACTCAAAGGAAAAGTCCATAGCACACTGAATAGAAATATAATATATACAATATACAATATATATTGTTTGTCTCCATGTGCCCCTGTGGTGAAGTTAGTCAGAGAGTCAATATGTAGTGTGAACTAAACTGGCAACTAGTCCAAGGTCTACCCCGCCTCTCGCCCTAAGTTTCTGGTAGGCTCCAGCCCCCTGTGACCCTGATGAGGATAAGCGGTTACAGATAATGGGTGGAGTAAATATATAGCAATACATATGCAACTTTATAGCTTTAAAAAAACAGAAAACTGCACCCACATACAAACTTGAGTGTCAGTGGCTCCACAGTCTGGATCTAATCCTGACCACAATAATGCCATTATGTGAAGCAGACAGCCTGCACATATATCTGTGCGTAAGATTTTATGTTATTGCAGAGCAGGTCAGCACGCTGACATTTACAAATATAAGTTGACATCCAAACATTACTCCCATATGTGATTTTTCAACATCTCATTCCAAAACCATTAGCAGCACTAATGTGCCGCTGTAACAGCCTCCACTTTCTGGTTTCACTCTTTCCACCACCAGAGTTTGGAACGTGGCTGCAGGAGTTTTCTTCCATTCAGCCACGACAGCGTTAGTGAAGTCGGGCGCTGATGTTGGGTGATGAGGTATAATTCACAGTCGCTGTTGCAATTCATCCCAAAAGTGCTGGATCGGGGTTAAGGGTCGGGGCTTTGTGCAAGACAGCCAAGCTGACCCACAACAAAGACGGAAAATCATCTTTAAATGAGTTTGTGCACAGGAGCATTGTCATGCTAAAACATAAAGGAACCCTCTCAACTATTAATATAACATTACGATTTCCTGTAAGTGGAACTAAACGCCCGATCTAAACCAAACAGTCCAAAACCACATAAAAGTATGTGCACAGAGGTGTCATAGTTAAGACGCTACGTGACTAACAAACAGAGGATTATAACCGACTCTGCAGCTGCTCAACACTCTATTTTCCACTTTATTTTTTGACCTAATAGGCTGTAACTGTACTGTTTTAGTAAACCTGTGGAGCATTTAGCTTTAACTTTAGCAAAAGAGCCAGATATTCCCTTAGGAGGTGGTGGAGACCAAAATAGAGCTAATAGGAGAGTAAATATTGGACTTACACATACCAGATGGACAAAAACACGACTCCAAATGAATATTAATGTTGCTCCATGGATGTGTAAATAGGCAACTTCCTAACACATTTAATGTATCAACTTTATAAGGTGATAATATTTCAGTGTTGCGTTTTCTTTATGTCCTCTAAGTGGAAAAATAAAAAGCAATGAATGCAGGTTTACTGTTGTACCAGGAAGAAGAAAATGTTAAACAACTAAAGTCATCAATGAAAAGAGAAGGTTAACACCATTTGAGTTGACAGAAAAACATCTGCGAGGTGTGAAAAGACCAAGCTAAACTCTGGTAAAGGGATGAAGAGTAACAGTGAGACGTGTGCACGTGACGTGTAAAATTATGAACACAGCTTCCTTTTAAACCTACAAAGAGCGAGGAAAAGAACATAAAGTCGCGTGAAACAACAATGCCAACAGGTTGAGTGTATGCTAATGTTGAGTTTTGACATGGATTAAACAGATATGAGCTGTGAATGGTTGAATCACATTATGTCAGAACAGAGTCAAGCCTCACCGAAACTCACTAAACTGTTTGAAAGTCTGTGCGGAGAATCTGTGAGGGGCCCACTGTGTTATGTAAATGAACCACCTCAAAGGTATATTTACAGTCTGTGCTGAAACCCCCCAGTCTCCTACATTATAAATATATCTTATTGAGTCGACTTAAAGGCACATTTTCACCCCAAAGATAAACATGTTCCGAAGTCAAGCGAAGACATGATTGATTCAGACACACAGCGGCGCGGCGATGGAACATTTTATCATGGTTTAAAGAAGGAATCAACAAACACTTTCACACTTAACAACAGGAACAAATGTTGGCTTTAGAGAGGAAAAGATTACACTGTTTTGTATTTTCACACCAAAAGATACAAAAAACAACAACTAGGAACCAAAAGTCAATTTCCCTGCTCTTTTCTTTCTGTTGTATTTTTTAACTGTAGAAGAGAGAAATTGCTCTTGGGTTTGCATGTACGTGTGTGTGTGTTTGACCTCGACGCTCAAAGCTCTGTGTTTCTGTGGGTTGTTCCCACACTGTCTTTTTCTGCATGTGTACTTAAAATCTACACACTTCAAATGTTACATGTGAACTTCTCTTAGGAGTTTTGAAAACAGAATAGTTAAAATACTGTATTTTCTTAAATTAAAGAATATATTTTGTTCTGCACTATAAGACCAGTCTAAAATACCTTTATTAGGACGGTGAATTGATATGATTGTAGGAAAGGGAGAGCAGAAATTTTCCTAACTATGCCCCAAATGAAACATACATAACTCAAAAACAGTTTACGCTGGAGAGAAAAAAAAAGCTGTTCTTGTCTCCATACTTTTTCTTTCTTATAATAAATGTGAATTTCTTTTCTTGTCTCTTTGCAGAAAAGTGTTATTAATGTGCTGCTTATTAGAAACAAAAACGAGGAGTGAGGAGCACAGAGGTGTTTTGTTGATAAAATCTGGCTGCCGTGGTTGCCAGAATTTTATCATTATAAATTTGGTAAAACCTTTTCTAATATTGCAGTAAAAGGATATAAGTACTGATGATTTTAAGTTTAAGGTTGGCATTTTATTCCACATTTTACCAAATAAATACAAGTTTTTCTCATCAAAAGAAATGTTTTGCCATATAATTGACATGAAAATACCATATGAATGCGATATAAAATAAAGGTTTGCCATTAAATATCAGTGTTTTACTCTAGAATTAACAGTCTGTCATTTAAAACACTTTATTCTGTATAAATTCCCTTAAAATGCTGTATAAATAAACGTATTGCCATGAAATATGATTGATTTACTTGACTTAAGTTGATACTTTTATGTTAATACAACTTCTGAAACCTTGTCATAAAATATTTTTACCTCATTTTGTTGATGAAGACTGCAGAACAAACAACCTCTGCAGCAGACTTAAAGATTATTACTGTTAACTTCAATCTTTTTTAATTTAATTCTGTTTTTAGCAACATACCATCTGACAAAAGACAAATCAATATATGTGAAACCAAATGTGTTATGGAAGAGTTTAACTAGAGAAGTGATAACAGACTTAGTTGGAGGTGGTGGAGAGGCGACTTTCTGCAGTAGTGACTCTCAAAAGATCCAAAACTTACATTTTCTTTCTTTGAGAGACATTACAACAATGTATTTTTATTCTATTTCTGGCTTTGAATTTGTCAGATCCACAGACCAAAGGATTCATAGGGATTCATGCTCCAGGAGCTGCAGTGACATGGAAAGTGTCATGCTGCCTCCTAGTGTTTGTACAGGGAAAATGCATCAACGCTGCAGCAGCTTGAGCACAGATCAATCCTACAGCGCCTGAATGAAACCACCAAAATACAAACCTTAATTTAGAGTGACATGAATTTAACACATTTAAATAATATGAAGTCAAAGCAAAACAACGTGCCAAGTGAACAGCAGTAAATTAAGGTGGTTTAGCATTAATTACAGTCACCAAAAAAAGCTCCATCTCCATATGAATGCAATATAAATATCACACTTTGTCGAGCACCAAATGACGACATTGTTTTTTGTTAAAGTTTTAATACATTTAATTTAAAGCAATTTGTTTAAAATTCAGGCCAGTTTCTCCATTTAATAATCAGTAACTACAAACTTTATACAATATATACAGCTGAGATATGAAGGGGACAAGAACATCAACACATATGACAACATATATATAACATATAAGGCGAAATTCTGTGTAGTACAAACCAGTTATGTTGAAATTAAGCAGTTTGAGCCTAACACAGAAATTAAAAGATTCTGACACACACAATTCAAAGAAATATTTAAAACATACAACATACAAATCCAGATCCAATATGGACCAGCTGAGTCACATGACACAAACCGAATTCATCCTTTTTCCTATAGTCAGCTGTAAAAGACACAAACTACATGCTCAACGACAGTAAAACAACCAAAAAGAACAAACAAAAAAACAAAGCTTCCAGTGACTTTCTTGCATATATGTCTGAGCATCATATATGCATCAACTCTAAATCTTTAAAGGTTAAAGATTGTTGACTGAAGCCCTAAATATGTGGTCTAAAGCCTTAAATCATTAGTAAATGAACCATTGAGCCTACTCTTATCTAGATGTACTGTTCCCAGAGGTCAGAAGTGCATATAGGTGTTTCAAGAACAATGGTTTCCAATCTGTCTTGGCTCATAACTCCTCAAAACAAAGCTATTCCTACTTGCAACACAGGTTGTATGCACCGACTGGCCACTTCATGAGGTACATATGTACAGTCCAATGTGATCCAACACAACAACGCCGCTATAAACTTTTAAGAAGCTTATGATGTTTCAGTTTTTGTTGACACTGTCAGAGAGGTAATAATTCTTCTTTATGTTTATTTAGGTCGTAGTGGGTGCTGTTGTTGTACAGGAGTGCATTATATTGAAAGGTGTTTCTAATATTTTGGCCTTCTCCTGTAGGTGAATGAAGTGGCCAAAATATTATAAACACCCCTCAGTATAATGCCGTTAAGTTCAACACTACTACAAAATACATCAACAGTAAACATAAATTACTCTCTGACAGTGTCGACAAAAACTGAAACATTAAAAGATGCGTAAATTAATTTATGGCAGAGTTGTTGTATTGGATCACACTGGACTGTACAAGTGTACCTAATGAAGTGGCCGGTCGGTGTATACCTGCAGCCTGTGACAGGTTCAACTAAAGAGAGATTGTTCCTTCTCAGATTTCTTAATTTAAGGCCTGAAGATATTAAATTATCCTGTAATTCATGAGAAAAGAATACAGATATTGGAGAAAATTCAGATTATAGAAGTCTTTTTTGCTTTTTGTTGCTTGAACCGCTGGTCTAGAAGATGCTATTATATAAAGAAAAAGGAAAAAACATGTCACCTTATCAAAGGGCAGTGCTCTGAGTAAACTTCTTGTTGTCCGAGAAAAAATGAGTGCCGTGTTTGACAGAAAACTACACAGAGAGAGACCTTTAAGATTAAATGCATTTCAACATGTAATCGACTACAACAGGGTCAGAAAGTGACCCTGAAGTTAGTCCGAGAGTCACTAGTGACTTGTAGTGTGAACTAAAACATGACCAGAGAGCAAAGAACAGCTCTGACCTTTGTTCTTTAACTCATATTAACATCTGTAGTGTAGCTGTATGTTTTTTTAATGTTATATATAAAATATACATAAGGAGAAATGGTGTCTGTGTGTGTTTGACAGCATTAAGTAGACAGATTAAGACTGGAAGGGTATTAAAACTAACAACTAGAGCACTGAACCCAATCACATCACGGCTGGTGAGTCATTAACCCCTCAACATCTGTGTAAGCCTGTCTGAGTGTGTGTGTGTGTGTGTGTGTGTGTGTGTGCGTCAGATCATGAGTGATGCAGTCGACAGAGGGAAGGGCATTTTTCTATAAGCGCTTAAAATGACAGATCACACACGCATTCATTCACACAAACAAACGCACACACACACACACGTTATCCCATGAATCACAGGGTGAGTACGCTGACTTTAAGACTACAACAAGAGCAGCAAAAACATCAAAAGCAAGTAGCAGTGCTGTGTTTTTTTAGCAGAGCATCATGCCTCCTTTTTTTTCCCCAAGTTGAACAGTTTGGACATCGGAGACTTTTTCTTTGGTTTGTCTTTCTTTATGCCTGATAGAAAGAGAGAGAGAACAAGAGGAGAGGTTAGTCAGAAAACGATACACAGGTAAACAGGACAGGAAAATCTGATTTGCAGCAGCAATCAGCTATAACATTATGAACACCTGCCTAATATTGTGTAGGGCCCCTCCTCGCAGCCACATACGCAACAAACTGCGATGCACTGTGACATCTTTCTATCAGAACCAGCATTAACTTTTTCAGCAATCTGAGCTACAGTAGGTCGTCTGTTGGATCAGACCACACTGCCTTCCTTCCCCACATGCATCAATGAGCATTGGCCGCCCATTACCCTGTCACAAGTTCATCGCTTCTTCCTTTCTTGGACCACTTTGGCGGGTATTGACCCCTGCAGACTGGGAACACCCCGCAACAGCTGAAGTTTTGGAGATGCTCCGTCTAGCCATCACAATTTGGCCCGTCAAAGCAGTTAAAATCCTTACATTTTCCCCTTTTTTTCCCTGCTTTTAACACATCAGTTTTCTGTAACGGCTCATCTTCATTAGGGTCGCGGGGCAGGTATACCCTGGATAAGTCTAGACACATATAGACGAACTAACATTCACATTCACACCTACGGGTAATTTAGAGTCACCAATTAACCTGTTAAGTGCATGTCTTTGGACTGTGGGAGGAAGACAGAGTACCCGGAGAGAACCCACGCAAACACAGGGACTCCACACATAAAGGCCCCAGGGTTTGAACCAGGAACCTTCTAACCACCTTCTAACCACCTGCACCACCCTAACACATCAACTTTGAGAACTAAATGTTCATTTGCTGCCTAATAGATCCCAATATATTCAACTTTCAATACCAAATGTATTCAACTTTCATGACCAAATTGTCCTAGTTTTATCACAATTATAATAATTATTATTCTAATAGTATTCTTGGTTAACTGTCATGCCAAAGTAAAAGCCTTTTCAACAAAAGCTCCAGGATGCTTGCTCCTTCGTGAAAGTATCCAGCACTGAAAATGCAAATGAAAGGTTTGCAGGGTAAGTGTGCTAAGCACTAAAATACTTGTCTCCCATCCTGATGAAAACACCTATTGTGTGTGCATAAGTGCATACATGTACAGGTGCATGAACATGTGGTATACTTAAGGGTCCCAATTTGGGGAGTTTGAAAATACAGTCACCCCAATTCAGCAGCTTAAGAGCCAGATATGTTCCTCAGACGTTGGTGGACGCCACAATACCAGGGCTTAAAGTTTATGAATATTGGGCTTAAATTTGTGAGACGGCCAGTAACACAACTCTAAACAAATGCTAATATTTTTCTGTGTCAGCTCGATATGTAGCTAAACAGACACATTGGTAGAAGCCTTCAATATCCCAAACTTTTATGATTTATAGTTTGTTGTAAAGTTCTGCCTCAAAGCAGGCTAAATGAATGATTAATGCAGATTTAAATACGAGGCAACACTACAATAGTACTAGACACTGAAGCTAGCTAGCTTCAGTTAGCTAAGATAGGAAAGTAGCCAACTTCAGTTAACCTTTTTTTTATCTTTTCTATCAGTGCACTTCTGCATACATTATTATATTTACACTGCAGCTATTTGTCACAAGCAAAAACAGAAGCGGTGTGCCAAATTTGTGTTTAAAGTTTGGTTGTAGCCAGTTTAGCTCATAAGCTAGGTGGGAGTTCATAAAGCAGACGCACTGTTGCCATGGTTACCAACATTTAACATGCTTGTAAAGTCAGTTAGCATTGGAGCTACGTTTGAGTTACAAGATTTTACACCTGCCAGCCAATCAAAACGTGTTATAAAGTGGCGTCTATGCTATGTGATACAACACGTGTGTAAATTATCACATAGCTCAGAGTGAGAATGAACTGTGAAACTTTGGCATTAACTTTATGAATACATTAAATTGAAATGGCTAGTCTGTAGCCCACGGTCGGCATTCATTCGGTGTAGCATAACGACCTTTCACTGAAGTTCAATAAATCTCCTCAATTTTCAGCCCTGCTTTCCCGGTCATGAATTGCAAATGAAGCCGGCTTTAACTCTATTCTATCAGAGGGTCAAATTAACCAGCTACATTATCCATTTGTCTAATAGGAACGCTGCTGACAAAAAGAGGGGGAGCATTTTGTTTGATGCTTTTTCCATTAGCAGTCATTAGATCAAATGAGATGAAAACATCGCCCAGTGGCACGCTTAAAAATGCAGCATATTCAGACACACACACACACTCGCACACTTCCATAAACCACAATGAGAATTCTATCTACTTCAATTAGAGGCATCCATGATGGAAATCCTCAATTGGATAATTTATAAGCCAACTAAGTTGCAGTGACACCGGGGTTGTGATAACTAATGAACAGAGTGGAGGGGGGTCAGTCGGCCTGTGGAGGTGGTGGAGACACTCACTGAAATTCATCATCATCTTGTTTAGTTGCTCGTCCTCCTCTTCCTCCCTGAGAAAATGAAGTGAGAACGGACAAAAAGCAAATTAACAGCAGTTCATACCTGTGTGAGCGTACATATACTGCATACAATAAAATCTGTAGGTACTAGGGAGGGACACAATTCTTTGTTTTGACGCTGCACCCGAGTAAAACTGGATTTAAAATTAAACAATCACAATGTGATAATTATTCATTCAATCTAGTCCACTGGTTCTCAAACTATGGTACAAGTACAACTTGTGGTACACAAACTCCCTTGAGTGATACTCAAAGGAATCTCTGAAATATATATATATTTTTAATTACAACACTTAACTACCACTTTAACTACAAAACTTTTAATGAAAATACATAAACTATGAGATCACAGGAATGTAATTTAAAATACATTTCCTGTAATATTTTGTTTCCTCACGGTCATGCAGGTAGCGCACATATATCCATGATATGTTATGAGCTAAAACATGACATGGAGATAGTAAGGTAGAGGTAGAGGTAGATGTAGAGGAGGTAGGTAAAAAATGCTGCAATTGTGGCTCCAAACAGGAAATATATGGAAGAGAAATGTAGATGAGGATACTCCTTTTCAACCCAAGAAGCTCTGGTTCTTGAACCGGTTCAACAACAGTCAATGAGAATAAACCTGCCTGTTGTGTGAACTGACTGCAGCTGAACTGGGTCGACTGTATTTTAACCTCGTCATAATGGTGTTACTTGGAGAGACGAATATTTTCGGAGGTGTTACGTGGTGGAAAAAGTTTGAGAAACACTGATTTAGTCTTTAAAATGTCAGAATAAAGTGACAATTTCCCGTAGCCCGAGGGGATGCCTTTAAAATTGTTTGACCAGCAATCCAAAATTAAAATATATTCAATTAACAGCCATGTAAAACAGACACAAATCACAACGTCCCACATTTGAGAAGATCTAAACAGTGAATATTTGTTTTTTTTTTCCACGATACACAACTGAAACAATAATATAAATTTGTAATTGATCAATAAAATTATAGTTTTAGCATTACTTTGAGGTTGAAGTGCTGACATTCAGCTATAACTTTAAGGGTTTAACATCCACATCAGCTGAAAAGTGTAGAAACTGTAGCCCTTGTTTTATACATCACAACCAAATTTTAAAGGGCTAATATGTATTAGACAAATTAATCAAATATTTAGTCATATTTGCAGCCGATGAGTGTCTGAAGTATCTCACAGACATCAGCACACATTTGGTTTCTTCCCTGCTGATGTTTCACTTTTCACTTTGATACCAGTCGAGAATATTTCGTTTTTTGGCCATAAATTTGCTCAGTTATTGTTAGTGCTGCTATGTACACTGTTCACTCAATATGGATGTAAACACCCTAAAACACTGGAGTTCATACACCACATACACATTTCCATTCAACTTTATGTAGTCCAGAATCTGTCTGAAAACACCAAAATAATAATTAGTATACACACCTGAGTCTGTCCTCGTCCAGACCCTCTATGATAGCGTTTCTGTCATTGACGATCTCCACCAGTTTGGCCATCAGCTCCTCTTCTCTCTTCCGGTCCCAGGATGTTTTCAGATGCTCTGCTCGAACACAAACACATTTTTTAGTCTCACATGTTTGATCGGTTTCATGTTGTGTCTTCTATTGAATGTGTTTCCCCTCCAAACCCTCACCTGGTTTGTCCATCAGTCTCCTGAGCTCCTGCTCAACACTGGGCTGCTGTTCCTCCAGGTCCTGGGTCTTTCCACTACACATGAAAACATACAAATGTAAATTAAAATGGTTTATTGTACCTGTTACTATCATCTAGAATAGTACGTCTTTGGTCTGGTTGTTTGACAAGTACTTGGTATTTCTTATTTTATCCAACCATCACCAAATTTGATGTGCAACAGTTGCTTGTGACATTCAGAAGTAAACTTCCAGGATCATGGGAAAATAATGCAAATGCAACCAAGATGTATTTGACGACTTCAAAATTCACTCTCCTTTTAGCGTCGTAATCCAGCAGAGGCCACTATCACATGCCCTGTTTACTCATCAGTAATGTAAGCTAGAACTGTTTGTTGTTTGTGAGCAGCAACCTCCGTGGCTGTGAAGTGAAGCCAATGCCAAAGCGCCAAAAACTGCTGCAGTTTCTCAAACGTCCACTTGAGGCTGGCTACAGAATGAGTCAACGTCCATAAGCCCCCGTATTAAAATGTCCAACTTCACAGCAGAAGTAAACATGTTTACAGCCCGGTACAAAAAACAGTTTCGGTCTCTATAGCTAATTTCTCTGCTCATGACAACTTTACTGAGTCTGAATTTTTATATAACTCACCTGTTAAAATTAAGTTAAGGCTTAAAGTTATGCATAATTAACAGCGTGGCCACTTTATTAACAGGTGGGTGCCATCACAGATGGCTTGTTTGAAAACCCAGGCGTCGTTTGACCCGCCTCAGGTCAGAGGATTTTTAGCCCGCAGACAGCAGAGGCAGGACTACCAACATGGCGATGGCCAAAGCCGCAGATTTTGAGCTTTAAAACGGCTCTTCAGAAACCTGTGTGGTGACGTCACATTACATACGGCATCCATTCTTTATGCCGTCAATGGTCCTGAACTGTCAATCATGACACCAAATCATGTGAGAAGCACTGTGTTGGAGTATTTTGGGGTCTACATCACAGACGGCAGAGTAACTAACAAAGATAAGGCTGTTTGACGACTTTGTACAGAGCAGCTGTCTTACGCTACAGCGACAACAAATCTGTGGATTCGCCTGCTAGCTTGTCACCCAAATGAGGCATTGGAGAGAACATCAAATGTACAACCTCATGTGAGCTTCATCTTTATCACAGATAAGGTAGCTAGATTTAGCCTATATGCAAGGACATGCGGCCATGTGGCCTATTTTTGTGGTAAAAATTTGTGTCTAATCATTTTATAATCATGTAATTTCAAATTTAGTTTGAACTTTATGTTTGGAAAAAGTGACTGCTCTAGCGTAGAGTGCGTGTATGAGACTGGATATGACGTTGAAGAGAGACGTGAGGATGAACCAAAAAAGGTTGTAACAAAACCAAAACTGAGCTGAAAAACACTAAAAAACTCCAGTGTGAGGCAAGAGAAAATGCTCTGTGGGTTTGCCACAATGACCGACTCCTTTTATATTGCACATCTGATCCATTGTTAACTTAAAAATATTGATTACAGCAACTTTAAATGGCTAAAGTGGTAATGAGCTCAGTGTCCAACTCACTTGTACAAATCATTCTATTATACCCAAAAATCCCTGTGGTTTCTAACACTGTGTGTATTTTAATGCAGATTCTCTTACTACTTAATTACAAACTAACTAAAATTACAGGATTGTTGCCCTAGTAGAGGTTTAACATTAATTTATGACAGGCATAATTGCAGTGCATGTGTGCTGTTAAGCAGCATCCTGCTTCACACTTTCTATCCACAGCAGCCGGTGGGGGGTGAGCGGTCTTGTTCCAGGACGCCCTGCTGTGGGACGGAGGTGGGAGGACACTGGGAATTCAAACTGTCAGCCTTCTGGCCACAAGTCTGTTTCACTAATCGCTAAATAGTGGCATGCCCCTTTTCTAAATGTGTTTGTGTGTGTACTCACATGTAGACCAGTTCAGACTCCCGGCGAATGGCCACCTGCTTGTTCCTGATCAAGTTGAACCATTCAACCATGAGTCCATCCATGAGAGAGTCATCTTCACCCTCTGACACACACACACACACACACACAAACACACAAACACACACAGTTAATCCCAGATACGCTCCTTCCTCTAAATCTGCCTTATACTTATTAAAGAGGAGGCTGTGTTTATCTCACCTTCTTCACTGCTGCGGAGCCTCATCTCCAGCTCGACTCCCCTCCTTTCCAACTCATTCAAATTATCTTCAATTTCCTGCAGCTCCTTCATGATGTCCTCTTTCTGAATGTAGTCTGGCTTAGTCTGCACGCGCAACACACATATACAGAAACACACGCCGGAAAATAAATAGAAGAATGAACCAAAACACAGATCAAGAATACAGGTGAACATAACAGTCCCACTGCTTTTATTTAATGACATCTTTAGACAACTTAGTGTGCAGCCCCAGACCAGATGAGTAAAATATATAAATTACTACATTAATAAATAATAGTTTAGTCAAATACTTCAAATAAAGTGTACAAATGTTTATTTCCCTCCAACCAGTTACCTAAAAGTTGTGTTTTCCCTTTACCACTAATCAGTAGATTATTATATTTATTTGTATATTATTTTGGTGTTGGCACACATTTAATCACTTCTAACCGTTAGATAGTTAACTTTGTTACAACTTGTGGAAACAGTACAGAGCTGTTTTTTTGGATTTTGGTCGAGTCCAGCTGTTTTTTCTGCATTAAAAAGCTGTACACATGATTGCTGGCAAACCCATTATACAGTATATGCTCCTTTCACAGTACAGCTATACACACAATCCTCCATATTTGTTGTTTTATTGGCTGCATGGTATATCGTTTAAGGCATATTATCTCAGACTATTCTAGAAATACACAGAAACAACCAGTTTCATAGTAAACCTCACATTCTTATATCTAAAGTAATCATCTATACAAATAGTAGCTTTAATTGTATGTTAATTCATTGACAACACTGAGAAAGATAATTTTTTAGCTAATGCTGTCTACAGTGTACAGACACAACAACGGTCATAGTCGCTTTAAATTATCTACCTCATGCCTTTTTGTATGGCTGTTTTGTGTTTGTAATACTTGTAACTGTGGCTGTAACACAAGAATTTCCTTTCGGGGTTAAATAAAGTACTCCATCTATATATCATTGTCCAAGCTCTCTTAGGTTCAAGTGTAAACATTTCAATGTTTTTTTAACAAACTGATGTTGGATAACATTACCTACCATTACGTTAACATGCATTGGCTCAGTTTCAATGATTCCATTTAAAATGATATGATATAAGCTAAAGCAAACCTTACCTTGTTAATCTTTGATTCGGACTTGGTACCATTGGCAGTTAGGTCTCCCTGATCATTCTGGGATCCTGAAATAGAAAGAAAGTGTTACTGTAAGTGTTAAGAACAAAGAAGAGAGGGAAGAAACCCTGAGAGGTCTCATTTATATTTAGGTAATCTTTAAGAAGAACATTTGCTGTAGAAACATCATGTCTATGGAGAATAAAAGAAGTAATGTGTGAGTATTCTTTTGTCTAAATCATATTTAAACAACATTATAACACAGGTTACCCTTTGATGCTGGTGGAGTTACAGAAATGCTCGGGCTGGGAAGAAGAGGGGAAGGCCCGACAGAAAGCTCTGATGTCTGTGACTTTCCAGCTCCATTAGTCCACGGTTTAGGGGAGGACTGTGAAGGACCAGCCGGTCTGCGGTTATGGATAGAGGAAGAGCAGAAAAGAGAAAAAAAAAAAAAAAAAGGAATTTAATTAATCTGCGATTTATCTGCTCCTACAAGTCAACCCTTTTCTGTCTCGGTACAGTTTTGATCCATGAGAGTGGGGAGGAAGAGGTCATCTGGGGAAAGGAACTCTGAGCACTGAGCATATGTTGCACCACGGAGGACTCTACTCAGTCTTGACACCATTTGGGGCTCACATGCATGTGGCGGAAGAGGAGAGACTGAAAGCTCTGACTACAAATGATGGCTTAGCCATTTGGAGGAGCAGCAGGTACAGGCTTCCTGCAGGAGGAGTGGTTGGATAGATGGATGAAAGACTGGATCAAAGGATGGATGGCTGGACAGCACATTGGGGGAGAAAAAAAGCACTCATACAGTTAACGCTTGATGATGTTGTGCGCACACCCACATATAGATACTCCCTGCTGGAGGTATGAAATTAGGAACTGTGCCAGTAAGCACAAATAATTAACAGGAAACAGAGAATATAGTGACAAAGCAGAGCAAGTCAATAAAATTAGTCTTACTTGGCGTCTTTGGAGATGGGTTTGAGCTTCGACCTCCAGTCTGCAGGAGACGCTGATGCTGAAACAAGAAATCAAACGAAACTTTAATGTTTTTCACTTTCAGCTTCAGTTTCATCACACCAGCGTCCCATCCACTATCCAGGAACAGTTCCAATTTTATCGTTTTGTTATGAAGAGATTTGCCACAGAGAGCAGGTCAAACAATATAAATGTTCATATTAACAGCAGCCTCCTGTGTCACACAGTAACTCTCAAGATGCTCCTTGACACAGAAGTTAAACGGTGAAGTGAACAGGCTGATTTCAGGTCGTCGCAGAGGCATCAATGAGAGGCAATCTTTCCCACATTTTGGGGATAATTTCCACGCAATGCAAAGAGCATTTTCACCATTATAAAATACATGCCTGTAAAACTGTAAAGGCTCAATCTTTACCTTTGTGAACAGTATGTGAAAAAAATGATCTCAACTCAAGGTAGACCATGAGTGCAAGGTCTTCTTCATGTACAATGTAGTATTTACAGAAGAAGAACAGGAGACACTGGTTAAGAGCTCTGAAATGCTGGAAAGCTTTGATTTCTCTGTTGAACCTGTCTGAAAAAGTGTTGACGGGGAACCCTGAACAGCAAACCAGGTAAAGTTTTTACTTTCTGTATTTAAATATTTTGAAACCATGATGATTTAATATTTGTGAAATGTCTCCAGATCCTTGAAATATATCTTATATCGATGCTGTCAGTGAATCCCTTAGTTATGCTGCTATAGTCCTAGACGAGTGGGAGACTTCCCATAATGCACTGAGCTCTTCTCTCCCTCTCCATCTGTACACATTCATGTCCCATTAATGCATCTTAACTAACTGAGCTTCTTCCTCATATTTTTTCTGTTTTCTTGTCTTGCAGGTTCTCATGGATCGTGGCTACACCTAGGTTTGGGATTGTGGTTGAGCCTGCTGCTGTGGTCCTGCCTGACACCCCTAATAAATACTACTATTACTACTACCATTATTTCCATTAAAATTATAGTTATAATTATGATTATTATGATTGCTGCTGTGCATCTTTGTCTCTCTCCCTCATATTACCAGCACTTTGTCATACATCATACCTCACACACATCAGGGTTCTTCCACATTTTTAGCTTCTTCCTCACTAACATAAACAAACATGCATCGTACCAGCTACTTTATGTACAGAATACAGAGTGTGTGAGTTTAACCTGAGGTGTTGGGTGATGCGCTGCCGGGCTTTGAGGCGCCTCTGTCTGGAGTTCTGGCTCTGAGTCCACTCTTGCTGGCCGGGCTCGGAGCACGGTTTGGGGGGTCTGGAGTGTACATGTCAGCGAGGAGTGACTTGTCTGCTTTCAGCCTCACTCTCCCTCTGGCTCCCTCCGTCTCCCTCTTTGGAGTCTCCACTTGAGAAGGTCTGATTAGAGGTGAAGTGATATTACATGCTATTATTGACCAGCAGAGGTCAGGCCAAAGCAAGTTATAAAGGCGAGTTATATGAGTTGGTGTGTGATTAGATTACTTACTTGTCAGTTTTTTTCAGCACTACATTCGCCCACGATGGCTTACTGTCATTGTTGTTCTCCTCAGCCAGTTTTTTGGAGATGAAGGCTGCTGCTTTCGCTTTCTCCCCACCTGTGTTCACGTTTGTTTCCTTTTTGCCACCAACATTCATGACCACAGTCACAGCCTGACCAGGTGAAGCCTGCGGGACTTTACCAGTCACATTCGCCCCTTTATTTATGTCAATGTTGATGGTTGTAGTCTTTTTTCCTTCATCGTTAGCGCTGTTATCCGACTGGAGGAAATTACGCTTGGACTGGAGCGTCTTTGCTGCTGTGGTTGAGGTACGAGGAGCAGCAACAGGCCTGGTGATAGAAGTGGTTGTGGTGAAAGTAGATTCAGGAGTAGTCCGTGGAGCTGCCGGTTTGGAGATGAAAGCTGTCGGACTTTCTTTAGCAGCAGAAGAGAAACTTGAAGCAGGCCGGGAAGGAGACGAAGTAGAAAAAGTGCTGGAGAAGCTCGAAGGAGTGCTGGGTTTCTCTGTCAGCCATGTTGGTCCCAGTCTGGAGGGGGTATGAGTGGCAGTATTTGTGTTTGTTTTAGTGGAGTCTGGTAGAAGAGAAGTGAATCTGGAAACAGGAGTGTTTGTGGGCAAATCTCTGAGAGGTGCAGCTGTAGGCGACAGTAACCTGAAAGACAGAAGGCACAATATAAATATTCTTCACACATGTGCCTCCCGTTCCTGCACACTTCAGAAGGAGGATCGGAGCTCAATATCTGGCCAACCAGAGCTGCTTTTTCTGATGTTTTAGCTTAAATACACCACCTTAGCATAACTATGGTTTTATGAATTCTGGATGATGCTAAAGACGGTGTGTTACACTACACAGTCTGTGGAGGTTATTTTATCCCGGATTAACATGGAAATGATGTTGGCTTTTATTTATCAATTTTTCAAAACCAAAATTTTTTATAACTCACAAAAGAATGTTATTATTCCTATTAAAGTGACCATTAAATGTAAACTGTAAATGTTAAGTCAGGAGACAAATGGAACCAAGGGTGCAGGTAAATGACAAGATGACCTTTTCAAAAATAATATTGTAATTCTAGCACATAATCACCTCTCCAACAAAAATGTTGGTGGTCAGGTTGCACTGTGGGTAATGTAGGCATCTAAACTTATCTCAACTGTGTGTACGTCTGACTATGTGATTGGTGGAGAACTCCTTTAAAGCAAAATTTCATTCACCAACTTAAATGTCTATTAGCTAAAAATGCATGTGATCATTCTCGTGGCACACACAAGCAAATATAGATTATAGGGATCAGTTATGATTAAATGAAGTTTCATGGGTCCTTACTTTGCACAGCTCCTGTGATAGAGCTTCCCGTCCACTAGATGTCGCTGCACCAGGTGAACATGCTTGTTACAGGACACACATTTGTTACTCAGGGTGCCCGTCTGATGGGATTTCTCAACCGAAACATCCTAGAAGAGAAGAAGAGGAGGAGGAGAGGGTGGAACTTACCAATTCATTCAGGACAACTCATCTGTTACCGTACATGCTGTAACTGATCTGAGTAAAAGTGGGACTTTTTTTGTTGGGAAATGTAATGCAGTTTTGTGCAGACACAACATAACTTTGTAGGTACTTAGTTCATCATTAATGTTTTAAATTTCTCATTAGTGAAGTGAGCAAAACCAAGCCCATTCTACACTACAGTGTTTGTGTAAAGTATTCAGATGGCAAAGCTTACCTGTGTGGTATTTCTGGTTTGTTTGGGGGAGGGAGCAGGCCTGACGTTGGTCGATGGGGGAGGGCTGTTCTCTCTGGCGGGTTTAGACGAGGGAAACACTTTAGACGCCACCGGCTGGTTCTTCTTCCCAGACGACTCCTCTGTGGGGCCTTCAGCTGGGCGCTTTATACCTCCCATACCACCAACTACAGCAAACACATAGATAAACAGAGACATATAGACAGATGAGCTGGAAAGAAAGGGAAGGGAAAGATGGACACAGTGAGACACTGATACTCACTCGGGGAGCGTCCGTGGAAGTAGTTGTAATACTGGGAGACGTATGTCAGGATACTGAGGCGGTCAGGGACCTTAAGAGCCACCATGTCTTCTGCATCCAACAGAGCAGGAATTCCCAGCTCCTCCTCTGCAACCTTGAACGCCTGCAAATAACATCTCAGACTTTATCCAACAAAACAGAAGAGGAAGCTCGATGTGAATCTAGAACGAGGGGCCAGAGATGGAAATGGACCAATACATCACATGAAAAGCAGATACTTTGTGAGACCCCAAAGAAAGACAAAGAGACTTTCAGCATTTTAACACACTTCATACTACTTGATATTCAAGTGCATGTTTGAGACTGAATCTGCCAGAGAAAGTTTCCTTTTTTTGACTTCAGGTTTGTCTTAGTTTGATTGAGTTTGAGTGTTTGGACACAGATGAGACGCAGGAGTGCAGATAGACAGCCTTAATTTGTCTTAAATTTCTTTTTATCATCCATTTGAGCACCTTGCATTTGATTTTAGACGACCATCCCCCATGCGGACGTTTGTTTTGTTCAAGTAGATTGAGTATGTGTTAAGAGAGTATTTCGGGAATCAGGAATGTTCAGTGATTCCATGGAAGCAGAAAACAACAACAGGCAGAGGCAGGCCACAGAAGACGGGCAAAGCTTAATCAGTAATCTCATGATCAAGAGAGTCATAAAAACACTGTTTATTTAGCTGTGCCCTATGGTACTTTAATCTCTTACAGCCTTTTGTTGGTTTATTACCCAACCTGTGGTTTCAGCCTTGTTTCAGTGAAAGATCGCTGCCAATTTAGGCCTTCATTCAAGTTCACTTTAAAAAGATCAAAAGTGTGTGATTTTGAGCTTTTGTCAGTCCCACAGCTCGGAGTCCAATAATGAACCTCCAGAGACAAAAAATGAAAGTAAAGAATGCAACACACTAGCCAACGACAAAGTGCCCAGATTGAAACACTCTGGATTTGGCAATAACGCCTCCTCTCAGCTACTTCTGAATACTGACGCTTTAAGGTTTCAAAAATTCCCTGTTACCCAACATGTGGTGCTGAAGCAATATTCAGAGACAACACACACACATGTAGGAGCAATTTATAGCTGCAGGTCACAGTTGATTTAATTATTGATTCACCAATGAAGTATTTTTGGATTGATTCGTTCATTTCTCACAACTTCCCAGAGCCCAGGGTGACGTGTCTGTTGGACTTTCTGAGATGTGGTTGAAAGCTCAGGAAACATCTGGATGGATCTTGATTTAAGAGCAATTTATCAAAATTCTGCTTCCAAGGTCAAGAATGTGACTTACGAAAGCTTACGAATATTTAATTTACAACTATTCAAATGTCATTGTGTCAAGTATTAAAAGTTGAAATGTCAGGTCAGATTCTTGTTTATTTATTCTCTCATCAGATATTTCCTGATCTAAACCAGTAAACTTTTCCAGCATTTTATTCAAGCAAGTATTGAGATGTTTGGTGTCCCTTGAGATTTAAAAAAAACACCTTCTTAATGTTTTCATCAATCAATTATTGATTAATCAACTAATTGTATAACCGCTAATGTATTCCAGATTTAGATTCAATTCAGATTATAAACACAAAACTAATAGTCTACAGCAATGCTGGCAGCACAGCGGTGCTTTGAACTAAATATTAGCATGCTAACATGTTTAGCAGATATAATCTATGCTCACAATCTTAGTTTGGTGTTAGCATGCTGACTGGTATTTAGCATAAAATAGTAAATTCAGCGATGAAAATTGCTTTCATGTGGGATGATTGGGGTTTCTACATTCAACATCTACAAATATTAAAACAAAACACCTGTTCGTAATGGAAAGAATCACCACCTCTGTGAGACTACAGACAACTAAATTTGCATAATTGACAGCGTGGACGCTTTGATTGACAGGTTGGTGCTGTTACAGATGACTTGTTTGAGCACCCAGGCATCATTCGGCCCACCTCAGCCACCGATTTTTAGATTAGCCGGGAGGTGGAAGGGGCAGGACTGCCAACATGGCGACAACCAAAGCCACCACACTCTGAGATTCAAAGCGGCTCTTCATAAACCTGTGGGTGACGTCATGAATACGCTGTCCATTCCTTATACTGCAGTGACTCTGTTAATGCGCTTGCCCCTAAACAACCTTCTTTTGTTTAACTTTTTGCAATTTATTTCTCTACTTAACTTAACTCTTATTATTTGTGTTAGATGGAAACATCCCATGCTCTGTCTGTCATATTTGTTTGTTTTATAAAAATTTGAAAAGTAAGTAGTAAGTTCAGCTGAGGCTGATGGGAATGACAAGTTTTGGACAAACTGAACTTTTGACCCAATGTTGCTACATAAAAATTCAGAGGATCACCAAAGTGATTACAATTCATCCTGAGGGCGTCATGAATGTCTGAACCAAATTTCACGGCAATTTCATTTCCATCCAATAGTTCAGTTCAGTCTCGACCAAAGTGGTGGGCCAAAATAATAACAACAACAACAATAATAATAATAATAAATACTGGAACTCTGTGTGTATTCAGGAGAGTTTGTCAGGACAGAAAGTGCAAAACACTCAACACAAAATGCAGAAAGTAAACACATCTTACCAGTTTGTTGTTCTCATAGACATCTTCCTTCTTCAGTGAGTCAAAATTGCTGAAACAGAAGAGGAAAAACATGAGCGACAAAACACGTGTGATCCAACTTCACTTCCTCATCCATTTGTTTACAAGCTGTCTACATAAAAATGTGTCATTTAGTCATGCAGAACCACAATCAGCATGTATCTCCACACTGATAGTGTGACTGATCAATTCATTAGAGATGGTGTCACATGTTTATAGTCAATGTGTCATAAAACTGACGCTCAGAGAAAGTCTGTTCAGCTTGCATTCAGGCATGAAAACTGTTTATAGAAGTCTTTAACCAATATTTTGTGCTTCAGTACATGTAAACATGAAATGTGGGACCACATTGGTCTGGCTGCAGGTAAAAACTGGAATAGAAAGCACTGAAACAGAAACAGCTGCGTCTCTTCTTAAAATGAAACTATCTGCCATAATGGATTCTCTGGAACAAAACCACAGTCTGTCTGTGTGTGAAACAGGCCAAGGTTCAACCAGTTCAATTCCTTTGAATATCTGAGAGAATTAAGCCAAAGCTTGACATGGACGAGACTTATTCAGAAAATCTTGCGCCAAGAGTAAAAGTAAAAGATATTAACAAATATTTCCTGCTGGAAATTCCCTGGTAATTATCAGGAAGTCCTGGGAATATAAACAAAGGAGATGTCATCCACGTTTTCCTGTGAAAACTCAATACCCAGCATTTGATCAAGGTGCCGCACTTAACAGGATGTTTAACAGAGACAAACTGTAAGAGATCCCAACTTAAAATTTCAGCTCCGCATACACACACTTCAGCCTAATAATAACCAACAGGGGTCAATTCGTTGATTTGTCATAGACAGAACATTTAAACACAAGAAAATACAGACCTGTAACATAAAGTGTCAAATATCCTGATGTATAGATATCTAACACAACTACATGTTGCATAGTGCCTAACTCAGTGACTCCCAAGGCGTAGGTAGGAAATAAATCTGAGACTATTAAAAGGGATAAGACAGAAAGTTTGAATTTCTTTGGGCAAAATCAAACAATCGGAGAAAGAAACAAAAATCTCGTTTTGCCCTGTGATGAGGGGCCACAAACACAATAAGGAATCACTTACAGCTACTAAATCCAGTGACTCCGGGGCTCCAAACACTTTAAAACATTACGTCTGTTAAACCCGACATTTATCAAACATAAAACACCAAACATTGACTAGATTCTGCTTCTCAAATGTGAGGATTTGCTGCTATTCTCCTCATCATATCGTTGTAAACTGAATATCCTTTGGTTTTTGGGGGGTCAGTGAATTGTTTTTACGTTGCTTGAGACCACTGTACAGGCCTAATAGTTACGTATACAACATATGTGGCTGTTACTATTGCTTAGCATTTCCTGGATGTTCAACTTGTAATTTCATGTTTCATTTCCTTGAATTTCAGTGTGACCAACCAGATGAGAGCACATCAATTCAGATAGATTGTCTTTAAAGTAAAATATTTCAGTGCCATAAATTCAGTGGTATCTCATCTGGTTGTTTATGAGATTCAACTCTTTAATGATGACTGTTTTCAGCATTTTAACAGGTCAAAACCTGACACAAGTCCTTGTCTGACTCAAGTCTCTACAGCTCTACACTCAATGATATAAACACTGAGTAACAGGGTTGACAGATGGGAAAATGTCCAATCATGTTAGTCAGATAAACTGTAAACATGCAGACTTTAACAGTGTCAGTGGCCCTCTCTGCAGACCTCCACAGGAGCCAGTGTGGTTGCTTTATTGGCCCCTTTGGTCGCTGAGCTCCTCCAA
Organism: Sciaenops ocellatus; assembly: GCA_033000465.1. Lineage (NCBI taxonomy): Eukaryota > Metazoa > Chordata > Actinopteri > Sciaenidae > Sciaenops > Sciaenops ocellatus. The sequence continues at coordinate 20,688,677 of CP136867.1, forward strand.
GTCCAAGTCCTGCTCCTGCTTTTCCTGCAGACCCAGGAAGCTGAAGTTTGTTCCCTTTCATTAGAGAACTGCTAAAACCTTTCCTAAAGCTGAGAAGTAAAATCACCTTCCTCTCTGGCTTCATGTTGTAAACAGTCAGCACTGACTGGCTGCTTATGTTTTTAAAGAAACTACAACAAAACTTCACCCACTTCTGGTTTCTCTACTTACATGAGATCGGGTCTGTGTTTGTGGATGAGAGCGCAGAAAGCCAGGCCGTCTCTGAACGACGTGGTCATGTTGGTGATGTTCACATCCCGGTAGCCCTCACACCGGAGCCGGCACCACTGCTGCAGCGCCTTCACGGCCGACATCCTGGAGCTCAGATCCCGCAGTGATCAGTGAGGAGAGCCGCTGTAGGCTCACCGAGCTCTCCACTCCTCCTTCTCCTCCTCCTCCTGTGTCCCTCCAACAACAACAGGACTCTGTGAAAGTTTCCACAGCAGCTTGGACACGCTGAATCCGGGAAGTGACAGACAGCAGACTGCGTGTATGTGTGAGAGAGTGCGGGTGTGTGCGGGAATCACCTTTTCTCGACTGAGAAAGTGGAAAGAAATTATGTGACACCTGTGAAAGGTCGGTAGTGACGCGGCATGGGTGGAGTTCAGTCCGCCTTTGTGTTAGATTTAACCCTCTCAGTGTGTGTGTTACACATACAGATCAAACACAGCGCCATAAATAAGATTTTAAAGATCAAGAGTCCAAATTTAAAAGCATAAAATCCTGTTTAAATGTATATTTTTATGTTATTTTGACACATTTATGATAATAAATATAATACCAGAGTCAGCTGGTTTCATTTGTGTGCAATTATGTCATGTAAACTCCCCCACAAAAACTCAGAAACAAAACCTCCACAAACAACTTCCCATGCCCAAAGTCACCATAACACAGTCTATTTTTACCTCACATGTCTATTTGCTGCTCTTATATGTAAATATTACACCTATTTAAGGATTACAACATAGAGCTATTTAAGTGAATGGATTATAAACTGTGAAACCAGTTAACTAGGTGTGGTTGTTTCTTGTGTAAGTCAGCCTGTCCTGTCCTGTCCTGGCTGCTGGGTGTGTTGAAGGAGGCGGGTGGTGTCTGTTCACAAAGTTATCTGACACCTGCACACATGTTCATGTTCATAATGCAGCAGGCCAACAGCAGAGACAGGCTTTGTGTTGCTCATTCAAACCTGCAAATACTTGTGTACTTTACTTGTTTCTGGTCCTGTTTATTTGTCATATTGTTATCAGAGTAATCCTCAGGTTTAAGTTAAATTAGGTGGAAAGTTAAGCCATGGGAAAAAGAAACAAGTCATGGTGCTGATAGAGCCACCATGAGGTTATTTGTCAAACACCAAATCTGTAGATATCCACCACCAAGCCGCAACCTCCGTGGCTGTGAAGTGAAGCCAATGCGGAAGTGCCAAAAACTGCAGTTCCTCAAACGTCCACTTGAGGCTGGCTACAGAATAAGTCAGTCTCCATAAGTCCCCGTGTTAAAATGTCCAACTTCACAGCAGAAGTATGTTTACATCCTGGTACAAAAAACAGTTTTGGTCTCTACAACTAATTTCCTTGTTCATGACAACTGTACTGATGGTGAATTTTTATATAACTAACCCATCCAAATTATATTAAGGCTCAGGTGCCTCGGGTCCGCAGATGATCCACGTCGCCGAATTTTAGATTAGCTAGCTGGAAGAAGTGGGACCATTCAAGATGGCGGCGGCCAGAGCCACCACACTCTGAACTTCAAAACAGCTTTTCCAAAATGTGCGGATGATGTCACAGATTCACTGTCCATTCTTTGTACTGTCAGTGGTGGAGACCAAAAACAGAGCTAAAAGTAAATTTGGATGTTGAATGTTGGATTTTACTGCTAATGTTGCTTTATGTTTGTAAATGTTTGTCAACACATTTATTTAGAGCTTTGGTTGTTGCCCTCAAGAGGCCAAAAAAGTAAATCAATGCAATGACTCTGATTAACTTTAAAACACCACTCCTGTGGTTAAAATTGTCATCTTGCTGCTGTGATGTAGAAGTGCACTCCTGTGCGTGGTCCTGGCACCGTGACATCACAGCTGGGCGTCGCCAAACCTTCAACCTGTCAATGTTGTTCAGCTCAGTGCGAAGCTTAACTTTAAATGTTGCACAGCTAATAAAAACCTCAACACAATTTAGATATTCTCTAAATGTAACTCGCCATCACTGTGTTTTTAAGTAAATCTGAATGTAGATGTAAATTGAAACTTATAGATACTTACCTAAAATGAAAATAATAGAGTGATGTGTAGGCAGATGTGTAAATCTGGATGTTTTAATTTAACACAATAGTGATGATGACAATTGTGGTTGCTCCTTTGAATCAACTTCTTCTTATATCTTGTGACCGTGACATTTCTATTCACATATTACTCCATGTGTTGTGAATCATCATTTTCCTCTTTAAGTCAGGAGTCAAGCTAGTTTTTTCTATATTTACACTGGTCACACTGCCATTGTTTCATTCACAGTCAGATGTTGATTGTCATGTAAGACGTGTGTCTCAACAGACACCGCTTAAACCATCAACAATGAATTAAAGCTTCAGACCATCAAGGCAAACTGTCAGTTGAGAGAAATGACTAAACACACAAACTGTATCTATATTATCTAAAGTGGGTACAAAAGAGGAGAGTGCAAAGAGAAAGGAAAAGTAAGGGTAAATATTTGACTAGCCAGTCATGTCAGGGAGCAGCAAACCTCATCACAATCTTGAGGAAGGCCAAGTTCAAATGACTGAAAACAGACTAGTGACACTAACATTGAACAACCAAAAAAGTACCTGAAAGAGACTACAAATATTCATGTAGGATTAATCCTACTAAATGAATATGAGTGATCAGAAATAAGGAGCACACACACTGTAGTACTGATTTTATCGGCTTGAGCACTAACTTGTGTTAAAAAAAAAAAAAAAAAAAACCCAGACAGAAAAGACAATCAAACAATGAAGCTACTTATAGCTTTTTTTTTTATGATCCCCAAGACTCTCATGCACGATAACCATCTGTCAAACATGAAACCTTTTTTTTTTGTTTGTTTTGTGAAACTTTCAGTATGAAATAAGCTACATCAACGTGACCCAACAGGCAACCTCAGACTGAAACTGGCAATAATGCTCACAAACATGTGAACCCATTGAGTGTAGTGAATAAATCACTTTTTCCTTTTAAACATGTTTCCATTTCACCCAAATATTCATCACGAACAAATCAAACATGTTCACAATCCCCCAGAAGTCCTGTACTTCATCCCCCTCTCCACATGCCGACCATGCAAACACCCCCCCACGCACAAATACTTAATCCTCCCAAATCCAGACAGGAAATGCCCTCGTCAGTAGAGCAGAATGCTTTTGACAGACCCCCGCTGCTCTTTCTCTCTCTCTGCTCTCTCTCTCCTCCCCCTCTGTTGAATGATATATGCGCCCTCCACAAACTGCCATCTGGAAACAGTTAGCCTGTGAACGTATGCACAGAGCCAATAAAAACATGTCTATTGCCAGTCTATCGTTGGTGGAGGATAATTCAACCTCCCTATCAGAGGGGGGGAATATAGGACAAGCTGTTTGCTTTCACTTTCTGAGGCTGATGTTTGGGTACGTGTGACAGTCAAATACTTATTTGGTGTCATGACTCATGAGATCCTGACAAAGATATGGCATTGCTCAAGTGCTTCTCTGGTTGGTTTCTATGGAGAGCAGCACATAGGAGAAATTGTTTATTTAGTTCTTCAGAGATGAGCTAATTATTGCTCAGTCCTCAGATGACCGCGCATATCTTCACGACAGACATCCTGAGATTTCCTTATCTACAATAACCACTGGGTTTAAAATGGTGGAGAGTAAAAACATACAGAGAGACAGAGAGAGGCTAACCCTGAGACTAAGACTAATCCTGATTAAATGGAAGTATTGACAAAGAAGGAAGAGAAATCTACTCTGCTGTAAAGACAACAGGAGGATGTGGTACTTTAACAAGAAAAGTAAAATACTGCATATGAGTCTGTTAATTTGAGCCAATGCACACAAATCTCAACCTTCTTCAAGAGAAACTGTAGTAAAAAAAGGTAAATATTAACCATACATCTTGGCTCTAGGGCGATAGGTATTAAAAGATAAGACTGCCATATTTATTATCATGGTAAATCTCTCTGTAGTTTAACCTGATACGTGGTAATTCGAGTACTTTAGACCTTTCCTGGATCAAGGATGGTTTGATCAGAGCTGTTAGAAATAGGAAAGAGTATTTGTTCTTCACATTTCTTTGAAGTGTTTCTACTCTGTAGTTCAAACTTAAAATAGAAAGACAGATAAATCGACAAATATACAAAATCTGGTATCATATCTTTGTCGCCTTTGGAAAAACAAGAGTTATCGGCTGATGATATGAAATGATACCAACAATCATCACAGCCTTGAGAAATTGTGTCCTCTAGTGGCACATGCGCTCCAACACCGCAGATCTAAATAAAATGTGTTCAAATAAAATCTCCCAATGTGGCTCAAAATTATACTTTTAATGAAAAATCAAAAAAAAAACATGAACTTTCTTTGACTTGAATCTTTAAAGGTGACAATAATTTAGGGTCAAGACATCACCAGAGAATCAAATTTCCATTTTCTTTACCTGTCGGTGACCCCAAAAGATTAAAAAAAAGAAAAAGAAAAACAATCCAGTACAACTCCAGTAGTTTTTATATTGGACATATAATTACATTGAAGCAATTACACAAAATAATTAAACACAAGAATTCATCATAAAATACTGCTGCAAATATTTTGTCACAATTCAGTTCCCTTACAACAAATGACAGTTAAAATATACTCTGTATCGGTGTCTTTACATGCTTAAAAATATTTGCGTAGTTTTGCTTTGCAGCACACATGCGTTGGCGGCTTCTTGAACGTATCATTCTTGTGTTTTAAAGTTGATTTAAAAATGTGTAAGGTTTTCACAAAACTATGAATTAAAATCTGATTTTCACAGCATCAAGGTCAAACATGAGCAGACTTTGTCACTCGGACCAGCCCAGGAAATATATCTGTATCTGTATTTAGTTGCATTCTGCTATCAGAGGAGAAAATTCACAGTGAAATGTTTGCAGAACATTTATGGCTGGTCTATTATACTGTAGTTATGCAAGTGATCTTCATGCATAGCAGTACTACGGTCTTTATAGTTGAAAACAGGCGTACGATATAAAGCTGAACAAATGATCTGAAACAAACCCAGAGACGCTCAAAAACACGAACAGGAATCATAAGGCACCTGTATCTACCTTTACGATACTGCAGTATACTAATTAGTGCAAAATTAGGCTGTAAACAGCATTCAAACACAATATTTTACATCCTGAACTATATTCAGACACATTTTTAGGAAGATAGATAATCTCTTTCACTTATTGCACATCGTCGTTCTGCTGATGAGAATTTTAAAATGCAGATTTGATCTATGAACTAAGGCCGAGCCAGGCTTTTTGTTTTAGTCAGGCGACAGATATTTAAAGCAGTGTTCAGACTACTGTAGGTCAGTTGTCCATTTTATAAATAAGATATGAACTCAAACTTTACCTCACTCACTTCAGAGTACCTAAACTGTCTTATATGTTCATCGGACAGTTCGTTTTGTCTCTATACTCCAGCGCATATAAACTTAAACAATGACTCTGAGGTTTAAGTGCTGACTCTTAGCTTCACTTCTCCACACTGTTCACCCAATGCAAATACTTCAGTTATTGTTCCCTTCAACCTCCATTTTCTGGAGTATACAGCCAAAATACTAAAAGAAACTTCACCATCTAAACACTTATAGACTGCACTGTGTGCCAGCTTGTGATTTAAATAGCTAACAGCAAATAAAACCAATGAATGAATGAACCAATGAAAAACAGCTGGTTACATCCAGCTGATGGTGAAGTTGTGGCTGAGGTTTAGGCCGAGATCTGTGACTGTTAACATCTGCAGAGAGAGAGGCAAGAAATCATTTCAGTGTGACAACATAATAAACAAATACACAACAACAAAACTCTACAGGTACGACAGGAGGCATCAAGACATCAAGTCTTTAAGTTAACTAGCTGGGTGGAATCGGCACTATGTATTAAAACAGTGGCGTAATACTGTCCTTAAGTACAATTTTGAGGTACTTGTACTTTCTGTATTTCCATTTTATCAATTTTAAAAATACTTTTACTATAGTAACATATTTTAGAGAGAAATATTGTACTTTTTACTCCATTAGGATTAAGATTTTACATAAAAAAAACATATGATCAGGTTATACAATATGTCACTATATGTCAATATGTCACAGTAGGCCACTTCATTAGGTACACTAGGTACAATCCAGTACCTACCATAATGAAGTGGCCAGTCGGTGTATATGAAATAAACAAATGGTGCAGCGAAACAATGATAGCTGAGGACAAAACTAATTCCCTCCATGAGGTACAACTAACAACATTGGATGTATCTTACATTTAATTGTCTTCTACATGTCTCCCGTTGTTGTGGAGCACATGATCTGTCATCAGAGACGTTTACCACTTCATTTTAAAAGGCTAAATCCACCTATGCCAACTACATTAAGCCTAAGTGACATAGCGTGAAATTCAAGCATGACAATAGTTTCCAATTTTCTGTGCCTGTCTGTCGACCCCTGAACTCACCTTGTTGGCGCTGTAGGTGAACGCTGCATCTTGGGAGTTCACCAGCACTCTGCTCGGCTTCTGCTTCACACCGTAGAAGGAGGCCGTCTCCACGGTGGTGTACGTGGCCTCCACGCTGCTATGCAACACCTCTGATGTCATCACGTTCTACAAAATAAGCAGATGGAGACCAAAAAGACACATTAATATGGTTTTAATTCCTTCCCTGTCTTGTGTGTCACTTCCCTTACTGCTGTTGGCCAAATAAACACGTCGTGCCTGATACTGAATCATTGGCAGTGTCAGAACATAAAACATGCAATTCTCTAACACAATTTGGCATTAATGGTACATGAACTCCATTAAGAAAACTCCATAAAGACGGATAAACCTCAGTACATCAGTATGAACTGCTGCTACAAGGTATGTTGTGGTTGAGTAAGAGAGGCAACCCTCACTTTCATCTACACGCATAGCTTTGAGCTGAATCACACAAGTTCAGACACAGTGTGTGGGGGTTTTCATTCTGAGAAATGTGGTAATCACAAACTGAATCAGACAACACAGGCTGGAAAAAGCCAGTGGCAGATACTGAGGGTGGGGGTGAGCACCTGAGCAACATTGAAGATGATGTAGGAGTACTGGTCGTTCTCGTAGGCGTCGATGGTCTCTCCGTCGTCCCAGTACAGATCTCCAGTGGCAGAACCGTCATCAGAGAGAGCCGAGACGAGATGGAGAGGCTGACCGCTGCTTACCCACAGGGTGATGTTGGGCATCTGCACAAACACGCATGCAGAAAGAAAAACAAATGTCACAGTAGAAACTACTGTCTGTAACGTGTGTGTAGGTCCACAGAAATGTCAGTTGTGACAAATATTTAGTTATCCCAAAAAAAAATAGGAACTATTTGTAGGTAGACTATCTAAATAAAGTGCTACCACTCAATGCACCAAAAACCTCAAAAGAGGAGGAGATTGAAGACGGCAGCATTCAATACACTCTGCAAAATTAGTTTCAGGTGAATGTGTTTATGGCAGGAGTCTTATTTATATTCTGATGCTTTGTAAAATATCAATTTAGCCCAAAAGACAGTCCATCCAATTTGAAATGTAGACTCAGATGAGCTCAGAGAAATCAGCACTGTTTCTGGTTGTTGTTGCTATACGGATTTCTCTTCGCATGGTAGAGGCTTAACTATAGGGAAATAATCACAGTGCGACAAGGACATGTTAGTTCAGCAATAGGTACTACTACAGTTGTAGAGGAGGGGAAAGATAGCATGTCTAGCTGCTAGGAGAGGAGGTACTCTCTGAAGAGCTGGGTCTTCAGTAGTTTTTTGAAAGTAATGCGGGCAGCTAACAATGTGAAACAATGTGAAAGGAGAAACCTGTGTTTACCTGTGTGGGTGTAACAGAGCCCTCACGCAAATGCAGGTTGATCTTATCTAGAGGAGCGTGAAGTCGAATTTCTTCACCCCTACTGGGCACGGGGTCGCCCTGGGAAGCACAGGACCACATGTAAATATACTGTACATTATGCTGAATGTTGATAGTAAGAGTGCGGGTCTTACCGTGTAGTAGTCGTACCACAGACCCTCTGGGAAATAACCATCCACATAGTCGACTCCAGGATCCAACACTGGTGTCACTAATAAACTCTTCCCCCACAGGAACTGTTTGTCAATCCCATAAGTTCTGACATCTTTTGGGAACCTTTTGAGTACATACAGGATATACTTTATGTCAAAGATCCTCCATGCCCGGCCAAAACAACGCAACAAATTAGAGAGATAAAGTCAGAATTACTTACTCGAACATTAGTGGCCTTGCAACAGTGTGTCCGTGTACATGTGCATGATGAAAGAGAGTGTAAAGGACAGGGAATAGAGAATAACGCAGCAGCAGAGCTTGTTTCATGGCTGTACGAGCCAGAGGGCTGAAAGCTGTTGGGTCTTGAGGCTGTAAATTAAACAAATCAAACAGTTAAAGTCTCTAAAAGGGCAGGAACTTGCCCTGGTGCTACTTTAATGCTTAAATAGCTCCTGAGTTTTTCTACTCATTGTGCTTTGTGGTGACGTTGGGGCAGCGATGTTCAGATTGTACCTTCATGTCGATGGCATTGTGGTTGCGTGTGAAGGGATAGAAAGCTCCTAGCTGCGTCCAGCGGATACAGAGTTCCTCCTGCGGCTCCTCGCTGAAGCCGCAGATATCTGCTCCCACCAGCGGGATGCCCAGAAGGTTAAAGGTCAAGATACCTGGAGGAGACAAAAGAGAGGTGGGAAACATCAGGAGGACATGGCGAGGAGACACTAAAATGACAGCAAGCAAAGGATCTGAGACAGAGAGAGCTATTATTTAACTAGTAAATGGGCAATTTTGTGCACAATTCAAGGAAATCTAAAAATACGACAACAGCTCTGGTGTTACTGCTCCTCCTCATCTTACTGTAGCTGACAGAATAATTACAGAGTGGTGTGTGAAATAAAACATGGGTAACTTCCACGTGAAACCATAATACAGGTCTTTAGGATCATACAACCCTCAAATTAGCAGCTAGACAACGACGTAAATGTGTCAGGAAATCCTGTAAATATATTCCAAATTGCTGACTAGAGCATTATCACTTAATGTATTTTGGCCACATAGGAGCAGCAGGCACAACATCCCGGCACAAAGAGGCGATAATTTTCTTAATATAGCGTCAACAGCAGTACGTAGCTCTGCTTCTGTGCCAGGATTTCTATCGGCTTCTCAAAACTGTGAGCTGCTGTCACTAATACAGACAACGCATAAGTACATCATACAATGCCACTGTAAAATACCCAAACTATCTCTTTAACAATATTAGTGTTCATTTAGTCATGTTTTTGTCCACCTGACAGCTCTCACATTGTTTTTTGGTAATTTTTCATTTGGTGCTGAGCAGTTAGTATACAGTAGGTTTATCACAATGTTTTACTGAAAATAGCTTCCTCCAAGTTTGATGGAAGCTGTGAGAATGAACCAAACAGTAAATGTACAGGCTAAATAAAAAATTAAATTAAAAAAAACAATGCTGAAGAGGCTGAAAGAGGTCAATAAGCGTTGTACAGTTGGTGAAAATACTTTCATCACTAGAAGCATCGCCTTTCACATTAAAAATAAACTTTCAAAGTTGTGTTGATGGTGATCAAGTAGCCATTTTGTTGATTTACATAAATTTGAAATGTCTGGATAAAGGCTGGAAAGAATAAATCAAAATATACAATTATAATGTCTACAAGAGAAAGTTTATATATACATATATTTTATTTTTCACCTCTTCCCTGCTGAATGAATTCATTTTTAATGTTTTCGACAAACGTCTGTTTTGTCTAGATATTCACAAAAAGCTAGCATTAACTTATTTAGCTGAAAAATGTGTAATACATGTGTCTAAATGATCTAACCTGCTATAGACGTGTACAGGTCTTTCCACTGGCTCCTGTTGTCTCCCAGCCAGTGACCAGAGTACATCCCCTGACTTGGGAAGGTGGAGCGAGAGATCACGAAAGGTCTCTTTGACGTGATCCGTTTCATAGCGCTGGATGAGACGACACAGTGGACAGGCAGAAGATTTGAGAAAGTGACTTGAACTGTTCACACAGTGAAAACACCTTTCAATACTCAACATTTTATTTTTGCTGTGTCTGTGTGCATGTGTGTTACCTTGCAGATGCTTTGGCTTCCATAAGTCCATAGAGACTGTGCATATTATAGTGTATGGACTGCTTTTGCTGTGCAGTGGCACACACAGTTTTGGCTCTCAGCAAACCTCCAAGTATGCCTGAAAGGAAAAAGACACAATTTTACATGTTGACAATCTTGTGTACCGATATGTATATGCTATGTTTGATATACACCCAAGAGCCGCATCTCTCACCAGGTGTGTAAGGAGGATTTTCAAGACTGTTTGATGGACAGCCATTGGTAGAACCATCCAGGAAATTCGACGGCTCATTCATGTCCTAATAACGAATGAGACAAAGTTCAAGGTGCCATGAAAGTAATAGTTCCGGTCAAGTTTTCAATAGTATCTCCCATTTCCATACTTACAATCCATAATCCATCAAATTGCACCTTCTTATGGAACCTCTGAAGGTTGTCGTACCACCATTCATGTGTCGCATTATCAGAGAAATCGGGATATGCTGTCAGACCTGGCCAAACCTGGAAGGAGAGACACCGTTAACGTTTTGCTTTTGACAGCAGAGGATGGAGGAGAGAGTAATAATTGTGTTTTAAGGTCATTAGTGAAACATCGTTACAAGATTTATTGTCTCACCTTCCCAATAAGTGTTTTTCCTTCAGCGTCTTTAATAAAAACGTCTCTTCTTAGCCCTTCATCGTACGGCCAGTATGAGCCCTCAGGCTGTGTGCTGCTGATACCTGGGTCCTGCAGGTTGAGACACACACTGTCATACTAACGCTAAACCAGACACAACGCACACATGTAAACAAACACACACAAATACACAACTCCTGTGTACCAGGATGATAACGTAGCGCTGGTCATGAGCGTGCAGGTCCTTGACCATCTCAGGCAGTGTGTCAAACTTTGTTGGGTCATAAGTGAAGTCCATGAATTGGTCCATGTAGTCGATGTCATTCCACTGGACGTCCTGTGAACAAATACAAATTAGTATTTCACAAAACAACGCAGACATCCATATGAACAACAAACAGTCTGCTGGGTCATCTATACCTGAGGTATTCGATTATTCCTCATGTTCTTGACAACATCCCAGGTAGAATTGCTAGTGTTGTAGCCCCAGCGACAGAGATGGTAGCCTAAAGCCCAGTAGATGGGCATCGCTGGGTAGCCTGTGAACACATAGAGGGATGACGAGAGAGAGGAGTGCAAATAAGGAAGGCAGCACCAGTAAATGCAGGAGTTGTGGAAAACGGAAACAAAACTCTCTGAACAGAACTGAATACACTGAACAGAGCCATAAAAACCAAAACCATGAACCCACACAGCACTGATTGACTGATTGACTACTTTTCTCACTTTCTGTGCCTCAAACTTGATATTATACTTTATGCAGAAGACTGTACAGAGTTGTTCATTCACATGTCACTAAAACATGACACCACAAATCTTCTGAAAAGTGTGTTGAGTCTTTTCTTTTCATGCGCTGTCAATGAACGTCATTTTATTCATTCAGGCAATATGACACAAAGTCGATCAGATACCTCAAAGTGACTGAAACGTAGAGCTGTCTCCCTAAGTGAGTAACACATCTACAATGATTCTGTAATCTGTAAAACAGTCTGTGTTCTGCTACTGACCGATGACTTCCACATACTGTCCAATCACTGACGCAGGATCAGGACCAAGGAAAACGTAAAAGTCAAGAATTCCACCAATAGCACGCCAGGTGAGGGCTGGAGCAGGCTGGAGGATCACATCTGATGAAACAGAAAAACTAGTGATGGAACATGTTTCACAGTGAGCTACAGTTAGGATCACCATTAGAGATATACACGTCTATGAAGCCAGAGAGCAAAGAAATAAAGAAAGTACATGGGATAAAAGAGGAACTGTGGACAAAATGAACAGTTATATAAACATTATATATAAATATTTAAAAATAAGCAGCTGAATATTCCTGCATTTCTCATTTGTGGAGCAAAGTTGGAAATAGAACAAAAAAACAAATCTGCATTGAAGTTGACATTTACTGACACTGCAGTCACATTTCTGTGACACTGCAGAAACTCATGGTCATGATGGTAAACTGTCATTTCTGTTTTTATGAAATTGCTTAATATTGTCATCTGAACAGTTGCGACACTCATATCTATCAGCTCTTACATGTGTTTTATTGCACATAGTGAAACCTGAAGTGGAAGTATGAGGGCGACTAACAGACTGACCCATTGCGTTGCTGTTCAGCATAAAGAAGCCGTGTGAGTTCCCTCCATCTTCCATTGCCAGGTAAAATGGATGTGCTCCATATAGGTTTGTCTGCTCCTACAGTGAAGAGACGAACACAAGGATGATACAATACATGTTACCTTAACTGCACATTCAATCAAGCCATAATCCTGCAGCAAAGTCCTAAATGTTATTTGTATTCACAGAAGACATTTTGGCATTTCACAGTAGAAAATGTGTAAATAATAGTTAACAATGGCTCAGTGTCCCAGAGGGCTATTCCAAGGAGCCAGCATGCACAATAATAGGACCGCCCATTGGTGTTTATTAAACACGTCTGTGTTTTTCCTGCTTTCATATGTTAAAATGTCTCCTGTGAAAAAGGTCTACCGTGCTTGCTAACTCACTGGGACACTTGTACAAAACTGAGCTACTGTATCGTTAATGTTATTAGTTAACCCCTACGATTCCCTTAGCAACATTCAAATGTCTGCTGTTTGACACTTGAAAGGTGATATTGTAAGACATACTATAAAAAATAGGAATACTCATACCATAGGAGGCACGTCTCTGGCCCACATGGTGAGTGTGTTCCAGTGGACGTCATGCAGAAAGGTGGAGCGGTGCTCGCCTAGGCCGTAAATGAACTGACTCGCCAGGGAGGTGGAGATCTGGAGAAACTGATCGGCGTAGAAGAGGGGAGCCACTGTGGTGTTCAGACTAACAGAAAACCGATGTAAAGGGACACAGTATTGTACCGTTAATTATTATATTACAACAAACAGTTATTTCCACAACTGAGTGTGCCTTGAGAGTTTCTAGGATCTGATATCCACAAGCCTTTCTTTACCTAATCTAATGTGGCCTACTTGAGTTAGACTTACAGCACTTCTCCTGTAGAGCGCCTCTTTACAATGAGACCAAACGGCTGCTTCGAAAGCTCCACGATGTAGTCTGGACTTTCTGCCTTCTTGGTAGCGGTGGGAACAGAGATCGGAACCTCGAAACGTGAATTAGAAGGGTCGGTAATCTGGACAGAGCAACATGAGAAAAACAAACAGTTTGTAATCAAATTACAGACCAGAGCATGTGCAGCGGTATGCAATAAACCTTCAAATGTACCTTTAACATCTTTCATCAAAAGATTGGAACAGTTCTTGTTGGTCTATGAAACTTTAGTGCAGCTGAGAGTGCAGCAATGTAAATATTTGTAATATCTTAACTTTTTCTCATGAACTTCTGTGAATTAAACAAACAAAAATTCAGTGAGCGATGGTGTAGGTCTGTGTTTGTATGGTAATTTGCTGTTTTTTATACAGTTAACTGGTAATCGTAATAATAAGTCTTCACAGTCAGTTACACAGTAAAATTATACATGGCAAGGAACATTACGTTGCTTTCCAAAACATGTGACACCTATGAAAATATGATACTCCATGTAACATTTGTAAAGGCCTCTACACACCCATGGTAAACAGTGATAGCTGTCTGTTCTGGACTGTGTGTACAGACGCTGCTCCTATTATAATTAATATTAAATTAATAACATGGGCTTCAGTTTCAGGGTCATTGGATTGATCATGTTGCCTCACAATTACTCTCATGTCTTACTGGGACATTGTTAATGTTATTACTAACACTACTTTTTCTCTATAACAAGACAAAATGTTGTTTCTCAAATGCCTTTCAGCTCTGTACGTTTTTTATTTTCAGTTGATTCTAATGTAAATATACATATTATATTCCTTTTTTGCGATATTGTGTATATTCAGCCCGCAAATCTAACACACTGGATCTTTTATTCAGTATATGGAGTTCAGTGACCTTCTTAACTTAACTCTGCCCAACTTCAACCTGCACAGAGGTCCAGTATGTAACATAATTCACAAAACATCACATGTAGTGATGATCTCCTGATGAATGCCAATAGTCCAACAGTCATGCTTGTTTTCGCTCTGTTTTGGTTTCTACAACTTTTCTCCAATTTCTACACCAGCTAGTCGCTAACTTCGCCTGTCTCCACTCTGGTGCTGGCCAAGTAGTTCAACAGTAATTATTTAGTGTAAACAAGCTGCATACTGTGGTTGGAAACAGTGCTGCAGTCAGGTGATAATTGCTGGTAGGCTCCTTCTTTCTAAGTGTGACTTTTTGCATTACACATTTGATTTACTGTTAATATAAAAATATTGATTTAATTTTGACTGTCAGCAAAGACAGGCATCTGCAACAAAAGCTATGGTTTACAATGCACAGATATAGAGAGTAAAGTTTATACCATGTGACTTATTAAAAATATAACTGACTGCTTACTCACCCTGACACGTAGCCGTGTGTCTGTCTCATGGCGTACCTCCACCTCTAGAGTGAGAATATCTGCTGGGTAGTAGGTCTTCACCTCCCTTATGAGCGTACCTTTCTGTCCAAGAGATGTGTCGTTTATTGACACGAGCGAGTAGGAAGGGAAATCCAGAGAGTAGAAACACCAGGGGATACCATTTCTCTCTGATGGACGGCTGGCAGAGGATGCAGGGATAAAACAACAATTCCTTGCCTCACACAACTCTCGAGTCACAACCACCCCTCTTTCAGGGTAGCAATCAAACCTCCACGCCTCAGGGATTAAACTGCAAGCCTCACGGCGCAAAGCAGCTGTGGTGTCATTCACTCCTGTTTTTACTCCTGGTGTTTGTGCAGAGGCCGGCGACGGCGGTCTATGTGGCTGTTGATTGGACGGCCTGTGCATCCAAAACATGGTGCCAAGTAGCCAGCCTCCACAGAGGAGCAGCAGCAGGCAGCCAATGATCAGGAGGGCTGTGGTGACAGAGCATGTCGGCCTCCGTGGAAGCAAGGACGCTTCCTCCGGCTCCGGCACCTTAAAACACATGAAGATTAAAATTCTCATTTATCCAAGACAGGCAGCAGTAACAGTGTGTTACCGACTAAAAACCCAGAAAACAGGTTACACAAACAAATCCTACGAGAATCTAAAGTGGCACCAAGAAAAACACCCTAATAGCTGTCTTTAACCATAAAAGAAATAGACTAGGGCAGCAATTAATGACTGTTTAATAATTTTTTTTTATTATTTTCTTGATTAAATGATTAATTGTTTGGTCTTTAAATTGTAAGAAAAAGTCTCAAATGCCATTCACAGTTTATTTTTATCCATGGGTGAAGGCTTCAAATGTCGTCACCCCCTGACTTAGCACCACTGCCACCTGTAGCCTACTGTATATCAACAGGATAACCAATACGTCTTGTGTCACAGGGGGTCTATAAGAGGAAAATGCTATTCCACTGCAGAAAAGTGTCTTTAGCCAGTCAGTTTGGTCTGACAGAGGTTCAAGAGAGTGGACTTCCAAATCACATCAGACAACTAAACACTTAGAAATCTTTCAGTGGCAATTAAAACAATGGATGATTAATACACACACGTCAGCACTAAACTCTCTTGTTGCTACTATCTATAAGTCCTGCTTGTTTGTAATATTTGCCACTATCGCTCTTATTTTTTTTTTTTAAATCTGTGTCCTACTTCAATCTTGTCAAGTAGACGACTTGTTCTGTTTTTGGTTTCACATATTCAGTGAAGCCTTTTTAACACCTTGGCCAAGTGACTACACAAAACTGTTATGTCCTTTGCTAGTCTTTAAACCACATTTCCTTTTACCATGTGTATTTATTATTTTGCTCTGTCCTTTCTTTAGATAAACTAAAGAAAAGAGAAGAAACTCCTCACAACTGAGAAGATGTCAGTTATCAAAATTGATTATTTACCAACTATCAATTTCAGCTCAAACTAATGCTATCAAACAATAAAATAATGACACTAACACATCTTGATTCTAAAATATCCAAACACATTGGTAGAACATGAAGTTTCTGCATTTAAATTCACAGAAAGAGACCAATCCTTTTCACTTCTACATCTGACTGCAGAAGGTTAATAAATAAACATGAACTCACTGGAACTTCTTCGTGAACGGGACGAGGCTCTTCTGACAAAACTGCAGTGGAAAACTGAACATCTTCAGGGTTCAGCCGCTTGTATGACACCATCCTGGTAATGAGTGTTTGTCAAAGAGTGACTGAACAGAGAAAAAGAGACAGCAGAACAAAGTTCAGTGTGGTGGAGTCTCATTTCCCGCTGTTGGGAGCTGGGGGAGAAGTGTGAATAAACCTGTGAAAATTCAAAGCTTCTCTGATTTGAATGCTTGAATATAACAGAGGAAATGCAGAAAGCAGAGGATGTGCTTAAGACTATAATAGGAATTGTTATTTTAAAAGTGTGTAGGATTTTCTGGTGTGTTACAACCCCCTCACCTCACCCTCTCCTTCCTTACATTTAAGAGAAACTACAGTGGCTGCAAACCACACAAAAAACACAAAAGTCCCCATGTAAACCAATGTTTAGTCCATCCTGGACTACTGTACAAACATGGCGATTTAAAGTGATGGACACTGTGGAAGAGGACCCGCAAAATCTGACACACTGGACCTTTAACAAAGCCCAAAGCTGCTCCTGAAGGCAGCACGGTGGCAAAGACACACACTCCTGACCCCATCAACTTTAAAAACCAACCAATAATACCAATCATAAAGTAGTCTAATCTACATTTAATATTATATATTTTAACTTTAGTTTAATGTTTTTATAAGTTAACGCTGTTGACATAAGCACATAAATCTGACACAGTGGACCTTTAACAGTCAGACAATAAAGAAGAGCATTTGTTTATTAATTAAATTAACAGTTAAGGACACACTAAGTGACCACTAATGTGCAGTTATATCATTATTAACTCAATTAGGTTTTAATGCTTCATATTGAGGTCACATGCAGACATACCTTTTAACAAAACGTGACTTGATGTATGCCTCAAACACAGCACTCTACTGACATTTCACGTTGTTATTATCATCTAATATTGAGGTATTAGGAACAACCTGATACGATGTGAAGCCAACGACCGTATAAAGAAGCACACTGTGTCCCAGGAACACTGTGTTGTGGCTAACTTCAGCTAGCTCTGCATAGAGAATGTCAAAGTTCACCATGGAGACGGTTGACCACTTCATTAACAGCAGTGGTTCGGACTAACTGACAACACCCGGGTTGTTGCTGTGGTTACGAGATAACGATAACTAGTCGCTCGAGACTGACAGAACATTAACGGTTATTACCGTTAGCTAACTTTAACGGCGCTGTAACTTGTGAGCTGCTAACGTTAGCCGACAAGGGCGTTAGCATCAGCGTCACTTACCGGGACAGTCTCTGCGTCTAACGGGCAGTAAACTCCAGCACACAGAGCAACTTTTCCTTTATATAAATGTTGTGTTAGCTACGTGTCTGTATCGTTGTTGACCTCAACTGTCTGCATGATGGTGCGCGTCCGTGTGCGTCTGTTTATCTTCATGTCACATTCAAGGCACCTCGTAATTACGAAAACTTCCGGTTGAAGAGCACCCCCAAGCAACCTGTTATGTGTGTCATAATGTCGACCTGTAAACTAAACTACAAATGTCATGTGCTGATGCCAGTAGCGTTGACTTAAAACATTAAATAAAGATTAGACAACTTTATTATTGGTCCCTTTTTTTTTGGAGTGTGTGTCTTTGCCACCGTGCTGCCTTCAGGAGCAGCTATGGGCTTTGTTATAGGTCCAGTGTGTCAGATTTAGGGGCCTGTATTTACAGAGTATGGCAGAAATGGGATATAATATTCATAACTATGTTTTCATTAGTGTAAAATTTCCTGAAAATAATAATATTTATGTTGTTGTCACCTTAGACTGAGACTTTTATATCTACAGACACTGCAAGTCCTCTTCAACTGTGTCCATCACTTTAAATTGTCATGTTTCTTCCAGAACAGGGACAAGGGAGGGCAAAGGAGGGCTTTGCAACCCATAACCACACTGCTAGATGGCACTGAATCCTACACACCGGTCCTTTAAACTTTAAATGAATGGTCAGTCACATTGACAGTATAAAGAATGGTGCTTCAACATCACACTGCCACGGAGGTTGCCACTCGGTGCATACACATAAGTTTACCAATTATACTGATTCGAGTGAGCTGACTATCTGTAAATGTGCTTTAAATGGTTACACTACTGTCAGATAAAATTCAGCACATAACCAGCTGTGTAAAACAATATGACTGTATAAATGATCAGAGGGTTGGCGGTTTGAATCCCGCTCTGTCGCTGTCGTAGTGTCCTTGGGCAAGACACCTTACCCACCTTGCCCCGTGTGAATGTGTATGAATGTGTATGAATGTTTGGTGGTGGTCGGAGGGGCCGTTTGGTGCACATTGGCAGCCACGCTTCTGTCAGTCTGTTCCAGGGCAGCTGTGACTACAAATAGTAGTTTACCACCACCGGTGAGAATGTGTATGAATGAATAATGGTTTCTGTAAAGTGCTTTGGGTGCCTTGAAAAGCGCTATATAAATCCAAGCCATTATTATTATTATTATTATTATTAATAAAAATAACTCACATAACCAAGTTAAATATACTCTATATACTCCTGGCATATGCTGTTTTGTGTGCATTGTTATGTGGCCTAAATTGTCTGTGTTCATATACTGTTGTTAAATTTTTCTACATGAACATCTAGCTTTGCTTGTACCCACAATATGTTTTGATATTTCTTTTCCCACACAACCTTGAGCAAGTTTGGGCAATCATACTGTAAGTGCACTGGAGTTTCATGCGAACCTGAAGACAAGTCAATACATTTCACAGAATACTTCTTCTCTGGGAGAAACAAACCTTACCTTGTTCCAAAACATTTGTCAGACATGCCTTGGGTAACTCTGAGGCAAGACTGGTTTAAACTGATATTAAACTTTTTGATGGATCACTTCAGTTAGAAACCTACTTAAAATATATCTTTGGCTCCCTGTTGGTTCACCCTCTTGATTTGTAACATACCAAGACCTGGAACACCTCCTAAGGAAGGCATCCTAATCAGATGCCCAAACCACCTCAACTAGCTCTTTTCGATGCGAAGAAGCAGCAGCTCTACTCCAAGCTCCCTCCAGATGTCCGAGCTCCTCACCCTATCTCTAAGGCTAAGCCCATCCAGTGGAGCTCATTTCGGCCACTTGTATCCGTGATCTCATTCTTTCGGTCACTACACAAAGCTCATGACCATAGGTGAGGGTTGGAAAGTAGATGGACTAGAAAATCAAGAGCTTTGTCCAACCCAGAGGGAGCAAGCCACCATTTTCCAGCAGAGAAATTCCCAAGCAAAGTAGTCTTTAGCACTTTTACTTTTATTGTTCAGTATAACATGTCCCATACAATTAGACAGAGGCAGCACTCGGCAAAATTCACCATCTACATGGCTTCAAAATATTGCCTTTTGTATCACAGCCTTAGAGGACGATGCCTTTATTCACAATGGTTACTTGGCCTTTAAGAGTTGTCTGAACCAGGTGAACCTGATTCATGATTTGGTTGTTGAATACCTGCTGTACAAAACAGAGATAAATTAATCACAGCTAAGGCAAAATGGTTTTGGCAAAAAAAAAAAACCTGATGAATATCCCACTGCTTCATTACTGGCTAAACTTTTCAAACATTTCAGTAGCTTATACCCAAAGAATTAAATCCAGTTTCACCTGATTCCCACACTGCTCATAGGCCATCGTAACGTCTGATACAAAAACATAATTATTCTTTAGTCCAATTTCCACATACACGATTAGTTTGAAATGACAAATACTGCATGGAAAAAAGTGAAATCACAGACCTTAAATGAGTAATTTGTACTACCATAAATACTAATGTGAGTGTGATATTTCAATACGCAACTAACATAGATAAGAGTGATAAACGCGAATAAATATGACCTCTAGAATTTATCATCTAAGCAGTTTTCAAGATTTTTTTTTACGGAAATTGTGTTTGTAGTCAATATTTGTTGGGTCATTTTTGTCTGAAACCGTGTTGTTAGTTGCTGAACATCACCTGAGTCACCAAGTGTCTGTTTATTAATTTGTCTGCACTGGTTTGGGTGTTAAATATTGTGGCTTTAATACTTTTTTTGTGAACCACCACATTAGGGTTTTATGACGGTCTATTCACAGAGGTAGTCCCTTACATTCCCCTCATATGATTCATGTTTTACTGCCTAAAATCCTGTATCATAATACTACTACTGGTACATATCATCTCTATGGTTCATATAAATACGTTATCAGTCATTTTTGTCTGTTATACACATATTAATCGGAGAGTTATCGTCACTCTGTGATAAATCATCGTTCCTCACACTGAATGCGGACTCCTCCTCAGTCTGAATCTGCTCGTGTTTCCGTCTGTGGAGCCTCAGGCTTTGTGAGCGGCTGAAGCCTCTCCCGCAGATGTCGCAGCCGTACGGCCTCTCTCCCGTGTGAAGCCTGAAATGGTTCTTGAGACTTGAAGCTCGTGTGAAACTCTTGTCACACTCTGGACAGTCAAACTTCTCCCCAAAGTGGATTTTCTCGTGTTCCCTCAAGCGGCCGGACTGATTGAAGCTCCTGTCGCACACAGAGCAGTGGTAAGGCCTCTCCCCGGTGTGCGTGAGTCGGTGTCTGTTCATGGCCCCCGAGTGGGCGAAGCTCTTCCCGCAGTCCGGGCAGGAGAACGGTTTCTCTCCCGTGTGGACTTTCTGGTGACCTTTGAGTTGACCTTTCTGGGTGAACTGCTTCCCACACAGAGTGCATTGGTACGGTTTCTCTCCCGAGTGAATTCGCATGTGAATCTGGAGCGCGGACATCTTGTGACAGTCTCTACCACAGAGCCCGCAGCAGTAAGAGCTCTTCGTCAGATTGTCATTAAACTGTTCCTGCACTGGTGAGGCTGGAGGACTGTCTTTTTCACTGTCAGCGGCATGATCAGGATCCTCTTCAGACACTGTGGAAACATAAATGATGAGTTGAAACATGCCATTTAGTAACACTGATGACAAAAAAAACAAGTGATTTTTCTGGTTCCAACATGATATCAGATTGAAAGGAGATTAAAATAAATGTTTGGGTGATCAACCTTCAACTCATTTGCTTGCTAATAGTCAAATAGTGAAGCACACGTGACTTTGGGTTTAGCTGGTGCAATAAAATCACACTATAGACAGGCACTTGTCCAAACTTAAAACATGTCCACAGCAATACTGGCTATTTTACACACTTTATGATAAACTATATCTGCTTCAAAGAATAGGCCTGACACCAGAGGAAAGTGACAAGATCAAATGTTGGATTTCATCCTAGCAGTAGCACTGAACTAAAGTACATACCAGTGTTGTAGTCAAGACCAAGACCAAGGCAGGGCAAAACTGAGTCAAGACCATACAGTTACAGCTAATATTGGCCAAATCTCTTTGGGTGAGGGCCAGGCCTCGCAGCCTTCTCAGTAAGTGTGTTGTAGGATTTACAGACTGCTGTGCGTTCTCTTTTGGACACTGTTTTGCAGATGAACTCTTTGTGGTTTAGGAAGTCAGATTTTATTGCCGGTTTGGCTGATGTCTCCTCACACAAACACAATCACTTTCTAGGAGTGCGTGTGAAGGAGGGAAGAGACGGCTGACAGGCGTTCGCAGTAACAAAAATTTCAAATTGGAAATGAGTCATACTATTGGTTTCATTTGAAGCAGGAAGTTTTACCTCCACAGTAACAATGTTAACAAATAAAACAGACAAAACACAGGCACATTTAGTGATTCCACTTTGATACTACTCAATTCTCCATCTTATCTTAGTGTTTACCGTCAAACAAATTTAATTAATTATCACTTTTTCAGTTTAATATGAAACTGTGATGGACAAATTAATACATGGTGAGATTATTAGTGGGAGACATTGGTGATATCCCTGCAGTAATTGGCTTGACCCGTCTTGAAATTAAATCCCGAGTCATCTTTGTCTGAGACAAGACCAAGTAAAAATGTGATTGATTGACTTTAAAAAGTGGACCGATCACGACTACTACAACACTGGTACATACATGTTACAATATGCAATGTTACACAGCTTGCTAATGAGTCCCTAAAAGTATCTGCGATCTGTTTTGTAATTGTCAAATTAATCAAAGTAAATGTTTTAAAACTAATAAAATTCTACGGAGCCTTTATGAAGAAACACAAAATCAACACTAACCACAAGTGCAGAGTTCTCATTTTGAAACCAGTCAGTCAGAGACATCAAAGAGTCAGTCAGAGTGAACTGAAAAAAGACAGTCCACTTTCTATCACTTCAAATAAAAGCGACAGTTCCTTTTTTTAAGAAACCACATTTGGTTGTGAGACAAACACAGTACAAAAACAAAAGCACCAGACAAAAGCTAAGATTTGAATTTTGCTGCCGACTCACAGAATTAACATTAGTTAGCTACAGTTAATGTAATCTGTCGATGACATTATGTTATTGAATTCCCCAAATCTTTGTAATTTTTAGGTGAGTAAAGTTGGGCACTGTATGTTCTTATTAATCCTGTGCGTTGTGTTAACTCACACTACATGTATTAATCGTCCTTTCTCGTCCTTGCTCGCTATCAGTTTGTGAATGCGTGAGCCAATTGTATGGATAAAAACCGCTAAATAAGTATCGATTTCCAATTAAGTTTATATAAAGACAACTGTGTTGTCAGTGTTGACAAGAAGAGAGAAAAGCAATTCTTCTACGTCTGTTTTGCAGCTAAATTCAGATTTATATCGCAGCATTTTCAGTTAAGATTACAATTCTAACCACAACATATAAAATATTATTACATTCATATTAAAACAAGCTTTTAACAATTTTTTGACAGCAGGCATGTTGGAAATCAGACAACTCAAACTGTAAAAGAGCCGCCCAAACATGGTGAATAAAAACAGTGCTGCATTTTGTCTCTTGTAAAACAGCAGCTGCGGGGGAAGTGAGTTAAAATCAATACAAGGAATTAGCGAGGAAAAATAACCCAGTTATGTCTAGGAGAAACTTTGAAACCTACTACAGTTTTTCAATGGAAGACATTAAGTTTTTTGTTATGCCAATATTTTGCTTACTGTTGACAAGTTCTTCTTCTTCCTCCTTTACTGTAATCCTAATTTCTGTGTTGGTTTCCGGCTGTGGCTCTTCAGTTTCCTCCGGTATGGTACAATCCTCACTACCAGACGCCTGGTCAGGAGCTTCTTCTACTGGGGAAAATACAAGTAAAACATGAACATAAAATCATCATCACAGGCATTTATGCTACTTTTAATACAACAAAATGTAGAATCTAATGTTTACGTACCACACAAAGGTTCCTCCTCTTCCTCCTCTTTCACTATTACATTCATATGCGGGCTGGAAGCAGCGTCCTCCGGTCGGTCTTCTGGTTCTCTCGGTTCTCTCTCTGTATTTTCACATTGAGCTGATTTGTCACAGTTAAGACTCTCTGAGGAATGAGGCTGTACTGCACTGGGCAAACACTGACTGTCAGACACCTATAAAGACAGTATAAGAATAAATGGATGCAAGAGTTTGTAAAAAAGATAAAAATACAGTACATTACACTTTAAAATTGCCGTGTATTGTCACTACCTCAGAGCTGATGTTGTTAACCAGGTCTTGCTGGGATGCTTCACCAACTGCAGCTTGAACTGGGTCTGAGATGACACCTGTAACTGGTCCGTTCTTGTTCTGCGTACACGATCTTTTGTGGTTTCTGAGAGTTCCTGCCAGTGAGAAGTGCCTGCCACAATCTGCGCACGTGTACGGCTTTTCTCCTGTGTGAATCCTGGTGTGTCTCCGCAGCTCTCCTGGAGCTACGAAAGACTTATCGCACTGAGTGCAGCTGTATGGTTTTTCTCCCGTGTGAGTCCGCATGTGTGTCGTCAGAGTCCACTGCTGTGCAAATGTCTTCCCACAGTCGGAGCAGTGGTAGGGCGTAATGCCAGTATGGAGACGCTCGTGTCTCACGAGTGTACCCGACAAGGCAAACCTTTTGTCACAGAAAGAGCACTGGTATGGCCTCTCTCCAGTGTGAGTCCTCTGATGATCTCTAAGCTCGGCTGCCGAGTTACAGCTCTTGTCACAGTCCGAACACGGAAACTTCTTCCTCGTAAAGCCCGCCACAACCTCCGAGTGCATCGCCTCTAAGTGAGTTTTCAGATGCCAGTGTCGGGAAAAGCTCTTTAAGCAGATGGAGCAGTGATACGGCCTCTCGCCAGTGTGCGTCCGCCGGTGCAGCCTGAGCTCCCCCTGACTGGCAAATCTTTTCTCACAGAAAGTGCATGGGAATGGTTTCTCCCCAGTATGGACCCTTTCATGGATCATGAGCAGCCCCTTCTCTGGAAATCTCTTCTCACACATCGAGCAGGGGAAAGGCCTCTCTCCTGAGTGAGTACGTAAGTGGCGCTGAAGTTTGGAGGCGTAAGGGAAGTCTTTCCCGCACACCGAGCAGCTGTGAAGAGACGGCGGTTTTTCATTCTCGCTTTGATCAAACGTCTTGGAGGGAGCCTCTGCAGGTACAATGCCAGGGATAGCACCTTTTCCTGTGTGAACAGAAAGAAGAGTGTTGATCCTGTACGTTGTGACGTATAAAAGAGCATTATACTGGAGACTATTTGTCATTTAAATACACAGAGCACCACTGCAAACTACAAAAACCCAGTGTCAAGTTTCACAACGTTAGTGTTTATTACACAGCTGTTATATTGGGTTGCATTACAACATAAATAAGGCTCTATTTTTCCTGTGTATGCTTTGCTGTTAGAATTTATTTACTCACTGAGATCTGAGAAGTCCACCTCTTCTCCATCAGAGTTGATCAGGCCTCCGATTTCTTGCTGATCTTCCTCAGCAAGAATCGCAGCAGGTCCAAAGTCCTCTGGGTTTTCGGAGCCCATCTCTCACATTTACAGCCTTATAGAGGCGACACAATCAACAGTCAGTAAACAGATATTCAAATAACAATTCATACCAAGTGAGTGAACGCCAAACGTCGCCTAAAAACACATGCAGTGTTGTCTGCCACAGCTGTGAAAGCAGTCTGTGAAGAAATGTGTGTTATTATTACACTACAAGGGCCTAACAAATCCATGTAACTGTGGTTCTGGGCCTCTATACTTCATACTATGATCCAACTTGTAGATCCAGTGATTTTAATCATTAATTTTAAAAGACTTTCTTTTCTCCTGCAGGAAATTTGGGAGAGGCTAATGACAAAATGGTAAATCACTACAAAGATTAATTAATTACAAGACTTTACACTTGTGTCCAGCTTAATAAGTCAAGAGTCAAAGTGATGTGTCATTGGCAATATTTACGTGCATAAATTAAACAATGGAGTCAATCATTTGTCGTGCAGGAGGCTACAGTACATCAGGTCCAAGTCCTCATGCCACAAAAACAGTTTTTTCCCCGACTGCCGCTGGTCTCATCAACAAGACACCGACTCTCGCCCTCCACCCACACAGACCCTATATGTTACATTAACGCACACCTTTTATTGAACATCCTCTAAACTGCTACGTTTTGATAAATATCTTGCATATTTAAAATTTTCTGTCAAACTTTTGCACATTCCTTCACAGAACATGTTGTACATATATTTATATCTTTAGTAGTTGATGTTTTATCTTCCTTATATTTTTACTTAGTGTTTGTCATGTACCAAAAACACCAGACAAATTCCTTGTATGTGAAAACCTACTTGGCAATAAACCTGATTCAGATTCTGATACAAACATACGGAGGCCCTATGCGGTCATGAATTCATACATTTTATTTCCTCTGTTTTCTTGTGATAAAAAGTTAATTTGTTTTCTCAAAAACTGAAGTTATGTAAGTCATAGTCAAAATAACAAATGTTATCTATATAATATGATAATAGGATAATTTTCCCGAACTCTCAAGATAATGAAAGCATAGTTTAGTATATTTAATCATTGCAATTGCAACATTCTCCTGCTCGTCTGACATTGCTACGCTGAATGATGTTTCCTGCAATGATTTAATATACTAGACTATCCTTTTGTTTTCTTGAGGTCTCAAATTATCATGATGATCTCAGAAAAAGTTAGATTGTTATCTTGAGATCTCGAGAAAATAATCTACCCGTTATCTCAGGATAACATTTGTTATTTCAACATAAAGACATAAATAACTCCAGATCTCGACAAAACAAATGAAATCAACTCATCACGAGGAAATGGAGGGAATAAAATGAATGAATGCATGACTGCTTAGAGCTTCCGCACAAACAGACGTAACACAATATTATTTCAACATATTATAATAAGCCTGCCTTTATGGACAAATCTGATGGCTGAGAAAAGACTTTAACTTCCTTTTATTTGTAAATATATCTCAGATATATTGTTGCAATCAAGATTAATATCTTCTGAGAACAAAGTGAGAGAAACTGGTGGATGACGATAATTCACAGTGAGAGACATAACACATTTGATTCCTATATTTCATCTCGTAGCTGTGTGGTCAGTTTTGTGCTGGTTCATCTTTAGATTTTTGACTGGAGGGGGGATATCCATGCATAGTCCTGCAGCTACTCAAGGACACTTCAGCAGGGTGTCTGCTTTGTTGTGAGGGGTTGGGATTGGGGGGGGGGGCTTGAACCTGTCTGGACCTCACACAAAAAAGGAGTTGTCCAAACAATTGTGTTGCTCAACAAATATGTGCAACATGAATGATTATGGGACTATAATAGTGCAGACAGCACTCATCTTTAACCGTGCATCTGCACTGAGTAGCCCAGTTAGCTCAGTAGCATTAGCTCGTTGGGAGTCCATCCATTTAAGCCTCACATTAATTGTAATTTGAGTTAGACAGCAACCCTAATTGACTAACCTGTTGGTATCTATAGTGTCATAACGCCCATTTCATGAGGAGCAAAGGCAGCCTGCAGCACAGACACCAGTACGTGACCTCTGAATGAGATGTCTCAGTCGTGACGCGGCGGCGGTGACCAGCGCTCCGGTCAACGACCACCTCTGCCTGAGACAACTGTTATTAGCCAGCTAGCCACTGACATGGCGTTTACTAGCTTTGCTGACCTGAGCTAACGATTCAAAGCTACAGATACAAATCAACAACAACACGACAGATTCATCACCGAGTCCGGCGGGAAAACGACACGTTATTTCTGCAGCAAATGTCACCTCCGCTCGTCTAACAGCCGCTAACTCAGCTAGCTAACGTTTAACAACAGACAATAGACATTTGACCAACCTCAGCATAGATTTGTCCCTCAGGTAAAAAGTAGTCTCTCGACAGAAGTTTATTGAAACGACTTGGCAATATTGCTACTTCTCTCTCATTCTCAGTGCTCAGTATGTTCAAACAATGTGTCAAATCAATGCCAACGAACTAATGAGTTAAGTTAAATGAAGCGTTTGGAGCTGATCATAACCTTTTCTAGCTGTAGCTGCTAGCCACTTACAGTAGTGTCGGAACTTCCGGTTGGCTTTTTAATACCAAAATAAAAGCACCGCAAATATAAAACTTCTTAGATCAGGGGTCTTAACGTGGAGGACGGACCAAATACGCGACGCTCACGCAACGCCCCGCGGACGGGCCCGGTGGATTTTCCCCGTTAGGGAGTCCACCAATTTTTGTCATCATAATTGACAATTTTCACCAAAATAACGGTGAATGTGAGGGTGCAGATCATTGAGAAACTACAAACAGTGTGGGCATTTGCACTCCAATTGGATCAATCAGTGGACATGTCCAAAGACGCACAGCTCTTAGCAGTTAATAACCAACAATAATTATGCAACTTTTTTTTTAATCAATCATAAACACATATAGGCTAATAACCCAGTATATAAATAGGTTAATACGTGAAATAAAAGTTGAATTAAGTAAATATGAAAGTTATTATAGGCCAGGCTTAAAATGTGAAACTTTTTTTTTTTAAAATAATTACATGTGGGGGTCCCTGTTCTGTTTGTCTCTTGTCCAAGGGGTCCCTGGACTGAAAAAGACTGAAGACCCCTGTCTTAGATCAGACATGTCCAAAGTCCGGCCCGGGGGCCAATCACGGCCCTGGGTCAGATTTCATGCGGCCGCAGCTTCGTTTTTATAATATATTATTTATGGCCTGCTAGGATTGTCAGATACTGTATGGCTGGCAGATCTGGCTTTTTTGGTTGACATAACGAAGCATTTGAATGCGTTAACCTCTAAGGACAGAACTGCTGGTGTTATGTACCTGCAGATGTGACACAAAATATACAGACATAATAAGTAATAAGTCATAATAAGTCATGTTTGAATGAACATGAGGTTCAGATTTGTATCAACTTCATGCAAACTTCGTGCATTTGTAGGCATCGTCACATTGTCAAATCTGGCCCTCTTTAAAAGAAGTTTGGACATCCCTGTCTTAGATTGTGGTCTCTTTTTGCAAACACGCACACACACATCACAAAACAACGCAGACGTTAATTAAAAATACAGATTCTTAAAATATACAAATATGCAGAAATAAATCAGTTATATTACAACATTACCAAATAGAACAATGCTCTGTGTTCTGTCAATTTGTTTTCTAAGACATATGTTGTTTTTTGCATATTTGTATGGTCTCTTATGTGGAGAGCTGATAAAATTTGATCTGTTCTAAATAATAAACGTTAAATAAAGTTTATACATATATATATATATATATATATATATATATATATATATATATATACACAGATGTTGTGGGTTGTCTTCCACAGAGTCCATCACTTTAAACCGCCATGTTTCTACAGGAGCCCAGAAAAGACAAACGAAACACTGGCTCTAGATCGGGCTTTGGTTAGGAAGGCGAGGGTGACATGAGTCTACAACTAGACCACAAGATGTCACTAAATCTTACAAACTGGTCCTTTAAAGGCTTTTTCCTTTGTTATCAATCAATACTCTGATCTCTGGAGTTAATTTACTGGATAAATCTACTCTGGTCAAAGGTTTACTCTAGGTAAATAATGAATAAAATAACACCAGAAACAAATATCATTAACAACGATCCACAATATTGCGATTTATTTTCTTAAATACTGTAGTCCTATACATAAACAATGGAGCTGACTGTACACAATATAATACACATGGTTACTATCATATTGCTCGGCCAATCACTTCAGTCCTATGAAATGTATTTTATTTCACACAGTAATAGAGGAACAGACTGTAATATGTACTTTTCCTCGTGTATTCTCAGTCTATTGTGAACTCCCAGGTGACATTAGTGATTATTTAACACTAACATCTGTTGTTTTGGTCTCCCCAAAGGTTTTGTTGAAGGTTTTGGCTTCTTGTCGTGAATCTTGAGATGCGCTCGATACCCTTGAGAGTAATAAAAGCACTTGCCACATTTCTCACAGGTGTATGGTTTCTCTCCGGTGTGAACTCGCAGATGAACTTTCAGATCACATGCTTTGAAGTAACTTTTACCGCAGATTGAGCAGAGGTGTGGCCGCTCTCCGGTGTGAGTCTTGAGGTGAACGTTGAGATGGGAGGATTGTGAAAACGCCCGGCCACACTGATCACAGTGGAAATTCTTTTCTCCGGTGTGCGTCAACTCGTGTTTTTTAAGTGAATCCGCTGTGACACAACTCTTCCCGCACTCTGAACAGAGGAAAGGCGAATCTCCTGAGTGTACACGCTTGTGTAGTTTAAAATAATACTCGTTTTTGAATCTTTTGTCACAGTCGGGACATGCGTAAGGCTTTTTGTGACTCTGTCGGTGTTCCTCCAGCTGTTGTTTCTGAGGGAAGTCCATGCCGCACTCTCCACACACATGAACTGTGACAGGAGATTCTTTATGAGAACTCTTCTCTTGAACTAAAGTCCAATTTGGTAACTCTCCTGTGAGAAAGACAAAGAAATTTATAGTCATTTATTTTTAGACAATTCTGCATTGTTAAAATAAAAAAAATTCATATGCAATCACCACAATCAGGGGATTGGCTTTGACTGTTATTAAACCACCACGGTCTAGCCAGAGAGAGTAGACAGTTACAAGAAAGGATTAGTACATATTTAACTTTGAAATAAATTACATGAACATTTGTCCCTTTAGTAACTGAGGTAACTAGCTCTTTTTTCAATATAGTAACAATTCTGGGCGCAAAATGCCCGAAGTAAACAGAACACTATAGAGAACACAGACGCTTACAGAGCTGTGACTGATTATCGCCTCCCTGGCTGACTAACATGTCAGCAGCGGGTTCACCAGCTACAGTAGTTTACCAACTCTCTGGGATTCAACTCATCAACTATGCAGGAATTGGATATTGAGATGGTGGGAGCATACAAATACCTGGGTGGTCACCTCAACAATAAACTGGACTGGACAGACAACACAGACGTCCTGTATGAAAAGGGTCAAAGTCGTCTCTACTTGCTAACAAGACTGAGGTCCTTTGGAGTGTGCAGGACTGTTAAAAAATTATGACACTGTGGTGGCATCAGAAAAGGACAGGAAAAGACTCAACAAACTGATCAAGAGGGCCAGCTCTGTCCTGGACTGCCCTCTAGACTCCACAGAGGAAGTGAGGGAGAGGAGGATGTTAGCAACAGACTGCTACTCCCACTGTGTAAGAAGGAGCTCTACCACAGGTCCTTTATTCCAACAGCTGTCAGACTCTTTAACACCAGCATGACTTCATCACTTTTTCTATATATTACTTATTTATGAGTAAATTCTTATCCTTATATATCTTGTGTATATGAGCTGCTGCGGCAAATGAATTTCCCCAGTGTGGGATCAATAACGTCTATCTTATTTTATCTTATCTTATCTTATCTGTCATTTAACCTAAAAAAAAAAATCAATTAAGCAACAAGCTATTAAAAGTAATATGTCCAGTTGAGAATCAAAAACTTTCCACAAGCTTCTAATTTTAAAAAAGCATCTAATTAAAGACAGAGAAGTTTCCTGTTGCCTCTGACCTTTGTGAACTTTCATGTGTGTTTTGAGGTTTCCACTCTGGGTGAATCCTCTTCCACATATGAAGCACTTGAAAGGTCTTTTCCCTGAGTGAATCACAAGGTGTCGCTGCAGAGCGGTGTTGTGAGAGAACACTCTTCCACAGGTCGGACAGTCGTAGTTCTTCTTTAGCCTGCGAGGTCCCGGGGCTTGTTTTGGATCCTCGGGCAGCTTCTCCTGCAGACGTTCATGAGAGCTGCCGTGCTCAGGTTCAGGCCGTCTTACAGTTTTGACTAAAAAGAAACAAAAGTATACAGTAGTGTACATAAGGTAGTGTGTTCAAAGGGACATTCAGGAACTGATTCCAACAGTAGCAACGTGTTATTACCTTATAAAGCTAATATAGTCAAAAATTCACTCTTCATTCAATTCAGTTCAGTTTGTCCCCTTAGCTGCTAAAAGCTTTTTCACTGAAGGCAGCTATCCATGACAAAACATTAAAGATGCAGACGATAAAACCAAAACAATAAGCTAAAAAGATGCCAACAGGGTCTGTAGAGCTGCAGAATCAGGCGATGATTCTCTTCATCACACAAAACTGCAATACAAACTTTGTTTATGCATTGTAATAAATTCATGTATCTTTTCTCTATCTTTCATGAAGGACTATGTTTAAAACTAAATAAATAACTTTAGTTTAAATCTCAAAGAACATTTTCTACATCATGCCAACAACTAAAGTTGTGGAATTTAAACATTAAAGAACAAAGTCTTTCTTCCTCTCGGGAGCTGTATCTGTTAATTTCAGTCAAACTCACCTGTAGGTGCTCCTCTGTGATCCTGGTCCTGTGTTTCAGGCCTATGTTCTTCATGATGATTCAGCTCTGTACATGCCGTGTTCAGGTGCATTTTACTTGATGTGGTCCCAGAAGGCCAGGAGGGCTGCTCCACTGGACATCTCTCCTGATCCTGTGATCGTGAGAATTATCGTCATGTGTCTAGTTATAGGGTGTAATTTTGTTATTGACCAAAGTTAAAAACTTTTGTGGTTTTTAAGCTTAAATGCAGTTTCATTTTTCTTAAACAGAATGAGAATGATTTAAAAAGTTATTCATGTTATTAGACCATTATTCTTAAACTAATAACAAAAGACCTTCAAATGGATTGGATTTATAGCACCACCTGCTGACAATTTTACAGCAATTTCCACCCTAGTCAGTCACTTCCTTAGAGAAACAAGTGAAGCCAAGAATGACAGTTCCTTCTTGTCCTGTTAATCTAAAATGTCAAGGTAACCGGAGCAGAGCAGTGATTTAGCATCACTTACCACCGCTCCCCTAAACAGGCCACTGAAATCAATGCCTGCTCCTGCTGGAGCTGAACTGTGAGCCTGGTGGCCCTCCGCTGCTTTCCAGTTAGATGTACTTGGGTTTTGGTCCCACTGGTTGAATGCTGTATAATGACCAAAGCTCCATGGAGATGTCTGTGAAATATAAAGCAACAAATGAACGTGAGGGATGTCAACAAGCAGCAGGTAAATATTACCATCTGCAGGATAAAATGTCTCTCACCTGACTGTGGTTTTCTGCAGCATGATTTTCATTGTTGTCAAGATGATCATGGGGACTACTTCCTGTATAAACAAATGACTTGTATTCAATAATATACAACTTACAGAGATGTCAGTGAATATTCAAGCACAGTCTTTAATTGTACTGTAATTCATAAAATATCTTTCTATATACAGTGTTTAGGATAATGTTGCCAATAAAAAGAGCATGCATATCGATTATTTCTTAAATTTAATTTAACCTTTATTTATTTATTCCCACTGAGATTAAAAACATCTTTTCGGGGGAGTCCTGGCCAAGAGAGGCAACAGCACAAACTAAGAACAAGTCATTTGTTATGTTTAAAAGATCCCCATAATCCAATATCTCTAAAAATGTGGCAGCAACAAGTCTCTTTTTTTAATAACTTGTTCCTGAAGTAGAAACTAATTTTTTCACCAAACACTGAACATGTTGTTTACAAGTCAGGAAATTATCTATCAGAATCCCCAGGTATTTATAGGAGTTTATATAACTGTAGCAGATAGACAAATTAATGTGAATGAACATGACTTCATAAAGTATTAAATATCATATTAACCCATTTTCCAGTTTGGAATAAACAAGTTTGTTTAATTTAATCGAGCTGCTTTGATTTGAACAGTGAAGACAGGAAAGACAGTCTCAATATTTCTGGCATGAAATGGCTGCACCATAAAATGCGTCTGTAGGTCTTTAATTGTTTACTCAAAAGGTACATAAATCCTGTTTTAAGAGATGTTATTTGACACTTATTACAGAGGAAAAACCGAGCAAAGCAGCTATGCTGTGTAGTCTAGGGCAACAGTGTTTTTCTGGAGTGAATAAAAAATAGAAGAGCTGGAGGAAGTCCTTGCCTTATAGTTTATCTAGTTTGTATAAAATTATATAAATCTTTGACATTGGATATTACTGACATTTAAATCTTGAATCACACATCGTGAAGTGCATGGTCATGGATGATACAGTGCGCTTACCACTGATTCAGATGGTAAAGTCAGTCAATCAGCACACCTACCGAGGTCAGGAGGCTCCCAGGTCTGGTCCTCTCCCTCTGAATCAGGCAGAGCTCTCTTGGGCCTGCTCGACTTCTTGTTACTCCCCAGCTGTCTGGGTCTGCCCAGCTGCCTGGTGGGCCCTATGGGTTTGGCATTGTGGGTCTTCTTATGGTTGTTGAAGCCTTGCCTGTAGTAGAAACTCTTCCCACACTCGTCACACTGGTACGGCTTCTCGCCCGTGTGAACTCTGAGGTGAACTTTAAGCTCTTCGGCTCTCGCGTAACGTTTACCACAGATGGAGCAGAGGTGAGGCCTCTCTCCAGAGTGCGTCACATAGTGTGCTCTCAGTGTAGATTCCTGCTTGAACCTTTTCCCACATATGATGCACGGGAAAGGCTTCTCTCCTGTGTGATCTCGCATGTGGTTCTCGAGTCCCTTCGAGGTCTGGAAACCTTTATCACACTGTGAGCACTGGTAGGCCTTCAGTCCCTCGTGCCCAGCTTCATGTTCTTTTAATTTCTGGATGTACGTGAATCTTTTGCCACACTGTGTGCAGGAAAACAGTTTCTTTGATTCGTGGACTTGTTTCAAGTGTTCTTCTAATAGATGTTTCTCTGAAAATTGAGTCCAACACAAATGACAGAAGCAGATTTCCAATGATGACTGAGTCCCTTCAGATTGAGGGAAACGTTTCTTTAACGGTGCCACGTTGGCGAATTTCCCTATTGGAAGACAAACAAAATTCAGTTTATACATCCTTAAAGCTGCAATCAATCAATATTGTTTAATATTTTAATACTAACAAAGGATCCCCTCAGTTCTCCTCGCTGTTTTAGAGACTTTCAGCTCATTGTTTTGGTTTTAAAGCCTGCTGTTTTGGTTTAGTCTCACTGCTCTCATCGTAGGTCAACATGATTAAAACCTATTTTCAGAAAACAAAGCTCAGATAAACACTACCTGCCCAGCACAGCCCTAATAACAGACAAAGTTGGCAACTACCTGGTGAACATGGTGGAGTATTTAGCAGCTAAAGAGACAGACATTTTCAGGTGACCAAAAACAGAGCTGAAAAGAGAATAAATATCGGACTGAATTTGAAATTAAATTAGAAATAGTTTTAAAATAAATGCTAATGTTGCTCTGTGTTTAAGTTTAATTTGGCACCTGTTTTTTTTTTTTTTAACACATTAGCCATAACAACTTTATAATGTGCTAATATGTCAATGTTGTGTTTTCAGCTTGTTGCATTCACCCCAAGCAGACAAAAAAATCAATTAATGCAGCTCTCTGGGTAATTTGTGGTAATTTATTTTTATCTTAGATTTATTTTATCTTTTTCAAGTTGTACAACATAAATATCTCAATTTTTTCAGCAGATCCTACCGCAACTAATGAAGCAATATTAAAGCAACATTGTGTAACTTTTCTACCATAACTACCATGTCTCTATCATTCCCACTCTGCGCCCTGTACACCTGTACCCTGTACACATGTAATTTCAGGCCCGGGGCAGGGGGAGTGCTGACGGAGGGGCTGAACCGGTGTCAAGCCAGAACCTGACCCGAGTGAGCGGGAAACATAGATGATGGCGAAGAGACTGACGAGGAAAGGAAAGAGTGACCGAGCAAGAAGCTGCCAGACAAGAGTAAATCTGGGACTGACTTTTAATTGCTGACAAGAGCTTCATGAAATAAAAGGCTGAAAGACAGACGCTGAGCACTTCTTGCTGTTTAGAGTCTAAAGTCTGAAGTCTTAGAAAATTAACTGCCTGACATAAAGAGACAACCACAGAACTGTTTTAACAATAAAAGACAAATACTTCAGTACTCTCACCTTTATGAACCTTGTGGTGTGTTTTGAGGTTTCCAATCTGTGTGAAACCTCTTCCACATAAAGTGCACTTGTACGGTCTCTTCCCTGAGTGAATAATAAGGTGCCTTTTCAGAGAGGCACTGGTAGGAAACTTCTTTCCACATGTTGAACAAACATAAGTCTTCGGAGCCCTTTGCTCTTCTTCTGGTTCCACAGCTACTGTAGATGCTAAATGGTAGATCCGCTGGTGGACTATCAAGCTTCTGTTAGCTTTAAATGTCTGTCCGCAGTCGCAGCACTCGTGAAGAGAGCGTTTGCCATGTTTCTCTTTCAGGTGGCGGTCTCTGGTGTACACGCTCTGGAAGTCCCTGGTGCATTCTGTGCAGCTGAAGAGCTCCTCAGCCTCAGTATTCTTCCGACGTTTCCTGGGTGTTGTTTTCAGAGAATGGTTATACTCAGGTTTGGTGAGTGCAGCCGTGTCAGCAGGTGATGTAACATCAGGAGGCTGACCTGTAAAACAAAGAGGCCCGAGGGTGAACAGAACAAAACCGAAATTGTCATCCTTTTGTCTCGAGTTTGGAGAGTAAAAATCATTTGACACTTTCAACTGACAGTATTTGTTTTCTTTACCTCTTATGGCGTCGCCCCTACATATTGCAATGACAGCTGTGGTAATAATCTACCATACCAATTCAACTTTGGCCTTAGTTGTAATCTTGTCATTAGAGGGTCAGTTCACCCAAGTCACAAAAAAACATATTTTCTCATTTATTCCTTGATGTACGTAGCCATGCATTTAATTTTGGTTTTATTGGCTGAGATATCTGCCTCTGAGACTTCTCTTCATCTCAACACAGTGGAGATGTTCACAAAATTGACAAATCACATAATTGTTAAAAATTATCCCTGTTACTCTGGATAAAACTGTCAGCAATTTTCAGTGGAACTATCAAAACTGATCACAGCATACTATCTTATGGGATTGGAGCACAAACAAAATTACATTGCTAAAAGCTCAAAACATACATGTCTTGATACCAGTAGTCACACGTGATATAAGTAATTTGGACGAAGTCCCAAGTTATTTTTTCTTGGCTAGTTCAAATCAAGTTGAGTCTTTAGTTAATGTAAGTCCACTTCAAGTCACTTCCAGTCTTACCTGCAGCATCTAGTCTTTATAAAGAGAACAGACAAGTTGTTAGTTATTAAACAGAGGCTGTGTCTTTCCTCGTTTCCCCCTCCCTTTTGTTTCTGTCTCTGATTTTTCTCTTATGTTGTAAAGTGCGAAGCAGCATGAGGCAACATGATCAGAGAAGGTTAGCTGGTCATCGATCATGACTCCTAAGTTTTTCGCTACCCTGGTAGAGGCAAGAGATAGGCAGTTTAATTTTGATGTTGATATCATAGTGTAAAGTAAGTTTGCCTGGGAGGACCAGTAGTTCAGTTTTTTTAAGTTGGTGTGCCTTCATCCATGTAGATGGATTAGGCATTCAGAGATCTGTGCAAAAAACTTTCTCTGTTTGTTTGTAAACCAATGAATGACAATTTATTCGTTCACAAAATCTAACTATTTCCACGTACCAGAGCTGCCAGAATCCCAATCAAACTCATCTCCATCTGAGTTGATCAATCCTCCACCTGCATCTTCTTCTTTTTGCACATTCGTCATAACAGCTGTCGTTTTAGTGTGTGTTTTTAAATGCAACTTCACATGGCTCATCAGAGAAAAGTTCACACCGCACACAGGGCAGAAGAAGGGTTTCTCTTTAGCGTGGGATCGCAGGTGACAAATCAGAGGGCTTCGAAAGGTAAACCTCTTCTGACAGTATACACATTTGTAAGGCCTGACTCCTCCATGGTGTTTCTTAGTGTGTTGGGTTTGAGTCCTGATTTCTTTTTTATGAACTTGACAGAAATGTTTCCTGTTGTTGTCGGTCCCCTGGGGTTGTTCAGGTGTTTCAGCTGCAGTGTGATTGTCCTTTTCATCAGAACATAGTTTGACTTCTTCTACAGGAAACAGAACAGAATGAATACAGGTCATTTTGAGTACAATATTTAAACATTCTCAAGTTTAGACACCACGCTCATCCAGTCTTCTACTCACCTGATTGGCTGTGATTCAAACAAGCTGGGTTGGGGTGGTGCCCTTCGACATGTGCAACATTATTGGCAGGACTTGGCTTTCCGTGGTTGGACTCAGATAAATGATCAGACGTTGTTCCACATTGGCAGGCGAGAGCTTGGCCACAGCATTTATTGCAGCAGAGCCTTTCCAGTGGAACCACAGCAGCACCCTGACTCTGTTTGACCTGAACGGAACCGAATTATAATTAGTATCATTGGCAGCACCCGTGTTTACCTACTGTTTCATATGGCCGCTGTTAAAAGGTCTAGTGGTAACTTTCCATGCAAACAGGTTTTATTGTATGTCGCTGTACGCAAACTTGTCTTGCTGTGCTCTGAATACTCTCCAGGTTAAACTACCAATTAAATAAACTGAGTGAAAGTGAAATTTCCAATTAAACACTGACTCTGATTTCTCTTTAATTAGTCCCAAATTACATTGTTATTTTTAAGAAACTTCATAGGAAGTTTTTAGAGAACCAGCAGTGGTGGAATTTAAGTGCATTTACTCAAGTACTGTACCAAAAATGCAAATTTGAAGTATGTACTCCAATACAACAGACAGCTTTATTTACTAGTTACTTTATAAACAAAGGCTTTTGCATGCAAAACACATGAACAGATTAAAAAATATGATGTTTCACTATAAATGTAACTACCCAGCAGTATATACAAGTACAGCTGAAACAATTTGACCATTGACATAGAATTAACTATTTTAATACAGTAATCATTGAAGTCATTTTTCATGCACACATGCCAAATATCTCATTTGAATTTGCTGCTTTTCTTTTTTATAATTTTAATAATTTGAATTTTCTTTTCTTTTGGTTTTGACTGTCATTGGTTCAAAACAAACAAAACATTGTGAACCAATCAATAAATTAATTTAAAAATAATCAGCAGATTAATACAAAACTAGAAAAATTCCTAAAGAAATTTTGAGAGTGCAGCCTCCTCTGGCCCGTCGCCCCCATACGTTATTATTTTTTTTTTTTAAAAAGTCTTTTAATTTGAAGGGACTCTTATTTTGAAAGACATTTGTCTGTATGTCTGTGTCTGTTAATGAGACTTTGACAGTGGGTCAGGCTCTGGCCCACACAGACATACACCATCCCCGGCTGCGCCGGGAGTCTTTTATTTTGAAAGGACTCTTATTTTGAAAGACATTTGTCTGTATGTCTGTGTCTGTTAATGAGAGTTTCACAAAGTCTTTGTTTTTTTTAAAAAAAGTCTTTTATTTTGAAGGGACTCTTATTTTGAAAGACATTTGTCTGTATGTCTGTGTCTGTTAATGAGAGTTTCACAAAGTCTTTGTTTTTTTAAAAAAAAGTCTTTTATTTTGAAGGGACTCTTATTTTGAAATCCTTTTGTCTTGTCTGTGTGCATGTCTGTAAATGTGTATGTCTGTATGTCTCTGTTTGTGTCTGTCTATCTAATATGAAGGTGAATTTAAACCATGACTCAGCGTTTTCCTGGGTGAAGACTAGTGTGTCTGTGAAAACAGCCCCTCCCCTCTCTGCTCCCTCAGGCCTGAGGTTGCCAAGTAACCAGGGAGGGGCTGCAATTAGGAGCAGGTGCGCTTGCTCTCTCCCTCTGTCCCCTGAGAGACACAGAAAATTTCAAAATGAGTCCCTCGAACAGGTCGCGACAACTGCCAAACGGTGTGGACTATCCGAAAGCCGTAAAGACTGCTAGCATCCTCCTCTTCTCGGCCAGTTCTGTGCCGAGTTTCAGACCTAAATGTGAAAAACTCTGCCCTCGGGAGTTTAAGAAAGAACAGGTGCTCCCTGCTCCTTTTGGAAATTTCTCTTCTCAAATTAACATGGCAGTAGATGGAGGTGTGGGTCAGTGTTGCTGGCGCATCTCTGCGTCTCACGCCAAAACTATAACTCTGCCCGCTTCAGCAGACGAATGTGAGCGAGAAGAGAAATTTTCCTACGTTTCGATGTATAAATTATGCCTGTAGTGTGAAATTTGTGGCCTCGGGAGCAGTTTCTAAATTTTTTTTTGGACGAATTTTTCTCTCCCTCTTCACTCTAGCGATGATGTCACGCACTCTAGCTCTAAGACTGTCTCGCAATACACACACATTGAGTTTTTCGGCGTGGTTTTTCGCGATTTTTGGCCAAACCGTTCGACGAAAGTCTTAGAAAAGTCATAGCATAGCATTCCCGGCGTTTCGTGCATGTGCGACGAAAACTGTGGGAGGAGTAGCGAACCGAAAAACGG
This sequence comes from Sciaenops ocellatus, assembly GCA_033000465.1. Taxonomy (NCBI): domain Eukaryota; kingdom Metazoa; phylum Chordata; class Actinopteri; family Sciaenidae; genus Sciaenops; species Sciaenops ocellatus. Next base: position 20,728,956 of record CP136867.1, read on the forward strand.
GCGTAAGAATAATAATAATAATAATAATAATAATAATAATAATAAAATTAAACGCGACTCAGCGTTTTCCTGGGAGAGAGAGTATTGAGTGCGCCTACGGCTGCACTCAATGAAAATAATCCAAATATTTCTAATATGAGGGTGTGCTGCTTTTCTTTCTTTTTATTATAATAATTTGAATTTTCTAAAAAATAACTTTGAGGTTTGTACAAAACAAACAAAACATTATGATGGTGTCACTTTGGGCTCTGGGTGATTGTGGCAATATTTCTTATTATTTATTTTGATCATTTTTACTAGCCAATCAATCAATTAATTACTTGAAAAATAGCCAACAGATTAATCCATAAGCACAATAATTATTAGTTTCAGTCCTTCACAAAATAGTTTTGAAAAATGTCTCCAACCACATCAGTAAAATCCTGCTTTAATATAAATGCATTAATAAAAATAATCTGATATAATAGTACAACAGTCACATTGGCCATTGAGTATTTTTACTTTTAATACATTACTACATTATAACTACTTGTTTACTTTTATTTATAACAGTAGTATTTTTATTTATAACAGTCTATTATTACATCCTGACAAATGTTCTTGAATACTTGAATATTTCCCCCACCACAGCAGAGCAGACACCGTGGTGTTGTCTCCTCTGTGCCCGCAGCCTGCAGCCTGTCAGCGGGCAGTCAACCTCAGAAGTTAACGATGCAGCTCAAACTTGTTATTGGCAGTTGGCTAGCGGGCTAGCTAGCATGTAGTACCAACACGGCCGTTATATACATTTATCAAACTCACCTCTTTCATGGTGGCTTCAAATCACCACGTCAGCTTTAATTCACATCCCTGAGTCCCAGCATCACCACAGTGTGTGTACAGACCGGTGTTTTGTGTGTTTGTGCCGGCTGTGATTCACCACAACAGTTAGCATCAAACGCTAACGGAGGAGGAGGCAAGCTCGCTTCAGGGTTGCCAGATAACAGGACAGAAATAAGGAATCTAAGCTGTCAAATAGAGCCAATAACGGCAGTTTTCTTATTTATACCTTTTAAATACTAATTATATTTTAAATATGATTCCCAGAAGAATTACAGGTTAATATTTTATTAAATTAAACAACTGTATACAATGATTTTTATCTTAATACATACTGTAGGGCTGACTTATATGCACATTTTGTCATATAAATATCTAGTGTTCAGAGTTTATGGCTAGATATTCTTAAATTCATTATAGAAATCTTTAAAAAAGAAAATAAACATACAGCTGGGTGTCTTAAAAATATAAAAGTGTGTATTATATCTGGTTAATAAGTTTGCTAAGACATGAGACTTTCCAAACAGATTTATACTCTGGAGCAAAATTAACAAAATTAACAAAAATCTGCATATTAATAAGATACGATAGACTTTAATGATCCCACAATGGAGAAATTCACTTGTCACTGCAGCTCATATACACAAGCTGGATAAGAAATTACTCATAAATAGGAAATATGTATAGAAAAAGTGATGAAGTCATGCTGGTGTGACAGCTGTAGGAATGAAGGACCTGTGGTAGAGCTCCTTCTTACATGATGGGAGAAGCAGTCTGTTGCTGAAGGAGCGGTTTAAGGCCTCCACAGCTGGGTATTTGTATGCTCCCACCATCTGGATATCCAATCCCTGGATGCTCACCGGTGTGGTCTGGGGCATCTTCCTCCAGAAGTTGATCACCATCTCCTTTGTTTTGCTGGCATTGATGTGAAGGTGGTTGAGATCGCACCACACTTGAATGACACCCCTGTACTCCTGCTCATTTTCTTCTGATACACTTATTGTATCAGAAATATGTAATAATGCTTATTAGAATAACATTTCTATCATATTAATAGTTTATTCTTTTGAATTAAGTCTAAAAACTGTGGTTGTTTTATTTCAGTTGGCATTTAATTTCTCACACTAGGTGTTTTTAGTTTTGATTGATCAGTCTTATGCAAAATATGATTATTTTTGATTGTTAAATGGTAACGTATGGCACACCTACCGACCTGTGGTTTTCATTATCATAATACAAGATACAGAACATAGAATAAAATAAATATGTCCTGAAGGCGCTGTAAGTGGCTCACAGCACAATCAACAAATGGACACACATTATGGTGCCAACTTTTAACAGCCATCTTTAAAGACTACAAGAGATTTGGGTTGAATTTAACTTTAGGAACAAGTCAGACAGCCATCTAAGATTGGTGGGGTCTCTGTGCAGCATGTTGTACGAACATACCACCATTACACTGGTCTTTCTACAAATTTCATACATTATTTCAAGTGTAGTGTTACCCAGACCCTGCAGTACTGGAGCCCGGTTCAGCCGTTACTTCAATGTGGCAAAGACTAGCCTTATTAACTCTCCCTGATATCTGAACTTCTAGTCTTAGATTAATGTTGTCTTTATCCCAAAGTCTTCCCCACTACCTTTCCACTAGCACTCACACTGGCCTGGTTATATGGATACTTAATGATATCACTCTAGTTAATGACAGCTATCTTCTAATGATTTATAGTTGATATAGATAGTAGTATAGATGATATTTAAGCTGCAAGTATAGTTTTGCTGCAGGGAAATGTTAATTTCAGAGTCTAGATCAATCTACAGGAGCTTTCATCTATGAACCTGACACAATCTGTGATTTCGCATCACAGAGGAGAGGCTACTGGCACAAAAAAATCCAGACAAATTTCTGAAAAATTTCTGTATTCCATCATGATGGATTTTAAAATAACAAGGATATTGTGCATAATTTTTTCGACATTAAATATTAGTATTTGGCATGCAGGATACAAAGGCACTCAAATTGTACAGATGGGCTACAAGAGAAGAGTAAACATAAAAACATGGGTACAAAACATGAATACGAGAAAGACGACACAGTAAGTTTCCAAATTACTCCACACCGACTCTGTAGCGCGTATTTTCAGACACAGTAATTGTCTCTGCTGTAGGTGGAAGGAATGAAAGGAAGGAGATCAGGAAAGAAGCACGGTTTACTGTAATATCTCCAAACACAGTTAACAACAAAAAAAATGCATCAATAGATCAACTGTTAGACGTCCAGCCTGGCTTCTTGCTTCGGTCTACCGAGCTGTCTGGTTGGCCCGATGCGTCTTCCAGCATGTGTGCGCTGATGCTGCCGCAGACCCTGTCGGTAAATGAAGCTCTTCCCACACTCTCCACACTCGTAGGGTCTCTCTCCAGTGTGCAGCCTGTGGTGCACCTTCAGTTCCTCAGCTCTGGAGTAGCCTTTCCCACAGACGCTACAAATGAAAGGTCTGTCTTTAATGTGGGTCTGGTAATGTGCTGTTAAGTACGAGTTTATCCGGAATGTCTTCCCGCAGATGGTGCATGCGAACGGTCTCTCCCCGGAGTGCTGCATCTCATGCAGCTTGAGAGAGGAAGCCGTGTGAAAACCTCGGCCGCACTGGGAGCAGAGGAATGGTTTCTCCCCAGTATGGATCCGCTGGTGGATTTGTATGTAGCTCTCATTGATGAACCTCTTGCCACAGTCAGGACATGAGTAGGGCTTCTCCTTGATGTGGGTTTTCATATGTTCTTCCAGCTTTTCTTTAGCATTGAATTGAATGCCGCAGCGGCGGCAGAAGAATATCTGTGGCGAGCTTTGCTCGACTGTGTCTGGTTCGCCAGTTGTTTCTGTGTGTGTCGTAATGTGGTGTGCTTGTAAAGCTGACTGACTGTCACATTCTTTTCCACATTCGAGGCAGCGGAGGGACGATCTGATCTTGGACTCTCCTGGCAGAGACTTCAAGTATTCAGAGAGTTCTGACGCGATGGGATTCACCTCATCGTCAAAATCCACAGCGCCCTTACGACCTTTATGGAGACAAAGGAGAGAGAAATTATGCTTTAATCTTCAAGTATAACAATGTTTAGACTGCGAAGGACTTCAGTGAGACTTCACTTGTGGTTTGCGATGAGTCAGGGTGCATTCAGACAGGATCAGATGCTGCGGCGAATTTGTTTGTCTGGCGGTTTGTCTGTTTGTGCTGAACATAACTGTTGCGAAACACTCAGGAAATAACTTTTTATTTAGCTAATTTACCGGCTTTCTGGTGCCCCCTCACTCTTATTCACTGTCCATGTCTAATCAACCAATGCCGGCTCTTAAACCATCGAACACAAACCAAATTAAACTTCTTTTGTGTCACTATTTTTGCAGCATAAATTGCGAGCCAGACACAGATTTAGAAGCTGGGTACATGAAATAAACAAAGCCAGAACATAACAATTACCAGAGTTTAGTCCATGAATCCACCTGGATAGCCTCAGCTTCAGTGACATTTCAGGCTGACTGTGGAGGGTTTGCCCGATCTGAGTGTCTGATTGATGGAAATGGCGTGACGTCAGGCTGCGAGTTTCCCAAAGTTGGATTAGGTCAAACTTCTCCACTGGATCACTGCAGTGGAGCACTGGATCCTCTCTGAATGAATCCTTAAGTACTGTACTAAAACCAATTTTATTTTTTTAAGTTAATTATTAAGTTATCATGTTAATTATTTTATAATTACAAGTTGACTCAGAGTTGCCAGTTTTGGGCCAATCCTTCCTTCTGTTACATTTAGGTAATTTAGAGACAAGACTTGTAAACCACCATGCTGGATTTCCTGTGATGTAACAGGAAAAGGGCCAGTTGTTTGACAACATTAGTTTTGATTTAGGGGCTCCTGTTTATGGGGCAGCCACAGCATATACTGTCTCAAATTGTGGTTTTGGAAGACATCTCGACACTCATAGACACAAAACAACACAGGTCATCCATACAAAATACCAAACTCAAGAAAACATCTTGGTCATTTGTCACTGAGTCTGCTGAAAGTGAATCTGTGATTTATGTCAAAAAAAGTAAAAAATGTAGACAGACAATAACAGGAGAGCAAAAATTCTAATTGTAAATGTAAATAAACTTCAAATAAAGTTTAATCCAGTCTCACCTAAGTGGACTTTGTAGTGCGTTTTGAGGTTTCCCTTCTGGTTGAAACCTCGTCCACAGATGGAGCAGCAGTAAGGTTTCTCTCCTGTGTGGATCAGCTCGTGTCTCTCTAGTTTGTAGGCGTGAGGGAACTCTTTGCCACACACTGAGCAGTGGTACTCTATCTTCTCTTTGGGCTTCTTCAGGAGCTCAGGAGGGATATCTATGGGAATACGAACCATTTTCCGTCCAGGGCGCTTCTTCCCTATGTGAGGAAAAAGAGGAGGTGAAGTCAGGTCAGACTTAATTTAATGCTTACTAAATGAGAGATAGAGTTAACTTTACTCATTCCATGCACTAACAGTTAATATACTGGTGAAACTGAGCTAACAATGGGATAACATGGTATTTGCTGCAGCTGCACTTGTTGGTTCACTTACCAGCAGAAGCCCCTGTGCTTTCTCCCTCTCCTTCAGCAGATGGTTTGGTATCTCTCCTCCTTCTGTAAGGTCGCTTTGCTGGTAAAAGTAAGAAAAGTTAGTCTAAAACATGAAACTGGAGTTAAGCTGTTGTATTAATGTGGGTTGGGTATCAAAAATTGGATTCAAAATGATTAAGAATCAGTGATTTGTTAGGAAATGTCTTTTTCAGTTCTGCCCATTAATCCATGAAAGTGAAGTTTGGACAAGTGGATGTCCAAAAAGACTGGATTGATTTTCCAGTCCATCTACATTCCATCCCTCACCTATGATCATGAGCTTTGCGTAGTGACCGAAAGAATGAGATCGGGGATACAAGCGGCCGAAATTAGCTTCTTTGCTGGGTGGTCGGACTCAGCCTTAGAGATAGGGTAAGGAGCTCAGACATCCAGAGGGAGCTCAGAGTAGAGCCGCTACTCTTTCGCAACGAAAGGAGCCAGCTGAGGTGGTTTGTGCATCTGATTAGGATGCCCCCAGGGTGCCTTCCTTTGGTGGTGTTCTGGGCACGTGCAACTGGGAGGAGAGACCCCGGGACAGACCCAGAACACACTGGAGGGACTACATAACCCATCTACACTGGGAACGCCTCAGGACCCCCCAGGAGGAGCTGAAATGTGTTGCTGGGGAGAAGGGCATCTGGAGTGCCCTGCTAAAACTGCTGCCATCGCAACCCAACCCCGGGTAAGCAGAAGAAAATGGATGGAAAAAGATGTCACCTGTTTTTCCCAGTTCCACTGTGCATTATTTATAACCGAAACCCCACAAATGTCTGCATCTTTATCTTACTTAGACTCAGACCTTTTTCTCTGAAATAAACCAGAATTAATGAGCAGAAGTGGCCTAAATCAAAACGATACCCAACCCTACTTGTGAAGCTAATTTTTTCTTGTCTTACCAGCGGCACGTCGGACAGTTTTTGGGATTAATTCTTCTGATTCCACGATGGGAGCATTTCTCTTCCTTCGGGTACGCCTTGACACTATAAGAGAAAAAGTAAGACTTATTAAAACAAAACATTTTTGTGCAAAATCTGTATTTCAGATGCATAAACATCACAACAACAATCAAGGGGGAACGCTCACTTCCTGGCTCTGCCTCCAAGTCTTCAGCAGACATTAGTGGGACTTCTGAAGTCTTTCTTCTGGCCCGTTTTTTGACTTTGTGACAAAGAAAAACACAAGAAAATATCAGCATATGGAAAACAATCCTCTTCTGAACCCTTCACATCTTCCACCTAAACCAAGATTTTGAGTGTGTATTCTAATGAAAATCTTCATCTTTTCATTACTTCACTCACCGGGACTTGCAGGGACTTCTTTCTCCGTGTCTGAGATGTCTACCGACACCACAGTTACTTCTGCAACCTTTTTCTTTCTTCTGTGTCTCCTTCCTGGTAACATTGCGGACAAAAAGATAAACTCAGAAGTTGGTCGTAACGATGAGCTTTTAGCATTTTTCTTTTGACTTTGTCTTTACCACGATATACGGACGAGACCGCTGCCATCTTTACTACTCTCTCTTTTTCCTCCCCTTCTTCCCTTTCTTCATCTTCCCCCACAGACACAACTTCCATGATGAGCGTTGGACTACTGCTGTCTCTCTGGCTTTGGCCTTGAGGCTGACACTCGGACAGGACGACACCCTGTGATCATATAATCATTAAAACCATCACAAACATGACCCCCAAAACTTTCCCTGGGTAAGATTACTTTAGAGAAACTTTAGGATTTTTCAGCCCTGTTTTCCCATGTTGTTGTTTCTAAGTGACTAATGGAGACAACAATTTCTTAAAATGGTCCAATATTGAGCGAGAGAGCCACGAAACAGGCTGCAATTGCACACCATCAATGTACCTCCACTAAAAGTGCTTGTTTTTGCCGCTGACAGGTTCAGAAAGTGTCGAACAACATTATGGAAAGGACGCTACAGAGGTAGACGTTTTGTCAAAGAGTAAGATCCTTTTTGTTTAATAAGACACAGCCATTACATTTCTCTGTTCAAAGCCATCAGATAAGCCATTGGTAAGCAGTAATTTTACACCGGAGAACACCGGAGAAGAGTTGTTGGTCTTCCACTTTGGTTAGTTTGTTTGTGTTATTGTGTAACTTTGGCGTGTTTGAACAACTGTGTAAAACAACACATTGCAGTCAGTTTCATGGCTGCAGCACTCTCTTTCAACACTGGACCAATCTCAGAAGTTGTTGTCCCTCATTAGTCACTTACACAGAAAAACATGGGAATAAAAATAGGTTACAAAATATCAAGACCTTTAAGCCTGCAAACACAGCAAATAAACACATTTTTATATTAGTTATAGAATATAATCCATCCTGTGGCATGACACAGGATAGTAAAGTGCTGCATTTACAACTGCAGGCAACTGGTAACTGTTAATAAATAATCCTGCCTATTTATCTGCCCTGCAGTAAGGGCTGAAGTCTGTCTCTCTCTGATAACTTAATGGTAGTTCACTGTTATATTTTGATGTTGAAATTTAAAGGTGAAATATACCACAAAGCAGAAGTCACACTGTGGCATCTGGATCTGTGGTTAGTATTTCAAAGACTGTTGTGTGAAGATTTCACCTCTACACAAAGCACTAGTTTTAGTTTTAGCAGACACCCGATGCATCTGTCAAAAATAACATTTTGAGGAGCTTTAGGGACACCTATGACAATTAATTTAAGACCTCGTATTCCTGGTGTCCAATAAAAACATTTCCAGGACAACAGATTGTTTTCGAAGATATTTTCATGTAGTCATTACTAGCTTTCCATTTTGTCTGGAAAAGCTACATTGCAAAATTTCTTTTTGTCAGGTTTTGCAACTCTATTGTCATCGTGAAGGCTGTATATGTGGTGCTGTTAAAATGTATAACATGCTATATATTAAGAAGGGTTATAATTATTTTGTTTATTCAATACATTATAAAAAAATCAAATAGTTTATCTTAAAAAAACATTTTTTTTCTTTTCTTAACAGTGGTGGTAAAAATTTTCAAAGAATGGTATGAATAGTTCTCAGAGTATAACGAATAGGATTTTTGCAGAAGTGCTCAGTTCCTACTATATATGCAAACAGAAATTTCAAGAGACTTGAAAGAAACAGCCCTTATCCCAGCTTTTGTATTGCAAAATTTATAAATGATGTCTTAAAACAAATTACCTTGCTAGGCTGAGGACTTTCTGTGCATTCAGAGCCTTGGTCAGAACTGTCTCCTGTAAAAATACAAGATAATTAACATGAAGACGGACAGTCAACATCTTTTAAACTGTAGTTTATATCATCAGACCAAATAAAATAAACTAAATGCACGCTGTATTTTACTATGTTGTGCACTCTGAACACCCATTTAATTGTTAACATAATGATAACAGAAAACAAAAGAACAAAAGCTCTGTACAATTTGAAACTGAGGTTTCATAGTTTATAAATTAAAAAAAAAAGTTTAACATGTTCTTTACCAAATAAACTCACATGTGAAACTGGAACAAAGGCGGCTGCTTGAGTAAATAAACGTGTACTGTTTGCAGAAGTCGTGGCTATGCAGTAAACGTGCTGTTATGAATAACTTACCAGCATCCCATTCAATCACTTCTCCATCCGAGTTGATTAAACCACCAATTTCTTCATCTTGTTCCTCCTCTTGTTCTTCCTCCTCTTCCTCGTCCCCTGCTTGCAATCTGACAGTCAAATGGAGCGTTTGGTCCTCTAAGTTTGCAGATGCCATCTTCAGTCCATGTGACATCAGTGGCTTATGTTCAGGAGAGTCCTAAACGCAGAACACAGAGTGAAAAGGCTTCATTTTCTGCATCTTTCGAGAGTCTTTAACCACAAAGTGAATCTGATAAGAAGTAAAGATGCCAGATTTGGACATTTCTCTCATTTAGTTAAAATGCATAGTCTTGTAAAAATGTCAAATATATGCCTTCCTTGATAATCATACTTTACTTACTCAAATTATGGAAATAAGGAGCGGAACAAAGTTGAGCAAAACTAAAATAAGTTTGCTGATGTTATCATGATGACCTTTATTTCACTAGAACACAGCTTGGATCCTTTCATTATCAGTTTTGGTTCCCCCCATCATTGATAATGATTTCTAAAAAATTGTATAGTGGGGGATGTGAACTTTTTTCAGCTTCTGAACGGGGGCATACCTGATAAAATTTGAGAACTACTTTCCTAAACATCTCTTACTTTTTTTTTACCGTGAGGCTTGCTCGTTCAAGAGTACCAAGACCGAGCCATCACTCTTTTCAACCTGACTAAGGCATCATTCAGAAAGGATCAGGCACAAAACGCCACAGGATTGTCCGGTGGTGTGTGAGGGTGAGCGGGGGTTGCTGGGGGTTTGTCTATTTGTCCTAACTGCTGTGAAACAATCAGGAAAATAACTTTTTATTTAGCTGATTACCCGGCTTTATCTATGCTGACGCTCCCTCACTCTCATCCACTGTATGTGTCACTTGACCAATGCTCTCTATCTTTTTCTCAAACCATTGGACACAAAACAAATCAAACGTCTTTGTGTCCGTAGTTTGCAGAGTAAAAGCTGGCCACATGAAATAAACAAAGCCAGAACACAACAGGTAGAGTATCAGACTTTAGTCCATGAGTCCACCTGGATAGTCTCAGTTTCAGAGACATTTCAGGCTGTCTGTGGAGGTTTGACTGGCCTGAGCGTCTTATTAGCGGCTGCAGTGTGAAGACGGACTGCGTTTTTCCAAAGGCTGGATCTGGCTCAACTTCTCTGCCGAGGGTCACTGCGTCTTTTTGGTGGACACCCCTGTGGCCCGCACAGGCCACAGCTAAACCCACCACCCCAACTCAAATGAATGGAAAAACCTGAGTTTTCACATCAGCGCTGTGTCCTGTGTGAATGTGCCCTAATGTCACGTGTTCATGAAGATGTATATGTTTGTGATATGTGATCATTAGGATAGCCTTAAAATGATCATATATGGCTACCTAAGATTCGGACAGAGCTTTGGGTGAGTCCTGCTGTCGGAAACCAGCCAACAAACACATTTAGCGATGCCAGTAGTGATTTTTGTAGGAGCACTTTGTTGGCTACATGAACCCACTAGATGACGAGAAAAACAATGAATTTTTTCTCCTAATGTCTGCATAACGTTATATCATGAATATTTTTACATACTGTTTGACAGGGTGCTGATCTTTTGGTCTCGTGTCGTTCTGCTTCTGTTGGCAAAGATGTGCTTTCTTTAACGTCAAGGCTCTGGTCTTGAGTACAACATTCCTCCACTGCATGTGTCCTCTGATGGGATTTCATGTTCCTTTTGTGACAGGGCGTCATCTCATGTACTGTGTTATTGCACTGATGCACAGTCACATTTCCTGGCGTTTTTCCACATGTGTAGGAAATCTTAAGTTTCTCATCAGAGTCCATGATCATGTGTCTCTGCCGCCCCTCTCTGGCAGAGGAGCTCTGCCCATAGAGAACGGGGCCACCAGACTCCTCCGAACATTTCTCCACCGGATGCACTCTCTCATGTCTCTTTACTCCGTACGAAATGGAGCTCTCCTTCTCGCATGCGTTGACGTGGGGATGACAAGTGTGTGTGGAGGTGTCCTCTTTTTCTCCCTCCGAGCTGAAGCTTTCATCTGCGTTTTACAAGGCAAAACAAAAAAATGTGAAACGTCACAATCGGGTAACTGTGTGTATGTCATCGAGTAAGGCTTTGCTGATATTTAAGATTTTCCACTCACGATTTTCACTCACAGTCCAGCCTTCCTCTTCCTCTTTGATGATTACTTGAATCTCTGGTGTCTCACAATTATACTCGGAGCTTGCTGGTGCTTTTTTTGAATCATGATGGGGTGAATTCTGGTCATCATAATTTTCATTTAAACTCAGAGACAACGGATCTTGGAGTTCAGGATCCTAGTGAGAAATAAAGACAAATGCTCATGCTCAGTAACAAACTCCTACAAGACATACAGCAACAGACATAGAAAACCTTCAACACCAGTGGCTAAACCATACGAATTATTGTGAATCTGCATTCAAGTATTTCACTGATGAAGAACAACTGAACAGACAAAAGTGGGAAAGAGGACTGGACACTGAAATCCCCCCCGGAGGAATGGTGTCTCATGATCCACACCCAGATGACTACCACAAACTCCCAAAGTTAGAGATAATTTTGTTGGAAGAACTGTGTGAGGTTTTTCATAACCCCAAAAATAAAATAAAGACAAACTGGACATCAGAACCAATGCTGGAGACGATGTAGGCAATTAATGGCAGATGAAACTCATATTTTCTGGTCCTGCCCCGTCTTACAGCCCTTCTGGACTCAAGTGCAAGTTACCACCAAGAGGATTCTGGGATTGGATATTGAGTTGTCTCTCTTTCTACTTGGGAAACTATATAGAAACTGGACGATAGGGAAAATATTTACTAGAAATACTCGTGGTAGCAAGCAAAAAGGCAATAACTAGATGTTGGCTTCTAGAGAACTTTGAGCCAATGGATAAATATTTTAAATAGCATATGGAACAAATAACGTTTAGTTTACGATTACAGAAGGAAAGGGGAGAATAATAGTGGGCTAAATGGGATACATACTTCGCTAATGAAGAGTCTGACAAGTAAAATTGCAGTAAACACAACTGTGAATGTGAATGAAAGTGCATCATCCTGTGGCTAACAATCTCTCTGTGTATTACTGAATGTAACTGAGTGACCTCATGTTTGTGTTATGAAAAATAAAGTATAAAAAAAAAAAAAAAAAGACCAGTGGCCAACACAAGTTGAGGGTGGCTGCGGTCAGAGGGGAAGTGCTATACAAAATGATAAAAGTTTCATCCTGATGAAAACTTTCCACCAGCGAGTTCCTTGTAGCTTTATGCATTGACACCTTCAGCTTGATAAAAAGGTAAGGTAACGCCACATTCGTGAAAGCAGATTAAGACAAACATCCCATTGTTACAACCTGGGTGTGTTCATACATTGTTCCAAGAATGTGACCCGCACTGCGAGTCCTGTAGTCTCTCATTAAATCTAATACTGTCTAATGCACACCTGGCTGACGGGTGTGTGGGACACAGAGACAATGCAAGAATATAGTGAACTCCTGCACACTGCCAGCACTGGTTTAAACTAATTTAACTTTTGTGCCATAAATGCTTCACGAAAGATTTAATGTTCAGTTTTCTTCCTGCGTCTGAGGTGTCATCTACAAGAATGTAACTGCTGCCACCATGACAAAAATATATATTTTTTCCATTACTTCTTACTTTACTACTTACTACTTTCCATTATAACATTTTTACAAGATACATTTCATGTTATGACATTTTTTTGATTATTACTGGATGCCAAATATTCTGTTTTTATAAGAAGAATAACGTATAATTGTTTTTACATATGTCACAAAATCAACACATCTCCTTAAAACAAACTTTTATTGTTATAACATGATACAATGGTATGTTGTTATTAGACCTGCAACAATTAGTCAATTAATTGATAAATTAATTAGTTGTCAACTATTAATTTAATTGCCAACTACCGGTAGTTTCAATTTTTTTAAATAAAAATGTCCAAATTATCTGATTTCAGCCTCTCAGAATATTTTCTAGTTTCTTTAGTCCTCTGTGACAGCGAACTGATTATCTTTGACATTTTTATGGACCAAATAACAAATCAATTAATCCAGAAAATGACCTGCAGATTAATCAGATTAATGAATGAAAATAATTGTCAGTTGCAGGCTGTTGTAATGTAACTGTTGATTTTTCACTATTTTCTGACATTTTATACACTAAATGATTCAATGAAGCAAATAATTAGCACACTATCGATAAATAATCATTAGTTGCAGTCCTATCTGAGAGTAACTTTTTCCACAACAAATTTTTCTTACTCCTTAAAAGCCAAGTCATCACAGTTTTTGTTGATGTTGTGTACATTATTATTATTATTATGTCTCACTAATTATCATTTCAGTTAGCTCACGTCTCTGTATAACTACATACCTGTACCTGAAGGGTACGTACTCTCTCTCTCAGAATAAGAATGAACATTTTATTGCACAAAGTTATTGTTTATTGAGGTATTGTTTTGTGATCTATCAACTTGCAGATTTTCTATATTGTAGTCATCAAAATCACAATACTCGTCATATTCTCGTGTTTTTCTTCCTTGTGACATTTTTAGACGAGCATGATGCCTCAGACAACTATCACTATGATAACTGGCATGTGGCGTCTGAACTGGCCTGTCTCCTGTAGGGCTAGACTGCGGGAAGAAGGTCAAAGTATCTGATAAATACTTGTATGTCGTGTTTTCTGTGTAACTTGTTGTCTTTCACTCTAATAAGAATTTCCACGACATGCTTGTAATACTATATTCACTATAAAAAACTGCAGCTGTGACATTCGAATTTCCCTTTAGGGATCAATAAAGTACTCCCTCCCTCCCTCCCATCTATCTATCTATCTATCTATCTATCTATCTATCTATCTATCTATCTATCTATCTATCTATCTATCTATCTATCTATCTATAACACGTCTGAACAAAGTATGTAGACATACAGTATATTCATGTGTAGCTGACTGTATTTAAATCTATTTAAACTCAAACCAGCACCTGTACAGTATACATGTTAGATATGACTTAAGGGTCCAGTTCAGTTTCTATTACTATTCTTGTGTTTTATTGCAGGCTTTAATTGTTTAAACTGTTGTTTTCTTACCAGCCTCTCGATGTCTCATCTATCTATCTATTTGCCATGATTACATTAAACACATGTAGCGTGATAAAGCCAAGAAAATAAACAGATTTATAAGAAAATCACAGTTTTTGTGCAGCCCCAATAAAGTTACATGTTAAAGGTCCAGTTCAGTTTCTATTCTCTTTAATGTAGTTGTTTTTTATGTGTATTATTTCATTGTTTAAAATGTAATTTTCTTACAGACCTCTTCTACAGATATCTATCTATCTATCTATCTATCTATCTATCTATCACACACCTGAGTAAAGTACATAGACATACAGTATGTTCATGTGCAACTGACTGTATTTAAATCTATGCAAACTCAACCCAGCACCTCAGTGTACAGTACACAACCTACATGTACTAACATACAATGTATTTCTGTGTGACTATGTACAGTACATACAGTATATATTTAACGTTATAAGTCAGAGTTAAAGGTCCTCTTGAGTCTCATCTATCTATCTATGTTCTATGCTTACATTAAACAAATGTAGTGTGACAAAGGCAGAAAAATAAACACATCTTATAAGAAAATCACAGTTTTTGTGCAGTCCTTTAATTTATGGCGCACTGAGATTTTGACATGCAGGTGACACCATCCATAACGCAATGATGTCAATAAGTAACTAAACTTCTGTTTCGTCAGGCTAGCCACCATTATTCTTGAGCTATATGTGATCATTTCCTCACTAACACTTGGACACAAAGGAGGCCGGAGTACTTCCAGAGAGTCAGGAGCAGTGAATAAATCATTTCCCCGGGATAACTTCTCCTGAATGCATCGCTAGTTAGTTTAACCAAAAAAACAAACGTCACCAGCTAACCAGCGAGCTACCGAGCTATCCGGATAATAATAGTAAGAGCTGTAGGAGGTGTTCACATCCAGACTGGTGTCAGTCCAGTCGACCCACACCTAACCAGGTACTTCTGATTTATCTCCACACCAGGTTAACTGTGTCTGTTAGCTAGTTAACTGCTAAATCCAAAAATCCCAGCAAACCGCAGCCAGCAAACAACCACAGCCCGAACAGCAGCTGAAATTATCTACGTTACCTCAAACATAGTGCGCCGGGTTTGAAGGATGTCATAAGAAAAGCAGGGTGAATATTAAATGAAGCCAAGTTGTGCCGTTGTTGTGGATGAGGGCAGCTGTCATGAGCTAACAGCCCACAGCAGCCTCTGCTAAAGCTATATGTTGCGCCACCGCTTCTCCTTCGTCTTGTGCTTTTTTTTTTTTTTTTGCTTTTTTTTTTCGGTTACCGTCAGTGATGGCTGGTCACAGGCTGGAAGGCGCACACCGCCATCTAGTGGACAGAGTGGATCACAGACAGACAGACAGACAGATAGATAGATAGATAGATAGATAGATAGATAGATAGATAGATAGATAGATAGATAGATAGATGACTTTATTCATCCCCGAAGGGATTAGCAGCAGTCCTGTATATTTGAATGCAAAAAAAAATACAATAGAATAAAATACTGAGGTAGAAAAAATAAAAAAATAAGAACACAGAATGGGACAAGGACACTTAAAAAGCACAAAATAAATAGGTAGATAAGGTGCAGTGGCAAGATGATGGTGATAGTACTAATGATATGATGGTAATGTTATTGTTGATAAAAGTATATAGTAATAATAATAATAATAATAATAATAATAATAATAATAACAGTATATAATGACATGACAAGTAAGTACAAGTTGTCATTTTACCAAAACAGTGGATGTTTGAAAGGAGTATTCAGGCCTTGATGAGGGACATTTTGGGGTTATGATCCCATGAAATGAAGCAGTGCTGACTTAAAGAACAACAGCATCTGGCAGTTTTTTACCTTTAATTAAATTACCATAATAAATATAGGCTTAGGCTTAGACTTAGACAGACTTTATTGTCATTCATCTGTACATTCACAATGTACATGTGAACGAAATTTCGTTGCAAGGATCAGAATAAAAACAGAAGACAAGGTAATAACAGTATAAATATAAAGTATATGAAATATAAAATACAATAAAATATAAAAAGAAACAAAAACAGAATAAAACTGTGACTTATTTACAGAAATGTAGCAGCTAAAAAAAGAAAGAAACTCATGTAGCAGCAGGATGTATTGTACAGTGAAAGACAATATGAATAGTGCAAATGGTATGCAAATATGGTATAACCTTTACTGCTGTGATGGTAATGGATATTAGTACTATTGATTTAATGGTTAAGTTTGCTGTTTTATTGCATATATTCTGTTTTATTCCACATGTTTTTTTCCCTCAAAAGAAACCCTGTTTTGCCATATAACTGACATGAAGATACATGAATGCCGTGTAAAATAATTGTCATTAAATATTGCAGTGTTTTACTGTATAATTTACAGTCTCTAATACAAAATACTACTTTATTCTGTATAAATTCCCCTTAAGTGTTTTTTGACTTCTTTTACTTCTTTACTGGAAACTACTTCATCCAGTCAACATCTATATCAGTCTATCCTTTGTAGGGTGACACAGATTTTCCATAAACAGCCCTGCCCCTTAGACAGTTTGTGCACATCACTGCTTGTTAAGCCTAGGCCTACAATGTATGTACACATCGTGAACATTATTGTTATTATTACATGCCATTTATATCCTTCCCTTTCTTCCTCTTTAAATCTTATTTTTGCCCTTCTTGTCCTCCTCATCTTCTTAGTGTGTTCCGTACATGTCTATGTGTACATAACGCACGCACTCCCCATTTTAGAACCCTTGTCCCTGAGCATGGGATGGTGGATGGTATGGGCCCAGGTCCAAGCCACAGGAGGGGGCCTCTGCACGCAACACATCTACAACACATCAACCTCCACAGCACACTAGGAGGAAGGGAAAAAAATCAAAATCAAATAAAATAAAATACAGATTGTTGCTGTGGCTGGGTTCTGCTTCTGTACCTTGGGTCATGGCATGGGGATCCTTGCTCCCCTATTGCACCTCTGTGCCTTAGAGCCACCCTGCTAGTGGCTGGACCTGGGACCTGTAGGCCAATTATAATCGTAGGCCAATTATGGGACAATTATGATTGATCTAAATACATCTCCCTCCAGTTGCTCCAATTATTAATGCATGGGACACACATACACACACAAGATCCAAGACAAAATATATATATATATTTGGGGTTTTTTTATCATTAATTATTTATTTATCTTATTCTTATTTCAGCTGGGATAGGCTCCAGCCCACCTGCAACCCTAGTGAGGATAAGCGGTTACAGATAATGTATGTATGTATTCTTTTTTTATTTTATTTCCCTTTCTCTCTATCTAGAATCTCCAGTCTCTGACCCTGAATTGCTTGACCTCATGTTGTATCAGTTGAATCACTCATCATGTCTTGTCTATCTCTGTTATTTGTATTTGTATTTGTCTTATATCCATCTGTGTATCGTAACCACTTTATTGCACAAAAAATGCGTGTACATATGTTATTATAAACTCTTATCCAACAGGATGTGTGAGTATTTGAAGAAACATTAGGACTTAACTCTCATACAGTGTGGTGTCACCTGTAAAGGCAGCCAACGTTTGTTTTGGTTGGAAATACCTCACACTTCAGGGGCCAGAATCCGAGCTTCAGTTAACAGGATCAGATCTGAACTTTGAGCTGAAGCAGCTTTAAAAAAGCCACATGGCTGAAATCAGCTGTTCCTCTCAGACATTACAACATCACAGATGACCACTCTGTCCTCCACTACTGCTCCAGCTGCGGGCACACGAGTGAGCGTGCGACCAATCACGGGTCAGATCAGGCACCCACGTGGCGCACTGACGTACGCGTGGGCGTGTGCTTTCAGAGGAGCGCGGAGCCATGGCGACAGCTACTCAAGCAGAAATATTTACCCGCTCCTTGGACGCCTTAATTCGGGGTTAACTCACCAGAAGCAGACGTAAGTTGGTTAACCGGATCGTTATGTCATACCCCTGTCAGAGGCGAGTCCTGAACTGTGAGTTTAATGAATGACGGTGACTATTAGCGGCTGAGTTACGAACTTGGTACAGGTAGCTATCATAGCATGCTAACTAGCATATCATTCGTAAAGCGAAAGATTTTGGTACCTGTAATATCAAAAAACTGTTATTTCACTATGTATTATATATATTTAGTACATGTTGTGGACAGCCTAGATAACGTTAGTTGCTAACGACTTGGCTAGACAGTTGCAGAGTATATCTTACGTCCACATCAGGATGTGGTAAGTTAAACTTTACCTGTTATCAAAGTGGCTCACTAGTTAGCTAGTCATGTAAGATGTCAGTGACTAAATGAACATTATTGCTTCCTTTTTGTGTCAACGTTTGGTGCTGACAAGCTCACCGTTTGTTGTTATTTGTTATTTGATCAATGCTATCATGACCCACCTCCTTGTAAACGAAACCGAAATTACCTCATGTGCTAATGTTGTTTATCACCCATACAAATGTGTTAGTGTTTTACCTAGAATATGTCCTTAACCACAGCTGACATAATTTCCATTTGTGCTGAGCATTTTCAGACACTGGCTGTGCAGTGTTTAGGTCAGATCAGATGTGTTTTTTTTCTATCGTTTCAGGCAGCTATTGACACTTCCCTGAATTGTCAAATCCTTCACAGAAAACACAGTTATCCTTGTGGAGTAAAGCAGTGCAGACCTTTCAAATCAATCTGTAATGAAGCTGCATTAGTACTTGAAGAGGAGGGAACTTGAAGATATTTCCTGTTGTGGTGCAAAAAATTACGTCTTCCATGAAGTATGCGTTTAACATTTTAGATTTAAAAAGACCAACAAAAGCCAGGTGTACTGCGGTGTCGTTTAGCTCAGTCGGTGGAGCATCCGCCCCATGTACAAAGGCTCGGCCCTTGCCGCGGCGGCCCATGGTTCGAATCCGACCTGTGGCTCTTTCCCGCGTGTCATTCCCCATCTCTCTCTCCCCACATTTCCTGTCACTGTTCAAGCTGTCTCTGTCAAGTAAAGATCAAAAAGGCCAAAAAAAATATCTTAAAAAAAAAAAAAAAAAGCCAGGTGTACTGAATAAATTAATGAATGAATGGTGTAAAAAGAACTCATAAATATGAAAGAAAACTACTATGATTGGACAAAAAATATGCACAGACACACACATACGGTTGAAAAATTGCGTGGCTTCCCCCGTTCCTAATTCCCCTCAGCTGTTCACCTGTGACTCCCCTATGTAGGCTGTGTGACCACTGTAATTACCTTCCTGTGTGGTCAGGTGTGCAAGTGACATAGCAACAACAACATTCACGCAACAACAACATTCACCCAACTTACCACACACACACACACACACACACACACACACACACACGCACACACGCACACACACTACCTATAGCACACGTCAAAACTGGTAACAAAAAATTTGATAGAAAACTAATCACAACCTGTTTTGGTAAGTCGTTCATGATTTCAGTCATTTATCAGGTAAAAATGCGAAACACTTTCTGGGTGCAGCCTCTCTTCTCTGTTTCATATCATTTATATGTAAACTGGGTTTGGACTGTTGGTCAGACAAAATCAGACATTTGAAGATCACTTTGGGGAGCTGTAATGCACATTCACTATTTTCAAACATTTCATATAGAGCCCGACTGATATGGGAGTTTGGAGACTGATAGAGTTGAAAAATTCACGGATTACTGATATGGCAGCCGATATACTAAACTTCTGAGCAGCCATTTAAAATAGACTTTTTCTGCGTGGATTGTGGAGAGGTATTCAGAAGGCCAGTTTCTAAAACAAATAATTCTATTATGTTTTTTAAATGTTAAATATTCTTTAGCAGTTTTCGTATGCTAAAGTACAGAGAGTCGGGCTCTAATTTTATAGATTTAACACTTAGTTGGTTAAGTGAAAGCGTCATTAAACTTGTATATAATGTGCTTTCTGATTTACTTCTTCTTTTCTAACCTTGTTTTTTCTCTTATTCAGACTTGCGTAGACGGAATATGTTGCACCAGATTGCGTGGGATTCATCCAATGACGGTACGGGAGCATCAATGGACGGCCCCACTCCCTTCTCTGAACCTGCTCAGTTGAAGCCCTCCACCCAGAACCTCTCAGAGCTTGAACTCTCGTGTCACTGTTGCTACGACATCTTAGTGGACCCCACCACCCTGACCTGCGGCCATAACTTCTGCCGCCACTGTCTGGCTCTGTGGCGGGAGTCCTCTCACAAGAATGAGTGCCCAGAGTGCCGGGAGAAGTGGGAAGGCTTTCCTAAAGTCAACATAGTGCTGAGGTATGCGTTTCACAGCCGGACTATATCAGGCGATGAATGTTTGATTTTCTGACCACAGTATTCCCATTTCTCTCCTGTACAGTAGAGGAAGAAACCTACTGTGCTGTCATATGTGACTCAAATATACCTTCACAATACTACGGATGAATATCATTTTAAAATGTATGATACCAGTGCTGATGATAACTGAGTGTCACAGTTTTAAAACTGGCTAAATTATTATTTAAATCTACAAATTTGAGAAAAGAAGACATAAAGTAAGGCTTATAAATCTGCCCACACATTCAGTGATAGCTTTTAGTGCTGGAACAATTATTTTTGTTATTATTATACTAAACAAACCAAAAAAAATAGTGAATTTATTCAAATTTTACTATAAAAAAACTTTATTACTCTCTGTTAACTCTATTAACAAAATAATTGCAGATTTATTTTTTGTAAACTGACTGATTAATTACACATTAACTGATTAATTGACTGATCATTTCAGCTCCACTTCACAGTTTTGTTATAGACAAAGACACATTCCTGGTTTGATAACAAAGAAAATGTCTACATCTCCTCTTTACATCTTCCTAATATGGACATTAATGATCCCCAGCTTACTGAGTAGTCAGGTAATCGCTGACAAAATAAACTTCCAAATTGTATAGAGGGAAACTAGATGGTCTGATGGTACACGCGACGAAATCCCTAAGACAAGGTGCACGTAACTGCTGCGATTTATATTTATGTTCAAATTTTTGTTTGCCCCAGATATTCAAGACCTAAAACAAAGTGATCAAAAGGAGAGGACTGCATAAAAATGAAGCTGTGTAATCCACAACATTCCCCTGTCATAAGTTGTCTTTCTTAAATTTAAAGCAATCATGAGACGTGTGAGTTGTAGCCACGGTATCCTGTTCATGATGAAGAAATCGTGTTCACAGTTCAAACTAGTGTTGTGTGAAGTGTGAACTTGCACAAGAGCCGACTCAAAGTTCAGTTCACACAGATTAAAATGAGCTAGTTCATGTTCATAGTTCACAATTTTGAGTTCACTGTCAGAAAAAATGAACTAGTTCATGCTGACTTCTTCCATTTTTTTTTTTTAAATGAGCTGCTTTACAAAATGCTGTGAGTTTGACTTAAATCGATCAGACTTTTCCTACAAGCAAAATGTAACACAAAGTGCTTCACACAATAACCCCCCAGCACTCCACCTCACCCCATTATAAACAAAAACACAACACAAACTGAAGAAGCTCCATCTCATCATCATGCAGTGAGAAATCACCAGAGGTAAGTTAAGAAATAGTATAAAATAAAATTCTGTTAATTAGTGTAAAAAAATGAAAAAACAAATATAATAAAGAAATAATAGAAAAAATTTGATTGTCCGTTACAGTTTTTTCACTTTTTAGGCAGCGCCATGGTCACATTATTTAACCTGCATCTCACAGACTCATGCTCCACAGCCACTCTGATAGCAGTGACACTCACATACACGAGTTTCCCACCCGACGACACAGGTTGACTCATGTTTCAGAACACCGCCTCACACAGACACACCCACAAATGCATTGATTTCCAAAATAATTGATATTGGTGTTCTTTAAAAAACATTTTCAGTCGAGTTGAGTCGTATCTTGATTTTGAATTCAGAATATGACATTTACACTAAACATACAGAAACCTGGTCATTCAGCTCCTTGTGTACATGGTGATAAAATAATCCTGATATATTATGACTTGTGGTGCAGACGTGTCTTTGACTCCTCTACATCCAGCCAATCTTTCATTACCATGCCAACCAAGTTCACTCACCCCAACAGTTGAGGGTGAATTGAGTTTGGCTCCTGGCTGACTGGGTTGCCACTCTGCTGGTGTCACCTTCTCTGCCTGATACAACGTATGCTTCACATTACCAGGAGCAGACTTTCCCTTTCAGCACGTAAACCACGATCATATGTTTTTGATTTATCTGGTCATCTGTTTGCCCAGAGCTGCATGATTTCACTTTCACACTTGAACTAGCTCTGTGGAGTCACGTACTTACAAATGTCTTTTTGATCATTTGTCAGGAATTTAGTGAGTAAAAGAAAAGAAAACCTATGGACATGCGTCCTGTGGAGTTGGTGTTAGAAATGACCACCTAATGCTACTTCAGTCAGTGAAGCTGGAAACATTTTGCTTGTGAATGTCTTCATATTGACTTCCTTTTTTACCGTAAGAAGTCAGGAAGCTAGCTGTTGCTGTTAGACATGAGTACTGCATCACCAAAGAAATTGGGAATTGATGCAAAGCGTCCTGCACAGTCAGTGTACTGTCCGTTAGTAAAAGATACCAAGCAGGGGAACTTTCCAGATGTTCCATTAAACACACACAAAACATTACAGTGTCTGCACTTGGACCTGGCATTGTCATTTATCACTTAAAGACATATGCTGACTGTTTACTAGAAGAATAGCGTAGAAGAGAATTATCACAGAAAAACTCAAAGAACATAACCATCCCCAACTTTACTGCCTGTTTCATTTGTTGTCCTTTAGTACATTTCACTTTCATTAACTAATTGCACTCGTTAACTTAATGCTCTTCTCTCTAGGGATGCAATTGACAAGCTGTTTGGTAAGGAAGTTCAGCGGAGGAAAGCAGAGATCCAGGCCGACCCCAAAATCTCCAGGAGTTTGCAGGGCTTCCAGAGGTAGTACGGTATAATCTATGATACAAGCTGTTTTTGTGTAAGATACACAACCACCGGTTAAGCATTGCACTCCTAGAACATGCATGAGCAAAGTCGATGCAGCAGAACCGGAGACTGCTTTTTTATTTTACACTTTCTTGTTAAAACCTGGTGCTTGCATCAGGTATGTGACAGCTTAAGATTCAGATGTGTTCTAGCATGAGCCGCTAGCCTCTGGACTCTTCTCTCAAAGACCAGATTTCTTCCTTTTTCTAATTTCTTCACCCCCAACTCAAGCTGACTTCAGTGACATCGGTTTAGCCTTTAGACTTCCCGCAGCTCTCTTTGAAGCCACAAGCTTTTTTTCACATATGTAGTTGAATTCCCAGAGACATGTAAATGGACCTTGATGTATAAAATTGGTGGATTTTCCTGATGATGATGATGATGATGCCTTGTGTCTGATCTGTTCACTTTGATACATTTTTGTGGTCTGAAGCAGCGGAGCTCATTTAATATCTCTGTTTTTTTAGTTATGGTGACAACTTGGGTAGATCCAGGACAAACCAGCATAAAGGAGCAGGCTTCTTCTTTTCTGGAGTCCTTACTGCACTCACATGTGTGGCTGTAAGTATTCAAACCCTCGCCCTTTATGTTTACCACATTATCTTAACTCACCTCAAAGTTGATGCTATGGTACCTAGCTACCTTTCTCGCCTACCTGACAGTGCCTCAGCGTTACCATGGCCGTTGATTCATCGGGTTTTAGGGATAGCATTTTAAAGTAAGAACGCTCGAGAATTGACCCCGGCTCACTTGAACACAGCTTTTTCTTTTCATGTCTTGTAACGTGAACATGACTGAGGTTTACTTTTCTTTCTCTTGACGAAGTTTGGTATGGAAACCTGTTTTTTCTGTGACAGTCGTTGTAAGTTGTTGTGTAAGTGTTAAATATCTAAAATGTACATAAACAAATAAACAAATCAGTTGTTGAGCAAAATTGTGATTAGTTTAATCTGTGTGTTATTGGACTGATAATTAAGACTCATACTATCATGTGCAGTAAACACTGTCAGTATCCAGTAGTGGATGAAGAGGTCAGTTGTTCATATCAGGTAGACAGACAATGTTTATTTTGTCCATGTGGCACTTGGGAGCAACGTCACTGTGTGTTTTGCCACATGACAGTAAATTTGTGTGTGTGCGTGCTGCTGGGAGAATGTAAAGAGATACAACAGGGTTTTTGACCCCAGTTCATTAATGAACATCATATCATGAGTGTGCGCAAAGCATCAGTTTGTTTTGGATGCTTGTGACAGTGTTTGCCTTGGCTCACATGAAATATACTGGAGAACAATATCCACTGCAAACAGAGGTGTGTACTTTTACCTGATGAATGCTGGAGACAAAACTAGCCTCAGGACGAAAATGCCTTTGTCATTTCAAGTGGACATAGAGGTTTAATTTAATAAATATTTACATAACTTCATACGTTCACCAGTCTCTTGCTAGTCTGGGTTCATCTTGCTTCTCGACCCAGTCTCATCTCTTGCCCTTTGATTTTCAAAACTCTGAAGATGTTAAGGTTTCCTTCTTGACAGCGTTTTAGTTTTTTTCACCAGGAAAATGACCTCTTGAAGGAGAATGGACTTAAGAACAGCATGTTGCATTGCTATCCACCATCAGTTGTGCCAAGTATATACTTTATTGGTGATCATGTTCGCTTGAAAGTTTACCTTTATTATGCACAGTACTGATATTTGATGGTGGACTTACAGTTAGTGTTTTTTAACTGTCGAGCTAAGCTATCATGGTGCTAAACAGATACTGATGACAGATTTTGGCTTAACACCGAGTTACGGCAGTGGGAGGCAGACATATTTTGGGAATTTCTTTTTAGTACAGTTTTTTAATTTGTTTATATGTGATTGTGTTCTGAAGAGGAAGCGTTATGTACTTATTTCGACACCCGTTAACATACAGTGACTGTTGTAAAACCTAAACACGTGTCCAGTTGCACCACAGCCTTACAGACTTTGGTCAACACAGTAGCTGCGCTCATGTTCAGGACAACAGTGGAAATGAGAATGAGACGTTTTTGTTTTGTTTTTATCTTTATTTATTATTCAGGGGCGTTTCACTGAGAGCAGTGCCCTGATCACATTCACACAGTTTCACATTCACACCTGGAAGCTTCCCAGTACAACCACAGTCTGATGTGCTGGCCACTGAGCAGCAGTAAGCATTAATGGTTTATATAAATTTGAGATGATTCAAATCATTAACAATAAATAAAATGCAAACAAATCATTCCAAAACTTAAAAAAAAATTATATTTTCGCTTTGATCAAGCAAATCATGCTGCAGGTTTCAGTTTATAAACATTTGTAGTGCCCTCTAGTGGCTGTGGTTGGTTCGTGCAAGACACAATGAATGGATCACCACTGTAGTGACTAGCATCAGTCTTGCCTATGAAGTATTTTAGCCACCAGTCAATCACCAACTCCTCACCAACAACAGCATCCAAATACAAAATGCACCCGTTGCAGTAAAAGAAGAGAGCTCACTAAACCGTGTTTCTGTTTCTGCCTGTGTGTTTCCAGGTGATGGTGCTGGTGTATCACTGGAGCAGCGGTGTGGTAGACCAGCATGACCCGTTGATCAGTAAACCCGTGTCTCACTGGACACCGGAGGACGTCGTGACCTGGCTGGATCACTTGGGTCCCTGGGCCCAGCATTACAGAGAACCCTTCCAGCAGGAGAACGTCAATGGGAGGTAGATACAGTGCAATATTTGACACGTTATACCATCCAGAACAGCTGTCTTTCAACTGTAGTACTATATTACATTGTTGAGGTTTAGACAGACACATGTACAGACCTCCCTAAAGAGTGTAAAGAGTGTTACAGCTCCTGCTGTAATGTGTTGATTTCTTCATTTTAGGCTACTGTTGATGCTGGGGGACGAAGAGTTGTTAAAACCTCCCTACAGCATCGAAAATCAAGCTCACCGACGGGCTGTTCTGGCTGAACTGGACAGAGTCAAAGCCCTGGGGGTCAAACCTCCGCACAACCTCTGGGAATACAAGGTAAGCAGTCTGATCTGCTCCAGAAGAAACTGCTGATCATTAACCTTCTACAGATATTCACCTAGTGTAGTTAACTTCTCATGCTGGGAGCCATACTTTCAGAACTTCTGCACATCTTTAGATGAATAAATATTATCTGTTTGTTTCTTATATTTCTTATATGTCCAACCAAATGACTGTATACTGCATTTCTATCACTTTCTACCAGGCTGCTAACGCAGGGAAGTCTCTGTTCTTGCTGTACGCACTGAAGGACTCCCCTCGCCTCACACTCTTCTATTTGTATTTATTCGACTACTCGGAAACCTTCCTGCCTTTCCTGCACACCTGCTGTCCAGCCATCTCTCCCATCGACCACTCTGTGGAGAGCAGTTTCCTCAACACACAGGTGATACTTTGCAAACCGCCAGCTGACACAGTATCATTAAATCTGTTATAAGAGATCAAATAAAGTAGGTATACACATGATGCTGTGCTTATTTCTGATAGATTAAAGCCTTGTTTCCCTTGCATGGTACTGTTCGACTCAGTGCAACCCACGTTTGATACCAAGTACTTTTCTCAAACTCGTTTTCAACTGCAGATAGTATCCCTTCAAGGTATGCGCAATTCTTAGTTCATGTCACCGCCGTCACATCACCTTCAGTGGTACACGAACACAAGTACAAAGGAGGATATCAAAGCAAAGGAGAAAAGAAAGGAGACAGACTTGTTTCAGAAAAAGCTGAAAGCAGCAAGACAAGAGTTTGGAAAATGCTTATTCAGAGCAGAGCAATGTTTGTTACTCTGTGTCGTCAGTCAGTGGTCCTAACTGTTTTCGCTCCGCTGTTTGTCATCGGTTCAACTCCTTTGGAACCTCTTGGTGCTGTGAGCATAAATATGGTTTTAAACCATTAGACTGGTGTTATTTTATACTTTTATGGGGGAATACGATCCACAACAGCTTTTTTTTGTCAATAAATACAATTAAAAGACCAAAACCACCAACAATTTGTTCCTACTGAAGATGTAAATCTTTAAAAATGGGTCACTAATAGAAACTTTTTCTACTTCTATAAAAAAATATAAAGTCGTTTTTTAAGTTTACTCAAAAAGGAGTGTCATTGTTGGGGTCTATTTTTCGCTGCAGAGTTGGCATACTAGTTAGTCATTAAAAGGCATTATGTAAACATCATGTTAACTTAATATCACAGCTAGAATTATTTTAACCTTGAGGTTGCAGATTTTCTGCATATGACAGAATGATGGTGGATCTTACTGTAAAAATAAATAAATCACCTGTTTTAATTGTTTAAAAGCACTTTTCAACCATCATCTTTTGTTATTTACATTGTTCCTGTGTTTATCAGTCGGAGCCCAGTTGGCGCCAGTGGGCAGAGTTTCTTGTGAAGTACCTCCTGCTTCCATACCAGCTGATAGCAGAGTTTGCTTGGGACTGGCTGGCCGTCCACTACTGGACGTCTCGCTTCATCATTGTGAACACCATGCTGCTGTCTGTGCTGGAAGGCTGCGCCCTGTGGAGACTCTGGACAAGAGCCAGGATCAGGTACACACAGTCACACGTAGACCTTTTTCCTACTGTAACGAACTCCTAAGAACAGAGAGCGGTTGCTGCTATGAGGCAAGGAGGGGGAAGGCAGCTGCCACTCTGGTGAACCTGCACGGCTCATTGCTGAATTCACAAAGGTTCAACATAGCGGAGAACTTTCTATGTGACCATGGCAACCATAGAAACAATGATACAGGAGCTGATTTTACTCTCTGTGTGCTCCTTGAAGTATAAATCTCTTAGAATACAGATAACAAAAGCAAAACCTTTAAACATCAGTATCATTCAGGTAATAGAAGAAGACACCTACAGAAGGAGGTCGACCAAACAGAGTGCAAAGAGAAAGAAAGGACACTTCTTAATTCTCTCCTGATTCTGAAAAATAATCTGGTGTTGAACGATAATAATTATACTAATAATAAATCTTAATTGCCTTTCATGTAACTGAGATGTGGCGAACAAACAACGCTAGCGTCCTCCCACTAAGAGCAAACAGCGATCATTTCCTTTTCTTTTGTTTGTGTCCTGTGTTTGAAAAATTCTACACCACTTGAACATTACATGTTTATCTAATTGTTAATTTAAGCTACATGTGAAGTTACAGGTTGTCTTGTATCTTTCCGTTTCCTCAGGTCTCTGCCGCACAAGATGTGGAGCCACTTGTGGAAGATGTTATCTCAGGGGTTTGCT
This sequence comes from Sciaenops ocellatus, assembly GCA_033000465.1. Lineage (NCBI taxonomy): Eukaryota > Metazoa > Chordata > Actinopteri > Sciaenidae > Sciaenops > Sciaenops ocellatus. The sequence goes on from CP136867.1 coordinate 20,757,426, forward strand.
TTCGCCCTCCTGTGGCCTTTTGTCCCTCAGTTTGTGTGCAACTGCCTCTTCTACTGGGCTCTATACTTCAGTCCCATTATTAACATAGACCTGGTGGTGCAGCAGCTGATGCACCCAGAAACACAGGCACTGTAACAAACTGCATGTAATGCAGTGCCCACTTAACGCCGTACAGTTCACAGCAAATAAAATAGCCAGAAATGCAGTTGCCGAAGAGGAGAAGTGTTTATTTTTAGTAGTGAACTCGCATGAGACTGGCTTATTCGCTGTGGGAAGGGAAGTTTTCTCGCTTCCTGTCTTGTCTCTCTGCTGGATGGCTGCCACGCGGAACAAGAAAGGCATCGAGCCACCGAAGGAGAAACAGAACCGGTGAGATATCTTGGATGTTGGGAGAGATTACTGCAGTGATCGCTCCCTGCGTGCACAGTGCATTCACAAACCACATTGCCTAAATGGTCCAGAGGGCAGTTATGCAAACGAAAAATCGTGTTCCAACGCTGGTGGTAGTGAAGACTGGCTTCATAAGGGGTTTTCTGATAGCTTTGTAGCACTGAGATGGCTGTGAGCTTTCTTTATGCATATATAGACTTGGCTACTGAAGTTAGAACCAAACAAGTATGAATGAAATAATTTTTGTTTGACTTACTTTATGAACCAGTTAAACAAACAACTGCTGCTTTAAAAGTATCAGTTTGAATGAAACAGTATTATAGTAAGTTAAGTGTATATAAATCCTTATTCTGCATATATTTCTACGCATTCTTTGGATATTCAGTGCGGTTCTTAGTGCTACAGAGCTGTCTGGAAATCCCTGTTTGTTGACATGATGATGAACGTTGAGGTTTGTAGTTCTGCAGTCTTCAATCAGGCTTTTACAGCTGAAACATCTCACAATGTGGCACTTAGATTTGAAATATATAATGTACGTTCTTAATTTTTTTTTTGGAGGTGTTAAAACTTAAAAAGAGCTGCAACTAACGGTTATTTTCATTATTGATTAATGTGTCAATCATTTTCTCGATTTAGATGTTCGGTCCAGAAAGTGACAGAAAATGTTGATCAGTGTTTCCCAAAGCCAAAAGATGTTCAGTTTACAATCAGTTTACTGTCAGCGAGGACTAAAGAAACTACAGTTAATCATTTATCAAAATAATTGGCAATTAATTCAATAGTAGACAAGTGCTGTCTGAATTAATAAGAGTTACAGCTCTAAGTGAAACAGATCTGTTCTAGTTTTTATGATTTTTAGGAGCTCGTAGCTGATTTTATTTGCTCATCCTGCTGACAAATATTGCTTTGCACATTTTTGGTTTTTTTTATTGTTAGAAAAAATTGTTTGTTTGCAGTACATATTTCCATGTGATGGATGGGTAGCGCTAATCAAAGACTTTTTATTTTTTACATAGTTCATTTGCACTTAAAAGTTCTACACTGTGATTTTGTTCTTCAATGTTCTCTAATGACGAGGAAAGAATAAAGATTTTTATATAATGTTAATCCTGTTGTGTGGATTTGTTTTTCTGATGATGAAGTAATTGCCAGGCAGTTTAAATGTAATGTGGATGATTATGTTTAGAAGGACAGAAGTCTTCTAAAATAACTTGTGTAGTAACTCTACACTTCATAATTATATGAAATAAGACTGATTTGGGGGTAATTTCATAAATCAGGACAAGTAAGGAGAATTATCTAGATAAAATATTTAAGAAATTAAATCCTATAAAAGCTACTACATGTGAACCCAAACAATACCACACAAATAAAGGAGAAATGGGAAGTTGAAATGAACACAGACACATCAGATAACTGAAGGGAGGTTTGCAGAGAGGCACATTTGATGACCAATTGTGATATTTGAAATTTAGATGAGAAGTTATAATGATGATTCTTCTGGACACCACAAAAAACAGCAAAGTGGACCCTGACCACTTCAGACAAGTGTTGGAGAAGACAATATGGAAACCACACTCATATTTTCTGTTTCTATAATGTCCAAAGTTGAGTCATTTTTGGAGCGATGTATTAGATTATTAACAAATTATTATTAGCAAATTTAAAATATCCTCTATCTTTTCTCCCTTTACATCTGAGGAAATGCAACACTTTTTACACAATGATATGTTTCCTACTACACTATATTTAACCCACTACATTTCTGCTTGACTTAAAAAATGCTCCTACATCAGATCTGGGTAAATGAATCTGTAAATATGACTGACTTTCACAGGTCAATAACATATATTTTTACATGTATATTTTTATATATATACTGAACTATATGTCAGTGGCATATTTTATACACTGCACTATCATTTAGGATTTTTAGCCTCAAGTTTTATGATCATAATCTAATTAAGCAACAAATTTTACACAATAAAACAGATCAAGATATCAAATAAAAACAGACAATAGAGAAATAAAAAAAATAATAAAGGAAATAATGTTAAACATGCATGTACAATGGTAGTACCCAGTAATTAAGCTGTAAAGCAGTTTGAATTGTACTAATTTTCGTTATAAATAAAGTTTGATTTATTGAAACCGTTACAACGGACGCCCTCTAGTGTTCAATGACCGTCATGGCAGCAACGGCTGTCGCCATAACAACGTAGGGACTGTCTCAAAAGTGCGCGTAAGACTCAATACGTAAAAATAACTCTAAACACAATTATTGTGGTCGAATTTAAATATGATAATTATCTAAAACGGGTTAATTCACCTTTAACTGAGGCCTATATAAATATTAACTCTTAACTTTTTTACGTGTATTAATATGATAGTGTTAAACGTGTCGCGCGCTTTTAAACCATCGGCGGCACTTTGCCGCCTGTCCCTCGCGTCGTTGTTGCGGAAGTAGAAAGTCTACGTGGGGAAGAAAGGTTGGTCTGACCGCGTTGGTGTACCTGACACACCAGCAGCACCGATGTCCAATCCAGGTTAGCTCTGTCCCCGGTCCAGCCAGTGTCCCTCCCCGCCTCCCACCCCCGTTTAGGCAAATGGACTCGCTGGGCAACAGCCGCGGCGTATAAATGGGACGCAGGGACCACGACAGCCTGTAATGCTGCGCCGGGTGCGGCAGTCTCTCCGGCAGGTGCTGTTTCTGATGGCCCGGAGACCGGGTCTCCTCTGCGGGGCTATCGTGCTCAGCGTCCTGCTCATCCTGGCTGTCAAATTCACATGCAGGTAACAGCGTCTGTTCACATTCAAGTAATGGGAGCTTGTTTTGTGATCAGGCGTACAGAGACGAGACCTACTAAAGCTAGAACAACTGGTTAGTCTGCAGAGAGACAAAGGTTGTAGCGATAGTAAATCGTAAATTAGCTATTACTTATACGAATCTAGTTACTTGTAACCAATTAGCGTCTTCGTTATGGATGTGCAGCTGGTCTAAAAGTGACGTGTAACGTTACAGTAGGACAAGAGGATTAACCAATGCTTTAAACGGCTTAAACAGACAGTGTACTTCAACACAACAGTGTATTGTAGCTTCAGTGTGAGGACTTCATTCATGTTTTTGGTGTATGTTACTGTAAATGACTCTGAAGACAACAGTGCAGTGATGTAAACAACTCATAGTCATGCTCCAGTCAACAGACGACAGCTGTGATGACTGAAACTTGAAGCAAATGATCTCTGACACGTCTTGCTTCTCATCCTGGAGTTGTACAAGAAGTTTGATTCAGTAAAAGTATTAATATTACTGCTCTCCATTAAGAGTTCTTCATTCAGAATATGACTTTAGTGCAAGTACTAAAGTATAACTAGCAAAATCTGTACTAACCTGAGCAGTAATTCAACCGACAATTAAATTATTTGACGTTATTAATCAAGCAGTAAAGCAGTCCCAGTCTCTCAAATCAGTTCCTTGTCAGTCATTATTATATTATATATAACAGTTCAGGTTGCAGTTGTGTACAAATACCGTGGTATGAAAATTGACGGTTATCATACTGTTTACACTTGCTTATATAAAGTACAGCAGATAATGTTATGTGAAAGTATAATAAAGCATTTGTTCATCCAAAAATTATTCCTTCAAGGGTCATGTAAACTGATGATAATATATAGTTATACCATTACAGTATGCCGTGATGTTTTCTGAGACGGTCAAAATCAGTTACAGTACAGCAAACCTAACAGCAATCATGTTACAAGAATTTTAAAGCCCTTAACTCGGGCTTTGGGAAATTTTAATGGGCTTATTTTATAGACCAAATGGGATTTAATGAGATGAATGGATGAAGCTGTAAATCAACTGGTGTCTTCATTGTGTTACACAGCTGACCTTAATGGGATTTATTCTATAAAATATCAGAAAATTTATACAAGTGGGCATCACAAGTCCGCAGAGCCTGAGGTGAACTCTTCAAAATGTTATTGTCTGACTGTACAACACTACAAAACCTAAGTTGATTTCATTTACAGCAATAAAAAGCAGCAAACCAGACAAAGAACTTATTTGAATAACTTATCATGCTAGTTATTGCAATTGTCCATCATTAGTGTTTCTGTTAATTGACTAATAAATTAATTGACAAATATTTTGAGCACTAAACGACACAGACTTATCCTCTAGTGTTCTCACTGAAACTTGACAGACTTCATAGACGAATGATCTCAGGCACATCCCGCCTGTTGAGCCAGTTTCACTCCATCTGTGACAACCTCAGAGTGTTCAGCTTGATGCAGCAAACCTGGTGTCAGTTTTTCAAATTTTGTTGTCTTATTTTTTATCTTAATTTCTGTAGCCGTGCTAAGAATGTGGTGGCAGCTGCTCGGCCTCCAGTGCGTTTTTTCTCTACTGAGGCCCCGGTGGTGGACCTCTACCTGGGTCAGTTAGATCAGGTGAGATTCAAAGACACCAACACTTTCTTACAAGTTATTGTCATTAGATAGTTTAAAATCTAACCCTAACCCTGGCACTAAGCTGTAACATTGACAATGTCTCTCCAGGTGGAGCGTCTCAGGAGTATGGCGGAGGTATCGCTCATCTTCTTCTATGCGCCGTGGTGTGCTCACTCGATGGCTGCCCGGCAGGAAGTGCAGCAGGTCGCTAAGAAGCTGGCCAAACAGGTACGGAGCAGCTGAAAACACAACAAACACTCACAACAACACTGCGGGATTGTTTCAATAGCAAATAGTGATCGTAACTGACACCCGAGCAGATAACCAGGCATGGTAATACAAAGACACATTAAACATCTAGAAGTACTCAACTTGCTTTTGCAAAATGACAGGTAATAAACAAACATTAATTATACAGATCAAATAAATAAACATGATGACTGTTTATGTGGCACAACACGTTTTGAAATTCAAAATCTGTGACTCTGGCCGCCGCCATGTTGGCAGTCCTGCCTCTATTGCCACTGCTAATCTAAAAATTGGCAAAGACATGTGGATAACTTTAAGGCTTAATATAATTTGAACCAGTGAATTATATAGGAATTCAGTTGTCACCAACAATGAAATAAGCTATAGAGACTAAAACAGTTTTTTGTACAAGGCTGTAAACATGTTTATTTCTGCTGTGAAGTTGGACATTTGGACATTTTAACTTATGGAGACTGACTTGTTCTGTAGCCAGCCTCAAGTGGTCGTTCAAGGAACTGCAGTTTTTGGCACTTTGACTTCATTTCAGTCACTGAGGTTGCCGTATGGATTTGACTCGTGATGCCTGATATGTCCTCACTCGTCTTTGCAAGGAGATGCTGGTAGATGAATAAGTAACTTCCCAAGTAACAGCCCAGAGAGAATTAAACATTGACTAATTGATATAAACAAACCCAAAAACCAGCATGTGAATCAACGTATTTTCTTATAAAGTTGGTAACTAGAATGTTGTAGACTGTTGTGATGTTATTTGTCAGGCACTAAGGTTTTGTAATGTAGATGAAACCGAATAAAACACACATGACTGAGAATGATAAACTATACCCTGTCTGTGGTGTGAAAATACTTTTTCTTTGCTCAGCTCTTGTTTCTCTCTCTTTCACAAACCCACACACTGAAACACAGGTGCAGTTTGTGGCTGTTAACTGCTGGTGGAGTCAGGGGAAATGCAGGAGGCAAAACCGCTTCTATCAGTACCCGATCATCCATTTGTTTTACAGAAGGTAAGACTCATCACTGACTCCATTCTGGCAGGAGGTTCATAAAATTTTACAAAAAATATTCAGGTATATATTCCATTTAAACTGGATATAACACCTCACCTGATACTGATCACCACTGTTATGTTTTCTTTTCTTTGTGTTGCAGGTTTGGGCCTATAGAGTACAAGGGCCCCTTTGTGGCTCCATATGTGGAAAGTTTTATCCTCCGAGTCATCACACCGCTTACTTACCTCCCATCCAGAGCCACAGTCGAAGAGTTTCTCTCCTATCATGAGGTATTGTTTGCCTTCAGGCCATCTGATGGAGGGTTGGCAGAAAAACATGATAAGAGTTGCTGTTATGCAAGTTGCTAAAATTATCTCTCCTTAACAAAAGACCTGCATGTTTTAGTGTTGGTGAATTGTATTACATAATGTGTGTCTTTACAATGGAATAAGGCTTTATTTCATATGATATATTCTAAGTAGCTGTCTCTTGTGTACTTTTAGCCTCGAGTCGTGGGTTTCTTCCAGTTTAACTCCTCTCCTCAGCCGCCGGGGTACATCACATATCTGTCCTCTGCTCTGCAGGCTTTAAAGAGAGGTAAGAAGAGATCATACAGCACTGAAGCTACTTCCTTCGTTAAAGCTTTTAATCATATCAAGTATGTCAAATTAGATTAGAAATGGCCATGTTTCAGGAAACATTTTAACAGTGGAGATTGAAGTGAGTAGGCTAAACACGTGGTCTACACTGAATGTGCAGTCTTGTGTATGCATTTGCTTGATAATCAGGATAGAAACTTTTTTAGTCTTCAGCCCTGAGTGTCTGTTTTTCTGGTGCAGATTTCCGTGGTATTGTACGTTTCGGGGTTGTGACCAACAAACAGGTGGCAGAGGCCATTTCACTAGAAGAAGATGAAACAGTTTTCCTTTACAGAAGATTAAACTCCTCTTTGGTAAGCAAAGTCACAAGGACATGACTGAAAAGTTTAGAACATTTAATTAAATGCTGAATACGTTTTTCTATTATTAAAGTATTGCACTGGCATTGTGCTGTATGTTTTCTTCTGTCAGATTTTCCCTCGAAGGGAGCGCAACTTCACAGCAGAGGCCATCTGCAGCTGGGTGTTTGAACACCACGAGACCGTCCTCCATTGGCTGCAGCCTCCAGGGACAAAGTCCCGCCTCCTGGAACATGAGCTGACTAAAGGTCCGGCACTGCTGCTGTTCCTGCCACACAATCCACTCGGGTCCAATCCCAATCTTTTACTACAGCAGGTAATAAATCACATAGAGACTCAATGAAAATTTGTCGTCTTCAGTATTTGTTGTTTAATTGTCCTGAGATGGGTAGACTCTTTGATAACGCACCACTTTACCTACCTACCTCAAACCATAGAAAGATCTAATATTGTGGGTAATGCTTCATCCCCTACTGTGTGTCTCACTTGCGGTGTGCCACAGGGCTGAGCTTTAGGTCCACTCCTGTTTTTGTTGGAGATGAGAAGTCTGTGTCAAGGCCAGAATTGTAAATCCAGACCTCTGTTCCAACACATAACAAAAGCAAACGAGAAAAGCTACTAAAGTTCAAAATGGTCCAAGATGACGGCCCATAGTTACAGTAATGATGAAAGGTCCATATTTGGATTTTCTAATCGCCATTTTTGCACATCCAGACACCATATTAATTCATTCTGGCGCCATAATTTACAATCTCAGTCTCCACATTCTGAGGGGGACTTCCCTCTGCCTCTATACCGTTATCAGCACCACTTACACCACTGGACCTCAGTTAATTCAGGTTTAAGCCGGATCTCTCATTCAAGGAAGCATGACCACATCAACCTTATCTTAGGCTTTAAACGCTGGCTACCAGTTAATTAACATTATATTGACGACATTATTATAGTTATTAATATTGTTATTTTCACTTTGTTTCTTTTGTCTTTCAGGTTGCAGACATTGCTGTGCGTTATCATTCCTGTGACATCAATAACCACTCCAACTTGGACAAAAGTTTCACTTCCCACTCGTGCTGCCAGTCGGTTCTTCTTCCAGAGTCCAGCACAAGTGTGTGCGAGGTGTGCCTCAGCTTGTCACGATCGATCCTGACCAGCTCGTCTATACGCTGCATGTTCCCCTCCATGGCTCACGGAGGAGATGTGTTGCAGTCTTATCTCAGACACTGCTGCCTACACCAAGAATCTGCCCCCATGTCCATAAAAACCACAACCTCATTGGGCTGTAGTAACTTTCTGAACAGCTACAGCCCCTTTAGTCAATATAGTGCCTGCTGTAGAAAAGTAGAAGCTCAACTTAACCAATCACAAACCAACGAGGAGCCAGACATGCAAAGAGTTCCCCTTATGGCTCCTTCTTCATCTATCCCTCCTTCTTCTGACCCTCAGCAGGGAGGAGATGGCATCACAGGACTCCGGTGTCAGACCAACAGGACGCTCAGGTTTTATGTGCTGGATGTTGCTCTGAACTGGCCTCTGGCAGTGAGGCTTGGAGCAACAGGCAACAGAAGTGCTTCTCTTCACCAGGAGGCTGGTGCACAAGGCGACGGGTCATTTGCAGCTATTGTGAACCTGAAGGATGAGGTTCATTATGTTCTCCACCGCAGCCCAGAGGCCACACTGACCGAGTCTCTAGGTAAGACTGGGAACAGTCTTTCTTTAATGTCATATGGATTTATTTGATTTGTAACGAAGACCTGGTTATGCTAATTTGTACAAAGTGTTGTCAGATCACGTCTTAAGGCAAAAGAGTTTACAGCTGTTACAAATGGCCACACAAGTCGCCATACAGGAACTATCTGCACTATCAGTGTGTGAATGGGTGAATGAGATATGTAGTGTAAATGCACCTTGAGTGGTCCGAAGAGTAGATAGGCCCCATATAAGTACAGTCCATTTACCATTTAGGTCACCACAGCTGTTGCATCAGTCCTAAAAAGGTGAAATCAGTATCTAAAAATAGACCATCCAATAGTTGATAGTACAAAAATGATCAATACATTTAAAATCCATGTTTCTCTCCACTTTGACAAGTTTACACTCATCCTCATAAATACATCTGCATCGACTGAAAAAAGCTATTTTATAATTCAGAGCTTCCATCAGTTTGGCTAAACTCAAATGAACTAAGTAAACTCTAATATCCACTAAGTTTGACGCAGCTGTAGTTTAGAAACACATTTCTGAGTTTTGTGTTGTGTGAGCCTAGTGTGTAGTTGCCACGTCTGTTGAGATTCTCCGATACAAAGTTTGGTGCAAACCCACTACACCACCACTGAAACACAAAACAACAGTTTTGCATGTGATGCAGATTAGCTGATTTGATTTAGTTTGGAGGTCTTTTTGCATGCTAAACATTTGCATTGTGCTGACTATGGTTCCTTTTCTGGGAATGTGATGTACACATTATGTTCTTGTTTTGTCTATTCACTGTGTCAAGTCTGTCTCATTAGAACCAGCAATGCACAGAGAACAGTAGTAATGATTTAAAGAAAAGAAAGTAATGTCCTTAATTATGTGGCTCACAGTTATCCACACTCCACACTAACAGTAAAGACACTGTTTGTTCATTTATTCAGTTCTGATGTACAGTGACCGATGATGATGTAATGAGTTTAAATGCTTTCCCTTTTTTATGTGCGCATGTCAATTCAGTGCTGATGTATTTAATAATATATTACTGCTGTTGGCACCATTTTTGCCACTGACCATGTCTTAAAATTTGAAGGTTTCACCTGATTATCATTTAATATTTGGATGCTTGTCCAAAGTGACGTGAAAGTCATCCTGAAGGCATTTTCTAAATTTCTAGATGGACCCAGTTGAACTCCATAAGCCAAAATTGTGTTGATCTCACAGCATAATAAACATAATAAAAAGAATAACTTAACATGGCATAATTTTATGTGACAAGGCTACATAGATGAGACAAGACAGTGAACAGGTAAAATAAGGTGAAACCACAACCACACCCCCTGTGCCAATCCCAAGAATAAACACAAGCTATAGACACATTTTGGCTCTTACAGTAATAATTTCATTAAATAAGTATTTTTTTAAAAAGTATAATTATCTGGCTTCTGCATGCACCCTGGAAGTCGGTGCATTTGTGCCAGAAATGTTAGATAGATTGCTGCAACAACGATCCTGTAGTTTTTTTGTTACATTGGCACACCAGCTGGCTAAAATTTTTGTTAGATTTGTATATGCATCTAATAGTGATTCTCTGTTTTCATCATGTGTGTCTCTGTTTTAAAGAGGCCTTCATCAGGAACTTCAGCGCTCCGTACAGCCTCTTGCAGAGACACTTGGTGGGAGAAGAGGAAAGAAAAGCAGGGGACGAGGATACCAGGCATCCAGACAAACACCAGCATCCTCGCCCCCTCATCACAGAGCTGACCACGTCCTCCTTCCTGCCTTCTGTCATGGACCTCCAAAAGGTGAGAAAAGACTCACTTACCCATCAGCCTTTAAGGCACTTACACAAACCAGCTGATGCTAAATGGAAACAGATTACACAAGGTACTGTTTAGGTACTGATTTAGATATGTTGGAGAAGCCATTTAAAGGTCCAGTGTGTAAGATCGGGGTCCTCTACTTTCAGAATAAGGCAGACATGGAATATAATAATCACCTCATGATCAGTGTTCAGAGATGCAGTGCCCGGTATAACACAAAAGCACAGCAGGCTAATGGTCTGTCAGTATCCATGGTGACTGATGTTTCCTGTTTTGAGAGGAGAGTGGTGAAAGAAAGGATCCCACAGTCAAACTTTGACTTAAAATTAAAATTAGAGCGTCTCCACAGCTGTGAGTGTAATTTATGAGGAAGGACTGTGTAGTGATGGGCAGTTTGGTCTGAAGATGAACTGCGTTGAGTTGAGTTGAGCTGTGAAGAATAAATATGAATGTGTGTGTGTGTGTGTGTGTGTTCTCCTGTAGGATGTGCTGCTCTTCTACTACACACAGTGGTGTGGATTTTGCTCCGTTCTCAACCACGTCATCATCCAGCTGGCCAGATTATTACAGGGAAACGGCACCATCACTGTCGCCAGGTACAATACGAGTATGTTTTCATGTCGGACTGTTGATGCAGGTAAATAGATATGATTAAAATGACCTCATTTTGTCTGTGTAGGGTGAATGTTGCTCGTAATGACCTTCCATGGGAGTTCATGGTGGATCACGTTCCCTCTATTCTTCTCTTTCCTAAATACAGGTAAGTGTGACACACAAACACACAAGGAGTGGTCCAACGTTTAGTAACATAATAGTCCATCTATTTTAACAGGAGAGGACAAACAGGGAGCTAACCTTATGTGCATTTTGATGATGTAGTTCACTGGTTCGCAAACTATGGCACGTGTACCACGGGTGCTATGTAAGCTCCCTCATGGAGGAATCTCCAAAAATATACTCTACCTCTACCTGCTCTATTTCCTGAGCCACAGCCGGGGGTAGAGCAGGTCGTCTATTAATCAGAGGATCAGCGGTATGATCCCCGGCTCCTCCAGTCTGCATGTTGAAGTGTCGATGAGCAAGATACTGAACCCCAATCTGCTCCCGAAGGCTGTGACATGTGATGGTTGTATGGTGATATGAATGGTTAACTCAGTAGCAAATGCCCTCAGTAAATGAATGGGTGAATGAGATATGTAGTGTAAAAGCGCCTTGAATGGTCAGGAGACTAAAAGGTGCCATATGAGTACAGTCCATTTACCACTTACCATTTTAAAATCAAATAAATTCATTTAAAAATATCAGAATACAACAAAATTTAGTTAGCTGAAATGTAATTTGAAATAATATTTTGTTTCAATATCAGCCTGCTATATAGTCACAATCATAGAAGTAACACTTATACAACTCTTATATCCAAGATTAGTTACGAGCAAAAATGTCATGGCAAAGATGCAAGTAAGAGTAAGTAGAGGTGAAATGAACACTGCAAACAGGAAATCTTAGGTAGAGAAGCATGGATCATGAGTACCTGTTTTTCACCAAATTAGCTCTGGTTCTTGAACTGGTTTCATTCAGGATTCAACAACAGTCAACAATGAATCATCTTCTAATTAGAAATAAACCTCCAGAACTGTCTGTAGCTGAACAAGATCGGTCTACGCTGCTGTATTTTAGTTTTTGTGTGAACACAGAACAGATGAGGTCTGGGGTATTACTTCACAGTCAGTGAGACGAATAAGAAAGTATAGATGCAGAACGTGGACCGCAAGAGGTCGAGATATAAAGAATAAAAATCATGGTTATAGCAATCCCATTTTTCACAGGATTTATCCCCCTTCTCCTTTAGACTAATAAGATTATTATAATTAAGCTGTATTTTAATCGTCGTCGTAAAGTTGTAACTGTGGTCCTTGGGGAGCTTAATATTTTCTGAGGTGGTACGATGTGTAAAGGGTTTGAGAAACACTGATGTAGTTGATAGTTTGCCTCCATCTAAAATCCACCTTTTCTCAAACACATCTTCCAAATTCTTTATTTGACCATAACTGTTTGTACGTGACTTGTGGGTCACTTCTTCCATAAGTTTTCAGTGTCGTTAGTTCTCAGTATCACCACAATATTATCAATGATTTTCAGTGTTTTCTCTCTTGTTTCTGTTTCTCTTCAAGAAAACATTTTAGTGTGAAGTTTCCCGAACACCTGCCCATCACGTTACCCAACCTCCTCCACTTCATCCTGCAGCACTCCGGCTCTGTACAATATGCAGACAAACCAGTGACCGCGTCTAGCGGGGCAGAGGAGGGCGTAGGACCCGGTGTCATCTTCCGTGCAGAATTTCTGGCACTCCAGCACGAGGTTCAAGCACTGCATCATGCCCGCGAACGTCTCTCCCAACAGCTGGCGCAGCTGTGGCGTGACAACCGGCGGCTAAAATTTGACGCTCGCAGCTTAGAGGCCCAGAACGCCGAGCTGCAGCGAGAAAGGCAAAGCTTAGAGGAACAGCACCGGGAGAAAAGCTGGCAGCTCGGGGAGGCAGTGAGACGACTGCAGGAGCTGGCAGACACCTCAGAAAACCTGCTGAATGAGAACACGCTGCTCAGGGTCCTGCTGAGGGCGCTAAAGGACAGGACGGAGACTAAAGAGCAAGAGGAGGTGGAGAGGAGAGAGGCGGAACAGAAAAGAAGCCATATGGCCTCGTGACCACAAGTCTGCAGGAAATCCTGAGACCAATAGATGAAGAAGAGGGCCAGGAAATTAAGGGAGGACATAATAGTGGTGGTTAGACCTGAGATGTGGTAAACCATGAGGGATTTTTGAGCTAAATGAAGCTAAGATGAAGTGGTCATGTAATACCCAGTGGGCAACAACCTAATAAATGGAAAGAAAATGAGGATGAAATGTGATCTGTCAGAAGAAAAACGAAGACTGCTGCTAAGTCAGGACAGAAAACATCTAAAAGTAAAAAGGTGGATAAGCAGCGAGGGAAACAGCGTTGTTTGCCAGACACAGAAAACTACATTAAAGTGCTGTGATGACAAGTGGGACGATCCACTCCTGAGAACACAAACGTATGGAAATTAAGTGCCAACTGTCCAAGTCAAATTACTCAGTGCTGATGTCGCGCAAAAATGTAATGTCTGACGGGTGAAGACGTAACAGGAGTTAACCGCAAATTCTGTGATAAAAGGCCAGTATTCAAACAGTGGCCATGTCTCAAATAACGGCTCTAGGCGTTGGTACAGGGGTTGAAATAATTTGTATGTTACTACAACACCTCATTGTAAACTCACAGTACTAATTCCATCAGCACAACAGGATGATGTTACAGTTTACTCGCCACTCTGCTGCTCTCAGTTTCTCTTTTTTAAACAGAAATAATGTTTTCATACTCTTATTAATTCATTCCAGGCGTTCCCTCTTTGTCGCACCCTTGATTGATGTGAAGCTGCCGTCAATAAAACTCAACACTTCCTGATGATTTTCACATTAATAGCCTACGTATAAGAATGGAAGGATGATGGAGGAAGTGCTGAGTTTCATTCATGGTAGCTTAAAGCTGTTTGGGGGTGGACGGGGCGAGGCTGCCTGACATGACCGGCTGTACTGAGGGAGTTAGTTTTGTGGAAATGTGTTTGAGAATTTAAAAACAAGTAATGAACACACCTGGTGCCTAAGAGCTGAGTATTGCAGGTCTTTGCTTTTAGTAGGTAGGTGCAGTGAAGCAGAGTTTGGCTGCAGGGAGAAGGCTTTTGATGAGGCTGAGACTTATTTAATACTGAAGGTGTGGCATCTGCTCACTGATCTGTAGGTGAGTCTAAGAGCACTTGAAATAATTAGCAAGATTTTTTCTTTTCTTTTTTTTTTTTGAAGGGTATATACTTCTTTTGTTAAGCTGATCTATTTTTACAGGAATCCTCAAGTCACTAAAATATTATTTCTATGTAACTATTCAGGTATTAAGAATAAGATGCTGCAATTGTTTACATGTGAAATATTGCACCTGTTTTTACTGATTAAAAACCTTTCATCTTATTGTCCTCATGTATGTTTGTTGTGCTTTATGTCGAGAATGTTGTGTATAAATCATAGTAAAAATAGAAAACCAGGACAATCAGTAATCTTCGACAGATGATACGACTCCTACACATCATATTGCCTCCTCGTGCATTTGTTTGTATACATTTTCTTTACATTGTAGATGAACACTGAAGACATTAAAACTATAAAATAATATAAATGAAATTATGTACATATCAAAAATGGTGTAAACAAAGCAAATTTGATGACAGCTTAGCACACTCTTCTCATTCACTCAATCAACTTCTCCTGGAATGGTTTTCAATTACCAGTTCTGTCTTGTCGAGAGTTAAATTGTTGAATTTCTTGCCTTCTAAATGCATTTGAGACCGTTAGTAGTGTTCAGCGGTTGTGTTGGCATACAGTTGCTTGACAGGCGTGGTCACAGACAGCGTCTGACACCCAGCCTGTCAAGCCGGAGCGACAGAAGGCAAGGAAGGCAGGAACAGCAAAGACTCAACCAGCAGCAGACTTTGTCACTGAGTACCGGGCAGGTAATGTCAGAGGGGTTGAACTGTTTTCTATAGAGACTGAAGGTGAGGACACTTGTTCTGAAAGTGATACAGACAATGAGAAACCTTACCATGTGTATGTTATGGTAAATGAGGAAGGCTCAAAATGGAAGTAGACACAGGAGCAGCAGTATCTGTGATATCAGAAAAGCTGTACAGACGTAGGTTTAAGAAGGTAGAGCTAATGCCTACAAATTGTGTGTTGAGAACCTACAGTAAACAGTCACTTAGACTGAGAGGAAGAATTTCTGTAAAAGTGAAGTGTGGTGGGAACAGTCGCACACTTAACTTGCTTGTGGTCAAATGTAATGGTCCAGCATTACTGGGAAGAGACTGGATCAAGAAGTTAAAACTGGATTGGTCTTTTGTAAACAGACTAGCACCTGAGAGTGTGGAGGAGTTGTGTGATAGGTACAAAGAGGTGTTTCAGCCCAGTCCAGGGAAGGTGACAGGGATCAAAGCTAAACTCAATGTAGTACCAGGAGCCATCCCTAAATTTTGTAAACCACACTCTGTGCCGTATGCACTTAGGGAGGCAGTAGAAGCCCAGTTAAGCAAAATGGAGAGTGATGGGGCTATTACACC
Organism: Sciaenops ocellatus; assembly: GCA_033000465.1. NCBI lineage: Eukaryota > Metazoa > Chordata > Actinopteri > Sciaenidae > Sciaenops > Sciaenops ocellatus. The sequence goes on from CP136867.1 coordinate 20,773,177, forward strand.
TGTTAATTACAGTACCAACTGTAAACATCCCTAAGGTAGATCAGACAGTGAGGATATGCGGGGACCATAAAGGGTCTATCAACCCATGGCTGGAGGTAGATCAGTACCCCATACCAAAACCACAGGATCTGTTTACAAACCTAGCGGGTGGTAAGAAGTTCACCAAGCTTGATTTGTCACAAGCCTATCAACAAGTAGAGTTAGATGAGAGCTCTAAGCAGTACTTGACCATAAGCACACATAAGGGGCTGTATCAAGTAGAGACTGCCCTATGGTGTGGCAAGTGCACCTGCGATATTTCAGAAACTAATGGATCAGGTTCTCCAGGGCATAGATGGTGTAATTTGTTACTTGGATGACATTTTGATGACAGGACACAGAAACACACATGAAAAACCTAGAAGAAGTGCTAAAAAGACTGAGAAGCCACAACCTCAGGGTTAATAAAGACAAATGTGTTTTCTTCCAGAATATAAGACATAGCAGCCAGCTAATATTCCTTACTAGTCTAACAGCAAGAAGCCCAGCTTGGTGTCTGTCTTTTATTTCAGCCTTTTATTTTTTATGAAGCCCTCGCCAGCAACTAAAAGTCAGTCCCAGATTTTTTCTTGTCGTGCAGCATCAACTTTCTCCATCAAGTGACCGTGGATCATTACCTCTGTCAGTGTGTCCCTAGAAGCTGTTACATTGCCTACTGCACTTGCACAGCTCACATTCTTGCACGACACCGGCTCTGCTCCCTGTCAGCATTCTCCCCTGCCCCGGGCCTGAACACACAATAACAAACTAAGCTAGTAGTAGCTATAGTTTGCAGCAATCAACTTCACTGTCCACCAGGAACTTCTTTGTTTATTTGGCCTACTTTTAACCCTCTGAAAAAATGATGGTGGATCATCTGGCTTTAACTTTTGAAGGCTGTTAGCCTAGTTTTTAAGTAAGTGGTGGAGCTAGTGTTAAATTACCAAACATGTCATGTTATTTTACTGGGAAAGTTGTCTTTACCACGAGGTCTGTGACCTGAAGTTCTAAAGTTAGCACCGAATTAAAAGGTTGTCTGACAGCTAGGTTAAGCATGAAAATATCCTTAATATGGTGTAGACTTAAACAGATATTGTTTTTTTTTTTTAGATGAGCCTTTTTATGTGGCAAAAATATATTTTTCTGCTGACCCTGTCCACAGCAGTGCATAGCTCTACTTCTCTACTGCAGCTATAAGTACAGCTACAACCCCACTTTGAAACATCACAACTATAGCTTTGAAGGTGTCATATGTAAGATTCTGAGGTATTCTGCGTATTCATTTCATGTTTTAATCAGTTTTTATTTTTAATGGGTGAACTGTGAAGGACAAAAAATGAATTTACCATAAACAGTTAATTGTAGAAAGAATTAAATATTTGAATAAATATTATAGTTTTATATTCGGTTAAGATATTATCAGCTAAATTCAAATCCTGAGATAATTGTCATCCTAAATCAGAATAAGACACAGACAGAGGAAGTTTCTGTAAAAGGCCCAAGAACTTTACAACTACAAAAACTACGAAATATAACAATATCTGAACTTTGAACTTTTTTTTTTTTTTTTTTTTTTAATGCTTGTTTTTTTTTCTTTTCTTTTGGTTGATGTTGATGTAGGGGACTTTTTTCTTTTTTCTTTTTTTTTTTTTTTGCGTCTTTGGACGTGTGGGGGAAACCAGAGCACCTGGAGAAAACCCACATAACTTGATGTTAATTTAGTCCTCCTTCCTCTTCTTCCACCCCTCTGGTTTCCTCAACCCCAGAAAGTGACGGGTTCTCTTCCAGACAGAAGGAAGTTCTGCTGTTCTCCTGTCTGGAAGATTTCCCTGAGCCTCTCTCTGGGATTCGAGGGCCAGTGCAGGATTGATGGTCTCCTGCTCCTCGCACTGCTTCTCCTCAGCGACTTCAGCCTCCTTCTGTGGTTGGTTTTGGAGAGCCTCTCTCTCAGCTTTGAGCTCAGTGCGAGAGCTTCAGGTTGAGTGAGATCTGTACACTGAGCTGAGTTTTCAGCTCATCCAGCTCTCTCCCAAAAATCTTCTGTCAGCGAACTATGACTGTTGTATTAATCACTGCACCCACCTCCACCTTCAGAATAGAAAACAACTATAGCCTCTGAAGTGCCCTGTTTCATCAAACGGCTGCAGCCTGAACCTCCACCTGGTGCTAAACAGCTAAAGAACCCGGCTCCATCTGCAGCCTCTGTAAACCTAAACCTGCAGCGTCTGCCAAAGAGTTACAGCCTCCTCCACCTGCAGACTAGCATCTCAAGCCTTTGCTTTCGTCCTGCAACCGTCGCCTCCACATGCAGTTTCTAGAAAATGTCTACACCCGTGAGCGACATCGCAGGCTTGGGTAAGCCTGTAGACTCGACTAAGGTTTAGTGTTGACTGGCACCCTTTTGTGTAGTACAACTCCACAAACATGAACACAGTTTGACAAAATAGGGCCCCCCAAATAGCATCTTGCATAGGGTCCCCAAAGAGTTAGAAAGGGTCCTGAGCACATTGTAACAGCACCTCTGCAGCTTGCAGCTTGACCAAAGTAGAGTAATAGATTTAAATTTTTGTCTTGCATTTAAGGCACATGGGTGGAAGAGAAATGGGCATGTTATGTTAAATACTTGGTGAGGCGGGGAGGCCTCTGCATCTGTCAGCATGACACCTCTGATTGTTGACCTCATGACAGTTAAAAGGAGCACAATGTACTGTGTTGTACCAATGCTGTTTTGGGGGTGCATGTAGTTAACTGCTGTCACTAGGAGGTAGGACTACAAGGATTACTGGGCTGTTCAGAATATACGGGGAGTGGCTCAGGTGCAGAAGACAGATGTATGATTTCACCTGCTTGCTAATAAAGTAGCCATCGTGTTCGCTAGCTCTTTTCTTTGTCGTATTTCACCGTAGGTACATTTCCTACATTCTTCTGTTAGACGCAACAGACTTTTGGCGACGAGGATGGGATTTCCTCAGGTTGAAAAGGGTCTTTTTCAAGTAAAAACCCCGTCAAGACGAGAGAAAGCACAGCGAAGATAGCGGTGGCATTCGGTAAAAGTGAAGATTTTAGCTTCGACGAAAACGAAGAAGGATTTGAAGCCTGTTTGGAAAGGTTGGAACAGTTCTTCATAGCAAACGGGCTAAAATATGGTGATGATAAGTCAAAAGCAGTGTTCCTGACGATTGTGGGTAAAAAGAATCACACCCTGCTGACCCTCTCTCTCTCTCTCTCTCTCTCCATCTCCATCACCATCACCATCTGTAAACACTCATGTCTCATTAATGCATGTTACTAACTAAACTTCTTCCCTGGAGTTTCTGTGCTCTCTTGTCCAGCAGGTTCTCATGGATCATGGCTGCTGCTGTGGTCCTGCACGACGTCCACATATATTATTACTGTCATTATTGTTACCATATCTCCAGATTTGCTGCTGCTGTGCATCTGTCTCTCTCTATCTCTCTCTATTTATCTATCTATCCCCCCTCCTCTCTGTCTCTCTATCTGCCCCTCTCTATCTTTAACTCAACCGGTCATGGTGGATGACCGTCTACCAATGAGCTTGGGTCTGCCCGAGGTTTCTGCCTGTTAAAAGGAAGGTTTTCCACGCCACCGTCGCCAAGTGCTTGCTCATGGTGGAACTGTTGGGTCTCTGTAAATAATATTATAAAGAGTACGGTCTAGACCTGCTCTGCATGAAAAGTGTCATGAGATAACTTTTGTTATGATATAGCTATATAAATAAAATTGAATTGAATTGAATTGGTGGACTTATGTGCGCCACAGAAACCTTCAGAGAAGCAGTTGTTGGAGTTAATTGACTTGCTTTGTACGCATTTTGTGCCAAAGACAAACTTCATTGCAGAAAGATACAAGTTTAACTCCAGGAACCAGAGAGATGACAAGTCAACTAGTGAGTACATGGCTAGTTTGAGGAAGCTAGCATCAACTTGCAAGTTTGGGGCATTTCTGGAGGATGCTCTCAGAGATAGATGCCCTGTTACAGATGGGCTGGCAAAGGACACGTGCCAGACGATTGCCGTTTTAGCGGGGGTTCAGACAGGATCAGGTGCCGCGGCAAAAACGGAGGTCTTTCAATTCATTTCAGCGGGGGTCATGCGTTTCCGCACTGGCAGTCCGCAACGTAGGGGTTGCCGCAAAAAAACGCACCGGCGTGCGGGAGAGAAGTTGAGTGTGTGTTCTCACTTTGTTTATTTCATGTACCAGCTTTTAAATCTGAGTCCCACTCGCAATTTATGCCACAAAATAGAGAAACAAAGAAGTTTAATTTGATTTGTGTCTGATGGTTTGAGAGAGAGAGAGAGTGAGAGAGAGCGCTTTGGTCGAGAGACATAGAGTAACAATAACAGTGAGCGAGTGCCGGCCTTGATAAAGCTGTTATTAATCAGAGAAATAAAAAGTTATTTCCTGATTGTTTCACAGCAGTTACATTCAGCAGGTATAGACACGCCCACGGTAACCCACCTCAGCACACTCTACAGCCAATGGCGTGCGCACGTGTGACCGATGACCGATGAGGGATCTAAACATGGAGCGGCGCTAAATCAGTTTTTGACTGCGTCACAGAGCTGTGACGTCATTTTGAATTTAGTCAACATGTGAGAACTCGTCTGACACGGAGAGTCTCCTGTTGTGTGCTACATGTGTGAAATAACAACTATAGTGTGGACTTTGTCTGCAGTGTGTCTGCGTGAACGGCTTCAGTCAGCCGTGAGTTACCATGGTTACGGGAATGCCCTGAAACTTTATAATGATAATCAATAAGAAGTTTTTAATTAGTATGACTGTATAAAATCACGAATGTAGCCTGATTGTACCTCTGCTGAAACCTTCTATTATAACTTATATAAGAAATATAAAGCCTCAGAGCTTTTTTATTTTTTATTTATTTTTTATTATAAACAGTATGGTAGTGATGGCAGTAAGGTGATAGGTCACCATCAGACTGACAAGGCTGCAAAAGTTGCTTGTTGTTTGTATGATGTATTTTACTGTTAAACGATAAGAGGCTCACTTTAAGCAATATTAATATTAATATTAATAATTAATAATAATGATGATGAGAAGAAGAAGTAGAAAAATAACGTACTGAAAAGTTCTGTAGATGGTTAATTATCTGAAAGAGTAAAACTTGAGAGAAGCTTGGCAAAAAAAAGTCACAATTTGATTTCATAGATTGAAAATTATGAAATGTTGAACAGCTGTTCAAAGCATCAACCTGTAAAACACTGTTGGTCAAATATTTAAACGTAATGGCTGCATTAGAGAACATGGTTATGAGTGGAGTGGGGCTGTAAATCTTATCTTTTTTTTAGCACGTGTCAAGTAACGTGACCTGTAACATGTTTCACAAATTACAAATGGAGAATATGACTTGGCTGTAGCTCGAAAAAAAATTCAGTCAAAAGATTTTTTTTTTTTTTTTTGCTTTAATCCATGCATACAGTAAACAGCCTTTTTTTTTTGGCTTGGATATAAAAGTTCTTACTGGAGCCACAAACCACAGGAAAACAAGTGTTGCCCTTTTTGCCATTTATTTATCTGAACAAAGCTGTGAGTATTCTTGTTTAGATGCTTGTCAAAGAATAGCCTCAAACAAATGTACAATTTAGCCTTTGCTAAGACCTCCAGTGTCCTACGTGCCATCACGAACCGTAGAACTATGTTCAGCAAAGAGTTAAATGCCAGATGTAATTTGAAGCAGCATGAGCATGTGCTGTTAATTTCAGCCTGAATGGACGGTTATCTGTCTTTAGTTAGAGTCAGACACTACAAGTCTGTCAGCCACACAGATGTTTTCCAACATACCAGATATTTTTACATCTTTGCTACAGCTCTTAAAAAACACTGAAACTGCATAGATGGTTTGTCTTTACTCCCTAATCCTTAAGTTGTATTTAAAAACTGTGATTTTTTTTTTGTTAAGGGAAGCTCAGTTAAATTACAATATTTAAAACATTTTTTTTTTTTAATCGTGTTAAAGTTTTAAGTCATCATATTTATATAAATCTATATCCGTGCATTGAAAACCAACATACTTAGACAATATAGCATTTTCTCCTACAGGTCCATGTTGCACAAAGAGATGGTTAAATTCAACAAATGTGCACTTACATTATGATAAATCTATAACATCATAATAATGATTAGATTGCACTGAGGAGACAATGCTCTCATAAGTATAGATCTGGGAAATGAATGGTTAGAAGCTTGTTGTCATTAAATATTCATCGGGTTTGGGTTGGGTCAACAGCAATCTTATGACTCCAGGGGAAGTAAACAGCGTTTGACAGGGAAGGTGTAGCCTGCACAAGGAAAACTGTCCTCTGAGCAGTCAGACATTCTTCTTCAGAAACTGTAAGTACTTTGTCTTATTTTAAAAGGTTTGTTTATTTTATTTATTAAACTAAATATGTTGGTATTTGTAGGATTTTAGTGGTTATATGTTAGAGAGTTAACCATGTTACATGTTGAACTTGTTTGCTCTACAAAGCAATGATAAAGAATCCAAATATACTGATGTTTAACGCATGTTTAATGATTTATTTAAGATAAATAAGATTTGCATGGAGTGTCAATTTGCAAATAGATTACAGTGATCACACATGTATCTTCATGTGTACAAACAAAAAGTTGAAAATACAACTAAAATTGATTAATGTAATTTATTCCTTATATATAGAGTTGTTTTTTTTATTTCTTGTTTTAAATTATGTTAATATACATTTAGTTGAATAGGAAAATGCATTTATGATCACCATAATTCATTCACAAATCATTGACTCTTGTTTATTATCATCATTTTAACGTTGATTTGTCTCTGATATGTACATTTTTGTTGCCTGTATTTTTCTACATCTTTGATATTAATTATTTATAGGAACAATGGCAAATGCACAAGTTGGTGAGTCCATTTGTGATTTGACTCTTTGGTCACTGGGTTGTTCCTCATCATTAATACCTGTAAATTTATATAAATTTTGTGCATTTTGTTGTCCACTCTGTCTTCATTTTTTTGGCCATCTCATTCCTCTTTTCGTCTAGTGACAGTTGGACCGTTGGGAGACGGTCCGGTTCAGATTGCCTGTCCTAAGTGCCATCAGACGGTACTCTCCAAGGTGGACTACTCCCCTGGTTTGCTCACCTACCTTTTCTGTGGAGGACTCTTTTTCTGTGGGTAAGAAGGAGCGTCAAACAGTCCATTATAAGCTGTGAAACCACAAAAGTATACAGCTCTTTGAATATTAGCACTGGGGCATTGGGGAAATAACATGAACATTGTATCTGTAACGTCACCCACAGGTTTCTGAAGAGCTGGATGTGAAGCTTAGTGTGTGGTGGCTCTGGCCGTCGCCATATTGGCGGTCCTGCCTCTGCCGCCTCCTGGCTAATTGAAAAGGCAGGCTGAATAAAAGCCTCTGTGAAGTTCAGACTCAGTACAGTTGTCATTAATGGGGAAATTAGCTATAGAGACCAAAACTGTTTTTTGTACCAGGCTGTAACATGTTTACTTCTGCTGTGAAGTTGGACATTTTAATATGGGAACTTAAGGAGATTGACTTGTTCTGTACTTTAGGTATAATCCATGTGTTAGCTGTCAAGACATTTCAGTCTGGACCAAAAAAATATAAATGACAGCCCAACGGACTGATGGACTTATATCATGATCCTGCTAACTGCTAGTGTGGCTAGCAGGCGTAATTAATTATGCAGTATGGTAGATGCTGATGTGACAATAAGAAACTGACGTGAAGTGCATGAAAACTTTACCTACCCTTTATTTAAATAAATAATTAGGTAAATGATAAAATTATAGATATATTATATATATATATGTATATATGTAATGTTAGCGTTGTCTTCTCCAGCTTTGTTTTAGGTTGCTGTCTCATCCCATTCTGTGTGGACCGACTGAGGGATGCAAGGCACACCTGCCCTACCTGCAAGACCGTACTCGGCGTGTATAAACGCTTGTAACTGATGCAATGAGTAGCTGATTAATTGATTAGTCGATTGACAGAAAATTAATCCTAAAGTTAACTATTTTAGCCAAGCATTTGTTGGTTTGATGCTTCTTAAATGTGAGAATTTGATGCTTTTCTTTGTCGTAGAGGATAGTGAACTGATTTGGATTTTTTTGGACTGTTGGCCAGATAAAAAATATTTTAAGATGTCACTTTGAGCTCTGTGAAATTACACAGGGCTTTTGTTTTCATGATTTTCTTTTCATTTTATAGACAAAATTATTATTGAGAAAATAATGGGAGGGTTAATCGACTTCCAAACCTCCTCATTCGTCAGTACAGACAGCAGTTTCCTACTGAATGAACCTCTGACACCGTTACACAGCATGTCTGCTCAGGCCTCAAATTAAATTATTTGCTACAAAGTTAAACTTGAGAAACAGACGGCGTTCACTTACTTACAGCTCAGACTTGCTCATATATTCATGATGATTATTGTCAGTAAATTTGTTGTCGGTGTTTAACTGTACAAATGAAATGATGTGACCCTCTGTCAAAACCTTGAATATTAATAATAAACTGTGACTACATACAATGTGCATTTATTATTATTATTTTAATACAGCTTCTGGCATGCCATTTATTTTTTTAAGGCTGCCTATAGAAAGTGCTATTTCTGAATGGATATGCTGGATTACATCAACACAAATACAGTAGAAAGTGTCATCTTCATTTTTCTACTAAACCTTCATTTTAATAATTAAAAAAAAATGAACCACCAGGAAAAAAAACACAAAGTAAATATATATAAGAGCTTGTTACTGAAGGATCAATTAATTGAGAATACATTCTCCACTATTGTTATACATGTTCCCTTAATAGTAAGCAAGTAATAGCAGTTGCCATTTCATGTCACTTATGGTTTGAGGTAACTGTGTCCATCTGCACCATCTCTTTAAGTGTATTAGTGATTATATTCATCAGTTACAATAACCAACCATGTGTTTCCTCATACGAGAAAGTGCAGAGACGCGATGAGGAGCGAAAGGAGAACAAGAACGGAGAAGCCAGGATCTGCCCGGATACGTGATCCATTGTTACCTGAAACAAACACAAAAACACACAGGCTTCATTATGAGTCCTTCCTATCATTTCCTCTCTACGTGATCGATGTAAATCTCTCTGCTCCACCTTTTCTGGACATGCCCAAAGCTGTTTAATTGTTGGTGTGACATATTTGGTTTTCTGGCGTGTACAGCTGTGTATTTGAACCATTATTTGGGATTTCTCCTTCCCAACACGGTGTTTCAGTGCAAAGCACAATTATGTATGTGGGTCAGTTACTGTGCCTCAGTTAAGTAACCTCACTGGTACGGTATATTACTATGAAGAAAGTTTGATATGGCACGATGGACAATCTTCTTTTTTTTTTGGCCTTTTTATTGGATAGAGACAGCTGAAGTGAGACAGGAATGTGGGGAGAGAGAGACGGGGAATGACATGTAGCAAAGGGCCACGGGTCGGATTCGAACCCGGGCCGCTACAGAGCCTTCGTACATGGGGCGGACACACCTTACCAACTGAGCTAATCGCCGCCCCACGATGGACAATCTTAATAACTTCTCTGACATATAGCAGCCATTTCTGGTTCACCTTGCTAGATATGACACTGATCCTGACCAGCAACAAAATTCATGCACCTCTTATTGTTTCATTGAGTGCCTGTGCTAAGAAGTATTGTGCTAGTGGTGGAGCTGTGTACTTATTATGCCCTAAAAAACACAAACTCACTTTAAAAAACACTAACTTAGTGTTTTCTTCACTTCATTTAGAACAATTTCCAACATATTGATCTAAGTTGACCAAGCCAGTAATTGGTGTCATTGTCTTTCCACGATTTTATCACAGAGGTTCTTCTTAAGCTCCAGTATAAAAACAGTTTTCCATTTTGTTTAGAGCGCTGCGGCCCTCCCGCAGTCCATGGCTGCTAATTAACTGTTTAGCTCCTTGTTTTTCAGACACAGCGTTATGGCTGCCGCTGACATGCCTTGGGTCTGACTTTGTGCAAAGTGTTTTTGGTGGATGCAGATTTAGGCGTGTGGTTGTCCTGCCCTGATTGGTCCCAGCGGACGAGGCGTGGCCACCATTGACCACGTATCTTGGAGGCCTTGGAGAACCACGACTGGAGCACCTGACCCGACCCACTAATCCCCAGGCTTCAATTTGAAGAACTACAGTCGACAGTCTGAGTGGCATGTTTGTTGTTTGTGTTGAGCTCACCTTTGTATCATACCCTTGAATTTCAATTTGATTTGGTTGAAAAAGAGATCTCAACGAGACTGCCTGATTAAGGGGAAGGGTTTAGCCAACAGTAAAATGTTTCCTGAAAGTTTTACTTTTTTAGTACTCACCTGTGGTGGCATTAGTTCCTGTTCCAGATCCAGCAGTAGTGAGTGATGTGGTGACGGTGGTGACGGTGGCTGCAGCAGTAGTAGTGGCGGGGTCAGCCTTGCCTCCCTGAAGCCCTATTGCCAGTGTGTCAAGCTCTGACTGGTACTGTGAGCGGATCCATCTCTGTACCAGTGTTTGCTCTTCATAGGACTTCAGATCCGGCAAGTTAGTGCCAAGAAGGTTTTTAACTTCATTAACAGTCAGATCCTGGAGAGAGCAGAGCAAATAAGTGTTTAATGTGTATGCAAATAAACTTATTTTAAGGATAGGTCTGTCTTCTGTTCACACAGGCCACCAGTGTAAGTGATGATGGATAAAATCTACAGTTCAACCAAAGTTAATATAAGCCTCCAGCAGTCAAGTGAATTACACTCCTTTTGGTACAACATTGTCTTTTTACGAATGCTGAACACTCATGTGAACGTAAATACAAGTATTTTTACGCAGAATGAAGACTGTGGATTTTGTCCATCATCACTTTCGTTCTCTGCATGTTGAGGGTGACCACTCAAAACCAGTAGAGCCAGTAAAAACAGTTTAAATATACACGTGAACACCTGTTTTAAAACAGACTTGGAAAAATGTGAACATATCCGTTAAGTTATTTAATTTTTTTTATCCAGCAGAACATAAAAACTGATAAACACCAGCTGCCAAACTGTGGAAACAGAGCACCTCACAAGTACTTCAGTTTTTTTGTCTTTGACACCGCTGCCCTCTCTTAAAACTTCTCATAAACAATCAGTGTACCTAACCTCACCAAAACCATTACTAAAATATATAAAATCACACACACACACACACACACACACACACACACACACACACACCACTGACCAGTACAACGTTCTCATCCAGGTTGGTGAAAGTAGCCATGTCCATGTTGATATCGGAGGCTGACAAACTTCGGACATAGTCCACAGTTGCACCCCCTGCAGGTAAGGAGGAAAGAAATGAAAAGTGAGTTCAACTGTTTTGGGAATAAATTCAGATTTTCTGCATGCAGTCTGACAGTCTGAAGCTGTGTGTGTGTGTGTGTGTGTGTGTTCATGTGTGGGTCTTACGAAGGTAACTTGATGTGAGCTGGTAGCTTTTAGCGGAGATAGTTGTAGTGCGTGTGTCTGTGCCAAAAGCTTGTCTGGCAATGGCGAAGAGTGCTTTGTGTTTCTCTGTGGTGCAGTTGGACAGAATCAGGGCATCAGCGTCTCTGCAGGAAACACAAACAAACAAAAATGAGATGAGAAATGGGCAAGAATGAGCGTGCACGTCCTAAATACCTCAGTGGGTACAATAGCTACTGGATACCAAAAAAATCAACAATGATATAAGAGACAAGTACACCACGACTCAGAGTTCCCTTTAGTAACATGGACCTGTGTTGGGTTAAAAAGTTGCTAATAAAAATTTAAAGGAACCTTTGATTGTGGGTACGTTTACATTGTATTCTCTAAAAGACAAGAAATCCACAGACTCGATCCAACAAGTAAAAAGAAAATGTTTAAAGGTACAGTATGTAAGATTGGACACCGCAGCTCAAATTCAAAACAGTGGAGAGCAGTCTCCCCCCTCACCCCCCTCCACTGACTGCAGCTAACGCAGGTTGCCAGTTTGAAGACATTGAACGTTGATGAGGGCAAAACGAGAGCAACAATGTTTATTTCATGAAGCAGCTTCTACGTCTGAGTCTGACTTTAGTCTGTGCTGCAAAATAATTGTTGTGGAGAAATTGCTGAAGTCAAAGGTCAATGGTGAGGTCAGGAGGGAAGAAAGTGTTCAGGAGCCTCTGATGTCTTATGCTGTAATATTTATTGACACTTGGCCAAGGAGAATTAGAGACACTCTCAAAGTACATCAGAAGTGTCTGAGTCGGTCTCACATTCTCCCCAACTCATCCTGGTGGATAGACTTTAAACCCCAAGATAACACCGCAAATACTATACGCCCAGAATTAGCCAAAGAGAATGTCTTTACCCATGGAGGTGTTATTGTCAACATATTCTAGTCTGGAGACACAGATGTCTGTTTACGCAGATTGGAACGTCAACAGTCAGCTATCTATTATGTCTATGAAGGCAGCAATAGGTCTCTTCGACCCTGGCCACCACAGTGTTGAGATAGACCGGCACCTCCTGTTCCCAATCAAAGCCAAACAATTAATACTGCTGAGGACCTCAAGGCCCACACGTGACCTCGTGTAACCTAAGGACAGAAAATTCCATAACAATAATGACAATGACAAGAAGAAGTTTAATTTGGTTTGTGTCCGTTTGTTTGAGAGAGAGGGAGAGACGTCTTTGTCTTTCAAATCATCTCCAATATTTATCGTGTTTTACCACGTGTCTGCTCATGGAGCTTCTTAGGTTGGACAGAATATAACATTTAACACAGTCTATATAAGACTTTTTCCCCCCAAAACTGCAACATCATATTGAAGTATATAATGTAGTTATGTGATATTATTATTGTGTTTTTATGATTCTTCACAGCTCAGACTGTTTTTATTCTTGCACATTCCCGGGTTTAAAGCGGTTCAGGATGAGTTTAATTCAACTAACTTAACAGCAAATGAACATATCATAATTGTTTAAAATATAGCCAAAATTATTTTGTAATATTTGAACAGCTTTGTCTTTTTTGTGTGTAACAATCCTCTAAACACGCATGGCCCTGACTTCTTACTTGAGGCTTTGTTGGGAAATGTTCCCCAAAACATCGACATCCAGTGAGCACAGGTTGGTTCCTCCGATGGCGTTGAGTTCAGCACTGCCCAGTTTGTTTCCTTCCTGACTCAGATACTTAGTGATGATGGCCTTAGCCTGAAGACAAGAAGAAACAGTGACCAGCTTTAACACAAAAACAGACACGCACACAAACACAACATGCTTTATCTGTTTAGTTGTTTGCTCACCAGGCTCGGGTCCCACTGCCCGTTGGACGAGTCCATCAGAGCAGAGAGTGTGTCGATCTGAATGATAGTCCACGAGTTGATGTCATCAGTAGTGGCCACACGGGACGCTAGGCCTAAGAGCTGAACCTGACTTTCTGGGATGGTGGAGTTGGCACCATAAGCCTAAAAATATGTGAGAATCAGTAAGACGACATTATCAGCCAGCAGTCAGAAACAGTTAATTTGTTAAATGTTATCTGTCGAGTTTTAACTGTAAAGTGACACAAAGTGAAGAGAAAAGAAGATATGAAGATATTTTCTCAAACTACTGTTGAATTTATAGATTATTTCTAAATCAAAAATAAAACCCAGGCCACCTTTTATGATGCATTACTATGTGTTAATGTGTGTTAATGTGTGTTATAGTTCATTTTATTTTTTGTTCAGGTTAGTATACAAAATATTTAGCATCTCTTGCTATTCTTAAAAGCAAAAGCACTTTTCCAGTTTTTACATACATGCATGTACATATGCATATGTACAGAAAAGGTTTACATGCAACACATCTTGTGGCTGTTCCATAAAAGAAAATTTAAAAATAAAGTAGCTCAGTCCATAGAGACTTGGCTTGGGAACCAAAGGGTGGCCGGTTCAAGTCCAGCATGGATCAAAATATGGAAGGTGGACTGGTAGCTGGAGAGGTGCCAGGTCACCTCCTGAGCACTGCCAAGGCGCCCTTGAGCAAGGCACCGAACCGCCCCCCCCACAACTGCTCGCAGGGCGCTCCTCAGGGGGGCTGCCCATCACTCCACCATCTCTCTCTCCACATTGCATGTCTATGAGCCCTTGCATGTGTGTTCGGGGTTAAAAAATGCATGTAAAATAAACTGAGTGAAAAAAGAATTTCCCCGTTGAGGGATTAATAAAGTATCTCTTCTTCTTCTTCTTCAAAACTCTCAGCCCTCCATCTTCATTTCCAAGCATATATATTCAAATACATCCTTATATATTTATCCAAGTGTACTTCTCCTTGAATCTGCCCACAGCTTCATCTTTCTCACATATGTCCATCTCACAGTATATTACAACTTAACTATAGAAAAAACTATAGAACCAAGGGAGCAAGAAAGGGAAGTAGCACTAGGCCTCAGTCAAACAAAGTCTGCTCGCTTTGTGGCTATGAATTCGATTCATTTATTCCAGATTTGGTAAAATTTGTCCTTTTGAGTCCTTCAAGAATAAGTTTTTAACTTTTCCACTTTTAATATACACTATAATAACAATAGGTTATTCCACATAAATCTTCTATCTAGTGATTGATTTTTTACTTGCTGCTAGAAGGGCCTGCAGTAGCTTTGAATCCTTCCAATATAGTCATCCTCCACATATATATGGACTTAGTAGAAACAGATTTCTTCATGTCCAGATCATACTATGTTTAAATTTTAAGTTTTTTTTAGCTAACCTTCTTCTTTGGGACGGATGTGATTAATGATAATTTCATGCAAACATTTAGCTTCAAAAGCAGGATCTTGAATGCAATAAACTTTACAGGCATAAATCATCAAACCAGTATCTTCCCTGTACTGGTTTCCCTGCACTGGTTACCAGTTCAATACCGAATTGATTTTAGGATTCCTCTCTGGTCCTCTCTCTTTTCCCCCGTAGCTATAATATTGTTCAAAAGTCCTCTCTTTCCTCATCTGACCGTTCGTTGATTCACCGGCACCACCAAGCCTGAACTTCGTCTTCACTAGCTCCTATCACCTACCTCTCTCAGCTTGCTGAGAACAATGGTGAGGTATTCCTCCTGGTCCACCTTTTCAATAATGGAGGCCAAGTTGTTTTTAACGGTGGTGGCACTGAGGCAGCAGTTGAACTGGTTTATGTCGTCGTAGTCGAAGGGGAACACCTCTTCGCTGATGATCACCTGGGTGATCTTTCCCACAGTGCATTCATTCTCTAAAACACAGGAAAAAAGTAAAATATTAAAGCAGCATTGTGTAACTTTTCTACCGTAAAATAATATAATGATGCTACACTGACGTGTAATCAGATGAATGGTGTCCGTGTCATTCCCACTCTGTGCTCTGTACGCTTGTCTCTATGTAACTTTGTGCTCCAGGTATGATCACCCATGAGAAGTATGTCACACATCACCAACTATTTCACTGATTTTGATAAAACTGGATCATACTTTACGGAGAAAATGATTTCTTTGTGCACACCTCTGTGATTTACAAAGGTTCCTGATGGACAGTAAAGTAAACTGCTGTGAGCTGTAGCTGCTGTTTGCTAATGTTAGCTCAGTTTGTTAGCCTGGCTGCTAAGCTTAAAACACCAGGGAGTGTTAGTGTTTTAGATCACAGAGAAGAGGAGGTTTTCAGGCCTGGGGCGTGAGTGAATGCTGAATGGTTGTGACAGAACCCGAGCTGGGCAACGTAACTGGGCTCAGCAGCCTCTATTGGACGTAACAGTCAACGAAGAGGATGTTGACTGAGGAAGCTAAGAAGAGAAAATGAGCGAGTGACCGAGCACAAGGCCACAAGACAAGAGCAAATCTGGGACTGACTTTTGTCAAGAGTTTCCATAAATAAAGGCTGAAAGACAGACGCCGAGCTGGGCTTCTTGTTGCTGGACTCGTAAGTAATATTAGCTGGCTGCCATGTCTTGTGTTGTTGCACTTGCTTGATGTTTGTCTATTAGCAAAGTTGTCGACTTCACAATCATAACAAATACACACGTACAGCTATCCATATGTACAACAGGGAAATTGGGGGCACTAAATCGCAAAAATACCACTTTCTATGCGATGTTGGTTTAAACTCATTAAGAAAAAAATGAGCAGAGGAGATCATGGAGGGAGACTCACCGATAGATCGAGTTGACCTCTTTTTGTTGGACTTTCTTATTTCTTTCCGCAGACTCTTCCTCTTCTGCTTGTCCACGCCATTTCTCCTAAGAACCGCCAGGAAGTATTTCAAGAACGCCCGCTTCGTTTTCTGCTCGCAGCGATAAAACAGATACAGGCATTTTAAAAATCACCAAGCTTGATCCAAACAGGTGCAGTCACCTTTTGACAAATTCATATTTTCATGTGTTACTCACTTTGTCAAAGTTTTCATAGAAGCTTGAAGTCAAATACAGCGGTAACATGTCGAGGTCCTTCAGCGTCTGTTCATTCCACGTTGATGGAGCGCTGGTTATGAAAGAACAAAGAGTGTAAAGAGTGAAACTGAAACAAAATATACATGTTTTAACTCTCACTAAAATATTATTTTAAATAGGGGGATATTTTAGAGGACACAGAAGGCTGCTATTAAGAAAAATACAGTGAAAATAGATGTATTGCTGTTGTTGACGTACCCGTACTGTGTCTTCCCGCTCTTCAGAAGAGCTTCAACAGCAGCCACCTGAGCGCTTGTGAGATCTGGGCAGGTCTTGAGTTTTTCCAAGATGGACGGGTCAGAGTTCTCAATGTAGGAACCATCCAGAGTGCAGCACATGTTTCCCAACACTGATATATTATCCTCAGTCAAACTTGTGTTTGTTATACCCTTAAAATAAAACGAGTAAGAACAGGTAAATGGTCAAGGTGCAGTTTAGATCGGGAGTTCAGGCTTAATCCGTCATATAAATAGAATAATTCACAGAGTATAATAATCTTGTCTTAAAAAGTGGCTTTCTGAAGCACATCTTGATCATGTCTTTACTCTGGAGTCATGGACTAATTAAAGATTTAATTATTAAGTTCCTTCATTGTACCTGCATGCATGTTGTTTACTGTTGTTTAGTTTTTAATGTGTCAGACTTGATTTTTGTATTTTATATCTGTGTTTGCATGTTATAGTCAGTGTCTCACAATGCTGGTTTATTTAATACATATTACCATTAACATTAATATACCTCATTTTATAGTGTTGTATGTGCATCAGCATTATGATTATATCTTTTTATGATTTTTTTGCATGTTTAACTTAACTGTTTAACACTAATCATGATCCTAATAACTTTGTAATTTCAGTTGTATCTTCTGTTTTTAGGGTGACTTTGTAACATCTGTCCAGGGATGAAAAATAGCTTCTTGGCTAACTCTGGACTATTCAGTGTTTTATTAATGTGCACTGTGCCCGTTAAATAAACTAGAAAATAAATACATAAATCCAAATAGTCCAATCCAATAATCCGCATGTAAACGGACCATCTCAGATTCCAACCTGTGGTCCTATGCTACATGTCACTCCTCCTTTCTCTCCCCATTTTCCTGTCACTCCTCAGCAGCCAATATCAAGTAAAGGCAAGAAAGCTGAAAAAATAATCTTTAAAAAGTTAAGAAGTTAATCTATTTCGTCCTATTTGGGGCGGCTGTGGCTTAGAAGGTAGAGCGAATTGTCCACTCATTAGATGATCCCTGGCTACCTTGCAAATGCCAATGCATTCTGTTTACGGACGGGTGAATGAGATATGTAGAGTAAGTACAGTCCATTTACCTTTAATATTACTGTACTGGGTAATCTCTGAGAAAGACTGATTAATAGGCAGCTTCATTACAGAAACTGGCCATTTGAGACGTATGTGTCGTTTGTCGTCAGAGACTCACCAGGCAGCTCCTGGCGTTAGCAAACAGATTGGTTAGTTTGTAGCTGAGAGTGGAGGAGAAGATGGAGAAGTCTGCATCCGCTAGCTGTTCAAAATAAGACTTGCAGCTGGCCTGTGGCACCAGGGAATAACTGTAGAGAGACAGAGAGGCGGTAACTAACACAAACTGTTCGAAACCTGCTTTTAACTTCAACACAAATCATTCTGAACTCACTCATAGTACATCAGCATGTCCGGAGGATAGAGGTCGAACTCGGTGGCATCTGATTCGATTCTGATGTAGTTGTACATGCAGGTCAACTGTCGGTGAGACGAACAGTTATTTGCCACATGCAGCATGAACTAGACATTGACTTTGTTAAGAAAACAGTGATGACTTGCGTCACACACACACTCTCTCACCTGAGTTTCCACCAGTTTGACCTTCTTCTTGTCTTTCCTTCGACATGCTTTGATCAGCTTCTTGATCTGTACCTTTTTAATGGTTCTCACTCCAGTGCATGTGAACCCTTGCAGGACTGAGGATGACAAACTGCGCACACACACACACACACACACACACACACACACACACACACACTGTATCTTTAACCTGACATGCAGGACATTCTGTGTAAACTCTTGAATTGGTAGCTTCTTGAAAACTCACTTGTCTGCACTTCCCAGTGTCGTGGTTGCACTTTCCACTGCGACCACATCAAAGAATAACTCAGCCTAAAATGGACAAAAACACAGCGTGTGATGACGTACAGTACAGTCAGTGTGTTCAGTTCAAAAGCGCTTCAGTGTCACATCCTCGTACCTGCTGCTTTTTCCATTTCTTCTTGTTGAGCGTGGTGATCACGGTGATGTCATTCGAGAAGCCCAGCAGCCGGACTCGAGGGATCTCAGTGGCCAATTCGTCTGGAATGTTCTTTATGATCGTCTCACTGTTGCTGTCCACTGATATGATCTGAGTGAAGATGTGGGAAGAAAGTTGGCCTTTGGTTAAAAGCCTGACCACACCCGACATCACCGATCATTGTGGTTGAGTGTGCACTTGTAACCACACCCACAGTGATGTCACAGTGTCTTAAAGTACACTTTTACATCACTGCTGCGAGGCCCTATGACATTTGTCGCATCAGTCAATATTTAATTAAAGCTCAGGTAAAACAACTTAACATTTTGACTTGTAACATGATAGTTGGTGCAAGGCATTCTGGCTCTAGTATCGTGCAAAGAGCCACAGTCATTCAGCTTTTCACAAACAAATGTTTGAAACAGGTCACAATATCAGAATTTCACTACATGATTATGACGAAAGATTTCACAATAACAATACTACTGCGATATGCACAGGACGTTTGAAGAAGAAAAAAAATAACGCTATTAAATTATATCAAATTAATTTTCAGCTTTTATTGGCAAATTAATTACACTCAACTGTAACGCTGGCCTCCAACGTTAAGATCAATGACAGTATAAAGAATGGACAGAGGCTGAGTGACGTCACCCATAGGTTTCCAAAGCTCTGTTTTGAAGCCGAAAATATGCGCTGCTGGATGGCGCCATGTTGGATGTACTGCCTCCCGGCTAATCTAATGATCGGCAAAGACGTACTTCATCGGCGAGCCTGAGGCTGCCAAGCTGCCACTCGAGGAATTACAGTTTTTAGCACTTCCGCGTTGGCTTAATTTTCAAGCACCGGAAGTTGCCACTTGGTTAAGATGCATTAGAACCACCTACTATGTTGGAGTGTGAACCACAAAGTGAAACAGAAAGAAATGGAAATTATTTAAAAGGCGCTGGATTATTAACGTATTATCATATGTCTATCACGATTATCGTCAGTATTGGTATACTGCATTTATTAATGTTCTCTAGCCTGTTTTCCTCTTAAAATGTAACAGACTGTTGCATTGCCACAGACGGGAAAAGGTTAGGGACCTCTCCCTCAGAGTTTGACAAAATAGGGGCCCTCAAATAGCATCTTGCATAGGATCCCCAAACAGCGAGAAACAGTGCTGAAGCAATATTACATGAGAGGGTGTGCTTCAACATCATTATTGGCATGTTAAAAGGGTTTTTTGTGGGCAAGTTTTTCCTCACTCGAACCGAGGGTCTAAGGACAGAGGGTGTCACAGATTGTACAGATTGTAAAGCCCGCTGAGGCAAACGTGTTTTGTGAATTTGGGCTATACAAATAAAATTTGATTTGATTTGATTTGACAATCATGTAGTCAGGACCGAGGCTTGCTTACTTAGTATCTGGATCAAATTTGTGATTTTGGACTGTACAAATAAAATCTTGGTCTCATACCCGAGTAACAAACGTCTGCTGGATGATCTGTGGAGCTGACATCAAGTGTAGCAGAAATGAAGGATTTTTGGAGGCAGTGAGCAGCTGGGAGCCGTTGACAGTGCTGAACGTTGTCGTGGGTAGTCCCACAACAAGAGAGCCGAGTAGAAACAACGATGAAGCGCTGTTGATCTGGTGGAAGGTAAAAGAAGGGAAGCAGCAAACAGATGACACGGTCACAACCTTAGCATCTCTCTGAGTTCAATAAAATATACAGTGACACACGGACTGACAGACCTGCATCATCCCTGAAGATATCAAAGACAGGATAATGGCCTTCGCCTGACCGTCATTCCAGCCCGTCACACTGCTCAGCGTGCCAAGGGCAGCAAGCAGGTCCTGAGGCTTTATCATCTGGATCTGACCAGTGGATAAACCGGTGCTTTCATTGCCAAGGGAAGAAATGGTTGTGGCATCGACTTGGTCACCGAAGTTAGCCGCCAAAGCTGCAGAAATCTACAAGAAAGGAAAGAGGAAAATATTTGTTGTTTGCAGGTATATCTTTGTGTAGAATAGAGCAGAGTGCAAAGGCTTCTTGAAGTAGGACAATATAGCACTTAAAATACCTTCTAAATAATTTTGTATCCAGAGGAACCAAGTATTTCTTTTTGATATTGAGCAGAGTGTAACAAGCTGAAATTCATGCTATCCCGCTCAACTAACCAGGACAGGTTTCTAGTGCAGTAACGAGGACGTGATCCCTCACGTGGACAAGCATGTTTGACGGCCAAAAACAGCTGTCCAGTATTTCAGTTGTGTTTCTCCACTCACCCACACACAAAAAATTTACCTCTTATATGTGTGTTTTTGTGTGTTTCTAACCTGTGGGTCCAGGTCTGTACAGAGAGTGGTCAGGTTGTACAGAACTATCATACTTTCATTTGCAGTCAACTGGCTGAATGCCGGACCAGGAACAACACACCGACTCAACAGAGGAAGACTGCAGAGGGAGAGAGAAGAATCGGTTACACGCAAAACGTATGTAGTGATATTCAGCTCTTTTATTCAAGTAAAAGTACTAATACCACACTGTGACTACATGTTTGTGTTAACATTATTATAGATTTAGACTCACAGTAAGGGGTTGAAGTTGCTGTCCTGTTGATAAACGAGCTCAGTGTAGTAGTTGGTGAGGTTGAGAGGTAAGGCGGAGTGGTTTAGGAGGGCGATGTTCAGAGGGTTCACTGTGAACACCTTGATAACCTGCAGAGAAAAGAAAAAGGGTATAAACACTGAAAATGGTGGCTCTGTACATCATTAATCCATCTAGCCTCAACTCTCAGTGAACACAACTTGACCTGTACGTTAAATTTTCCTAAAACAGGTTAATTACCTCTGCAGATCCAAATGCCTGAAGGTCCTCCAGAATGAGGAAAGGCATGAAGGGACCGATGTACTCAGCAAACCAGGCTGTGGAGTTCAGCTCCGGGTCATTGGCATCGTAACATCTCGGCACGGTCGCTGCCAAAGACAAATTACAAATATTTACATGGAGGATTTTACTGTGGGAAGCCAGGGACAGACGAAAGGAAGAGCGAGGGTAAGAAGTAAAAATCATTAAATGAAGTGAAGTTGAAACTGGCTTCAGGAACAAAGAACCTGAACTGATTTTTTTCGACCCTGCCTGACAGACAATAAGAAAGTTAATTACAATTATTTACATGAGGGATTGATTGACGAAGACTTGATGTTCTGCCCTTTAAGCCTCACTAGACATTATCTCAGAGGCATCTTTGGTTCTCAATTTTCAACAGGATGTTTTTTGTTCTTTTTAATATCTATGGCTGTTCTAGAAAATAGATTTGAGTAATGAAAAACATTTCGCTGCCACAGTTACATGTTTTGATAGCAAGCCTGTGTCTAAGACTCAAGGTAGCTGTAGTAGCACTGTTTTATCTTTGTTAAAATGTGCTGTCCAGTACGGTTGTAAATACTCATTTATCTTAAAATATACCAACTAAAAGCTAACCTGGAAGATGTATTTTATCGGTCATTTCAAGCGTAGTCATATTTGATTTAACTATTATCTGAAAAACTCCTGAAGACCCTCCTCTCCTAGCACTGCCAGTACTGGACATGCTAAATCTAACACCCTCTAGTACTGTCACAGTGCTTATTGCTGACCCAACATGTCCTAGTCGCACCGTACTTTGATTGTATTCCTGTAAGTCTCTTTGGATAAAAGTGTCCGCTAAATGACTAAATGTAAATGTAAATGTATTATATCCATTGCTAACAGTTGATGTGATATTGTTATTTTAATGTTTTAAATGCTACATGATGCTTGCTCCTTTAAATGTGGTTTTAAATGCACAGTCTGCAAGTTCTGTATGTCTATATGTCTCATTATCATTAAAAACATTAAATTAAAATAAAATGACGGACAACATGAAAGTGTAACGCAACCTTTGTCAGTGATTGGTCATTAGGTGAGCACTTTCAAAGCTCATTCATATTTCTGCTGCTATCCTCCACTGACCAAACAGTCCACAGAGCCTCAACATGAGAGCAAATTCACTGAGAAATGATGAAACTCCTCAAGAGAGGAAAATTAAGGTTGGCCCAAAAGTCTTCCAGATTTGTCACTAAAGGGGTCTTCAAATTAAAAATGTTATAAA
This sequence comes from Sciaenops ocellatus, assembly GCA_033000465.1. Taxonomy (NCBI): domain Eukaryota; kingdom Metazoa; phylum Chordata; class Actinopteri; family Sciaenidae; genus Sciaenops; species Sciaenops ocellatus. The sequence continues at coordinate 20,796,070 of CP136867.1, forward strand.
TTGAAATATTACTGTATGTTTGTGTTATTCTGTGGACACACCTGAGGTGAGGTAGGTCCGGATGGTGCTGAACACATCTTGCCTCATAAAGTCTGCAGCAGTGTAGTTGTGTTCACCAAGAACTGAAACACTGAAAAACAAAATGAAACCAAAATACACGATGAAACACCAAAAAAAGAGATCAACTAAAAAAAAAATATATATATATATATACACTTTTCACAAAGTTATGAAAACCAGACGTACAGCTTTTGGAAGGCCAGACAGGAGGCGTTGTATGTGCTGTTGGGGCTGATCAGACTCTTAGTGAGGAAGACCAAGTAGTTTTGGAGACGCTGGTCAAACCAAGCGTTGACCTCTGACCTCTCAGAGCTGCTGAGAGCCCTGGGCCAGACGCAAGGCAGCGTGGGCCGCCGCACTGTCGCCGGGAGAGACTCCTGTAGTGAATACAAACAGTCATGTTGTTATATCATCACCATGTGTTTGTATTTGTTTGTGTGTTTTTGTGTGTGGGACATACAGTCTCCAGGAACACCGGTATCTGCATGTAGTTGTCGTAGAGCACACAGAGCTCTGCATCGTTGTTGACAACGTCAGGGCGACGGAGGAAATCCCCAAGATGTGATGGAGGCATCGAGTTCACCAGCTAGAGGGTCAACAAACATTAAAATTAGTCCGCCTCTTCCTCCTCACACCCTTCAACTCAAGTACTAAAAGTGACCCTCCCTAACTTTGTTGAAACCCTTTTGGACACACACCTGATGCATTTTGTTGTGAGGCATGAGGGACAGGAAGGTGGTCAGGTTCGGGAACTGGAAACCCAAGAATGAGCTCTCCAAGAAATCGTAGAAACTGTGGTTGTAGTTGTCACCGTAGCAGCGAAGAAGTACTGGTCCTGGAATGAAGGAGAGTGGAAGAGGTCGGCTGTCAAACAGACTCTGATCTGCTGAGTCAAACTGAAGGCTGTAGGTTTGTTTCTTAAAAAAGGGCTTACTAAATGTTCTATGTACAAAATTATACAAATAAAAGCTTTAACTTTAAATTAAATAAACACAGAGCACTACTGTTTATCAGAGGGGTATGAGTGGTACTTTGGATGAGTCGCCTGACCTTTTGAGGAGACAGAGGAGTTTGTAATGAAGTAAATAAAAGAATTACACTGTTGTCCATAAAGTTGGAATAAAATATTTTTACCTCTTCTCATGAAAAGATTGACAACGTGATTTATTCTTGATAGATAAAGTGTATCAATCGCTTCCAAACATATCACAGTGAAAATTAAACCACGTGTATAAATAGGAATAAAAAGAGGAATGTGTCTGAAGACAAAATTATTCCAACTTTATGGGCAGCAGTGTATATATATCAAGTCAGCACTAGCATACATTTGGTTGACAGTTCTCCCTTTACCACAAAATCTTACTATAAAATCTGTTACAGTCTTGAGCCAAAATCCTGATAGGGATAGCTGAGATTCCTGTAGTCTCTGTATCATCCCGATGTAAATCTAAGTCTATAGATATAAAAAGTGAGTGAAGATAACACCAGCATCACTTCATGACTTTTTTCTATATATTACCTCTTTATGAGTAATTTCTTATCCACCTTGTGTATATGAGCTGCTGTGCTCTTTCAATTACCCCTATGGTCAGGGTGGTGGGTGATTGTGTGAAACACTTTGTGTTACATTTAGTTTGTATGAAAAGTTTTCTTCTGTGTACTGACAAATGTGCTGAATATATTTCCTTCACCCTAAAACACTTGCAAAACCATTTTTTAATTTAAAAACGACATTGTTTGCATCTATGTTTGATAGCTTGCAGTGTGAAACCATTGGCAGCAAAGTTTATATCTACACAAGTGCTCATGCAGTCAGAAAAACATTGATCCATAGAGCTACTAGTGGACAAACACTCCATACAGTAAGTTAGATCAGTAACTCGGTTTGTTTACAATGTGAATTTCCAATTTGTACTTTAAGAAAACTGAGTGGGAAAGACCCAGAAATTGAACAAAAAAATCAAAATACGGCAAAAAAAAAAAGTCTTTTCGACTGGCTAAGGTGGAAAAAAACATTGATAATATTGAACAGCAGTGAAAGGAAATGTGCATAAAGTCACATTTTCTTCTGAAAGAACTGCAAATGCAAATGGAAATGATTTTAACAAGAAGTGATTGATCCATTGTTTTGTCACATATTACAACCTAAAACTTGTTCATCACCAGTTTCCTTGAAGAATGCTGTCTTTACCTCTAAGAGTCTGAATGATGTGATTGTGGATTTCATTCTGTGTAACTTCACTGAGCGAGAAGATCGTTGAATTGAGGTCTTCGACTCTGAAATAAAAAGAAAAATGTTTATGTTGTGTGGCATTTAAGATTTGTATTCCCCATACAGACAGTTTTAGAGATGAGGTACAAAAGAATGACATTTTCTAAAGTCAAAACCAGTTCTCGTGGTGCTACGCTTACCCCTGCTGCCCGATACTGCAGTTTCTTCCCGCCAGGATGGCGAAGAATGGTGCCACATGGAGCGGTGACAGGTTGACCAGCAGGGGGCGGAGTCGGGTGCGGAGCCAAATCGACACATCTGAGTCATCCACTGAGTGATCGGAGAGGTTCGCACGATCAAACACAACTTGTAACATGGCTGACCTCACCAGAGGAGGGAACTTGTTTTCATGACCCTGCAGGAAAAGAGAGAAATAAATAAAGAAAACCACAGAGAGGAAGTTTTTAAAATAGGAAATCCATTTTTATGCAAAGCAGCAACAAAGAGGATCTTTTAGAAATAGGATTTAGTTAGATGGGGGCTTGGGGCTTCATATTGGAAATGTATGATTTATGATGTATCCTACCTTAGATAAGTAGATAAACATTGTTAATGCTGGCTAAAATATTGTTTCCAGGGACCAATCAAGGACAAGATGTTTTGAAAATTGGTGTTTGACACACACTTACCATGATAGCAGGTGAGAAGTCGTCAAAGAAGGCAGGGAGGTGTTGGTTGGGGACGTGATTCATCACCATGGTGACCTGCTTAGGAGAGGTGAGCTGGCCCGGTGTAGCGGACACATCGGCTAACTGTCTGACTGTCAGATGTGGTAAAGCTTCCATCTGCATGTGCACACAGACAAATATATAGGTGATTTAAACCGACATGAAACAAAATAAAAAAACATAAAAACAGGAGATATGACATGTCAGGAAGTACCGCTGAAAAGTTGGAATAGAGCATCTGCAGGTCGTGGAAGGACACGAGGGCTGAGAAACCTCCCAGGTTCTTCTGCAGCCATTCGCCACTGTTTTTAGTGTGTAAGCTGCAGCCGGGATCTGAACCAGAAAAACACACACAATAACTTCACTGTATACTTTACATGTACATCCTGTACAAGCTGACTGTAGAATATTTATAATGTGATGTACTGGAGAGTGATAGCTCTGTTGTTATGTCAACAAAATATGCACGGTAGTAATGCAATAGGCTACAGGTCACATCGGTACGATAAGAATTTGGGGGTTTGCCCTGAAATTTGATGAAGGCATTCGTGGTGCCCAGATTATTAATCTCAGGTGACAACGTGGCCTCTGATGCAGTGCTACTCGCAGGGTTAACTGTTTTTATACTAAAAATAAATTTGATTTAGTAATGGCACCATCTTAGCTGTACCTCTCCTAAGAGCGGGGCAGGACCCCAGACTGGAGGAAGTACCAGATTGGGACGGCTGGCGGGGCGAGGCGGGTGTCGGTGATGCCGAACTACCGGACGGAGTGACAACAACTGGGCTGCCGAGGATCATGGTCCGCAAGGGGAGGTGGGCAAGAAGGGCTGTTGGACTGGCGGACGAGACTTTGGGCGGGTCATTTTAACATTAACTAATTTAATGTGTAATAAACTCTGAACTTTTTAAATTGTACCCTGAGGTTTTTGCTCTGCTTACCCCTGATTGCAAAGAACCTGTGTAGCCGCTTTTTAGAGTCCTAGGTGGCGTTGTCATTGACATTTATAGTTTTAACTTTACGTAATCAACCTCGCCTCATACCTTTAAAGTGAAACCTGTTGTTCAGGCCCTGTAAATGGAATAACCTGATTTAAAGGTATAACTAGTGGTTTGTCTTAATGTAATATAACATAAAACATTAGGTGATTTTAACAATTAACAAATTTTACATGTATAGGTAGCTGGAAAGGCATTGGGAGGTGATATCCCACTGAGTGGCCTCCAATGTCCTGCAGTTCCTTGAGGTAGCACTGATTGTGGAGACAGGTACTGCACTGTTTAAGATAAATAACCTAAACTTACTTTTTTGGGAAGTTTTCTTCTACATGTACTAAATGGTCTTTTCATTTTTTATTTTAGGATTTCCATAGTCACTGCTATTATGCCTGTATGGTCCTTGATTTTGTACATGTATTGTGTTGGTGCCAATGGCTAAGGTCTGCTAGTTTTTGTGTTTTCTCTTCTGTAATCCGACCTCAGCTCCTGTATTCTTAGTGTTCCAACCAGACAGACGTACTGCTTGTGCTATTTCGACTGTGTGGCATTCTACCCCTGTGGCTTTTTATGTGATTTTGTAGTGGTTAGGTGATGGCCTGTGTGTAATGTTGGTGTATTCTGGTAGCGCTCAGGTAACCCCCTACATGTCTGCTTCCTGCAGAATCTGAGGTTGTTTTTTAGCATCTATAGCAGGTTGGCATTAACATGAATGATTGTTTATGATCAGTCTTTATTGAATTGTTGAACCTACCTGTGGTATTTTTCATCATCAAGAAAACCTTAATGAAGTGTGTGTAGACGGACATCTGCATAGGGAGAGTCATGTGTGGCTGGAAATGACTCAAAATCTGTATGCTGAGTTCAGGAATGAAATGAGGAGTCATTTGGTTAACAACAAAATCTTGACGAGAGAAAATCAGATCTGCACTGAAACCAGAGTAGTTTGGTTGAAGGTGAGCTTACATGTGCTGGTAGGTGCTGCAGTTCAAGCCCTTTGTGGTGAGACATGAAAGGAAGTCAGGGGAAACAGCGGGCAAGAACGGACGAAGCCGATGGTTGAACCACAACTGGATGAAGGCAGGATTGTTGAAGCTGGCCGGGCTGAATGCGTCCAATTGGATTTCTCGTATAGAGTCCAAAATCACTGCAACTGCAGGACTTCTGGGGTCCAGAGTCTGTCAGAAGAAAAAACACATCTGTTCAGTTCTGATCAAGAAATAGTGAAATGAAGAGTGCTGGTGATTCATACCTTGTTGGCTAGAAGATCCAGAGCTTCATCCAGCACATGTGAGGCTTTGGAGAGGAAAAGCTTCCAGACAGGTCTTGAACTTGTGGAGTTATAGGAGCGATTACATGCCAACGTCGCTGCCAGATCCTCTGCTTTCAACGCTGACAGCTGTGTGACAAAAGAGCCAAATAATGAAGGAAGATCAGAAAACATACAGAAGATCACACCAAAACTGTTTCACAAAAGTGTTGTCAATAGATGTTTTGATGTCTCACCGATGCACAAGCGAATTCCTCAACAGAATGGTGACAATGGTGTCCATTTATCTGTCCGCTGTCAAGACGGTGCTGCAGCTTTGTGCTGTAGTTTCAAAATATCAAACATTTACTGACAGTGAAATATTAAAATAGAAAATGTTTAAATGAGCTCAAAGTAAGAGGTAAATAAATCCCACCTGTTCACTCCAATGCAAATGTCTGTTTCTGTGAACAACATGAATTAAAAGAGTTAATGGTGATTATTAACATTCAAAAATTACATAATTTTATATGTTAAGTTTATTTTGGTGAGACAACTTACCATTTGTCATGGTTACAGTGCACTTTGGGTAGAAGAAAATTAAAATGGTTATGAGTCTTCTATCATCAAACCAGTATGACACTAAATCAACTAAAATAAACGTGAAAATCACATTTAATTACCTCTCCACTGTATATGATGCACCCTGTGATAAAAGGGAGAAAAAGTAGATTAGTTTAAAGTATAACTCAGAACATGCATACTAAAATGTTCATTTCAGTGGTAAGTTTACATTATGACAACACAATAACAGGGAAATAAAGAAATACGATAACAGAGGTACAACAATAAGCAGCACAGAATCTACTCTTTAATCATGACCGATTGCTGTATCAGTATCGGAAATTATTGGAAATGGTGTGCTATGACTTTTCTTGGAGATTCGCCCAATCGTTGCAAAAGTCCGAAGGAAAGCGTTAAATCTGCATCAACTGGACTTGGTTGTAGATCCGTGAAAACGTTAAACCTCTCATCCAAGAGGCTTCTTCAGTTCTGAAAGGGTTAATTATGAACTAATCTTGTATATAGACTGTGCTACCTGGTGGTAAGTGCTTCGACAAGGCCATCTTGGTGTATGTGATGGATGATGCTACATCAAGAGAAACTCCAGCCATGGCCATGTCCAGTCTGTTGAATCTGAAACAGCAACAGGTGTGATTAATATCACAAATATAATTATTTATAAATAACCAATAATTCTGAAATAAACATAACTATATGTGAACTCACAGTGTTTTGTATGATGAACAGGAAAGATTTCCCTTCAAATACAGAAAACAAAGATTATCATCTCCAACAAGCAGAGCAAAGTGAAATTTTTGAATAAAGGAGAATCATCAGGTTTCTTCTTTTACCTTTTGGAGGACCATGACAAGGTCGGACAGGAAGTCTGTGAATTTATTCTTGTCAGGAGACTGATTGAAATGATCAAAGATCATATTTATGAGGGCGTCTTTGTTTGGAAGAGCAGGATGGGTCAACACCAGCAGCTCTGCGGTCTGTTTTGGAGTCAGGAGTTGTAGGACCTCCAGCTAAATTAAAAGAAAGTGAACAGAAAAAGATTTACTGGTGCTGAAAATAACAAGTTAATAACATAATTGGCCATTTTTTCTAAAGCCTTAATGTTATCAGAAATCAAATCTTACAGGGTTGAAATGTGGGTTGAGATCAAGCAGCTCTCTGAGGGACAACATCCCTGAAAACTGGCCCAGATTCTTCATCAGCCACTCTGCACTGTTGTTGGACACACAGCCTTGACCTGAAGTCATGAAGGTAAAGAGATAGTTGTAAAAACTGAGTGTTACTCATATATATCACCTCCTAAAGAACCTGTGGTTTGGCTTCATGGAGTTGTTGAACCTACCTGTGGTGTTCATGGTCAAGTAAACTTTAATGAAGTGTGTGTAGACGGACATCTGCGTGGAGTGAGTCATGTGTGGCTGGAGATGACTCAAAATCTGTACGCTGAGTTCAGGAATAAAATGAGGAGTCATTTGGTTAATGACAATATCCTGACGACACAGCACAAGAGAGAAACCAGAGTATTTTGGTTGAAGGTGAGCTTACATGTGCTGGTAGGTGCTGCAGTTCAAATCCTTTGTGATGAGACATGAAAGGAAGTCAGGGGAAACAGCGGGCAAGAATGGACGAAGCCGGTTGAACCACAACTGAATGACGGCAGGATTATTGAAGCTGGCCGGGCTGAATGCGTCCAATCGGATTTCTCGTATAGAGTCCAAAATCGCTGCAACTGCAGGACTTCTGGGGTCCAGAGTCTGTAAGAAAAAGGAAACACATCCGGTGTCTAGTCTTGATCAGAAAGATGGTAATGTGAGGAGTGTTGCTGATTCATACCTTGTTGGCTAGAAGATCCAGAGCTTCATCCAGCACATGTGAGGCTTTGGAGAGGAAAAGCTTCCAGACAGGTCTTGAACTTGTGGAGTTATAGGAGCGATTACATGCCAACGTCGCTGCCAGATCCTCTGCTTTCAACGCTGACAGCTGTGTGACAAAAGAGCCAAATGATTAAGGGAGATCAGAAAATATACAACATAAATCACATTGAAACTAGTTGACACAACAGTAGTTTCAGGACAGTTGTTGATATGAGATGATTTGATGTCTCACCGATGCACAAGCGAATTCCTCAACAGAATGGTGACAATGGTGTCCATTTATCTGTCCGCTGTCAAGACGGTGCTGCAGCTTTGTGCTGTAGTTTCAAAATATCAAACATTTACTGACAGTGAAATATTAAAATACAAAATAAATAAGATACCAGAAAGAGGTTCATAAATCCCACCTGTTGACTCCAGCACAAATGTCTGTTTCTGTTAAAAAAGGAATAAATTAGTTAACAGTAATTATTAGCTTTAAAAATTACATAATTTTATATATTAAGTCTATTTTAGTGAGACAACTTACCATTTGTCATGGTTACAGTGCACTTTGGGGAGAAGAAAATTAAAATGGTTATGAGTCTTCTATCATCAAACCAGTATGACACTAAATCAACTAAAATAAACGTGAAAATCACATTTAATTACCTTTCCACTGTATATGATGCACCCTGTGATAAAAGGAAGAAAAAAGCAACTTATAACTCAGAACATGCATACTAAAATGCTCAATTCAATAGCAAGTTTACATCATGACAACACAATAACAGGGAAATAAAGACGTGTTCATGTTCATGTACGATAATAAACAGCACAGAATCTACTTCTTAATAATGACAAATTATCGTCTTTTAGCAGTATCAGAAATGATCTGAAATGTTGTGCTATGACTCTTATTAGAGATTAAATCTTTGGCATGAGTAGATGACATGTTAAGGCGTGAATAGATGAGAATTTGTGTCCAATCACACTGCGTGAGGTGACTGACGTGAATTGGGTGTTCTTGTGCCATCTGCATGAGTTGTAAATATTAAACTGAGACCGTTTCATAACCAGTTAAAACTCTTTGTAGTATGTTCAAGGTATTATTGTATTAGAAATGTTACAAGGATTTTATAGACTGTGTTTATCACCTGGTGGTAAGTGCTTGGACAAGGCCATCTTGGTGTATATGATGGATGATGCTGCATCATAATAAACTCCAGCCATGGCCATGTCCAGTCTCTTAAACCTGGAATATCAACATGTGAGATTAACATCAAAATGTTTTATTTCATATAATTATTTATGAATAATCAATAAATCTAAAATAAACATAAATATATGTGAACTCACAGTGTTTTGTATGATGAACAGGAAAGAGTTCCCTTCAAATACAGAAAACAAAGATTATCATTTCCAACAAGCAGAGCAAAGTGAAATTTTTGAATAAAGGAGAATCATCAGGTTTCTTCTTTTACCTTTTGGAGGACGATGACAAGGTCGGACAGGAAGTCTGTGAATTTCTCCTTGTCAGAAGACTGATTGAAATGATCAAAGATCATATTTATGAGGGCATCTTTGTCTGGAAGAGCAGGATGGGTCAACACCAGCAGCTCTGCGGTCTGTTTTGGAGCCAGGAGTTGTAGGACCTCCAGCTAAATTAAAAGAAAGTGAACAGAAAAAGATTTACTGGTGCTGAACATAACAAGTTAATAACATAATTGGCCATTTTTTCTAAAGCCTTAATGTTATCAGAAATCAAATCTTACAGGGTTGAAATGTGGGTTGAGATCAAGCAGCTCTCTGAGGGACAACATCCCTGAAAACCGGCCCAGATTCTTCATCAGCCACTCTGCACTGTTGTTGGACACACAGCCTTGACCTGAAGTCATGAAGGTAAAGAGATATTTGTAAATACTGAGTGTTACTCATATATATCACCTCCTAAAGAACCTGTGGTTTGGCTTCATGGAGTTGTTGAACCTACCTGTGGTGTTCATGGTCAAGTAAACTTTAATGAAGTGTGTGTAGACGGACATCTGCGTGGGGTGAGTCATGTGTGGCTGGAGATGACTCAAAATCTGTACGCTGAGTTCAGGAATGAAATGAGCAGTCATTTGGTTAATGACAATATCCTGACAACACAACACAAGAGAGAAACCAGAGTAGTTTGGTTGAAGGTGAGCTTACATGTGCTGGTAGGTGCTGCAGTTCAAATCCTTTGTGATGAGACATGAAAGGAAGTCATGGGAAACAGCGGGCAAGAATGGACGAAGCCGGTTGAACCACAACTGAATGACGGCAGGATTGTTGAAGCTGGCCGGGCTGAATGCGTCCAATCGGATTTCTCGTATAGAGTCCAAAATCACTGCAACTGCAGGACTTCTGGGGTCCAGAGTCTGTAAGAAAAAGGAAACACATCCGGTGTCTAGTCTTGATCAGAAAGATGGTAATGTGAGGAGTGTTGCTGATTCATACCTTGTTGGCTAGAAGATCCAGAGCTTCATCCAGCACATGTGAGGCTTTGGAGAGGAAAAGCTTCCAGACAGGTCTTGAGCTTGTGGAGTTATAGGAGCGATTACATGCCAACGTCGCTGCCAGATCCTCTGCTTTCAACGCTGACAGCTGTGTGACGAAAGAGCCAAATGATTAAGGGAGATCAGAAAACATACAGAAGATCACACTAAATTCACAAAACTCTTGTCAATAGATGTTTTGAGTCTCACCGATGCACAAGCGACTTCCTCAACAGAATGGTGACAATGGTGTCCATTTATCTGTCCGCTGTCAAGACGGTGCTGCAGCTTTGTGCTGTAGTTTCAAAATATTAAACATTTACTGACAGTGAAATATTAAAATACAAAATAAATAAAATACCAGAAAGAGGTTCATAAATCCCACCTGTTGACTCCAGCACAAATGTCTGTTTCTGTTAAAAAAGGAATAAATTAGTTAACAGTAATTATTAGCTTTAAAAATTACATAATTTTATATATTAAGTCTATTTTAGTGAGACAACTTACCATTTGTCATGGTTACAGTGCACTTTGGGGAGAAGAAAATTAAAATGGTTATGAGTCTTCTATCATCAAACCAGTATGACACTAAATCAACTAAAATAAACGTGAAAATCACATTTAATTACCTTTCCACTGTATATGATGCACCCTGTGATAAAAGGAAGAAAAAAGCAACTTATAACTCAGAACATGCATACTAAAATGCTCAATTCAATAGCAAGTTTACATCATGACAACACAATAACAGGGAAATAAAGACGTGTTCATGTTCATGTACGATAATAAACAGCACAGAATCTACTTCTTAATAATGACAAATTATCGTCTTTTAGCAGTATCAGAAATGATCTGAAATGTTGTGCTATGACTCTTATTAGAGATTAAATCTTTGGCATGAGTAGATGACATGTTAAGGCGTGAATAGATGAGAATTTGTGTCCAATCACACTGCGTGAGGTGACTGACGTGAATTGGGTGTTCTTGTGCCATCTGCATGAGTTGTAAATATTAAACTGAGACCGTTTCATAACCAGTTGAAACTCTTTGTAGTATGTTCAAGGTATTATTGTATTAGAAATGTTACAAGGATTTTATAGACTGTGTTTATCACCTGGTGGTAAGTGCTTGGACAAGGCCATCTTGGTGTATATGATGGATGATGCTGCATCATAATAAACTCCAGCCATGGCCATGTCCAGTCTCTCAAACCTGGAATATCAACATGTGAGATTAACATCACAATTTTTTATTTCATATAATTATTTATGAATAATCAATAAACCTAAAGTACACATAAATATATATGAACTCACAGTGTTTTGTATGATGAACAGGAAAGAGTTCCCTTCAAATACAGAAAACAAAGATTATCATCTCCAACAAGCAGAGCAAAGTGAAATTTTTGAATAAAGGAGAATCATCAGGTTTCTTCTTTTACCTTTTGGAGGACCATGACAAGGTCGGACAGGAAGTCTGTGAATTTCTCCTTGTCAGAAGACTGATTGAAATGATCAAAGATCATATTTATGAGGACGTCTTTGTCTGGAAGAGCGGGATGGGTCAACAGCAGCAGCTCTGCGGTCTGTTTTGGAGCCAGGAGTTGTAGGACCTCCAGCTAAATTAAAAGAAAGTGAACAGAAAAAGATTTACTGGTGCTGAACGTAACAAGTTAATAATATAATTGGCCATTTTTTCTAAAGCCTTAATGTTATCAGAAACCAAATCTTACAGGGTTGAAATGTGGGTTGAGATCAAGCAGCTCTCTGAGGGACAACATCCCTGAAAACCGGCCCAGATTCTTCATCAGCCACTCTGCACTGTTGTTGGACACACAGCCTTGACCTGAAGTCATGAAGGTAAAGAGATATTTGTAAATACTGAGTGTTACTCATATATATCACCTCCTAAAGAACCTGTGGTTTGGCTTCATGGAGTTGTTGAACCTACCTGTGGTGTTCATGGTCAAGTAAACCTTAATGAAGTGTGTGTGGACAGACATCTGTGTAGGGTGAGTCATGTGTGGCTGGAGATGACTCAAAATCTGTACGCTGAGTTCAGGAATGAAATGAGGAGTCATTTGGTTAATGACAATATCCTGACGACACAGCACAAGAGAGAAACCAGAGTAGTTTGGTTGAAGGTGAGCTTACATGTGCTGGTAGGTGCTGCAGTTCAAGCCCTTTGTAGTGAGACATGAAAGGAAGTCAGGGGAAACAGCGGGCAAGAACGGACGAAGCCGGTTGAACCACAACTGAATGACGGCAGGATTATTGAAGCTGGCCGGGCTGAATGCGTCCAATCGGATTTCTCGTATAGAGTCCAAAATCACTGCAACTGCAGGACTTCTGGGGTCCAGAGTCTGTAAAAAAAAGGAAACACATCCGGTGTCTAGTCTTGATCAGAAAGATGGTAATGTGAGGAGTGTTGCTGATTCATACCTTGTTGGCTAGAAGATCCAGAGCTTCATCCAGCACATGTGAGGCTTTGGAGAGGAAAAGCTTCCAGACAGGTCTTGAACTTGTGGAGTTATAGGAGCGATTACATGCCAACGTCGCTGCCAGATCCTCTGCTTTCAACTCTGACAGCTGTGTGACAAAAGAGCCAAATGATTAAGGAAGATCAGAAAACATACAGAAGATCACACTAGATTCACAAAACTCTTGTCAATAGATGTTTTGAGTCTCACCGATGCACAAGCGAATTCCTCAACAGAATGGTGACAATGGCGTCCATTTATCTGTCCGCTGTCAAGACGGTGCTGCAGCTTTGTGCTGTAGTTTCAAAATATCAAACATTTACTGACAGTGAAATATTAAAATACAAAATAAATAAGATACAAGAAAGATGTTCAGAAATCCCACCTGTTGACTCCAGCACAAATGTCTTTTTCTGTTAAAAAAGGAATAAATTAGTCAACAGTAATTATTAGCTTTAAAAATTACATAATTTTATATATTAAGTCTATTTTAGTGAGACAACTTACCATTTGTCATGGTTACAGTGCACTTTGGGGAGAAGAAAATTAAAATGGTTATGAGTCTTCTATCATCAAACCAGTATGACACCAAATCAACTAAAATAAACGTGAAAATCACATTTAATTACCTTTCCACTGTATATGTTGCACCCTGTGATAAAAGGAAGAAAAAAGGAACTTATAACTCAGAACATGCATACTAAAATGCTCAATTCAATAGCAAGTTTACATCATGACAACACAATAACAGGGAAATAAAGACGTGTTCATGTTCATGTACGATAATAAACAGCACAGAATCTACTTGTTAATAATGACAAATTATCGTCTTTTAGCAGTATCAGAAATAATCTGAAATGTTGTGCTATGACTCTTATTAGAGATTAAATCTTTGTCATGAGTAGATGACATGTTAAGGCGTGAATAGATGAGAATTTGTGTCCAATCACACTGCGTGAGGTGACTGACGTGAATTGGGTGTTCTTGTGCCATCTGCATGAGTTGTAAATATTAAACTGAGACCGTTTCATAACCAGTTGAAACTCTTTGTAGTATGTTCAAGGTATTATTGTATTAGAAATGTTACAAGGATTTTATAGACTGTGTTTATCACCTGGTGGTAAGTGCTTGGACAAGGCCATCTTGGTGTATATGATGGATGATGCTGCATCATAATAAACTCCAGCCATGGCCATGTCCAGTCTCTTAAACCTGGAATATCAACATGTGAGATTAACATCAAAATGTTTTATTTCATATAATTATTTATGAATAATCAATAAACCTAAAGTACACATAAATATATATGAACTCACAGTGTTTTGTATGATGAACAGGAAAGAGTTCCCTTCAAATACAGAAAACAAAGATTATCATCTCCAACAAGCAGAGCAAAGTGAAATTTTTTAATAAAGGAGAATCATCAGGTTTCTTCTTTTACCTTTTGGAGGACCATGACAAGGTCGGACAGGAAGTCTGTGAATTTCTCCTTGTCAGAAGACTGATTGAAATGATCAAAGATCATATTTATGAGGACGTCTTTGTCTGGAAGAGCAGGATGGGTCAACAGCAGCAGCTCTGCGGTCTGTTTTGGAGCCAGGAGTTGTAGGACCTCCAGCTAAATTAAAAGAAAGTGAACAGAAAAAGATTTACTGGTGCTGAACGTAACAAGTTAATAATATAATTGGCCATTTTTTCTAAAGCCTTAATGTTATCAGAAACCAAATCTTACAGGGTTGAAATGTGGGTTGAGATCAAGCAGCTCTCTGAGGGACAACATCCCTGAAAACTGGCCCAGATTCTTCATCAGCCACTCTGCACTGTTGTTGGACACACAGCCTTGACCTGAAGTCATGAAGGTAAAGAGATATTTGTAAATACTGAGTGTTACTCATATATATCACCTCCTAAAGAACCTGTGGTTTGGCTTCATGGAGTTGTTGAACCTACCTGTGGTGTTCATGGTCAAGTAAACTTTAATGAAGTGTGTGTAGACGGACATCTGCGTGGAGTGAGTCATGTGTGGCTGGAGATGACTCAAAATCTGTACGCTGAGTTCAGGAATGAAATGAGGAGTCATTTGGTTAATGACAATATCCTGACGACACAGCACAAGAGAGAAACCAGAGTAGTTTGGTTGAAGGTGAGCTTACATGTGCTGGTAGGTGCTGCAGTTCAAATCCTTTGTGATGAGACATGAAAGGAAGTCATGGGAAACAGCGGGCAAGAACGGACGAAGCCGGTTGAACCACAACTGAATGACGGCAGGATTATTAAAGCTGGCCGGGCTGAATGTGTCCAATCGGATTTCTCGTATAGAGTCCAAAATCACTGCAACTGCAGGACTTCTGGGGTCCAGAGTCTGTAAGAAAAAGGAAACACATCCGGTGTCTAGTCTTGATCAGAAAGATGGTAATGTGAGGAGTGTTGCTGATTCATACCTTGTTGGCTAGAAGATCCAGAGCTTCATCCAGCACATGTGAGGCTTTGGAGAGGAAAAGCTTCCAGACAGGTCTTGAACTTGTGGAGTTATAGGAGCGATTACATGCCAACGTCGCTGCCAGATCCTCTGCTTTCAACTCTGACAGCTGTGTGACAAAAGAGCCAAATGATTAAGGAAGATCAGAAAACATACAGAAGATCACACTAGATTCACAAAACTCTTGTCAATAGATGATTTGATGTCTCACCGATGCACAAGCGAATTCCTCAACAGAATGGTGACAATGGCGTCCATTTATCTGTCCGCTGTCAAGACGGTGCTGCAGCTTTGTGCTGTAGTTTCAAAATATCAAACATTTACTGACAGTGAAATATTAAAATACAAAATAAATAAGATACAAGAAAGAGGTTCATAAATCCCACCTGTTGACTCCAGCACAAATGTCTGTTTCTGTTAAAAACAGGAATAAATGATTTATTGGTGAGTATTAACATTCAAAAATTACATAATTTTATATATTAAGTTCATTTTGGTGAGACAACTTACCATTTGTCATGGTTACAGTGCACTTTGGGGAGAAGAAAATTAAAATGGTTATGAGTCTTCTATCATCAAACCAGTATGACACTAAATCTACTAAAATAAACGTGAAAATCACATTTAATTACCTTTCCACTGTATATGTTGCACCCTGTGATAAAAGGGAGAGATAAAGCACATTAGTTTAAAGTATACTTCAGTAATTGCATTCTAAAATGCTCATTTCAGTGGTAAGTTTACATTATGACAACACAACAACAGGGAGATTCATGTTCATGTTCAGGTACAATAATAAACAGCACCAAATATACTTCTTAGTAGTAGTTGAAACTCTTCGTAGTATGTTCAAGGTATTATTGTATTAGAAATGTTACAAGGATTTTATAGACTGTGTTTATCACCTGGTGGTAAGTGCTTGGACAAGGCCATCTTGGTGTATATGATGGATGATGCTGCATCATAATAAACTCCAGCCATGGCCATGTCCAGTCTCTCAAACCTGGAATATCAACGTGTGAGATTAACATCACAATTTTTTATTTCATATAATTATTTATGAATAATCAATAAATCTAATCTAATCTAATAAACATAAATATGTGAACTCACAGTGTTTTGTATGATGAACAGGAAAGATTTCCCTTCAAATACAGAAAACAAAGATTATCATCTCCAACAAGCAGAGCAAAGTGAAATTTTTGAATAAAGGAGAATCATCAGGTTTCTTCTTTTACCTTTTGGAGGACCATGACAAGGTCGGACAGGAAGTCTGTGAATTTCTCCTTGTCAGAAGACTGATTGAAATGATCAAAGATCATATTTATGAGGGCGTCTTTGTCTGGAAGAGCGGGATGGGTCAACAGCAGCAGCTCTGCGGTCTGTTTTGGAGTCAGCAGTTGTAGGACCTCCAGCTAAATTAAAAGAAAGTGAACAGAAAAAGATTTACTGGTGCTGAAAATAACAAGTTAATAACATAATTGGCCATTTTTTCTAAAGCCTTAATGTTATCAGAAACCGAATCTTACAGGGTTGAAATGTGGGTTGAGATCAAGCAGCTCTCTGAGGGACAACATCCTTGAAAATGGGCCCAGATTCTTCATCAGCCACTCTGCACTGTTGTTGGACACACAGCCTTGACCTGAAGTCATGAAGGTAAAGAGATATTTGTAAATACTAGCACATTTGTGAAGTCCATCCAAGTCTAAAAATATGAAATAGATTTGAAAATAGTGACATCATTTTAGTCATTCAGATTAGAGTACCTGAGTGCGACAGGAAACGGAGGACGAAATCCTTGAAGACCACATGCTGTTGTTTTAGGGTCATGTTGTCAAAATGGTGGATAAATATCTGCACACTGACAATCAAAGACAACATGAAATATTAAATAACGAGGGTAATTAAATCATATAATCACACACACTTCATGTGACTCCAATGACCGTCGTTTACACTGAACCTCAGGTGACCTGAACGACCATCATCCACACCAGATTTCAAGTCACCTGAACGACCGTCGTCCACACCGGACCTCAAGTCACCTGAACGACCGTCGTCCACATCGGACCTCAAGTCACCTGAACGACCATCATCCACACCTGATCTCAAGTCACCTGAACGACCGTCGTCCACACCGGACCTCAAGTCACCTGAACGACCGTCGTCCACACCGGACCTCAAGTCACCTGAACGACCGTCATCCACACCTGATCTCAAGTCACCTGAACGACCATCATCCACACCTGATCTCAAGTCACCTGAACGACCGTCGTCCACACCGGACCTCAAGTCACCTGAACGACCGTCGTCCACACCGGACCTCAAGTCACCTGAACGACCATCATCCACACCTGATCTCAAGTCACCTGAACGACCGTCGTCCACACCGGACCTCAAGTCACCTGAACGACCGTCGTCCACACCGGACCTCAAGTCACCTGAACGACCATCATCCACACCTGATCTCAAGTCACCTGAACGACCATCATCCACACCTGATCTCAAGTCACCTGAACGACCGTCGTCCACACCGGACCTCAAGTCACCTGAACGACCGTCTTCCACACCGGACCTCGGATGACCTTAACGACCTTACTGACTCAGACAACAATCCTCACAACAACAAGCAGCACTAATGAACCAAAATGGAAACAACGGCCTGGTCATCCTGCCTACGCTAAATACCTGGATCTCCCCACCAGTCAGTCAGAACTAAACTCTTGGATAAGAGGTGAAAAGTCTTCACAGATCTACAACCAGTTGCCCCAGATTTAACTTGAAGAACACACTTAAACACACTGTGTGCTAAATCCTGTTAATCAAGTGTCACATTCGCTAACAGTATGGTTCAGCGGGATCCTGATGTCTTAAACCAAAAACTGCAAAGTAGATATAATCATGAAATAAGCTGTGATATAAGGTAGGGGAGTCTGTGGACAAACACTTACATTTGCTGGTATGAGTGGCAGCTGAGGTTCCTGCTGCTCAGACAGTGCAGGAACCTTCCTGATGCAGATGGCAGGAACCCGCGCAGACGGCTGGAGAACCACTTCCTAATGACACTGCTGTTCATCAGCTGCTCATCAGTCAGCATAAACACTCTCATCTCTCCAATCACATCCAAAATCTCCATCGCTGATGGACCAACCATGGACTGTGGGCGAAATTCATTGATAATTAATTAATTGATTGAAATTGTGTATGTTTTTGTTTACAAGAGGGTTCAAAAGATACTGACCATGTTAGCCGAGATGTCCAGAGCTGAATCCAAGATATTGGATAGCTTAGTCAGCAGAATCTTCCACAATGCTTTAGAGTGGCTGTTTCCAGGAAGATTACACCTCAGAAGAGATGCCAGCTGATTGGCTGTAAAGTTTCCCAGCTGTACGTGCAAGACAGTAAGCGATTATTTAGTCATTTAGCCGTACAGACAGCATGTTGCACAGAGGCTTGTCTCAGAAATAATCTGATTTTAAGTCTTCTAAATGAAATGAATGAGTCACCTGTGCACATGCATATGTCTCCAAGGTAAAATTGCAGGAAACTTCCATAGATGTGTTCATGTGAATGTACAGGTCAGAGCTGTGAATACATGTAAAACAAGTCAGTACTGAGATCAAAACAGTTATTCATGATTTTGGATACAAATCATAACAATTTGGATACCTGTTAAGTCCTCTGCAGACGTTAGTATCTGTCAAACAGCAGAGAAAATCAATGATCATCTTGATTTACGCTCTATAAGCCTTTACAGTAATAAAATGAGACTGATGTGTCAAAGAGCTCTTACCATTGTACTGGGTCACTCGGCACTGTGAATGACAAATTTAACAATGTTATAAAACATTAAAATAATTTATCAGCAAAATTGAAACATATAATACAGGTAAAATATGATTAATTGGAAATATAAGTTAATCTCACCGTGACATTGTTTGGCAAGCAATCTGTTCAAACCGAAACACAAAAAATATTCAGTCAACTATTGTGTGCATATGACAACACTTATAATACACATCAAATAAGGCATTTTGTTTATGTTTGCCCTGTATGTTTTTGTGTGTGTGAGAAAGAGACTGACCATCTGGTGCGATGTTTATCAGGTCATCTATGCCAGCCCAGGCGACAGGTTCAAGGTCTGGTGGCAGAGATTTTATGGCTCCGTACAATCTCTCAAAACTGATACAAATGAAAAAAAAACAAAAAACATTTAATTATATAACTATATAAAGTATTTAACTTGACCACGCTTTTCCCTGGTCGATGGGCTGAACTTCTGCAATACGCTTTGAGATAAGCTGCTACAGTAAATAACAAAGAAAGCAATAAGGCTGTTAGCCAAACTGAATAAATCTGAAAATAACTGGTTTATGAGGTCGTTCTCAAACTTTGATTTTTGCATCAGTGTGATCTTTAATTTGTCAGGTAATTCATGTCTGTTTATTTTATACAGTGTATGACATTTCTCAATTCATTTTCCAGAAAATTAAATATATCATGATATATATTTACATGATATAAAATTATATGTATGGTGATAGATTTTATCTGTATTAGCCTCCCCTATTTACCTGCTGTTTTTCTGTTATTAGCCTTGCTAACATCAGAGTTCCCAAATTAATCAGGACATTTTCACAACAGATGTTTTGATTTGTCATAGCAGGAAAAGCACAAGTGGAGCCAATAACATTAAATGTAATGTAAAGATAATAACAAATTAATCTGTAATGCAGTCATAAAACCATTTGAAAGCACTCACGTGTGTTTGTAGACAGCACAGGGTGGATTGACCTGAAAATTGTAATATATTTTACAATTAATCATCCAGGACAGTTAAAGGTTTTCCTTTGAAGTTACTTTGTTATTATAAAGCTGTTACCTCTTTGGCGAGAGGGACCAGGTAGTGCAGGACCTCCTTAAATTTCCTGTCTTTAGGAGACTCCAACAGGAAGTCAAACACTCGGTTGACAACGACATCTTTCTCAGGTGGAGTAGGAAGAGGCAACACCAGCAGCTCTGCTGTCTGTTTTGGAGTCAAGAGGTGAAGAACATCCAGCTGGACGGGAGACAAAAGAGAAGATTTACAATAAATTGGATCTTCAATTAAGTTATATATGAAACTTTTTCAGCCTGTCAGGATTTCCAGACTTACTCCAGAGAAATTTGTGTAAAGCCTGTAGAAATCAGTGACGCGGGCGAATCTCGAGAAGAAACCAACGTTTCTTTCCATCCATACTGTGCTGTGATTGGAAAAACACTGGGCGTCTGAAACATAAATGCAAATTAAACACATTAGACATTATTTTTTATTCAAGAGAAAGCAAATAGATTAATAAATAAATAAATCTGAAACACATTTATTCACAGAAGTACTGTACTGTACACATTTAAGGTACTTGTACTTCCATTTATACTATAATTTCACTGGTTTTATTTGACATCTAAAGTTATTTTATAATTAAGATTGTACATACAAAACCTTTGATCAGCGTTTAAATTATTATCATTATTAGCATTGTTACACATTGAGCTACACAAAACACCATATAAAATAAAATTGGCTCCTCTTGTACTTGTACTTTTACACTGTAGCATCACTATTTTTACTTATTAAATACTTCTCCACTGCTGTAGAACAGAAGACATCATATTTGTATAGTTAGTTGCATTACGTGATGTTTTTTATTTCTATTATTTTGCAAAATTAACATTTCATACAGTAGCAGGATAAAGAGGTTTCAGATTCTGATGAATTAAGTTTCATAACAAGGTTCAGGAACAAGGACCACACCTTGAACTCATCAAATTTCCCCATCGCCAGTACTAAATCACACCTTATCCGTTCTCTGCCTCTTTGACTCAGAAAAAACATCTCTCCCCTGTCTCCCAAACCTCCTTTTTCTTTTTTTCTCTTCTTTTCCCCACCTCTCTCCCTTTTCTCTTTTCTCTTTCATTCAAACACAGAAATCATGGGAGGCTTTAATACGTAGAGTGACAAAGAGACAAAGAGTCTCAACTCTCTCCGAGTTCCCTTCTGTACTTCATCAGTCAACCACCCCAATTTCTCCTCTCTTCCCTTACCCTTCCATCCCTCATGCCTTAATCCGTCAACCCTCATACCTTCATGCCTTTGACCTAAACAGCACATTATTTCTGCTCACTTTATTCATAATATGCAATAAACCTGTCTAAATTTAAATTCATATTGGTATGATCTTTGTCAGTGAATTATTTAAAGCGAAAAACAAACAGTCCTTTTATTTTTTTCTGTTTAAATGCTGCTCCTGCTAACAGTTTACTTACCGGAGGTGTTGTGATGTAGCAGGAAGGAATAGATGAAGTGCAGATAGATGTTATGATTGTGCATTGGATCAGTCTCCATGAAACTCATGTGTTTGCTGAGTGCTGCCACACTGCACATATAAAAGTAGAAAAAGAAAACATTTAACACACCATACAGTGTGTGTGAGTGTGACAAAAATAACATCTCAAATCTATGAACTCACATGGTTTGGTAAACTGGGCAGGAGAAGTTCTTGGTGCTGAGGCAGGACAGGAGACCCGTGGGCACGGCAGGCAGGAGGGGCATCAGTTTGATCTGAAACCAGAGCTTGATGAAGTTTGGATCATTCAGATGTTCCTGGGTCATAGATGGAGAGTCGGCCTCGCCAAAGATCTTCTGGAAGTCAGACGCCAACTCACTGAAGTTCTACAGGAGGAAAAAAAGGCATGGATTTTAAAATGTGTACAAACAAACACATAAATATGAGACATTTTTACTCAACAATGTAAAAAACCCCAAAAAAAACAACGTTAATAGTGTTTTTATAAGATGGAGAAGTTGATATTCTCACCGCTCTGGACAGCTCTTGGATCAGTAAGTTCAGACGTCCTGTCAGCTCTGTAATTAATCTCATGATCGTCGCCTCAGACATTGTCAGGTTAGTACGAGCAGCACAGTGCAAAACTTTGGCTGCATTTTCCACGGCATCAGTCAGCTGGTAGGGTGAAAAAATGACAGATGAGAAGCTCCTTAAGATAACTTATCAAACAGACGTTTGACAACAAGGAAATGTTAATGTAAGTTTAACTTAAAATTCATTTGCTTAAATTAAAGCTCAAGCAAATTTGATTATAACAAATAAAATGAAGCCTCACCCCGCATGGTTTCTTATCGAGACTGATGCTGCAGACATCCACTGTTTCGGATGTTTCATTGTCTTTACCATGATCCAGATAGCTGCACACAAACAAGATACAAAAGTACATTCAAAAGATAATACACCATCTTACAACACAGAAACATATCGACTGACCTGGTGTTGGAGTAACTGAGACTTGTGCACTAAGTAAAGATGAACTCAGATGAATTCGAACTGATTTTTTGAGGAACTTCTCAACTAGCTGACAGCAAACATCCACATTTCACTTTCTGTTAGCAAAAAGTTGCCTTTTTACACATCTACATTTACACATGAAGCAACATTATCATGAATTTCTACTCACTTGCCAAATCTAAATCCAATATTGTCTCTAAAGCTTTTTGCTCAGTTTTGGTCTCCACCTACTCCTGAGAGAAATTTCTGGGGCTTTAGCTGCTATGGTCCACTTTTTTTTCACTAGTTAGTTTTTAACTAGCCGTTTGTTGCTGGGCTGGTAGCCTACAGTGGCTTTATTAAAGTTTTTTTATTGTTTGTTTTTTTTTGCTTAAAGCTTCCTGCTGTGGTTGGAGACTGACCAGTGCAGTAAAACTGAAACAACAAGCTAAAAGAGGCTAAAAAACTACAAACAGTGAGTTTGGTGCTGAGCTAATTGCTGCATTGCATTGCAACAATTGCAGAGACTGTGTGATTAATGCTATTTGGTCCATCACACAAAATAAAAACTTAGAAAAAATAAATAAATATTGAAGAATATTAATCGAAAATATTAGAGTGACGTACAACACTTGGTGGAAGGCGAGTGTGAGGTTTTGATGCATCAGAGCTCCATCATTCGGCAGGAACCTCCGTAACAATGGCATCACGACCTGCTTGTACCAGTCCTCCACATTTGTCACATCAAACTTTGGCGCCTCTGGAGCTACAGATGCATTTTGTGGACGGTAGACGTCTGCAATCTCAGACAGAGTCCAGTTGAGCAGAAACTGGGTCAGAGTGGTGCTTCTTAATTCTGACAAGTTCCTCTGGGGAAACACAACAGGTCAGGAGTCATTTCACTTGGCATGTACACTCTACAAATCTACAGTTTATGTAGTCTTTGTGCATGTGTGTGTATGTGTGAGAGCTTGTACCCCATTTGTGAAGGCCACAAAGTTGTGAACGAAGCTTCCGACTGGTCTGAAAACCATTGAGAACCCATTTGCAACCTGTAAGTGTGAGAAAAGAAATGAAATAATCAACTGGTTGCAAGATTTTAACTTCTCAAACTTGTATTTTTGATAAATGCAGTATATATTTCTTCAAGTTGCATGAATACTTTACTTGTCCATTTTGTGGCCACCACAATACTGTGAACACTGATATATTATCGCCATATGAAGTTGATAAGATAAAAGTTGTTTCTTTACATCTAGTAGATGCAAGAAGCGGTAAAATGTTGTGATCGTCATTTATGGTAAATGCACAACCCCTGTACTTGAATTGGGACAACACTGTCCTGTTAAAATGAACACACTCTCGCTAAAAAGTACACAGCGTACACAGAGTACTACATAGAAGTGCACTAAGTATACAAATTGTGTGGTGATTTTTTCATCTGACTCTAAGCAAAGCGAATAAGTGTATTTACCAGCGTCATACTATTGTTTTGTGTCTGATTGTTCCAATACTTTCAATGGTTCCATCCCTTCATAGAAACTGTAATAGATTGGAATAATTTGAAATATTTAAACCCAAGATACTGTTTTTAATGACCATTTATGTACATTATATGTCTATTTTACATATCTACAAAACATGTAAACTGTTGGATTTCCCCTCAAAGTTTGAAAAAAGCTTAAATTGGTTTGATTATTTGTGACAGAGTGACCACAAGAAAATGCCAGTGTGTTTACTATTAAAGACCATAAAATGAAATGATTTTACAGTATCCATGCATCCATGCTACATTACAGTACCTCTTGGAGGCTGTTCTGTGGAGGTGGTGGGTTATATGTGGGTTTTGGACTATAAGAAGGAGGGTATCCAGTCGTCGTCCAGTTGTGGCCCCATCCAGGGCTGGTAGGGGGTAGGGCAGGAGGAGGTTGAGAGCCCCCTGTCAACAAACTGTGGAAGACCAGGGATAGGGTGCCGTTGTCTATATTTGCAACTTCAGGTCTCAGCAGCAGCTCGGCCTTCTGCGCTGGAGTCAGTAGATGAAGGACCTCCAACTGTGGTGGAACAAATAACAATGGAGCACAAGGCCCATGAAATGAGAAACTTCACTCATTTCTGCGTCACTCTGAGGTTGGTGTAAATCTGATAAATCTTGAAGGAAGTTAACTCACTCCACTGAAGACCATGTTCAGTGCTGAAAAGTCCTTCATTCGGGCCATGGCCCTGAAGGCACCAAAGTTCTTTATCAGCCAATCCTCACTGCTCTCCCCCGGGCTCACACAACCTAAACAGAGATTAGACACAATGAATGAACACATATATACACAATTTAGCAGAGATAAAATAATCTTGTATGTTAACAAATGTAAAAATCTCAGTGTATCAGTTAAAGATTCAGTAGGCTCTTGTGAACTTTCATTTAACAAGGTTTTGGAATAAGTCAAAAATGTGTAAAGGAAAGTGTCACTTTATCTTTTGGCTAATGAAATGTGAGGCCTGGAAGCAAAATTCTGTTTTTTATGAGTGGTTAATTTTACATAAACCTTCACAACTCATAAATGTATTGTGCAATAACCACACTGTGATGCCACATACGTGTATCAGCTAATAATTCTGCACATTATGATAACATCTTGCCAAAATATCATCCCAAATTTAGATGGTCTTAATGTAATGTAATGAGTAACTGATGGGAAATAACGCATAAATAATCCTCACACAAAGATCACTGGGCAGGATTAAGCAGTCCTTCGAAAATCATAGATGCAACAGATCAATCATTTGTTTATCACTATGTGATGATAGTGAACCAGAGTCCAAAAGATTAAAAAAAGATCTGGTGAGCACACTGATTGATGCACATCTATTAACAGAGCAAACAAACTGATGTTTTGACACAGCTGTCTTCATTAGGAGTTCATTTCTGATAGGGTTAGCGTTTGGGTTAGGGACAAACGTTGGGTTTTTTTCTGAGAAACACCTGATGCAGCTCAATTTTTCTACAGAATACAGAGATGGGATTTCTTGGACAACTTTGCCTGCTTCAAATGGTCCAAACTCAAGCAACGCTTGTAGCTTAAAGAATTGGGCCACAAGCATTCATCGAAATGCATCAGTCTCACAGTGAAGTATTGCTGGAGCTACAAATTCAGTGGAATGTGTAGCTTTAGTGGAAGTATGTACTATCTAAGTAATTAAAACACTTTACCAGCTACTCCATCTCCAGACAGAAATGGGTACATAAAGAATGTGTAGATCCACTTTTGTCTGACTGGATCCATCTCAGAAAAATGGTGACTGATCTCCCTCACCCTGGAAGAAGAGATAGGGTGGTGAGAGGTTGCTGTAACAAAGGTAACAGAAAGAGAGATGGTAGACTCAAAGATTCAGACATACACAGTCTGATAGGTGGAGCAGCTGAAGTTCTTGGTGCTGAGGCAGGACAGGAAGTGTTTGGTGACAGATTTCAGCAGCGGTTTCATCTTGACCTCCAGCCACATCTGGACCAAGGCTTCGTTCTGGAGGGGGTCCACTCTGGGGTTTAATGCCAGCTCCCCCTGCAGGCTGAGAATTGGCACTCCTGTCATGCTTGACCTCTGTGGGTTGGGATGAGGGTGGAGTAGAAAGATAATCAGTTGAAATGGACAGGTACACATGATCACATGACATTCAACACTCAGCCAAAGAACAGTCTGTACAAGAGTCACCACGCTACTAAAAACTGTCACAGTCTGGGAAGTCTCAATGAGACACATGAGAGGGAACAAGTAAAACAAAGGCTGCATTACGACACCAACTTGTTCGGTTACAGTTTGTGTCAACATTCCTTCCATTGCATGCCATTTTAAGGACTGGTTTTCTGTTAACTCCTGCCGTACCATGAAGGTGTACACATCCATTGTCGCTTCAAGCATTCCTTTCAGCCTTTGCATGTGGTCTCTCCCTGTGTCTGTCAATGGCAAACCCACACACTGGAGGAAGTGCGAGGTTGAATCTGGCACCTTGGGATATATGAAATATATGAAGCATTAGCAATGAAGAAACAGACAACAACGAAAGAAACTTTGTTTGAGGAAATGTTGGAAAATATATCACAGCACATAAACACTGAGCATACATACTCAGTCCATAACATTTGGTAGTGTGCTATTTTGTTGTAGTTTTAACAACTTGGGGTAAGAATTAGCTTCATGCTAGCAGGACTTCAACCTCTCTTAACATTTGCCAAGAGATGGTACGAGGAGTCTGTCCGAATGTGCGGGTGTTATTCACCAGAAATCAAACACCTTTACGCTGGTTGTCAGTGTTACAGTCGAGTCTAATTAACATGTCAAAGAAGAGACTAAAAGCTAAAGATGAAATTGACTGATATTATTTTTATATAGATGTTGCAATTATATCACCTTTCTAAATTCCTTTGGTTACAGTAATCGTCTAGTGGTATCCCTACCCTGGAGCTGTTCAAGTGCACTGCAAGTTTACATTCAGGCTCATTGACATGCCGTAATAATCCACTTAAATGTAGCAGAGCCATTTTAATTATATTAGTTATACCTGTGTTTTTACTACAATGACATGCCGCAAGTGTCGAATATCTTTGTTCCACCATCATACATTTTGATGCACTACCCACTTATGTACCGTGGCAAAGGGGAAAAGTCTGATAGTATCAACAGCACATGCTTGTAGCTTCACGCATACACTGGTATTCACTGTTGGCAAGTATTTGATATTTCTGTTATGCAGTCCATGCCTACATGACTACAAGATGTTATTGATAAACTCTTTTTTGTCCCAGAGTTGGTTTGTGATTTGGGCCAGGACATGTCAGCCATTTTAGAGTCCTCTGACTCTGAACTCATAAACAAACTGTGACTTACAAGGTGCCATGGTAGCTGTTTAATCTGTCAACCCTGAGTGAGAAAGTCCTACGGCCAAATATTATTACTGTCACGCCACATTCAAATATTCATAATGACAAACACTGAAAGAGGACTAGATCTAATATCTCATGTGGATCTATGTTGAATAACAAAAACACGCTATATCTACTCTGAATCCCAGTAAGCAAGTTTTTAAAAGCATTTTTTTTTTTTTGGCCTTTTTTAGCTTTATTTGACAGAGACAGCTTAAGGAGTGACAGGAATGTGGGGAGAGAGAGATGAATGACATGCGGGAAAGAGCCACAGGTCGGATTCAAACCTTAGGCCGCCGCGGCAAGGACTGAACCTTTGTACATGGGGTGGATGCTCTACCAACTGAGCTAAACTACACCCCCTGGTAAGCAAGTTTTTAACTTGGTCAAAGTTGTGTTATCATGTTTTTATTCAGATGAACAGATAAAATTCAAATATGTTGTTTGTACCTGCAGCTTTTAGAGGGATCGGACAATGATTGTGAAGCCAAATCCATCAACATAACCATAAAAGACATGCAGAACTTGTTTATTTGAACATGTTTTGCCTATGAGTAAGTAACAACCTTTGACACGTATGTGACAGCTTCACTCACCTGATTGCAGTTTTCATTTGAAGTGCAGGTTGCATTTCTGTAGATTTCCATCAGGGACAAAAAGACAAAAGAACAGAGTACAGTAAGAACAGAGTGAAGTCATTACAAGCGGAAAAAAACACGTACTCTCTACTGGAGTTGTAAGACAAATGTTTTGTGTCATACTGATCTTACCTTTGAGCATTTGATACCCCTGTGAGGAGAAGAAGAAGTTCATATTTAGAGCTGACACTCGAATGTGAAACACTGAATCTAGACTACATATCAACGACATAAAGCTAATGAAGATATATCCATTATTATCCATATTATCCTTATACATAAAGACAATCATTTACATTTTTAATGTACTTTGATCTAATTTAAACAGAGATATAAAAGCTGTTGTAAGTGGAGAAAATGGTATCTTTGCTTTTCCTACTATCTGTTAACGTTTGTAGGATTGTTGGATGTCAAAATGGTTAAAATCTTCTTTTAAATAAGCTTTCAGATAATTTTTCTCTGCACATATTATATCCTGATGCCTGTTTTGTTGTCTGCATTTGACCACATATCAGGAAGAATAAGAAAAAACAAGCTATAATCATGGTGTTGGCAATATTCTGCATTTTGTATTGTGAATAAATCCAGTACTGATATAGTAGTTTATTCCTCAGTGCCATAGACCTCTAAAAACACATAAAAACAATTAAGCACATGTTGAATGTGATGTGATGTGTTCCTTCATTTATTTTGATTAAATCCCACACTGTCATAAATACTCACTAGTACACTAAATTGGTGTACTATGTATAAATCACAGATGAAAATAGGCCACAAACCATCCACTGTTCCTGTTACTATAGACAGGGTGGGGAGGTTGGAGAGGATTGACTACACATTGTTGATTTTGGTCTTTTCATTGGATTTGTTGACAATGCCAAACATATAGTATATCACAATCTTTATCCTTTAAACACACAAGGATGCCATCATTGTGTCAAGTGAAAAGAGCAAAACTAACAAAGCATTATCCAGTTTCTCAATAGTTTCTGTGTTACTACCAAAATCCTAAACCAATATGAAGCTAATTAATTCAGTTAGTTAATAATTCCCTAAAACCAAACACTACTCAAACAGGAGTACATGGAGCATTTTAAAGAGGACTCTTTTCAGCAGTGGAGTTATACACATTTGTGGCTTTAGTGAGTATTTATGGCAGCAGGACGACGTATTAATTCATCAAAATGAAGAAACATGCATGATTTTGGACAATAATGTCGCAGAGAAAGAAGCTATATTTAATAAATTGATGATTTGATTTGATTGATTGATTTTAGTCTTTTAATGAGATTTGTTGACAATTGAAAATATAGAATATCACCAGCTTTGTCCTTTAAAGGTGGAAATCTCCTTATACATGAGAGAGAAGACACAAAATCTGCTCATACCAAAGAAGCTCCCAAGTAGGTAAAGGAGCAGAAATAGGTTGCGTGATCTCATGATGTGACAAGTCTCATGGGATGACAGGGCTTTGTGTTGAAATTCACTGGAGAGGGAATCAGAGAAAGCAGGTAACACAGTCAGCCACGACACCAGGAAGCACCAACAGGTGGATAATAAATATGAATTAGAAATTACAAGTTTGCTTCATGCTAAGATAAACACAAAGAGACAGAAAAAACACAAGCATTATAACACAATCATCATCTCATTGAACAGGCATGCACTTTTTGCTCCTTTGAAATCACGACCTTTCAAAGCTTAAAACATTACATAAGTAGGTTTTTTTTAAAACCTTTGTTTTTCACTTGCTGTCATTGCTAATGTACTTTGTGAAGTCAAGACTGAGTCTGTGGGTTTGGCGAACGATACAAATCAGGGAGTGGCAGTCAGATATTTTACATTCAGTGGCATAAAGTGACCTTTAACATAGCTTAACAAAGCTCATGAAACAATAGAGGCATCAGCAGAAAGAATGCTGAAACTCTACACCATCCACTTCCAAACAATAAACACAAAGAAACCAAGTCAATGGACCTGCTTGAAAATATATTCTGTAAAATCCTGACAGAACAGTATTCATTGCTAATGCCTTCATGTATGCCAGATTTCCTGTTGATCTGTCGATAGCATCTAAAAACTAGTGTACATGTTTTTTAGACAAATTATATCAGAAGAAAAGGGAGTTGCTGGCTCAGAGTCATAAACATTCAAAGTACTTAACAAAATAGTGTATTATAGTGTTTATGTATTTACTGTAAAGTTGTTATAGCAAAGGGATATCTATTTAAACACCCTGCAGACACAAAGTTTCATCATGCACAGAGCTGGCTGAGAAACTTAGCCTGGTCATGAGAGATGCGAGTTAGGTTGATTAGTTAGCACACCACGCAAATGTAGCAGATTGTTGTTACGTAACTGTGCTAAAATAGCCTTATGCAACGTTACCATTGTAACTAGCAAGTTAACAACTTGGTGATTATTTCATTCATCTTTTTTGTAGAACAAGTTATCTTTATCATGATCACAGAGCCAATCCCAGCTAACATTAGGAGAAAGATGGGGTACACCCCATCACAGGGCTGCAACCATTCACGCTTACATTCGCACCTACGGGCAATTTAGAGTCACCAATTAACCTATAAACTGCATGTTTTTGGACGGTGGAAGGAGGCCGGAGTACCTGGAGAGAAGTCACGCAGACACGATGAGAACATGCAAACTCCACACAGAATACACCAACCACAGAAAGACCTTAGCCGGCTGACAGGTTTGAACCCAGAACCTTCTTGCTGTCAGGCAAACCACTTGGCCGTCTTTTATAGCTCGGCCAACTTGGTGATAAGCTGAGCTTAATTACATCAGCATTCATTTGGAGTCATGTTTATTGTTTCTGTCCACCTGATGAATGCCAAACAGTCACTCTCTTTGATGATTCACACAATAACTAACCAACTAGTTATTAACTTTGTCTGAGATTTTTCACTAAAAACAGCTTCCTACTCTGAGTACAAACCAAGATGATGAGAGAAACCGAAACAATCACCTAAAATTGGCTAAAAGACATAAAGAGCTGAAGGAGTTTGTCACACATTATTTGTTTATTCCACTGTTAATACAAATATATTAACTGATTAATCCTGTAGGATACCAGATGTCCCCAAATGAGAGGTAAGTCCCCACAATGTGACTGCGTATACACAAGTACTGACACATATACGCACTTTCACCCATTGGTTCAGCAGCGTATATTGCAACATACATCTTTGTGTTAGAATAAATCATTTGTTTAAGTGTTTGTTCAGGAACATTTCTCCTCCACACACACATTTGTATAGCTCTGTTAGTTGAAAGACAAACACTTTTTAGACTATTTATGACTAATTCGCTTTTTCCAAAGCTGGAGTTGGAGAACAGAAGTGGTGTGAAAATATTTGTCCAATAAGAGTGATTAAACAGATTAACACCCACATTCACACACAGAAAAACATATATGTAATCTCTCCACTCATTTCCCTCCTAGTTTTTAAATAAATCCAAATTATGTGACTGAAAGAGTTTTAACAACTCGTCAAATGAGTCAGTCAACAGTCAAAACACTGTAACACACATTTAAATGCTTAACTGTTTATACATTATGAACTATAAACAAATGTGTTTTTTATCGTAGGTTATCATAATTGACATAACTCTTTATTACTGTATATATGTTAAAATTATTTTTAAAAGATTTTGGTCACTTTTAGTTTGGTATGAAAACATCAAGGATAACACAAAAACCCTGTTACAAAGAACACTGAATCATGTATATATAACTTATTATATTCTATGATATTAAACTTTCTCCTCCACTACACATTTATCTGACACTTTATGTCATTATATTCACTAATTACTTTTTAAAGTTTGTACATACAAAATACTTATGAACTATATAGAGCGCTTTAGAATAACTAACATGTGGTCGCTAAAAGTAACTCCAGATTGACATCACTTAAAGTCTGTGTACACATTAATGCATCAGTGATAATAACACTGTATAATAATAATATAACTTTCTGTCAGGAAACATTCTTGAAGAGTACTTTTAGTTTTGATCTTTTTAATATATTTTGGTAATTTTATACTAAAAATTACTTTTGTACGTTTTGCTTATCCGTCATCCAGGACTTTTGCATTTAAGGAAGTATTTTTACATTGTGGTGTCGCCACTTTTACCTTTTCTCAGGAATCCTTCTGTCACCACAGTTTCTTCCTCATTCATTAACTGCCAGCTGAATTTCCTGTTTACATTCATTATTCTTTGTTTTGAAGGTTATTTGAAAGTCACATTAGTATTGAATATTACTATCCTGTGAGGAGAAGGCCTCTTCTTAACTCACACGGTTAACCCAGTTTAATGAGACAGAATTCATTATTCCCACAGCTAAAATCCCTAAACAGCATGTTGTTGCCAGAGATACACACTCACAAAAAAAAGACCAGATTATGGTACTTTAAGTGATACTTCACTAATTTCCCCCAACCTTATCTGAATGCATCTATTATTGTGTGACCTGCCTGTGTACACCATACAGTACACCCTATATTTTCTCTTATACAATAGATAAGAATCAGTAAACAACTGGGAACCTTAGACTGTGACAGACTTGGACAGAAAATAAAATGACATAATGCCGTGAAATAAAAGCCAAATCGCTTACCAAATCTTGCTTTCAGGTGCTGCCGGTGTTTAACTCTCCCTCTTTCCTGACACCTGAGACACAGGTGCACCACTAAATAGCTGAAGGGTGTGTTGTCTTGTGACGATGGTGGCTGACTCCTCTGTGCTGCACAAGGGGGCAGGACTCCCACGGCTGGCTCCATGGCTTCAGGTGTGTACGGCAAATGCTTTGCTCACATATGTTTTTTTTATGTGTGTATGCTCTGAAAGTTTTCTGCACATGAATGCCTGTGAGAAAGAGAAGGAAACAGGCACAAACAAACAAGAAGTGTAGAGTCAGCAGGTCACACCTCACTAGTGTTTTAGATGTAAGTTCATCTTTGTCTACAAGAAACCAATTTAGATAGCTGACACAACATCTTAAGTAAAGTTTAACTTCCAGGCGGTGGCAATATATAATTAACATAAAAGTTACATTAATGGGGATTGTCAAGGAAACTCAAACAAAGTTTACCCAACCCAGTCATCATGTTTGCACAACAAAATAAGGGTTGGCTCCGGTGGTTGTATCTATTTTTTCCTTAACACAACCGATAATATATTTTTAGGATTATATGTCAGTGTGTTGAAGTGCCAGAAAAATTAATTACAAAAAAGACCGTCATATATCAAAACACAAGCTACTCTGACAAGTGGGAATCTTTGGTATTCATGTGGACGCGTACACACACACCATGACATGTGCACAGTCGGATCAGGTTAAACTGGTTTGTTCATCATGGCACTTCAGAGAAGTGGTATAAAGGGTGAATTTAAGTGTAAACACAGCTTTAGCAACAGACTGTAAAGCAAGGAAGTTGACAACAAATTAAGGTGAAAGCATGAAGGAGTGTCTGTACATAAGCACCAGATATAACTCACAGGTTCTGACAGTGTCATAATATTTAAATATTATTTATATATATATATATATATATATATATTTTTTTTTTAGATCAGAAGATTGATACTACTTGATTATATTGTTATATGATCTCATTTAAACATCACAGATTGATGGTGATACCTTGTTTCATCATTTCAGGATGTTATAAATAAATGTTATGAAAAATACCTCTAGAGGTGGAACATGTGACTAAATGACTTGGCATGTTTTTGCAGTGTTTTCCTCTTCACCTTGTATCATGTGAGAGGTCCCTAGACAGCCTCCTCTCTCCATCCTCATGACTACTCCCCAGCTGCTTCTCTGGCATTAGACCACTGGAGTCCCCTTCTGACACCTACTGTCAGTTTGCTTGTTATTTTGTTTTACTTAAATAATACTAAATGTTCCCAAACTTGTCTTCTTCAGCAGTCTGCCTTACCTTGGGGTTTCCTCTATGTCCTGACAAACCTCACCTGCTCTATACAGTCCACTTCCACATAACCACGTCTTTTGCTATTGTTAATTTTTTGAAGATGTTTGTCACCTTGATTTATTTGCAGTCTTTTTTGTATTTGTGAAGGTACCCTGAAAATATCCCCATGCATGTGGGCAGTATTGTAATATTTTATAAGTTAGACTACAAAGAGGTAGAATTAGCATCATATCAGTTTTAGGTTTATTTGTCAAATGTAGGTTAACATGGGTTTAACAGTACAATGAAATGTGTTGGATGAGAAAAGGTCAGCTCACAAAAAAAAAATACAATAAACATAACATTTAACATAACACATAACATTTTAAGTAAAAACTGGACATAAATAAAACATACCAAAATAAAACACATATCTACGTATGTATAAATTGCTATACACTGTATATATGAGAAAGGGTTGTGCGTAAAAGTCTGCTCACTGTATGAATAAATATGAACATAGTACATATATAATATGATACTGCACTATATAAATATATGAAAATTGAGGATTGGGAGTAAGAGTAAAGTCACACGTGTGTACAAAGGAATTGGACAAAGTATTAGTTCCCGTATAAGAGGAAGAAATGATATATTCCTCCCATAGACAGAGATTCTGAGGACAAACCAAGATGATGCACTCTGAATGATGCCTGGTTGCTCAAACAAGCCATCTGTCACGGCACCCACCAGTCAATAAAAGCAGCTATGCTGTTAATTTTGCACAACTTTAAGCCTTCATAGCCTCAGTACAGTTGAAATTAGCTATAGAGACCAAAACCAGGCTGTAAACACGTTTATTTCTGCTGTGAAGTTGGACATTTTAACATGGGGGCTTATGGAGATTGACTCGTTCTGTAGCCAGCCTCAGGTGGACGTTTGAGGAACTGCAGTTTGTGGCACATCCTGCACTTCACAGTCATGGAGGTTGATTCTTGGGTCCTCCTCTGGGGGGCAGTGTGCGCTTTGGCGACGCTCAATTCGTCTTCCGTGTTTTGTGTCGCCGAAGAAGAGCATGACGGACCCAAACAGTCGCAGCTCACACACGTGAGGGACAACTCTAAAGATTACAGACCTCTGTCTGTCTACATGGAGTTTTAGTAACCGTCTTAAACATTTACGAAGCTCCACACGATGCTGTTTACTCGGAGGTGTGTTCAGTGTCTGACGGCGGTCAGAAACAGACAGGTCATCAGATGCTGCTCCACTGTTCAGGGTGAAGTGAGGGTCAGGTTTGCACCGAGTCCGACAGGTGAGCTCTTCACCAACATACAGAGTGATGATGAGGTTATCCAGAAGGCTGGCGAGGAGCTATAGGCTCTGTCTATACGTGCAGGTCACTGTCTTTAGCACAGCTTTCCAGTAAGAGATCAACAAATCAAACACACCTCAGTGTCTGTCTATGTGTTTGGGTGCTTTATTGACATGTGTAGCATGCAGTAATCCAGTTCATATTACTTGCATGTTACTATTTCAAGCAAGATTAGATTAATTTTACACATCTGTGAGGAAGTGCTAACTCCTTCACTGTTTGCTGGGCCAAACAATAGCTGCTGCTGTGTTGGATAGGAGGGATAGAGCATGGTCATCTGAGTTAAATGGATTTCTAAAAACATTAAAATGAGTGATAATGCAAGACAGACAATTTGGTTTGAGTCTAAGTCACCTGTTTCCAGTCCTTTGTGCATCCGGGCATGGGTTTAAAGAGGGAGCGCGCCTCAATAGGTACCCTTTTATGGAGACTAGAAGGAGGTGGGTATTGTTTTGATTAGATAATGGAATAGGTGGAAATATTTCAGTTAATTAAGTTACACTGTTCATGTCGTACATTTCGTTGATTAATTTGGAATGTACATTTTTTTGTTTGTTTGTTTATATTGCAGAATTTAATATGTATTTGTTGGGACAAGCAAATCAAGAAAATTAGGCCTATCAGAGTGTTATATATGTTGAGAATGGTTTTGGTTGACTGAATAAAAGTCGACCTGTTTTTCTGCACACCTCCTGGCCAGCGTGATGCTTTTGTGACCCTGCATCTCTCTTTACAACAACATCCCTTGTCCAAAGTTTGTCTCTGGTTGACAGCATTAGTTTGCTCAACCTATAGATAGATAGATAGATAGATAGATAGATAGATAGATAGATAGATACTTTATTAATCCCAAGGGAAGTTCATGCATCCAATAGCACTATGACACACAGTAAACAAACATTAAAATTGACCTATAAGATAAATCTGAATTTAAATTAAATGTGTGCAAAGAAAATAAACCTGTGATAAGATTTTTACAAATAGAAAGATATATAAAAAGTAAAAAATAGAAATAAAAGTTTTTATACAAATAAGACATAGAACTACAAATAGAAAAACTATTTACAATTAAATTAGGCTTTAGACAATGAGATAAAAGATGGTGACGTTCTGACCATATATTGTTCTGTGCTGCAGGTTTCTTACACCTCGGAGGCCTCCGAACCGCTCTCTACAATTACATCTTTGCCAAGAAGTATGGAGGCTCATTCATCCTGCGACTGGAGGACACCGATCAGAGCAGGCTGGTACCAGGAGCTGCAGAGTCCATAGAGGACATGCTAGAGTGGGCTGGTGAGAAACACTGCGCTGTAGTCATCTGGTCTGTTACAGTTATTGAGTTAATGGCGGAATGTTATCAGTAAACTACACAATGAATGTCATGAGAGAATTGTTTGTTATGTCCTCATTATCTTATAATTTTGCTTTAGGTGTACCTCCAGATGAGAGTCCTCGTCGAGGCGGCTCTGTTGGTCCTTATCTGCAGTCTCAGAGACTAGACCTCTACAATCAGACAGCCAAGCAGCTTGTTGAGACCAATCACGCCTACTACTGTTTCTGCAGCTCTCAGAGACTTGACCTGCTCAAAAAAGAGGCCTTAAGGAGCGGACAGACGCCTAGGTAGCTAGATAACATGGATTTACAGTTATACCTAAACATACGACCAGGCTTCAGGATGTTTTTGTTAGTTTTATAGCATCGGATGTGTTTCCCTCTCTCCCCAGGTATGATAACAGGTGTCGTCACCTTCGGGCTGAGCAGGTCCAGGAGAAACTGGCTCGGGGAGTGCCACATGTGATCAGGTTTCGGTTGGAAGAAGGTGTCGAGCCTTTTCAGGATCTGATCTTTGGAAGGAATCATCATGATGTGGCCCAGGTCAGATCTGTAGTAACTTCACTCTGTTTCAGTGGTGTGAGGAGCATCAGTCTGACTGACTTAACAACTGTTAAAACTAAAGCTTAAATGTCTGAGGCAATGTAAACTTAGTCTTTCATACCCGCTGCTGTCTTCTTTTAGGTGGAGGGGGACCCTGTAGTGATAAAAGCAGATGGTTTTCCCACCTATCACCTTGCTAACATAGTGGATGATCATTACATGAGGATCAGCCACGTGCTGCGGGGGTCTGAGTGGCTCATCTCCACCTCTAAACATCTCCTCATGTACCGTGCTCTTGGATGGCAGCCGCCCACCTTTGGACACCTGCCACTTCTGATGAACAAAGATGGCAGCAAACTGTCCAAAAGGCAGGGGGACATATTCATTCAAAGCTTCCAGAGAGACGGAGTCCTGCCGGAGGCTCTGCTGGACATCACGACCAACTGTGGATCTGGATTCAACAGTGAGTGAGGAAATAAGTGAGAGAAAAAAGTGATGTAAAGAAACTGCATTTAATTGCAAGCATTTATTATTTATGTTGCTTTACAGCCAATCGAATTGGGCGGAGGATAGATGAACTGATCTCTGAGTTTAATCCCTCAAAGATAACGACACATTCAGCTCTGATAGACCTGGAAAAACTACCAGAGTTCAACAGGTAAGTCAGGACTGTCTTTGTCTCTTTCTTTTGTACTGTATTGTCATGTGTCTCATACTAACAGGACATAAAAGCTTCTTTCTGCTCCACTTTTCTGAGCACAACAGTGATTTTAAAATGGACTATGTTGGATAAGTCTGCTCTCTGTAGGTCTGCTGTCTGTTGGTCCAGCACTTGACATCTTGACAGTTATCTTCAGTGAATCAACATTCATTTTCAGAGGATAAGTTGGAATGACTCATGTTTCCTTGGACTTTATATCTAGAGCCACCACAAGGTCAAATTTTGGGGGCAGTCGGGGACTTCAAGACTATGAATTGACCTGCCTGAGGAGATTATTTCAGGGAATAGGCTTGTTCATTTTCTTTTCAGGATTCAGATGAGAGCATCAGTACAGCCAGCACAGGATTATCTTAGCTTAGCACAAAGAAACAAGGGGCAGTCAGCCAGCCTGGCTCTGTCCCAAAACAACAAAATCCACCTACCAGGACCTTTTAAAGCTCACTATTTTACACATTAAACAAGTGTAACAACAACATTTTGTGGATGTACAGGGGGTTATATACTGGACTTTGTCTTGACAGTAACTTTTTCCTGTTGCACCAGCTGTGTGTAAGTTCAAACTCAGTCTAGTTATAATGTAAAGTTGTGATTTATGCATTACTAAAATAAAAAACGGTTGCACAATGAAGATATGTTACAACATAACTCCAAGTAATGTCTTTTAAATAGGTGTAAATCGGTAAAATCAGAATTTTTTTCTGCCTCTCAGCATATTTTTTTCATTAGTTGCAGCCGTATTACAGCACAGTAATCCAGTAGAGACTTAATTTATTTATTAATTTAGTCTTAGTTATGACTTTAGGTCCAAATGAGTTAAGTTATGCCCCAAGTAATCCTGATGCAGCCAGTTTCAGTAGCTGGTTTAGTTACAAACTAACAGTTATTAAGCCTCATGTGTGGACTTTGCACACAAAGCTGGTGCGACTCAGCGCTGGAGTTTTTGTAATACCTGTGAAGTTGCCAGGCCACCAGCAGAGACTCACTGCTAAGCAAAGAAACACCCGAGCGCACAACCTGCCAAAACCACAAACTGTTTTTACACTTGTTTGTGAGGCGAGCCGTGTCCTTCTGTTTTCAGTCTTCATGCTAAGATAAGCTAATCGGCTGCTTGCTGTAGCTGAATATTTACCAGACAGGTATGAAAGTGGTATCAGTCTTTTCTCCTGCATCTTTGCTACAGTTGTACAAAACAACATGTTGAAATATTTCTTTAAATGTCTGCTGTAAACCTTTTGGTATCAACATGGCCTTCCTCAGCTGACACCCTTTTTACCCGATTGTGCTTCACTGTAAAACCGTCAGTCAGTCTTTGTACAATGCTTTATTCTGGTTGCTTGAATTACTATTCATTTTTTTACCTTTAAGTTATAAAGATCTTAGTTCAAATATCAGTAATCTCTCTGACTGAGGCAGAATTCACCTACAACATCGTATTGAGGATGAGGAGCAGTGCCGTTTGCTGATAAAGGATCTGCAGGAACAGATCCAGCAGGCCTTTACAGCAGAGATCCAGGACAGAGACGTACTACATGAGGATTATATCAGGCGGGTGCTACATCTTCGTAAGGTAAACATACTTAAAAACATGTATTCATACCATATTTTCAGCATGCTAAATGTTAGATGCATTTTGAGCCTTATAGAGCTGAGGCTAACAAAGCTTTGACTGAAAGTCTGCAGAGCGTAAGCGTAACAGATCCACTGTACGCTGGCTTAAAGATAAGATAAGATAGACTTTATTGATCCCAGACTGGGGAATTTCACTTGTTACAGCAGTTCACAATTTACGAGATGGATAAGAAAAATCCTCATAAAAATAGGGGAGGGTAGAATGAGCTCCCTACGCACAAAGGCTGAGTCCTTCCTGCACCAACCCGGTTTGAACTCTGGCTTCTGGTCCACGGACCCTGCTGGTCCTGTCTGCTTTCAGCTGTCTACTCTTATAAGTTGAAAGCTGTCCAGAGTTAGCAGCGACTCTAAAGTGAGTTCATTCAGTCACGTCACTGTGATGCTACACTCTCAATACTCCCTCTGTAACCTGGTTAGCGCCATTAGCTCTGCTTTCCTATTAGGCAGATCTTACATGCCCCATGATAACAGACAGTACGCATGGTTTATATCGTCTTTTCTGCTCATGGCACTCAGATCCAGCTAAATCTTTTTTTAGGAAAAAGCCTGCACAATAACTGTAACTGCATTTACTGCCAGTTCAATATTATCGATATTATCACTCTCCTAAGTAGATGTATGAACCATCTGTGTTTGTCTCAACGATGGTACTATTAATTTATTTTCAGTTCAAAGCAAGAAAGGAAATGAGGAACGATTTTTAACTGCTTAACATCAGCAGGTTAAATTGTGAGCTCTTTCTTTCTTTATGTGGTCTTTACAAAATATGTTTTGCAAATGGTCTCAGTCATCTGGGTTTTCCCTCAAAAACTGAAGGGATTTAGATACACCTCGGTGAATAAGGAAACCATAATTTATTGAGAAAGTGATACATATTTTTAATTTTCAGTTTCTAACTCTTATTTTATTCCCAACAACTTTTTATTTAGACTTTTATCCACTCTCTTCTTCTGCCTGTACTCGTTATTTCTCAATACTGCTTCCGTGCCTCTCCAGTAATACTGAAACTTTTCTCTTCCCTTCTCTACAGGGTCACATATCCTCCCTTAAAGAGCTTGTAAGTCCTGCTTACTCTTACCTGTGGGTGCGTCCTTCCATCTCCAGCCAGCAGGTGGCATCCCTCACTGCAGAGGCCCATCATATTGCTTCATTAGTGCTGAAGTATGATATATTAATAGCTGCACTTTTCTTTGTAGAGACTGGACACATTGGTTTAGCAGGATTGTGAACATGTCTGTGTCTGTGTGTTGTAGATTAATAGCTGAGCGAGGTGAAGAGCTCGCCGTGGAACGACTCAATAAAGATCTGAAAACTCTGGCGAAGCAGACTAAAGCCACCAAGTACAGAGAATTGATGAAGCTGCTACGTCTGACTCTCAGTGGTCTGCAGGTATGATGTTTATTGTTATGACTCATCTACAAATGCTACAGGGTTTCCTCTGCCTGATATCGGTATAAGGGATGTGATAACTTCAAACTAACCCAGAGCTTCACCAGCACCTCGGTTTGTTGAGTCATTCCTCACTCGCCAGCTGTGCGTGACTTCATATTTCATTTACTCATCTCTAAACACGCAGGAGGCTTTTCATAAATGTCACCTTGCTGCTTTGATTATCTACAGATTATGCAAACCTGCAGAGTAAGTCGGTTAAATGCTGGCAGCATCGCTTTTTGTGAATATTTTATCTACAAAGAGATGGTTTATTTAAAGAGGGACTCCTCTCCTGTAAACAAAAACTAAAGCTAGGTGTGAAAAGACTCTTAGTCAACTGAAATAAAAATATAACTAGATTTTAGAAAAAATATTGAATGAATAGATAGTGAATTATGCGCAATAAAATATACATGAAATGTTTTTAATTTAAGTCATTGTCAGTTTGGTCATACTGAAACTAAAACTTCTAAACTAAAATTAAACATTTTTCCACAATAAAAACTAAACTGAAACAAACAAACTCACTCTGGAAACTGAAACTACTGCACTGAAAACAAAAATTAAAAAATGAAATGAAAAACTAATGCAAAATATAAAACTATAATGACTCTGATATCTGAAAAACTTTTCGTGGTTCCTGCTCCAAACTATCATTATTGTATTGGCCTTTAAAAACTCACTATTGTTGATCTCT
Organism: Sciaenops ocellatus; assembly: GCA_033000465.1. NCBI lineage: Eukaryota > Metazoa > Chordata > Actinopteri > Sciaenidae > Sciaenops > Sciaenops ocellatus. The sequence goes on from CP136867.1 coordinate 20,837,766, forward strand.
ATGTGGATTCTGTACCAACACTGAGTTGAGTAGTTCAGTCCTTATCACTTCTGCATTTTAAAGTTGCTGGAACTACCTACATTAATTGTATTTCTATAATTTTTATATTATTTTCTTTTAAATGTATTCACATTAATCACAAGCTTAAACACAAATTTCTTCCTTACATGATAAAAAATGAAAGAACACTGGTGAATTTAATCAATCATCACAGTTTTTCAGCATTAGATGGACTGGTGTGACCCAAAATCCAATCACATGACAAAAAAGATCCAGCCTTTCAGTCTACGTCTCTCTGGGACTGACTTCACTCTGAATTAACAAATCAAACATAGATTAACATGTTTGTTTTTCTAAGCCTTGTGTGCATTGGATTTGGTTTTGTCTACCTGAAGAACACCACCTGCACTTGAATATTTTAAAATCATTTTGACTGTCAGAGGAACTTTTAACATCCTCCTTCTGTCACATGCAATTTTCATTTCTGCTTTTTTTTATGATTGAAATAGTTTTTTTTTTTAACTCCACCTCAGCAGTTGCAACCGTTTTTGGCTGTTGTCATGAGCAAATACTTATTGCTGGACTGTTACAGTTGCATGTGTCCATTTTTTTTTTAGTTCTGTCCACGGCATGACTAAGCTAAACTCTGAAATAGCATATTTAAAGTGTAATAGTAATGACTAACCCCTCAAATGATCTACAGAAACTCACCACAGTAACCCTGGAGATATTCAGAGGTAATATGGAAAGAGGAAGCCGATTGTGATTGCTTACTATCTGTTTTCTTACTGTCTGGTTTGATTGCATTGCTTCACTGATCCCTGATGCTTTGTTCTCCTTTGACCTGCAGCAAGGGCCCAGTGTAGCTGAGATGATGGTGTCTTTGGGGCCTGCAGAGATCAGCCACCGATTCAAGAAACTTGTGCTGCTCTCAGAGACGAGTTAAACACCGGACGGCCTGTCACCTCACAGACTAATGAACATGATGCAAGACAAGAGCTGCTGTATGTTGGGAGTTACATCCAAACACCTGGTGATTCTGCCAAAGCCGCCCGGGACACATTTAAAATGAACTGCACCCGGCTGAAAGAAGTGAAATAATAGTTGAATTATTATAAATATTTTATTAAAAATGGTTTTACTCACAGGGTCTGTTTGTTTTACTCACTTCTGTGAGACCTCTAAGGAGCAGGTGACACAAACAGGCCGAGGATGGGAAGTACCTCGGGATTTTTATGCAAATGTTCTTGTGCTCTCTCTGACAAATTATTTTCAACGAACAGCAGCAGACAGATGTGCTGTGCATTCACAGGAAAATCATGGAGAATACCAAACATTTTTATTTTAACGTTGGTCAGGATGTGGATACTTCTTTGCGTACACCTGAGAAAACTATCAGTCACAAATTATTATTTTGATTAAAGTAATAGCTGTTGTAATGAACATGTTTGTATATATGTAACACTGAATTAACACCCAACCCTTTAACTGTCCTGTCATAGGATATTTTATTGATAATCAGAAGGTTTATTGTTCCTTTTTATTTATTTATACCAGTAGTTAATGTCACTGGTTAAGAGAAGATTCATATCATAATGTCTTTGTGCAGCACTTAAAGCTGTGCATAAAGTTAAACAGTTAAACAGTGCTGCACCGTGCTGAAGTACAGCTTTAATGTTCCTTTACTGGAAGTATCATTTTTTGCTTCTTGATACACTTACTTTACTGCAGTTCAGGAACAAATATTGTAGTTTTTACTCCTCTATATTTGTTTGACAGCTATATTTAGTAATCTGTTTAAGATTTTTAATCTGTTTAAGGCTTATAAACTTGCTACAATAGTGAAATGCTACTTACACTACACATTTCAATGCATCTGTATTATGAATTAAACCATATTATATATCATTAGGCCATTGTACTTATACATTTAGTATTTTGGAGTATTTTTGCAGCATGCAAACATCCTCCAATTACTTTACTGTTAATGCATAAAGGCATAAAAATGCCCCAAAATACTGGAAAAGCTTAGTGTTTCTTGGATGGATGAAGGAAATATTCAAATCTTTTACATGCCTCAGCGATATACACTGGTATATAATATTTAAATATCACTGGTTCATTAACATGTAAGCAGTACTGGAAAGTAATTACATACATTTACTCAAGTACAATTGTGTTTTACTTTTACTTGTGTATTTCTGCTTTCCAATACAATTCAGAGGCAAATATTAAATTTTACTACACTACATTTATTGTTAGTCATTTACCATATTCAGATTGATGCTAGAAAATCAAAATCAAAACATAAAGTATGATATTATTATATCAATAAGACCGAATTGCTACTCCTTGATGCTAATACTTTTCTACTTTTACATTAGTAAAGTTTTGAATGCAGTACTTCTACTTGTAACAGTGTATTTTTACACTTTTATGTAAGTAAAATATCAAGTTTTCTTCCGCCACCGCATGTTACCAACTATTTTATGTTGTTGTTGGTTGCTTTAATCTATAACAGTACATCTATTTTATGTTTTGTATCTAAAATCATAATCTGGAGTTAAAACTATAAATTTGCCTCTGAAGTGTAGTGAAATAGAAATAGAAAGAAGCTAGAAATGTAACTAGTGTACACAACTCTAAGTTTGTTTACATTACTTGATGTTTATGATGAAAGACTTTATAGTTTAGTCTCCATTTTAACTTTCTACACTTTCCAGTGCAGTGTTTGTGCTGCGGTGAAGCGGAGGGGGTGTGTAACCTAACTGGGCTGGTGTGTCAGGAGTGTGACTGGGCGTGAGTGTCACATGTCAGTCTGCTCAGGCAGGCACACACACAGGCGGCAGTTTGACACCTCCGCTTACCCCCAGAAAGACGCACTCAGATCACCAACTAGAACATCTCTGGACCTGCAAGGAGACGGACTATAATGGCGACCGGTGACAGTCAGACAACTTTTGAGTCATTGCTCAGTAAGTAAAGAGATGGAAGTGTTATTTATTGCTTTATCTGCTTGTGTTTAATTACGTTTATATCCGACATAACGCTAGCTAACCTAAGTCATCACCATCATCCTCCCGTATCTGAACTACCCGTCGCTGCTTTGTTTTGCAAACGTCACGTTCGAACTGTCGGCTCGTGCCATCCGTTGGGCTTAATTACTGTAAAAAAAATAAATAAATAACGTTAAACTTGCGAATTAATTGTGAATTTGTGAATTAATTTTAACTTAAATTAGTTTGTCTTGTGCTGAAAGTTATTAGTTGGAACAGGAAGTTGGTTAGACGCGTGCGCGCGCCCAACGAGCGCTCGAGCTTGCATGTAGACTGTGTCTGTGCGCTCGAGCCGTGTTGTGTCTGCGCTCCTGCTGCGCACGCGCACCATGGCTGAAAATGCATATATATTTCTGCAGTTTTTGGAGAAGTTTTTAAGGTTTATTTGGATGGCACAATATATATATACAATATACACAGTACCTATGAAAACTACATATATATAGTATACACTACAATATATTGTAAATAATGGTCTGTACCAGTTGAGGAGTTCAAAACTATGATTGCTTTGCTCATATCCAAACTTCTGACTAGTTTCCTTCAAGTTTCACACTCTCACATTGTCCTCTTTTCCTGCTCTTTAGATATAGATATCAAATTGCTTGTTTTCCAGATAATTCACCGTTAGAGATACTTTTTTACCCCAAAAATAGCAATATACACTGACCGGCCACTTAATTAGGTAACAAAGAAACGCCTCTCGATATAATGTTAGTTTAACACTACTGCAAACTACATGTCAATAGTAAACATGATGATAAACATGTCAAATTATTACCTTTCTGACAGTGTCGACAGAAACTGAAACATTATGAGCTTCATAAGAGTAGAATTTATGGCAGAGTTGTTTTATTGGATCACATTAGATTGAACAAGTGTACCTAATGAAGTGGCCAATAGCTGTATAAGGAGTTTATTTTGTTCATATGAATCTTCAGTGGAAATAGTAACTCCATTCAACAGATAAATTCAACCAAAATAGAAGTTGCTTTTATCATAATATAGCATTAAAAGTGTACTACTTTAGTTAGTGGACTGGCAGAAGTTTATCAACAATTTTTTATAGTCGATATTATTTAACTTCATTATTTTACTTACTCTCCATACCTTCAATATATGTAGTACAACATACGAGTAGACAGAGTTTCCCTGCCTGTCTGTCTTTTTTTTCATTTCCTCATTAATATTCTTAATATATTTGATCTAATTGTGGACATTTTGCAGATGTTTAACCTGTTTATGTGGCATATGTGTTCCAGGTCAGGCCACAGACCCAAACAATCAGGAGGACAGATGGGACTGCATCCAGGGCTTCTACCAGCTCGTCAACCAAGAGACTGATGGGTAATCAAAGCCATCTAATCAAAGTTTTCTTATTTTTTCCTACATCATGTGCTCGGAAAGCCCGCCAGCTTCTAGAAGTTACTTTTGACGCAACTGTGACATTTGAGAAAGAGTTGCTTCACATCCATATTGCGATCACATCGTCTCAGTTACACCATCATACAAGACTGAGAAGGAACTCTGCAGCACCTTTTTCCCTTTTGACCCTTTTCAAAATTATTCATCCATTTCTTCATCTTAGTTTTAAGCTTGGCGATGTGTGGCAGCACCTCTTATAATGCTGGCGTAACATGTTCTTCGCTCGTGGTCTGTTCAGGCATTTTAATGTGATTTAAATCTTAATTTTCTGCTTTCAGGCCACAGGTAGCCATTCGTCTTCTTGCCCATAAAATCCAGTCACCACAGGAAAAAGAGGCTCTGCAGGCTCTCACTGTGAGTGATCTGTCTCTTCATCTATACACATAATACACATATGATACACAGTTTATTTGTATCTTTTGTTAAATATTCCGTATATTCATCTAGGAAGAAATAAATAACACAAGTTTTTAAGGAGCATTTCACCATACTTTTTACATTTAAAAGGTTATTTTTCATCCTTTAACAAGTCTGTTGCAAGGAAAAGCAATATCTCTATTGTTTGTATCCGTGTGGTCACGCAGTATATGCGTGTAATTTGTCATGGGATATACTCGACATTTGTATCATGAGTATCTTTAAATGGATGGATCATTTATTGAGAATTAATGTCTTTGTTTTAACCCTGGCTGGGGGAGGGCGCTCCTCTGATTATCTGTGACTAACTTTCATCACAAGGCCTGAGTGACATAAGGGATTTAATCTGCATTCAGATCTACTGTGACACCACATGGTTCGTTCATGCATTATAGAGGGCTGCAGCGTTTCACTATAAACTGTAACTTAGAAGCTTCTCCAAGTTAATGTGCCTCATATCATGTGACATTGGAAGGTGGTTAACCATGACCGTGCAGGAACAAATCTGTTCTTTTTCTCTTTTGTGTAGCACAAGAATAATACACTTTTTTTCTTTCAGTTTCACTTGTTGAAAAGGTTTCTGTTTGTAGTGATTACTCTGATTTGGTGCTTTCCAGGTTCTTGAAGCGTGTATGAACAACTGTGGAAAAAGGTTTCAGAGCGAGGCCGCCAAGTTTCGCTTTCTCAATGAGCTCATCAAAGTCTTAACACCAAAGGTACGGCTAATTATAGAGACAGGTATCCTTAAAGCTGTCATTTAAAAAACAAGATTACATCTGTGTGTGTACCAATCCCATTTTCATTGCCGTTATTATAAAATCTAAATTAAAACTAAAAGCGAGCCTGAATACCCATCTGTGAAAGCGATGATAGCACATATTCATGTCTTAAAAAATAGAAATCTATAGTCTTCATTTGGCGATGTTTTGGCCGAGTAGATTTCATCAGGCCGTATTTGTTTAAATGTTCCTTGTGTGTTTCATACTTAAGACTAAAATCTAAAATCCAGATGTGCTCTCTGATGAGCAATATATTTTAAGAAGGAGTTTAAAAACCATGGGGGAATATACAAAACAAGGGTTAAGAAAAGGAACAAGACAGCAACTATAAACACAAAGCTAAAGATCCAAACCATACCAGTACATTTACAACTAATCAAAGATAAACTACACAGATATGTATCATATTATTACATATACAGGGCAACGTCAAATGGATTCAGATATTATAAATACAGATGAATCAATTAACCAAATAGGAACATAGATGTCAAAGGATCGGCAAATATTCTACAATGGCAAATTTCAAGATTTTAGAATATAATGAAAACAGTTGCTATAAGTGAAGGTTAAAAAGACAAGACAATACTGTGTCATATGAAACTAGAATAATCCAAAATAACATCAGAAACACAATCTGCTATAACATCAGTAAATAATGTTAACCTTGCTCTCTGAGGAGTGACACTGATGTGACTGACCTGGTTGATTTTTTTCTGAGCAGTACTTTGGCGCGTGGACTCCACAGAACGTCAAAGACAGAGTGACGGAGGTCCTCTACGGCTGGACTCTGTGGCTTAAAGATGAACCCAAGATTCAGGATGCGTACGGCATGCTCAAGAAACAAGGTCTGAATGTAGCACGCACACAAAACACCAACACAATTCAATTTTTACACATAATGCAAAGAGCAGCACTTTAATAAAACTGGTTAAGCATGTGATGTATAAGGAGTTTGTTGTATGTTATACACTTTTTTTTTATTAGCCTTTACTGATCCCCAGAAGGGAAATGGCAAAACAAAGTAGTAGAGAAAGTGAAATGAATAAATAATTTGAAGTGTATAAAAATAGAATTAAAAGTATAGATAAAAAACAGAAACTAAAGTCCAACTATATTTAACTTGAATTTAACTCAGAATTACAAGGCAAGCAGTAAACATACAGTACTCACGATAAACCAATAGTCTCAAGTGAAGTGACATACTGGTGAGTAGCAGCAATACATATAAGAAAAATATGAAACCATCTACTATAACAGAATTTGTCTCTACTTACAACATAGTATATGAACTAATAAAACAGTATAATATATTAATATAATAAAATATAGGAATAAAAATATGTGAATTGGTGGTGAAATGTAGTAATATAACATAGAGAGATGCATTGATTGTAATTTTCTTGACCACTTTCTATTTTTTTAAGTCTGACCTGCTGATTTTGATTTTCTTTTCTCTGATAGCCATAATTGATGTTACACACAAAGATTTTTGTAACTTTTCTTTATGCAAAATTGAATTAAATTGTATGTATCATATGTGTGTATTTCTCCAAAACTGTTTTTGTTAAAGTTTTTTTTTTTTTAGTTTTTTGTACAAATAAGAAATGAAAATGACTTCCAGCTCCACATCATTTTAGTTTTTACTGAAATTGCCCATATGTTTTGTTTTTTTAACCCATGATTCTGTTTTCACAACAGCAGGTGAGTCATGGTGGAGGAGGTTTGTTGTTTTTGCTCGTGTGTGTCGGTTACTGTCATTGCCACTGTGCACATGGTGACTGCGGTGCAGCTTGCATTGTTTGACCAGCACAGAATTGGACAATGAGACTGGTCATCACTGATCATGGCCAATCAAGCTGGAAATCGTCCAGTTCTGGTCACCGAACCATCAATGGGTCCATTTCTAATAGCATAACGTAATGTATAGTACAGTGTAGCGGCAGTATAGCATAGTGTGATGTATAAAGTTTGTCCTTGTCTCAAAAATAAAACAATCTTGCTCTTTCTTTTTGTTGTTTCAGGTATTGTAAAGAAAGATCCCAAACTGCCGGACACAGTAATAATGGCACCTCCACCGCAAAGAACCACAGAGTCTGTTTTTGACCAGGAGGACAAGGCCCAGGTGTGTTTGTGTTTTGTTTTTTGTGGCCATGTGTTAATCTAACTTTGAGTTTCATCCTGCTAAACTGTGTTTCTGTATCTTCAGCTTTTAGCCAGATTATTGAAAAGTGCCCGTCCTGAAGATCTGGAAACTGCCAACAGACTCATTAAAAGCACCATCAAAGAGGTGAGGAGTGCTGTGGTGGTGGTGGTGGTCATCTTTGCAAAGCATGCTGTTGTAATTGTATGAATTTGGTGTTAATTTGTTTATGTGTATGTGCTTTAGGAGCAGGAGAAGGCGGAGAAACTGTCAAAGCGTGAGTCTACTCTGAAGGAGGTGGAGAACAGCAGCAAACAGCTCAGAGAGCTACTGAACGAGCACACGATCACTGGAACGTCATTACAGCTGAGTGATGACGTGAAGGTATGTTGGACAGACAGCACTGACCACAAAGATAGATGGTTTTGGAGACTTGTGTGGACGTTTTGTGATTGTTGTCCTTCACTTGCCCTCTACTGGCAAACTGCAAATGTGTTCGAGACCTCACTTAGTGTCCGACTTCTTCAGTCCAAGCACCAACATGTGATGATTGTCAGGTCAAAAAGTGTAGTTAGGACCTACTTTACACTGGAATATAGTAGATGCTGTTTAAACATGAGTAGATGTCTAAAAAAATATCCACTTTTCAGTCAAAATATTTGACTTTTTAGTCCACTACAATTACCTGACAGCTTTAGATAAATGTTTCTTAACAGAAACTAAAAACTTTAAACTATGATACATTTGTTTCATGCACAAATACCTTTTTTGCAGCAATTTTTGGGTTTGTTACACAGATTTAGTGCAAAATTTAACCATTTTCCACTAAAAATCTCTCCAAAACACCACAGTGAAACACAGAGACCTTGAAGTAACATCACAGAAAAATTTAAAAAACTTTTGACATTTGGAGATTTCTGTAAGAATTGCATTTTGTGGTGAAATTGCTCAGAAATCTCCTTATTGTCAATATACGTCTTAAGATCCTCTGAATGCTCTCTTTCTAGTTTGTCCTTGTTTCATGAACCTGTGATTATCCCAGAGGTCACAATGTGTCAGTTTATACAATGAGGTCAAATCTCAGCTTTTAAAATTATGATGCATTTGTTCCATGCTAAAATCTCCTCCTTCCTTCCTTCAAGTCATTTGAGTCTATAATTTAGTCCTAACCCGTTATTTTCTCAAAACATTTGCAAAGATCCTCCAGTGCAGTTAGAATAATGCAGCCTGCTCCCTGTGCAGTCAATTTGTTTCCAGTATTTTCTTTTTTCTTAATTCTGGAGCCATGACGTGCTTCTTACTTCTTGTTTCAAGAAGAATCTTTAATTCAAATGAATCTAATCTAAAAATTAACATTAACTTTTTTCATATGTTTTAAGATCATAAAGTCTTAAGCCAGGATTGTCTTCATAAGATTGGGGATTGCTGCCTACCATTGTATACTGCCTCTTGGCTAGAAGTTTATACGTCCGTTGTGACAATTATTTGAGAACTGTTTTATTTTATAAAATGTAGAACAAAACCAGAGCTTAAAGTGCAACGTTTGGGCCCAACAAACCTACTTTTCTCATAGCAGCTCATGTTTACATCACTCTGTAGAAGAAAACGTGTTTGTGTGGAAGTGCAACTCAACATTTGACATTTTCCTCTCTTGCTGCAGACCCTGTATGAGCGCTGTGATCGGCTGAGGCCGAGCCTCTTCCGCCTGGCCAGTGATACAATGGATGACGACGCAGCTCTGGCTCAAATCCTGGCGGCTAACGATGAGCTAACACTTGTATTGAGTTCCTACAAAGAACAAGTGGGGAAGAAGGAGTGTAATGGTGGAAGAGAAAGAAGTAAAAGTGAAGAAATGGAGTGTAAAAACAATGGTAGGCCTTATTTTCTTCACTGTTTGCAGCCCCTGTTGGGAACACCTTGACCTTGTGTGGTGCTCAGCTTGCTCTGCTTGTACTTGATCGTGTTTCTTTTTGTTCCTCCAGCTCCAACGAGTCCCAGAGAGATTAAAAGTTACCACCTCATCGACCTCTCAGCACTGGACTCTCCACAGACGCACAGAAAAGCTGATTCACCACCGTCCTTCGAAGCCTCTTCACCCACATTTTCCTGTCTTCTGGAAAGTACCTTCCACTCAGCGGCTGACCAAGACTTTAATGAATTAGGTAGACCTGCATAAGTACTTATTTTTAGTTTGTCCTCTGAGGTGGTGATAAATACGTGTCATAATGTGACCATGTTGTGTCCTGTAATTACAGAATTAGATGATCTGGTCTCAAGAAAGACTCAAAATAATTCAGGGTCATATTATGAAGATTTACTGCAGGTGAGGTTCGGATTTAAAGACAAAGGTTTAAAAGTGATTTTTATTTAGGAGTGTGTTTAACACAGTTTATGTCTTTCTGTCAGCTTAATGAAGATATTCAGATGAAGAATGCTGAGCAGAACGGAGGAAGAGGCTTCATGTTGAGAGCGCGTGGATGTGCAGGAAACAGCCTGACATCAAATGGGAATATCTGGTAAGGATGAAGGAAAGGAAGGAGACTCTTAAAATGAGTTTTAAAAGTGTTACAGCTGAATAATCTTTATTTCTAAAGAGCCACAAGAGGAAGACACGATGAGGTGATCATTTTATGAGAAGTAATGTAGTAAATGATTTGATATTATTCAGCTCAGCTGAAAATTGTGCTTAATATAAACAAAATTAAAAGACTGCCCACATCAGAAATTACATAATAATGAAATGATCCATTTTATTATCTTTTCCATTTATTTGACTCAATTTACAATTGATATACTTTTGTTCTGTATTTTTATTTAAAATAATAAACCTTTCAGTGAAGCTTACAGTTCAAAATGTACAGTTATATTTACATGGACTGTCACCTTGGGTAATAAAGTTTATTATTCAACTGTAGTTAATCAGATATATCCTTTTTTCCCTATATTTTTTATTCTTATTTTATCTTTCTAGTCCAGGGTGTTTTTTTAATGCATTTTGTAAAAAAAAAATGAAAGCAACACTGTAAAATTGGCATTTTTGTGTAAACCTGTATTTGTTATGATTATATTACGTATTGCTAACAGCCAAACATCAAGCAAGTGCAACAACACAAGACATAGCAGCCAGCTAATATTACTTACTGGTTCAACAGCGAGAAGTCCAGCTCGGCGTCTGCCTTTCATCCTTTTGTTTCACTAAGCTCTTGTCAACGACTAAAAGTCAGTCTTTTCGCCATTGTCATTATGTTCATAGAGGCTGCTCAGCCCGGTTATATTGTCCATTTACCCAGCTCTGGTTCTGACAGGACACTGGCTCTGCTCCCCGGTGGTGTGTCACTTAGTGCCGTAAAGTGTTACATACTTGCAGGTGATCAAACCCAGAGCACAAAGTTACATAGTGCAAGAACAGACATACTGTACAGAGCACAGAGTGGAAATGACATTCACATCAGTGTAATGATGTAAAATTTGTTACTTTATGGTACAAAAGTGACACAATGTTGCTTTAAAGTAAGTTATTGGAGTTGTTCTCCGGCTTTATTTATCATCCTCATCATTACTAAAATGTGCCTTTTCTATCAGGTCACTCCCTCACAATCAACAGTTTACAGAGTCACCGTCCACGGTGCAGAAACAACTCAACAACATGTCTCCAGTGAAATCAGAGGAGAGCTCGTGTCCCCCACAAGTCCTGAAGAACATCTTCGTTCCAATGGAGACCATTAAATCCAGTATGTTTAAATCCTAAAGACTGAAACTACACTTTATATGGATTAACTCTGTCATGTGTTTGTTACCTGTATGAATGTCTGTGGTTTTCTTCTCTGTCAGGTAATCTTGAGCCGATCACGCTGTTCGATCAGGGAGGTTTCCACGTCTCTCTACATTTTGCCAAAGACTCTCCGCCGGGTCACCCAGATGTCGCGGTGGTCATCATCTCCACAGTGAACACATCTGCCCTCCACGTGAAGGACTTCATGTTTCAAGCTGCTGTTCCAAAGGTAATGAAGTCTAAACACGATCAGAAAAACAACACAGTATGAGTTTGTTTTTAAATGAAGTGTCATCTATACCAGACAGTGGCAGTGATTTTGAATACAGATTTTCTAATTCAAAATATGTTTAAAATGTGATGACTTCCCATAGTTCAGATGGTTTTAAATTGGTATGCAGGCCTCCCCAGGGGGAGATTCAGTGAGTGAAAGTGGAAAGAATATTACAAAAGATAAGAGAGAGACCACACATATAATTCTCTTGGAGCGCAGGCAGACACAAGTCTTGTTACTGGTCTATTTGAAGGCTTAGCTCTCTCTCCAAATCCACCTTAAAAACTAAACATAGACCAAAAAATAAAATATTTTTGAACACGGCGTCCATGGTGACGGCTTGATTGCTGGTGCCGATGCTGTGAGGTGAGTCACACCCACGCGAGCAGCCCAACAAGACCTGCCGATACGCTCATTAGCTGAGACTTCAAAATAAAAGTAACTTCACTAAAAATAAATGAAATAATGTAAAACAAATGCAACTTAAATAATTTCTACTTTTCTTATTTAAACATAGAATAACGTAAATGTGGTTGATTTGGTTAAAGTGAGTTGAGGGTTAAAGCAGTTTTGGGTAATTTTAGAGTTAGTAAATTTTGAATGCCCGCAGACAGACCTTTTTTATGTCTTTGTTAGTCTGAAGTTATCTCAAACAGCAATATTAGGCTATCTTGGCTCAATTGTTGAGTGGTACATTGAGTGAGTACATTGGAAAAATAATAAAACATGCAAGGATGGCACAGATGGATCGAATAAACTAATCAATCATCAAATAATTTGTCTGTTGTTCTGTTTAATGTTCTTACAATCTATGACAGTATCATTTTTCACACGTTGGCCCTCCTTTGTCGTCCTGATAGCGTCTCAGTGTTTAAACAGACGTCAGTGTTTCAAGCTGGGCTGATCAGTCGATGCTCCTTCACACAGATTATGTGTCTAAATTCATCACATTATGGCGCCCCCTCCTGGAGCCAGACATCCACTTCACATTTGTCAGACGCCCTCCCGTCCTTCCCATCATTCATCACTCTGAGCTGTGATGACCTGTTTTCATTCAATGAGTGGGTCATCCAGTTAAATGTCAGTTTCATTTCTCTCCTGCAGACCATGTCGGTGAAACTTCAGCCTGCCTCGGGGACACACCTACCTCCTTACAACCCTCTTCTTCCTCCACCTGCCATCTCACAGGTCCTCCTAGTGGCTAATCCTCAGAAGGTGAGTTTGATTTACATTATCATGTTAGCGACTGATCGCCCAGCTTCACTGTTACATAAAACAGAAGAGATTAATAATAATAATATATTTCAGTCTGTTTGTGTTTATAATTAATTCATTCAAATTAATTCATCGTGTTGTTGTTTTAGTCTGCTGTTGACTTGATCTTTTACTGTTATCGTGTGGCATGCCTGGTCATCAATCAACCCAAAACCGGCTGCTAATCGACCTCCACTGGCTACCTTCTTTAAAGCAGGCCGCATTAAATTCAAATCGCTAATGCTTGCTACAAAGTAGTCTCTGGTTCTGCACCCAGTTACATTAATAACTTTATACAGGCATATGTTACCTCCAATAAATGACACCTGACACCATGACACTAAAAAGTAGAATATTTCTCTCTGAAATTAAGTGGAAATAAGAAGACAGTCAAGATAAATCACCTGTATAAAAAACGTATCATTGATGAATTGGATAACACAGAGAACCATGTGGCAAATATTTGATTATTTTACACGTTTCTGTGTTTCCTTTAGCGAAAGATTCGTCTACGCTACAAGCTGACGCTGACACATGGTGACCAACAGCTGAACGAGACCGGAGAGATTGACAACTTTCCTGATTGGAGCTCTTTGATTGGCCGCTAAAAACTTCACAGACTTGGATTTAAAAACAAAACAAGAACAAACTCTGGATCCGGTCTGCACAAGACTGGAGAAGACAGAGAGAGTGAACTGAACCGATGAGAGACAAACACAACAACAACAACAACAAAAAGGTGGGATCCTCATGAAGTAAACAAACAAATTTCAAGTCTGTTAGTACGATACAAAGTTTTATATTACTCTAAAAAGGTGGATGAACTCTATTTCACACATAAAACGGTTCAGGTGGGTTTGATACATCCATGATTGTACCCGATTGAGGTATTCAGTATTCTGCTGTTGTCCTAGTGTGCTGTTTTTTTGCTATCGCTGCCTCCAGCCGGTCGTTAAACTGCAGTTTGATGATACACTGTACTCATGTGTACGCTGACATGTAGCTGGTTACATGTCTGCATATAAAAATTGGTATTTATTTGCTTTTATGACATTCAAAATTCCCCAAATGTCTTAAGATAGAAAAAGTTTTTAACAAGTATTTATTTTAAAGAACGGGGTTAGATTCAGGAATTTATGTGTGTGTGGAGATTTGTATTTGGGTGTAGTTTTGCTGTTCTTGTCTGCTACTTACAACACAAGCATGAAGGAAATATCTTCATTATTATGACAAAATACAAAAAAATAAACCAAGAAATTATAAGCACAATAAAAACAAAAAACACTTTCTGTTTTCACAGCACGTGGGCTGCAAACACAGAAAACACAAATACAGAAAAGCTTCAACACAACTTTTTATTTAGTAACATGTTCGTGGAGTTTAATCGTACTGGTTGCATTATATTCAGCTGGCTAAATAACTTCCTGTGTCAGAGTTTACATGTAGTGGGAGTAAGATGGGGCTTTTACGAAAGGAAAGGAGATAATGCCGCCCCACAATTCCTTGCAGCAGCATTACAAAAAACTGTTTGATCATTCACAACCGGACATTAAAAAAAAATCACTATTTAAAAAGTGACGCAGACTTGCAGCAGAGAGCAGCTGTCGCTGTTATCGAGTAACTTCCAAAGTTTGTCTGACATTGTTTTTGTTTTCACAATAAGAGCACCTGCTTCCTCCCGATACATACACTCACAGACAGGAAGTTATTTAGTCAACAGCATTTTAACATTCAATGCCACTCAAACTTCTATTGTGTTGTAGCTTTCTGTGTTAATCTGTGTCTTAATTATATTCCTGTTTTGTCAAAGTTGTGAGATCATTTCTTAATTTGCTTAAAACGATTCTGAAGCTCTCTCAGCCACCGCAGATTTGTTGTCCGCTCTGTCGCTGTTATGCTCTATGACCACATCAGTGTTTCCTGATTAGTTGTTTTATACTGTGAAGTTTTAGTATTGGAGCCCAGAGCAACAAATTTACTGCAGTTAGACCTGATACTGTCAAACCAAGACGACTTAAAGCCAATTTGAATGTTTTCTTTGAATGCTTGTCTGCCTGTTGTCTGTCAATAAATACAAACTGTATCACAACAAAGCTCAAAGTCTGTGCCTCACCAAATCAATCCAAAAACAACAAAAGGTTTTATGGTAATATAATCACTCTGAAGTCTCAGTTCAGTCTGAAGTGTTTCAGTCTTTGATGGATTTCTTAGTGTTGACTCAAAGAGAGAAGCTCTGCAGAGACCACCAAGACTCTGACAGCACTTTAAGGGCAGCAACTAACAATTGTTTGGTTATTGTCCATTCATTTTCTTAATTAATTGATTAATCGTGGTCCATTAAATGTCAAAAAAAGTCAAATAGATCGAGTTTACTATCATTAAGCAAATATATTCACATGAACTCACTTTAAAATGATTTAAACTGTTGTCAATTCATGTTTTTGTCGATCGACTGATCAGTGAATTGTTTCAGCTCTGAACATCCAGTGAAGACACACACGATAATCATTAAATGACCCCAGTGATCAGCTGACTGTAAGAGGTGCCACAGGAAGTAAAACCAGCCTCCGCTCATGTTCCAGTCGGCCCACAGATTTCTATTTAGAGAGCAGATGACATGTTAGTCGTACGTCTGACTACAAAATGTAGAACAAAGAGTGAAACGGCTACAGACGTGCTTATAGCAGCAAAGTTCAGTAAAACTTTATGGCTGAAAATAATGGATTTAACTAGTGACTAATCTGCAGATTATTTTCTTGAAAAAACAGGAAGTGTACAGTAAGTGAGTTGCTGGAACCTGAGTATTAAAGAAATTAACGATTGTTTGATCACCAAATAATTGCAGATTATTGTTTCAAGTCTACTTTATTTTTACAGGTTTGTAATTCCAGTGATTTCTGAATAAATTCCTGAAAGTTTTCCTGGAGATAACTTTATGATTTAGTCCTAACGACAGAGAAAACAGGAGCTCATTCGAACAAAGAGCTGTGATTATAATATTAATATTCATTGATTCATTGTCTGTAGAAAAATCACACATTTTTACACTTTCACTTGACCTGCCATGTTCAAAAAAGACTGTAGATTATAGAAGCAATAATTAAAAACTGTTTATCTTTTTTAATCTTCTTTAATTGTTGGTTGATATGTCATCTGTTCATATTTTTTCTGACGAATTCATCCATAGTTAAATCTATAAAACAAAAGATGGTGAATAGTATCTTCAAATTGTTTGTTTTGTTGTTAGATATTTAATTCACAGTGGTGACATTAAAACAGACTATAAAATTAAAGAGAGTATTTTCATTTTTCAGACACTAGAAGCATCAAATCTTTGTCATTCGTTTGATAATTGACTCAAACGACTAACCTAGTGTTTCTCACTTTTCACACCGCGTACCTCCTCAGAAAATATTAAACTCTCCAAGTACATGACAGATATTAAAATACAGCAACTCTAATCAGTTTCATTTGTAATAAGAATATTATTTATAGTTGACTGTGGTTGAATCCTGAACACAACCAAAGCTAATTTGGTGTTAAAGGTGTACTCCTGATTTGCACTTCTTCTCTTAATATTTCCCGTTTGGAGCCACGATTGCAGTATTTAATTTTACCTCCACTTACTGCCTTTACATCACCTTTTAGCTCGCAACTGATCATGAATGCAAGAACACGCTACATGCATGAACATGACTACAGAGTAGGCTCATATTGAAACAAAATATTACAGGAAATGGAAAACATTTCAGATTCCTCTGCGTACCACCAGTGATACACGCACCATAGTTTGAGAACCAGTGGACTAACTGATTATCCTAGTTGTCTGTGTGATGTTCAGCTAATTATGCAGCTCTGCTTTCCAAAAGTACACCTTGTAAATTAGCGGCTGAAAACACCAATCTTCAACTTCATTGATCATATTTATTATATGACATCAGCAGAAATAAAATACATGTTTATTATGTACACATATGTAACAGGGGTGTTAGATAAAGTGCCAAATACCATTTTTTTTTTTACAAAAACAAAACCAAAAAAGAAAAATGGGATTTGTGGAAGACCATCACACCCGTTTCCCTGGTCCCACAGTTCATTGCTTCACAGACGAGTCGCCGCCTCGTTAAGAGGACGGCTGAATTGCTCAGTGCTGGTTGTGGGAAAGTTTGGCACGATTCACCCGGGAATCAAACTCACAGTCTGAGAGAGGAGAGGCGAAACTGTCGTGATGGGATGAATACTTTTTTAAAATTATTATTATTTCCAAACATGAACCGACATCGACACGTACAACAGGTCAGCCTTTTTGAGCTGGACTGTAAATGTTTCCACCTTGTACTCAGATAGTATTCACACATCCAGCATCGTTTGCTTTAAGGTTAGTATGTGAGGAGGTTAAACTGTTCCTACACCAGAGCCCCCCAAAAAAAGTGTGTTCACCGCATCCTGTTCACAAGTGGAAAGTTTTTGTAGTAAATATAAGACGACAGACTACACTTTCCAAACTTTTTGCAGTTTTTTTTTTTGTTTTAATCTTTTCTGACAAACGGAGGAAGTGTTGACATTCTTTTAACAGTTGGTCGGTGTGTGGTGGGATCTTCCTCATACATGAGACGGAGACGGTGACAGAGAGATGATGGGTAGCACTTATTTGCATGTACGTATTTCAGGTTAGATTTTCAGGAGCTACAAAAGGTCGATAAAACAGGTTTCCCCCCCTTTTTTTTGTATTATCCCCCTACGGCAGTGATGGATGTACAGATACTCGGTGATGAAGACTCCGGTCTTTCTATCACTACCAGTTGCAACAATCTGGCTGTTCGGGAAGGCGTTACGCTCCGGCCAGGTTTAGTCTTTGTGTCCGGTGCTGTACTGTCCGTCTTTGATGTTTCTCTGCGAGCTGTGATGTTTGACGCTGGCCTTCAGCTGAGCGAGTCACATGATAAAGTGGTCAGAGCGAGAAGGGTGCGTCTTCAGCTCTTTATCGCTGTCCACAACAGTCGAAGCCTTTCTGGCCCGATAACTTCATCTCTCTTTAATCTTTCCTCACGGACCCTTTTTAATGTTTTTAAATTTAACTAACTTTCTTCTTCCTCTTTCGCTTCTTCATCCTCCTGTCCACCTTCATCCTCAACTGGCACTTCCTCCTCCTCCTCCTCCTCCTCCGCCTCCTCTTCTGCTTCTTCCAACTCTCCTTTCTCCTCTTCCTCTTCAACATCTTCTGTTTCCCCAACATCTTCTGTTTCCCCAACCTCTTCCTCCTCCTCTTCAGCTTTATCTTCCACTTCTGCCTCCTCTTCCTCCTCCACTTTCTCGCCATCCTCTTCTACATTTTCCTCCACCTCTCCTGCCTGCTCTTCTTCTTTCTCCTCCATCTCTTCGTCCTCTTTTTCCACATTTTCCTCCACTTCTGCCTCCTCTTCTTTCTCCTCCATCTCTTCGTCCTCTTTTTCCACATTTTCCTCCACTTCTGCCTCCTCGTTTTCCACGTCCTCGTCTCCTTCTATCGCTTCCTTTTCCTCATTTTCTGCTCCTTCCTCTTCGTCCTTTTTGTCTCCTTGCTCTTCTTCTTCTTCTTCATTTTTCTCATTCTCTTCCTCCTCTTCTTTAGTCTCCTCACCCTCCTCTTCTATTTCATTTGTCTGCTCTCCTCCTTCTCCTTCTTCTTCTACTTGGTCCTCTCCTTGTTCCTCCTCCACCTCCTCTGCGTTCTCCTTCACCTCCTCTTCTTCTCCCTCTCCTTCTCTAGTTTCCTCCTCCTCTTCATCTTGGACTCCGTTGTGTTCGCTGTTGTGATTCTCCTCGTCTTCTTTCTCAGGTTCTACATGGTTCTGCTCCTCATCTCCAGGCTCTGCCGGGCCGTCCTGCGTTTGGTCTTCGGCGCTGTCGTCGCACATCGCGTTGTGGATGCTGTTTGTCATGTGTATGTGGTTGTGGTTGTTGTGCTCCAGGTCCTCCAGGGTGAGTTCGAACTGGAAGCGATCGTGCTGTAGGTGTCTGTCCGGGGGAGGCGAGGGAGACTGGGGCATGGTGTTAAGATACCACTCCCTGTTCTCCTCCAGCGTGTCCAGCAGCTCCTGGGCATCTGGGTGAACGAGGTCGGCCCACGTCTCCCACAGCGGGTGGACGATGTAGTCGATGAAACCCACCTAAAAAATGACAAATCAACAACAAATCACACCTCAGGCCATGATAATAAATAAATAATTTTGGGAAATCATTTGTTTTCTTGTTGAGAGATAGAGGAGAAGCTAGAGTCAGTTAGCTTATCTTATCTTAGCATGAAGACTGGATACGGGGGGAAACAGCTAGCCAGGCTTTGTCCAAACAAAATCTACCGAGCAGCACTAAAGCTCAAGAAAATTACAAATAGTCTTTTTAATTTGATATTTGGATAGAACCAGGCTAGCTGGCTAACTTTATGCTAAGCTAACTGTCTGCATGAGAGTGGTATCAATCATCTCTTTAACTCTTGGCAAAAAAGCAAATATTTCCCAACTGAACTTCTTTTACAGCGTAGAGAAATTAATCCGGCAGAAAATCCAAGAGAGTGACCACAAACTTTTGTCACTGTTAAACATCACAGATATTGAAAGAGGCAAATGACTGAAGCCGCTGCCAGTTGGACATTGAGACAAAAATGTATTTGTCATACATGCATCCAAAATACAATAACAAAAGATTTAGTGACTGCCAAAGTTTATCTTAACTCATTCCAGGCTTTGTTACTCTGCCAGATTTATGAAAAGAACATTTTTCATGTTGAAGAACAAGTTTGTCTCTTCCTGCCACAATGCAAAACAAAATAGACACGTGGATGTTTAGCCATGTTAGCAGCGTCGGTTTGTTGGTTGGCCCACCTCTTCAGTCCAGACTGAAATATCTCAACAACCATTACATGCCCTGGATTGCCATGACATTTTTGTACAGACATTCATGGTCCCCAGAGGATGAAGCACCCTGATTTTTGTGTGAAATGTCTCAACAACTACTCAATGGACTGCATTTTATGCATGTCGACAGATGTACAGATGTTGATGTGCTTCCCAGAGTGATGCTTAATAATTTTAGTGATCCTTTGACACATATTCTAGTGCCATCATGAGGTCAAAAATATTATTTTACAACATTTCCATCAGCTCCTACTGTTTTAATTAGCAAATGTTAGCATGCTAACAAAGTGGTAACCTCTGTGACTGCGATGTTCTGTAGCCACTTGAGGCTGGCTACAGAACTAGTCCCCATGTTAAAATGTCCAACTTCACAGCAGAAATAAACATGTTTACAGCCTGGTACAAAAACAGTTTTGGTCTCTATAGCTAGACTCAGTACAGTTATCATGAATGGGGAAACCCCATTCATGATAACTGTACTGAGTCTGATATAACTCAACTGTTTAAATTATATTAAGGCTTAAAGTTATGCATAATCAACAGTGTTGAGTTAAATCAACAGTGCCGTTACAGGTGGCTTGTTTGAGCACTCAGGCATCATTCAGCCCGCCTCAGCTCCACAAACAATCCACGTCTATGCTGAACTCAAATGGTCTTTTTTGAAGATGCAGTTTTCAGCATTGGTTAAGTGTCTCTCAGAGAGGATCTATATGTGACCGCTGTTCCTGTTTGTCAATCCAGTCTTCCTGTGTTGTGTCATTTCATCATTATGAATTTTCTCTTTAAGTTTGCCTCACACTGCCACATTACAAAACGTTGTGGTGTTTGTGAATTACACCAACAATGGCCTCAAAAATGACCCCTGACAGTCTCACCATAAACACTGAAGGGCTTAAGCTTTAACAAAGGGGCCGTTAGCTCAGAGCTAACAAGCTAACATCCACTGAGACTGATATACTGTAGTATAGACTGTAATACTAAAAATCTGAAATGACATTAACTTAACTGAGTTAAGACAGGACTTCATGAGGCCCCGGGTTCTTATTTCATGGCTGTTGTGTCTGGTCTGCTTATTCATTGCCAATTATCCATTTTGTCTTCTAACCGAGAAGTCATGCAACATCCACATACGCAAACACAGTTTCCACTTCATCAATCTGGATTGACTGTTTTACAATAACACATATAAAATGGATGGGAGAGAGAGATCGAGTGTTACCTGACTCTTCTCCACTGAAGCGGTGTGTTTGTCACACATGGCGCTGATCTCCATCCCTCTCTCTCGCTCTTTGTCACCCTGTCGAAAGAATTCCTCCATTATCCTCTCCGTCCACTGTCGGTATAACGGCAGCGTCTTGGTGGGGTTGCTCAGGTCTGCACAGTGCACCATGTTCCTCAGCACCTAAAACGCACACAGGATATGTAACAATACATTCACACAGTGCAGTCAGGCAGACACGTATAGAGGACAAGTTACCTGTATCCTCTCTGTGTAGTGATCCAGAAGCAGCACACCGGAGCTGGTCACCTTCTTGGTCTCCACCATGGTCTTCAGGTCAGCCAGGAGGGTCATGTGTTTGGACATATCTGTGGCCAACACCTGCAGACAGGAAGACAGTGAGACAACACTAGAAAAGAGGCTCAAACAGAGTTTAAGTAAACTTTTTATTGGCCCGGGTATTGCAAACATTAAACTGCAACTATTTCTATTTTGCAGTTTTGGAAGAGGCCCAATTCTTAAACTGGCAGAGAGTCCTCATGAAGCCCGATACAGACGCTGGCTGTAGTGTTGAAAAGGCTTTTAGAAAACTGCTACTATACAAATTAAATTAGATTTAATTTTAACTAAGAAAACCAAATTTGAGATAAGAAATCCTTATTTTTAAGAGACCTGGTCAAGATAGACACCAACGACTTATAGACAAACAGCTCAAATAAGAAACAGATAAAATATCACATCCCAGAAAAGTGCGAAAGCGATATAAAACCATCAACAGTAAATAAATAAGATAAATCAGCCAAAAGAGAAGGAGACGAGTAACAACACCTAACTAACTGAAATAAGTGTGTTTGTTTATGATTTAAGTGGTGTGGTGTGAGATGTAATATGTGTTAGAAAACATCCTGACCATATCGATGACGAGCTTGCGAAGACTCTGGCGCTGCCGCTTGGTGAGGTTCTGGAAGATGTCACAGTTTTCCTGGTGCAGGAGCTTGAAGCCCACAGCGAGGTGGTGGTTTTCTAAAACTGACTCATCGTTATACATGAGGGCCAGCTCCGAGTCTGAGCACAACAAAGAGGGACAGAGGAGGAGGAGGAGGGTGTAAACACAGTTTTTGCAAATATATACACATTTTTTACCTTTTGTTTGAGTGTGTGTGTGTGTGTTTGTGTGTGTGTGTGTGTGTGTGTGTGGACTCACTGGTGTTAATGAGGAACTGATTGGAAACTCCGGGGTGGTCTACATCGTGGATCGCTGCAGCGAAAAGAGCGGCGAGGATCTCCAGGTCAGTGAAGACAGCCTGAGAGGGACAAAAAGGGCAGAAGAAGAAGAAGAAGAAAGACAAGATCAGAGAAAGAGGGATTTCAAACACATCACACTGTTTTCCCTCCATATTTTAACTTTTTATCTGCAGAAAATCTGTGAATTTATATGATATTAAGAACATGGATAAAGATATGGTTTTAAAAATATAATTTGCAATACAATCACTGTGTGGTTAAGTCATGTTTTTATATTCTTAAAAGAATTTTGATATTATTATTATTATTATTATTATTATTATTATTATTAATTTTATTACATTAGATTTATCCATCCATCCATCCATTTTCTTCCGCTTATCCAGAGTCTGATCGCGGAGGTAGCAGGTTTAGCAGGGCATTCCCAGGCTAGATGGGTTATATAGTCCCTCCAGCAGGTTCTGGGTCTGCCCCGGGGTCCTCCTCAGTTGGACATGAACACCTCCAAATGAAGGCACCCAGGAGGCATCCTAATCAGATGCCCGAACCACCTCAGCTGGCTCCTTTCGGTGTGAAGGAGCATCTCTAAGGTTGGGCCTGACCACCCGACAGAGGAAGCTCTTTTCGACCGCTTGTATCTGCAGTCTCACTACCCAAAGCTCACGACCACAGGTGAGGGTTGGAACGTAGATGGACTTGGAAATCAAGAGCTGTGCTTGCTTTCTGGTATATTTTGTATTAATAACCTGAATCTACAAAGTAACTAGCAACTAGTGTTGTCAAATAAATCTATCCCCTCTGGTACTGTCACAGTACTTATTGCTGCACTAACATGTCCTAGTCACACTGTACCTTGATTGTTTCCCATTTTTGTAAGTCGCTTTGGATGAATCTAAATCTAGTGGAGGATAAATATAAAGTAGCATAAAATGGAAATACTCAAGTAAAGCACCTAAAAAATGTACTTATATTGTAGTAGTATTCGAGTAAATGTATTTAGTTACATTCCACCGCTGCTGATTGTGATCAGTACAAATTGTCAATTGTGGTAAATTAAAACTTTACACTTTGCAAACAGACATAAAGGGTTTGAACATTTATTCAAGTTTGTTTAAAAAGTCAGCCATGTTATTTTAACATTGTTAAAACATTCCTCACTGTGCTTTGGACTCGGCCATAATCATTTTCCAGCCTTGATTTGTCAATAAAGTTCTTTTGTGCTGCACTTAATTGTATTCAAAGAAT
Source organism: Sciaenops ocellatus (assembly GCA_033000465.1). Lineage (NCBI taxonomy): Eukaryota > Metazoa > Chordata > Actinopteri > Sciaenidae > Sciaenops > Sciaenops ocellatus. The sequence goes on from CP136867.1 coordinate 20,861,488, forward strand.
ACAAGAAGAATTCAAAGAAATGTATTTTCATCAAGCCTTCCGTGCACAAATCAACCAGTGTGTGTGTGTGTGTCAACATACATCAAGAGCAGGTGTGGAGAGGAGGACATGTGTGGACTGGGTGACATCTGCAGCATGGAGGCTGTTGTGGTACGCTACGTTTCCATGGTAATGGTCCTCCAGGGTCATTACGTAAGTGACAAAGGTGTCGACTGGGATACGAAACGTCTTCAGCAGCTCTCGTTCCTGAGGAGGGAGGAGAAAGAGCGAGAACGTCACAAACACACACTCCGACACACAAACACTTCAGGTGAGAACAATCCTGCAGAAAACACACACTCCCACGCGTTCACACTCATTTTGTTTACCTGGAAGATGGTGTACATGATGCAGCTGAGAGGTCTGTTGTTGGAGAATTCTGCTACTCTGAATATGTTAAAACTCCACTTGTCCAGATCCTCCAACTCCTGGTCAAAAAACACACACACAAATAAACATATGAGTCAGTCAACATTTTAAATACAAAAAATAAAAGCCTTATTCCAATAAATGCTTCATTAATGGTGCAGCAGAATTTAACAGAGGGCTAGACAATAAACCAAACATTACCAACATTATTCAACACTTATCAGACTTAATTTCCGAATAACATTTAAATAAACTGAGAAAAGTTATGACCAAAGACATCTAGCCATGAACTGAACCATCCAGTGATAACTCTAGAGCTCAAGAGATTAATTATTTAATTGACAAAAACTAGAAATTAAAAAAAAAATCACTGCTTCCAGCCTCTCAAATATGAATATTTACTGGATTTCTTGGTGCCCCGTGAGAGTAAACTGAGTATCTTCAGGTTTGAGGCTGTAGGACATTGAGGACAGGGCTCGACAGCAACGGTTGCCAGGCTTCCACTGGCAAACATTCTGAGAAACAATTCTTGGCTTTTAGTTTCCATCAGTGGCAACCACTTTTTAAAATATAAAAAAGGGACATGAAACAGCAAAACATGCACCGCAAAATAAATAAATGTTTAATATTTGTTGCATCAGTGATATTTAAATAATGTTGTTATTCAGACACACTGCACATGTGTTTAGCGGCATACAATTCATTTTTAAGGAATCCGACCAAAACAGCTGCACTGCTAGTGAAGGACGACTCGTTAACTAAGAATATTTAAGATTCAAATTCTGTAAAGTATCAGATAAAACACAAACTACAGTGAATTTTGTCCGTTTACTGTAATGAAACTTTCAAACTTCATTTCATTTATATCATATTTTCATTTTTAAGCTGATGTAAACTGCACAACATTTTGATTACTCAAAATCTCACCAAATTGTTATAGACCAAACAATTAATCAATTATGAAAAAAATTCTCAGAGAATTCAATAATGGTAAAAATGGACGCTTGACAGCCCTAAACTGCTTCAGACAAACACGAGAAATGATCCAACACAAGTAAGGAAATGCAACGCATTATCAGTAAAACGTGACGCTCCAAATAATCTCCATCCTTCAAACTATGTGCTAGGGATGAACTGAGATGAACTGGGAATATCTGACTGCGTAATGATAACGACAGACCGCAAACATTTTTAAACGTGTGGCTGTATGGATCACAGTGTGAGTGGATTGCCATGGAACATTTTTCGTCTCTTCAGAATGGATTATCACTTTGAAGATCACTTAACTTCCTATGTAGCCCCATTGTGACAACCTTTCCACCTGTCCACTAGGTGTCCCTGTCGCTCTCCTTGTGTTTTTGCAGACGCTGATTGGAGGGATCATCAGCTAAATGAGCCGCACCTGAGCCAGTGTGTACCACCCTATAGAGGTCCCCCTAATCCTGCAGACGCTCTCTGCTCTGCCCCCTCTGGCTCTGATTCTGGCATGACGACAGCATGTGTTATCTTTTGTGTTTGCGTCATACACACACTCACACATCCATACATGCCTTACACTACTGACATACTGATTACTACACGTTTATCTGATCTGTGTTTTTGCAAATAAATCTGTTTTCTTCACTACCACCTTGTATTGTCTCCCACCTTGTTGCAATCGGGTTGTGACACCATAAAGAGGAGATCTAAGTTTGATACTAGCATTTAGCTCAAAGCACCGCTGTCCCTACAGCCTTGCAGAACTGGCAGCATGGCTGTAGCCTCTTGTTGTTTACACTGTATGTATCATAGTTGCATTTGATTTATGTATTGCTCAATGAAGCAGCAGAACCAACAATAGTTTCCATCCAACTGTGGTCTTTCCAAACATTTGTTGCTTCAGACTGGATGAATTAAACAAGGAGGCGCCGAGTACAAAAAGCAGACAAAAGGAAATAAAAAATTCAGTCTTTATATGACGTAGACATGGACCTAATACGATGTACAACGTTTCATACTATGAGCCCAACAACCTGAAAGTAGCTTGGTGTTCAGTATGAACTCTTATAGTAAAACTACTATATTCTATTATATTTTCTCAAATATGTCCCACAGGAAACCTCCCACGTGAAATCTCAATGTGACACTGAAAGAAGCTTCGGCAGTAAATTACTAAAACAGTGCAGGGCACACACTCAAAGGAAGATTTAAATAAACTGTGCAAAGAAAAGACTCAACTCTATGAGTTCCTGAAATCCTGAAAGATGATATTTTTATGTTGTGCTCACAAGATAAAAAAACAAACATATTATCGGTGTTCACAGAGAACACTCAAAAGTCTGAACGGGGATTGATTCGTGCGACTGTGAGTCAGAGAAAAACAGACAGACAACGAGACCTTGGCAAGCTCATCCTCGTGGTCTGTGTTGACACCGAAGCGAGGCATCGAGGTGCTGGAGAGGCTGGAGCTGTGAGACAGTTTCCTTACTCCACTGATGTGACTCATAGGTTTGTCTTTCAGAGTAGGAGACGGGATTTCCACCTCGTTCTGCTTGTCTACAGATTGGTGGACACACAACACACACATAGACATATTTATTGTTTTTATTTGAGGGGTAAAGGTCATAAATGTGATGTGGACTGAAATCAGATTGTGGTCCCACTCACCCATGAAGGTGCTGGAGATGTATTCAGACACCTGGTTACCAGAGCGACTCATCTCTGACAGGTGGGACAGCTCTCTGTTCAGCATCCTCTTAAACTGTGGCAGAATGAGAGAAAAATACGAGTCAGTGATGTGCTGATGAGGACTGTTTATCTAAGGTTTAATATTCAGTACGTGCTCTTTTTGCTTCCTCCTTTTCAACATGCGTTACTTTTTAGCTAAAGTACAGTTAAGCATAGAGACCTACATAAGGCAGACAATTGAGCATAAAACATCTGATCAGCTAATCATTACAAAACAACGATTTTTGGCTATGACACATCAGATTTTGTTATTTAAACAAAGATATGTAGTGAGGCATGATATTCTAAACATACAAACATAAACATTAAGTTATCATAGATACAGCAAAATATTATAAACTTGTATAAAAATGTCTTAAAATCCATTAAAAAGCCCTAATAGTGGTATATTTATGATGAGCCAATATTAGCCTGCAGATACGTTGATTGGACTGGTTGGTTCAGTGGTGATTGCATACCTTGGTGGAGGCCATTTCACTGACAGAGCGGTGCGTCTGAATGGTCTCCAGCTGGTCCAAGCACCAGTCCAGCTCCTCCAGCGTATCCAGGGCGAGCTGCTGGTACTGCTGGTCTGATAATGACGCCCTGGGACTGATGCACACTCCACCCAGAGGAGACCTCCTGAGGACACAACAGTGAGTTAGACCTACCAGAAACTGCAGACCAAACTACGTTAGCATTGCATTAGTAATTGCCTCCTCACCTTATGTATCTTTAGAATTTTTTATCAATTCCACATGTAGTTTCTTAAGCATACAGCTTTTGATTGTTTTAACAGTGTTTTTTCCTGTATGTATTAAATTGAATTAAACATTGGGAAGCTAGAAGATATGAGTACGTCTCTCTCTCTCTCTCTGTTTTAGAAATGTTGATTGATCTCTTTGCTTTATCCAATATGACAGGCAACAAAGTTTGAAATAGGAAAATAATAATCAGCATTTCATGTCAGCTGCAGGGAGGAGGCATTGCTTTGGGTTTGGTGATCACATGCTAACAGAAGTTAAGAGCCAGCGTTTACAAGTTGCTTAACAGTGACACTGTAGTAGAGTTAGTTGTTGGTTGTAAAGTTGTTGGTTAAAGTCTTACTTACCTCTTGAACTTGTTACACAAATGGACAACATATTATCACAATACATGGAGATTTTAGGACAATGAGTTCATACTGACTTGACTGTTGGTGTGGAGACGTTGGCAAGAATGGTGAAGTTGCTCCGTACTGATCGCAGACTGGCCAGTACCTAAATAAACACACAGTATCACAGGATATACATACAGGAATAAGCTCAGAGAAATATGCATGTCCTAATGGGAGGTTTTAGAAAGAGTGTGTAGTAACTCTGAATGATAAATGTGCACACTCCTTTAACATGCTAATTTAACCTTTTCCAACAGGTCAACATGATGTAAAACGGCTGAGAAACTATTTAGGGAAAACATTTTACACAATGTCTAGTATGATGATCTATTTAGTGGAACTCACTTGAGCAAAAGGTGTGACAATGAAGTCTTCTGCTGTGTGTCTGAAAGAGGTAAGGACAGAGAGAGTTATAGAAATATATTTCCTCATATGGGTACAGACACCCATGCTCTCTCCCTCATCATTTCTGTCTCACCCTTCGCTGGCGAGGGAGGAGTTACGCGAGACCGTCTTGGGCGACATGTCATAGTCCGAGTCAGAGCGGTAGAGGAAAGACTCTCTTCTCTGGCCCTGGGGAAAGGATGTGTGCAGGGTGAGGCCTGGACTCTGCGAACCCAGCGGGGTGTGACCTGGTGACACGCCATTTTCTGCTTCATAACTAGAGCACAAGGGGAAGATGAGACGTTTGATGATTAGAGAAAATACTGCCAAGCTGCCTGCGAGGCAAAAATCAGCGTTTTGAAATGAATGTGTAAACCTGTCAGTGTCTGCTTGTGTGATGGAGATGCGGGGCGGGATGCGGAGGGGAAGAGTTGTTGGACGCGACACATTGTTCAGGACCTCTGGTGAACGAGTGCGGTCTCGAGGGCGGAGCCAGCAGGGTACCTGTAGAGGTGGAGGCGAAGGTTTGTAGATGATACTAGTAACCTGCTTTGCAGGTATGTAGCACAATTTGTACGCTCAGTCTCTCTTTAGTTCAAGGCTGGGAAAACATGTAACTGCCCTACAAGCCCTGGATTCACTGTTAACTGGTCAGAGGTCATTTGATTAACTGCAAATTTGTGCATGTAGTGTGTTTAACGTTTAGCTTTCCAACTATAACCCATTCAGTACTTTTTTAAAACCATGATGTATGTACAGTATTTATTGTTGGTGCAGTATGATATTCAATTACCAGATTTCTAATTTCAGGATTTTTTGGCCGTTTGGTGACAGCAGAAACACAAAATGTAAACGCATCACTGACATAATATCAAACTTGATATAGCAAAGTTCTTACTGTAGCAAATAGTTCCCCATTTACTTATCAAGCAGTTATGGCAGAAAATTATCATTTATTTGGAGTTGTGTTGTGTCCACGTGGCGAATCTAAGTCCAATAATTAATCTCTTTCTCTTGAGGAAAATAAATAACTTTTTCGGTGCTAATTTCTCCACCAGCTAGTTGCTAACTCTGTCTGTTTGCTGCTGTAGGTGTTAGGCAGGCAGTTAACAGTGAGTATTAACTGCAGGCCATGAAGCCAAAACAATAAGGCAGTGTTCCTCAAACTTTTTAAACATTGTACTAGCTCAGAAAATATTAGGCTCTACAAGTACCACCATTATGACAGATGTTAAAATATAGCCGTCAAGGTCGACCCTTCAGCTACAGACAGTTTATACAGGAGGCCGGTTCATTCAGGATTGTTGTTAAATCCTGAATGGAACCGGGTCAAGAACCAGAGCTAATCTGGTGGAAAAGATGTTTTTCTGATCCGCTCTTCACTTCCTAATATTAACCATGTGGAGCCATGATTTGAAGTGTTTTTGAACCATTCATTTGACATCTGCTTTCATATCCTGCTGTCACATTTTAGCTCAGAATTAATCATGGATTTATATGTGCTATGCAAAATGCAAAACTTACATTACTGTGTAGTATTTTGGTAGTATAAAATGCTTTTAAAGCATGTTTTAAAAGTGCTTCAGAGTTTCCTCCACGTACCACTGGAGAGAGGTCATGTACCACCAGTGGGTTCGTTATTATGAGAGACCCTTTTCACATTACACATAGTCGTGTGGTCATATAGTCATATTGTTAATATAAAAATACTGATTATGGTAGCTTTAATCTAACACAGTGAACATCAAGACTGCGTAAAATGTTTTAGCTTTATACTATTGTTGCACGGTAATTTATTTAAAGCACAGATTGATTTGAAACATCTGCACTGCCAAAATTAATGGAAGTCTCTGCATTTGTAGGAATTATATATATATATTATATTAATTATATATATTCAAAATTGTAAAACACTGCCAAATCAACAATCAAATAAATCAGCAGTTTGGTCCTCTAATATTATGTTCACATGAATGAGGGGGGGTAATGGAGGTACATGTGGCTCTTTTTTACCCCAGGCCTCATGCAGGTTAATGCGCCCCAGGCTTCCTTTCAGTACCTGGAGACTAGACGAGAGTCTTCTGCTCCTCCCTCTGCGTAGCTCAGACCCTAGCGTGGCCCCAGATGTATAAGATCGGCTGTAGCGTGATGACTCCGCCTTCTCCCCAGCACCTGTTATATCTGTGTCATTGCCCTGTAAAACAGGGGGGAGGGCAGGTGAGGGAGGAGACTGAGACATAAAGCGAGAGACACATTTTCAAAAGGTAATCTTTGAAGATAAAACATTGTACCGTTTATCTAATAATAATATTAAAATAAAATAAATTAAACATTTCAGAGCTGGGCACAGGCGGTTTTCATTTTTACCAAAACATGTTGATTTGCCATCTTCAGAGTCAACACACTATAAATTACACACTATGTATGTGTGTTTACATGCGTGTGTGACTGTGTGTGTTCAGCTACATGCATGCATGTGTGTGTGTGTGTGTGTGTCTAGGATGAGGCCTCTACAGACTGAGCTCTTAGAGGCTGATCTGCACTGCAGTACCGTAGCAACAAAACACTAGGGGAATGGTAGCAGTTGCTAGGCAACAGTGCCGTGTTGCTTCCATGCTGCGTTTGATGTCGTCCAGACCCAGATGTGGAAAAGATGCTCACATCCACATCAACACACACACACACATACAGTACACACACACACACACAAATGTATGGGCAGCCGCTCAGCATAATCAATAAAAGAGCGCTTGAATAATGCATGTTATTATGTCCTTCAGCCAAGACGTTATCTTTAAAAGAAGATAGCTCATTTACATAAAGTGCTCATTTAGCTGGGGCTCATTTACATAGAGGACTGTGACTGACTGAGTGGTTCACACTGTGTGAGTGGAGGCTGGAGGAGGCAGCCTGTCCACTGACTTCTGAGTGCGTCCACAGACATCGATGACGACAAGAACAAAGGGAGCCTTGGATGTGTGAAAGTCACAAGGTTTGTATGTCATCATAAGTATTCAAGAAAACACACACACACACAGTCGGGCCTGACAGTCTGCTCTGCCTGCCGTCTACTCTCATGGAAACAAGTGACAAACTTAGCTGATTTTCTTTGGGTACATCCCTGGTTGTTTGTATTCTCACCTCTTCTCCAGTCACAGACAGCACGCTGCGGCTCTTCTTCATTCTGATTGGCTCGTTCTGGGCCCCAGGGCGGAGCGTTCCCGAACCCAGGCAGCAGAGCAGGTGGAGAGCCAGGACCGGAGAGGTCAGAGGTCACTGCAAGGTCAAACCGGGGTCAGACCGGGTCACAACCGGCCCCCATTGGAGCTGACTCAGCCAGCCAACCGCCCCCCTCGCTCTCGCTCTGTCCACACCTCAGTCTTCAGATGGCTGAAACTGGGCGTCCAACCTGCCGTTAAAGGTGCATTTATGTGCCCCGAAAGAGGCTCCAGTTCAGTCTGAGGTGGATGACCTTTGTTTTGATCTCAAGCAAAAAAAGGTGGAAGAAAAAAGTTAGTCCATTTTAGTGTAAGCTTACAAGTTTCTGGGAAAAAATAAGTCCACCTGCATGTCGCCTTGCTTTGGCTGGAGGAGCCAATGGGATGTCCCAGTCAGAGTTCATGATGTCACTCCTGAAGAAAACCTTTCCCCAAGTTTTCTACAATGTTTATCCGACTTGGAGTATTTTTCGCATGACATTCCCCAGTTGTAAACCTGATCCCACATGAATGCAGCTTTCCAACAATCAATAATCCGGTTTGTGGAAGAATTTGAAAGCGTCTCCTGTCTCACATCAGTTTTCCATTGTCTGATCGGTCACTCGGATCCAAATTCTGCATAGAGGGAAGTGTTAAGTCCAGATGTCAAAATTCCAGTTTTGATACGCCAGGATCCATCCTCGAATCTGCATCAGCTTGTCCTCTTCTGTGTAGAAGAAAACAGAGAGTTAATATGACCATGATTTTTCTCTTTTTGTGTCATCTGTCCTTCTTTCTTTGAGAACTCTCTGTCCTGCTTTCATTTAATCAATTCATTTGATGCAACGTCAAATATGAAAAAATCCTTTCCCCATATGTACAGTGCTCTTTTAGTCAAGCTTGGAGGTATATTTGGGAACAATACAATACAGTTTGATGACTAATATCCAAACAAATAATAACGAGGGGAGGGCAACCATAACAAAATATTTTGGCTGTCATGGCATTGCAGGAGCTGTACCTACAGTGTGGCTAATTCTGAGCAGATACTGCAACACCAAAGCTCTCTGATGTTATATAATTACTCCGAGCAGTCCTAGATGACCTAATTCCATTGGATAGGACAGATTCAGCATATCAGTGTGTTTCCGATTGAGGTGGTAAACACAGGGATAAAGTGTTGGAGACGACTTTTACCAGGGGTCATCAAGAACACACCCACTCAATGAGAGCACTCTCACACCACCAGAGTCTGCACAGAAAAAAGGTTGTGTGGAGAAATCAACAAATGCATAGTGACACAGTGACATATATATACACAATGAGAAATTTGAACACACACACACACAGATACACACCATGACTGCCACCAGTACCACCTCCACTACAGATAAAGCAGCTTATAAAACCAAACAGCAATGCATCAATATGCAGCTCAACTACCACCCTGCTTTTTGTTACAAAACACCCATATATATATTTTTTTATATATATATAAACCACACTGAAATCATGCATACATGAGGACAGCCCTGCCTTCATGCCCGTCTGCACACGCACAGCAAGAGATATGTGTCAGACAGACACACATGTACACACACACATACACACATAGAGTCAGGCTGCAGCATGTAAGAATAAAAACACACTCACCTTGATCGCCTCAAGATCAATGGAAAGATGGGCTGGGCCTTGTCTTGCTTTCATTCGTCTCCTTCCCCTTCTCTCTTCTTCCCCGTCTCCCTCTGTCTCTCTGCAGACTAGCAGTGTGTCACCACGGCGAGAGAAAAAACACTTGGCGTCTTTATGAATATCCGCGGCTTCACCAGCCTCCCTCCCTCCCTGTCTCTCCTCTCCCTCTCCCCTGCCACAGTGGTCTCCCCCAGCCACCCCCCCCACCTCCACCACCACAACCACCACCACCTCCTCCTCCTCCTCCGTGGAGAAGCCCATCTCCCCTCCTCTACCTCCTCCCGCACGGACGCACACTGTGTCCATTAATCCCATACAACAGCCTGCGCTCCTCCTCTCTCTCTCTCTCTCTATCGGTACCCCTTCTTTTTTTCCTCCTCTTATTAGCAAGCCACACGCCGATTCTCTGCTTCAATAGTCAGGCGTCATTTCTCTCCATTATACACGCACACACACACACACACACACACACACACACACACACAGTTTTATTGGAACACAACACTCAGATCATAAAAAAAAATCACAATAAGGATTCATGTTTCCTGTTACTCTCCTTTGTCCTTTTACTGTCATTCAAGGACATGCAGCCCTGAAACAGGAATCATGCTTCCCCCTTTGTGTTTATATTAAACAGTTTGGAATAAAATGTGGAAAACTGAGTTCCTCAAAGCTGGAGAGCAACAAGCCTTTTGTTTTTAAGCTACATTTTATGAATTTTACTCCACCGATAATTGATTCATCGACTGATTATTATTATTGCCAGAAAAATGTACCAAGGGTAAAAGATGACGTCTTCAAATTGCTTGTTTTTGTCTGACCAACAGTCCCAAACCCCAAAAATATTCTAATTATTATAATGTAAGACAGGTAAAGGCAGCAAATCCTCAAATTTGAGATGCTGGAACCAGAGAATATTAAATATTTTTTGCTTGGCAGACACAGCCATAGTAGAGCCTCTGATGATCACATATCTCTGCTGACCTTCTGCTTTCTCAAAATTAGTCCAACATTCACACCTGAAGAAAGGACCTGACTGTTGCAATTACGACCACACGTTGAAATAAACATACAAATAAACACACCGGAGCAGTTCTGCATGAAGCTATTCCCTTACTCTCCCCATCGGCTTTTATAGACATTATCTAGATTTGATTTATGCCCCCGGCCTGCGCTGATTGTTTTCTATTTACAAAAGTGACTGCACAAAGAAGCTTTGCCTCAAAAATCCTGCACAGACCACTAAATCAAACCCACCAATTAATTATGAAGGAGATAGAGGGAGAGAGTGACCCAGCAATTAATTATGCAAGTGAGAGAGAGAGAGAGAGAGAGAGAGAGAGGAGTGTGGCAGAAAATGAGTCAGGATTCACAGCAACTACTGGAAAAGTTAATAAATTAAACACAAATAAATTAAGACTGATTTATTGGTCAGGTTCTACAACACAACTTAAATACAGTCTCACAAATTTAAAGGTAAATATGAAATAAGACAGCATATTGTCACATATTGTCATACGTTATACATATATATAAATCTTACATTACAAAGATTCAACGATAAAACTATTTGACTCTGTTCACTCTGTTTCAGACTGTAATTTCTTGTTACTTTTCAACTCACACATAGGCTTGATCTGCATTAAGTAAATATCAGCTGATTTTCCCTGCCGGTCTATCAGCAGTTCCTACCATAATAAGGTACACCCTGAAAACAATGATAGACAAAATCAGACGACACTTTCTCTAATTTAATGAACACATTTGACACTCTCAATAAAAAAGAAACTTGATCAAAGTTCACCTAATTCATATTTATGTAGGATTATTGTATCCTTCTGTGAGATGTTTGGACACAAACTGGAGTCTGACTGTCTCTTGAGCACACTTTGTTTCAGAATGCTCCATTTAATTAAGAGCTAACATATATCAGCTGATATTGATTACAAATTACTCAGTTGATGGTCTTAAATTAATAAAGCGAGGTAACTCAGTGCATTGGCAAACTGAACACTGCCAGTCTTGTATATGACATGATGGTTTAGTCCATATGTTTATTGAATATGTATATATGTACATTATGTTACACATATAAAGATTTACTTGCACAGTGTTGTCAACATTCATCGTCAGCTAACAAGAAATGTTAGCTTAAAGTGACGATATGACTCAATTGATGCCACAGCTTTTTGTTATTCATTTAGCTTCTTCCTCTTCTTATTAATCTTCGTCATCCTCCTCCTCCTCCTCCTCCTCTCCTGGATCAGGCACCCACAGTCCAGAGTCAATACACCTTCTCAGGTGGTATTTTCCTTCCTGTAGGAAGTTCACAGAATGAATGAATTGAAGAGGTACAGTATTTTGGTGGGATTTTGTTCCCATCTGACACGTTCTGGTCCTCATTAGGTTACGTTTATTGACAGGAAAGACTATTTTAAGGGGCGAGGCTCAGTTACAAACACACTCACCTCAGGGTCCAGTTTGTTGATAGCTTCATGCAGCATCTGAACGTTCTTCTCATCAGAGCTCTTCTGTATGTCCTGTGAAACAAAACAAAAAAATGTAGTAATGTGATGTGTGAACTGTAACTAGTGAAATGCCTACTGGTTTGCCATCACTGAATCGGAGTGAGCCAAGGAGGGAAAACTTTCAGTGTCATGTCTAAAAAATCCACATATAATCACTTTAACATGCCATTGTCCATAATTTAAACATTTTCAGAACACACTCTTATCCTATAATGCTGTTTACCTTGCACAGAGCGTTCAAGCCTGGCCTGACTGATGGAGTCCATTCTGCTGAGCTGTGTATTGACTTCTCTGATTATCCAAATGGCAACACGGTTCATATCAATAAACTGCACAAACACTGACTTCAAAATCTACAAACAACGCTTTGAAAATCAGTGGGGAGGAAAAATGCAGTCTCTTGGATAAGACATGATGTCAAAGTAAAAAGTTATTTGTAAAACAGCTCATGTCAGGAGCCATTAACAGGATGTCAAAAAAAAACAAAACAAAAAAAAAAAACACATTTTCTCACAAAGAAATGTGGGAAAGGAGGTAGATAAAAACAATAGGTAGGTAAAACAATTTCCCCCTGGGATGATTAAAGTATTTCTGATTCTGATTCTGATTAGATTGTAGGTAGATGCAGAACATACCTTCACAGTACGTACACTATATTTTAAAGACAGTGGCTAATGCTAGCTTGTATGTGTTGATCTACAGCATTGACTTTTCTGGCTTGTAGCTTGAGCCGGTACAGCGAAACAAGGTTGTCACAGACGTGGTGTGTAAACTGGATGAAATGGGAGACATACTAACAGGCCGGCTGTTTTCTCTCACAGCCTCGAGGGATGTAGAGGGAGGCAACACGCACTTTTTTGTTGCAGTGTAAGGCTACATTAAATCTTGCTGACCTGAATTCATAGTGAACATCCTACGTCACAGTGTGAGTGGAAACCTGTTATTTTCTCCAGATGCAATGTTAATTATTAGGGCTAAAAAGAGGTTTAGTCTGCTACAGACTTTGTTGGATCTTACCTTGGTGGTTTAGATATGGAGCTAATTTCCTGATTTAAACAAAACATGTTTTACAAATGCCCTGTGATTCACTAACAGACACAGTGTGGTTTGCAAATAAACACATTAACAAACTATTACATTTTTTGCAAACATAAAACACACCTATCAAACAAATACAGAACATATTTGTAATACACTATGCTTCAGAAGTAAACAGATTCAAATAGATACAAGTACAGAAGGAATATCTGACAAAGGCAAACATAATATGACGTGACTTTCAGCACATTTTCATGATTGTGCTGAGGATTTTCTCACTAATGTCCTGAGTAATTCACCCTCCAGAACAGCAGGTGGTGCTATGAGTCAATTTAAACACACCAGGAGTTTGACCGAGCAGATTTAACAGCCAAAGTCATAACTGTGTACAACAGGATAACAGGGTGCTGTCTAACTTTCCGAGTCTAAGTGAAAAATACTGTTTTCTGATAGGTTACTAGACGAATTTAACAGTTACACTATCAGTTCCTAGGAACATTAGTCATTGCACTAAAAAAGTTTTTATGTTTTTTATTACCTCATCTCTGTGACTCAGACCTTAAAAGTCTGTTTTGCATCCCACACAATGACTCAGTGATAACTCTGTCAACAATAAAACAAAGTAGTTAAGCACCTTTGAATTACTTGTTTAGGTAAGTCTGCACTACTAATGGAATCTGGGCTCATAATCAAGTACATTAGCTTCCACAGGACTTCCTACTCCATGTGTAGGGAATGTCAGCTCACTTTCTTTGCCAAATACTCAACATCACCAATGCAGACATCACTGCCATTACCCTAGTAAATTACGCCTTGTTGCTGCTACTGTGCAAATCTTAAACAACTGAACTAAAATAATAAAATATATACTGAAACAAAAACTGACACTGCTACAAAACATATTTCATTGAAATGTATGTAACTTGTAAATACATGTGATTTGATTCATTTACAGTGTGTACAGAAGCTGTGTTCTGTATCACAGTGTACATAAACAATACTCCCCATTCAAGAGTTTCTCAACTGGTGGCCCACAGGCCAGATTCGGTCATCTCTCTTGACAGCAGATCAGCATGTAATGGAACAGGAAGAGCAGCCACAGTGTTCGACAAAGACTTGCAGATGACAGGCTTCACACCTCCAGCTTCTCAGTGAGGTAACATTAACTACTACTACTTTCGCTTTTCACACGCAGACACGGGGAGAACATGGAAACTCCACACAGAAAGCACCAAGAACCTTCTTGCTGTGAGGCGACAGTGCTAATGACTGTGCCGCCCTATAGCACAACATTAACAGGACAATTAGGCCTAGATATATACATTTACAGGCCCCCACAGTGTGCTTAAAAATAATTTGGCACCTGAACAACTGTAGTCAAAGACGCCTTCCTTTGTCCCTGTTCAGGGAATTTCACTCAAGGAAAAGTCCCTTGACAAAAATTTCTCCATTCAGACTACCCTGCGACTTCCTCAGTTTGTTACTGTGGTGACATAAAAATTTGGATACCTGTTTCTTCTACTGTGTTAAATTTACACTAATGCTGCGCTAATTTTACAAATTATGTAATATTTACATTATGTCTTCCTTTATAATTAAGAACGGTAATATTAGTTAACAAATGTGAACTCCTTTGTGAGCTCAATTGTTTGTTTTTTGGAGCTCCAGCGAGCTGCAGTGACTAATGGGTGAACTTGTCAACTTCCAGCGAAGTCTTAGTTCTTCTCTTTACAGTTCACAGTTCCCTTTTAAACTGAACATTTGTTCCCTATAGTTTGGTATCTTGCTTAACATGTTCATACCCTTGTCAGGGTCTGTGGTGTGTTAGTTTCTGTTTTATTTTGATAGTCTCTGTGAGTTTTGTCAGCTTCCTGTTTTATGTTGATAGTCTCTGTGACTTCCTGTTCCCAGTGTGATTACCTGTCCCCGCCCTTATGTGTTTCACCTGTGTCTCGTTATCCCTTCCCTCCTGTGTATATAACCAGTGCTCCCCTGTGTGTCAGTGCCAGATTGTCTTGTCTCCCTGAGCAGCTTTCCAGCGTTTTGTCTAGAGTTTATTCCCCGTGTCTGACCGTGTGTGTGTTACTGGTTTCTGAGTCTTCGCCTGCTGATTTGGATACCTTTGCCTGTTTGACTGCTTCCCCGGATTGTGACCTTGGACTGAAATAAAAGAACTTTTTGAGAACTGATTCTGCCTGCCTGCACTTGTGTCTGGCCGCCTTAGAGTTCTTGATAGAACAATCTGGCCAAGATGGACGCAGCAGAGCAGGGCTCCTGGCTCGCTACCCTCGAAGGACAGGAGCGGCGGCTCCAGCGACAGGAGGAGGAGATTGGACGGCTGCACCAGGCTGTGGCAGAGGCTTCCCAGCGCAGTGAAGCGGCATGTGGAACAGCTACCGCTCAGCTCAACTACATCATCAGGCAGCTTCAAGCCATGGGCTCCGTCGCTCACCCCTCCCAGCCCGCTGAACCTCCTGCGCCGTCCTCCTCGTCCGCTCCGGCACCTGAACCATCCTTGGTTTCTGCTTCTTCCCCAGAGGTCAGACCTGTCCGGCTCTCCAGCCCGGAAAGATTCTCCGGGGATTCTGATGACTGCCGCCCTTTTCTCTCTCAGTGTGAGCTCCATTTTGAGTTCCAGCCCACCGCCTTTCCCTCGGACCGAGCTAAAATAGCCTTCATCATCTCATATCTATCAGGGAGAGCCCGGGCGTGGGCCACCGCAGAATGGAGCAGGCGGTCTGCAGTATGTAACTCTCTCTCTCTCTTCCTTGATACATTTAAGCAGATTTTCCATTCCAACCTTCCTGCCAGAGAAGCGGCGAGAGCTCTACATTCCCTCAGACAAGGAAGACGATCTGTTATGGACTATGCTATAGAGTTCCGCACGCTAGCCGCCGACAGCGGTTGGAATCAACCGGCCTTGGTGGATGCCTTCTTCAATGGGCTCTCAGAGACCTTGAAGGATCATCTCACTCCTCTGGACCTGCCTGTGGAGCTGGATGCCCTCGTTGCCCTAGCCTCCCGCATCGACAAGAGACTGAGAGATAGACAGAGAAGTCGCTACACCAGGGAACCCGACCAGCTTGGCACCCCTCCCCCAGTTCCGGCCTCCATGATCAGCTCGCCTTCCAACTCTGTTCCAGAGCCAATGGAGGTTGGACGTACCCGCCTCACTACAGCAGAACGTCACCGTCGGATGATGGAGGGTCGGTGCCTATACTGTGCACAGCTGGGTCATTTTATTGCTTCATGTCCTCTACGCGGTTCCCTGCCTGCTACACCTTCGAGACCCCGGGTGAGTGTTTCCACCTTGAAAAATGGAGCTCAGAGACAATTAACAAGAGTGAAATTGACCTCTGCCTCTTCTTCTCTGCACAGACTCGCCTTAATTGATTCCGGGGCAGATTCTAACTTGATGGATTCCAGTCTAGCCCAGAATCTAGGCGTTTCATCTGAGCCACTGTCTACACCCCTCCTTGCCACAGCTCTTGACAGCCGGCTTATTGCCACTGTAACTCACCAGACCTCCCCCATTCAGATGTGCCTCCCCGACGGGCATGTCGAAACGCTCCGTTTTCACCTGTACAACTCCGAGATGCATCCCCTGATCCTAGGGTACCCCTGGCTGATTCAGCATAACCCCCATCTCAACTGGGCCACTGGTCAGGTAATTAAGTGGAAGAAAGACTGCTACCAAAATTGTTTTCAGGACATAGACTCTAACCTCTTGAGTAAGATGCAGCCTAATGACTCTCCCGACCTGACTGGTGTCCCAGCCTGTTACCATGACCTACGAGAGGTTTTCAGTAAGAGCAGAGCTGCTTCCCTTCCTCCCCATCGTGATTATGACTGTGCCATCGACCTCCTCCCCGGTGCACCCATTCCTAAGGGTCGGTTGTACTCTCTGTCCGCAGCCGAGAGAAAAATTATGGAGGATTACATTAAAGACTCCCTCGCAGCAGGACTTATTCGGCCATCGTCCTCTCCAGCAGGAGCAGGGTTTTTCTTTGTTGAGAAGGACAAGACTCCGTGCATAGATTACTCCCCTCTCAACAACATCACAATCAAAAACCGTTACCCTCTCCCACTAATTTCCTCTGTTTTCGACGTCCTCAAAGGCGCCAAATTGTTCACAAAATTAGATTTGCGGAATGCTGATCACCTGGTACGCATCCGGGAGGGGGATGAATGGAAAACGGCCTTCAATACGCCCCTCGGCCACTACGAGTACTTGGTCATGCCATTTGGACTGACAAACGCCCCTGCAGTTTTCCAAGGGCTAGTGAATGAGGTCCTGAGGGACCTCCTGTATCAAACTGTCTTTGTATATCTGGATGACATCCTTATTTTTTCCCCTGATGAGGAGTCTCATGTCCAGATGGTACGAGAAGTTCTGAAAAGATTGTTAAAGAATGGACTGTTTGTCAAAGCAGAAAAGTGCGAATTCCACCAAAAACAAGTCTCTTTTCTGGGATACGTGATCTCCCATGATCGGGTAGAGATGGACCCAGAAAAGGTCCAGGCTGTGGCAGAGTGGCCAACCCCCACCTCTCGGAAAGAGGTACAACGTTTTCTGGGTTTTGCTAATTTTACCGTAAGTTCATCAGAAACTTTAGCTCAGTGGCCGCCCCTTTAAGTGCCTTAACCTCTTCCAAGGTTGTGTTTCAGTGGTCCCCATCCTCCGAGGATGCTTTCCAGCATCTTAAGAAGCTCTTCACCACAGCTCCGGTCCTCACCCTGCCTGCAGCCGAACAGCAGTTCATTGTGGAAGTGGATGCCTCCAGCACTGGAGTGGGGGCCGTCCTGTCCCAGAGATCGGTAACTGATAATAAGATCCACCCCTGTGCTTTTCTTTCCCGGAAATTATCTCAGGCGGAGAGAAACTACACCGTGGGGGACCAGGAGCTGTTGGCGGTAAAAGTGGCGCTGGAAGAGTGGAGGCACTGGTTAGAGGGGGCGGCCCAACCATTCCTCGTGTGGACAGACCACTGGAACCTGGAATACCTTAAGAATGCCAAGAGACTCAATGCCCGTCAAGCCAGGTGAGGACTTTTCTTTTCACGATTCAATTTCACTTTGTCATATCGTCCAGGGAGCAAGAACACAAAGCCCGACGCCCTGTCACGTATTCATGCACCAGAGTCAGACTCCTCAGATCCCAAACACATCCTCCCTGAAACCTGCATCGTGGGAGCCTTCACCTGGAGTGTAGAGGGCAAGGTATTAGAGGCTCTCAGGGCAGTTTCGGCACCCCCCGAGAGCCCCAGGAACAGGTTGTTTGTTCCTCCTTCCCTTCGAGGGGAGGTTATCAAGTGGGCTCACGAAAGTAAGATCTCTTGCCATCCGGGCACCCGCCGAACCCTCTTCAGAGTGTTGGAGCGGTTCTGGTGGACTAACGCTCGGAATGATGTGTCAGAGTATGTTGCTGCCTGTCCTGTCTGTTCCCAGCAAAAAAATTCCAATGCCCCACCAGCTGGACTCCTTCACCCTCTGCCCGTGCCGCTGCGCCCCTGGTCAGACCTCTCCGTGGACTTCGTCACTGGCCTCCCGCCATCCGAAGGTAACACAGTCGTCCTCACTGTTGTTGACCGGTTCTCTAAGATGGTTAAATTTATTCCTGCACCCAAACTACCATCTGCCAAACAAACCGCTGAACTCTTGCTCCAGAACATTTTCAGAACTTTTGGATTCCCCAAGAACATTCTATCTGACCGGGGGCCGCAGTTTGTGGCCCAGTTTTGGGAGGCCTTCTGTCAGCTGTTGGGAGCCTCTAGGAGCCTTTCCTCTGGGTACCACCCCCAGACCAATGGCCAGATGGAGAGGGTGAATCAAGATCTGGAGACCGGTCTTCGCTGTCTCTCTTCAGATAACCCCTCATCATGGTCCAAGATGCTCCTGTGGGTCGAATACGCCCACAACACTCTTCCCTCTGCCTCGACTGGCCTCACCCCTTTCCAGGTGGTTTTTGGCTACCAACCTCCCCTCTTCGCTGCCCTAGAAAAGGAGGTCAAAGTCCCCGCTGCTGCTGTCATGATCCGTCGGTGTCGAGGCATGTGGTCTCGCGCCCACCGGGCCCTTCTCCAGACCTCTGCTGCCTACAAGAAAGCGGCTGACCGCCGTCACCGCCCAGCCCCAACATACCACCTTGGACAAAGAGTGTGGCTCTCCACCAAGGATCTGCCCATCCACCATCCTTCCCGCAAGTTGGCACCCAGGTATGTGTGCCCATATCCGATTTCAAAAATCATTAATGACTCTGCTGTCAAGTTAAAGCTTCCCAGGTCCACCCGCATACACTCCACCTTCCACGTCAGCCGGATCAAACCAGTCAAGGAGAGTCCACTCGTCCCCGCTGCCAAGCCCCCACCGCCCCCCCGTCTCATTGCTGGTGAAACCGTCTACACCGTCAGGAAACTGCTGGATGTTCGGCGGTGGGGCCAAGGCCTACAATACCTGGTGGACTGGGAGGGCTACGGGCCGGAGGAACGCTCGTGGGTTCCCTCCCGGGATATCATGGACCCCCGCCTCATCGCAGAGTTCCACCGGTGCAATCCTCGGGGTCCTGGGCCGCCAGGAGTCGGCCGTTAGGGGGGGGGTACTGTCAGGGTCTGTGGTGTGTTAGTTTCTGTTTTATTTTGATAGTCTTGTCTCTGTGAGTTTTGTCAGCTTCCTGTTTTATGTTGATAGTCTCTGTGACTTCCTGTTCCCAGTGTGATTACCTGTCCCCGCCCTTATGTGTTTCACCTGTGTCTCGTTATCCCTTCCCTCCTGTGTATATAACTAGTGCTCCCCTGTGTGTCAGTGCCAGATTGTCTTGTCTCCCTGAGCAGCTTTCCAGCGTTTTGTCTAGAGTTTATTCCCCGTGTCTGACCGTGTGTGTGTTACTGGTTTCTGAGTCTTCGCCCTGCTGATTTGGATACCTTTGCCTGTTTGACTGCTTCCCCGGATTGTGACCTTGGACTGAAATAAAAGAACTTTTTGAGAACTGATTCTGCCTGCCTGCACTTGTGTCTGGCCGCCTTAGAGTTCTTGATAACCCTGTGCAGTCCTACTAGGAGATAGGAACGTACATATTGAGTCCTTACGGGGATATTATATGTAATTAAACTGGTGGAAAGTAACAAAATTTTATGTTTTTTATTACTGTGCCTCTCAGAATCAAACCTTAAATGCCTCTAAATATCCAGTAACGATGGCAACACAGCCTTTGTAATGTGTGTCATCTTGTAAAATCAGCATTTAAACCAAATGAACCAGCAGTTTTCATAACTGCAATTTGACAATGCTCTTGTTGAAACATGTCTCTTGCCTTCCATTACTGTTGTAGGAGCCTAGATACAATTTATTGCTGTTTGATTGGTTAGCATGCAAAGTTAATATAACTAACAGCAGTAGTTTACATGTTTCATTGATTTGATTAACTGGAAGGAATATATACAGTATTTACAGGCTGATGTATTTACAGTTCATATTTACAGTAATACAATAAGTTAACTGTGATTCCTTGCACTTAAAATGTGCACAATTCTGATTTTTTTGTAATATTCTGGCCACTTTTTTTTTGCATTTTGATCATCTCAGAGATTGGCTGTGTTCTTGTGAAGCAGAGAGCGTGAAGCCACACAGTTATTTGACCTCTCTCTCTTTCTCTTTCTTTTTCTTATTAAAGATTCTCTTTTCTAATTTGATAAGTGGAGAGAAACAATCGTTTTTT
This sequence comes from Sciaenops ocellatus, assembly GCA_033000465.1. NCBI lineage: Eukaryota > Metazoa > Chordata > Actinopteri > Sciaenidae > Sciaenops > Sciaenops ocellatus. The sequence continues at coordinate 20,882,311 of CP136867.1, forward strand.
TATTGAGTTTAAGTAAAAAATTAAATTTTAAAGAGTGGTCTCATGGATTTCTTGATGTGTATACAGACGTGAGGAATGGTTAGACCGTCAAGCTCAAGCTTCATTCAGTGGAAACCTACAAGTGCTCCATGCTCACCCGAAACCCTCCTTGAAATACTTTGTGTAATCATGCATGTGTGTGTGTGAATGATTTACCTTTGGCAGAGATTCATAGACCTCTGCGGGGTCTAAACCACCTGGGCCCAGTCTCTTCTGCTTCTCTTCTTCCTCTAGCTCCTTCATTGCACTCTCCATACGAATCTGTGCACAGCTGCGGACCCGCTCCTTCAACATTTCCAGCTCGTGGTCAAACGCGTCTTGGTATGGCTTGTCTGCAGTCTGACATGGACACAAATATAGTTCAGTGATCTTATTTTCACAAATACACCACCAACAGTTGACTACACACAGACAAAGATGTGAGACAGCATGTTTTTCTAACTACAGACCTTGATCTTTGAGAAGAACTGTCTGAAGCAGCCTCTTGGGTCAACCGCAAGCGTCCCAGCCAAATCCAAGATAAACTTCATGACTATGGCCTGGTGGGCCACCTGCTCCATCAGTGCATGTTTCTGCGAGCACATGAAGAATTGTCAAGGCTTCATCTGGCACAATTTCTTATTTTTAATCCAGAACATGCATACACTTTTCTCACAGCACTCACCTCATCTATCTCAAAGTCAATACAGAAGACAACAAGGCAATTGGCTGTCTCTTCGCACACTAGATGTGGGTTGTCTGACAGATACTTCTGACTGTCGTCCCAGCGCCGCAACATACCTGGTGTACACACAAACAGATCCAGAATAACCCTACACTGAAATAGGTTTTGTTTTCAGCACCAGTGAAATATCTTCTGTGTTCAAGTGGCATAAGTCATAAGAACACTGTTGCATGGTGACTAACAATAAAAATGGACCTTGCCATATAACCTTTTCAAAAATGGTGATTTCTTGTTGTGATGATCCAGCGTTTTCTTATACCAGTGACTAAAAGTCAGGATGTGTTTTCTGATGCTTTGATTTTGATCATTCTTTTTTAAATATGTCGCCCCCATATGAAATCCCTGGAGCACCTATATAAAAAAATTCACAACTTTTTAATTTACATTTAGTCATTTAGTTGACACTTTTATCCAAAGCGTCTCACAGAAAGGGAAACAATCAAGGTACAGAGCGACAAGGACATGTTAGTGCTATAGTAAGTACTATAGAATCAAGTGACAGTTGTAGAGAGAGATAGATTTAGCATGTCCAGTTGTTGGTAGGAGAGGAAAGCTGGGTCTTTAGGAGTTTATGAAGGTGGAAACATGTTTAACCACTTGAACCTGAAGGTCCGTTTTTATATGTATATCCTTGTGCTCAAACGTGTTAACTATTCACTATATGGAGTGTCTTCCCAGTTTTGCAGTGTTTGATCTTACAGTAGGGGACTTAAGCATCCCACAATGTAAGAAGTAGTGTATAATCTATGTTCACAAACCAACAGCTACAGAGACAACCATCAAACATACAGTGTGAAATTAAAATGTGTGGGTTAAATCTTAAGCAGAAATCCCATGAGATCTTTGAAAATCTTGGAACATTAACTAAAGAAAAGAGGTTTTATCAACCGTTGTCTACACGAAATGAAAACTGAATGTCTGTGAGGGTGAACATGGTTCACAATACAAAACATGGAAAGAGGGAGGGATTACATTTGAAAGAAAGGGACAATGTGAGCAGGGAGCAGGGGGGCAAAGACAACAAACGTACTCAGTCACACAAAAGCATACCAAAGTGTTTGATTTCCTTTGCATACATCTCCACAAAGGTCTTATGCTTCTCCACCTTTTCCTCTTGCGTTTCCTCCTTTGTTGTAGGCTTAATATTTAGTACACTCTAAAAAACACGATGATGAAGACAGATAAATCACTGACAAGTCACACTACATCTAGAAAATCTTGTGACCTTGATATCTTACCTTGCTGAAACCTTCTTTGCTTATAGTGTCGACATCCCAGGGCAGTTTCTTTTCCTCTCGTCTGTGTTCTTCGATCATTTTCTCGAACAACTTTTCATCCTTCTTCAGTTTTCTCACCTCAGCCTGGACTTTCTTCAGCTCAGCCTCTCTCTCCTCATCCTCCTCTCCCTCCTTCATTCCTTCTTCCAGCTCTTTAAGTCGCCCCCGGGCTTCCTCTAATAACCTCTTGCATTCTGCAATGCTATTCCCCAGGTCATCGCCTCTCTGCTGAAACTCAGCCATTCTCTCCAGTCGGGCCTGATATGTTATAAGATGGTGGGAGAGGGTGAACTCTAGCTAGGAACTACATTTTGCAATAATGTGACTATCTTTTATTAAAAAAAACACAATGAATCAGTGCTGATGTGTTAAAATGATCTCAAACATCTTGGAAACAATGCCTTTTGCTTAGCAATGAAATTCATTAAGGACATGAATCATTTGGTTATCTTAACTAAAGAACACGTACATGGTCATGTTTGTACATTCCCCAGTTGAAATGAGCAATTAAACTGAGCCTCATGCTTCAGTGTACGAGCCCACATCTCTGTGAGCTTTGAACTGGGGACAGGAACTACACTCTAGACCTTTCTCTCAACTAGTCATGTGACAGCTAGACACCAGCTAAGCTCATTAGTTACACCAAGCCAGAGACATACAAACTGAGCTTGACCATTGCAGTTAAAAACCATAGCATAGCATTTCACACAGCTTGTGTGATGTCTATGTAACTCAGTGATTCCTAAATACTGGGCTGGGATCATGAGACAATGTTCAGAAAGGAAATATTTTCTAATGAATTACTAAATAATTATGTCTTTAACGAACTTACGAACGTCCTGTCTTTCCCATTACTCGCTGTCTGATGAGAATTTAGCCTCTGTGGACATCAGCCAATGTTTCTGAACTTCCTTTACGGCCAGCGGATATCCAGATAATGGATAATGGATATCCAGGCCTTTCTCTGCAGTCCGATACACAACTTTAATGACGAGGAAGAAACATTTCTCCCAGTCTACATAAACAGAAATCTGCATACAAATTCCTTAAAAAAAGCAAATAAAAAAGCTCAATCATTGTTGAACAATAGCCAGTGGCTTCAGAGATAGTGTTCCTGTGAACCACCTCTCTTTCTCTCCACACAGGCAAAGCACACTCAAACTTGACTGGTTAATATTACTCTGACTATAATTGGAAACCAGCAGAGTACCACTTTTCTACTAAATAAACTCTGGTTCTTGAACCAGTTCTGTTCAGGATTTAACAGTCAAGAATAATGAATCTTCTTAATAGGAATAAACCTGCCTCATGTGTAAACTGTCCATAGTACATGGTATAAACAGTACTAAACTATACATATAGATATAGACATTCACTGTACAAGAATACCTTGAGATCTCGAGAAAACAGATGAAATGAACTCGTTATTAAAAGAAAACAGAGGAAATATAATTTATAAATGTATGACCATTTGGGCCTTCCGTACTGTACAGATACAGCTTGCTCTGAAATACTCTGACGGGTCACAGAGTTTTCTGTAACACCTGTTGGTCAGCTCTGTCTGCATCCTCTGGTTGTCAGTGAGTTACTAAATCACCTCTACTGTTCAAACTAACCAGGTATAAGACTCCAAACTTCTACTACATTTACTGTTGTGTACCCGGTGCCTCATTCTGAACAAGCTCGGCGTGTCGACGTACGGGCTGGTCACATCTTCATCGTCGGACACATAGATGTGATCCCAGGCGCTGTAGTCGATGCCCACTCCGGTGCTCATCTTTCAGCTGTTTCCGCTGTCCTCGCCCCCTCAGTTCTCACTTACGGTAGGCAGAAACTGCTGTGCTGTTCAGCTGAGACACCGACAAGACGACAGCAAACAAGACAGCAAACAAGACAAGACACTGACTTTTTTTTTCCAATCCTCTTAGCGAAGGACGGAGGCGCCACAAGCCGTTTACAGGAAATCCCCCCTGCAACATCAAGCAGGGCGGGTCGTTTGTTTGTTTATTTGTTTGTGATTTTCAACTGACAACGACAATATTTTAATGGGAAAAAAACAGTAAAAATATGATAACGTCTGAGAATTTTGCTCACTATTATTACTCATTCTTATGTATAATTTTGTTAGAATGTCTTTAAATATGGAAACCCTAAGTGGTCATACGTTTTATTTCCTCTGTTTTCTCGTGATAATGAGTTGATTTAATTTGTTTCCTTAAGGTCTCAAGTTATACGTCATTATGTCGAGAAACCAAACGTTATCCTGAGATAACGGGATAACTTTCTCAGGATCTCAAGATAACAATACATTGTTTACCCGAAACATAATTCTTGAGAAGTCAAAAGAATAGTCTGGGATATTAAATCATTGCAGAAAACGCTATTCATTCATGGAGCAGGAGAATGTTGCGATTGCAATGATTTATTATACTAGAGACTTTCCTTTTGTTTTCTCTCAAGAAAACAAATTAAATGAACTTGTACTCATGAGAAACGGAGGGAATAAAATGTTTGAATATCTGACTGCTTGGGGTTCCTGTATTTATGTTTTTATGTATTTTAGTAGCCTATGAAAAGAATTACTTATAAGTTGAGAACTCAAATGGATACTGGACAGATGTTTCATTTTGAAAACAAGTGGAAAAATGTATCTCAATGTGCATGTAGGGTTTTTCTTTTTGTTGTTCATCTGTTTTTATGGCATGTTCATGGTTTCCTTTGAAATGAATAAAAACATTATTTATGTACCATTTCCATCCATCTATTCATCAATTTTCTGTAACCACTTATCCTTATCAGGGTTGCGGGGTCGCTGGAGCCTATCCCAGCTGGCTTTGGGCGAGAGGCTGGGTACACCCTGGACAAGTCACTGGTTGATCACACGGTTTATGTGTTATTTATCTAACATTATTTATTCATGTACTTCTCAGGTTGTGTCTGATAAAATCTATAGAATATCAACAGTTAGGTTATATCTCTAAGACATTTAAATATAGGCCAGTATTCTCCAATAGTATAAGGTTAATGGGTGTTGTATAATACTGTAAATTCAGTTTTTAACGAATTATACATTTATTTGTTTCACTGTTTCACTTTATGCATGCAGTCTACATCCACTGTCACAAACACGATTGAAGCCGTAGCCCCAAGAAGATAATTTTTTACTTTGGTCAGTACCTTTATTGAACTTTGTGATATACAAACAAGTACAAAACAGGAAACAGATACACACATACAGTAAAGAAACATGGGGGAGATCACATCCTTATCAAAGGCAGCGTCATAGTTTTGCACTTCCCTATATGCAATAAAGCATCAGAAACGATTAGAAACAGACCAGTACAAGCCATAACTGTATGTCATGGTACAGATATAAAAATAAACCAATACATGAAACAGTAACAACTGGGAAAGGATTACAGGCCAGGAAACACAGGTGTTTCCTCAGGAAGTGTTTTTGCTTTTTGGGCTGGTAATCACATTGTAAACATTCCCACATGTAAACTGTCATTTCTTTTTCATTTGTTTTCAGTTGTAGAGGAGCTGGAGCCCACATTACTTTCATCTAAGACACCCACATATACAGCGAGGGAGTAAAAGTGAAATTGTTCTGATGTTTACATTATGTAATGGCTCTCTCCACCCTAAAAATACATCTCTGCAGCGGAGTTTCCCATAAAAGCCTCAAATTCAAAAAATCTCAAGAGTTCTGAATGAATGAGGTAACTATGTTACAAACATAGTCAGACAGGAAGTTCACTCGCAGTTATTCTCAGTTCCACTGGCATCAGGATTTCCGGTACTTTCCACTGTGTCACACTGAAACTAAGTGAGCATGTGACAATTGTTCACATAAATATAGACCATACGGAGTATATCCATCGACTCTATTTACACACAAGAGGGCCACGATATGAGAAACACCTCTCACTATAAGGCAGCCTTATACCTCACCTTTCTGACAGTATCAACAAAAGCTGAAAAATGAAAAGCTTGTATGAGTTGTTGTATTGGATCACATTAGACTGTACATGTGTGCACATGCATGCAAGAAAGTCTGAACATGTTAGTGTATATGTATGTATGTAGAAATATAAGTACAGTAGATATAGTCTATAAATTACTTGATAAATAGAGAAGGGGTATGAATAAAGTGGATTAAGTGTAAACTTCCTCCCACTCCTTTTCGAACATGTATGACTTAATTTGGTATAATTCAATTCAAAATAAAAATATTAAAAACAAAAATCAGCCGATCTTACACTGAAAAACTGGAATCCATGGTCAAACTGTGGCATAATTAGGAAAATAAACGCTGACAATGTAGTATTTTGAACATACTGGTGCATCGGTGTTGCGGTGTTTAAACAATGTCTCCACTACTACTTAATGGACAATACTTGTTCCATGTGTTTGCAACTATGTTGAAATACAATAAAATATCAATGAAAGAGACTGCATCTTACTGTATGTACAAAATTTATTCACATATTTAAAATAAACACAGTCAAAGCTTATACCGCCTGATTGATGCTCTGGTGTAGAGTTCATTATCGGAGGATTTGGTAGAATAATTTTCTCTTTTTCACTTAGCACATCAATACAGTACACACACACACACCTACAAATATATATATATATATATATATATATATATATATATATATATATATATATATATATATATATATATATATATATATATACACATATGTACAACACACAACAATGTATTTAAGGCAACGACAACAAGCCAACAACGCACATTAATCAACATTTTTGCTAGCCAGCTGTCTTTAAACTGCAGTACTTTAGCGATATGTTCCGAAGCCAATAAGGCAACAGTTTATGAAATACAAAGACAGAGTAGTAAGAGTGACAACAATGCCAACAGAAACAGCATTTTTGACTTCTTCTTTGACTTTGCTGACAAAGCTTGTAAAGTATAAATATAGTTAGTATTATATAGTATCTATCTATCCTCACTTTGCACTACTCTGCTTAATGCTGTGATCTTCATTCAGTGTCTACGGCCTCAGTTAATTGTATATAGTTTTTTTATCACTATTTGTAGGTCTATTTCTTATTTGTTTTTAAAAATGTATTCTATTTTTACTTTTATATAGTTTTCTATTTGTAAAGATCTTAGCAGAGGTTTAATATCTCCGCACATATTTAACTTTAACTTTGTACTATCTACATCTATGTATGTATGTATATATGTATGTATGTATGTATGTATCTATCTATCTATCTATCTATCTATCTATCTCAAACGTTAACCGTATGGTTTGTCTTAAACTTCAGATACAGAGACTTCTGATGAGGTTTTACAGCAGTTGGTGTTCGGCTAAATATATCTTCGCTGAGCCGAGTTGGGTGCAAGAGAGCATATAAAGTCACATGTTCCATTTAGTTATTCAAGTCAAACTAAAAAAAAGTGTCAATAGATAGCTAGAGAGATAACAGGAAATGAGGGTGACAGAGATGCAACAAAGAATAATACAAGACTGAAGCCAGAAATGTTGTGGTTCATGGTGGCTTTTCAACCCCTCAGCTACTTCAACTCCTAACCACGACAAGGCAACAGCTGCAAACTGTCCATACACGTTTCATGCTTCCCCCACAGACTTACTCTGTAATGGGCACTGCAGTGTGTTGTTTGCCTAACCGGAAAACGTCCTTTAACGTGTATTTTCCCATTCGTTGGGTCCTGTAGTAGCGCCAGTATACCAATCCAAAGAGAAAGAGAGCCGCAGCCACGATTACAACTATCACAATTATAAGGGTGATGTTGATGGCTGCAGAGGAAGGGGTGAGGGGTGTGGATAAAGACAAAAGAAACAGAGAACATTCATCATCAAACCAACATCAACACCCACAATAAACTTCCTTTGTTATGTCACATGTTAGATTACAATGTGCTGTGAGAGAACAGTACTGAAAGCCGTACTGTGGCTGCTCATTAGTGACTCACTTTACAGTACAGTAACAATATAAAGATTGGACATGACAAAACTTAAAACTCACCTTCGACAGTCACGTTAAACTCCACAGTGATAGTCCCTCTACTGTTGCTGACAGAACAGGTGTACTGGCCTCCATCCGCAGAAGTTACAGATTCGATAGCGAGAACGTTGCTGCTGGAGGAGTGAGGGCTACCTGATGGTCGGGTCCAGCTGTATGAGGGGCTGGGGTTTCCCCAAGCCGAGCAGTTCAATAGTAGAGGGTTTCCTTCTTTGATGGTAATTTGAGAAAGTGGTGACCCCTGAAGCTGAGGCTTATCTGTGAAGAAGAAGGGGAAGAGACAGAGAAATACATCATCAATTGTAGATTGTCTCCTTCTGTGACAGTGATCAGATTTGAATGTGATGATTCCTGATCGCTGATAAGTTGAGTCTTACCGGTGTGACAAAGAAATACAACATGTCACAACATGAATGAGAAAAATGGGAACGATTCTGACATTCAAATAGATTATCCACTGATGCAGATATACAATGCATTGTGAAAAAGCAGTGGTGGAAAGTACCTAATTACTTTCACAAGAATAATTACAGCCTGTTGTACTTCACTCACAGGTTGTGATACTATATAACTGTACTCCCACTACATTTAAAGGCACAGCTGTAGTTAATGGTTTCTTTGCTGATTGGTGTTTATATACAAAACATTTCAATGTATTAGATAATGTAACAAACTGGGAGTCACCAGTGTTGCCAACTTTGGGCTAGATTTAGCAACTTTTTAGGCTCTCATAGCGATTCTTTGCGACTATATTTCTATTCTTCACTATATGTGTAAATAGTTTATAGATTAATTTTATTTGTTTTTACTTCAAATGTAAGATGTCTCTGTAGTGGGTTTGAAAGTATTTGGCTTTAGATTAATCTACCTTTTATACGGATTAAGTGATCTCTCCCACTGCAACAGACAAATTGTGTTCAGGCATGTTAGCTTGTTCAGAGGAGTTAGAGTCAGTGATCTGAGTCAGAGTGGGGCTCTGAGCTAATGCCAATGTCAGTATGCTAACATGCTCACAGTCACAATGCTAACATGGTGATGTTTAGCCACGTTCACCATCTTAGTTTAGCATGCTAACATGTGCTGGTTAGCGCTAAACACAAGGTACAGCTGAGGCTGATGGGAACGTCATTAGTTTTGCAGGAATTCATAAAAAACAAAGTATTTAAATATATTAAAATATATTAAAATTTGTTCAGAACAAAAATCTGTGATTTCAAGGATGTCAATGAGCATACTGTCAGCTTATCTACAGGCGCTAAGTCAATGCCAACTTGACTTGCTATAGATTCTTCTTAAGGATGTTTCACCTCTAATCAATAAAGCTTCCTAGATGTCTTAGGTGAAATGGCTTTTGCTCAGCGCCGACCGCTGGCATAAACACTCTATGTTTAGGGCCACAACTGGAGCAGTGACTTTCTTTTCTTTCAGTTTCTAAGTTGACTGGAAGACTCAAGGCCTGATAACTATCACGTAAAGACCATGACACCCACGCAGTTAACTATTTTCACATGCTCTCACGCCACACGTCCATTAACCTACGGATTATTATCTGTTGCTTTCATCCTGATGGTGTGAAGAACTCATTGCTGCACAGTGCTGCTTGTCGTTATCAGTTATTAATTAGTTTATTATACTTTGACCTGTATTGTACACTACTTAATTCTCATGCTGCTGTGCAGAGTAATTTTACATCAACGCCTTCTGTTTCTATTAGTTAGTTTTGTGGTTTGTGGTAATTTTGGGCTCGGTTTGTAAAGTTTTTCCGACACATGACATCTGACACGTCTTCTATTGTCTGCTACATGTGTGAAGTAACGACTCCATAACGACTTTGTCTGGAGGATATTTATGTCAACGGCTTCATTCAGTGGCTTTCAGGCAGCAGCACAGCGTCTCTCCATCTCCATCTATGCTTACTGCAACACTCTGAAACTTTCTCATGATACTCAATAAGAGTTTTTTTTCAAGAGGTTGGTTACTATGACAATACAAATCATGACTGTAGCCTAAATGTTCATCAATATCTTGTATTCTAACATAATTTTTGCATGTTAAATCTCACACCAAATAAAAGGGAAGCCTCAAATTATGTATGTGGGCAAATCATTGTCATTCATTGGTCTTTATCTTTGCTCTTACTGATCAGACAAGAAAACATGTCAGATGATGAACTGCATTTGTAGTCTTCAGTACATATTCGGTTAATATATTCGACCACAGCAGCTCTGACATGACAAATGAGAAAAATATGACAAATCCAAACAAATTAGTTCAGCTAAGAACTTTCTTTCACTTCTATTTCCAAGCTGAATTTCTAGTTTAACAACAACAAGTTTCGGTTTTCCTCCTTCCTTTACTTTTCACACAGTGTTAGTGTTTGTAGCTGTTTGCCAACCCTAAAAGAACCACCAAAAGCTGAGGGACGGCCCTGCTTCTGCCAAAGAATTATATAGCCTAGAGGGGATGTTTTTCTTGTTTTTACAATAGATGAGCTGGAATGAATGAACTAATCAGGCAGAGTTAACCGTTTTGTTTTGGAGTTGGCCTACATTAGACTGGTAATAAATCAGCAAAGCAATGTTATGTCCCCTTAACGTCCCCTGAGCTTCTTCTGAGGTACCACATAATATATATATATGATATAATGAAGCAACGCCTGTGAGCTAGCTCAGGCAGGCAACTCGTATACACATCACACGTCACATACCTCACACTACACAATCCTCCAATTCAAACACACCCTCACAATTTGGAGGTCTATTTATGCTGCAAAAATGTCCCATCTTTCCCTCTGCTCTGCCGATGCCATTGCTGCCCTGCATCAGCACCACCACCCACCTGCAGGCTCCGGGGGGGGGGGGTTTTAAGATATTTGCTCATCACTCCTCAATATCTCTATGTTTACATATCTCTTTGTGGAGTGATGAGGTCGGAGCCTAGACACTAAACTCTAATTGAACGCACTAAAAGGAGCCATCATTCATAATCTTCTGGACTTACTAGACTTGTTAAATGCTCCAATATGTTCAACATCTAGGCACTAACTTTGTCCATCCGCCCATGCAGGTAGTTTTCAGTGGATATGTTTTAAAAATGAGAGCTAAAAACATGTCGATATAAAAGTACTGATCAGACCAGCCTTGCTTCTTCCATCATTGCAAAAGAGGCCAAAATGATAATCAATGTTGTCAAGAGGAGTACATTTTGTTATCATACTCACAGAGCACAGAGGCAGTGATCTTTCGTGAGGTCACCACTGGAGGGAGCTGTGGTCCTTCAGGTCCCAGCTCCAGTTTAGCTTCACACCAGTACTGTCCTCCATCTTCGTCTTTACTAGGGATGATGTCGAAAATGAAGGTCTTAGTCACTGGTTTCTTATGTGTGCCGTCACCGGGCAGTTGATCCAGTGTGGTCTGTCCTTTGTAGAAGGTCACAATGAGGTTTTTAATTGGAGCAACGTTCTGGACTTCACACTGCAGAGTGTACTGATGACCCTCAATCATCGGCCCAGTGTGATGGCCAAAGCTGATCAATACATTATCTGGAGGCTCTGTGACGACAGAGACAAAGAAACAAACTTAGACTGAATATTTGAAAGAACAAATAAAGAGATCAAATAAAAAAAAAAAATAGTGCTTCATTCATTCAGATTATAAACGATGAAACCAGCACGAGCAACAGCAACTTTACTTACGGTACACAGATATAGGCAGGTCGCTACAACACTGGTCATCAGAATTGTTTTTAGCATAATAGCACATGGGAGTTGTGTCCCATTCAGTCATTTCTGGAGCCGTCCATGAAATCGTGGTTCCGGTTTGGTTCGTTTTTCCCAAAGGTGTTTCCAAACCAAATATGTACAGGCAATCCTCACACACAGAGCACATGGCAGCGACTGGGTCACCGTACTTCACTACCAGTCTGGATGGAGTGAATACAGGTTTATCTGTACAGTTTGGATCTGTAAGACAGACATTAAAGGTCGTGATTTTAAACAGCTTCATGTAAAATTAGCAAACAGATACACCATTAAATGATTTAAAACTGTAATTTCACACACAATCTTAATATAATATCTAGCTTTTCATTAATTACTGGCAGTGGTATGTTGCATGTAGGTACAGTACTGCCATAACATGTTAAAACAATGTTAAGTATAATATTCAGAATTGTTTTTATACACATCAACTAGCCTATAAAAGAGTATATACACTACACAATATAAGCTATAAAACATATATTAGCGTACATTTCTACTACAGGAGGCTTACATAGTAAACAAAAATGAAAGAAAAAACAAGTTCGGCCAATAAATCATTAGAAAACAAAAGAATGTGAAAAGACAAGGCATGACTTCTGATTTTCACTCTGATAAAATACAAGTGCTGGGAAGATTAAACATGAAGTATAAAAAGACAAAACTATCGAAGTTACGTATCTAAAAACTTACCACAAGCGTCCACGTGGATGCTGTACAGAAAATTCGTCAGAGAAACAACCAGAACCAGGTTAGATAAAGACATTATTCCCCGTAGGTGTGGTAATAAAACGAACAGCCTGGTAAAAAACGACGTTCGAGTCCTTTCAGAGTGTGACTATGAACAGGAAGCAAACTGCTCATAAAAATCCAACACAATCTCCTCCCTTTGACGATTTTCACTGGAAGACAGTCAGTAAGGCAGAGCCCTGGAAGAGGAGTCAGTTCTGATTCTGCTAATTCTGCTCATTTTAAGAAGTCGGAAAGTGAAACTGAAACTGTTTATGCGCTGGGAAATTCCACCATAATTACTGCCAGTGGAGTGGGGGGACTGCCATGACCATGAGTCAACCTTAAACTACATAGTCCCTGGTGTAGGAATTTAAGTCGTCCAGATACAGTCTTCCTTATCTCCTTCCTGAGAGCCCTTCCCCTCTTTAGAAATAAAAGGTCATGCTCTTCAATCTCAGCAACACTTTCCTTATCGATAGGTGCTCCCTCCCTTTCATACTTCATAGATGCTGGATTTCTTCCCCCTTAGTGATTGTTGTTTTGAATTTATTTTTATTTTCCAGCATGCAGTCAGAGGAACTCCTTATCAATCCAAACATTTTAATGGCACTTGGTCCCATTCAGGGAAAGAGCAGCAGAGACACACAACTGGAAAAGAAAACCAGCAGTGAATTATGACAGCCTATAGAGTGATTAAAACGTAACTAAATGTCACTAATGTTTCTTTATTGACATTTAATTAACAATGCTTTATAGGTCATTAATAATGAAATAATTGTGAGTTGCCAGCTTGTCAAAAATGAAATTGATTTGTTTTAAATTATTTATAGGAATCACGTCAATCCAGGGTCAACACGTTGAAGTAATATTGTGACTTCTTTGGAAATTATTTGCTTTTTTTGTCAAGTGGAGTGGATACCGCTCTCTGCTGTGTGCTAAAAATAAAGTCACACCTCCACAGCTAACACATCAGGATATGTTGTAGTCCAACTATGAGTAGCAGGCATAGCATGCATATAATACCCCTTCAAACCACAATGTCATTTTTCCACGTCAGTTTGGATTGAACACATGAGATACTATGTGTTATGTGAGCTTTAGAGGTGCTGGTTCACATAGTTACCTTTGGACAGACTGAGCCAGGGTAGCATTTCCCCCTGATTCCAGTCTTTATGCTAAGCTAAGCTAACTGGCTGCTGACTGTACCTTCATGTGTAGTGTTGTTTCTACACTTTGGTATTTGTATGCATTAAACAAACAAGATATAACATGCTAATCAGTGACTTTTAGAGGTGATCTTGACATTGTTACCTTTGGAAAGACAGCATTTTCCCTGATTACATTCTTTATGCGAAGCTTTAGTATTTGTATTAAGTAAACAAACAAGATATACTGTGTTTATCAGTGACCTTTAGAGGTGCTGTTGACATAATTCCCTTTAGGGACAGACAAAACCAGGCTAACTTGCTTAAAAACAAAAGCAGTGCAAGTTACACGGGATATGGATATTCCATAGTAATAAAAACATTACAAGCAAAACGTTAAAAGCTCAAACATTTGCAACTTAAACATGCCAAAACTCAATGTTTAAGCTCCATGTCACCTAATTACTCATCGACCACATGAGCTTGACTCTACATGCTCTTAAGAAACTTCTTTGGATTAAGGTTGGGCAGTTAGACAATTTCCAGTTAAGAGTAAAGATATAGCTCAAGCAGAGAGGAGACAGTTTGACATGTAACAAAAACAGAGTCATGCTGAACCTGTAGATATTTGACTCCCCTTACCTCCCCTGACGTCACATAAAATAGCTTGAGAAGTGAAATATGAACCAGGGGTCACATGTTTTAGTAGCTTTCTCTTTTACTGCTTAAATGAAAGTAACACGTTTGATATACCTGACTTTAAATTTAGGCTTCAATGCTAAATAACTGTGTGTAAAGGTACAAATTACAGTAAGAAGAACGCATGAAATGCACTCTGACATATTTCGAAGTTTTCCAGTTTGGCAAAAATACAGAAGTGAAATATAGAAGTAATGTCAGGGTTAACAGGAAGTAAGTTGAATGACGTCTAGGGGGAATTTCACCAAGAAGGTTATTAAACTTCATTATCTGACTTTCAGATGAGACAACAGCTGAATTTAGGGTCGCATACGCCATAGATGACAGCGGTCTCAAGACTGTCACGTGTTCACCGAAACTATGTAGTTTAGTCAGAAATGCTGCTTAACCTCTGAATCACAGTGATTGGAATTAAAGGCAATACATGGATGGTTATTTTTAGTTACCAGCCAGTGCTGGAAAATACAGCACTTTTCTTCACAAGAAATAAACAATGAATGATTTACTCAGGTCTACCTTAATTTGATCTGCACTGTGAGCACTCTGAACCTACCTGAGCACTTCTTAGCAGGTGAATTCTCATTGCTGCTTTTGGGACATTGCTATGCTCTACCTTTAAATGCTTTTATGCTTATGACCTTGTGTATATTTTAGTATTGTTTTAATTGTTATTTAGATATTTTTAATAACGTATGTGTTTACTACCAATGTTATATGTAGCTTTTAAAATGTATAGCATCTGAATGTTTTTAGTTCTTGTGTTTTTCTTTCTTTCCTATCTACTGTGAGTATATCTGTTGATCTGGTTGCCCTACAGTACTGTGTCACACTCTTCACATACCATATCTGAGAGATCTTTAAACTTGTCTATAGCACATTGTTCTCTTTAATTCCTTGCATTTTACTCATGCTTCTTTTAATCTTTGAATTTCTTTAATTTTCACAGTATAGCGAAACCTTTCGCAAAAGGTATTTCTCACTGAATTTAAACTTCATTTATAGCTTGTGCATGTAACACATGTAAAACATTTTAATCCTTGAATCATCTTATTGAGCACTATGCCTGTACTTTGGTGTCAGTGGCAGACAGTGAGTCAAGTTGGTGACGTTTGTGCTAGTTACAACCTGCCCATGTTGTATTTTCCACTGGATTCACATACAGAACACACTGATGTCTGATATAAGGTATCAGGTATATCTCGAGGTATGAATAGCTTGTCACAATATAACTCCTTCCTTACCAAAGACATTGGAAAAATATTCCTGTCAATAACATTAGATGTGATTTTGGCCTGTGACATTGTTTAGTCCGACATTGTTTATTACAAATATTTAACTTTTAAATTAAACTGAGAAAATTGAGCTGATACTTTTTAAGAAAATGTCGACAGATAATTTTCATACAAATATTGTGATTTTAGTGCCTCTGAGTGTTCATCACACGACAGTGTTGAGACCCGATGAAAATAATTTTTGTCTGTACTAATTAATTATAATAAAGGAAGCCCTAAATGCTTTTAAGACGTACATTTGTTACATGTTACACCTTTCTTTCTCTCACTCAGATGCTCCTGATTGGAGATTATTAGTTGGCATTTAAGGGAGTCTACAGAAGTAGGAGCTCTCTCACAGGCAAAGCAGTTACTCATTGTTGGTCATTATTTTTGTGTTTCATTCCTTGAATATGAATGTCTGGTAGTCCATTTTTTGCTTCTCTGTTTCTTAGTTTAGTTGCACAGTGCTTTTTGTGGCTGGCCCAGACTTCCTCAATGTAGGGTTGTTGCGACAGGCCCCACTTCAGGCCATGAAGGGGTCTGTGATCATGTGATCAAATAGGGACATTGGACTGGACATTGGACATTGCACAACAATGTCATGTCATGTCATGAATCAATCATCAGCGCAAATGTGATATAAATAAATACAAATGTAGCAACTAAAATAAAATAAATCATTTAGTCGAATTATAGTTACAGAATAAGCATCTGATTTTGTTATTTCTGATATTTTACCCAAAACCATGACATGACACGGAGGGCCTGTTCCCTTGTCTGTGGGCTCCCAGTACAACCGCAGTGTCTATAATTACAACCCTGACTTTTTTCCAGGGTTAGGAGTAGTTCAACTTTTTAAAGAAAGGAAATGAGCTCCGGGTATTATGCACTGCAATTGCTCTCTAATTATGCTTTGATATGTAATCTTGATAAAAGAGTAGAGATTCATTAAGCTTTTTATTCCCTGTTAACAGTTGATGCACATAAACATAATAAAAATATGGCATTTAACTGAATAAAATAAATAAATAAAACGTACAAACTTATACAAAAAAGTCAGGAAAACATAAATAAGACTTTTAATTTCTTTAACTTTTAATAAAATATAGCTCCAGTGCATTGTAACTTATCAAATACTACAGAGTGTTCAGAGAAGGGCCACAGTCAGGATTACAGAATTATTTTATCATCAGTTATTTTATCATGAGACATGGAGTCACTCTAATACTTAAATCTTTATAAATTTAAGACTTATGTATTCCCCAGAGTAAATAAGTCAAACTTAAGTACAACTGTACTACTACTACAACTGCCTGTAAAATACTCATTATGTGTACATTTTTAATTATACAATGTAAATACCCCTCAGATTGCTAAAAACCGTAAATTTCAATGTGAAAATACAAAGGACATGACCTCTGTGTCCTCAATGGTAGCCATAGCCCTGGCTCTGATGATTTGTTAAAACATTTGTTATTGAGCACTTTGGATTGGTTTACCTGGATATTTCAACGAAGGCAATAAATATTAGCCCTCCTAGAAAAGAAAAGTGGTATCTGTAGCCCTGTAGTCTTTTTTCTGAGATTAAAACTGCACATTTTAGATGTGACCAGTCCAAAGCACAACTGCTGTTCAATCAGTGTTTTGATATGCCACACCTGTCAGGTGGATGGATTATCTTGGCACTCGAAAAGTGTGTGAAATATTATTTTACTTACTGTCAAATACTTAAAAACATGGGAGCAAAAATAAGGGTTGTGTTTATATTTACAGTCTACCACCATCTAGTGGTAAAATCTCAACATTACATTGTACCACAACAGGCTGCCCTCTTAGAGTCTAAATTGAAAATTGTTTTGCATTGTTTCATTTTGAAATATCAAAACAATTAGAGCAGTAAAAATAGCACATTAAACATAATTATACCAGACTCTGTGGCCTTAAACACCCCTTTCATGGAAACCTTTCATGAAGATTTGAAGACGATCAAGACGATGATGGTGATGATGATGATCACAGTTACTATGGGAATTAAAAGGAGCTGGGGGTATCCTGATGGGATGGCGAATGGATCTGGAAGATCTAGGCAAATAAGTAAACAAGAAAAACAATGATGTAAGTATACATAGTATAACGTACACGGCTTGTTTTTGTCTGATTGTCTGATGACTACAAGCTTTTGGTACTTGGTACCATTATTTGGTATATTAATTGTAATCAGCAGGGTTGAGGAGTGCTGATGTTATGACTGTGCAATATGGCTTCACAGTATTGTTTTGTCAGGATGGCACAGTGGTATCTCATATAAATGTTCCACTTCTATGCATCACATCATAAAACTCTTTTTTTTTTTTTTTTTTTCTAGCATGAAGAAGGACCTACAGTGGCCACAAAAAGTGTGGAAAAAATGCGAAATAATCTCGAGCAAGTGTTTAGTTTGCCTGCTCTGGGCTGTTGTTGAAACATGGCTGTTCAACATGGCAGACTTCATGTCTGTCCTGATAGCTCACCTCGTACAGCATGTACCACGAGGCTGAGTCCTTACCAAAATGGCCCAGGTTTACTGCATATCACCCCCGCTCTCTGTGTCGTACACACCTTTCCTTTTCCTCTCTACTCTCACTATCGAGTAAAAACAAATTCTAGCTATTCTGTGAGCTATTCTCACAGTTTCACAGTAAAAAACTAGAGACATAAACAAAAACTCTTTGTCTTAAACCTCGCAGAAATAGCGTTACATGAAAGAGAGCTTTAGAGGTGCTGCTAGGCGAATTGTGTCACCTTAGGCAAGGTTCCAGTCTTTATGCTAAGCTAATTAGTCCTGGCTGTATTTTCATATACCCTGCACAGACATGAGAGTGTTATCAATCATAATTTAATCAATCAATCTAATACTTTGTGAGAAAGTGAAAAGGCATATTTCTAAAAATGTCATACTCGTAAAATAGCTCTTTTTAAAAAAAAAAAATGATGACAAAATACAATGATATTATCATGACACAATTCAAATTACAGTTGAGAGACAAGATTACTAAATTATTGCGCACCTATTGATTTTCAGACTCACATCTCATAGCAACAGTGATGTTTTGTGAGATCATCACTAGAGGGGGCTGTGGTCCTTCAGGTCCCAGGTCCAGTTTAACTTCACACCAGTACTGTCCTTCTGTACCTTTTTTACTGGCGGTGATGTTTAAAGTGAAGACCGCAATCACTGGTTTCTTATTTGCACTGCTGTTGAACTGTTGATCCAGTGCTGTCTGTCCTCTGTAGAAGGTCACAGTGAGGTTTTTAACAGGAGCAACGTTCTGGACTATACACTCCAGAGCGTGACCGACAAAGCTGATTGACACATTATCTGGAGGCTCTGTGGAAAAAGAGAGATGTAGACAGACATTATTATAAAATCTAAAGTCCTTTAGGTGGATCTTTCCAACATGCTTTACCCATTATGATTAGAGGCTAACTGTTGAAACTATCAGAACACTTCTTATTCAAAAAGTTTACTTACTGTAGACGGTCACTGGCAGTTTGCTACAACACTGTTTGTCTTCCATATTATAAAAGCATACTGCAACCATGTCCCATTCAGTCAGTCTCTTAATCTCCCATAATATCATGGTTCCATTTTGTCTCATCCGCCCAGCAGGTATCTCCAAACCACTTAGTCGTGAGAGGCAAGCATGCTGACATACAGAGCACGTGGCAGAGGTTGAGCTGCCATACTTGACTACCAGTTGGGACGGCGTGAACACAGGTTTATCTGCACAGTTTTCATCTGTAAGACACAATAAAAAATATTTAACATTTTTCCTTGTACTAGATTGATTCCTTTTAATTGCTTATTTGACATTCTAATCACACGTCTTATCATTATTTTAACTTATCTGAGACGTTTTCGCTTTCGTCCATCAGTCAATCATTCAAATTTTGTTATCCTTCTCCATAGCCTGATTTTCTACTCTAAGGCCAGTGAGCTGAATTTAATCATCACTGTCATCATTTTACAAAATCAGCTCATCAGCACAGTGGAGGAAGTAGTAATACTGCAATCCAAAAGTACGCCATTACAAGTAGAAGTCCTGCATTTGAATAAAAATGAAATATAACTTAAAGTATACAGCGCAAAATGTGCTGTAAGTATGTTGTGTGTTATATTATTAAATTGGATTATTAATACTGATGACATATGACATATAAGCAAAGTTATTATGTTGTGGCTGGTTGAGGTGAAGCTCATCTTAACTACTTTATATGTAGCTGGATAGTTTTATTGATAACAATCAAAATCCTATATTTTCTGTCACAATCCATCTCTTCCTCCTCTCCAGCCACATTTTAGTGTCCTCAGGTCCCTTCACTGCCCTTTTCCCGTCATCCACCAAGTGGCCTCAGACTTTCCCTCCTTTTCCATCATCTGACTACCCTTCTTCTTCATACTGTCATTGTGCCTTACTCATTTTCACATCTGTTCCCACTTCCCTGATCTGCACACAACATGTATGAGTCATACATGAGGAATGTATGAGGTTATGAACGTGAGACTGTTCGTTACCTGTCTATCTGCCACCTGCCTGTCTCTCTGGTCTGTCTACATTCGAGTCCACCTGCTTTTATATTTACACCACACCATGACAATTTGGTATGAAATCTTATTCTGTTAAGTTGTAACTAAAGCTGTCAAACTGATGTAGTGGAGTTGAAGTAAAATAGCACAGTACCACAAATTTGTATTTAGTAAAGCCATGCTGGAATAAAACCTCCACTGTTTTAACTATAGAGTACACCTGTAGTGACAAAAAGCACTAAGCTAAATAATTGTTTGGTCTGTCTTTTTAACTACTTACCACAACTGGACACATTGAAGCCGTGCAGAAAACTCACAGAACAAGTCATCAAAAGTAAGAAATGGAAGAACATAATGTCCTTAATTAGCTTTGTGGAGCAAATGATGCAGTCTGGTATAAATACTGGTGACAAAATGGTCAGAAAACCAGTGTGAAAGTCAAATTATGACTTCAATTCTATTTTTTTTTTTTTTTTTTTTTTTTTTTTTTTTTTTTGTAAAAGTTGTGCAGTTCTGGAGCAGTGCCGTCTCGTTTCACAGCAAACACCCTGTTTTTGTAGTTTTATCTGTAGCGACCTCAACTTACCTCGACTTATCATCAGACCCAGACGCTTTCCGAGGGCTGTTTTCACAAAGATACATTAGATTGCTCTGTAGTGATAGGCCAGTTAGTATAAAGGAAGTTAGACAGTTTTACAGAGCTAAAGACAGGCTTTTATTTTAATTGTAAAAAAAATAGTCACCAGGCTAACTCTGAACTTAACTCAATGATTATCTCTTGCACAATGCTGATACATTTGTGAATCCTAAAGCAGTCCCACAAACAGGAGTTGAGTCCATGTTATTTGTCATCCAGCTCAAGACATGAAATTTGGCCCCATAACTGGACATGATGTTCAAATGCTTCACAAGCAATGACCCGAATAAGCCAGATGGTAGCGCTATAATTAAAGGAACAACATGCAAACACTACATGTAGACACACTACACACTAGATATCAGTGTAACACTGACATCTAGTCGGTCGTTTGCCCCCACCCCCTCTTCCCCAGACTCAAAGCACACCCTCCCCCCATGCTAACTCTGAACTAAGAGCCATGTTAACTTTTCAGTTCATGCTTCATGTTTTTCAGTTCTGCAAAGTTAATAATAGTCAAGAACAGATGTGAATGTAAATAACAACAACAATAATAATATTTATAATAATAATAATAATAATAATAATAATAATATTAATAATAATATAGCACCTTTAAAAACAGAGTTTACAGACAAGCAAACAGGATACTCAGGCAACATAACAACCGAGAGCCAAACAAAGCAGGATATAGATTAGATTATAAAAGATATAGATTTTAAAACATGATGGCAATAGCCATTTAAAAAAAAACATGACGATATAAAGTAAATCCAGATAAAATTAAATGAAATAATAATAAAAATAAATAAGACAACATTCAAATAATATAAAATAATAAAAATTTGCAATAGTAATAAATGCACTGACTACTGGACAGTCTGTTATTGTTGCTTTGGACTCAAATCTATCTATCTATCTATCTATCTATCTATATATCTATAAATGAAAAAATAAGTAGAAAACACACACAAACATATCCATACAACCCATATGCATTCAAACACCACTTTTTTTTTTTTTTTTTTATAAAACATCACATAAAAGCAAGTTGATAAAAATGTGTTTTAAGAAGTTATTTAAAAGTAGTCATTCATTCTGCTAGCCTTATGTCAGCAGGCAAAGAGTTGCAAAGTGGAGGGACCCTGATGGTGAAAGCACGGCCACCTTTATTTAAGCCTTGACTCTGGAACAGCCAGAAGAGACAAAGAGTGACTTCTGGTTTATGCTGAGAGAGAGTGAGATGCATTCAATTATGGAGAAAGAAACATGACAACTGAAAGAAACATGACAGAACAATTTATTTATACGTGATTCAAAGCTGAGATTTGAAATTGAGATTTCGCCTCTCAATTTCAAAAAAAAGAAACATGACAGAAAAACTTATTTGGGTGCAAGGGTTTGAATTTGCATAAACCACAAAAGGCCCAGTGAGAAACTATGCATCTTTACAAGGCACAACTGTGAAAAAAAAGAGGATGTGTGGGGTAAAAACAAGTTGCAGTGCCAAAATTGTAAATAGAAAGGGTGTGGACTCATTCACTCTTGAGTTTGTGCCTCTTTCTTATTGTCATCCAGCTAGAGACATTAAATTTGGCCCTATAACTGGACTATGCAAACTCTGAACTAAGAGCCATGTTAATTTTTCACTTCGGCAAAGGAAGGAAGGAAGTTGACCCTGAATCTGGAAAAACCCAGGGGTTTTGAGGTTTTTTCTTAGATTACAACCATCTTATCTTAACCATCTTAACCATGTTACTATCATTTAGATAGTAACACAGTTTTAATTTTAAAGGTCTGTTAAAAAAATCTGGGTTTTTTTAATTTATTTTTTTTTAGATCTCTGCCACCACCCCCAAATGCTGTCATGACGTTAAATTGAGTTTTGCTTCTGATATTGCAACATTAACAAACAATATATATAAAAAAACAAAATTACACTGGATGACTGAAACATATTTAGAGTTCATTTTGCTTTTGACCTTAAATATTAAACTGAAGCATTGGTTGTGGATGTAGATTTCTCTCATTTGAATTTGTATTGAAGCGTTTATTTTTCTGGTCTTCATTTCTTGATTATGTGAACATGTTTTGTTTTTTTTTCAGACCTAAATGCATTTAAACAGCGGTTTATTTTAGATGCATTTTGTTTCTTTATTAGACGCCTATAGGACAAGGATCAGAGTAGTCAGTAAAGATGAAATGAACTGTGAACATGTGGGGGTGGTAGGTGTAGGGATTGGGGAAGGAAACAGGCGTGACACTCAGAAGTTACCAACATTTAAGACTGTGAACATAGACAGGGTGTGCAGTATGAAAACAGGCTGTCCTGCAAACATTGTAGTAGAAAGTAGTAAGTAGAAAATAAAAAAAAAGAAAAGAAGAGAGTGGACTCATTTACTTTCTGACCGTCTACATTTTATTTTGGTTCTTGTTTCACGAAGAAATAAGTGGACATTATGCTTTATGTCATCCTCCTGGTTGCCATTCTGTGCAGCGCTCATGTGTCCGGTTGTGGTAAGTGAAGAGTTTTCCATCTGTACTTTATTATGAAGAGAGTTTCTAGTGTTATATTATTTTTACATTACAAGTCAGACAGGCGTACAGAGTGCACACTGTCTGTAATAGTGTGCTATTATTACTACACTTCTGCAGAGACAAGCTTGTGGTTCACACCTTCTTCACGGAAGAGGAACATCTCAGAGTTTGTTGAAACTAACAAGCTGCACAAATATTTTCCATTACACTTCTGAATTTCCATTACAATTTATTAAAGTTTGTGTATTGATCATATGTCCGGGTGGCACGGTGGTGCAAAAAGGTTCCTGGTTCGAGTCTCAGGTGGGGCCTTTCTGTGTGAGTTTGCATGTCTGCGTGGCTTCTCTCCGGGTACACACAGTCCAAAGACAGGCACTTAATATGTTAACTGATGAGTGTGAATGGTTGTTTGTCTCTATGTTTGAACTGGCAATTAAGATTTAAAAAAGAACTTGTAAGATTTAGCTTGTGTTGTTTAAGAAAATTTTGTCCTGCTTTTTAATCAATTACAATGCACAATTCACTATTTACCGTATTTAAAAAATAATCAGGCTACATAGGATCTACAGTAAAGCAGAAAACTCGTCTTAATCAGTGTTTATTTGTACTTGTGCTGTCTAAAAGAAAATATCAGACTGAACAAAGCAAAGCAACGAACAACAAACAATGGTAGCTCTAGTACTCATTGTATGCAATGACAAGTTTTACATGAAGCTGTTTAAAATCACGACCTTTAATGTCTGTCTTACAGATCCAAACTGTACAGATAAACCTGTATTCACTCCATCCAGACTGGTAGTGAAGTACGGTGACCCAGTCGCTGCCACGTGCTCTGTGTGTGAGGATTGCCTGGACACATTTGGTTTGGAAACACCTTTGGGAAAACGGAACCAAACCGGAACCACGATTTCATGGACGGCTCCAGAAATGACTGAATGGGACGCAACTCCCATGTGCTATTATGCTAAAAAAGATTCTGATGACCAGTGTTGTAGCAACCTGCCTATAACTGTGTACCGTAAGTAAAGTTGCTGTTGCTCGTGCTGGTTTCATCGTTTATAATCTGAATGAATGAAGCACTATTTTTTTTTTTTATTTGATCTCTTTATTTGTTCTTTCAAATATTCAGTCTAAGTTTGTTTCTTTGTCTCTGTCTTCACAGAGCCTCCAGATAATGTATTGATCAGCTTTGGCCATCACACTGGGTCGATGATTGAGGGTCATCAGTACACTCTGCAGTGTGAAGTCCAGAACGTTGCTCCAATTAAAAACCTCATTGTGACCTTCTACAAAGGACAGACCACACTGGATCAACTGCCCGGTGACAGCACACATAAGAAACCAGTGACTAAGACCTTCCCTTTAGACGTCATCCCTAGTAAAGACGATGAAGGTGGTCAGTACTGGTGTGAAGCTAAACTGGAGCTGGGACCTGAAGGACCACAGCTCCCTCCAGTAGTGACCTCACAAAAGATCACTGCCTCTGTGCTCTGTGAGTATGATAACAAAATGTACTCTACTTTCATACTGGCAATAGATCAAATGGATTCCTTTCCTTTGGAAAACCTTTACACGATACATGCCCAATGCTATGAATGCAGTCCAGATACAGCTAACCACAGCTGGGCCGTTTCCAGTCTTTATGCTAAGCTAAGCTAACCATCTGCTACTTGTAGCTTCATATTTACAGTACAGACATGGCAGTTGTATTAATCTTACACTTGTTTACTGTTTGATTTAATGACAGATGATGTATTTCTCTGTCTCTTCTCCT
The DNA here is from genome assembly GCA_033000465.1 of Sciaenops ocellatus. Lineage (NCBI taxonomy): Eukaryota > Metazoa > Chordata > Actinopteri > Sciaenidae > Sciaenops > Sciaenops ocellatus. The sequence goes on from CP136867.1 coordinate 20,907,501, forward strand.
TCTTCAAAAATCAACACACAGATAAGCCTCAGCTTCAGGGGTCACCACATCCTGATTCGATCACCATCACAGAAGGAAACCCTCTACAACTGAACTGCTCGGCCGTGGGAAACCCGAGCCCGTCATACACCTGGACGCCCCCATCAGGTAGCCCTCACTCTTCCAGCAGCAACGTTCTCACTATCAACTCTGTAACTTCTGCAGATGGAGGCCAGTACACCTGTTCTGTCAGCAACAGTCGGGGGACTATCACTGTGGAGTTTAATGTGACTGTTGAAGGTGAGTTCTTTCTGTTCCTTCTTTCTTTACCTGAGGCTCTGATTCAACTCATGTCACTGTTACTACCATCATCATCATCTGCAAATGTGGAGATACATTACACTTAAAGAGCTAACCTTTGGTAAAAGTTTGTTATAGTATGTGCCTAATCTGTTTATAATTTATCTAATATCAAAGCTGACACAAAGAAGTACAAAATGTTCACGCAACTCAAAAATATCAATGAATATACCCAAAAATGATACTGTTAGATAATTTGATGGAGTGCAACAATAAATACAACGCTTTAAACGTTCCCTTTAAACCTCCGGTGATTTGGTAAAATAAATTACAACTTATTTTCTTACTTACTTGTTTTAAACTAATAAGTTTTCTTTTTTCATATTTTTTTTGTTAAGTTTTGTTTTGTCATACCAAACGTTTGCATGTTTACCACATGCATCTTTTATGCATTTCCTGTTCTCCTTATCTCAGTTAATATGTTGATAAGATGAGTGGATCCAGGGAAAGAAGTGTTGAATAGATAAATGGTTTACTGTGCAAAGACAAAGACAGTTTAACAGTACTAGTAAATTATATATATTTTTTTATTTTATTGGTTTGATGTAAAGGAAGAAAATAAAAACTTTTCTTTGTTTTTACTAAACTGATTGGAGAAGTAGAAAATGTATATTTCTGTTTACAGTCCATTTTAGTTATATATTTTTAGTTTAGTTTAGTTAAATCACTATATATTTAATTATTTGTTAATGTATACAGTTACAGTACATCTTTGACTCATCTGATGACCTTTCACTGCCTTTTTGTTGGTATAAGGGTGTACAGTGTACACAATGAACCATCGCAACACCCTTTGCTGATTCATTTCCTGCATGAGTTGATTGTTACAGAAAGAAGATCATTATCATTTTGTATGCAGAACTTGTGTGACTCCTCGCAAGCTCTGTCCCATGAAGTTATCAGACATGCCTCGTGCACCTTGATGCTCTTTAAATAGTTCTTCCACCTGATGTGGGAATGGCCACTTGTTTCTGACAGGACTAACAGTTTTATCTCACCTGCGACCATACTAGCTTTGATTTTCTTCTCTTCAGACCCCTAAATATCACAAACATGTACTGCTTTAAGGCCTAACAGCCACTAAGAACATGTTTGCAGCCTGTTGGAAACCCTTGGACACCATCAGATGATGGCCCTAAGATAAGACAAGATATCACCAGCTAACACTAATTAACACCCATGGTATTTTATGTATTTCCCTGACTTATATGCCATGGTTTGTTCAATATCTATACAATGTCTATGCTTATATCAAGTATCAATTTCCATGGCTGTGAAGTGAAGCCAATGTGGACGTGTCAAAAACTGCAGTTCCTCAAACGTCCACTTGAGGCTGGCTACAGAATGAGCCTGAGTCTTCATAAGCTCCCATGTTAAAATGTCCAACTTAACAGCAGATATAAACATGTTTACAGCCCGGTACAAAAAACAGTTTGGTCTCTATAGCTAATTTCTCCATTCATGACAATTGTACTGAGCCTGAATTAATATATAACTCACCATTTCAAATTATATTAAGGCTTAAAGTTATGCATTATTAACAGTTTGACCTGATTGACAGTTGGGTGCCGTTAGAGGTGGCTTATCTGAGCACCCAGGCATCATCCATTGTTCTTTATACAGTCTAATATTTAATCAAACAAAAGCATAAATGTTAATTTGATAATGTAAGGGCGTGCTTTCACAATTCTTCTTCTGTCTGTTTATAGAGTTGGAGATAACAACCACAATGCCACCAACAACCACAAAGCCACCAACAACCACAATGCCACCAACAATGCCACCAACAACCACAATGCCACCAACAACCACAAAGCCACCAACAACCACAATGCCACCAACAATGCCACCAACAACCACAATGCCACCAACAACCACAAAGCCACCAACAATGCCACCAACAACCACAATGCCACCAACAACCACAAAGCCACCAACAATGCCACCAACAATGCCACCAACAACCACAATGCCACCAACAACCACAAAGCCACCAACAATGCCACCAACAACCATAAAGACAACAAATCCACACAACAGCAGTACCAGCAACAAACTGATTCACCGCTTCATGATGTGTTTCATGATTTTATTGTCTGCTCTGTTTTGAGGTTATTCCCAGAGGACGTAGGAGGAGGTTTGTTTCCCGGCTGTTTTATCCAGACCTGTATCTCTCACATCTGATGTCAGTCACTTCTGTAAATACACTGAGAACACAGCCTGTTGTGTAAAAACGCTTACTATTCTGGAACAATTTAGTTTACCACTAGAGTGATTTAGCTTGAAAGTAAGCAGCGTTTAAATGATTTTTGCTTTTCAGCCTCTGCATACATGGAACATACGATAATAACTGATAAGGTACAGGGGCTACAGTCATGCCAGCAGCTCTGTGAAGCTGTGCTTTGGGCTCAATGCTAACATGTTTAGCAGGTATAATGTGCACCATATTTACTGTCTTAGTTTTGCATGTTAGGATGAAAACAAATGCTAGTTGGCATTAAACACAAAGTACAGCTGAGGCTGATGTTTAGTAGTTTTGCAGGTATTGGGTTGAGTTTGGGTTCAAATATTGGACAAATTTAAATTTGACCTGTTGATGGAGCTAGATGAAAAGTGAAGGAACATTAATGTCTCTACTAAATTTTGTGCCAATCCATCTACTAGATTTTGAGATATTTAACTCCAAACCGTCAATGTCAAATGTCTCATAGTGCTCTGGGGATCATAAGTACAAAACTTCACAGCAGTCTATCCAATATTTCTCAAGATATTTCAGTCTGGATCAAAATGGTGGACTGCCTGACAGAATAATATTCTTTGAGTCAAGCTGCTGGCATGACTACAAACACTCTTAAAGTGTCAATAAAGGTTTTTGTTGTTGCTATAATTGTTTTATGAAGGACTTTGTTACGTTGTTCAGCTGATGTTTCAGTCACTGAAAGCCACTATGTGTTGGATTGCAAAATTTTTTACTTTGGCATCTCCCATATGTTGTATTGAAATACACACAAAGATCTGACCAATGACGCTGAAAGTAGCACATTGAATGCACCAAAGATATCTGACTTTTTTTATAATATTAATAGTTAGAAAATGTACTAATTAAAAACGAAGTGGCTTTGGTTGGAGTATCTTTTTTACTGTGTCATTCCCATGTACATAAACAATTTATTTGGAATAAAGGTTTTAACTCAATTAAATTCTCCATTCTTGATTCAAGATCACACTGTAGACATACACTTTCTACTAAACGTGTCTTCTCATTGAAAAGTTGAACTACACAAAGGCCTGTTAAAACACTGTGAGACAATACTAGTCATGAAATAGGAGAATAAGCACAGGTGTTACCAGTGATGCTAATTAAGGTTCCATTCAGGTCAAACACAGTCAGGGTGCTTTATTTCACTCCGCCAAAACAAAACAACAACTGGACAACTAGACTTAGTTACAGTGTGTGTGTGTGTGTTTATTTGGGGTAACTGTATCAGTGTTATCAGAGCTTCTTGCTCAAAACTTTTATAAATATATTTCTATGGACCTTAACATACATGACAGCACTGACATGACATTTATAAATACGGTATTTGTTATTTTTATCGTCGCTTACGGCCATACCACCCTGAACACGCCCGATCTCGTCCGATCTCGGAAGCTAAGCAGGGTCGGGCCTGGTTAGTACTTGGATGGGAGACCGCCTGGGAATACCAGGTGCTGTAAGCTTTTGCACACTGCAGCAGCGGCCTCTGCTGTGTGTGAAGAGAAGTGTAAAAGCTTCTCTTCACACACAGCAGAGGCCGCTGCTGCCTCCTCCTCACGGACTGCGCACTGATCCATGAGCGTTCATACAGAGCACGACATGATGACTGGGACGTTAAACTTCATGTATCACTCCGCGTTCTAACGGCCGTTACATTAACGGTCATCATCAATCAAACCAATAACTAACAGCAGTCAACGTCAGACAACCTTAACAAACTTTAATACTCACCTACTTTTTCTGTAGTGTTGAAAACACTGTGAGACAACACTAAACCATTATCACTGAAGGGTGATGCCCTGCTACAGTATGATGGACTTGGGCTACTTCGATGGGAGACCGCCTGGGAATAGAAAGTAACCTGTTTGTCGAGCTATTGTTGCTATAAATAGCAACGAACTACCAAAAATGCGTTTGCGAACAGCTGCTCGGTTCCCTTGGTACACGAAACGTATTTAATCAAGATTTTGCAAATTACAGCTGAATAGGACAGTGAAATAAGACATTAATAAATAAGACATTGAAATCCTCTTAATACATCATATTCAAATGCTCTAATCAAACGTTGTTGTTCCTCATAACGAGGTCAGTCATCTATCATTGATTAGCTTTTTTACTGTACTAGCTGCTAATACTAACAACGTGTTAATATTATTCTTTTTTTTAACACAATTATTAAATATAACGAGAGGTATAACCTTACCATTTCGATTAAGCAATAGTCTATCATTCAGCAATTAAATGGCAAATGTTACGTAAATTGATTGTGGTGACTGAAGTCATATGATATCTTAGAGAATTATAATAGCTTGCAATTTGCTCCAGTCGTATACTGTATATTGTATTTGAATGAAAAAATGAAGATGAAACGAGGTTTGTATTAATTTATCTTATTAAAAAAATTATTACAAACAGGTAAAAAATCAGTGCAATCAAATAACTGTATACATGTGAACAATGAATCAACATTAATATAATGTAATGAAACCGAATAGAACATAAAAATTAGCTTATATATAATTACTATTCTATTCAAATAATACTATTAATATTATTACTAGAATAGAATATATATAACAATATATTACAATATAATATAATGCATAGTTGCTGTGGTACGTTTACTTATTCTATTCAGATATATATAAACATGAACAATAAATCAACAGGAATAATATGTAAATGACATCTATCACAGAAGCTCCAGCAGGTCAACCTGAGGAACCTGCGACTGGAAAGCACGCAGGAGAGGTCGGGGCGCAGACAGAGATCAGGGCACAGACAGGAGAGGTTGTTGGAGATGTGGCTCAAGGGCACGCCCACACCAACAGGTGTTACTGGCATGTTCCCTTTAGTTGGGCCATTCCTGCACTATTAGGGGGTAGAACAGATGTATGGGGGCTTGTCAAGCTGCTGGGCATGCAGGGTTTGCCTTTCCTCTCAGCTGCAGGAGGCAGAGTTTCGGGGCTCACGAAGATGGTCATTGGAACTGAAATGCCTTGCTCCAGCACAGCCTTCTCCTGCCTTCATTCACGTTTGCAGTGCCTAAAAATATTAGTATATAAGTATTAATTTAGTACAGTATATCTACACAAATAGCACAGATACTAGGTTAATACCTCAATAGGATAAATGTTTATTAACTCACCAACTAGCGATGGTTGCGCTGTTCATCACAGGTAGCTGGATTGTAGTCTTTTCCACCAAAGTGGCATTGCTTAATGATCTGCCTGATGTGGAGGAACGCTTTGCTAACAAGGCTCCAGTGCTCGTACCTGACTCCACCTATGCACCTGGGTCCACGGTACTCTTCACAGAGTTTGATAACACATGATTAGTCAGGCTACTGCGCTGGGTTTCTCCCTCCTGCAAAGCATCTGCAAAGGTATTGAGCAGCATTAATATTAGTACAAGAAATGATAATAACATGCATCATTATCATGTTTTCTCACACATACATACCATTTTGTACCCTCCACACCAGGCGCAACAACAGTTTTTGTTGCCCTGAATCTCCCTCCCTAGAGATTGTGTCTTGATGACGTGGAGGGTATATTGTCTGTCCTCCGTCCACTTGCTAGGGAGCTAAATTAGAACAAATTAAAGCAGAGAGAGAGATGTAGTTAATGTTAATATATTTGTATCACTGATTTAAAAAAATGTGCACAATTTGTTTCAGACCAAGGACTTTTCTTACTCTACACAAGACACATGAACACAAATGTGTATAGATTTCATGTAGCAAATGAAACAAGACACACTGCTGCATCTTTAGGAACACTAAGCCTTACAATGTAACAGACAAGGAATATGATCCGCCATATACAAAAATGAAAGCTTTAAAAGAAATAAAAAGTTTTCTTTGTATCCTTTAACAAGTTAAGTAAGCAAGGTTAAGGTTCTTTCATTTCACTAATGCACCAGCACATTAGATAACACAGGAAAATCATTCTTCACTTGTTTAACACTAACTTGCTGTGCAGGACCTTTGAGGAACTTCTCTTACATAAATGTGTTTTGTGTTGCTGTGTGCATTCCTCATGTAGTATCTATCCTTACAGCCTGATTAGGATATGTTCTGACCTCTGACCTTGATAAGCGCAGAGCAGTGCTCCGTCCCTGGAAGTTGTTGAAGTGGAAGATTGGAGCTGGGGACCAAGGCTGTGATCAGATGCTGTTGGAGTGGGGCTGGAAACTGCGACAGTGGCTATGGAAAGAACACAAAATATACAGACTGTCATCAAATGAAAATGAATAGTACTGTTGCTTCTATAGTGAGACAGCCACAAGTAATGAACATGTGATATTTAATTATAAATCACAATCATTGACAGCTTTAAGAATTCAATAAAAACTTACCACTCTGCATAGTGGCAATAGTAAAACTGTGATGTCCTCGTCGTCTCAAGTGTCGTGGGGGCCATCTTATAGTCCTCGATGACGGCATTATTTTGGCTATATAGATATTCGATACCTATAAGCTCTCCTCTCCAGGAGGTGCTGCTCATTACTGGGGTCCCCACCATGATGCAGGACAGCCGTCCTCGCAGACTCTTTCACCTTGTGCTGTGACAGAGCTCAGGACTTTTCTCTTCCTTCATCTTTTTTTGCATCCTCCAAAGCAACATAAAAACAACTATTTGTTGTGTGTCCTCTTATATTGCACATAATTATGTGTATATTGTATGACCATAATTATCACTCTTGTAATCTATCTCAGTATAGCATCATGGATGGAGTCGGTACATATTTATTTCAGATCATTTTTATTTTGTTTCTCAGTTTCTAGTACATTATACTACAGGACAGAGAGACAGCAAACTCATATTTTCACTACATTGATTATGCATAACAGATCATTTGTCTGTCTGTGATAATGTATCATACTGAGGCTGTTCACAGTTTCATTTCTAATCATGAGTTACCAGTTAAGCTACTAATGAACCTTTGCATCTCATTTAGCTATTCTCAATGTAAGAGACGTTTACACAGAAACTTAGCATGCTCAGCAAACTTCCCAAATACATGGACTGATCCATAAACGTCTGTATTAGCTGATTGAACATTCAAATAAAGAATAGAAAACATGGATTTCATTCATAAAGTGTCGTCTATATCACTTCTAACTTGTACAAATGTTTAGGTAACGTCCGTTCAGATGGCTAGCCCGTTATGAATTATGATTATTATTATTATGCGTTATTTATGTGATTGCATAGGCAAGAAAATAGGCTATCACATCTCTGAGTTATCTGCAGCCTAACAGAAAGTGTCGTTATGTTTCAGCTGGATGGTTCAAATGGAGAATTGTCCGTAACTTTAATTAAATGGAAATGACTGTTAAACTGCATGCACACATTACATCCACATTACCTACCCTGCTAGCGTGCTAGCTCGCTACTCCTACAGATAAACCATCTTTTCGATGTAAAACTTATAATAATCAAACTTTTTCAACAAGTCAACTGTAACGAACTTACCCAAAATGTATCTGACGATCAAGACGTCAGTCCGGACAAAGTTTCGGAGCTCAGTCGGCTTTTGGAGGGGGCGGGTTCCTGTGCCATTCTTGGTAGTTCTACGGGTTATGATTGGTCAAATCTTGGTAGGCGCAGAGAGACGTGATAGGTTTTCCCAATTGTTGGTAGCGCTGAGGCATCTGATTGGTCAAATCTTGGTAGATTTCTTGGTAGCGATGGACACTTTGATTGGCTCTCACAGGATTGACTTGCTCGACGAACAGGCGACTGGGAGCGCCATACCAGGTGCTGTAAACTTTTGCACTTCTCTTCACACACAGCAGAGGCCGCTGCTGTGTGTGAAGAGAAGTGTAAAAGCTTCTCTTCACACACAGCAGAGGCCGCTGCTGCAGTGTGTAAAAGCTTACAGCACCTGGTATTCCCAGGCGGTCTCCCATCCAAGTACTAACCAGGCCCGACCCTGCTTAGCTTCCGAGATCGGACGAGATCGGGCGTGTTCAGGGTGGTATGGCCGTAAGCGATAATGGAAACAACAAATACCGTATTTATAAATGTACAGCAGTGTTGTCATGAATGTTCATGTTCATAGAAATATATTTATAAAAGTTTCAGGTAAAAAGCTCTGATGACACTGATACAGTTACCCCCCATGAACACAAGACTGTAACTAAGTAAATTTACTCACCCAGGGTTACAATTTTGAGGTAAGTAAATTTGATGCTGCTTTAAACTTCCACAAATATTGGACATTTTACTCAATTGTTGTAGATAAAGACACCAGGTTAAAACTATTTTTATTTAGTTATTAAACTACCCCACAGTTTTATATAAAGGACGTTACAACTGATCGTAGCTTCACCTCCACCAGCTACAACATGAAAATGCTGCTTACACATGAATTAATAATCCAATGATAGGTCTGTAACATGGCAGGTGAAGTGAGATGATGTGCTTTGTTTGATAATTCATCATTTTAGTTTGAGTTTAGCACATTTATATGGTACAATTAGTAAATATTGCACAAGTGCTTTATCTTGTTCCCTCCTGACTTATTCCAGCGACATGAGCTGGAAACTGTAAAAATCCTTTTTTGTTGTTGTAAATATTATATCATAAATGTTCATGTGAATTTTAATGAAATATTTACATTGCTGGTTTTGTCCTGCCACAGTATGATGAACTTGTTTATGTTAATTTTAATAAAATAAGTCCGTCATACTGTGGCAGGGCATCACCCTTCAGTGACAATGGTTTAGTATTGCCTCACAGGATTTATTTGAGTTAAAACCTTTATTCCAAATAAATTGTTTATGTACATGAGAATGACACGGTAAAAAAGACACTCTAATCAAAGCCACTTTGTGTTTAATTATAGTACATTTTAAAACTATTATTATTGCAAAAAAGTCAGATATCAAAGTGGAAACTTTTTTAAAAAGATTAAAAAGACAACATCACTTTTATCAGTTGATAAAAATGTGTTTGAGGAAGTTATTTAAAAGAAGTCATTAATTCTGCTAGCCTTATGTCAGCAGGCAAAGAGTTGCAAAGTGGAGGGACCCTTGTTAGAGCCATTTGTTTATGTTTGCATTACTACCTGAAGGCCACAGTAGGTGGCGCTCTGTACTGTGCAGGCAGGTGTTAAATAGAGCAACAGGTAATTACTCGGCAGGTGTGCTGCTGACTGGGGAAGCACAGTTTTTGACCGCCGCCGCCATTCGTTTTGATTATTGCGTTGTGGCAAACGTGTGAGCCTTTTGTTTGAGTTTACATTCAAGTTATAGAGTTAATATAAGCAGGGCCGTACGCAGGGCCCAAAAAATACTGAGGTCAAGAGTCGGAACTTCTAGGCGGGTTCAGGGGCATGCTCCCCCAGAAATTTTTTAAATTCCATTATTTAAATCTGGCCATTTTCAGAGTCTTAAGGAGCAAAAACAACATCATTATGACTTTTGAATAGGCTTATTTGTTTTGTTTGTTATCAGAGAACATCACCCTCATCCTAAATGATTTGCAAATGAGCCCCATTGTAAAACTGGAGAATGAATTTCATCAAGTCATGGATTAGGAATAAAAAGGAAATGAACTGTCCTGGGACAGAGGGATAATACATACAAATGCTGAAAATCAGTGGTATATCCCTTTAACTAGTACTGCAACTTATAGTACCTATATTTTGAGGTCTTACAGGGCCAGCAAGTAAAAAAGACAAAAATAAATCCTTAAAAATCCTTAAAAATAACATTATACCAATATAATGAATGAATTGTATATTTTAATATATTTATTAAAGTGAAAATTTGAGGTAAAAATGGGGCATTCTGAGGCTTTTTGAAGGACCTTTATGGTGACTGTATGAGCCATATTCATTTTTGTATTATTTCATGTCATTTTGCTCCATGCCACTAGTGGGCTGTATTTGCTGTGTGGCACAGGTGATCCGGGTCAGCGGGGTTAGGCCATTTAACCTAGGGAAACCCAAAGACGGTTGTTGCTGATTTGAGAAGCAAACAGTTTTCGACTGTGCCTAGTATGTGCCTATGTGGTTTTGATGTAGTGAGCAATTCGGTTTGTTGTTTTTCGCTACATGTATTATGAGTTAAAGTTATTGCTGCTGTATGATATATGAAGAAAAATAAACCTGCGAGATAAGCGTAAACATTACTTAATTTTCCGTTTTGATATGTTCGGAGCGCACTGGGCGCACGTCTAAACCAAATCCTCCGTATTAGCAACCAGTACTAGACTTCGTTTAGGACTTAGTCAGTACAGTGACTCATGAAGTAAGGGCAAGTTACCACAGAAAATTATTTATTATTATTATTATTATTTTGAAAATTAACCGGATGTTTTATTTTGTTTCTGCGCACGACTTCCTGTCCCGCGCGATCTGCTCTGTGCCGTGTTGCTGCGTTGTGCTCCGGCATCCGGCAGAAATATATAACAGGTTCAACATCCAACACTGAGAAATCAACACTGAATAAACGTTTCGTTTTCAGTCGAAGACGTCGCTGACATATCAATCGCAAAATGAATGTTGATTCAACCGGTGGAAATTGATTGACGACCGGTACTGACGGAGTTAACCAAAATTAAACTTTGATTCGATGTTTCCTTGCTATCTGAGTAGTACGCTGGGCTGCAATAAAAATATTTCCACATGAAAATGCATTTTTTTCTCACAGTCATCTACCACTTAAACTGCTCTCCACCTACATCTTTAGCTTGATGTGCTCCTCTTCCAGTGACTGCTGTGACTGACTGACTCACTCACTAACGGTAGCGGTAACAACATCAACGTCCGACTCGTGTGTGGTAGTTACCATAGCGACAGTGCGTGTTGTTGATGACGCGCAGCACGCATGCCCAAACTCTCGAGCTTCTGTTTTATTAAACAGTCGCGCTGCTCTTGGCTCTTCAAGTATAAAATCACCTTACAGTTTTGTGGGAGACCAAGATCATCGTCCTGCAGTCAGTTTCACGTGTAATTTATTTTGAGTTAATACACCACAATTTAAGCAAAAAATAAATAAAAAAATACCGAGGACACGACCTCGGTGTCCTCAATGGTAGTTACGGCCTTGAATATAAGTGTATGTAAAATTCGGCTGAGGTCGCTTATTTGTTAAGAGCGCAAGACCGTGAATAAATGTTGGTGATTGCATACGACGCTCATGTGTGTAATTCATTCATTGGACCCGGAAGACGACGCGTCAACTACTACGGGTACCAGTACAGCAGCCCCCCAAGTGGCTTAGGTTCGTTTTGTTGTTTTATTTTAAGAACAAGTCACTATAACCCTGATGGTGAAAGCACGGCCACCTTTATTTAGAAGGTGGAACAGCCAGAAGGTATCCACCTGAGGAGCTAAGGCTGCGGGCTCGCTCATAAAGTGTTGACATGTCTGTTATGTAGCATAGAGCCAGACACTGGCGTGCTTTGAAGGTGATCAGTAAAATTTTGTGGCTAAAATCTGCGTAACTTGATGTTGTCAGTAAGAAGCCTAGACGCTGCATTTTAGACTCGTTGGAGGTGAGAGAGTGACTTCTGGTTTATGCTGAAGAGATGCATTCAATTCTGGAGAAAGAAACATGACAACTGAAAGAAACATGACAGAAAAACTTATTTATATGTGATTCAAAGCTGAGATTTGAAATTGAGATTTCCCCTCTTCCCTTGAAGCACATCCCACCCCTATGCAATGCAGATAAACTAAGCTTCACTGAGAGAACAGGAAGTTGACCCTGAATCCGGAAAAACCCAGGGGTTTTGAGGTATTTTGTTAGATTACACTCAGTGGTAGGTGTAGGGTCTGGGGAAGGAAACAGGCGTGACACTCAGAAATTACCAACATTTAAGACTGTGAACATAGACAGGATGTGCAGTATGAAAACAGGCTGTCCTGCAAACATTGTAGAAGAAAGCAGTAAGTAGAAAATAAAAAAAATAATAATAAAAAAAAGAGAGTGGACTTTAATCTCACATTTTTCTAGTCTGTGCTTCTTCATTTCTTTATTATGTGGACAGAACTAAATCCATAGGCTGCAATTTAAATGTAACAGTGGATTTCTTTAGATGTATTTTGTTTCTTTGTTAGGCGTCTATAAGACAAGAGTCAGAGTAGTCAGTAGACTGAAGATGATAGAGGTGCAACACTCAGATGTCTCTTTAAAATGAACTGTGGACGTGTGAGGAGGGGGGTGTATAAATGGACACCGCCTTACTAAGACTGTGAACAGACAGGATGTGTGGTATGAAAACAAGCTGCACTGCCAACATTGTTCGACCAGAGTAGAAAGTGGACTCATTTACTTTCTGACTGTCTACATTTTATTTTGGTTCTTGTTTCACGAAGAAATAAGTGGACATTATGCTTTATGTCATCCTCCTGGTTGGCATTCTGTGCAGCGCTCATGTGTCCGGTTGTGGTAAGTGAAGAGTTTTCCATCTGTACTTTATTATGAAGAGAGTTTCTAGTGTTATATTATTTTTACATTTCCAGTGCCTTTATTTTTATAAGTAGTTAGATTGTTTCTTGTTGTTCTTAACACTGGAAAAATTAAAATTAAATTATCAAAATGATTGTTCTTGTTGATTACTTGATCAGAAACAAGCAACTATCTTGGATAAATAAAAACATCTATATACAACATAATTACATCATGTAAAATTAGGATTTTGTGGTGGAAATTTTTAAGTAAAGACAGCAGGGACACAGATCTTGTCTTTGTGTTAATTTATTCTTGCAAGAAAGTCAGACAGGCATACAGAGTGCACACTGTCTGTAAGAGTATGCTGTTATTACTACACTTCTGCAGAGACGAGCTTGTGGTTCACACCTTCTTCATGAAAGAGGAACACCTCAGAGTTTGTTGAAACTAACAAGCTGCACAAATATTTTCCATTACACTTCTGAATTTCCATTACAATTTATTAAAGTTTGTGTATTGATCATATGTTCGGGTGGCACGGTGGTGCAAAAAGGTTCCTGGTTCGAGTCTCAGGTGGGGCCTTTCTGTGTGAGTTTGCATGTCTGTGTGGCTTCTCTCCAGGTACACACCGTCCAAAGACAGGCACTTAATATGTTAACTGATGAGTGTGAATGGTTGTTTGTCTCTATGTTTGAACTGGTGACTTGTCCAGGATGTACGCCTCTCACCCTGAGACCCCCACGAAACTGATAAAGATAAGTGGTTACAGAAAATAGATGTATTATTATATTCATATTCACAGCACCGTCAAAAATGTTGTGTTTATAATATGTTCTATTTAAGATTTGAAAAAGAAAGTTAAAAAGGTGGTTTGATATAAAAACGTTATCATAAAAAATGTTTAGTAGTTTGGTAAATAAACACTTTGAAAAATAGGGGGATGTTTTGTGGTGGAGAGATAGAAGGGGTTGTCTCCAGTTGCAGGGTGGTTTAGAATTGGTTCAAGATATGAGGTGTCTCCTTATTAAAAGACACGGATACAGACTTTCCCAGTTAGTTAGTTGATTTAATCTTGCTGTGGTCTGCATAAGAAGATACAGATAAAAGACAATACATACTAGTAATAAGATAACAAACAGTTAAACATATACTGATATATAAATAAGGACAGTAATACAGAATGAATAGGTGTTAACGGCTGATTAACATTAGCTTTAGCATACTGCCCCCGTGAGGCGATAAAGAGAAAAAACATCTAACAAATACTATTACTACGAAAAACACAATAACAAATGCGATTTATAGTTGATTAACATCATGCTCACCTTTTGTCATTTACACATAGCAGTAGAAATGATTAAACTAATGGGAAAAAGGGTGAAGAAACGAGAGAAACGATAACCGTTTGTGAACGTTTACGTATATCAACGGCTGTAGAACAAAGATCAACTGCACTGGCTCGCGTCTCAGCAGCTCCGATGGCGTCATCAAAAGGAAACTTATCAGCGCACTGGAAACAATGACGCTCTGAACGGGGAAACTAGTGCCTCCTACAGTGGGCTTTCTGACACACTTGATTACAAGTTAGGATAGATGATGTTCAGATAGACAGTTTATGAAATCATTTTGTTTAGGTGTGATTTCTGAACCAGTGGCACAGTGGTACAGTGGTTGGCACTGTTGCCTCACTGCAAGAAAGTTCCTGGTTTGAACCTCGGCTTGGGCATTTCTGTGTGGAGTTTGCATGTTCTCCATGTATCTGCGCGGGTTCTCTCCGGGTACTCCGGCTTCCTCCCGCTGTCCAAAGACATGCACTAAACAGGTTAATTGGTGACTCTGCTGTAGGTGTTAATGGTTGTTTGTCTTTATGTGCCCTGTGATGAACTGGCGACTTGTCCAGGGTGTACCCCTCCTCTCGCCCAAAGTCAGCTGGGATAGGCTTCAGCTCCACCGTGACCCTGATGAGGATAAGCGGGTACAGATAATGGATGTAGATATCGTCAATAAATTACTTGCTAAGTAGAGGAGAAGAAATAAATAAGTGTATACTTCCTCCTACTCCTTTTCGATTTAGTTTGTGTTGTTTAAGATAACTTTGTCCTGCTTTTCAATCAATTACAATCCACAATTCACTATTTACTGTATTTAAAAAAAAATAATAATCAGGCTACATAAGATCTACAGCAAAGCAGAAAACTTGTCTTAATCAGTGTTTATTTGTATTTGTGCTGTCTAAAAGAAAATATCAGACTGAACAAAGCAAAGGAACGAACAACGAACAATGGTAGCTCTAGTACTCATTATGTGTAATGACAAGTTTTACATGAAGCTGCTTAAAATCACGACCTTTAATGTCTGTCTTACAGATCCAAACTGTACAGATAAACCTGTATTCACTCCATCCAGACTGGTAGTGAAGTACGGTGACCCAGTTGCTGCCACATGCTCTGTGTGTGAGGATTGCCTGTACATATTTGGTTTGGAAACACCTTTGGGAAAACAGAACAAAACCGGAACCACGATTTCATGGACGGCTCCAGAAATGACTGAATGGGACGCAACTCCCATGTGCTATTATGCTAAAAAAGATTCTGATGACCAGTGTTGTAGCGACCTGCCTATAACTGTGTACCGTAAGTAAAGTTGCTGTTGCTCGTGCTGGTTTCATCGTTTATAATCTGAATGAATGAAGCACTATTTTTTTTTGTATTTTTTTTTTTTTGATCTCTTTATTTGTTCTTTCAAATATTCAGTCTAAGTATGTCTCTGTCTTCACAGAGCCTCCAGATAATGTATTGATCAGCTTTGGCCATCACACTGGGCCGATGATTGAGGGTCATCAGTACACTCTGCAGTGTGAAGTCCAGAACGTTGCTCCAATTAAAAACCTCATTGTGACCTTCTACAAAGGACAGACCGCACTGGATCAACTGCCCGGTGATGGCACACATAAGAAACCAGTGACTAAGACCTTCCCTTTAGACATCATCCCTAGTAAAGAAGATGAAGGTGGTCAGTACTGGTGTGAAGCTAAACTGGATCTGGGACCTGAAGGACCACAGCTCCCTCCAGTAGTGACCTCACAAAAGATCACTGCCTCTGTGCTCTGTGAGTATGATAACAAAATGTACCCCTCTTGACAACATTGGTTATCATTTTGGCCTCTTTGGCAGTGATGGAAGAAGTAAGGCTGGTCTGATTAGTACTTTTATATCGGCAATGATCAAATAGATTACTGTTTTGGTTCACCCACAGCTCTTATTCACGTGTTTTTAGCTCTCATTTTTAAAACAAATCCACTGAAAACTACCTGCATGGGCGGATGGACAAAGTTAGTTGAAGTGAAGTAGCTGAGGGGTTGAAAAGCCACCATGAACCACAACATTTCTGGTTTCAGTCTTGTATTATTCCTTGTTGCAGCTCTGTCACCCTCAGTTCCTGTTATCTCTCTAGCTATCTATTGACATTTTTTCTTAGTTTGACTTGAATAACTAAATGAACATGTGACTTGTCTCTTATACCCAACTCGGTTCAGCTAAGCACATTTAGCCGAACACCAGCTGCTGTAAAACCTAAGTATCTATCTACTTATAAACATAGATAAAACAACATAGACAAAACAAACATAATCACAGGCGTTGCTTCATTATATTGTGGTACCTCGGAAGAAGCCCGCAAGGTGACATAACATTGCTTTGCTGATTTATTACCAAACAGTACAAAGGCTAATGTAGGCCAACGCCAAAACAAAGCGGTTAACTCTGCCTGATTAGTATAGAACCTGTGAGTTAAGTACAACAGGCTGTACTTTTTCACAATGCATTGTATATCTGCATCAGTGGATAATCTGTTTAAATCTCAGAATCGTTCCCATTTTTCTCATTCATGTTGTGACATGTTGTATTTCTTTGTCACACCGGTAAGACTCAACTTATCAGCGATCAGGAATCATCACATTCAAATCTGATCACTGTCACAGAAGGAGACAATCTACAATTGATGATGTATTTCTCTGTCTCTTCCCCTTCTTCTTCACAGATAAGCCTCAGCCTCAGGGGTCACCACTTTCTCAAATTACCATCAAAGAAGGAAACCCTCTACTATTGAACTGCTCAGCTTGGGGAAACCCCAGCCCCTCATACAGCTGGTCCCGACCATCAGGTAGCCCTCACTCCTCCAGCAGCAACGTTCTCGCTATCGAATCTGTAACTTCTGCGGATGGAGGCCAGTACACCTGTTCTGTCAGCAACAGTAGAGGGACTATCACTGTGGAGTTTAACGTGACTGTCGAAGGTGAGTTTTAAGTTTTGTCATGTCCAATCTTTATATTGTTACTGTACTGTAAAGTGAGTCACTAAAGAGCAGCCACAGTATGGCTTTCAGTACTGTTCTCTCACAGCACATTGTAATCTAACATGTGACATAACAAAGGAAGTTTATTGTTGGTGTTGATGTTGGTTTGATGATGATGAATGTTCTCTGTTTCTTTTGTCTTTATCCATACCCCTCACCCATTCCTCTGCAGCCATCAACAACATCAACACCCTTATAATTGTGATAGTTGTAATCGTGGCTGCGGGTCTCTGTCTCTTTGGATTGGTATACTGGCGCTACTACAGGACCCAACGAATGGGAAACTAAGGGACGTATTCCGGTTACAACCCACTCCAGTGCCCATTACAGAGTAAGTCTGTGGGGGTAGCATGAAACGTGTATGGACAGTTTGCAGCTGTTGCCTTGTCGTGGTCAGGAGTTGAAGTAGCTGAGGGGTTGAAAAGCCACCATGAACCACAACATTTCTGGCTTCAGTCTTTTATTATTCTTTGCTGCATCTCTGTCCCCCTCATTTCCCATCATCTGCCATGTTACAGACCTATCATTGGATTATTAATTCATGTGTAAGCAGCATTTTCATGTTGTAGCTGGTGGAGGTGAAACTACGATCAGTTGTAACGTCCTTTATGTAAAACTGTGGGGTAGTTTAATAACTTAATAAAAATAGTTTTAACCTGGTGTCTTCATCTACAACAATTGAGTAAAATGTCCAATATTTCCTCCTGAATGAGGTTGTGGAAGAGTAACATCAAATTTACTTTAATTAACTACCTTAAAATTGTAACTTGGATGAGTAAATTTACTTAGTTACAGTCTTGTGTTCATGGGGGGTAACTGTATCAGTGTTATCAGAGCTTCTTGCTCAAAACTTTTAAAAATATGTTTCTATGGACCTTAACATTCATGACAGCACTGATGTACATTTATAAATAAATACGGTATTTGTTGCTTCCGTTATCGCTTATGGCCATACCACCCTGAACACGCCCGATAGGACGCAGGTAGTGTGTGAGGCGGCAGGAGAGTGGGTTGGAGGAAAAAAAATATTTGCGTACTACATTAAGTCTTTTTCGTTATTTTTTTGGAGATTTTTCGTTCCTTAAAAAGTTCTTCTTCGTTTTGACTGTAGATCCCCCAACAGCTTTTGCTGTTTGGGGGAGCTTTAGAGGAGTTTTTTGGTTTGGTTTTTTTCGGGCCGGGGAAATGGCCGCGGACAATGGGGCAAAACAGCGGGAGATAAAAACGCCGGCTGAGGCAGATGGGAGACTTGTGAGCCGCGTGGACGGCAGCGATCAACAGCGGGATGATGTCGAACGGAGAGGTCACGGTGGAAAGCAGTCGGACGCGGGGAGACACACGCGATGTGCTGGATCGGAGTGGAAAGGATTGTGGGGACGAAGCAGTGAGGTATGGGAAAGAGCTGACGGTGGAGGTGGAAGGCCCGGAGGAGATCTCTATGATGGACTTGCTGAAAGAAGTCAAAATAACCTGTGGGAAAGTGACGGGGTGCAGAGTGAGGGGCGAGAAAGTGTTTGAAATCACTATGAAGGACGAGGAGGGGAAGAAGAAACTGATGGACGGCGTAAGGATAAAGGGAGCGCTGGTGCATGCCAGGGAAATTACGAGTAATGATATGGTGGTGTCATTTATTAACCTACCTGTCTACCTGGACGATGAGCAGATCCTGGGCAGGCTGCAGGAGTGGGGGGTGCGTCCACTGTCTGCGATAAGACGGCGCATGTGGCCCGGGACAGACGTTGCAGACGGGACGAGATTCCTTAAGGTCCGGTTCAGTGAGGAAGTCCGTTCTCTGCCGTACTCCACAAGATTCGTCACGCTGAGGGGAGCGGAATATTTCAGGGTCATACATGACCGACAACTCAAGGTTTTCAGACTGTGCATCAAGCCGGGGCACATTTTCCGGGAGTGCCCAGACTTTAAGTGTTTCAAGTGTCTCAAGACGGGGCATTACGCACGGGAGTGCGCGGAGCGGAGAGAGGCAGAGAGGAGAGGGGAGGCGAGCGGACTGGAGGAAGAGAGAGATGAGGGTGTGCGGATCGAGGAGGAGAGAGGGAGCAACGGGGCAATGGAGGAGGTGGTGAACGAGGAGCAGAATGGTGACGTGCAGAGGGAGTTGGAGCGGAGGTACGCGGTTGGCAACAGTGATGAGGAGGCTGGGGACGAGATGGAGCAGATGTCAAACATCGAAGAAGACGAGGAGGTGGATGTGTGTGTGTATGTGATTGTTGTTAAGATGTTTGAGATGAGTTTTTTTTCTTGTTTTTTCGTTTGCTCTCATGGCCACTGTAACGTCTATAAATGCAAATGGATTGAGGGATAGAGGGAAGGTGAATGAGCTACTATATGTATACAGGAGTGAAATAATGTGCATACAGGAAACAAACTGGGATGAGGAGAAGGTGATGGAGGTAAAAGAGGTATGGAGGGGAGACATTTATTATAATAATGGTGCAAGGAATGCAAGGGGAGTAGCAATAATGATCAGAAAAGGATGTGTAGAGAATGTAAAAGTGGTGTATAAGGATAAGATAGGGAGAATAATAGTGATAGAATTCACTTATAGAAATGTAGAGTTTAGGTTAATTAATATATATGTTCCCAACATAGAAATAGATAAAAGAAGTATTATAGATGAGTTGAAGGGGTTAGTAGTTGGGAAGTGTATCATAGTAGGCGACTTTAATATTAAATGCAGTAGGCTGGATGTGGGTAAAGGGGTGGTATTCAGGTGGGAACGATCGCGATATATGTTGGTGGAGTTGATAAGGGACAAGGGCTTAATTGATGTATGGAGGGATGAGAATCCAGAAAAGAGGGAATTTACAAGGCGGCAGATGAGAGACGGTGAACTGAAGCAGAGCAGGATTGATTTGGTATTGGCAAAGGGAGATGTCGTACAGTATATGGATAGGATAAGGCATCAAGGAAATAGCTTCAGTGATCATGATGCGGTCAGGTTCAGGGTCAAGGTAGGGAATGGGGAAACAGGGGGAGGGATGTGGGTGTTAAATGCAACATATATTAAAGAGGAGAGCTATGAGCAACAGATTAGGGAGGTTTTGGTGAGAGAGAAGGAGAGGATAGGGGAACATAGGACAAATGAGGGAGTGGATAACTGTATAGGAGAGAGGTGGGAGCAAATGAAAAAGAGGATCAAATCAATCAGTATTCGCTATAGTAAGAAACGGAGAGAGAAATGGTTGAGGGAAGAGGCGGAGTTGAAAGAGAAATTGAGGGTGGAGCTGGGTAGGGCAGAAGATGAAGAGGGTTATGATATGGAGGATTACTTAAGGGTGAAGATGGCATTGGACAAGTACGAGAGGGAGAAATGCAGAGGAGCAATCCTGAGGAGCAAAGCGACATACGCTTTGGAGGGAGAAAAGTGTACAAGATTTTTTTTAGGTTTGGAGAAAAGTAGGCAAAGCAGGACGTACATACATGAGATTAACAATAAGGAGGGGGACACACTTGAAGATTATGTAGAGATATTGGAGAGGGTGCAGGAGTTTTATAAGGAGTTATACCAAAAGGGAGAGATAGATGAGGGCAGTGTTGATGAGGTTTTGCATAGTATAGAAGATAAGTTGACTATAGGGGATAGGGAATGGTGTGATAGAGACATAAACGTGAAGGAGGTGATGGCGGCGATAGAGGGGTTGAGGAGTGGGAAGAGCCCAGGGAGGGATGGGATTGGGATTGAGTTGTATAAAGCATACAAAAGTGAGATAGCTCCAATTTTGGTTGAGGTATATAGGGCTATAGAGAAAACAGGGGTTATTCAAGACAGCATGTTAGAAGGAGTGATCACGATAATATATAAGAATAAAGGAAGTAAATTAGACTTGGGGAACTACAGGCCAATTAGTTTGCTCAACGCAGATTATAAAATACTGGCTAGAGTATTGGCAACCAGAATAAAGAGGGTCATAGGGGATATTATTCAACCGACGCAGTGTTATGGTATACCAGGGAGGGACATAGCAGACATAATAGCGACAATCAGAGATGTAATCGAATATATGAAGGGGACTGGGTGGGGGGGAATTGTACTTGGAATAGATTGGAATAAAGCTTTTGATAGAGTGGAGCATGATTTTTTGTTTCAAATCTGATTGTGACAAATCTGAGATAATGTATATAGGCAGTGTAGGGAGGGTAGAGGTAGGACTAAGGGTGGAGGAAAAACACATTAGGGTTTTGGGGGTGCACTTAGGGGTGGAGGGTAAACAGGCCACGGATGCAACGTGGACTGGGGTGATCAATAGAATGAAGGCTGTTTGAGGGAGGTGGAGGGCAAGAAAGCTGCGATTACAAGGGAAAGTTATTATTCTAAATAGTTTGTTGTTTTCAGTATGTGTGTATGTTATGAATGTAGTTGACATGCCAGAATGGGTTATGACTGCATTAAACAAAATTGTTACTGACTTCCTATGGGAGGGGAAAGGAGTTAAAATTGCACAAAAAACATTGGTGGGCACAAGGTACGAAGGAGGTTTGAGCCTAATGGATCTGGAAACAAAGAAGACTGCGTTAAGGGTGAAAACTGTGAGAAAATATATGATGGGAAGGTGGAGTTATGGGTGGCAGCATTTCTTGAAGAAATATATTGGGGATGTCGGGCGGGTGGGGGAGTTTGGGTGGTTTATGGGGTTTAAACAAACGATGACAGTCGGATTGCCGGCCTTCTACAGGGAGGTGTTTGAAGTATGGAGGAGGTTTCTGCCAAAGTTGGAGTATGACTGTCAGAGTCTTGAGGTGTTTGTGAATTTGCCTTTGTTTCTGAATGGCAAGATCAAGTATAATGGCAAATCACTGTATGAGCAAAGGCTAATGGAAGGGGGAATAAGGCAAATAAAAGACATCATGTATGAGGTCATCCCAGGCTTCCTCAGGGCAGACTGTATCTATGACGCAGTGTGTGAGATGGAGGGCATGGATAGTAGGGAAAAGGTGCATAGAATATATGATAGAGTTAAAGAAAGTATTCCAGTAAAGTGGGCGAATATAATTAAAAGCGAGGCTGTGATTAAGGGAGGGGGAAGTATGCCTGAGTTGTATGTCCGGGTGAATGGAAAGAAGTGTGGCATGGAAAGTATGACCGTGAAAAAGATATATGGATGGTTGATAGCTGATGTGCGGAAGGAGCCTGCGGCAGAAAAAGTGTGGAAGGGGGTGTTTGTGGGACTGGACGTGAAACAGATATGGTCAAATATGAATGTAAAATATAACAGTATTGAGTGTGAGAACAATGATTTCTTAATCAGGCATAACAGGGTCTATACAAATGTGGTTCTGAATAGAATCAACAATGCAATAAATGCAATGTGTGATGTATGTAAAAGTGGCCATGAGAGTTTTTTACATTATTTTTTGGACTGTAGTGATTTGGTGGATTTCTTTGACTTTTTGAAAGGTTTGCTGAGGGACAACTGGGATGTAGAACTGGACTTGGGAGGGGGGTGGAGGTCTTTGCTTTTGTTTGGGTTATGTTGGAAAAGTAGAGAAGTGAATGTTGGTTTGATCAACTATGTGTTGAGTCACGCTAGGCTCGCAATTGTCCACAGACGGAACTATGCGCATTTTGAGGGTCAGAAAGTGAAGATAGAAGTTTTGTTTAAAGCGATTACAAAGAGGGATGTCGAACACACATGCAGGTATGGAGGGGAGGAAACAAAGAGGTTTTTTGTCAGTGGGAACAGGCTTATCTATGAAGCTGAGTGTGGAGAACTTCTGTTTAATTGGTGAACGTTATGGTGAGCGTCTGTGGGACATACAGGTACAAATTGGGAGCTCAGTTTTGTTATGGCGCAGAGGGACGGAGTTTGAGTTCTGCCTGAAAATGCTTTTTTTTCAGTGGATGTGATTGACATTTGATTTTTCTCTTTTGTGTAAAGTACATACCAATTGTGGAATTTTGTGAATTGAAAACAAATAAAAAAGATAAAAAAAAAAAAAAAAGAACACGCCTGATCTCGGAAGCTAAGCAGGGTCACGCCTGGTTAGTACTTGGATGGGAGACCGCCTGGGAATACCAGGTGCTGTAAGCTTTTATACTCCTCTGCCTCTTCTTCACTGCACACTGAAAAACAGTGCAGCATGTGACTGCACTGTTGCCAAGCAACACAACTCAACCCTCCCTGAGCTTGTTAGCTACATACTTTTGTAGATGTTACCACAGGTCAGCTGCTTGTATCATGAATGCAACCAGTGAGTCTGTTGACAGTCTATGGTGTAAATGTTTAGTTGTTAGGTAAGTGTGCTCTCTCTTCAGCACCAAACAGGAAGCAGATTAAACCGTTTATGGATTATATTGATGCCGAATTAACAAGAAGACTGTCGACATATGACGTCCTTTATCTTGTGTTTCTATGGTGATGTGTTGTTACGGACACGTAATGAATTATTAAAATGTCATATGTCTTTAAGGGAGTTTGGTGTAATATTTGTCCGGACAGCACAGGGAGCTTAAATTTAGTCCAAACTGCTAATGTTTTTTTTTTTTTTTTACCGTTTTGTCAACACTACAGAAAAAGTAGGTGAGTATTAAAGTTTGTTAAGGTTGTCTGACGTTGACTGCTGTTAGGTATTGGTTTGATTGATGATGACCGTTAATGTAACGGCCGTTAGAACGCGGAGTGATACATGAAGTTTAACGTCCCAGTCATCATGTCGTGCTCTGTATGAACGCTCATGGATCAGTGCGCAGTCCGTGAGGAGGAGGCAGCAGCGGCCTCTGCTGTGTGTGAAGAGAAGTGTAAAAGCTTCTCTTCACACACAGCAGAGGCCGCTGCTGCAGTGTGTAAAAGCTTACAGCACCTGGTAGGCGAATTCTCCTCCAAGTCCCTGTGCGACCCTCAGCTGACCAGTGGTTGAGCAAAGCTGAGCAAAGTTGAGCGCTAACCCACCAATGGTTGAGCGATCTCTGCTCAGTTGAGGAAAGTTGAGTGCTCAACAGACCAATCATTGAGCGAGGAATTTTAAACGTCATCTAATTTATCGCGGCACTGGCAGCCAGTATCGGTGAATGTGATGGTCGACGTCTCTTCACTCAGGTAAGGTTTATCCTCTTCATCCTTCGCTGCTAGT
The DNA here is from genome assembly GCA_033000465.1 of Sciaenops ocellatus. Lineage (NCBI taxonomy): Eukaryota > Metazoa > Chordata > Actinopteri > Sciaenidae > Sciaenops > Sciaenops ocellatus. The sequence goes on from CP136867.1 coordinate 20,931,950, forward strand.
TAGACATTTGTTAGGCATGTAAGAAGCTGTGGCGATTTTGTCAGAAGATAAAAGATTGTCTGGAAATCAGAAACTGACCATACCATCGTTGACATATGCGGGATTTGGCTTGTTACGCCACGCCTAATTTACACCGGGGACATTAAGTGCCGCGGAACGGCTCCGTCCTCTGCCCGACGTCAATCCCAACCGGGCGCGTAACGGCAGCGTAGCGCTGCCCTGCAAGCCAACCGTATTCACGCGAGATCACGCGATAATCGTGAACGTACGCGAAACCGCGAAATCCCGTGGTAAACTGTGGAAACAACAACAACAAACAGCTTACTTTGCTTCTCTGACGTGGAAGAGATTATAAAAAGGATCTGTTGTGTCATAAATAAGTTTTACCTCAGATTGTTATGCACAACATAATCTGAGGTAAAACTAACGGACCAAAGTGATGCAGTGTACAGATGCAGCAAAGTCTGTGGCACAGGTCCCCAGCAAGGTAGAAGACCCTACATGGCTGGATCCCAAAAAAACAGAGGCAGCTGCCAAGATATCCGGGGGTGAACTGTGGAAAGGCCAGCTGGTCATTGCATTCGGGAAGTACGCTGGACAGACATTCAGATGACTTCTTGAAAATGATGTCGGCTGGCTTGTATGGTTGCTCTCTGAATACTGCCAGAAAGGTGAGAAGAATGAGCTTCTGAAGTGGCAAAAGGAGCGATTGCTGGAGTATGCTAGAGAGTTCCCTCCCGTCACATGGCATCTTGACAGGAGGTTGAAGGTAAGATAAACTGGGTTATCTATTAGACCAGAGTAATTGATGAGATGTTACACAGTAATCAGTACTAGTAAAAGTATTTTTTTAGAGATTATTCTACGGTTGTGTTTTATTTTCTGCAGAAACAGCAGTCAAAGAAAGAAAGGGCCGAATCGACCATCTCCGAGTTCCAGCAGGATCCCAACTATGCAAGTGATGCTGAATTGTTGGCTGCTGCAGGTAATATTATGCTGAAATGAACATGAAATGACATTGTACTATGCTGTGGAGCTGCTAGGACTTGTGTGTTTGTGCCATGTGAAATTCATCAGTATGTATCAAGCAGTGCAGTTGATACGTTTTTGTGGTATATCTTCTTCAGAAAATGTCCTAGACGAGTCGGAGGCGCCGGTCTCCACGCAGCTGACCACCTGGGGAGACCTCACTTCTGCTGTGTGCCAGGACTCTGACAACAGGCCCGAACCCTCATCCCTCCAAGAGACTTCTGCCTCAGAATCTGGTGGTATCCTGCTGGAGGGCTGGCAGAAATTCTGGGAGCAACCACTTGAATCTGTCCAAGCCCTTGGTATAGCCCCTCCTAACATCAAGTGGCTTAAATGCAATGAGACGTACGGCCTGTTTGAAAGGGCATCCAAGTACAAGAATGTCAGAGGAGAGACAGTGGAGAGGAAGCTCTTGAAGGAGAAGATGGAGTTCCACCCACCCTCACTTCCTATGTCTGTCAAGGGAGCGGTGCCCAACATGCTGGCCTTTTTCACCACTCCTGCCTTCTTCTGGCAGCCAGTCGGTGTGATGAAAGCCTTGATTCGCTGCCCCAACACCAACTTCCCCGCACCACCAGGGGAGTACCTGGAGAAGAAAGGCTTCGGCAGCTACGCTAGGCAAGTGTGTGGCATGAAGTACAACTACACCCTGTTGACAGAGAAGCTGACATGCCCACATTGTCACAAGATGAGGCAGGCTCGTATTCTGAGGCGTGCTCACCTGATCATGGAGATCGAAAAGATGCCCATGTAGAGACACCAAATCCTCAGTGTGACTGGAGAAATCCTGTGCATTGATGGCACTAGAAAAGTATGTATAAAGTACTTGTGATCATATGGTACAGACAGACTGTTAATAAACACCATGCAATGAATGTTCTGCTTTGTTTTCATAGGTCCTCAAGAAGATATATGGCGATGGCCGGGGCACCATGCAGTACGTCACCAGTGTGCTGAACGAGTGGGGCCAGTTCTTGACGACAGTGGTGGTGGCAGCTGAGTCTGAGAGGTGCTACGCGCGCATGGCGAGAGGCCTCATTGCCAGGTTTCGACGTGCCAATGCTCCTGCGCCAAAAGTCTTGTATGCAGACAACAACTGCTGTCGGTAAGTTTAATAACAATTCCATTGAAACCTATGATGAAATTGATAATCCAAGTGATGTACATATCAGTTAACTTTATATACATTTTTTGCAAGAAACACGTGGCATAACACAGTTATTAAAACATGTAACACACGTACACAAAATGTTGATATCATTTCAGTGTCAGCGGTTCATCCTTCCTGGAGAATCTGTTTGGTGACTGGGTGAAGAGGGGTACTGTGGTCAGACTGGACATCCGACACTGGCTGCACCGCTGGGATGCTGTTGTCATCAAACAGAGCCACACAAGTAGGGTTCATGAGTGCCTTGGCAGGTGCTGTGCTCACCTACAACAAGGCGGACATGATGCTCCTGGTCTACATTATATGCGTTACAGGAGACTGCTTTGGTGATTGAGTCCATCATTGCCGAGTTCAGGGGACCAGCAGGCCTTGACATTGATGGAATCCACCTGTTCAAGTCGACAGAGGCAGTCGATGCTCACTGGGCAACTGCGAGCAAGCACCTCAGTTGCATGCAGGTGGGTTAATGTCTTTGCAGTCATCGTGTGTCATTATAAAACCATTCAAACTTGTATGGCAACATTTCAAAGGACACCATAATAAATAAGGACCTTGCAATATGTTGTGCTTTACAGGATCCCCCTGGGATACAGATGTATGTTTCTGTGAAGGTGGTGGTGCTGAATGGCGTTCGGCTGAACAAGTACAGGTGTCGGCGAGGCAGTAATTCTCTGGAGGGGTTGCACGCACACCTGTTCAATGCCATTCCTTCACAGAGATGTGGGATTATGCCATTCCAAGTGAGTAATTAAAATATATATATAAAGCTTTATTGCAGACACAGGTCCATATAACAAATCATACATTATAATAAAAAAAAAATACTTTGATATAGCGTACTTTCAGTGATACATTTTATTTCACAGCTTTAGTCATCACTTCTAAGCATATACAGTAACAGTCAATAACAGTCAAAATGGTCATGTGTTTCAGGTATACTTGATGGCCTTTGCTGTGCAGTGGAACAACCGCATGGCATCACTCCGGGTTGCTGGTGGTCAGGGTCGGCAGACATCATGCATGGACGTGCGGCAGATCCAGCGCATCAATCAGCAGGCTGAGGTTCTCTTCGGCAAGGATCACGTCCTAGAGCCCAACTTCGCTGCTCCAATGCCCGTCCCTGATGCGTACGAGCACCCTGACGAGGAGGAGCTCCGTGGCGTGGAGTATGCCATGTACCAGTCCACCAGCTTCACTGTTAGGGACTACTATGTGCAGAAAGGTACAGTACTTAATCACACACTTAAACAGTATTAGTACACATGAAGCAAGGTTATCCTTAGTAATCCATAGTTTTCCATGCATATTCTAGGAATGATGATGAACATGGTATAAAGTTAACTTTTAAAAGCATGAAGCAAAGAAACCGTGCATATTATTGAATGAATCCACAAGTGGTTCTTGTAACTACACAGACACATTTGTGATCAGTACAATTACATATTTACAGTTGAAGAAGAGCAGTCACGTGAGGAGGAGGAGTCGGCTGAACAGGAACAAGGTGAAGATGAGGAGATGGCAGACGAGGGTCTTGGCATGTCTACAGAGTCAGAGGAGGATCCTATCGACAGCGTCTGTAGGAAGCATGCCGTCCTCACCCAGGCAGAACAGGTGGAGGAGGAGGATAGTCCTGCTCTGCAAGATGTGCTCATGAGCCAGAGACATCTGCATCTGCCAGGAATAGAGGAAGTGGAAAGAGTAACGCCTCACCTGAAAGTGCTGTCAGAGACACCGTTTCCAGAGGCTCCTGCGCTGCCAACATCCCTACCACCACCAGATCGACCTCAAGTACAGTACCAGCACCTTCATCACGAGGCTGGAAAAAGGCGTGGCGAGAAGCGGAGGTAAGTTGTCATAAGCACTTCATTTCACCTGTTGGCTATGGAAAGCAAATAGCACACACGTCATATCAATACTCATCATCACATGCGTGTTTTATATTTCCAGGTTATGTGTTGAAGAGCCAGAGCCAGAACCAACTCCTGTGAACCGGCCCATTCAGCCAAAGCCTGCTGCGTCCACCTACATTCAGCCAAAGCCTGCTGCGTCCACCTACAAACCACCCGCTGTGTCGGCAGCACCCGTACTCCTGGTTCTTCCTGCACAGCCACAGGCTCCCTCCATCATATTTCGTGGGCCATCATGCAGTCAGAGCTTTGTACCTGTAGCACAGCCCCCTGCACCAACAATAAAGCCATACATGCCAAACAAGTCCTTGCGGCCATGTGGGGCTTGCCATGTGCCTCAGTGTGGTGGACAGCGTAAGAGGTACACACCCTCCAAAGACAAAGCAGCTGGAAGCATCCAGAAAATCTTTTCCTATTGCCCATCAACTAGGAAATCCACCACCTCTGGATTTGAAGATGTTGTTTATGATAGTTTTGAACACTTCAGAAGTGTGGTGGATGTACAGTTAGAAAAGAGGAAAAACAATTAAATACCTGTGACTTACCTGTGTGATGCCACTTCTCCTGTGCCATCTGTAAGAGAAAGAGGAAAAAAAGCTTGTTTGTTTTTGTTTGCTTGAGCAAAGTGTTTCAAAGTGTTTTAGCAAGTAGAGCTATACAGTCAGCCTATTTATTTATATAGTTAAAAAATAATTTAAGAATGTTCTTGTCTTTTTTTTATTATTTATATTGTTGTTAAAAATGCACTTTGTAGTATCATTTTTATACAAACATGTTCTGGTCTATGTCCAGTATCCGGTCCAATCTAACCTGTTTCAATCTTACACAATCAATTTACATACCCTTTATTGTTAGTTTATGTTCAGTTAATCTGTGTTTTTGTCATGCATGTCCTTGTGCTGTTTGTTTGTCTTTGTCAGCTTCATGTCTTTGTGATGTTTGTACGTCTTTGTTTGCTTCACTTTTAACAATAGTTTGCCAAAAAAAAAAAATGTTATGAGAATTTTCAAGTGACCCTTCAATAAAGATGACTGGATTCGAAGCTTCAAAGTTTAAGTTGAATTTATTATTCTTGTACAAGAAGGAGCGTTTAACAGTGCAACACACAAAAGGGGCTCCTCGTGGAGCCTTTACAGTGGGTCTTTATACATTCTATGATGGGCTATTTCTGACGCCTCCCTAGATAACCTCATAATGTCTTTCTCAGTTCCCTAATCAGTAGTCAGCAGAAGACGTCTAACGACCATCATTCTGTTCTGAACTTCTTCTATCTATTCATAAAGCTGAACCTTATCTAACCCTGCCAGCCTCAGCAAAAACACTAGAACAGGGAAGTGTCTACAACATGTAAATAATAGGAACACACACACTTAGTATGATTAAAACATTTGGAAACCCCAGTTTAATACTAATTTTTATAACACAAAAAAATGTAACAGAGAGGAATGGCTTGAGCATATGTTGATTGGTGACCCGTGTGTAACCAGTTTTAGGAATATAAAAGAGAATTACAGTATGTAAATGGATTAGGCTAATAATGAGACCAGAATCAGAAGAAACTAAACTCGATAGGAGCCCATGTCGAGCAGCAATAATGATTCAGACAAGGAATTAGAGATTGAGTAGCCACTTTCACAGCAACATAAGAAAGTGGCTACCTTGTAGATAGATATACAGAATACCGAAAATTACCAATACAAAACATGTAAACAAAAAAGCAACCAAAAAAATGTCCAAAAAGTGTCCAAAAAAAGTGTCCAAAAATGTGCAAAAAGTGTCCAAAAAGTGTGCACACTTAAATGAAATAAAATTGTACGTTGGGGCCCTTTAAGACTAAAAGGTGTTGCAGGTACCTGTTTTTTCCTTAAAAGTTCATGAAAGTGTATGTGTGTATCGCCTTCGATTTGATCCCTCCTCACGCCTTTGGCTCGCCATCTGTCACGATCCGGGTTTTCCCCGTCTCCTCAAAACCTGACCTATAGACAAGGTCATATATTACACTCTATTCAATTATCAGATGCATCATTACTGGGTTAAATGTACAAGTATGCTAAACATTTTATCAACCTTGCACATAAATCTCAAATCTCATCAAATCTTATTAAATCTCAAAATTCAGTCTTTAGTTGTACAACTCTAAAGTTCAAATATATCAAATCAAATATGAGCGCTAAACATTTAAGAACTCACGTTATACTGCTCATGAGATCAGTATTTCAATATTTATGGTAAGTAACCATTATCATTCAATATATATCTTTATAACCATGTCAATCCAGAACAATTTGCAATTACATAGTAAAACAATACACATGAAGGTTTTTTAGAGAGATTAAAGAAGTATGCTTAAGTACTCTCACACTACAGGCCTACTGCACCAAAAATCACCCTCTAGTTTTACTTTAACCTCACGACTGAAATTAAATAAACTCCATCAACACTTCACATTTACAAAATAAATTATAATTGTGCGCTCACATAACATACAAAATTACTCTTTAACTTTGCAATAGAAACAAACAGATTTCCCTTAAAATGTATAAATTCGTATAAAATATATTCAATATACACCTATACAAAACATTACACCATTATTTCTCTGACTTGATTTTAATACCACCACTGCTATTTTGTTAGCACGCTGAGAAACAAAAGATGAGCATCAGAGCAGCTAAACACGTTTCTCACCGTTGCTCTGTACAGACAAAAAACCAAGCACGCCGTGGACGAAGCTTGCAGCGGCTCTCCAGGTGGAAAGGGGGTGGTTAGCCGACGTAACTCTCCTTCTCTGTGCAGTCACTCAGCTCCGGTCCTCCCGTGGACAACAGTGCTGACTTTTGTCTTCCTCTTATTATGTTTAATTCTGTTTTTTTTCCTCTTCTGTCTCTTGCGATTTAGCATTTAGCGGCTCGCTCTCTCGTGCTGAAGTCAGAAAAAAACCCCAGAAAACAGCGCGCCTGCACTGAACGTGACCCGCGCAGCACCTGATTGGCCGCGGGACGTAAGCGCCGCGGAACGGCTCCGACGTCAATCCCCACCGGGCGCGTAACGGCAGCGTAGCGCTGCCTTGCGAGCCAGCCGTATTCACGCGAGATCACGAGATCACGCGATAATCCTGAACGTACGCGAAACCGCGAGATCCCGTGATAAACTGTGGAAACAACAACAAACAGCTTACTTTGCTTTTCTGACGTGGAAGAGATTATTAAAAGGATCTGTTGTGTCATAAATTATTGTGTGTTGTTCCACTTCAACAATTACTCTGTCGTCGACCATGTTGAGACCCTTTGATGGATTGACTGCTGACCTGGTGCCACCGGTCATGGCGTAATGTTGATGTGACGTTGTGATAGGCTACATGAACGGCGTATTGTGTTTTATTTTGAAAGGGGGCGGAAGTGTATTACTTTGATTCAGTGTCGGACTTCCTGTCTGGTGCAATCTGCTCTGTTGAGCTTGACGCGAATCAGCAACGGCTCCGTCAAAAATAGAAGTGCTACGGAATTAGGCGTAAATTAGGCAGGGCCAGAGAGCTGAATGGTGCATTCAAACACAATTGGACTTTTGGGACTTTACCGATGTAAACAAATAGAATAACAAATAAATAGTTTCTTCTTCTTTTACTTACTTTTACTAAATACTTTCTATTTTTTCCTCCAAGTGTGTTTCTCCACCTGGGTTACACGTGTGTTTAGATAATCTTGTTCTTTATTGGGCTTTGGCCTGTACAAAGCAATTGTGAATTTGTATCTTAAATGAGTATGTGTTCTTTGTCAGCTCCATGTTTAACTAAATGTTTGCAAATGTTAGTAAATGTTTGTCTCTTGGTCTGAACCTTGTCGTGGTGAGTGAGCTTTAAAACTAATCAGGTCTTGCCTACTTGTGTTTGTGTGTCATAAAAATAATATATCTGTGCCCCATACATGGAATCTGAGTGCATATGTAGTAAATGGAAAATGTTCTTGTTGAAACCCTTACATTGGGTTCTTTGTACATTTTGAATGCATTTTAAACCAAACACATTCTGGTTAAAGAATAAAATAATAGAAATAAAAGTATTTCAGGTATTTTGGAGTCTCTGTATGCTTGGGTTTCAGGAAAAAAAGAGGAGGGTGGGACATGTCAAAAATGATTGTAGGTCAAACACCTAGGGTATAAGCTCTAAGAAAATGGTTTTATCAACACCCAATTTATTAATTATGGGCTGCATGGTAAGTAGGATGGTGGGGCATATCTCATGTCACACATAACATGAGGTGCAAGCATTCAGAAATAATATGGTTTGTATACACTATTGTATTTTTTGGTCAAAGTAACTAGAAGTTGTCTTTGTATCTTCTCCCAGACTCAGAGGTGTCAATACACATTGTGCTGGCTGCACCCCCCGGGTGGTCATTACAATGAGTTGTGTGAACGGCTCAGATGTCTTCCAGACAAAGTGAGAGTACATTGAATACATTCTTACACCCTTTATAGAGTTCAGGCCAAAAATGTAATAATTGTACACTTTTCCACATAAATCTCATCAGTCTACATCAACTCAAACTATGCAAACAACATTAAGCAGCCAAGTGGATTTCAATCATCTAGGCCTTATGCATGACATTTCATGAGCCCTTCGCAGGCAGTCTCCCATTCAAGTACTAACCAGGTCCAACGCTGCTTAGCTTCCAAAATCAGGCGTGTTCAGTGTGGTATGGCCGTAACCAACAACTGAAGCAACAAATAAAGAAACCAGGTTAAAACTATTTTTATTTAGTTATTAAACTACCCCACAGTTTTATATAAGGACGTTACAACTGATCGTAGCTTCACCTCCACCAGCTACTACATGAAAATGCTGCTTACACATGAATTAATAATCCAATGATAGGTCTGTAACATGGCAGGTGAAGTGAGATGATGTGCTTTGTTTGATAATTCATCATTTTAGTTTGAGTTTTGCACATTTATATGGTACAATTAGTAAATACTGCACAAGTGATGTTTTATCTTGTTCCCTCCTGACTTATTCCAGCGACATGCAGGTCAGGTGAGCTGGAAACTGTAAAAATCCTTTTTTGTTGTTGTAAATATTATATCATAAATGTTCATGTGAATTTTAATGAAATATTTACATTGGTGGTTTTGTCCTGCCACAGTATGATGAACTTGTTTATGTTAATTTTAATAAAATAAGTCCGTCATACTGTGGCAGGGCATCACCCTTCAGTGACAATGGTTTAGTGTTGCCTCACAGGATTTATTTGAGTTAAAACCTTTATCCAGATAAATTGTTTATGTACATGAGAATGACACGGTAAAAAAGACACTCTAATCAAAGCCACTTTGTGTTTAATTATAGTACATTTTAAAACTATTATTATTGCAAAAAAGTCAGATATCAAAGTGGAAACTTTTTTTAAAAAAAATAAAAAAGACAACATCACTTTTATCAGTTGATAAAAATGTGTTTTAAGAAGTTATTTAAAAGAAGCCATTAATTCTGCTAGCCTGATATCAGCAGGCAAAGAGTTAAAAAGTGGAGGGACCCTGATGGTGAAAGCACGGCCACCTTTATTTAGAAGGTGGAACAGCCAGAAGGTATCCACCTGAGGAGCTAAGGCTGCGGGCTCGCTCATAAAGTGTTGACATGTCTGTTATGTAGCATAGAGCCAGACACTGACATGCTTTGAAGGTGATCAGTAAAAATTTAGTGGCTAAAATCTGTGTAACTTGATGTTGTCTATTAAAACCAGTAAGAAGCCTAGACGCTGCATTTTAGACTCGTTGGAGGTGAGAGAGTGACTTCTGGTTTATGCTGAAGAGATGCATTCAATTCTGGAGAAAGAAACATGACAACTGAAAGAAACATGACAGAAAAACTTATTTGTGGGGTTTGGGATTTTCATAAACAACAACAGAGAAACTATGCATCTTTACAAGGCACAACTGTGAAAAAAGAGGATGTGTGGGGTAAAAACAAGTTGCAGTGCCAAAATTGTAAATAGAAAGGGTGTGGACTCATTCACTCTTGAGTTTGTTCCTCTTTCTTATTGTCATCCAGCTAGAGACATTAAATTTGGCCCTATAACTGGACTATGCAAACTCTGAACTAAGAGCCATGTTAATTTTTCACTTCGGCAAAGGAAGGAAGGAAGTTGACCCTGAATCTGGAAAAACCCAGGGGTTTTGAGGTTTTTTCTTAGATTACAACCATCTTATCTTAACCATCTTAACCATGTTACTATCATTTAGATAGTAACACAGTTTTAATTTTAAAGGTCTGTTAAAAAAATCTGGGGTTATTTTAATTTATTTTTTTTTAGATCTCTGCCGCCACCCCCAAATGCTGTCATGACGTTAAATTGAGTTTTGCTTCTGATATTGCAACATTAACAAACAATATATATAAAAAAACAAAATTACACTGGATGACTGAAACATATTTAGAGTTCATTTTGCTTTTGACCTTAAATATTAAACTGAAGCATTGGTTGTGGATGTAGATTTCTCTCATTTGAATTTGTATTGAAGCGTTTATTTTTCTGGTCTTCATTTCTTGATTATGTGAACATGTTTTTTTTTTTTTTCAGACCTAAATGCATTTAAACAGCGGTTTATTTTAGATGTATTTTGTTTCTTTATTAGACGCCTATAGGACAAGGATCAGAGTAGTCAGTAAAGATGAAATGAACTGTGAACATATGGGGGTGGTAGGTGTAGGGATTGGGGAAGGAAACAGGCGTGACACTCAGAAGTTACCAACATTTAAGACTGTGAACATAGACAGGGTGTGCAGTATGAAAACAGGCTGTCCTGCAAACATTGTAGTAGAAAGTAGTAAGTAGAAAATAAAAAAAAATAAAAGAAGAGAGTGGACTCATTTACTTTCTGACCGTCTACATTTTATTTTGGTTCTTGTTTCACGAAGAAATAAGTGGACATTATGCTTTATGTCATCCTCCTGGTTGGCATTCTGTGCAGCGCTCATGTGTCCGGTTGTGGTAAGTGAAGAGTTTTCCATCTGTACTTTATTATGAAGAGAGTTTCTAGTGTTATATTATTTTTACATTTCCAGTGCCTTTATTTTTATAAGTAGTTAGATTGTTTCTTGTTGTTCTTAACACTGGAAAAATTAAAATTAAATTATCAAAATGATTGTTCTTGTTGATTACTTGATCAGAAACAAGCAACTATCTTGGATAAATAAAAACATCTATATACAACATAATTACATCGTGTAAAATTAGGATTTTGTGGTGACAATTTTTAAATAAAGACGGCAGGAACACAGATCTTGTCTTTGTGTTAATTTATTCTTGCAAGAAAGTCAGACAGGCGTACAGAGTGCACACTGTAAGAGTATGCTATTATTACTACACTTCTGCAGAGACGAGCTTGTGGTTCACACCTTCTTCATGAAAGAGGAACACCTCAGAGTTTGTTGAAACTAACAAGCTGCACAAATATTTTCCATTACACTTCTGAATTTCCATTACAATTTATTAAAGTTTGTGTATTGATCATATGTCCGGGTGGCACGGTGGTGCAAAAAGGTTCCTGTTTCGAGTCTCAGGTGGGGCCTTTCTGTGTGAGTTTGCATGTCTGTGTGGCTTCTCTCCGGGTACACACCGTCCAAAGACAGGCACTTAATATGTTAACTGATGAGTGTGAATGGTTGTTTGTCTCTATGTTTGAACTGGTGACTTGTCCAGGATGTACGCCTCTCACCCTGAGGCCCCCACGAAACTGATAAGGATAAGTGGTTACAGAAAATAGATGTATTATTATATTCATATTCACAGCACCGTCAAAAATGTTGTGTTTATAATATGTTCTATTTAAGATTTGAAAAGGAAAATTAAAAAGGTGGTTTGATATAAAAATGTTATCATAAAAATTGTGTATTAGTTTGGTAGTGAGGATAGATGATGTTCAGATAGACAGTTTATGAAATCATTTTTTTTAGGTGTGATTTCTGAACCAGTGGCACAGTGGTACAGTGGTTGGCACTGTTGCCTCACTGCAAGAAAGTTCATGGTTTGAACCTCGGCTTGGGCATTTCTGTGTGGAGTGTGCATGTTCTCCATGTGTCTGCGTGGGTTCTCTCCGGGTACTCCGGCTTCCTCCCGCAGTCCAAAGACATGCACTTAACAGGTTAATTGGTGACTCTGCTGTAGGTGTTAATGGTTGTTTGTCTTTATGTGCCCTGTGATGAACTGGCGACTTGTCCAGGGTGTACCCCTCCTCTCGCCCAAAGTCAGCTGGGATAGGCTTCAGCGCCACCGTGACCCTGATGAGGATAAGCGGGTACAGATAATGGATGTAGATATCGTCAGTAAATTACTTGCTAAGTAGAGGAGAAGAAATAAATAAGTGTATACTTCCTCCTACTCCTTTTCGATTTAGTTTGTGTTGTTTAAGATAACTTTGTCCTGCTTTTCAATCAATTACAATCCACAATTGTCTATCTACTGTATTTAAAAAAAAAATAATCAGGCTACATAAGATCTACAGCAAAGCAGAAAACTCGTCTTAATCAGTGTTTATTTGTATTTGTGCTGTCTAAAAGAAAATATCAGACTGAACAAAGCAAAGGAACGAACAACGAACAATGGTAGCTCTAGTACTCATTATGTGTAATGACAAGTTTTACATGAAGCTGTTTAAAATCACGACCTTTAATGTCTGTCTTACAGATCCAGACTGTACAGATAAACCTGTATTCACTCCATCCAGACTGGTAGTGAAGTACGGTGACCCAGTCGCTGCCATGTGCTCTGTGTGTGAGGATTGCCTGTACATATTTGGTTTGGAAACACCTTTGGGAAAACAGAACAAAACCGGAACCACGATTTCATGGACGGCTCCAGAAATGACTGAATGGGACGCAACTCCCATGTGCTATTATGCTAAAAAAGATTCTGATGACCAGTGTTGTAGCGACCTGCGTATAACTGTGTACCGTAAGTAAAGTTGCTGTTGCTCGTGCTGGTTTCATTGTTTATAATCTGAATGAATGAAGCACTATTTTTTTTTTTTTTTTTTTTGATCTCTTTATTTGTTCTTTCAAATATTCAGTCTAAGTTTGTCTCTGTGTCTCTGTCTTCACAGAGCCTCCAGATAATGTATTGATCAGCTTTGGCCATCACACTGGGTCGATGATTGAGGGTCATCAGTACACTCTGCAGTGTGAAGTCCAGAACGTTGCTCCAATTAAAAACCTCATTGTGACCTTCTACAAAGGACAGACCACACTGGATCAACTGCCCGGTGACGGCACACATAAGGAACCAGTGACTAAGACCTTCATTTTCGACATCATCCCTAGTAAAGAAGATGTAGGTGGTCAGTACTGGTGTGAAGCTAAACTGGATCTGGGACCTGAAGGACCACAGCTCCCTCCAGTAGTGACCTCACAAAAGATCACTGCCTCTGTGCTCTGTGAGTATAATAACAAAATGTACCCCTCTTGACAACATTGGTTATCATTTTGGCCTCTTTGGCAGTGATGGAAGAAGTAAGGCTGGTCTGATTAGTACTTTTATATCGGCAATGATCACATAGATTACTGTTTTGGTTCACCCACAGCTCTTATTCACGTGTTTTTAGCTCTCATTTTTAAAACAAATCCACTGAAAACTACCTGCATGGGCGGATGGACAAAGTTAGTTGAAGTGAAGTAGCTGAGGGGTTGAAAAGCCACCATGAACCACAACATTTCTGGTTTCAGTCTTGTATTATTCTTTGTTGCAGCTCTGTCACCCTCAGTTCCTGTTATCTCTCTAGCTATCTATTGACATTTTTTTAGTTTGACTTGAATAACTAAATGGAACATGTGACTTGTCTCTTATACCCAACTCGGTTCAGCGAAGCACATTTAGCCGAACACCAGCTGCTGTAAAACCTAAGTATCTATCTACTTATAAACATAGATAAAACAACATAGACAAAACAAACATAATCACAGGCGTTGCTTCATTATATTGTGGTACCTCGGAAGAAGCCCGCAAGGTGACATAACATTGCTTTGCTTATTTATTACCAAACAGTACAAAGGCTAATGTAGGCCAACGCCAAAACAAAGCGGTTAACTCTGCCTGATTAGCATAGAACCTGTGAGTTAAGTACAACAGGCTGTACTTTTTCACAATGCATTGTATATCTGCATCAGTGGATAATCTGTTTAAATGTCAGAATTGTTCCCATTTTTCTCATTCATGTTGTGACATGTTGTATTTCTTTGTCACACCGGTAAGACTCAACTTATCAGCGATCAGGAATCATCACATTCAAACTGTCACAGAAGGAGACAATCTACAATTGATGATGTATTTCTCTGTCTCTTCCCCTTCTTCTTCACAGATAAGCCTCAGCTTCAGGGGTCACCACTTTCTCAAATTACCATCAAAGAAGGAAACCCTCTACTATTGAACTGCTCGGCTTGGGGAAACCCCAGCCCCTCATACAGCTGGACCCGACCATCAGGTAGCCCTCACTCCTCCAGCAGCAACGTTCTCGCTATCGAATCTGTAACTTCTGCGGATGGAGGCCAGTACACCTGTTCTGTCAGCAACAGTAGAGGGACTATCACTGTGGAGTTTAACGTGACTGTCGAAGGTGAGTTTTAAGTTTTGTCATGTCCAATCTTTATATTGTTACTGTACTGTAAAGTGAGTCACTAAAGAGCAGCCACAGTATGGCTTTCAGTACTGTTCTCTCACAGCACATTGTAATCTAACATGTGACATAACAAAGGAAGTTTATTGTTGGAGTTGATGTTGGTTTGATGATGAATGTTCTCTGTTTCTTTTGTCTTTATCCACACCCCTCACCCCTTCCTCTGCAGCCATCAACATCACCCTTATAACTGTGATAGTTGTAATCGTGGCTGCGGCTCTCTTTCTCTTTGGATTGGTATACTGGCGCTACTACAGGACCCAACGAATGGGAAAATACACGTTAAAGGACGTTTTCCGGTTAGGCAAACAACACACTGCAGTGCCCATTACAGAGTAAGTCTGTGGGGGAAGCATGAAACGTGTATGGACAGTTTGCAGCTGTTGCCTTGTCGTGGTTAAGAGTTGAAGTAGCTGAGGGGTTGAAAAGCCACCATGAACCACAACATTTCTGGCTTCAGTCTTTTATTATTCTTTGCTGCATCTCTGTCCCCCTCATTTCCCATCATCTGCCATGTTACAGACCTATCATTGGATTATTAATTCATGTGTAAGCAGCATTTTCATGTTGTAGCTGGTGGAGGTGAAACTACGATCAGTTGTAACGTCCTTTATGTAAAACTGTGGGGTAGTTTAATAACTTAATAAAAATAGTTTTAACCTGGTGTCTTCATCTACAACAATTGAGTAAAATGTCCAATATTTCCTCCTGAATGAGGTTGTGGAAGAGTAACATCAAATTTACTTTAATTAACTACCTTAAAATTGTAACTTGGATGAGTAAATTTACTTAGTTACAGTCTTGTGTTCATGGGGGGTAACTGTATCAGTGTTATCAGAGCTTCTTGCTCAGAACTTTTAGAAATATGTTTCTATGGACCTTAACATTCATGACAGCACTGATGTACATTTATAAATAAATACGGTATTTGTTGTTTCCATTATCGCTTACGGCCATACCACCCTGAACGCGCCCGATCTCGTCCGATCTCGGAAGCTAAGCAGGGTCGGGCCTGGTTAGTACTTGGATGGGAGACCGCCTGGGAATACCAGGTGCTGTAAGCTTTTATACTCCTCTGCCTCTTCTTCACTGCACACTGAAAAACAGTGCAGCATGTGACTGCACTGTTGCCAAGCAACACAACTCAACCCTCCCTGAGCTTGTTAGCTACATACTTTTGTAGATGTTACCACAGGTCAGCTGCTTGTATCATGAATGCAACCAGTGAGTCTGTTGACATGGTGTAAATGTTTAGTTGTGAGGTAAGTGTGCTCTCTCTTCAGCACCAAACAGGGAGCAGATTAAACCGTTTATGGATTATATTGATGCCGAATTAACAAGAAGACTGTCGACATATGACGTCCTTTATCTTGTGTTTCTATGGTGATGTGTTGTTACGGACACGTAATGAATTATTAAAATGTCATATGTATTTAAGGGAGTTTGGTGTAATATTTGTCCGGACAGCACAGGGAGCTTAAATTTAGTCCAAACTGCTAATATGTTTATTTTTTTACCGTTTTGTCAACACTACAGAAAAAGTAGGTGAGTATTAAAGTTTGTTAAGGTTGTCTGACGTTGACTGCTGTTAGTTATTGGTTTGATTGATGATGACCGTTAATGTAACGGCCGTTAGAACGCGGAGTGATACATGAAGTTTAACGTCCCAGTCATCATGTCGTGCTCTGTATGAACGCTCATGGATCAGTGCGCAGTCCGTGAGGAGGAGGCAGCAGCGGCCTCTGCTGTGTGTGAAGAGAAGTGTAAAAGCTTCTCTTCACACACAGCAGAGGCCGCTGCTGCAGTGTGCAAAAGCTTACAGCACCTGGTATTCCCAGGCGGTCTCCCATCCAAGTACTAACCAGGCCCGACCCTGCTTAGCTTCCGAGATCAGACGAGATCGGGCGTGTTCAGGGTGGTATGGCCGTAAACGATAATGGAAACAACAAATACCGTATTTATTTATAAATGTACATCAGTGCTGTCATGAATGTTAAGGTCCATAGAAACATATTTCTAAAAGTTCTGAGCAAGAAGCTCTGATAACACTGATACAGTTACCCCAAATGAACACACACACTGTAACTAAGTCTAGTTGTCCAGTTATATATAATAAAGCACCCTGACTGTGTTTGACCTGAATGGAACCTTAATTAGCATCACTGGTAACACCTGTGCTTATTCTCCTATTTCATGACTAGTATTGTCTCACAGTGTTTTAACAGGCCTTTGTGTAGTTCAACTTTTCAATGAGAAGACACGTTTAGTAGAAAGTGTATGTCTACAGTGTGATCTTGAATCAAGAATGGAGAATTTAATTGAGTTAAAACCTTTATTCCAAATAAATTGTTTATGTACATGGGAATGACACAGTAAAAAAGATACTCCAACCAAAGCCACTTCGTTTTTAATTATAGTACATTTTCTAACTATTAATATTATTAAAAAAGTCAGATATCTTTAGTGCAGTCGATGTGCTACTTTCAGCGTCATTGGTCAGATCTTTGTGTGTATTTCAATACAACATATGGGAGATGCCAAAGTAAAAAATTTTGCAATCCAACACATAGTGGCTTTCAGTGAATGAAACATCAGCTGAACAACGTAACAAAGTCCTTCATAAAACAATTATAGCAACAACAAAAACCTTTATTGACACTTTAAGAGTGTTTGTAGTCATGCCAGCAGCTTGACTCAAAGAATATTATTCTGTCAGGCAGTCCACCATTTTGATCCAGACTGAAATATCTTGAGAAATATTGGATAGACTGCTGTGAAGTTTTGTACTTATGATCCCCAGAGCACTATGAGACATTTGACATTGACGGTTTGGAGTTAAATATCTCAAAATCTAGTAGATGGATTGGCACAAAATTTAGTAGAGACATTAATGTTCCTTCACTTTTCATCTAGCTCCATCAACAGGTCAAATTTAAATTTGTCCAATATTTGAACCCAAACTCAACCCAATACCTGCAAAACTACTAAACATCAGCCTCAGCTGTACTTTGTGTTTAATGCCAACTAGCATTTGTTTTCATCCTAACATGCAAAACTAAGACAGTAAATATGGTGCACATTATACCTGCTAAACATGTTAGCATTGAGCCCAAAGCACAGCTTCACAGAGCTGCTGGCATGATTGTAGCCCCTGTACCTTATCAATTATTATAGTATGTTCCATGTATGCAGAGGCTGAAAAGCAAAAATCATTTAAACGCTGCTTACTTAAAAGCTAAATCACTCCAGTGGTAAACTAAATTGTTCCAGAATAGTAAGCGTTTTTACACAACAGGCTGTGTTCTCAGTGTATTTACAGAAGTGACTGACATCAGATGTGAGCGATACGGGTCTGGATAAAACAGCCGGAAAACAAACCTCCTCCTACGTCCTCTGGGAATAACCTCAAAACAGAGCAGACAATAAAATCATGAAACACATCATGAAGCGGTGAATCAGTTTGTTGCTGGTACTGCTGTTGTGTGAATTTGTTGTCTTTATGGTTGTTGGTGGCTTTGTCGTTGTTGGTGGCATTGTTGGTGGCATTGTTGGTGGCTTTGTGGTTGTTGGTGGCATTGTGGTTGTTATCTCCAACTCTATAAACAGACAGAAGAAGAATTGTGAAAGCACGCCCTTACATGATCAAATTAACATTTATGCTTTTGTTTGATTAAATATTAAGACTGTATAAAGAAAAATGGATGATGCCTGGGTGCTCAAATAAGCCACCTCTACTCAACTGTCAATCAGGTCACACTGTTAATAATGCATAACTTTAAGCCTTAATATAATTTGAAATGGTGAGTTATATATTAATTCAGACTCAGTACAATTGTCATGAATGGAGAAATTAGCTATAGAGACCAAAACTGTTTTTTGTACCAGGCTGTAAACATGTTTATTTCTGCTGTTAAGTTGGACATTTTAACATGGGAGCTTATGAAGACTCAGGTTCATTCTGTAGCCAGCCTCAAGTGGACGTTTGAGGAACTGCAGTTTTTGAGACTTCCACATTGGCTTCACTTCACAGCCATGGAAATTGATACTTGATATAAGCATAGACATTGTACAGATATTGAACAAACCATGGCATATAAGTCAGGGAAATACATAAAATACCATGGGTGTTAGTTAGTGTTAGCTGGTGATATCTTGTCTTATCTTAGGGCCATCATCTGATGGTGTCCAAGGGTTTCCAACAGGCTGCAAACATGTTCTTAGTGGCTGTTAGGCCTTAAAGCAGTACATGTTTGTGATATTTAGGGATCTGAAGAGAAGAAAATCAAAGCTAGTATGGTCGCAGGTGAGATAAAACTGTTAGTCCTGTCAGAAACAAGTGGCCATTCCCACATCAGGTGGAAGAACTATTTCTGCATACAAAATGATAATGATCTTCTTTCTGTAACAATCAACTCATGCAGGAAATGAATCAGCAAAGGGTGTTGCGATGGTTCATTGTGTACACTGTACACCCTGATACCAACAAAAAGGCAGTGAAAGGTCATCAGATGAGTCAAAGATGTACTGTAACTGTATACATTAACAAATAATTAAATATATAGTGATTTAACTAAACTAAACTAAAAATATATAACTAAAATGGACTGTAAACAGAAATATACATTTTCTACTTCTCCAATCAGTTTAGTAAAAACAAAGAAAAGTTTTTATTTTCTTCCTTTACATCAAACCAATAAAATAAAAATATATATATAATTTACTAGTACTGTTAAACTGTCTTTGTCTTTGCACAGTAAACCATTTATCTATTCAACACTTCTTTCCCCGGATCCACTCATCTTATCAACATATTAACTGAGATAAGGAGAACAGGAAATGCATAAAAGATGCATGTGGTAAACATGCAAACGTTTGGTACGACAAAACAAAACTTAACAAAAAAATATGAAAAAAGAAAACTTATTAGTTTAAAACAAGTAAGTAAGAAAATAAGTTGTAATTTATTTTACCAAATCACCGGAGGTTTAAAGGGAACGTTTAAAGCGTTGTATTTATTGTTGCACTCCATCAAATTATCTAACAGTATCATTTTTGGGTATATTCATTGATATTTTTGAGTTGTGTGAACATTTTGTACTTCTTTGTGTCAGCTTTGATATTAGATAAATTATAAACAGATTAGGCACATACTATAACAAACTTTTACCAAAAGTTAGCTCTTTAAGTGTAATGTATCTCCACATTTGCAGATGATGATGATGGTAGTAACAGTGACATGAGTTGAATCAGAGCCTCAGGTAAAGAAAGAAGGAACAGAAAGAACTCACCTTCAACAGTCACATTAAACTCCACAGTGATAGTCCCCCGACTGTTGCTGACAGAACAGGTGTACTGGCCTCCATCTGCAGAAGTTACAGAGTTGATAGTGAGAACGTTGCTGCTGGAGGAGCGAGGGCTACCTGATGGGGGCGTCCAGGTGTATGACGGGCTCGGGTTTCCCCAAGCCGAGCAGTTCAGTTGTAAAGGCTTTCCTTCTGTGATGGTGATCGAATCAGGATGTGGTGACCCCTGAAGCTGAGGCTTATCTGTGTGTTGATTTTTGAAGAAGGAGAAGAGACAGAGAAATACATCATCTGTCATTAAATCAAACAGTAAACAAGTGTAAGATTAATACAACTGCCATGTCTGTACTGTAAATATGAAACTACAAGTAGCAGATGGTTAGCTTAGCTTAGCATAAAGACTGGAAACGGCCCAGCTGTGGTTAGCTGTATCTGGACTGCATTCATAGCATTGGGCATGTATCGTGTAAAGGTTTTGTGACACTCAATCAACTTAATGATACACTTATTTTATGTTTGTCATATGTGAATATTCTTTAGAGTCTTTAGTCCTCTATGACAGTAAATTGAATCCATTTGATCTATTGCCAGTATGAAAGTAGGGTACATTTTGTTATCATACTCACAGAGCACAGAGGCAGTGATCTTTTGTGAGGTCACTACTGGAGGGGGCTGTGGTCCTTCAGGTCCCAGCTCCAGTTTAGCTTCACACCAGTACTGACCACCTTCATCGTCTTTACTAGGGATGATGTCTAAAGGGAAGGTCTTAGTCACTGGTTTCTTATGTGTGCCGTCACCGGGCAGTTGATCCAGTGTGGTCTGTCCTTTGTAGAAGGTCACAATGAGGTTTTTAATTGGAGCAACGTTCTGGACTTCACACTGCAGAGTGTACTGATGACCCTCAATCATCGACCCAGTGTGATTGCCAAGGCTGATCAATACATTATCTGGAGGCTCTGTGAAGACAGAGACAAAGAGAGACTGAATATTTGAAAGAACAAATAAAGAGATCAAATAAATAAAAAAAAAAATAGTGCTTCATTCATTCAGATTATAAACGATGAAACCAGCACGAGCAACAGCAACTTTACTTACGGTACACAGTTATAGGCAGGTCGCTACAACACTGGTCATCAGAATCTTTTTTAGTATAATAGCACATGGGAGTTGTGTCCCATTCAGTCATTTCTGGAGCCGTCCATGAAATCGTGGTTCCGGTTTGGTTCAGTTTTCCCAAAGCTGATTCCAAACCAGATGTGTCCAGGCAATCCTCACACACAGAGCACGTGGCAGCGACTGGGTCACCGTATTTCACTACCAGTCTGGATGGAGTGAATACAGGTTTATCTGTACAGTTTGTATCTGTAAGACAGACATTAAAGGTCGTGATTTTAAACAGCTTCATGTAAAACTTGTCATTACACACAATGAGTCCTAGAGCTACCATTGTTCGTTGCTTTGCTTTGTGTAGTCTGATATTTTCTTTTAGACAGCACAAGTACAAAAAATAAACACACTGATTAAAGTAGATCTAATGTAGCCTAGTTATTTTGTAAATACAGTACATAGACAATTGTGAATTGTAAACATCAATATAATAATATATCAGTACAAAATAATACATTTTATTCTTACATGATGTAATTATGTTGTATATAAATGTTTTTATTTATACAAGATATTTGCTTGTTTCTGATCAAGTAATCAACAAGAAAAATAATTATGATAGAAACTCCCTTCATAATAAAGTACAGATGGAAAACTTTTCACCTACCACAACCGGACACATGACCGCTGCACAGAAAAATCATCAGAGGAACAACCACGAGGATGACACGAAAAAGCATAATGTCCAGTTATTTCTTCGTGAAACAAGAACCAAAATCAAACGTATAGATCCCAAAGACGGTCAGAAAGTAAATGAGTCCACTTTCTACTCTGGTTGAACAATGTTGGCAGTGCAGCTTGTTTTCATACCACACATCCTGTCTGTTCACAGTCTTAGAAGTTGGTAAGGCGGTGTCCATTTATACACCCCCCTCCTCACACGTTCACAGTTCATTTTAAAGAGACTACTCTGACTCTTGTCTTATAGGCGCCTAACAAAGAAACAAAATACATCTAAAGAAATCCACTGTTACATTTAAATTGCAGTCTATGGATTTAGTTCTGAAATGGGAAGTTCTGACACAAAAAAAAAAACTGTCCACATAGTCAAGAAATTAAGCAGCACAGACCAGAAAAATGAGATTAAAGTAAAATTCATATGAGAGAAATCTATATCCACAAGTAATGCTTCAATTTAATATTAAAGTTTAATAAAGAAAGCAGAATTAACTCTAAATATGTTTCAGTCATCCAGTGAACTGTTGTTAAAATCTAAAAATGTAAACTCTGTGCTAACATCTAGACAGTGTGTCTTATTTGGGTAAACCCCTTAGTCATTAATCAGGAAATCCAGAGATGCACGCCCACATGCATGATCATGGAGTACTTACATACCAATCTGGGTGATTACATAAACTGAGGACTGTCACTGCCTGACACACTGACACATAATATCTACAGGCTTATAGGTGTGGTCTGCACACCAGAAACAAAACTGAAAGTGTTCATGATTCATGTCAAAACAAACAACTTGTTCCCAAACTTCCCGGGATCTTTATCACCCAGTTTCCTGCCAGGCCTCTCTCACGCACACCAGGCACAGCCTAGTACTGCTCTATGAGTCAGTCAGTAACTACTGAACTACTTTTATATTTCCCCAAATAAGAAGAGCAAGAGATATTTTAATGAGAAAAAAACAACACAATCAGAATAGCAGCTCTATAGTAATAACAGCTCTTTCTTTGGCCAAACTGGCCTCACTCTTTTTTACAGTTGTGCACGAGGTAAGGTGGGATCTGAAAGTTGGAGGAAGCCTAAGATTTCCCCATCCGCTGTGGTGGGTCAGTGGGTTGATGAGTGGGGGTTTTCCTCCACGCCTGTTTCCTACTTCACAACATGTGATGGTCTGCTGCTTTTAACTACTTTATATAATTTAAAATTCAACGTTTTAGGGCGTTTACACTGTTGGGCGGACAAAACAAGTAATTTGAAGATACGAAAAGGTTGTCAGACTAGTCAGAAATATAATTAGGCCTAAGAATACTTTTAAATATATATGATAAAGATGTGAAAAAGAAGTTTTTTCTTTGCCACCAACCAGTCAGAGCTGATCTTTCAAGTAGCTCATGAGTTGAGACATCTTGCTTTCTTCTCATCTCTTTTTAGAGCTGCGCATTTAGTGCAGACAGGAGGTACAGGTCAGGAAATAACAAGTCTTCCAAGGAAATTTAAGTGGAAACTCGGGCATGATTAATCAAGCCACATTGAGTCCACAGACATAATTACACCTAACTTCACAGCCAGAGCCGGCCCGTGGCATCGTCCATCCAGGGGGCGCCACAAATGGGGGAGGAAGTTAATACTTTCCTTTCCTTGAGATATCTGAATCACACCCTGCCAATCTTGGGCCATCTACAGTTATCTCCACTTCAGCAACATCAAGTGATCCTCCTGTCAGCTCCACCTCTTGTTTACAGTTTTTATTTTGTGGGTAGTTAAATCTTACACTCTGTGTAGGTTATTTATATTATTTGTATTTTTTTTTTGTACATTACCTATTTTTTATTTATTTATTTTGTATTTCTAATTTATTATCTTCTTGTGTACTGTTTTGATTGGGCAACTTGTTTTGTAAAAATAAAATGTCAAAGACAAAGTTATTCAGTTTCTTGTGTGTTTGTATGTAAATTGGCAGTGCTGCGATGCAAGGGGGGCACCACCTAAAAATCTTGCCGAGGGCGCCGAATTGGTTAGGGCCGGGACTGTTCACAGCAATATTTTTGTGCATACAGTGAAGAGAGTGACTGCAGTCTGCACATCCATGGAGGATGGCTGCTTGGTGGATTAAAGTTTCATTAGCCTGGTTTGCATGTCGTTCAGCGAGGTTTCCATTTGCTGAATTGTCTGGTCATGTCAGTCTATGAAGTCCAAACTGAGCGTATGAAGCTAGTTTACTCGTCTCTTCAGTATCCTAAGTTGACAGTTTTGCAGCTCAGAGACCTGCTATACAAACATCAGTTTGCTTCAGACGTCCATGTTTTCCTGAGCAGATGTACTGGTTTGCATTTATCTTAATCGAGACTATCGACATTCAGTATGACCCGTCTTTGTGGGAGCAGTTCTTGTCACAAAATGTTAATAATAAACCACTGCTTATTCAATTTTTATTAGTCATTTATATTATTTTTAGTTATTATTATTGTTGGTTTCCTCTCTCTCTTAACTTCTCTTTAAACCCAACAGGCAGATGGCCGCCCACCCAGAACCGGGTTCTGCCTCTTCAAAGGGAGTTTTTCCTTCCCCACCGTTGCTTGCTCATGTTGGGAAATGTTGGATCTCTGTAAATAATTTTATCAGGAGTGCAGTATAGACCTGCTCTATTTAAAAAGTGCCCTGACATAACTTGTTATGATCGACACTATTCTATACATACATACATATATATACTATACACAGCAAGATGGAAGACAAATATAAGCCATGAATGTGATTTTACACATTTTATTAATACTTTTTGGTTAACATACAAAAAGCAACACAAAGCTAAATTTAATTTCAAGACGAGAAAGAAATGTACAAAGAAATCTTGTTCTGTAAAACCAGAAGTGAATCTGTCAAAGAACCTGACATGAAACTTTAGTTTATCACAACAGTCTCAACAACTTTTTACTCAACTTGAGACTTCAAAAGTCTTATAATGTACCTAATGTGCTGCCACGACACACCAGATAAGGCCAAGTGTAATCCATGACCACTTTTATGGTAGACAGTAGTTCCAGTGGCGCTCGTTGGGAAACACCTGACCGAGCCGCAGGCAGCAGCTGATGGTGGGCTCATAAAACACCGTATCTGGTTCCTCAATCTTCGCTTTTGTCTCTCTTCCTGTTTGGTGCACTGAGCGGCTGAAAAGCGACGGTTTAGGTGGTTTAACCAGAGTTTTCTTTGTCACACAGCCCATGTCTATGAGTGCCTGGGGAAAAGAGGAGGAGGGTAACACGTCAGCCATAAAAAGATGTTTTTATAAGCTTATTTTTGATTTTTTTTAACGTCTGTTTACCTCCACCAGGTCTAGCACGGCCATTGGCTGCAGCACATCTTTGTAATGTTCCACCAGTGTCTGCTGCGTGAGGCCCGGTCGGTACATGATGTGGTAAAGAATGGCCTCCAGCATGCCCTTACACACCTGCCGGTTCAGATTGCCGTCAACCATTCGCCACGGACGGCTGATGAAGCTCAAATTTCCCCTGTGTGGACAGAAAGAATAAAGAGATGAGAGACAGGAAAGGGCATTGCAGAATTAATCAATCAGCCCTTCACAGGCTGTACTTACTCATCATCACCAGCTGATCCTGTTGGCGAAGAGCATGCCTCTTCATCTCTTTCATCGTCTATACTGTCCTCTCTGTCTCTAAGCTCCTTCTTTTCCGTTCTGTCCTCGGTTTCCATCTTCTCCTTTCCTGCCTGCTGCTCTCCTTCCTCTTCAGGCTGCTTCTGTTTTCCTTCCTCTTCTTCCAAGTTCAACAGTTTGTCTCCACTCTCCTCATCTGCCCTCTCTTTGTGTTTCTCTATTGTCATCTCACTTGCCAGCCTTTCTACGTCCTCTCTGTTCTCACCATCTTGTTTGTCCAGGGCTGATTTTTTTGCTGGCGGCTCCTCTGTCTCCTGTGGGACTCCTCGTCTGCATCTCTTGCGCATGAAGGGGTTGTTGTGTTTGTTCACCAAACAGGGGAATTTGTCAGATGTGGAGTTAGGCTGGGACCGTGGCTTGGACTTTACAGTCAGCAACCACGGGTCAGCATGCTGCATGAGCACCCACCGGGCACCCAAACTCCCAACTTGTAACACCTGGCCTTCCTCTTGTAAGTCCTGCAGCACAAAGGGAGAAATTCAGTTCAGACAGGACGTCCTACAATTACATATTAGCAGATTGGCAGTGCAGGTCTGTCAAGCTTTAATATTGTCCACATGTGGTGTGCAGTGGGCTGTATTAAGAGTACTGGCATTTAAAAAGTTTGAAGGGTGTTTGTTTTTAGTTTTTCCAAATTATGAGCTAATGATAAGCGTTTATCAGCTTTAACGTAAGCTGCAAACATTAGCATGTCCAGCTAACTTAATACCTAGAGTAGCAAGGTAATGCTAACTTGCCACCTCTTTAATACTGACCTACACAACAAACTGCAACAGATTAAAACACTGTAGTGGCTACATTTTGGAGTTTAGATGCTGAATATCGTATACCAATTTAACCACCCCAAATGACATGAATATTCAGTAGAGTCACAGGTTAATTTGTGGAATAAAATAACGAATCACAAAGACGCTGGTTTAACAAATGGGACATTTTTGGATGACAAAGCTAACTTGGGATAAGTCAGTGTAGCTTAAGCTACAGCTAGTGGTGGCTATCTCCTCAGCTAGCCTTCACTTATCTTTCTGTGGCAGAGTGCAGGGAGCGGGGTTTAGTTTTTTAGCTTTATATTTAGCTTTTGCAGTTATTATAGTTGAGTTATGTATATTTGTTGCATAATAATGTTTCTATATCATAAAACAGTCACATTTAGGTCTACATTAGAAATGCAGAAATCCTACTAGCCAAAATATTTTTGTAATATTTTTTTATAAGTTTGTCGTTATTGCCTCATTTGTGGGATAACAAACTTACAACAACAACATGTCCATTCATCAGATTTTATATTTTTTAATTATAGGAGAGCTTGGGAAAAAGCAGGTTTAGCTAAATCTAGCTGCTAACTTTCACTTGATCTAGCTCTCTGTTTGGCAGTGTGTGAAGTCAGTGTGGTTTGTTTTTGTTGTTAATGTACATTTATGCTTTATATAGTTTTAGTGCATAATAATATTTTGATGGTAAAACATGATACCGTCATATACTGCTGCAGGCTCCTGGTGCGTCCGGACTGTGGCTCCTCCAGGTGTACGTGAGTCTCGTAGAGGTCGTGTATGTCCAAGCCTTTCTCACCGGTTGCCTCTAAGCTCCTCCTGAGCTGAACACATGCTTCGATGTCCTGAGGAGTGTATCCTCTTTGCTGAACCAAGCGCCTGTCACACTCCTTCACATTGAATGGAGCGGAGGAGTAACGGGTGGAGTAGGTGAGGCTGGAGGGCAGCAGGGACGGACCACATTTAGTCAAGTCCATTGATGGGGAGACTAAAAAATAAAAATAAAGAAGATGAAGTTTAGCAGGCGAAGCTGAGTCTGTACATGTTGTGTTGTGTTGATACTTACTCTCCATACTGAACACACGGTGAGCAGGTGTGTTGCGCAGCTGCAGCTTCATAATACACGACTCCAGCACGATGTTATCGCAGGTGTTGAGGTTTCGTAGTTTGACTAGAAACAAAACAACATTGTTATAAATGTGACCAAGGCTACAATTAACAGGAATATTAATTACAGATTTATCTTTTTAATTTTCTTGAATATTAAATTAATCATTACAAACAGCAGTCCAATTTTCTGACTAATTACTTAATTCACTATTCTTCAGTATACACAAAAGAGGAAACCTGCATCAATTATTGGCATCTTTTTTACTTTTTTGGCTAAGTTTGTATCCAAGTTAAATTTCTGTTACAGTTTTTGGGGGGTTTATTCTTGCAAATGAGCTAAATTGCTGCAAGATTGTCTCTTTTGTCCGCAGCGGGACGTCGGGCAGCGTTTTTTTTTTCCAAAAGTTGGATCTGGTTCATCTTCTCCGCTGCAGGTTGCTTGCTGTATTTTGCCACGATCCCCCTGCGGCTGCCGACTGCAGCCAGCATGTACTACCCCTACTCAAATGAATGGAAAAACTTGCTGCAGTGCCTGATTTAGTCTGAACGCTGCCATAATGCTACACACCAGCTTGTTTCTATACGCGTTACATTTACTATTGTCTTTGGATAAAAAATGTAAA
This sequence comes from Sciaenops ocellatus, assembly GCA_033000465.1. Classification (NCBI taxonomy): domain Eukaryota; kingdom Metazoa; phylum Chordata; class Actinopteri; family Sciaenidae; genus Sciaenops; species Sciaenops ocellatus. Next base: position 20,960,037 of record CP136867.1, read on the forward strand.
GTGTAACACTTTATCAGACTTACAAAGAAATAGGGATTCCTTTGTTTTATTAGCTTTTTACTCTTTTGTTTAATCAAGTTCAAGGTGATTGTTGCTGAAAACCAACCTTTACTTTCTTTCATGCACCAGGTAAATTTACTCATATCATATACAGAAAACACTCATCTCTCTAAAGAAAAAAAAAACAAAAAAATCAAACTCCACCTATGCCAGGAGAGCAGAATCCCCTCATCATCAGGTAGTTGGTGTGTGACGCTTGATGCGCCTTCACTTCCAGCCTTTTTCTGCCCTCACACTCGTCACCGTCATCATCATCGTCGTCCTCTTCTTCCAGTGCCGCCATGCTGAAAAGTTTACACAGTTTATCACAGTGAACACCTCATAACCACAGTTTTGTATATAAACATCATGTCCGCTAGCTGAAGTGTTCTGATAGAAACATGGATTGTGATTGTGCATATGACCATATAATCATCTATGCAGAGTTATAAGTAAACAGGTGCTTCCTGTCTATGATCAAAAACCAGGATAAGACTCAGAACATGTAAACATATAGTAATCAGAGGCTGTTGGTGAGGATTTTCTTCTACTTTACCTGCACAAAACATCCTTTAGTCTATTTAAGTTTATGCTTTACTGCCTAATTTGGCTGAGTTAAGTGTTTTAACACCAGTGTTTCCATTATGTGCACTAATGACTGTAAATCCCCGGGCAGCCACTTGAAGTTTCCTGCAGGATATTGCCCCTCATTTATAAATGATGTTGACTCTAGCCCTGTCTAATTACACGTGATATGCTGCAGAACTACTTCAGGAAATGTAAATTTAATGTAAAAAATAACAGCAGTGAATCGACTATAAACTTACAAATGTTATGTTTGGAATGAGACTGAGAGTTTTCCAGGTGTGCACAGGACTTATAACTCACCTCTTGACTACGTCATTGTCCACCAGGTTGCTGTCCACCACCACGATCGGTTTGGGTATGGACAAGTACACGTTCAGCAGTCCCAGCGTCATCAGGGTGAGAGAGACCACACAGGCTCCACCTGGAGAGTCCAGAGAGAACCGCAGCATGTCCGACACATCTGGAGGCTCCTCTGGAGTGTGAGGTGCGTTTGAGGTCGAAGGTTTGGGCTGATGATCCTCCGTCTGCACTCTGCTGGGTGGATCTTCACCAGAAGCAGCTGTGGAGCAGTCCTCTGGGTTTTTCTGGCCGTCTTCCACTTTCCTTTGGTCATCCTCTCCTTTAATTGTGGAGTCATCTTTTGCCTTGTCTGGCTCACTCACCGCTCTGACATCTTCCTTCCCTTCACTTTGTTTCTTTTTCTTTTCTGACGCCGTTCTTCTCTCCGTCATTTCCTCTCCGTTCTGCGACCGGTTCTTGGTTTCATGGTAGAACATGGTGACAGGTCTGTCTTCTCCCATCTTGTTGTTCATTAGACTCCTCAAGAAGCGGTAGGCGTCAGTGCACAGCGAGTGAGGAAAACGCCACGAAAAACATCTGAAATGAGAGAGACATTGTGAAAAAAGTTACCGATATATAGAGAATTCAAACAACGCTGCTCCCATCAGAAAACTTTAACCAAATATTCCCAGCAGCTAAACTCGACAATGACACCGGACGCTAAAAAGTTCCTTTCATGCTTGCGTTTCCGTCACATCCTAATAACGCGTCATCATAACATGCCACAAGACAAAATATCACGTTGACGCTGTTAGATATGAATCAGTGTTAAAAAGAGAGAGAGAGAGTTGGAATGTGGAGCACATTTCCAATGAAACATAGCACTGGCTACGTAAAGTATCATTTAAAAATCAACAACACTAAAATAAACAACATCACCAGTCCTAATATTGCTACTAGAAACAAACAGCGCTTGTTTGAAGTCTGAATTATTGTCATATAGATGTTGCTCTTAATGGAAAGTACTCCCATGTGAAGCAGTGACAGTAACATGGTTTACTGTATGACTCAGAAACAGAAACTGAAACTAGACTCCAGCTGAAATGTAGATAAAGCTCCTAAAAAGGTTCCTGGATTCTAAAAGAGTCACAAAAGGCCTTGAACTGCTGATTGAACAGTTTACGTGTTCATGTTCCAATCAAATTGTATTTTGTAGGAACATACAAACGCATGTCACTGAATTTTTTAAACATATTCTGTCTGAGCAGATCAGAAAACGAGGAGGCTTTTTATTTAAATATGTGAAATAATGGCCCAGTCTCTAATATAAGCCTGCTTCAAATAAAGGCCTGGTACACAGTGAATAACGACCCCGGCCACTATTTCAAGAAATGCAGTACAGTACTGGTGTCAAGAGTATTCACAGTATCTTCCCTCATGTGGCTGTGTACCTGTAGTAGGACTGGGACAGCTGGTAGGACATGGGCAGGATGGGCAGCGCTCGGTTCTTCTTCGGCCCAAACGGCTGGTTGACACGACGGCGGTTGACCAGACCTCTCTTCCTGCATCGTATGAACGCTTGGCACAGCAGGTCCTGGTTGTATTTACTGTACATGTGGAAGGCCTGAGAGAAAGAGATGGATGGATAATCAGAAGTTTGAGTGGAAACAAGGTCAGGCGGACACTAGTTAGACTTTCGTTAGACTTTCCTGTGTGTAATTTTTTAATTTATTTTGTTTTCATACTTTGAGACGTTCTTCTGCTCAAAGTTACAACATAAATAAACGTTGTTAACACAGGAACAATTAAGATGGCTGTACCTGAAATGATCTGGAGGACTTCATCTGGTTGTTGGTCATGGCCAAAGTGCTCTGGATCAAGTTATGTAACACTATGGCATGAATGTCGTCTGTGCTGTAATGTACACATACAAATAAACAATTAACTGCCATAAAAAAAAAAAAAAATAATCAGAGGAAGAAAATGTCAAAATCAAATCCTCACCAGTTGAGAGTGTCTTTGCATGACACCTGCTTTGCACTGTCTATTGCTGAAACTCTAAAGCTGTAACACACATACAACACAACATTACAAACTAGCCAACCATCAGTGCTTTTTTTAAAAGTCAGCTCATTAAACCTCGTCCTCTTCTTACCGTGAGAAGAGCTCATGTTTTGTGTCAGGCATGATCGTATCATGAAGGCTCAGAGCAGTGCTGAACTTCTGTCTGAGCAGGCGGACGTACTCGGAGAACACTTTAGCACAATCCTACAACAACACAGGCATAAATATTCAACATCGAGCTTTCAGAAACAGAAAGAAAGAACAAAAATAACATCAATAAAAATATAACACCTCTGGTTTGTCTGGATCAGATGGTTTCTTCTCCTCCAATAGTCTCATCATAGTTTTATCCTGGTAGACTTCAGCCAGACAGATCCTGAAACACAGCGTTGATGAATAAAACTGCAGGTTTTGTGTGGAAACATGTTTGTTTTTATCATGCGCACTTACCTGTAGTTCAGAAGTGTCTGAGGATTTTTGAGGATATATTTTGAGCGACGTCCGACAGCGAGAGATGTTTTATCCATCGATATCTCAAACTCGGCGTGGAGGAGGTCTCGGACCACACAGTGAGGTACGAACGGCCTCTTTAACTGCAACACATCAACAATACGCTGTAGGTTTGAATCCAAACAAGTGAGAACATACTGAACTTTTAAAGTTCAAGTCCAACTTTTAAAGGAGTGAGACAAAAAAACTCAAAGACTTGTTTATATTCATCAACATGTTTTTGTACGTTCAAAACATTAAGAACAATGCAACTGTTCAAGTCACGATAAAGAAAAGCCTTTAATACACAGATAGGAAGGATATGAAGCATAAAAATAGATTTTTTTGTTCTGTTTTTGAATTACTGGATACATTCACACACTGACATCACAGCCACTGGGAGCACTTCGACTGGACTGGACTCTTCGATTACTAGACGACCGGCTCTACGCTGCCCAGCTGTGTGCGTACCTTGCTGTTGAGCAGGTGTGCGGCCACACTGCAGAGCATCATCAGGGAGTCCTCCTGAATCGACCAGTAGACTCTCTGTCTCGTCATCATCTTCAAAGCTTGGTGGTCCGCCTCGTCATGGGCCGGTGTGCGTTTCTTGGGCTCTTTAAGGCAAACGCACAAAATCTGTCAGCTGTCCAACTTCCAAGCCAATCGGTCACATGCATGAATTCGTAAGCTCACACTGTACCTTTCTTCTTCTTGCGTGGAGCCTTGACGACCTCCTTTTTGTTTCTCTTCCTCTTTCGTTTCTTTCCTCCGACCACCTGCTGGTTTCTGGACGCAGGCTCGATAGCCACCTGGTTACAAACACAGAGCAACAGGAAGCTTTGTTTAAATCCTGGACTCTTAAACATGACACAACATCAGAAAAAGTCCAGATGACACTACTGCTGACACTATTTTGAGATGGGGCAACTTCTTATAATGCTCTTTACTGTGTGGCACTGATCATAAAAGACCATTGTGATCATCTAAAGATGGAGACCAGAAATGAGCAGGTAATGGGTCTGTGGTTTATTTGTGAAAATGATTTTCAGTGGAAAAATCTCCAATAATGTCACTGTTATAGGATCATATCAGACTTATCAACAAGGATGATACAACTCTGAGTTTAAGAAGCTTCTTGCTAACAAAACTGTTACAGTAAAACTGATTTATTAAAGAAACAGATGTGAAAAATATACAAATTAAGACTTGAAACACACACGTATTGCCAGTCCAGGTAAACCTAATATTTATTATTTATCTGCTATTTAACCAGCCACTAACCGTTATTCATATAAATGACAGTAGGCTGATGGAATGTAGTTCAGCTGTCATGCGGAAGCGGTACGTCTCCTCCCTTTCCAGCATTTTTCCTGCAATTTTTTCCCTCCCTTGTGTTTTTTATCTGTTACTCTGTCTGCATAGCCTCCAGTTTACCTCTCACCTGCCAGATAACCTCACTACCTGTTCCTCGTTTGCCAGCAAACCGCTGCTGCTTAAAAGACCGGCTCTACCTCCCACACTCTCCCTAGTGATAACAACTCAAAGGCCAAAGTTAGTTTTGTATTACCCTGTTCTGTATAACTTTAATCTCCAGGAAGAGATAAAAGAACCTTGGATAGCTGCCACCACCGCCCTGCACCACCCGTTCACTGGATCTCCCACTTGACTGCACATTCCTTTTGTGAACTTGATAAACTGTTAAAACTTATTCAGTCCTCGGCTTGTGTTTACATCTGGAGTTTGCTATTGTTCACCTCAACATCAACAGCACTACAAAGCGATCATAAAGTTGAATCACATCTCTTCAAAACAGCCGAACATTATGACCTTCATAGAAGTAGGATTTATGACAGGACTGTTGCTAGATGTACCTAATAAACTGGCCACTGAGTGTGTACAAAAGATAATAATAAAATGAAACTGATCGAACTCATACCTCAACATTTTCTATCACCAGTGGTCGCTTGGCAGTCATATATCGGGGTATAGCAGCTCCTCCTGTTACACACAGGTGTATAAAAAGTATATTTAGATGAGCATAAGTGTGTTAAAAGAGAGAAATTAATAATGTTCGAAGCAATGACTCACCAGCTTTAAGTGCAATCCTGAGAGCATTTTTACTCAGCAGGCTCTTCAGTCTGATTTTATTCTCCTTCGCCTCTAAACCACTTGGAGTCTAAAAAAAAACAAACAACAGATGCATGTGCTCAAAATGTCACACATCATGCCGTATTTAATACTGTCTTTGCTGTACGTATGCTCTACTTGTGTTTTGTACGTACCGTTTTGACAGACAGAAGGTGACTGGTCCACAGCCAGTTGCGTTTAAGGTGAGCGAAGAATTCAGAGTCCAGACCGCCTGCTCCTTTACCGTCTCCGGGTATCGACCCATCGTCGCACACCTCATGACTGCCCCTGTGTGTGTGCACATATACATCAGTGCTACTTTAACACACAGGCGAGGAAGTGTTTCATACTGCTCCAACCTGTTTTTTCTATTCTGTGAATTTAAACTCTGAAAGTACAACACTGAGCACGGCGTCACCAGTTCATCTGGCAGTGGTAGGCCTCATCACTAGTCCTAATAGGAGTGATATCCACTGGAGAATGAAAGTTAATCGTGTCCTCTTCCTACAAATTCAAGTGTTCATAAAGAGGCTTATGGGCCAGGACAATATATTTTTCTCCATGTAGTTTGGACGCCCCTACTTCAACATGTTTTCTCTGTAATCTACAGACATTGTTGGTTTCTAAAGGTTCATTTCTGAACTTCTGGTCCATTATGAGCTGTCCTCTCAGATGGTCAAGGATCAGGTCTGCTTATTGTCCACAAAGTCAAAACTAAAACACGAAGAAGCAGCTTTCAGTTTTTACGCACCACACATCTGGATCAGATTTCCAGAAAAAATTTAATCAAAGCTGCCTTTTATTAGTTTAACTTAGTTTGACTATTAATTCATATTTTGCACCGTCAGTTTGATTTTTATATTTATCTTAAAATTTCTTTCGTTTTACACTTTTCAAAACCCTATTTATGTCTTTTTATATCTATATTGTGTTTTGTGTTTCAGTTGCAGCCTTTTGTTGACTTGAAAATTGCTATACAAGTAAACTTCCCTTCCCTCACAGAGAATTTACTCCACCTACTTTAGCAGGGTTGCCATTCCTACAAACACAACGCGTTCATGGACGAAGGAAGGAGCTGCTTCCACCTCTGAAGTGTTTCTCTTTCCACGGATCACCCCTACAGAGAAAGAGACACATGTTAAAAGAGTGAGTATTTCCCCTATGATTGCTTGTAAGTGTTGTCTTTTATGTGTGTGCGCATGTGTGTGTGTATGTACCTAGTGGTGTATTGAGGCAGACACACATCAGGTCAAACCAGTAGTTTTCTACGTCCTCAGCAGTGTTGAACGCGTACCGGCGCCTCTCAAACGGTTTGTCAGGTGACTCTGTGACCAGCCAGTAGTGAGGCTCAGCGTTGGTGGTGTCAACAATGGTGGCATTACGCTTCAGGTACAAAAACACCTGGATTCATGCAGATATGGAGAACAAATATGAGACATATGAAAAGAGAATTGACTTAATTTTGATGTCCTTTGACCAATACACAGCCTCTGTTCCCGATGCGACATACAGTACATAAATTTACAGTTAACACTGGATAATTATGGCATTTTTCCCCACTCACCACCAACCAAAGAAAAGTACAAAAGAAAAGGACAAATATTCTTAATTTCTTAGCTGAAAGAACAACTTAATCAACTCCTTTGAATCATTTCAAACATTTATCATGTTCTGTTGTTTGTATTTTTGCTTTAACATAGATTTGTTTTATTTAGTTTTTTACTTTAATCTTCCCTAACTAAACTCCATGTTACTTACTGTAAACTAGGGATGTAACGATATGGAAAATTTGACATCTCGATTATCGTGACCAAATTATCACAGTTAACGATATTATCGCGATATTCTTAATTGCTGTACAAATGTCCAAAAAACACATTAATTGAAATAACATATAATAAATATTAATATCTGCATTCTTAAGAAACCCAAGATACGCCCAGACCTCGGATTTCGTCCATTTAGTGAGGTGGAAAATGTTCTTCATTCTTGATGCCTACGTTACAAGCTACGCTTCACGCAACGCCTTCACCAAGATAATGAGATTAATTTAAACATAAACAGTAATTTTATCGCGTAAAATTTCACCGAGATTTACTGTAATACCGGTAACCCATCATCTTTACATCCCTACTGTAAACACATACAAAAATAAAAATTTGCGATGATCAGTGATCGGGGCAGCCGTCAGATGAAGATCTTTCTGTGTGGTGTCTTTGTAGCAGACTTGTGGTTTACTGTGTACCTGGTCTTTCTCCTTGAACTTCTCCACAGGCCCAAACTGCAGCAGACCCATGTAGACCAGCTTCTGCAGGTTCTCATGGAAGGTGAAAATGTATTTCCTGATATAAATAATAAAACACTCAATTTAGAAAATACAGTTGTAATGAGTTACAGAGACAGACAGCAAGAGGGAAAGAAAGTCACCGTTTATAAAGCAGCTGTCTTCTCATTCTCGCAGGCAAAACTCTGATGAGATGGTGCTGCTTCACGGGGTCGCTGAGATACTCCTCCAGTCCATCCACCTGCGAAAACACATCAGCAAATTAGTTTTTATGTACCGGATGTGCTCGGTCAGCTGGAGGAGCAGTTGCAAGGAGAGTATAAACTGTATGCATGACTCAAAAAGGATGAGTCATGCATACAGTTCATATAATTTTGGAAGTGCAGACCTCGCACGCTGTCAGCTCATAGATCCACGGTAAAGACGGTAAAGAAATAAGCAGTATAGCGTGATCTGTGATGTACAGGGAGCACACACACCGATATTTTGGCTCACGCTTATCACTTTGGATACACAAAGATTAAGTACACCAACCCTTCTTATTTAGCTGACTGAAAATCTGATTTTTACCGTTCTAACCAACCGCTAACTTTATCCATTCTTCATTATATCCATCTTTACATTAATTTGTCCATCTCAAGTCCATCCTACTGTCTCTCCACCAGAGAGTCAAAAACTGGATAAATTACTTTAACATTGAAATCTATTGGCCCAAAGGTTGACTTCTAATTAACTTTCTTTGGTTGAAGACGTGACAAAAACTCGTGACTTTACGTAACACTGTAACATCTTGTATATCTGCTTCAGTACTTTTAACCACCACAGTATATCTGACACAGATGGTACCTGAGGATCACGTCACCATCAGAGAAAGTGGGATGGACTGCATCCCTGCGCTCACCTTATAATTGATCTGTATGATCTGAATGAAGACAGAGAGAGGCATGCAGAGGAGCAGGTCGCCAACCATCGCCCAGCCGCTGGCAAACTCCTTGTGCACACGGACAGGAGGCATGAATCTCTTCCACGACTCTTCGTCGACATAAACTATCATAGACAGGCAGAAGATTACAAATCAAATAAAATCAAGGTGGTTAACTGAGGAGAGCCCCCTCTGAAAGCATTTTGCTGCTTGCTTACCTTTTATATCAGGCTCAGAGTGACCAGGTATTGATTTCTCCTTCACCTCCTCCTCTTCATCACCAGATGATGTCACATCCAAGTTACCCAGAGTAGTTTCTGCAGTCTGCTGGTCCACAGTGCTGGCGGTCGCACTTTCAGATGACTGTGAGTTGTTTTTGCTCGGGTGTCCGTATATGAGGTACCAAAGAAAGTTATGAATAACACGCAGACGGTGCATCTTAGGCTGGAAGCCAAACGTCTTCCCCAATCCACGAACTATGACAAGAAAGACGGAGAGAAGATAAAGAAGAAAACAGTTTAGAGGAGATTTAGATTTAGAGGAGAAAGAAATCTAATCTTGAGGACTTCAATACAGTCAAGAAGATTTTAATAGTGAAGAAAAGTGGGCAGATTTGCAGGATTTGAATTATTTTTTCCATCTCTGAATTCAAACTCACGTTTTCTTTTCATGATAACTTTGATGTTTCATCACAGAGGACACAGGATTTCCTTCAATTTTACAGTTATATACCGGATACCAACTGCAAAACGGTTACATTAGATAAATCATGGAAAATACTGTTTATTTTGAACATACGTGGCTGCCCCAAAATCGTTGCTGATTATTATTTGTATGTGACAGTTAATATAAGTTGCTTTGCAGAGAGAGAGAGTCTCACTACGTGACTATTTTGTTTTCTATTTTTATTTAGAAGTACGCTATTGAAAGGTAGTTATAGCCCCGTCACTTTTTCTTTCTTTCTTTCACTGAAGAGAGGCAGCGCAAAGGAAGTTGATGGAAACTGCGTGTTAGAGGCTGAGAAAAGACAAAGAATGACTTCTGTTTCTGACACAGTGTCATTCAGCTGCAAATCTGGTGATTTTTTTCTGACAAAAATGTTTAACACTTGCAGTAAATGCACAGAAAATTAATTGTAAATTAATCGTAAATTAACTATTTTAATCAAAAACTCTCCAGCCAGCAGGTGTGTTTAATCTGCATCAAAAATAACTTATAGTGTGGTTAAAACAGAAACACTGTTAATAATCTGAGGCTCCTCAGCTGCTTTGTGCTGTATGAAAAGCTTCTCCTTTAGTTTATTAAATCACATCTGAAGGCAGCGGGACAATAATGTTGATAAATGTGTTATGTCAGAGTGCACTGCCTTTACGCACAGCTGTCCAGCGTGTTAACCTTCATTAAATCACCTGCAAATGACTGCAGGCTGTTACAGAATAACAACACACATCAGACTGGTTGGTTGTAACTCGATGATATGAGAGATACAGATTACTGGGGCTCATTAATCCTGTATGTCATGACCTCCGTTTCTACATTTATTTAGCATTTTGTGTTATGATGTGACTTTTTTTTTAATTGTTTATTACTATTGTCGTTATACTAACAGGTTTGGTCATGTGTCTGCAACATCCAGACAACAATATGAAAACCTACGGAAACCACAACAATCAGAGGATGTCGTCAGTTGTTGGACAAAACAAAGAAAAACGTCACTCCGGGCTCTGAGAAAAGTAAACGGCATCTGACTTTTTATATTTAACATACCGTATATGGTTCATTGAGAAAATATTTGGCAGATTAATTGTTAGTTGCAGCTGTAGGTGAATAGTTTTAAATACTACAGACGGATGAGCACCACTGGGATATTGGCTACACTTTGTCACTGCAACTATGAATAATAACTGCATCACAGTTAGCTGAAATGCCCCAAAAACAGGTCCAGAATCCAATAGTGAAAATCAAACTGGTGATTGTATCTACAATCCTCAGCCTCCAAATTCAGTGCACCATCAGAAAATGATGCTACGTGACTGGAAATGTCTTCTCTCCTGAAGGTGTTTTGCCCCGAGGCTTGTGTTTGTGCTGACGGTTTACATGGAACAGCTTCATACTATTTCAAGCAATAATTCTCCAACTGGCTGTGACCAAATAGTGATTCAGAACAGACTTTCAGACCTCATGTCGACCAAAGTAACTCTTGCTTCTAATATTCAGTCAAACAGTACCTGTTGTGGGTTTGAACTCCTTGTCTTTGTCAACCTTGTTCCTTTCCAGTTCTCTGGCTTTTTCTTCGGCGTGCTGCAGACTGAGAGACAGAGGAGGAAGATAAAAGACAGAAACAGGATACGAGACATCTATTTTCTTTACTACAGCGGATTCTGTCTGTCAGGATTGAGTGTGCTGAACATTTACACTGAGAAACTGACAAAATTGAGTAAAGTCGAAGGAATCAGACAGGTGGAGAGAAGAGAAAATAGAATAAAACTTCCCACTGACTCATTTGAAAGTATTTGGTTTGCGCTCACCGTACAGCAGAGTAAGAGCTGGAGATTCTGAAGCGGATCTGGTCAAGGACTCGGCTCACAAGGTCATCGTTGGGCTGAATGGACGGATGAACGACCATCTCAACCTGCACGTAGGAGAACATGAAACAGAGGGAGGCGGTTAGCAGTGGAGTGATATCAACAATTAACAAAAGTTAGCATCTCTTTTCTAGTCGTCTTTGATTTGTTGTGTGAGTTATTAATTAATTTATTAATTTATTGGATGTATTTATTTTTGTAATGTATGTGATGCGTATCTTGAGGTGGTTGACCTCTCAGCTCATGGTATCTGAATGAAAATGGGTTTTTTGGACACCCATGAGTCTGCCCTTTACATACTTTATGCTAATAACATGCAGTTCTTTTCACATTCTGTATCTGAATATTTCTGCATACTGGGGTCCCTATGTTGGATATTATAATACTGGAATTGCATAAACTGGGCATGACTGGAATGCTGAGACTCTTTAATGAACGCAAATGTATTCATGTGTCACGATGTGTACCACTTTCATGTGGTATGTACTGCTGACCTGCTATCTCCCCCTAAAGATCCCCTACCCCCCTTTAAAAAAAGACAAAAAAAAGAAGTCTGTGGTGGGAAGGGTCAGAGAAATCTCATGTAAATTAGTGAGATTTACAGGTGCTGACAGGTAGATCTTGTTTCCAGTCTATTCTTTATGCCAACGCCTGGCAAGAAAAGCTTTTAACTGCTTAAAAAACAAAACAAAAATTAAAAACTATCTGTCACCGACTGCTATAATATCATTTTATCCAAATGTTTTGTACAACATCAAATCAGCTTAATGATTTAAAAACTGTCTTTTGATAAACTATTAAGTATAATCCTTTACCGTTATAATTATGTGTAGTCACCACAGGGTGGATGTGTTAATATAACTAACCATGAAGCTGTGACGTGTGCCTTTACCTTCTTGGTGATCCCATCCTGTATGACAGTGGTCTTGTAAATCTTAAGCAAGCCTTCTCTGGACAGACCGTTGACGAGACGTAAAATAGTCTTCCTGCAACACTTTGAGCTGAATCCATACTGTTTCTCTTCGTCGTTGATCATCTTCTGTAACCTGGAGAAAGACGGCATGTTAACATTTTGCTCCCTTACTGCGTGATAAAATGCTTTGAGATGAACTGATAATAATTTACGACAGACTGACGGGAAAAGACCCTCGATGATTTTTAAGCTGCGGACCGCCTCGACGATCAGGTTCTTCCTCCTCAGCAGGCGGTACGTCTCGTGAGACCTCGCCAAAGATTTTCTGTATTTTTCTTGTTTGCGTGCCTGAAGGGGGCAGACTGAACTGTTACTCATCTCAACAAGCTGCGACAAAACTGCGATTAAAAAAACAAACAATGAAAGCCATCAGACGGACCTTTGGCTGGAGGACATCTTTAACAACCACAATGTCGTTATCAGGTGGGTTGTCGGTGGTGTTCTCTGCCTCACTCTGAGGCAGAGGGGTAGCAGCACTGGTGTTGGATTCTTTCTCCTCCTCAACTCGAGCTTGTTCTGAACATTTGAGAGAAATAAACAGAATTATCTTAACATCGATATTTTCCTGTATTTAGTATCATCTTAAAACTCAATGCTTGTCCCATTGAATAAAAGATTTTGGAGTTTTAACAACTGTGTGCAAATTTAAAAATCAAAATGATCTCATACAGATTTTGGCGCACTCCTCTCAGCTGGACGGGTTGTTTTAGCCTCTTTCAGCTTATTATTTTTATTTTATTTTACTGTTTTGTTTCAGTCTCACTACTAAAGAGCCAAATATCTCTCTCAAGAGTTAGTGGAGAGCAAAACAAAGCTGAAAGGAGAGCAGATGGACAGAAACACAACTTCAAGCTAATGCTGCTCTATATCTGCTGGATGTATAAATAGCTAACTGTTTCACCATCCAGTCTTAAAAGGTGATGACATGTCAGACAATGTTGTGTTTACAAATTCTTTCCACCATCTCAAGTCTATCCATCTGTCTTTCCACCAAAAGAAATCAGATATTTGCTACTAATCAAATAATGCTCGTCATGTAGAGCTGCAACAAGTCAGGAAATTACCTGTTTTGGGATCTGACTCTGAGTCAGGTGTCGTGGATTTGCTGCAGGCTGGAGTTTCACCTGAGTTATGACAGAAATTAGGTGGACCACAAAGATTATTAAACCAAAACCTTCATCATCATATACCAAACATATTACTTTTTTAAGTATGATCTGCAAAGGTGCAGTGAGTTCTCACCTTCAGCTGGTGTAGTTTGTTCGATGGGGATCTCAGGTTGTGTCTGTTTAGCCCTCACTCTGCTTTTCCTCCCTGCCGTCTGTCGTTTTGCTCCTGACTTTCTTCTCGCTTTACCTCCCTCTCCACCCAAGCCTTCACCCGCTGCATCCACTTCTTTATCACCACACTTTGGCCCAGCCTCCTCCACACCTTCGTGTTCTCCTTCACCCGCATTATGAATCTTTTTTGCTGCAGGAGTTTTGGTGTTTTCTTTCGATGACGACTTTGAGGTTGATGGTGTTTTAGGGGTGGCAGGTGCAGTATTGGACATCTGTGGTGTTGACGAGTAGAGAAGATTCTTCCGTTCCTGCTCTTTAGCAAACAGTTGGAGTTGATCACTCACACCAACACACCTGTCAAGTGAACAGAGAACATTTAGTACAATCATATTTGATATAAAATATGGTGTTAAAGTAATGATTTAGAATCATCGTAGATACACACTTATGGCCGATAAATTTTGTCGTCCTCTGCCGACCCTCGTCCTCCATGAATCCCTGCAGGGTGAGAGACATCACACACATACAATGATTGACCAGAACAGTCGGTATAATACAATATTAATAATAATTAAATACTGTATACTTTAGATGCTTCTTTGGTTGTTTACATGTGATGGCTGTTGTGTTGCTGCTGGCATTATCAAGAGTGTTTCCTATATTTTGCCTTCCTCATTTACATCTATGGAGAAGCTTAATACTTTAAGACAATGGTTCTCAAACTTTGGTGGTAAGTGACCTCCTTGTAAATGAAATAAATTAATTTAAAAATGTATTATATTATCAATCAAAATTTCAACTGAAAATAACTATGATATAGCTGGAATGTAATTCGAAATAAGTTTTGTATTCGAAATATTTGGTTTCAATTAACCTAGACTGCAGATAGGTAGAAGTAAAGGTGCATGTAAAATGAATGGTCCAAAAAAAATTACAATCGTGGCTCCAAATATCAGGAAGACAAGTGCGGATCAGGAGCACCTCCTTTTCTCCAAATTAGCTCTAGTCAACAATAAATAATATTAGAAATAAACCTGCGCAAAGAACAAACAGATCAACGAGGTGCCTACCTGACACCAAACAAACTTGACTTTACCAGATTGCACATCCAGTATACATTTCAAAGAGGAAGAGCTTTCTTTGAGGTGGTTGACCTCTGGTGGAGGTCATATGGGTGGGATACCTCAACATATCCGACAATTGAGAATGTGCTGCACATGATTGCAATCGCATATTAAAATCCCATTCTGTAAGACCTTATCTCTCTGACCACACGTAAACAGACTTCACTGATATAAACTTAATTGAATTTTCAAGCAGTAACACATGCAAAGATTCTTTTCAGTAGAGAGTAAATTTATTTCGACAGCAAAGAAAATGCCTGGTCTTACCTTAATCACACCATCCCTCTCCAGCCTTCGGCAGAGCATACGAGATTCCAGCTTGCCGACGTTCATCCTAAACCCGACACCACTCTGAGGGATTCCCTTTGTACCGCAGGACAATACTGAAGCACAAGAAAATAAGACACAGACTAATTGATAACAGGAATTTGGAGGTGAGAAAAGTCATTTTTAGACAGACGGCACAATCATTGACATTATTGTGTTGTCTGTCCTCTTCATCATTCAATCTGAATAGAAACAATTGATTTGAGCGTAAAGTACAGACTTTTAGCATTGATTTAAGGACTAATAGATTTGTAGTTTACAAACATAGATATCTGTTAGGGCGAAGTCACACAGAATCTGGTTTTTCCATTCATTTGAGTGGGGGTAGTGCGTTTTGGAGAGAGACATAGACAGTGAGTAAGAGTGAGTGAGCGCTGGCATCAATAAAGCCCGTTCGCAGTGCCTGATCCTGTCTGAACGTAACCTTATGGCTTTATTCTGGTTTGAATCATCTAATTAATTCCTATCTGCTCACATGCAATATGTAAAGAGTATTACTTGAAAAAGCCCCCTGCATTTTTTCCATGATAATTAAGTGATACATTTATTGAACTGCTTGGAAGAAATTGGAACAAATATGTACATTATATGTACACAATTTTGAATTCTTATTTTAATTCTCTCTGTAGCCTTTATATTAATGCAAGGACATTTGATCTAGACTTAGATTTAGACATCTTGGTGTAAGTGTTCTGGAAATGCTTCCAGGACCAACCTAATAAACTTATTTTAATGACTTGAAAGTGAGATGAGAGATTATTCAGACTTGAGGTCGACATATAAATTGAAATCACCTAAAAAAGACGTGAGCGTCCCGAAACATCCTAAAAGTTAAAGTCAGTCATTTTCATTTCAAATTCAACAAAGCCAAAGAAAATGTACATTTTACATTTGGTTATACAACAAGATAAAGCTTTAGAAAAAAATATTCATTTTTTCTGCTGGACACATTATTCCTGAAATCTGTTTTATAAAAAAGGAAAGTGATCAAACCTACCGATGTGATAGGCCTGTGACAGGACATCGGTCTCCATGATTCGCCCCTCTGCAGGGGGACCTCTCCTTCTCGCTCCAGTGTCATCTTCTTCGTCCTCGTCGTCATCATCGTCATCATCGGCGACACCCTTCTTTGTATACGGCTTTAACATCTTCAAACAGCGCACAAGCACTTTATTCCCTGGAAAACAAAAAAATGAAATGGTGCACTGCGTGATTCACGGCCTTCGGCATCGGAAAAATATGAAGACTGGCAGCTTTTCTTTGTTTTAATAGTAAATTCTTTGGGACTGTTGGTTGGACAAAAACAATTTTAATATGTGAATTTGGTCTCTGGAAACATGTGAAGTGTAATTTATTTTATTTTATCTGACATTTTATAAACAATTAATCACCAAATATCTGTCAGAGTGATCCATAATCAAAAGAATTGTTTGTTGCAGCAATAATTCAGATTGGGCTGTCAAATAAGACGCTGCTAACTACAACAAACAGTAATATAGATAATAAAATCAACAAATGTATTGTTGTATGGATGAATACTGTGATAATAAGCTTATTTGAGCACATACACCATCATGTTGTGCTTCAGTGGCAAATTACCTTTTTTGTTGGTGCAGGGCCCGGCACTGGGATCCAAGTCCTCCAGAGGATACTGCTGAAACTCAACCAGCTTAGCATTTCGCATGTATTGAAGAACACGTTTGAAAGTACCTTCATTCACATTCTGCAAGAAAACACACACAGTTATTAGGACATATATAGACTAACGTACACAGACCAACAGACACTCACTCGCAGAGAGACACTCACCAGTTGGTCTCTGAGTGTGATCAAAGTGACAAACTGACCAGGCGACTGCTGGAGAATGTTGGACACGTACTCCATCAGTATGTCGTACTTAGTCCTCCTGAAAGAGCACAAGACGTTAAGAGAGACACGAACAGGGAGCGAGAGCGACTACAGACTGACGATGCTCCTAAATCTGAACACTACATTTAGGAAAGCACAAACATTTTCAGCATTACAAAGAATAAGCCATTGATATATATATATTAGTGGACAAAGGCAACGTGTAAGTGTTTTTCTAATGGCCAGCACGGGGCAGCACGCTTGGTAGCAAGAAGAAAACCTGATTGTATTGAGCTTTATGGATAAATGACCTTACTTCTCATTTGATTTATAACCTCAGTAAAAAGATTCATCATCAGTTTATGGTCTCAGTGACTGGTTTGAAGTCTTCCTCCATATGGGTTGATGTTTATTATGTAAACTATGAGTAAACTTACACTTAGAGTAAAATAGATGATAAAGCTAGGTATGCTTTAGGGCAGGGGTGGGGAACCTGTTCCACAAAGGGCCGGTGTGGCTGCAGGTTTTTGTTCCAACCAACCAAGAGCACACAGTTTGACCAATCAACTCTCTGAAGACTGAGATCAGTTGATTAAATGAGTCAAGTCTGGTGTGCTGCTGCTTGGTTGGAAAGAAAACCTGCAGCCACACCGGCCCTTGGTGGAACAGGTTCCCCACCCCTGCTTTAGGGTGTGGCTACCTTGGGATTGACAAGTCATTCTAAGTGAGTCGATTTAATTTTCTCAAAAGCACTGATGATGAGTGAGCCCACTTTATCTGAATGCATCCGCTTGATTCAGCTCTGTACCGTATGGCTGGGTGTATTGTGTCTCTGTTGTTTATTCGTTCACATTATTCACTTGGGCTGCGTATTGCTCAAAGTATTTCCATCCTAGTGCCTGAATCTTGGTACCAATACAGCAGGGATACTTTTTTGGAACAATACTTTGATAATAATAAACAGGTTTCTCTACAAAACCCTCAACAAGAGATGTCAACATTCTTACGTGTTAAGTGCTGTAGCAGCCATAAATGATTTTTGTCAAGTCAAAACAACTTAAAAGTAGTAAGATTTTCATTTAACAAAATAAAGGTCATACATTTTACATATACTAGAAATACTTTATTTACTTTATGTGTCTGTAAAGTAAAGTAGATTTGTTTACTACTCGATACTCAACACCACAGATCCATCCAATGGTTGTCAAGACGTTTCACTCAAAATCACAAACGTCAACCTCATAGTGGTGCTAGAGGAAAAGCCACTGGGCTTCATCCTCTGGGAACCATTAATGTCTGTATAAAATGTGATTTAAATCAATCTAATAATCGCTGAGGTGTTTATAAGCGGCATCCCTTGAGCTACACAGCTAGCATAGCAAAGTAATGAGGTTTGAAATTCAGCCTGAGACTTCATTTAACACAAATTAGTGAGACTGCATTAAGGGCATATTAGGCTGTTGCCCACTCTTTTCTCTGCATGTGCACAACAGCAGAACAAAAAACACCCAGACGATAAACAGACCTGTTTACGTGGAAGCGCTTGAGCAGCAGAAGGATGGAGTGCTGCTGCTGTCCTGACTTGAGTCGTGTGGCATGAGACTGCATGCTGATGAGTCCATGTTTGACCAGAGACTTCCTCATGTAGTGCAGCTTTCGAGCGTCGATCCTGTTAAACGCAACACCGGCTGTTACACGGTGAACACCTAAACCACAGCTTGAAACACAGAGTGAACACAGAACAGCAACAACACTGTGCTAACTGGCTGTGTACGCGCGTTTCCTACTTGAAAGAAGATCCATGCAGATCTCTTTGTAGCTCTCCTTGCCATCGAGCTCGACCCACTCGTTCCAACACACAGTAAGAGTCGTCGTTCAGTTTCAAATCAGGATCGCTCTCGATACCAATCAAGGTCCTGAATCGAAGCATCTGAGACGCAACGACAACGAGCTTTCGGCCATATCTGAGGAGGTACGGGTCAGAAAGAGAGGAAAACATGAAACATGACACAGAGACAGAGTTCTGTTTGGTTTTTCTAAAATGTAACTGACTAACTTTGACTTCGTCAAAATGCCAAATTAAGAGTGCTCATGTAGGCAGTGTGTTAGTGAACAAACTCTACAAACCTTTCCAAAGCCTCCTGCAAGTTGACCAATGGGGTGAGGGACTTGGAACGGACCTGCTTCGTGATGTCTGTCCTCTGTTTGAAGAATGCGCACGAGCCCTGTATCCCATCCTTGTTTTCTAGAATAATATGGATGGGGTAGACGTCTTTTCGAGTGTCAGAAAACTTCTGTGTTGTTTCAATGCCTGTTTCTGGGTCGATGTCTTTGAACCTGAAAACACACACATGCAAACACAAAATCTAAGTCAGGGCATCTGAACTGTAATACAATGAGGGTAGAACAGCTGAAATATCCTACAAAGTACGATGATTTCATGTATTTGTTCATTTATTTGTATTTGTCTCTGATGTAGAAAAATACTTTATATATAAGACTCACAAACCCGTCTCACTTTTAGATTTCTCTACACTGAGATCGTGAACCACAAAAAACATGCCAAAAAGGGCATTATCGTTTGAATAGTGTGCACCTCAATTTTAATTTATATCACATATAATCACAAATAATTACAGCAACATGTATTTCTCTGAACATGTTGTACCCCACCTCTGGCCCAATGACTTCATACCCCGCAGGTATAGTTAATGGACAGCTGGATGGAGTTCAACTTCATAACAAAGACATATTTCTTGGTATTTAGCAACTGAAAATTAAATTTTCTAAACTTTACAGCAACAAATGTTACTTTTGAGGAAGTACGCTCTGTTACCTCTCAGTTGATGAGAAGTGATTATAGTTATGATTAAACAGAGCTCAAAGTGACACCTTAAAAATGTCTTGTTTTGTCTGTCCGACAGCCAATTAACTGGTTATCAGTCGCTTGTTATTTTTCTGATAACTGACGAATCAACCAACTGATTAACTGACTAACTGTTTCAACTCAACTTTTCTATACTAGTTGGTAGATTCAGATCAGATTTAGGGGTCTTTATTTACAGAATATAATATACATAACTATGTTTTCATGAGACAACAACAATTGTTATGTTTTTGTTACCTTAAAATGAACCTTTTATATCTACAGACAATGCAGGTTCTCTTCCATGGACACATTTGTATGGGCAAACTAAACACTGGCTATAGATAGGGCCTTTCACATTTTTGCACATGTGTGCTAGGAACAGGAGGGTGAGTGGAGGGGGCTGCAATCTGCAGCTACACCGCTAGATACCACAAAAACCCTACACACTGCTCCTGTAACTGCAGCCTCTAAAATGGCCATAAACGGACAAAAATGTAACATTATACAATTTATTAAGGTTAAAAGAGTCCCACTAAATATGTTTACAGTTACAGGATTTAATTATTTTATTAAAAACTGGGTTAAACTGAGTGTTTTATGATGACTGTCCTGGCAGCACTCACCTGTCATACAGCACAACATCCTCTCTCTCCTGCGGCAGCTGATAAAACTTCAGGTCGGTGTTGTTGATGAGTGACTTCCAGATGAGCTCCTTGGTGCAGTCGTCGATCTTCAGAGGAAACTTGGGCTGTCTGTCTTCAAGTCTTATCCACAGAGTAGGGATAGTTATCCCGTCCAGCCCCTCCAAAGCCACTTCATCCGCAACTATACTCAGCGGATCCATGCCACCGACCAGAGCTGAGGCTAAGCTAACATGCTACCTTAACAACAGCTAACTGGCTAACAGCTAGCTTGTGTGCTCGTTCCGGTTCATAAATTAATAAATAATAAATAAATAAATTCACCGAGTATTAAAGACAGATTATTTACGTTGTTTCAGGTCAGATGTCTGCGTTAATATTTTAAGAAATTAAGAATAACTTGTTTACAAAATGCGTCCTCCAACTAAATACGTTTTCCAACTGCTACGTGCTTGCGTCATATCTCAACTCTGACCTCACGTTGTACGTCTTCTTCTTCAGGACAACAACATCCACAAGACGGCGTACAAGTCCAGTTTCTGATTTATCTTCATTTTCAGAGATTATTTTATTTAAACAGGCTACATACAGGTTACATTTCAGTCAAACACATGCCCCTAAATATTTAATAATAATATGATTTAATTAATTAAATTAATAATAAGTTTTTGCAGTGTCTACCTTTCACACACTGAAATTAATCTAATGTAAAATGAATATTCTGGCTACTTCAGGGATGTCCAAAGTACGGCCCGGGAGCCAATCACGGTCAGATTTCATGCGGCCCGAAGCTTCATTTTTATAATATAATATTTATGGCCCGCTAGGATTATATATGTATCTGTAGATGTGACAGAAAATATTACTCTCCGAATGTGAATTGTGAAAGACAAGAGCAATAGTGATACGTTTTAAGCTTAAATGTTAACAGACTTCGCATTACTCATAATAAGTCATGTTTAAAATGAACATGAGGTTCAGATTTGTATCAACTTCATGCAAGTTTAACGTATTCCATACAGTTTATTCTGTGTTATCAAAACAGAACTGGTTTTTGTTCACGCCTGACTGGCTTAGATTTGGTGACATTGCCATTTAAAAAAAAAAAAAAAGATAATTGTGACAATGAAAATAAAATTGTCATAGAACAGTGCATTTGTATGTAATTTTTATTGTTCATTTCTCCATTTTTAAAATGTTATCATTGGCCCCCGGGCATCTTCACATTGTCAAATCTTTAAAAGAAGTTTGGACACCTCTGGTCTACTTTATCGGAGTGATGTGTCTAATGGCCAATTTACTTAACTTTTAAAGTTTTAGCCACAATTATTATTAAACAAAATGCCTATTATATGTAAATATTAGGAGTTGGCTTTATTAAGACACACAGTTGGTGGTGCCAATCCTTCAGTCAGCAACCATAAATCATACCTTGAATGATATATATCATCAACCCCATCAAGCTGCAGTTAGTTTCTTATTAAGCATGTGGCTTGAAAGGATTCCTAATGCTAATGCTTATTTAATCTTATTACAAATAAAAAGAGGAGTTATCAAATGTCTCCATGTGATGGAGGCTACAGTCCAGTGATGCATATGTGACAATTAAACTGGACTTGAACTTGATGCTCACTGTCTCTGTAGATCATTCACTGCATAAGCACCTATAGATGCTTATGTGTTTGTTTTTTTGTCCAGGTACTCCGGCTTCCTTCCACAGTCATGCAGACATGCAGGTTAATGGGTGACTCTAAATTGCCCATAGGTGTGAATGTGAACGTGAATGGTTTTGTCTCTATGTGTCAGCCCTGTGATGAATTTGTCCAGGGTGTACTCTGCCTCTCACCCAGGGTCAGGTGGGATCAGCTCCAGCCCTCTGCGATCCTCATGAGGATAACTACGACAAGCTATAGCTAGTGAGTAAAAGGTACAATATTCATCAACATTTATCTGAACTGTTGTGAAGTAGAATGAGCTGAAAATAGAAATACTTCACTTAATCACAGTACCTGAGTGAATTACCACTGAACATTCAGTGTACTCTACCACTGAGTGTGCAGAGTATTTATATCTTGGTGGAAAACACTTCCATTAACAACACAATGTAGAAATGAACCTTTTAACAGGAGACATTTTGTCATATAATCAAATAACAGTCGTAAATATAAAAATCAGTGATGGCTGAATTCCATTTAGATGCCTCAGTTTCAGGCTCCTGGCATTGTGCATGTTAGCTCTGTCTGTTTTAACCCATTTTACCATCTTCTGTTGTTTATTGTCATTAATCTATATTTTAGTGTCAACTGTAAGCTACAAGGAAACCTGAATTTCCCCATGAGGATGAACAAATGTATGTATAGTTTGCTGGGTCACTTGAATAGAACAGAGCCATTGATAATGTTATTAGTAACACCTGTGGTGTTTGAAATATCAGGATCATCTTAATTTATAGCAAACACTAAAGGGTTCAAAGGTATGTGCAGTATTTGGGTAAATAAAGATTAATATGTGAATATGGAAAATGAGGTGAGCTGAACAATAAAAGAGAGGAAGTGTTTATTCAACATCTTTATTATGAAGTACCTTTTTAAAAGAAATGTACAAGTGGAACCAGCACAGTGACATCTTGGCGTTTACCTTTGAAAAACAGAAACACCATGGACATGTGGTGCAGGTCTGAAGACACATATGAAATGATAATGTACATATTTACAGCAGAGGATCTATCAGAACAGAAGTGAGCAAGCATGACTGCAGCTAAAAAAATACAACGGGACTGACTTGAAAATAAAAAGTTAACATTAAAAGCATGGGTTGGTTCAATAAAGATATTTTGAGAAGATAACATGATAAAGGCACTGTGTTTCACACAAACTGACAACACAACAGACGCAGTTGTTTGTTTTGTCCATCGAATCATATCACAAGAATCAACTCTTAACAAATGTTGTCATTCAAACTGTCCCTGGGCGTTCTTTCTAACAAAACAGATAAAATATATCAGAGGGCCGTAGCATTTCGCACATAAACATTAAAACAAAATAGATAATTCAACTCATCAGGAAAACATTCCTTATAAAGAACATGCTTGGTGATTATTAAAATTACATTTTTTTTTATAAACAAATACATATCTAAATTTTAAATTTCATATTGAAGGCATAATGGGTTGAAGTTAGGACAAATATGTTTTCCGATCCTACATTCCCTTACTGGGCTAAAAACCCAGGACAAATTGTATTTGACATTCCTGCAAGACGTACAGTAGGACCTCTTTGTTTGATGGACACATTCAATTAACTACCAGCAGAGAAAACACAAAAGACTCAAGCCAACAGTTTGAGATCAATAATGAAGACAGACATGAGGACATGACCAATGAAGGGATTTCCTTTGAGGACATAGCGGGTCAAAGTTTTAAAAAAGTCAAATTACATTCAGCTTACATAGCTGGTGTGTGATCAGTGCATTGTCTGCACGGTGCTTTATACAAGGCCGTGAGGCCCCGACTGCAGGACTGTACTGGTGTGAGATATTTGAAGGAATAGTTTGACATTTTAGAGCTAGATTGACACCATTTCTCACGTCTGTGCTTTAAATATGAAGCTACAGCCGGCAGCTAGAACGCTAGAAACAGAGAAAGAGCTAGCCTGACTATCTAGTCAGTTTTAGAGCTGAAACTTTAAAGGAGCAGTGTGTAGGATTTAGTGGCAGCTACCTGTGTAGCTACTGCTGATTGCAACCCTATCGCCTCACCTTCTCCTTTCTAGAATGAAGGAGAAACTACTAGTGGCTGCGAAATATTTGAAACATGAAACACCCAATGTAGAGCCAACGTTTAGTTTGTCTGTTCTGGGCTACTGTAGAAACATGGTGGACTCCATGGAAGAGGACCCACATCATCTGTAGATATAGAAGTCCCATTCTAAAGTGACAACAACACAATGATTCTTATTTTCAGGTGATTATACACAAATGAAAACACAATTACGAATATTCCATTTCATTTCTACCATATTCTTTAAAAAGAGACCGCTAAATCTGACACTCTTGACCTTTAAACTAACTTTAAGACAGACTGAAGAGAGAAAACTGGTAATTCTGGTAATCCATTAAAATCATTTTTGATGCAGAAACACCAAACAGCCCTAATTTGTTTAATTTTTACAAAACACCTAATTTTCCAGTCTTTACATTAAACCTGCTGGCTGTAGCTTTATATCTGCCATACTGACACAATTTTCTCTCAGCAAAAAGGCAAATAAGCTCATTCCTCAAAAATGTCAAACTATTCTTTTAAACTCAGTGTTAAGCTACAATGTTTGAAGTTTAGGAATCTGTGAGAAGATCCCCTTCAGCTCATGATGAAAAAGTAACATTTGATACTCGCGGACTTGGACTGCACAGACACACACGTGGAGGCATATGGGACGCACGATATGCTCTTTGGCTGAGTTCAGGCATACATGACACAGGCTTTCACACTCACCAACACGCTTCAGAATAAGCTTTCTAGATAGTAATGGCACTGGCCAGGCAGGCAAGCAGGCACCTAAAACTGAGTCTGCAGGCTTCTCAGTGTAGCAGAAAAATATAATGTACATGAGGTGACAGTGTGACCTGTTAAAAACAACAGATATTGTGGTCAAAAGATAACACACCTGTAGTGTGCGCTCTTGTGTTTCATGATCATTTTTGAGGGTGTTGGGTAAAAAAACAAACAAAAAAAAGCAATCCTAAAATTAAAATCGATCGCACAGGAGAACAGAACCGCACACTCAGAAGGTAAACAGTACAGGATTGAGGTGCTGGACTGAGGGATGTATTATAGAGGAAAAAAAAAAAACAAAAAAAACAAAATGCCTGCCCTGAAATGACTAATGAACTAGCTTCAAAACATACACAATAATACAACATTAAGTTGAGATATAACGAAATTAGGCTGCATTAATAAGTAATAGTACCTGCCTTGTACATACACAATTCAAATAAAATGAAACAAGTAGCTAGGATACTTGTCTTATCAAAAATATGTAGCTTTGGTAAACAAGTTGTGTGGAGAACTGTTGTCTGAACATATTGACGTGAGAGATCACTACATGACATCTAGGAATCAAGGGTGAGAAAGTTTCTGTTTTGAGGCTATGAAGTCAACGAGAGGAGAAGCAGGCTAAAGTTCCACTCCCCCCAAAAAAAATCCTCTGTCCTCTCCCCTTGTCACCAGCTGATGAGGAACAGAGACAGCAAAAAGGCAGCGAGACTCCCGAATGGAACAAAACCGCTTTCTTTACTGTCCCGAGCACCGATTGAAGAGTTTCCGTGGTAATGTAGCAGCATCGTAATGGTCTGCGGAGGACAGACTCCTCCAGAGCAGAAGTGGAAGACTACTTTATCCTCTCTCCTTCCAGCAGTCCCTCTCACCCTTCTCCGTCCATTGCAGTGGAAGACTGGTCAGACATCAGATTTTAACAGTGTTCCCCGAATATCCACAGTGGAGACAAGACAGGTGAAATAATTTATGTTCCTTTCCCCCGCTCCGGTTTCATCTGGCCAAGCTTCTTCGCTGTATGTGGGTTTGATCCAGGCATGACGCAGATATCCAGATATTCCATAAAACTAACCACCTTCTTAATACTCGAGTTTCTACCAAGTAACACAATCTCCCATTCTGGCACACTTTGCTCCATCCATCCTTTCTACTTTCTTTTCGTTCGTTCGTTTTCTCACAGCTGAATTTCTATCCAAACCCCCCCAAAAATGTCTTCTTCCTATCTCATTTTTTTTCTCTCCTCCAAAAGATCTTTTTGCAATCTTCCTGATCCCAAAATTTCAGTCAACCTTCTCCACCTTCCCGATGATCTTCTCCTCAAAGATGGGCAAGATGGCGTCGTCGTCGCGAACCTCCTCGAACACGACGCCGCAATCGAACTCGTCGCTCACTTTCTTAAAGTAGAACCTGCGCACACACACACACACAAGAGACACGTTCGATTAAATAATGAAAGGTTCCTTTAACATTATGTAACATTCTCACCCTCATTATATATTTTAAAATACATGCATCGAGATATTCTCACCTGTAATGGCCCTTTTTGGTAAGCAGCTCCTTGAACTGGCCCAAAGTCACCACACGGCCTTTGACTGATGTTCGGTATGGGATCGGCTCTCCACAAAAGTAGTAAGCGACTGTCATGTTTTCACACACTTGGCGCTTACCAGACTTATGCCTGAAAGAAAGAGCAAGATCCATGTCAAAACTATCAAATAAGAAGACATGCAAACACAGACAGAAGTTATGTATAAAGATGACGTGACACCTACCTCTGCTTGGCCTGCTGTAGTGCATTCCTCCTCCTCTCCTCCTCCAGCCTCCTCCTAGCCTCCTCCAGCTGGGTGAGGGGGTTGGGAGCCGGGTTGGGAGGCATAGCCGGGTCCTGGATGAAAGGGTGCGAGGGTTGGACCTGGGTGGACGATGAGCCGGGGATGGTGGTGGACACTGAGGTGGGGTTGTTACGCAGCTGGGCAGAGACCCAGGGGTGGACAGCTCCGGGTCGCTCCACTGATGTTGGACGCGGCGACTCGCTGGTGGTTCCCATCCTCCTCGAGCTACTGGTGCTGCTGCTGGAAAAACAACAGGGAGGGAGACGGGATGAATGTCAGAGGATTTGACTGCAAAGAAGAGACTGCTGCCACTTTACAGCTCTACAGTCAAGAAACCAAAGGATTCAAGACAATTTGTAATGCAGCAGGATTAACAGGATTCGACTTCAACGTGCTTTCTAAAGGAAAAGTAACTGATAACACGAGGTGACAGAGGAGATATGTCTGTTGTGTTTACAGCTTGTTTCCACAGCGCTTAAATAAAAAAATATTAAGCCTGGCACATCAGTTTGAACTGTTAATTTATCACAACCTTGATGAAATACTAAAACATTAATAATAACATACATCAATTCTGAAGTGGAAGTCTTTACGGGTACACAAATTCACGCCTGAACCTCAAGGACCCAGAAATGTACTACCCGAAAATGAACCAGACTTGTGATTTGAAAGCTGGGATTGGGACCCAGTCAAAACCAGGAAATGTTGGTCCTGGACTTGGCTGGGAGAGAGACACCCCATTGTGTGAACTGCACAGCTGATTCCACTCCACAAGCTAACGTTAGTAGCCTTCTCCCGACTCAAATGCGACTCGATAAGCCTCAGCTTTGCAGTTTTGTTTGCAGTTTTTGATGAATCTGACCTCTGCTCTCTGACACTCCTGAGCAGAGGCACTCACTCACAAAAGACCAACTTTATTACACAAACACAGCATTTCCATTATGATCAGCACTCTCTAATCACTGCCCAGTCTTCTCAGATCCACTTGACTCTTGATCATGTTAATCTGACGGAGGTACTAGAACAAGTCCTATTATCCCTGGACGTAGGGTTTGGATGTCACGTGAAGACCTCTTTTTATATGGATCATGAGTAGTATGCGTAATGTTACTCACCTGTGGGTGCTTTTCCTTTGTCTGTCTCCGTCCATCATCCACTGCAGGATCTTCTGGTTTCTCTCCAGATCCTCTAATGGTACCTGGGCCTCCACGCCACGCCCACTCTCATCACCTTTGCCTGACGTCTCCGATGCCTTCTTACAACCTCGCCGTGATAGCGTGCTGCCTTTGCTACTGCAGAACGAACACACACAGACCAGTTGAGGTCATCTGATCGAAACACAGCATGTACAGTTTAATGTAGACATCAGCACATACAACCACACTAAGCATACCTGTAACCCATGCCCTCGAGTGTGCTGGCCCCAGCCCCGTCGGCGTAGTTACGACTTCTCCCTGCGTACTGGTTGGCTGGGTCTCCGTTCCACATGAAGTTGGCCTGAGACCTAGAGCCCGCCTCCTCCTGACCTTCTCTTCCTCTGTGGTGATACAGCTGCTTGTGGTGATGCATACCTGAGACAGACAGCACAGCGAGACCTATTAGTTACATACCAGCATCTCTTCAATACATACACAAGCCTAAAAACACACCGCTGCTGCAGCTCCATTTGACGCCTGCATTGGCCTCTTAAAAACACCCACGCTGCATTTGAAGAATATAAAAATTAAACATGTAATGTGACCTTAATTCAGCACTCTTTTTTTGTGTTATCTCACATTATATACCTGAAGAGCCAATCTCTCCAGCTGTGTTTGGAATATAACCCTTATAAAGTCAGGACTATATATTGTCACAGTCTTTTTCACTACTTTTGAGTACAAGGCCAGTGATTCAGTCAACAAAACCCACATAAAGGCCGAGGCCATCAATGAACCGATCTTACTAACAAGTAGTGTCCACAGCCCGATACAGCACACACACTGATGTACAGCTGATGTACAGCTGGTACTGATGTTTAAAATAATCTTGCAGATACCGATGTTTTTGTTTTCTTATTTATTCACCTGCCAAAAGAAATCTACAAAGATAAGTATCTCTGCCTTGTTTCAGCTCAGTTCATTTCTATTCTCATCCAAGATGTGAGACGCAGAGCTGAACAGCCGCTCAGCGTCCATGCGGGTGGCACGAAGGTGATTATTTCTGTAACAATATCCAAGTTGTAATTATCCAAGACGACATTTAGCTGGTGCAAAACTGATGCAACGCAACAGATAAACGTTGGCCATAGACGCCTATGAATGGCATCTTATTTGCAAATGGTGCCGATATCAGCCAAAACGGCAAATATCAGCTGATGTGGGAAAGGGTGTTTGGACGGGTGCTGGCTGACTGGACTGGGGGGGGGGGGGTCCACATCAGATCCCTCCTGAACTCCATGTTCGATCGCTGAATCAGTGCATCCCTAGCACCCACACACACTGTCCACACAAGTCCCGAAGAGATAACACTATATTGTTTTTAAGTCTTCTTTAGGTTCGTAGGGAACCGGGAAAGTCGGAAATAATGACTTGATTACACGTAGTTTGGATTTTTGTTCACATTACAAAACTGTACTTTGCTCTCAGTGACAGCTACATGACCACAGAAGATATCTGACAAGAGAAGGAGAACATAAAGGAGCATAAAACAATAATATAATGTGCCAATCATGGGACCAGCACAAACATGCAAGGTTGATGTACACACCAAATAACAGGTGGATATTTTGATGCACATCGTACGCTGCTGGCGTGTTCAGGAGTTTCATCCCTCACCCTCTCACCCCCGCTCTCCTCCCCCTCCACAGCCTCTTACCTTTGACCCCAGCAGCAGGCAGACTGTGACCTCCCCCTCGGTGTGGGGGGTAGTGAGGTGGGCCGGTCCCTCCGTCGGGTGAACGTGATGTTTTGGGAGGAGTGTGTCGACCCCCTCCTCCTAAGGTGCTGTTGGTTGCCCCTGGCGACTGGCAGCCCGGCGTTTTCATCACACGCTGTACATGCTCATCCAAAATAGATTCCGGGTCGTCGTCGTGGGAATCCTCCATGGCAACCAGCCCGCCATAAGTGGCGACTGTTGCCGTGTTAGCAGTGGTCTCTGAATAGCGGGCGCCGTAGAGAGGTGGAAACGATGAGGGGAGGGGGAGTGGTATGCTATGAGAAGACATGGAGGTTGTCACGGAGATGTCAGCATCATCGCCCTCTTCTTCCTGTTAGGAGAAGGAGACAAACGTTTTACCATGATGTACACACAAAAAGTATAGAGACTTTATTAAAGTCACTTTTTCCCCCATGGGAGGAAAAAAATTAACACATTATTTTGACGGAAGTTAGAAATCTGAAAGTGCAAATATTCATATAACATATACAAATATCAAAATCCATTTATTTAAGCTGTGATTTACACCAAGCCCTGTGATACTGGCTCTAAATGTGAGCTGGTGATGATGAAAAATGTGGTGTGACTTTAAAAGATCTAATAGCACAACAGCACAGGTACATAAACAATGGTTAAATTTGGGTACCTGAAGGTTTTTGTTGAACTTAGTGGTACATAATCATACATGTATACATGATCATTATCATGGGGAACATACGATGTTTCCTCGATAAGATGGAGGGACTAACAGCGCTAACCAGGCTACAGAGGGAGCATCAAGTATAGCGTCACAGAGGCGTGGCCTATTGAACCCACTTCTAACTCGCTTGGCAACTCTGGACGGCTGTCAACGTGTAAGAGCAGACAGCTGAAGACAGACAGGACAGGAAAGCAGGGCGGGCGGGCGGGGGGACAATGCGCGGCAGAGGACTCTGCCTTTCGTGTGTGGGGTGCACGCTCTACCAGTTGTGCCACCATGGCGCCTACTATTAAGTATTTTTCTTATCCACCTTGTGTATTCTGAGCTACTGTAACAAGGCTGGTGTGGATCAATAAAGTCTGTCTTATAGCATTTTTGGCAGCCGAACACGGAAAAAGGAAAACATGACATAAACACATTTTACAATTAGGGTTGTACTCAAATCAGAATTCTGGGTTGCTAGTGTCGTATATGGGGCTTTTCAGTAAGGGAGTGAAAGTTTGAAGGTCGGTGTCATTTAGTTCCCGCTTTCTTAATGCACCCGGTTTTTATTGTCATCTGTAATTTCCATGCTGTTAAATAAAAACTGTGTGTCTCAGCTCAGCTACAGTTTAGTTATAAAATCCTAACGCATCACGTCTGTGTCTCTCCTGTGTGGTTGCTAAACTCACTGTGAGACGATCTGACGACCACACGACGCAGTTTCTCATTACTAAACTGTAAAGGTTCCTCAATTTACTGTCAACTTCACTCATAATTTACCAAATATTTTTTACGGAAACAAGATCAACACTGTGTAGACAACTTAAATGAAATCCAGTTTAAATCATAGTGTAAAAATGCCTTTGCATCACAAGCCACACACACACACACACACACACACACACACACACACACACACACACACACACACACACACACACACACACACACACACACACACACACACACACACAGTGATGCCCTTACCAGTCGTACTCTCTTCAGCCTCTCTTCGAGTCTTTCCTGAGCTTCTCTCTCTCTGACAACCGTCTCCAGCCTGCTGATGAGCTCCGCTGCAAACCTCTCAGGCTCTACGTGGATGTCCTTTGGCATGCGGTACGTGCGCTGGATGTAGACACAATCACAAAAATTACATGCGGCAAATTCCAATGCACATCCGCTGCTAGGAGGCGGACGCCAATTAAGTCAATTAATTAGGCAGGACAACACAATAACAACCTTTACATTGCAGAGAAAGTGTAAGGCACTGTGAAAACAAAGACTTAAGATGTATGTGCTAATTCCAATTAAGAAATTAACCGTGAAAGCTCGTAATTGTTTGTAACAGTAACATTAATAGAATACAAAAGTGTGTTGATGTCTGTTATGTCAATAATTAAAGCTGCATTTGCATGTTGACGAACAAATTCACATTGATATTTGAATTTGGTCCCCAGAGATCATGTTACCATGAATGCTATATGAATACAGCTGTGAATGCTGACATGAGTGGTGCCTGTATAACTCACAGGTATATGAGGTAGGGGCACACGTCCATTGGCTTTGGCACTTTCATGCATCTCTTTACGATGCTGCTTCCGATATCTGTATGGAGGAATACCATCTCTGCACACAAAGACACAGAAAAACAATCAAACACACAACGTAACGGCTCATTTATACATCGTCATTAAACAGAACTTAATCCAGTGATCCGATTAATTACTTCATTAATAAATACATGCAGTAATTGTGGATCCATCTGTGTGTACTTACACACTGCTGTCGGTCAGTGACAGTGTGTCTGCATCGCTCGACATGCTCTGTTGCTCACTGTCGTTGGCACTGGTTGCTGGAGCGCGAGCGTAGCCCATGTTAGCGTAGTACGGGTTTACCGGCTCCCGCCACGGCCTGAGGACGAGCGCAGAGATTGTAATGTAGTGAGGTCATATTCAAATGTTGATACATGTGCACGTTTATGCAGACACAGGTGGGGGGGGGGGTCAGCATAAGGTTAGGAGTAATCCAGGAACTTTCAGGGGTTTTCTAAGACCAGGACTTCTCGTGGTTGGTTGCTTATAACTCAGCAGGTTTGGTTTCTTGCTAGTTTTCACAACCTAATTAAGACTGAATAATTATTATTATTCAATATTTAGGTAATATTTGTCGTTCTCAGACTTTTTTTTTTTAAAAGAACACAGTAACAGAACAATACATTTTATAGAGAAAACAATATTATTTAGCCTACAAATGGGTGTAACCAGCTAACTTTTGCTGAAGCTGATAAAAAAGGCTTCGAGTAAAGAATTAACAGACTATGATTAAATGTATTTTTTAACATATGTATAGAAAAAAGCCAGATAAATTAAAAAGCAATGGCTCCTAGAAGACTTACAAATGAGGCAATGTTTGTACACTGTTTGCACTACAATTCAGTAAAATAAAATAGAAAATAAACTCAGCTGGAGTAAGCTAGACAATGTGGTTATGTCAACCATAGGGGTGGTCGAATACATCAAAAAATAACTCAATATCACACATTGTTGTGATAATACAAACTCAAGACATCACGATCTCCTTGATGAACATTGAGACACACACACACACACACCTGTACTCCCTGCTGTCCTGCCTCCTCCTGTTGGTCGTGGCTCTCTGCGGCGCCGTCTGCATCAGCAGGCTGTGAGTCAGCCGACCAGCTGGTGTGTCTCCACACTCCTCCTCATCTTTCTCTTCCTCAACCTCCCTCACTCCTCCTCCTCCTCCTCCTCCACACCTTAAAAATCAGATTACATAACATGTTAGTCGTACATTAATTATCTCACAAATCAGGAGAACGTAATTTTATGGTGCATCCTCTCACCTCCACTCCTCATCCTCAGCGAGTGTGGGTAAGTACCCGGGCACAGGCTTGGCTGGACCCGATGAAGGGCTCTGATCACTGGGGTTAGGCTTGGGGCTCTCTCCTCCAGTCCGCGTGTACTCCAGGTACAGGTCTGACTTTAGAAACAAAGGGTATGTGTTCTCCTCCATCATGCCCTGGATCTCTGTCTGGGCCTGAAGCAAACAAACACAGTGAGTTGGTAGGAAAGATGTTGCCTTCACTTCACACAATTTCTAATCACTAATTAAGTCTGTCTACTCACTGATGACACTAAAGCAAATACTGAAAGTCTAAAATGTTTTGATCCGCCGCTTTTTCCTTGACTTTTTCCAAAACTGATTAACTTTTTAATATAAACGTGAACACTGTGAGCTCCAACACAATGTCACAGGATAAATCCATGTTTTTTTTTAATCTTATATATCTCAGGGGGATTTATATGCTTTTATTTATATAGTAACCGCTGCAAATAGAAACAGGAAACTGGGCAGAGAGACCTAAAACCGAAACTAGCTTCATTTAGTTCATCATGGTAATTATGCGATCTCATTTTGTGTAATTGTGTTTTGTTAGCCGCAATGTGTAAGGAACTACAGTCACAGACTCGAGTCTGTTTCGACAAAACCTGTGATAGAAGTCTCATTATGTATGTGGTCTGAACACGCATTCAGCAGATCCACAAAAAGAGCAATGAGGGCACGCACGAGATCAAGGGCAAAAGAGGGCACAGGTAGGCGAGTGAAAACCTGAAACTAAAACTTAACTCGACGGAGTCCTTTGTTGTGGTTTACTTACGAGAATAAAAATCAGGAAAACGTAAATCTGTGCTTTGACACAGATGCGTGTCACACTAAAGTTGCATCATTTCTTTGTCACATATTTAAAATACCATTTACATTTTACTATGAGGCTGTGAGCCAGGTCTAGTTGTCGCTCCTGGCCTATAGTTCTTGCCCCAAGTATTTCCAGTGGAGCAGGACTGAATGTTGCAGACAGGTCTGCATCAACTGTTGTGCGGCTTTTATTCTGACTGCAAACATGATTAATATTCCATAGAAAATGAACACAAACATGTTCTCTAACCCACAAATTAAATGAAATATAGCGTGCTCTTCAACAAATATACTCTCTACGAATTCTGGACTGCTACACCAGTCTTGATGTTAGCAGACGTGGTTGTCAAGTTCCTCAAATCTAAAAGGTAAACACTACCATTCAACTGAACTATGAAGGCTTTACAAGCCTAGACCAAAAACACTTGCAAACCTCAACTGTGCCCTGTACAGCTCTGCTATCAAAGAAAATTGAGGCACCTTTTGGGTATCTTCCTAATGGGCAAACTTCAGTTTCAGTCACTGTATCCTCACAGCGTGCACAGCAATGCTGTTAATACGGTGGCTGATACCTGAACAGGTTGTGAGAAACATCCAACATCCATTGCTCTTATTAGGAGCCTTCACAAACATTAAATCAGTGTTTAATTACCTGTTCAAACATGGCAGGGTCAGGATGTGGCCTTCCCACGCAGTCTCTGATGAAGCTCTTGGTGGCTGCTTTGATCTGCCTGGAGACAATCCCACTTCCGTCTACTATGTACTTCCTGTAGATGGCCTTGGCCAGCTTTGCCCTCTTCTCCTGGCTCGTCTTCCTGAACCCCGAGCAAGCAAACCAGAAATCGAGAAGGTCCGCACACCCTTCCTGGCACAGGAAATTTCGAAACAGCTGGATGCCTTCCTGGTCGTCTAGGAGAGAGTGAAGTGACTCTGCCCACTTCAGGTAAGGTGGAGTCGGTGAAGCAGAGCCCTCAGGTTCATACCCCAAGTCCAGATCGGGGCGACGCGGGGTCGCAGATGACGAGGAGGGCGTGTAGCTTGACGGATCCCCCATTTTAGATGATGAGGACGACGGGAGGTAACCGAGGGTCTGGGAAAGGGTGTTTGGACGGGTGCTGGCTGACGGGATTGGGGGGTCCACATCAGATCCCTCCTCGCCAGGAACTGGGGGTCGCGGAGCATCCTCGGTAAAGTGGGTAGGGCCGCTCAGGGAGGCCACGACCCCGCCGCCTCCACCCCTGTACCCAGTCCCATGTAATTCTCTGACAACACTCATGTCTCTGATTGCACAAGGCAGAGGTCAGATCTTGCCCTCTAGCAATGATTTTGCTGGGAAACAATTCACCCTGCAGAGGAAAGAGGACAGTGGGAGTTAATACAAAGGCTGTAAACATTATTACTTGCATAGTGTGGATGAGAGTGAGCAGACTCATCACAAAAACTACAAATATTGCTACAATGCTAACTTGTAATTGGCTTGCATTGGGTGTTGTTAACACCAACTAGCAGCCATGGCTCCAGTCTGGCCAAAAACAATGCGATGCTATGTGTTTAAAATCTACATGCTGAAGTTCACCATTAAGTTTCTGTCGTCAGTAGCTTCAAACAGCTAGCGCTACGAGTTGCCAAAACAAAAGCTCACACTTCATTTTCTAAATAACCAACCAGTGTTAACAAGCTAAGACAGCTAGCCAGCCTTGCAGCAATGCCACCACCGATGCCAGTGCTTTGAAGTGAGAATCTCATTCATCTTGGCCTGCAAAAAGACGGTGGGGGGATGGGTACAGAAACAAACTCTACAACCACACAAGACGGGCCTGCGTACAAAAACACTTCAAACACAAGCGCACTCTGTACGTTCATCCGTGCCGAGCCAAACTCAGCACAGAAGTTAACTCAAACTTTCCAGCTGCTTAACACCAGCAGATCGGCCGATGTAACATCAAACAAAACAAGAAAGCGAGGGCACGTTTTCCACTCTGCTGGCTGCAGCAGCGCCAGCCAGCCTAGGCTAGCTTTGGTTAGCTTGTTAGCTTAGCTTAGCTTAGGTACGTTACCGTCCCGTGTTTTCCCCCCCACAAAAGTGCCTCTCCTACCGTCTCTGAAAGCCCGATCCCCTTAATCCGCTGCATTGGGGATACTGGCGCGAACTGTGTGCTCCAAAACGCAGCATATGGATAGCTTTCTGGTATTAAATATGAACGAAAATAACCCGTCGACTACCACCTTTAACTCCCCATGGTGGCTGCTTTCTGAGCAATAATACAGAGCGAGAGAATGCGTGCGTGCACACCGACGCCGTGCGGTGTGTAGTATGCTTAAAGAACTACAACGAGTAGAAGCGACGCGCGTTTCACGTCATCACGCACACTGAAGCATGAGCATGTCACATGTAGCTGATCTATCTATCTATCTATCTATCTATCTATCTATCTATCTTTTAAATGCTCATTAGGTTTTTAAAATCTTAATCTGCGAAGTAATCAGTGACTTTAATTGTAAATACACCCACCGACCACTTTATTAGCTACTCTACAATCCGAAGGTGATCCAGTATAACAACTTTGCCATAAACTCTACTTTCATGAAGCTTATGCTGTGCATACTAATATATACTGTAATATCTACTATACTATCTGTATAAACCATATTTATTTGAGTATCCTTTGCACCGTGCACCAGTTCTTTCAGTAAAGTATTTAAATTTATCTACATAATTTTTATGTTTACCTGTCAAGCTCCTTGTTTTTTTTTTTTTTGTCTATATCTGTATGTACATTGAGAGCAACGTGACACCAGAGTTAAATTTCTTGCGTCTCATACTGTCATTGGTGTGCACATACCTGGCCCATAAAAGTGATTCTGATAACGTTTCAGCTTTTGTCGACAATGTCAGAGAGGTATTAATTTAACTATTATGTTTACTATTGAGGTTGTAGTTTGCAGTAGTGTTAAGCTGGCCTGTGTTAAACTGAGAGGTGTTTCTAATATTTTGGCCACCCCATTTACATACGCAAGATGTATATGTAATGTAGTGAAAAGTATAATATTTTTTAGTAAACATAGTGACGAAATTACATAAAATAAAAAACTTACTCAAGTAAAGTACTGCAGACTTGTAGAGAAGGACAGAAGCTGAGTAAATGTACTTAGTTACTTTTCACTACTGACGCTTACTGAGTTGAATTGATATTATATTGCCATTGAATCATACTTGAGTGTGAACAGAGGCGTAGTGTTCCCCTACTGTAGAAACACAGCAGTTCAACATGGTGGACTCTGTGGAAGACATGGTATCTGTATATATAAAAGGCTCATTATTATTTTCAGGTGATTTTACACCAATGAAAACATAGCGTAGAGTATGTAGTAATATCTAAAGGTTAAAGTAATAAGTGTTATAAACTGTGTTTTAAAGGTCTTATACAAATACATGTGTTATTATTATTATTATTATTATTATTATTATTATTATTATTATAAAGCTGTCAGATACATGTGGTGGAGTAAAAAAAGTACAATCTGACTCTTAAATGTGGTGCAATAAAAGTATAATATAACATCAAATTAATGTATTAAATATACAGTAGTTGAGTAAAAGTACTTGATTACTTTCCACCACAGGTATTGTATTAAACTCGTAGATCAGAACGGTTCTATGTGTCGCAGCTCTATGTCAGGGTAGCGAAATTACGCCCGGTAGCGCCCCCACCGACAGCAACCGGTCACTACACAACCTGAGCACATAAAATGAATTACAAACGCTAGCCTTTAATAGACTCTAATTAATAGTTATTGCATGATTTATGATCAGCTGTTTGCGCCGCACGTTGCGACGGGAATGAATAAAAAGGACAGAAATGTGTTGAAACTGACAAAATAAACGAGCCAGACACAGAACAGCACCACAGACAGCATGAGCAGGTTTACAGCTTACTTTGCTCCAGGCAACGACTGCGAGACAAATCTGAGACAAACCCGCATGTCATGTGAGAAACAATGACATAAAATACAGGGAGGACTGTCTTACCTCAGGACAGGTGTTCAGTTAACGGAGCCCACCTCCGCCGGCAGAGTGACTGACAGGACAGAGAGAGCACACCGCCGCCGCCACAGACACCACCTGAGCATCCCGCTTGTCACTCGCCTCCGCCGGGCTGTCAGTCAGTCAGGAGCACCGAGCTGGCACCGCTGTGTGTGTGTGTGAATGTGTGTGAGAGAGAGAGAGAGGAAGAGGGGGAGAGGGTGTGAAAAGAAAGAGAGAGAGAGAGAGCGAGAGAGATTAGACTACAGTCATACATTTCCTCTCAGCATTACCACATTAAACAGATCCTTAACCAAAAAAACAAACAAAACACGTGAAATACAGGAAATATTCTCTGTGTACTAACTGTGAGGCTGATGTTTTGACATGTGATGCTTTACATTTTACACTGAAATCACATATGATTTTATCATCTGAAATGGTCTCTTCCACATGTGATAAACATGTAAAACATGGTTGGACATGCGATAAATAACCATGCACCCTTAATAAAGAATAGAATAAAGTTTAAGTTAAATCCTGAAGTGGTTCTTTGTGGTGATGCCGTTAAGGAAACCTTTTTTTTCAGCTCTGCAAAAAAACTTTTATCTATTGATTCTTTAAAGAAACATTTAGTATTAAGTTCTTCCCAAAATTCGGTGTAAAAATGACTTATTCCTAAATTAATCCAAGGTGCAATATACAATAATTTGAATTAAAATGTTTAATTTTAAATGCAATATTTGGTAAATTATTCTATTAAAAAGTAACAGAGTAAAGTTTTTATTACTTTATATAAATTATTGTCACATTAGTATTTGCTCTCTCTAAAAGTAGTTGTAGAATATCACTCTATACAATTAGGAATGAAACCAAAACAATCATTTCTACACATAGCCACAAATTAGTCAACAGGTTAGGCATACAGCAGCCACTAGTTAAAGCCACATTAAAGTTAAAGCTGTTCAAACTGTCCTGAACTGAAAGATCCTTCAAAATATAAAAAAGAAAAGATTATTAAACATAAAAATTCACCAAAAGTGCTGCAATTGTGACTTAAAGAACTGTTTTTTTGCATTCACTTCCCCAAATTTCATAATAATCTGATTGTAATTTGGTAATAAAAGCAGACTTATACTATAGGAAGTGTAGAAATGCTCAAATAATTTAACATGGCTTTAATAATAAACACTAATATATAATAAAACACTGACTTCTATAGCAAAAATCAATAATAGCAGCTCAAGTTGAAGGTTAAAGCCAACCTAACGTACGTTATATTCAATTGACTTTGGACCATTAAATCAATTTCAAAACACTCTCAAGAAACTGAGCACCACACTTGAGTTCATTATGAAGTTTGTACACTGACATTTAATTAGCGACTTCATCTATTGTTATATAGATTTGAATGTCAATACTACTGCATATATGTGTATTCATATCTAGCTGTTTATTTTGTATATAATGTCAACCAATTGAATTACTTGTACTTGTACACAGCACTATATAATACTGTTCATACTGTACATATAATATCTTAAAGAACTTGCACTGTATAATTACACCTATAATTACACTTATACCTGCAACTGCAACTGCTGCAGCACAAGCTGTATACATCTTGCTAACATATTCATATATGTAGCTGCACTTTTATTTACATATCCCTATACATATGTACATTACTGCACTTTACTGCTTTTTGCACTTCTGGTTAGATGCTAAACTGCATTTTGTTGTCTCAGTACTTTGTGAAATGACAGTAAAGTTTAATCTAATCTAATCTACAAAAAACACAGGAAACATCCCAGTAAATCCACCATGAATGTCTGAAGTGATGTCTTCAAGGCTGCTTCAGGATTTGTCTCCACAATAAGTCAGTTCAGTTTAATAGGAAACATTTATAATCACACAAATTCACTGAGCTTTTTTAGAAAAAAACAAACACAAAGTTTAGATATGAATTGAAATATTGAATATGAAAAGTCCTTGATGATGATGAACCACGAGGTGCAGTGGTTAACAGAGTAATTTACCATGCCTCCTGTAAGCCGTTCAGGCTAGCTGTCTCGTGTGGAGAAGGCAGGGTCAGGTGGCTCAGGTGAGGTCCAGATACCTGTCCACATCTCTGTCCACTCCTGGATGGGCAGTTCTTCCATTTTAATCTGAACCTGGGAAACAGAAAAAACAGTGTTAGCCTTAGACTCTATATGTACAATTAAAGAAGAACAATATAAATACAATATCGATAATGTGATGGAAGAATAGATATTTGGGGATTTTAGTCTTTTTAAGAACATAACATAGTTATATAAATGTGTTCTTAAAGGTCTTAAAGGTAAATTTAGGCTCATGTAATGGATATTTCTGGACAAATTTGACCGTTTAACTTGCCTGAAAAGAACGACAATTGCATGTTTGTTTGGTCACATCCACGTTTTGTGTAAATATTCTCAGAAACCACCAGCAGTCATCCAAAAATATATTTGATTTTGCATCAAATATTGAGGATTTATGTTAGAAATGTTTGATTTTGTCAATCAAACATAACACATATGTACTGTATGTTAGCATGAATCTCTAAAAACATTTAACTTTCAGCAGACAAACCAGTTTTCAGAGTGTTCAGTAAGAGATCTGGAGAAGTCTTTTCAGTGGTTCAGCAGGCAGTAATGAAGACTGACAGGGTTGTTTGCGCTTGGCTTGAGATAACGTTGGTGAAATGTTGAGATAACGTTGGTGAAATGTTGAGATAACGTTGAGATAACGTTGACGGAATGTTGAGATAACGTTGATGAAATGTTTCTTCGCTGTGTGTCTGATTGGCAGACCTTACAGCCAAGCTAAACACGCTTCATTATGGAAATGTATTCATATCAATTTGGCTTATATCCTCAACTGTCAACACACACACACACACACACACACACACACACACACACACACACACACACACACACACATACAGGTTCCTGCTGCAACAGGCTGGTGTTGTTATGGTTGCTGCAGTGCCCCCTGAGACAATGAGGAGAGTGAAGGGAGACAAAGAGAGAATACTGAGGAAGATGAACTTGACCTTTATGATGTCTTGGTGAGGAGGGGTTGGGGGCCATGTTGGTACTTATGAATCTATAATGAATCTTGACTATGTATGTGTGTGTGTGCGCGTGCGTGTGCGTGTGTGTGTATTGTAGAGGGCTGAGCTCTTAGCTGAAGAAAGGTCATCACACAGGGGGGCTCTAATACACCTGGCTACATGCTCACAGTCTCTCTCTCTCTCTATCTAGACAACCCTGTTACTCAAAAAGTTGGCACGCTGTTTAAAATGTAGAAACAAAATCAAGCAGTAACCTCTGTGGCTGTGAAGTGAAGCAAATGCAGAAGTGTTAAAAACTGCAGTTCCTCAAACGTCCACTTGAGGCTGGCTACAGAACGAGTCAATCTCCATAAGCCCTCATGTTAAAATGTCCAACTTCACAGCAGAAATAAACATGTTTACAGCCTGGTACAAAAAACAGTTTTGGTCTCTGTAGCTAATTTCCCCCTTCATGACAACTGTACTGAGAGTGTATGTTTATATAATTAACTCGTTCAAATAATATTAAGGCTTAAAGTTATGTATAATTAACAGCGTGGCTGCTTTGATTGACTGGTGGATGCTGTTACAGATGGCTTATTTGAGCACCCAGGCGTCATTCGGCCCGCCTCAGGTCTACCAATGAGCCACGTCTTTGCCCATTTTTAGATTAGACTCTTTAGCCCGCGATCGTGTCCATGATTTCCAAACAGAATTTCAGACCACAGGACAGTTTTCTGCTTGGGTAGCGGCGTTTCTGGATCTGGTTTATATACGGTTTATTCTTTTCATCGTAGAGTTTCAACTTGCATTTGTGGATGCAGTTATGAACTATACTCATGAAGTGATTTGGGTGACTGAGGGTCCAAAGATCACGGCCATCCAATTTGGTCTTCATCCTTGTCCTTTGCGTACAGAGATTTCTTCTGATTCTCTGACTCTTTTAATGATATTATGAACTGTAGTTCAGATTCTTTGTAGTTTTAGAAACAGTATTCTTGAGTAATTGTTGCACTGTTTTCCAGCATAGTCTTTCACAGTGTGGTGAGTGGTGATCCCTTCCTCATCTTCACTAAGACAGACTCATCCTCTCTGTCTCAACTTTGTTAAAATGTGTTGCTGGCA
This sequence comes from Sciaenops ocellatus, assembly GCA_033000465.1. Lineage (NCBI taxonomy): Eukaryota > Metazoa > Chordata > Actinopteri > Sciaenidae > Sciaenops > Sciaenops ocellatus. Next base: position 21,002,397 of record CP136867.1, read on the forward strand.
TCAAATTCAACATGGGCATATCATTGATTGATTGATTTGATAAGCTGTCTTTGTGTCATTTTCCATCAAATATGAAGTTTTATTGTTTTACACATCATGACGTTTCTATTTACAGATCAAATAATCAAATTTAATGCAGGCAAAAAATCTGAAGTCACATAAAGTGACAACACGACTCTAGTTTTATTTTAATGAGTAAACACTCAAAGTATAGTTTACTGTCCTCTGGAGTTAAAGCTGAATTTTTAAAACTTGAACAGCAGTCACATTAAAAAAAAACGTTTATTCAGTCTGTGTTCAGTTCAGTTTTAATTCATTCTGACATACATTTTTTCTTGTATGCAGCATTACTGAACATTAAAATGTTTGTTTATCTTAGGACATTATCCTGTAAAGTCACGACAAGACAATTTCTTTAGAGATAGGTGTCTACACTTGCAATATTATTTATATCATGGTCACTTTACCTTACAATATTATTTTTATCATGCCACTTTTTACCTTCAGTACTTGTTTTGCACGTTGTCTGTTGTTTGCCGGTTGTTTGTTTTTTTTGTTTATTGTGTAGGTTATACGATACTTCTGTCTGTTCGTTGTGTTTTGCCCTTTCTACTCTAATTCTGTAGTGTATATTACACTTTCTCTGCTGCTGTAATAAGTGAATTTCCCTGTTGTGGGATAAATAAAGTATAATTAAATCTACCTTTTTAATATCTCTGGTTATATTGGCCACAGGCCTTTCACACAGCAGACATTTTGATTTGATTTAATAGGAAAAAGCACAGGAGTCACTTGACCCCATTATGCTCAAGTGTCTTATGTGTGTACGCCTACTGTACATATAAATATATGGATATATAGAGTATCTATTAAAAAAGGTAAATTAGTGATGGTATAGATGAATATGATAAATAAATGTGTTCATTGCCAGATAAGAGCCTGTCTTGACATAATTCTGTGCCTGTTGACTTCAAATATTTATTATCATGTACTGCATATAAATGACACATTGAGAGAAAGTTCACACAGAATAACAAAAAGATCTGCGTGCAGATTTTTACAGATACCGACTAGATTTAGTTTTTACTTTTCTGGTATTAGTTTTTGATTTTAGAAATCTGTCAATTAGTTCAGGATTTAAAGCAGCTCATTGCGTTAGCGTTAATATCCTTTTTTTTTTTTTACATTTAGATTGTTATTGTACCTTCAAATGCAATTACAAGACCTCAAAAATGAATAAATAATACTTAATAAATAATAAGCGCAAATAGTTCCTTTTATTTTTTCATTAAATCCACCATTATGCAGCTTTCACACCTGGATACTGTATTAATGCTGTCCCTTTACCTCTATATAATATCTGTATGTGTATATTCATACCTTTTGTGCAATTGCGTGTCTACTTTTGTATCTTCCTGTAAATTTGTCAAATCAATAAAGTCCCACGTCATGACAGTGAGACAGCATGCCCATTATCATAACCCTGAAACTGAAGCAGCTAAAATTCAGCCATCATTAAATATTTAATTTACTGGATTAACCGAAAACACCCACCCTGCCTGGTCATTTAAATACAAACAGTTCCCCACCTGAATTTCCAGCATGTATAATATCAGAATAAATATATAATCACATATACTGTGGTGTTATATTTAATCCATCTGAGCCTTGTGACACGCTCCGTGAGACTGACAGCTCTGACTAACAAGTAGGTGGAGCAGAAAATGATGAAAATGTTATTCAGCACCAGGTACAAAGCAACTCGTTCTCATTAATTATAATGTCAACGATACATGAACGATCTTTATCCATCAACTCGTGATCCTTGCTAGCCAGTCACAATAATAAAAAAAAAAGAGCCCTATGAATTACACATTGTCAAGTATGCGATGAAAACAACAATTTCCAGTGAAAGTAAAAGTGGATTATTAATTCCTAAATTGAGGCAGCCCCCTTAGACTACCGAGATGGAGCTTTTTGTCAGTGCGCTGGTCCAGCTCAGGGGTCCCTTTGTTCCAGCTGCCACAGCAGATTTAGGCGTCTGTACGGAGGCCTGTCAGAAACAGGCTTATCTCTTGGGGGCCTCCCAGCACAAAGACCCATTTAGATGCTCACAGAGAGTGAAATCTTCATTATATACCTCTTGAAAGAGAAACAGACCTCTGCTCTTTAAGAAAATTAATTGGAGACAAGTATTTTGTTTGGCTGCGATGGACGCTCCAAAACAAAGGATAAGGAGAATCTTGTACAGTGAACACTTTATGTTTGACATAGAGTGAAGTGGATGATATCGATATTTCAGGTCTGTTTGATGACATAAATTTAGACGCTGTCATACAGATATGAAGGATATTGAGAGATATTACCTCTATCTTTGTCTTAATTCAACAATTCCCTCTTTTCCATCTCATAAAATACCCTTAGTTACACAAGAGGACTTCACAACGTGAAATAAAGAAACCAGAGCATCAAAATCATGAGTTTTCCTTCATTCGTGCAATTATCCATTCGTGTATCTCTATATCATCCATCCGTCCACCCACCTATCCATCCATCTGCTGGCCTTTCCCAGCCATGCCTGTAGTAAGAGTGTCAGTATATCTGCCATGGCGTCCTGCTGATGTGTATTGTGATGGTGTTGAATACTCCAGCTACCAATATGGCCTGCACCAATACTGGATTAGCCACAGTGGATTAGCTGGCTGCCCTCCTGCTGCTTATTCAAATATTGTTTCACGTATTGTCATCATTGGGGCAGAGCTCTGGCCCAGTAAGCGAGTAAGCTACAGAATATTCTCAAAGAAAAAACAGAAAAAATGTCTTTGCTTCACATTGCCCCCCAAAAAAACGTGGAATTTAGACCACTAGAGGGTTTTGAGGGGGAAAAACGATGTCGATGGGTTTCGGAGAGCGTCTGCAGCTCTTAGTACAGGGAGAAAAAGGAGGATGGAAAGATGATGGAAAGCACAAACCCAACCAGGGCCAAAATCAGGCATGAAAGCGTGCCTTGATCTTTGATACATGGTGTTCTTCTTTTTTCTCCTCTCTCCCTTTCTCTCTTTCACCCTCACACATACACTTGGGAGTCAAGGCAATTGATGTGCTGCCTTTGATGGCAAAGAGAGGCCTATATTAACAGCCAAAAGACCATGATGAAAGGGGCTGAGAAAAAGAAAGAAAATGGGTAGAAAATGTGTTATTATAAAGGATGGCAACTCATGATAAATACTTGGGATGGAGTGATGGTAACCAGACATCGGGGCGTTGAGGGTTTGATGGTTTAAACGGCAGCGGAGGAAAAGGCTAAGGTAGACGGAGAGCTTACCGTGCTAGCCTGGCGGCAGTGGTGGCTGAGGTTGGTTTGGTGGTGGTTCCCGTACGTCAGGCTGGTGGTCATCCTGTTAGAATAAGGAGAGTGAATGCACTTGCTGTACGTCCAGGGTTCCTCCTGGCGATACGAAGGTCTGGACGCCAGTGGACGTCCCATATCAGAAGCAGTCGCCATCTTTGTCCCGTTGTTGTCTTGGATATCCTCTCCTGCGTCTTCATCCCTCCCTCTTTCCTTTGATCATGCCTCCCTCCCTTGCTCTCTGCCGTATGACATCATCACGCAGCGGTATCGACAAGCATCAAAGAACCACTGGGAAGGACTGTGTATCTGTCGGTCTGTGCATTTGAAAGGAGTGTAAATATGGAGCAGAAAGAGTGCTGTAACCCCCCCAGCTCCCCGCATCCACTGTTCTCCTCTCCCTGCAGATGGGTGGTTTATTAGGCCACTACAAAACTAAACACACACCCACACCACCCAACTCTTAGACGGGTGTATCCCGAGGCCCCCTGCTGTGCCTCCAGCGTTTGATGATGTGTTTAACGGATTCATGCATCCCAAAGCTTGTTTCCCATTCTCCACCATTTTTTCATCCTCCTTATCCATCTCTCCAAGCTTCTGCAGCAAACACAAATGTCCTTTAGTCAACTTTGTTTCCAAATGACAGTTAATTCCTTCTCAAACTGATCTGGTAACACTCCTCTCCTTGCGTCGACACCCCTCCTTCCTCCCATTTTCACTCTCATCCCCTGCTCTTTCTCTCTTACCTCTTACAGCTGGTGGGTACCATTTCCAATCCTGTTAAAGTTGTATGTCCTGTTGAGGAGCCCTTCTGTCTCTCTGTCATCTGCCTTAAAATCACGCATACATGTTTCACTGTCACAGTCTGAATCCTCTGCGGCAGCTGTTATCCAATCCAGCGAGATCTTTCCCCCAAAACATTAAAAAGAAAGAAAGAAGATAATGAGTATATTGACCAACATTCATGTATCAGCAAACAGAATAAAGGCAATCAGCTGTTTACAGTTATCATTTGACATACATTTAATCTAAATAGTAGTTATATCTGACCTACAAAGTTGAGAAAAAAGGGTTTAAAGTTGTCAGGCTGGCTGATAAACTGTGTAAAACATAGGTTGTAACACATTATTTTACAACTTTCAAAGCTGAACCACAACACAGCTCATGAATAAGAGCCAAATTATGTCTAAACTAGTCTTGTTATCTTTTAGCCAAACTAGTTTACCTATTTTCTCACCTAGTTTTCACTTGATTTGACATTCTGACATACATTTCATTTAAATAGCGGTTATCCTGTATGCGACCTACAAAGGCAGAGCAGTAACTACAAAAATATTGAAGTTGAGAAAAAATGGTTTCAAGTTGTCAGGTTGGCTGATAAACTGTGTAACAAGTGTGACTTTTAAGGCTGAATATTTAACCCCAACTTAACCATAACAAATTGAAAATTCAAACTGAATGAGATTCCAGCTGCTAAGCTAGTCTGGTTATCTCTGAGCAAAACTAGTATAGCTGTTTATTTTCTTTCATGATGACTGGATTAAGCTACTGCTAACGGTAGCTAGCTCACTTTATATATCTTGTTTTAGCTCTCTAGTTAACTCCCTCTGTAATTATTGTACATTTTACATTATGTTCTCACAAATTTTAAACAATTAATAAAAAATAAACAAAATCATTTTTATGTGATAAAACCAAAAAGCCTTAACTCAAGATGTAAAATTAGTTATTGTGTTTTGGCTTTGCGTTGCAGTAGTTCAAACTGAACATTTAGCATATGTTCTGTAATAAAACGTGGATATAGTCAAACCCTGTCTCTATTGTACTGTATGTATTTTGCTAGTAGCTAGTAAGCTAACGTAAACGAGCAGTGTTATACCGTGTAATTAAAATGAAATATTTTCTGCATCGAGAGGTTTTCAAAACAGTTTCTGATGTATTACTTCACCTTAACCTCTCCTTGCTAATGTAAAAGAGAAAATACAGTGATTGGTACATTTGAAGGTCACAAAAACATTATTATTTCCAGGTGATTATACAGTAATAAAAATATAGTTATACATATTATATTTGTGTATATAGAGGCCCCTAAATCTTACATATATGAACCTATGGCCACATTATATAAACATTTCCAACAATGTCACAACATTATAAACTTCGTAAAGGTAGAATTTATTGTCTAGCTTTTGTTTTAGATTACATTAGATTGTACAGGTATACCTAATAAAGTATTTACTGAGTCTATGCTGCCTCTGGAAATTTCTAAACATCAATATTGACTCCTATTTCATCTTAAGAGTCTTAGTGTTCTTCATACATCTGTGGTAGATTCAGGGGAAAATTCATACAAGCCTAATTAGTGAAATAGGTCTTTGATCCAGTTCCTCTTAGCACTGATCATTAAAACGAAAGCGTAAAGAGTAATTAAAGCTTTTCAGAGTCATACAGCTGATCCTGGTTCTCTCCTTTCCATGGTGTCCTGTTCTTCTATTTTCTCCATGTTTTCATTCACATCTTTACCCTGCACACCACCCTGCCGACTCTCTGCCCCCACGTCCCCTCTCCTGTCTAACTAATTGTCAAGGTTCTTGTTAGCATTATGCTAAAATGCGTCTCTCTGCAGCAAAAGCCACCCTGTGATATGGAAAGCGCCCTCTGCAAGGATTATACCACTCATGAGAATAAGTGAGTAAATTTGAGTGTGGAAAAAGGGAATAACTGCTCCTGAATTTGTTGTTTGCTCATGCTTTCTCCTCCATCTTGTGATTCCCTTTCTTCAGCTCGATAAACTGTCTCTCAGCTTCCCTAAAACCGAGCCTCCTTCCTCTACGTCCACGTCACATAAACAGTGATTTACATTCAAACAGCAACTTCATCCCAGGTATTAAGAAAACTAATTTCACAACATTAATGCCACACTTAAAAAAATACCCACTTATTTCCACCATAAATTACTTCCCATAATCCTAATCAACTAAATCCGTCTGCTGATTGCTCCTTTCTGGGGGGACAAATAGGAATCAATACGGGCACTCTTGGCCTACCTGTAGGATTGTTGGGGTAACAGCAAAATGCACCAAGCTGACAGGCTGTAGAGGGTTGATAAGCATTTCTCATTACTGAACCCCATTCACATAACTGGCTGCCACACACATATAACACATACACACACACACAGACGAACGTCCTCCAAACCGTATTCCCATCACTGCAACAATAGATATAAATAAATAAAGAAATCATTGGCTTGTATATCTATTGACTACGCATGTGTGTGACAAAAGAGAAGGCATCTGGAAAGCTACAAACTGACACCTAGGGATGGACAAAATAACAAGACAAGCCTCACCACACAATAGCTCTGCAGTAAATACCAGTTTGACAAAGCTTATAATCGCTTTTTTTTTTTTTTTTTTTTGTAGCTGACAGACGTTTGGGGCTCAACTCAGAGGTCATTTTTGAGCCCATACTTTCTTATCAAACAAAGACCACATTCAGTGTCCATCAGTCAGTGTTGGATTACTGCGGAAACTTTGCTAACAGCCACAACCCAATGCTGTCTCTGTTACCGTGTACGGTATACATCTACTTTACCCTTCGCAGCGTTGTATACATTTAAATTGCTTGTTACTGAAAGAACCAGAAAGTCATGAAGCTTTATGTAAATAAGTTATAAATACAGATACACAAATATCTCAGCTTCAAGACGTCTGACAATCTTGCATATGGCGAAAGTTATTGAAATATTTAGACTAGAGAAGCACCACATTGTGTCTCAATTTGCGCACTTTGATACTTAAACTTGCTCTTCTGAGTACAAAAGTCTGTTCACACTGTCAATTATGCAAAATGTAGTGTACTGTGTCAATTATGCAAAATGTAGTGTACTGTGAGTACCCGTAAGGTGTACCCATAAACGGTCAAAAAGTTTGAGTGTAAGAGTGTGGAACGCCGGACGCTTCTCACTCTCAATGGTCACCATTTCGGCTACGCAGCGAAAAGGGAGGGATCAACGGCATGTGAAATGCTGCTCGAGTTGAAGTGGTTGTGGTGAATACCACAATATATGTTTTATATTTATATTTTGGTGGTCAAATGTTGGTGCTAATGCTCAACCCGGTTGAATTTGGCAAACAAGAAGAAAAAGTGGTAAAATGCTCCGATGATCATTTTCAAGAATTGCACAACAGATGTCCTCGAATCAGCGCACTACCTTAGTAAGTACATGGTGTACACAGTGTACTACATAGATAATAAAATAAAAAAAATAAAATATACAAATTGAGAGACAGCACAAGCGTCACTTCAACGTCAGTTACCGAATTTTAACAATCTCTTTGGATTAGAAACTCACCATATGCTTGAACTGCTCATTCAACCTGTGGTGGTGGGGAGGGGGCAGCAAGAAGACACAGCTTCATTATTATCACATTGAGTATCAAAATCCACCTGCGAATACGAAGGCCATGTGATACAGTCAAAGCTCCAAAACAAGTGAGTAAGTGGACCTTGAGTTTTGTCCAGTGCTTTTGTGCTTTAGAACAAATTTGGCTCAGTCACAAAAACTTTTTTTTCTCTGTCAATTAATTGTAAGAATGAGTTGAGTGCAAAAGGTCAAAGTGAAGGAGGTAAATGTAGCAATAATTCAGGATTATTGATAGTGTCTGTGTGTTCTTGGATCTGCCCACATGTCCATTTTTCACATTTAATTAGTTTCAGTTTTTATTTGTCATGTGCAGGTTAACAGGGTCAACATCACAGTGTCAGCTCAGCATTAAGAGCACTAGCTGTGTAACAGCACTAAGAAAAAATAAGCTAAAGTATAATGAAATAATATAAAATATAACAAAATCGAATATGAAAAATAAGTATAAGTGTTCTATACAACTGTACAAGTGTGCCAAGGTTGTGTCAATTCTATACAAGTATTGGAGAAGTATCACTACATAAAGAGATATGAATGTACTATAGGATATACTACACTATATTGTTGTATATCCCTCTCACACTTACCTTATTTCATCTGCATCTTTATTCTGCTCTTTACTTCAATATGGTTCCGTTTGCTCTCGTTTAATGTGAGCCTGCAACTTTTGCTGAACAAGTACAAAGGAGTCATAAAGTAAGTGACTGTGTGTAACATCTGGTGTACAACAGTATCTTTCTGTTGTTTGCTAACATTAGTTTATACTAACCACCACAAGCTACTGGTCATACCAGACCAAATGGCTTTAGTAGTGAAACCCAGGAGTGCACTGAGCAACGTTTATTAGGTTATTAATTGAACTTTTCACTTGTAAGAGGAAGGATGTGCTATGTCATCTTTTGCAAAGATACACAGTCGTGCTTTAGCACTGTGCCATTATTGGACAGTAAACCGAAATCACCATTTTGATCAATTTGATTTCACTGCATCATCATGATGTGAGAGTGACAAGCTGCCAAACCGATAGGCAATTAAAGGAAAAACATATTTTGTCAATCAGCTTCTTACTATGAGTGATGGGTCCTTCATAAATATACTTTTTATGCCATGTTCCACCAGTTTTGGTTATTTAACTTGACAAATGTGTGGATTTGTGTCTCACTGGACTGCAGTGGGTATGGCTTTGTTAGAAAAGGGGATGTCACAGACCTCCATGCACCAATCACAATTTAGCAACATTTGAATCAAAATGTGATGATAGTTGTCGGGCGGTTTTCTGAGGTTGTCTGGCCACTGTCAATTAAATTTAATAAAACCATAACAACACTGCTGCTACAGAAGCAGATTAGCTGAATATTTGAGTGATAAACTATCAGTAAAAATAACAAAGGATGTTCTTTTTTCAAACTTTAACTCTGATTGTTGTATATGTAGACATAACTATGTAAGGTTATAATGCAATGCAGTTTTCAGGGGCTTTAATGGTTATTTTAATCATTAGTGAAAGTAGACCTGGAGTCCTTGAAAAGATCAACAATTTCAGCCTCGACATGTTCATTTGGTACTGTGAGAGAGAAAGGCTACAGTTGTGAGGGGGTGGAGGCCATTGTTCGGGTAAAGTGAGACAAATGAGACCCTGGAGAGCACTACTTAGCCACTCATAAAGGTCAGATATGGAGCCACACCAGTGGATGCTAATCCTGACCCCGGGGACCATGTGCACATGCGCCTGTGGATGCAATTGTTTCACAGGCCTGTGACATTTAAACCTGAATAAGCGCACAATCCTGGGTGGCAGAACAGTCTGTACGTGTTTGTGTGCCTATTTGGCTGGAAAGCAGTGGACTTCAGGTCCCACTGAGGTTTAATTAGACATGGCCTTGGGGGTAATTAAAACATCAGAGGCTAATTTCTCATGTAAACAACACCAAGTGGTTAGTACTGTAAATATTCACTTGATTTTGATTATTCCTGGTTAAATATTTAAAACTGTTGAATGCTTTTTATGAATAAAACTAACATTTGTTATTTGTTTTCTTAAAAATCATTCAGCAATTGTAAAAGTTACCTTTGCATCTGTAGGAAACTGTGTTTTTATTATGTTCTCTCTTAAGACGTAAGGATTTCACCTGCCAGCAGAGATATCATTAAGATGCTGCCACTGTGATATCATTATGAAGCATCACTGTACGTTAGCCATTATGTAGGCTAGTCACACAGTCTAATTGGCATTGTACTAATAACACGCTGGCAAGCTGAAAACATCCAATCCTTTCCCCTTGTGTTGGAGGTATAAGCCTGTCAGCAGGTCACACTGATTGGGGCACCTGAGAGTCGGTGGCAACGCAATTTGTGAGTTTTAGCTGAATATAGTGGAGATAACGACTGGCGGGTCACAACAACGGTTCAGCCCAAGTGTAATGAGCAGAGAGAAATTCACAATTCTGTTAATACTTGTGTGTTTTGTGTACGTGACAGAGAACTGTATACGGTCTCACTATGATTAATGCCTTTACTGAATGTTTACATTGCACCATTTTTGCTCTAGATGACATTTTTAAGTTTCTCTTAATTTTAGATGTTTGGTTTTTAATGTGTCTACTAAAAAAATCTATAAACAAAGCCAAGTTCTCCTGGTATTATCTTCAAAAGACAAACCATAAAACTGTTCATGACCTTTGCAGGAAGGCTCTGTGGATGCAGAGGAGCGACCCGGGGTAATTCTACAGAAATATGAGCACATATTCTGGTTTAAAATGAAAAGATATCAAACTATCAAAACTCATACAAGACATGTCCAAGCACTGAAAACAAACAAAACAAAAAAAAAAAAACAGAAAGCAGCTTACACATGTTAGTTAGTTGGTCCACGTCAAATCCAGACTAAAATATCTCAGCAAGTACTGGATAGATTGAAATAAAATTTTATGGACATTCATGATCCCCAGAGGATGAATCCTGCTGACTTTGACTGACTTTTCCTTTAGTGGCAGCATGAGGCTGACATTTGTGTCTTTGGGTGAAATATCCCAATATCTACTGGATAGATTGTCTTGAATTTTTTATAGAAACATTCATGATCCCCAGAGGATGAACCCTCCTGACCTTTTATCATTTTAACTTGTCCAACACTTTGGTTTATGACCATATAATATAAAAATGTAAAGTGTCATGAGGTAACTTCTGTTATGATTTGGCACTATATAAAATAAAATTGAATTGAATATCTGCAAAACTAACAACATTCCCATCAGCCTCCACTGTCCTTCAGTGCTGATTAGTAAATGTCAGCTTTCTAACAGGCTACAGTGGTGAACCTAGTAAGGATTATATACTTAACAAAAATATAAACACTTATTGTTCCAGTTTTTCATGAGCTGAAGTAAACAATCTCAGACTTCTTCTATGCACACAATTTTATTAAAATCAGTGTTAGTGAGCACTTTTCCTTTGCCAAGATAATACCTGACAGGTGTGGCATATCAACATGCTGATAAAACAGCATGAGTATGACAAAGGTGTGCCTCGGACAGGTCAGAATAAATTGACACTCTAAAATGTGCAATTTTTGTTGAATGCAAACATTAGCATGTTAGCGTCTGGTTAGCATTAGATCAAAGTGCTGCTGTACAGTCTCGTTACATCATTGACGTCTGAGAGGTCCTGGAAGTTTCTAATGTTCACAAAAAAACAACAACTGGCTAACAATGAAATATGACAAAATATTACAAATTTTATTGAAGCATTTTATCACTCAAAACAACCAACTCACCCAAGACCAATGCAGTTTTTTGGCATCATAAGTTGTGGAGGTTAATTTTGCTGTCAGATACATGTACGAGCCACAATCTGTACAATTATGATGCATGTAAAGTTTTTAAACCGATAAAAGTCTAAACTTTTCACAGCTACAAACAGCTGCAAGACATTTTGAAAATGATTTCCTAATCTAATGTTCTTTTAAAATTATTATTTATACCAGAAGGTGCTGTAACAAAGACAGCTCAAAGATTTTGAGAAATTATCCAGAAGCATAATCACAGTACACCTGTCACACAGATGTCCATGTCTCCACAAAATTAAGGGATGAACTCCATCTTGTGGTGCAAAGAAAAACTGCTGGTTCAATGACGCTGGTGTCACACAAAGCCCAACGTCAAACAGGACATTTCATTACATGATGCCAAACGTTAAGACCACTGACACCCTATAGTTGTGAACTTGCAGGTTTCGTACCCATATTATGTTTATATAGTTTTGACCCTTCTCTGTTTTCTTCTACCTCCTCCCTTTTGTATCGATCATTAAGCACATAATGCACCACAAAATGAGTAAAAGATATGTGGCAAAAACAGTCAATCACACAGGTAGCTTTAATTCAGGGACTGCATTAGGAAATAACAGTTACAAAAAATGTCACACACCAGTTAACCTGAAAAAAACTCCCTTTTCTTTGGAGTAAATGTCAAAAATAAAATGACACTGAAATTAAAAATCAAACTCTGCATTAAAAAAGTGTCAGCTTACGAATGGTGACGTATAGTTAATTGAAAATCACTGATATTTAAAATGGACAAAGTTGGAAACCAATGCACAATGGATCTTTATGAATATAAATTATATTTGGATTCTGTTTGACTCTTGCTAACCTCGTTTCGAGTCATGTTATTGGTCGTAAAAACTTAAAAACAAAAGCACTACGATACAAAGCAACTTCAGATGACGTTTTTAAAAACAGATTTTAAATCTAACTCAACACCTGACAGTTTCTCTAAATATGAGCTCTTACTCGCCGTCACCTTCACCCTTATCAACCTCATTGTTGTCCTGTGGCACATTTTTGTCACCGTCTTCTTCGCCTTTCTTCTCTTCTTTGTTCGTCTCCTCTGCCTCGTGTTTCTCCTTCTCCTCAGCTGTATTCGACTCTGTTTTTGCTGCAGTCACATCAGGCTTTGGCATGTCCTCTTTTACCACTTCCTGGACATTGTACTTTCTGTACAGTGTATAGTCTTTTACCACACTGATGCAACACACAGCCTTGATGACCTCCACAATGACTGTCAGTTCTGGGTTCGTCAAATCAACCTTATTCTTCGGATTCAGCTTCCCAACAAGACCTGGAATGATGAGAAATCGAAAAGGACAAAATGACAAAATGATCAGGTCATATTACCAACAAAAACACCTCCGAGTCCAACACTACCTGCAATTGATTTGATGATTTCGTCCCTCTTGTTGTGGCTGCTGTTGCGCGCCTTGAAGGCGATCTGGTAGGTAGCACAGTTTGGAGTTTTGAACCAAGGCTCCAGGAAAGTTGTCAGGTACTTCACCATGTCGTCCTGGAAAGCCTTGCATGTCCCAGTTACCTGGTTAAAATTAAAACAAGGATAAGACACCGCAGAAGAGAACACAAAACTTAATGATTATTTTAGTCGATATATATTTTAACAATAATTTTGATGGCTATGACAGGGACTAAACAACTGTACCTCATTTCACTAAACAAAATGAACATAAGATTGTCTACACACACCATTAGGGATGCCTGCAAATGTCAAAAAATCTCAAAATTGAGCTCTCTGTTTTGTGGTTTAAACTTTAATTATTTGAAAACGTTTAGCTTCTCACTGGTAGCATTCGAAGGATCACGCGTGACTTTTTCTTCTTGGTGCTGTGGAGATCAGACAGGATGTGATGAACCAGCTTGTCAGATTCTACGAGAGAGGAAAAAAAACAAATTGTGCCCACAATAATTCAAAAAGACAAAAATATGTCACGTCAATGAAGTAAAAAGGACTTACCCAGATTTTGAGTTTTGATGAAGATGACGTTGTTCGCTCCGCTGTCCAAAGCCTGGAAACGCCTCTCCTGTTTAGCTCCAGATGCTTGCAGCTGCGCCACTTCCTTCTTCAGCGCGACATCAACATCTTCCTCATCAGCCTCCTCTTCGTCACTGCTGCTTCCATTGTTATCTTGCAACTGTGATGATGAAAGTGGCAATTTATTAATACCATGTTATGTCATTATCAGTTTGAGTGTAATGCCGGGGTCAGACTACAAGATATTTTTGTCTGTTATGATGGTCACTGTGTCAGATTATCATCATCATCCTGTGTTGTGGCTGAGAGACATGACAGACTACACGTTGCTCCCCAACCAATCATCACTTGCCGCCTTTAATGATGCACGTGATGTCACCAGGAAGGAAGCGCTAGAGACTGACTTCCAGGAACAACAATGTAAGCAAACAGTGGTGGAGCCACAGTATGATACTGTGTGTCTCGTGTTTGGAAAAAGCCTAAAAAAAAAAAAAAAAAAAGTAGCTCAATCCTTGGCTTGGGATTGTTCAAGTCCATCATGGGTTAGAGCAGGGGTCTTCAACCAGGGGTCCGTGACCCCTAGGGGGTCCGCAGAGGTACTGCAGAGGGTCCGCTAATTTTTGTCATAGTAATTGACAATCTTCACCGAAATAATTTGCGAGAATTGAAAAATGAAAAAAATGATACTGAGTAACCTGCAAGCATTAATATGCAATAATAGGCTACATTTGACAAAATGTATTTACAAAATAAATTCTTCCAATGATGCAGTCTAACATATCGTGACCAGCAAAACACAGCAGTTTGTGCTTTGTTGTGAAATTATCAAAATGATGCTAAATAATGCGAGCTGCTAGTTTGATATTAAGTGAAGCAGAATGGATACATTTGTCACAGTAACGAGGCCTCGAGCTCGAGGTCCTACAGCTACTCCTTCCACATCTGCCATCATCATATCATATCAGTGAGGTACCTGACATCCTGAAGCTGAATGTTTGTGCTGAAAAATAATAACAGAAAATAAGCCTCACCAACAACAACCACAATAATAACAATAATTATGCATGAACTTTTGATCAACATAAACACATAAAGGCTAATAATCCAGTATATATCCAGTTTCTTTCTCATATTTTATTTTATTTTATATTTTTATAAAACATTCATATTTCTACGGTCACTTTATATTTTTAATATAGTTTTCTATATAACATTTTTATTTCTACAGTTACTTTCTACTTTTATATAGTTTTTGTATAGATGTTTAGCACGGATTCTAATTTATGTTCAATGTATGTTTGCATGCTGCTACTGGATGCTTGAATTTCCTTCGGGATCAATAAAGTATCTATCTATCTATCTATCTAAATAGGTGAATAAAGTAAATATGTGTGAACTGGTAGCTTGAAAGGTGTCAGTTCACCTCCTGGGCACTGTCAGGGTGCCGTTGAGAAAGGTACCGAACTCCTAACTGGTCCAGGGTGCTGCTACATGGCTGCCCATCACTCCACCATCTCTCCACATTTGCATGTTTACATCGCTCCTGATGACCAGTTTGCACCTTGCATCTGCCATCAGTGTATAAATGTGTGTGAACGGGTAAAAGCACTTTATATTACAAGTGGATTAACCATAAATCAATCGACTGTCGCCATTGTTGTACCTGAACATACCTGACACACTGCCAGATAGAGCTACAATCAGACTGATACAAGGTGAGTGGGCTCAAAATCCAAAGACGTGACATAAAACAAGAAATTCATCAAAATATTTCACCATTTTTTATTTAAAGATTGAGTGACAGTTCATGGATTACCCAAACTGTGTAATAATTAACTTTCTGTCAGTTGATCAATAGTTTCAGCAGTGCACCAACTGCAGTTCATTCATAATTACTGGCTAAACACTAAAAAGTCAAGTAGTGGATTTAAGTCTTGTCACAGGGACGTGCACACTGAAAGTAGAACTCAAATAAACTAAAATGTAGTTGTAAATAAAATGAAACATGGTCACACATGCACTTTATTTATCTTAACTGTGACAGGGTGTCAGCTGACTAACTTGCACAGGACTGAGGCGTAAAAGGCCTCGTCTGCAGAGGCTCTCACATGTCTAAAAGTGAATATTAAAAAGTGTGTCACTCTGGACTCACCTTCTCAGGCCCGTACAGCTTGTCTGCGTACTCATTGAGCAGATTGAAGGCCTCCGCCGTGCACTTCCTCTCGTTCATGTTGCATGTGATGAGGATCCCCTGCATGCCCACCTCCAGCTCCCGGGAGCCCTTCCACCGCTTGTTGTGGTGTCCGGCTCCGTACCGCTTCTTGCTCCGCTTCCTCGAGTCGTTTGCCACGGCCGACATGTTAGCAGACGAGTGAAAAACCTTTATATTCAGGCTGAACAGCGGCGGGTTACCTTCTTGTTTTGGTTACTCCCCCCTCTGCGGCTTTAGCTTTACGGCTGAGGCTTACACGAGCGTGTGTAGATGTTAAAGCTACGATGTAAAAGCCATGTGAAGTTTACAAAGTGATGCAGTGTGTCTGCGTTAACGTGAGTTTGAGCCGAAAGTGAAGCTGCTTCAACAAACGACGTCTCATTCACTCACAACATAGCACGTTTTTTGGTTTGTCCACTACGGCGTGTGAGGAGGGACAAAAGTCTGCGACGTTACCGCGAAACACTTTGCGCCTGTTGATTGTTCCCAACGACTGAATATGATCTGTAAACTTAATAATAATAATAAAAAGTGGAATTTAACAACATTTAAATGACACATACTCACCTACTATATTATTTATATAGTGCTTTTTTATTCAACTGGATTTTTGACAGCTCTAATTAGTATTTGCTTTGCAAGCTATGTCATTAATATAAAATATCAACTAATAGATTATGATGTATTATAGGTAAGATAACAAGTGAAATTAGCCCCACCTATAAGATAGGATAAAAATAATTAAAACACTCGCTTGTTACAGCTCACAAAAGTGGGTAAGAAAATACTCATAAATAAGAAATATTCAGAAAAACTTTAAGATATACTTGAATAAAAAAAAAAATAAAAAGTTATATACACTATATACACCTTTCAAGAATAAAGATACGCATGTTGGATCATTTACATGTAACACAAAGTAATTCAAACAAATGGGTTTTTTGTGTTGAACAAAAATATGATGTCCTATATTTTTAATAATACAGCAGAATTCAATGCTGCCGATAAGCAAATGTGTGCGGTATAACCACCAGTTTTCATACCATATACCACTGCAACAATAAATGTAGTATTGCTACTTCTCCCATAATGTATAAACGTGCAACAAACAGACATTATAACTATTCAGTTCATAATGATGTGAAATACAGAAAAGTAATGAATGATAAGTAACGAAAAGAAGGGACATTTTAACTTGACAAAAAGCCAATTAATTGTCCAAACTAGAATCAATAAATTAATGAGCATTCATCATTTCACCAATTAAATATAAAGTAAACAGCTTTGATTTGCTGCATGTAGGTGATAAAAGCAGATTTCCCCTCTGGTTGAGGGTATAGCAGCAACAGAATAAAGACTGTGCTTGTCTTCGAGCTTATCTATTCAGATTTGACCTTTTTTTTCTTACGAAATATAAAAAGGTGAAACAAGTTGACAAAATGCGTATTGAGGAACCGTCTTTGGAGGCAGTTGGTGCATTGTTATCACATCAGAAAGTCTGTGATTGAGGTATAACATACTTTTTTTTTTTTTTTACTTAATAGCTCTTTCTTATCGTGGACTTCTGGGGTGGATGACAGCTCACAGTCGAGTTGATGTGACAGAGTGAGACAGAGGACCCAACAGCAGCAGGAGAGGCCACTGAACTCTTCATCAGAGCAGACTCCCACTTGAAGAACTCACATCCCTTCTGGATCTTCCCTCCGCTGCCCGACCGGCGCACCGGACAACAATAAAAACCTCGCCCGTGGTTTGGACCACCGTTGGATACGACCTGGCGCTTCGCACGACGCCCACACGCACACAGTGGGGATGTGATCCTCTGTCCTTTCATTGTCACAGAAATGGAGGAACGATTGGTACATGAGGAAAATGTGTTGGTAGACAGGGAGGAGAGGACATTCTTGGAGGTGCAAAAAGAGCCATGTGAGGAGGGATCGGAGGGTTTTGCTGGGTCAGTGAAGACGGTAAAGGAAGACTTTGGTGTGTCTTTGTTGGCATGTTGTGTGATGAACGGTTTGGACCTGAAAAATGAGGAAATCGGGGTGGAGGTCTTTTCTGGCATGGAGGGTTTGTGCCTGAACAGAAAGGGTGTGTCTATTTTAGAGTTTTTATGGGGCTCGTTGGGCTTTTCTTGTAGAGAGTGTTTATGTCCTGTTTTGTGCTGCTTTGATTTGTAGCCAGTAACAGTTTTAGGCACAGCAAATTGAGTACTGGGCTCTGAGGCTGTCGAAGGCTTACCGATTACAATTGAGCTATTCGACATATTAACGAGGGATGCCAACTTCTTTGCAGAAAATGACACTGTTGGGTTAGGGTGAGCAAAATGAGTACTGGGCTCTGAGGTTGTCGAAGGCTTACTAATAACGATTGAGCTATTAGACATGGATGGGACACGCAGGGATGCCATCTTCTTTGCAGAAAAAGACATTGTTGACTCACTAATCTTCTCAGTTTCAAAGTTGTTGGCAACTCTCATATTGTTCCCGAACGTGACCTGACCACCTGGTGAATGTGTATTATCAGGCTCCTCCTGCACGTGACATCTGCTGTCAACTTCTGTTACATAAACTTCACCTTCATCACCACTCTCCAACACCACATCGTCATACGAACCACACCTGTCCTCTGTTTCCACTAAAAGTTCTGCACCATCCTCCTCCTCCACGAGTCCGACTGCTACATCTGTTTTTGCGGGCTGGTTTGTCTTAGACTGATTTGAAAGGCAGCCCACAGTAGTCGAACACAGAACAAGGCTGCTGTTGTTGTTGTTGTTGTTGTTGTTGTTGTTGTTATTAATGTGCGGTGAAGCACAATTTCTCATAACCAAAGAGGAAATATTAGCGACAGCCTCTACAGTAACTGACCTCCTGCTGTTTCCCCACAGTGGCATAGTTGTACTGTTCAGCAGTGTCACTGGTGAGATCAGGCTTTGAACAGATTTCTGAGCTGAACCTGAGTTCGCCTTTGGACCTAAATCCCTCATCATTACCTCTGTACATGATTTTGTCTGACAAGATTTGGGAGGGATCTTGGATAATGAGGGTTTGTTTGTGGTAAGTGTGTTTTCCTCTTTAGCTGTGTTGGATTTTTCTTTCTGGTTGTCTGTAGTTGTGTTTCCAAACATGGGTTTGACCATTGATGGGCTCTAAAAGAAGAAGATGAGAGATATCATCAGTAACTTAAAAAATATAACCCACTGTCAAATAAATGCTGGCTGTATATATGTATAAATGTCTCTCTTCAGTGTCCAGAAAGGTTTATTTCACATTTAAAGTGACATTTTCTTACAATACTAGAATTGACGCACTAGCAAATGACAAGGTACAAGTACAAAATATAAACCATCAAGTAAAAAAGTTTAAAAACCTGAGTAAAGAGTATAAATATCTGTGTATGATATTGCAACAGTCCAGTTGTGCAGTTAATAATATTTGTTTATTTATAAAAAAAAAAAAGCTTCATGACAAACTTAAATATTCTTCCATAGTCATCATAACAGGTTTTGTCTTGTGGAGACACTTGAAGGGGGGAGCCAATGATTTAGGAGTTGGGATGCATCGTTGGACGGCGGCCACTCACCGTCACGAGGCTCCTAGTGATCTTCATCACACACCCATCCCTCATCATCCTCGCTGCCAACTGAGCTGTATTTCGGGAATCATCCAAACCTGAGAAAAGAAGAAAAACAAGACACACAGGATTAAGTTTAAATCTTAATTTTTAGTTTTAAGATTTATTTTGACATTTTTTATATACTTTATATTTATATTTTTATAGACTTTTTATATACCAGAATGTTCTCTTCCTGCAAACTGTATTCCCAGATCTTGCAGTGCCCCATTCAGGCCTTTGGGTTTCCGGTCGTAAAATAGCTGAAAAATACAAAACAGTGGGTTAATCACAACATGAGTAGTGCTGAAATGATTAGGCCTAGTCCAGAGTGATTAGCTTAGGCCAAGTGATTGATTAACTGACAAAAAGTTTAATCTGTGAAGATCTGTTTAATCAAATAATCATTTGTTTCGTACAAATTTTGTCTCTGGTTACAGATTCTTACATGTGACTTGCTGCTTTTACTGGTTACATGTCATAACTTTGGGCTCTGGTAACTTGAAATGGGAATTTGACATAACTGTAATATGTAATTTATTTTATAGACTAAACAATCAAGAAAATAACTGATGCACTACACGGTTGCTAGGCATAGCCATGACTGAGAAAGCATGAAAGAGAACAGAGGTGAAAAAGACAAAGCGAGTGAGCTTCCACTTACCCTGTAGGTGCTCCTTAGGTCTATCCAGCTGTTGAGCACATCAGGTTTATGGAGCTGCTTGCGTTTACACTCGTATTGTAAACAAACTCCAAGATCCCAGTCTGATATGCAAAGCAGATGGAGGAACGTTAAAATTAAATGTGTTTTGGCAAAATTAATATTTAAATAAATACTTCTATAATTTAAAAATTCCAACAAGGTGAAAATAAACCATGCTGTTATGAATGGCATAAGGCAGGTCTCCAATGCAGAAAACATCCTCAATAACTGAGGCAGAGACCAATTGTGATGGGTTTATGATAGCTGAAGGTTACCATAAGAATCAAAGATCAATATGATTGATTTTTACCTGACCATGTGAGGAAAGTACACAGTTTCTGAGAAGCTGAAGATGCATTAGATGTCTGTTGTCTGTTGGGGAAGACAACACCCATGTTGAGCTGCAGGTTTTGCAGCCAGCGGCTGAACCGAGAGAGACAAATCTGAAGGGGGATTCCTGCCTCAACTTGCATCTGTGAAGAAAAAGAACAGGAGCAGTAAGATGTAAGGTAAAACTATATGCAGTCCACAGCACCAGAGAGTGCACTGGCATGTTTGTAAGTGTATTTCTGTCTATTACCTGTGTGATACCGGTCAGCTCAGTGCAGAACTTGGACAAAACAGGGTGCTCTTGAGGTTGAACATAAGTGTGAAACTCAGACTCGACCTCCCCTGTAGATGTGTTCAGCAGGACAGCAGGAAACTCAACTGCATAGAAGGAAAAAAGGAAAGAGGGACAAGCATCAGAAAAAGATAGATAGATAAAATAATAAGATTACTTTATTTATCCCCGAAGGAAAATTCTTGTGTTGCAGCCGCAGTTACAAGTATTACAAATGCAGGCACATGATATGTACGAAAAAGACATGAGGTAGATAAAATTAAAGTGTATAATCACAGTATAAATACAATTAAGATTAAGGGGAGGAAGAACATATTGTTCTATCCATGTAAGAAATATACAAAATATACATAAACTCTGTACAATACATGTCAAAAGGGTCAATGCAAGTTATGTCTTAAAGTCCATGTGAAGTAAGAATAAATATGTGTTCTGAGTTTGACAGACCAAAGAAGAAAGTGTTATTAACCACCCAGCCAAACTTGAATGATTAAAAATATTGACAAGTTTATGAAATCAGGTGTCAAATCGGGTAAAAATGAGCAGCATTCTCAGTGCCACGACTGTGGGGGCGTGTCCGCTGAATGTGCTGAAGCCACGCGAGCAGTCAAGCAGCAATTTTGAAGCGACTGAAATGTGAGTTCAGAAAATGACGTGACTAACTTTGAAACACTCCGAGCCAGTTGAATTAATCTCTGTCTCTCTGTCAGGGGTGCATGGGTATGGTCAGGGCGGCCTCAGTGTGTCATCGAGCCACCCTTTAGGACCGCCCCAAAAAATCCTGGACTGAACCTCGAACTCCACATTTCAGTAATATATCGTTCAAAGTCCTTCACATGTTTTCAGCAACTATTTTCCGACACATTTAATGTATTTTAAAAGACATCTCAGAATTACCTTTACACAGACTTTAATGTCTGCAGGAGCCTCTGACTTAACCTGCTCTGTTGTTTGATCAGGAGCTCATGTAGTGGATGTGAGTTATCGTCCATTATGTTGAGCAGTTTGTGCAGCAATAAGGGTGAAAAAGACAAAGAAACCATATTCAACATATAAATATATACTTACTAATTTCTTGGGTGTAGTTGTTTTTCTCCCTCCAGCAAGTGGACTCAAAATCAATCACAATCAGGTATGCAAATATTTGATCTGAGACACAAACACAGAGCAAAAAAAGAGGAACAGCTCATGTTATAGATAGATAGATAGATAGATAGATAGATAGATAGATAGATAGATACTTAATTGATCCCGAAGGAAATTCAAGCATCCTGTAGCAGCATGCAAACATACATAGTAACCTATAACACAGGAGCCATATGTTAAAATTAACCTGAGATAGATCTAAATTTAAATATGTACAGAGGAATTAAAAATTTGTAGCTAAATTAAACATTTGCATACGATTTAAATATGTACAGAGGAATTAAAAATGTGCAGAGGAATTAAACATTTTCATAGAAAATAAATATATATCTGTGTTAAGAAGTTAACCCGTGCTAAACCCTATACACAAACTAGATAAAAAAGAGAAAGTGACCATATTATCTATGAAACTAATCAGACTTACTTGTTAGCAGTGGTTTCTTTAACCCATTAGAGGGCTGACTCCGCTGCCTCAGTAACCCCAGCTCTCTGTAGGAGGCAGGAATGGGTTGAAGAGGCTCGGTTATAAATGCAGCAACTTTGACATAATACATACAAGAGAGGTACAAAACTGTGGCTGGCAAAGGGTCAGTCAAAGTACTGTTGGCCATTTCAAACACAAAAAAACTAAATTTAATATCCAAGCACGCAGCATTACAGAGATGAGTAACGTAGCTAACGTTAGTTGTTAAAGCATTAAAGGTGATCGCAGCACGCCACGTTGTTTGTTTGCTTGTTTGTTATCCATGTTAGCTGCTGGCTAACGCTAAACGCTGACTGTTACTTACTTGGCCAGCTTCTTTGTAGACATGACGTTAGCGATAACCTGAATTTAAGCAGGTAACTTTGACAAATAAATATGAAACAATAAAGAGGTCGTGTCACCGGACAAACACCGCGAGAATCGCGCTGTTTTTTTCAAATGTCCATCCATCAATCTGCGGTGGATTAATCGGGGCTGCAAGTCAAATCATCGATCAGGTTATCGAAACTGAACGAGAGGCACTTCCGGTTGTACCATCTTTTTACCAAAACAAAAGCATGGCGTGCTGCTTTAACACATATAACCATTTAACAACACGAATAAAAAACATTTTATATCCCGACATATAACCAGCCTCTTCTTTAATTTAAGAGTTTGTCTCCTAAACACTGTCATATATATAAAATTTTAGCTACAACTGTCAATATTTTAGTTTTAGCACTACCGGAAGTAGTGCTCGTGTTTTTAACTTTACATCACATATTGTAGCGTGCAGCAGTGTCTGCTCTTTAACCATGTGTTTTTAGCCTGTAGCATTGGAGAAAAACATGAATGTGGAGCCCACAGGACCATTAACATATGGTATTTACGCATTTTTAATTCTTGTTACTATAATGAACTTAATAATAAATAATAATACTCCTAAATAGAAGTGTACGCTCTTTTATAAAGTGTTAGCTAGCTAAGTGTGTAGTGTTTTCTGTGTGATTATTGAGCCCTGAAACTCATTCAGAGAGAAATTCAACCACTGAACCAGTTTATTTAACTTTATCTGACAGTTGCAGAAGTTATAAAACAGCTAGATACTTAGCTTTTAATGCTCGCCTCCCCTTAAAATGAGATAAAGTACCACAAAGATAACACCATGTCAATTAAGTATTCATTCCAATAATCACTGTGTTGCTGCATAGTTAACCAGATAGATAGATAGATAGATTTAGAGTACTTTATTGAGTGTTACAGCTGCAGTTACATGTATTACCCCACAAAACAGGCATGAGGAAGATGAGTTTTAAGTGGCTACAGTATAAATAGATACATAAACTCTGTACAATAATTTGTGCAATAAAATGTGCATTGTTATTCGGAGAAAGAGTCAGCGCAAGTTATCTGTTAAATGTCCATCATCCAATATCTACCCTGTCAGAGAAGTGTCAGAGGAAGGAGTGTAGGTATGTGATAGAGCATGAGAGATGTATGTTTTTATCTTTGATGAAAGCATAAAAAAACCCACCTACACCTCCTTTTCTTTCTTTACAGTTAGTTATTTACAGGTTTTACAAAAATACTAAAAGAACCCAAACAGAACAAAAACAGTTTACAAGATAAATATTCTGTCCAAACAAATTTTTTGCAATATTAATGTCTCAGGAGCAAGGTAAAATTACATGAATAAATGAATCAAATCAAAAACCATACTCAGCCAGGCAAGTCATAGTCTTCGTGGTTGTGTGGTCATGTGGGGTTGGGTTTGTGCAGAAGCAGTTTTTCCATTTGTATAATCGACAACATTTCCTTGAGCCAATGTGCAAAGTAAGGGGGAGTGGTAGACTTCCAGGTCAGGAGAATAAGTTTCATAGCAGTCACTTTTCCTGGCTGTAAAGCAATCTGCAAGTTGCAGCTCAAAAGCCTCAGCAGAGCATCCAAAGATGGCCAGGTCACGGTTAAGGTGAAAGTCTCCAGAAAACGCGAACGAGAGCCACTCGTTGCAGAAATTGCAGTCCAAAAGCTGTGTAATGTAGGCCAATGATCCCTCAGCAGAGAGACACTGATCGGAAGACGGCGTTTGTTTCTGAGTAATGTAATCTGTAATCACTATGTGCTAGATTAGCCTGTAGCGTGAGTCAATAAAACAACAATGAACCTGGGACATTGCCTCTTCCCAGAACTCTGCTGAATTAAAGGCGCTGGCTCAGGTAACCCAAATGTGATCTGAAGAAATCGAAGTTCTTGATCTTTTTCTCTGTGTTTATTTTGTCTTTGCACGAAGCCAACACAGTTTAAAATACAGAAGAAAATGATGATTTAAACAAGGAAATATCTTCTACATAACATCTAAAGCAGTTGACATTTTTTGAAATTCAAACTTGACACATTTTGGTCAATACAGCTTCGATACACAGTCCTAGTTAGCTAAACCCCCTTGTTATAACTTCCTAAATAAAATACAAATTAGATGTATTTAAATGTGTGCTCAAATGCTGCAGTTGGACATTGACAGCCAGGAGACAAATTCACTTCTTTTTTTATCTCCTTGTAGAAACGTAACATGGAGCCTCCATCACCATTACCATCATCACCATCATCATCATCAGCAGCAGCAGCAGCAACATGCAACAGAAAGAAAAGAAAGAGCGTCGCCTCCACAGCACACGAGGAGGCCAAGAGATTAAAAACTGTGCAGGGAGGCGAGGAGACGCCGGAGTGTGGACGTTCTTCCCGCTCACCGAGGATCTCTGTGCTGCTCGACCACCTTCAACAGCCAATTACGCTGAACGAGCTGACGGAGCTGTTGCATTATGCTGCTCTGGGGAGAACAGGTGGCATTAAACAGCCCAGGTGATGACTGCAGTTGTAAGATCGTATCAGCTCCCATCAAATAACTCTCTGTAATGTACTTATACGGCGTCCCTGTGCTTGAGTAATAATCTAAATGATCTATTTTAAGCCTGTGCCGCAGACTACGCCACTTATGCTTCCCATGTGCCTCTTGTAGTTGGTGTCGTCTCGTTCATCAGAAGAGGATTAAAGCTGTGAATGTGGTGATCGTGGAGGGCCTGAGCCAGAGTCACTTTTACAAACACTACCTCACTCTGCAGCACCTCAGGGCCAATTACACCACTGTAAGTAAGCAGAGGTGACGTGAATGTAACATGACATGATTATTTAATGTGGAAAATGATTATTCACACTGTCTGTGTTTTGTGTGGTTGTTGTTTTTTTATGTGGCTGGATTAGAGAGTCACCTTTAATCCAACAACTTCCGACCTGGCGTCAGAAATCTTCAGTAGTGAAGTTCCTAAATCGGAAGCTCTGTCTCTTTCCCAGAGACAAAGTGAAAGCAGTCAAATACACAAAGGTGAGAGTGTGGCTAGACATATATGAATCAATAAATGATGATGTAAACCATGACTTTGCCTGTTCCTGATTTTTAATGGCTGCTATCATTAAATACTTCTGAAGTCTAATTGATTGTTAGTGAAAATAATCTTCCTGTCTGTTGTTATCTCCTGAATTCTCTAATACTGATCCACAGAATATCATCACATTATTATATTGTGGCATTTAGTCAATAATTTTATATCTCCCAAGCTGTAGTTTTGTGTTTTCTCATCATGTTTTTTTCTCTTGTTCTTATTTATCTGTGTGTGTGATTGTGCACTGCTGCAGCACTGAGAAGTCACCCAGTAATAACCAAGTTTGGGACACAGATGAGAGGACTGACAGCGTATGTTCTCCCTCAGGAGGAGATGATCAAGAGACACTATCCTGTCAAAGGTGAGTGTCTTTCTCTCTCTGATGACACCTCAGTGTTTCCCACAGGATTTGATTTTTTAAATATAAAATACTATTCATATTACGACTCTGCTGAATACTGATTGGTTATTATTAAGGGTGCTTCAATCAGGATTTTTGGGGCCAATCACAGATAACAGGGTCTATATTGAAACCTTCAGTTTATCATGTAGTTTTATTAAGTATTTTAAACAGCGTAATTGAGCATTAAAATTAAGAAATGATAAAGTATCATGAACAACTTTTTATTTATTGGCAGGAAACATATCATATACAAAACACAATACACAAGGTGGATAAAAAAAATACTGTAAATATGGGTGCCCTGGTGGCTCAGCTGGTAGAGTGGGCTCCCCACATACAAAGTTCTTCCTGCAGCGACCCGGTTCTGACTCCGGCCAGTGGTCCACAGACGATTCCTTTACCGTGTGTCGTTCCCCCTCTCTTTCCCTGCCTTCCTGGCTGTCTTCAGCTGTCTGCTCTTACAAGTTGAAAACCGTCCAGAGTTAACAGCGAGTCAGAAGTGAATTCATTCAGCTACATATCCAGGATGCAGATTCTCCCTCTGTAGCCTGTTTAGCGCCATGAGCTCCTCCATCTTATTGAAGAGAGATCTTTGGAGACACAACTTAAACCAAAGCAGCCTATGCTTGGTTATTGAGAGCAGTTAGAGCTTAACAAATGAGGCTGGGAAAATGAAGTCCATGCGAGCGCTTTCAGGTCCTTTTTTCTGCCACTCTGCTCCTGACTATCTTATCAGGCTTACCGTATGTTTTCTCTGTCCTCACTAAAACGTGAGGCCTCTTTTTTAGATTCATCTACTACAGAGACTGCATAGATTTGTTTACTAAAAGCTCAAACGGTGGTTTAGTGTAGATGAGAAGCTTAAACAGAGAGAAAGAGATGCATCTTTACTGTCTCACTTCTTGTTCTTTTTGTTCCTTCCGACACAGGGATGCCAGGCTTTGAGGAGTTTGTGTGCGCAGACAGTGTTGACTGCGTGACTGACCGCAGCCCTCTGTACGGACTCGACTGTGAAATGGTGAGAAGCTCTCAATTATATATTTAATTCACACTTTTAGTCATGCAGTTTCAATTGGTCCATGCACCATACAGTCATGACAGACAGGTACCATTATTGTGATATACATCGTAAGCGATATGTGACAGATTAGGGGTAGACTGTAAATAACTGTATTCTGCCTGTCCTCCAAATTTTAAAAACTAACCCATGATTAAACTTTAACTTTTAATATTTAATATTTAATTTATCTCTTGGTCTTTCCTCTCTAGTGTCTCTAGTGTCCATTTATTCAGCATTTCTTAGCATCTCATAATTGTGATATTATAGCTTTTATGGACACAATGCTGTTGAGTCATTCCAAGATTTCCATCCTTGCTCCAACAGTGAATGAGTGTGCTAATGTTGTGCTTCAGTGTCTAACAGAAAAGGGATACGAGTTGGCTCGTGTTTCTGTGGTGGATAGTGACGGGAGCTGTGTGCTGGACGAGCTGGTGAAACCTCAGAACCGAATCCTCGACTACCTCACCAGGTACACACACACACACACACACACACACACACACACACACACACACACACACAAAAAAAAAAAAAAAAAGCTTGTATTTTTGATAACCAACATCAAAAACTGTCTTAAAATGCATTTTTGTTGCTTTCTGATAGGTTCTCTGGTATTACTGCGGCTATGCTGCGATCAGTCACGACCACCTTGCGGGACGTTCAAGTGAAACTTAGGACGTTGTTGCCAAGTGATGCAGTTTTGGTCGGCCATTCGCTCAACAACGACCTGATGGCTCTGAAAGTGAGTTACGATGGACATTTTGATTTCTACTTGTAACAATATAATTATCAGAACATGGTTAAATTCTAAGTTAGGTGTTCTTTTTTGGGTTTTTTGGGGGATTGTCGAGGTCAGGGTGTTTAGCAAACACATGCCTCCATCATGTACAGTCTTTAAAGACACCGTGAATACAGTGGTCTGCATCGCTGTCTGCTACATTATTCTTTTGATAACAGCACTGGAGTTTTTATGCATATAAAGGCCCCATTCTTTTGAATGCTTATCTCTGTACACAGCTGTGTTTCCAAACTGACCTAGTAAGTAATAAGACTTGTTGTCAAGACACACTTACCTGCACCACACACACACTGGCTCCAAACCCATCTGCCTTCCCACACTCTGTCTCTCCAACACTAACAACCGAGCCATCACACGCCTAGCACTCACAATACCAAATGACACTGATCACCCACTTAATCAACACTTCCCATCACTACCATCTGGTCAGAGATACAGGGCTTTTAAAATGGAGAAGAGCACACAGCAGACCTGAACACACTGCCTCACTAAGCTAAAT
This sequence comes from Sciaenops ocellatus, assembly GCA_033000465.1. Taxonomy (NCBI): domain Eukaryota; kingdom Metazoa; phylum Chordata; class Actinopteri; family Sciaenidae; genus Sciaenops; species Sciaenops ocellatus. The sequence goes on from CP136867.1 coordinate 21,030,950, forward strand.
ATAAAACCATATATATGTTCAGTATAATGAATGCACATCTGTGGTTTGAACTGATCAAATCCAGCAGAATATGAAACATAAAGATATTTATTTTAGGGACCAAAATGTCACATCCCGATATTTCATATCCAGATAACGATATATATCACAGAATATCACATTTTCTGCAAATTCAAGGAATACATAGTTTATATAAAATGACCACATGGAAAGATCTCTTCCTTATTACATTCTGAATATTTTATGTGAATTATCATCTCATAATTTACAGTGAGTACAGTGCAAGTATGTTTTTTTGTCTGGTCTTTCTTTTCTGTCATTTCAAACCCAAACCACGTCCTTGCAACATAAGTAGCTCGTCTTTTAGGTACAAGCTCCTCGTTTTGTCTTGGTGTGTCAGGTTCACTTTCCTCAGTGTTTGTTTCTGTTGCCTCTTCATGCAAATGTCCTGCCTGAATCTGTGCCGTATGGAAGAACACAAAGCGTCCAAGCGATGAAAAGCATTGCTGTAAATAGTGACGTGTGACACAACGTCGTTATATAAAACCTGTCAATATTATAAGATCTCAAAATGGCTTCGATTGTAAAGTAACTTCATGGCAGCAATCATTTTCAGGTCAAAAGTTGAAGTTTTGACTTGTATTGTGTTCGTGTCCTCCCTGCAGCTGATCCACCAGCATGTAATTGACACCTCACTGCTGTACAGGAGAGAGTTTGGACAGAGGTTTAAACTTAAGGTCCTGGCCGAGACAGTGCTGAAGTAAGTTGTCTCCCTCTCCCCTCTCTCTCTCCCCTCTCTATGTCTCTCACCCACCATGGGTAATAATTAAATTTTCCACTTGTATCCCAGGAGGAAAATACAAACTGAAGAGAAGAAGGGTCATAATCCCATTGAGGATGCTCTGGCAGCCCTGGAGCTGGCCCAGTACTTTATTAAAACAGGACCTCGGCAGGTAACACATTTCTAACACACACAGAGGCACAGACACACACACACTCACACAGTTGATATAAGACTTTGTGTGTATGCTCACTGTCAGGTTGTAGAACTTCACCTGGAGGAGCTGTGGGGATATACAATAGTGGAGGAGCCAGACTGTGCACCCACACCGAGTCACAGGTACAGTACGTTATATAACCTGCAAACCTCTTTGATTTCTTTACATCTCACTTCAGTTACTCAGACCATGTCCACAATAAGTCGGGTAAACCACATGTTTCCTCTGGGTTTTTCTCTCCATGTTGGATCAATACAAAAACACAGCGCTCATGTTTTAGTTTAAGATGTAGCTTTTGAAAAAACAATGAAGTAAACCACCTGAGACACAGAAACCCTCTCAATGCCCTGAAAATGACCCGAAAACGCTGCAGTACGCTCACTGCTTTTCAGATTTAACTTGCTCAGTGTGGACCTAGTTTGAGTCAGTGTACCGAGCTCTCTCTGTCTTTGTCTGGAATGTTCCACGAATGTCTGTGTTGTTCTTTACAGTCATTTCAGCTGAAACAAAAAGGTTTATGAGGTTTCACGCGATGCTGAATATCAGAGATGATCAGCTCAGAGGAAAATGTATCTTCTATCCAGTGGTGGAATGCAACCAAGTACATTTTACTCAAGTACTGTACTTCTCTATTATACATCTCAGAGGCTAACTACACATTACTTTTTACTCCACTACATTTATCTATTATTTTTGAGAAAATTCTTCAATTCAAAACCGTGGAGTATTTGTGAAATGCATCGTCCCAAAGCTGAAAATAGGGTTTTTTGGAGCTCAATTAGCGTTGAGTTTTAAGATTACAGCTGACAGCCACACTACAAATTTTAAGTAATTTAGCTGATAATACTTCCGTACTTCCGTATGGTTTTGAATGCAGGACTTTTGCTTGTAGCGAAGTATTTTCACAGTTGCTACTTTTACTTAAGTAAAGGATCTGAATACGTCTTCCAGCGCTGCTTCTATCGCTCTTGGAAACACTATCTCACATTCCCTGCAACTATACTTGACCATTTCTCTGTATTTATTTCTTGGGCAGGTTCGCTGACATATTACAAACACTCGGCCGGTCGGTAGCCTTTTTAGGAAAGCGTTCTGACGTCAAACTGGATGTGTCCAATCAGATGTGGCACAACTCTGACAAAGAGGTGAGACATGATTACTACTACTACTACGACTACTGCCTCCTGACCTTTACCTGATGAAACACTTGAGATCTGCTTTGTTCTCTACGCAAAATATGCATTGATCTGTTTTCATTTCAAGTCCTCATAAAGGGTTTGTTGGTTTACCTGTTTGTTAGATGTCAGGATGCCTGTCTTCATTCATTTGTGAATATCTTCAGCTCTCTGGGTTTTTGATGATAGCTGCATTTCTGTCTGATTTGACAATGAACAATAAAGTGACAGAGAGAGGAGAGATGGATGAAGTTTCTCTTTTTGTTCATGAGGTGGCTTTGATTAAGATTGATTATGTTAAATGTGAACATACTTAATGTCATTTCTTAAATTAGAGGTGAGAGGCTGCTGCATTTGCACCTTTTTTCCTCTTTTTCTTCCTCTCACTAAATGTCTTGTGCCTTTCTTTTTTCCTCTCCATCCTCTTAACTCTTCCTCTTGTTTTTCTCCACCTCTGTTACGTCATCCCGTCTCCTTCAGGTGTTGGCCTCTTTCAGGAGACAGACCAAGTGTCCGTTCCTCTCGGTGCTCCAGTTTTCTTCCTCCTCTGACTATCTGAAGAGGTGCCTCCCTGCAGAGGAGCAGCAGTACCAGAGGGTGAGGTGTTTTTTTTTTTTTTCAGAACATGATGAATTTAAAGTGTCTGAGCTTTTTTTTTTAAAGTACTGATTACGTGTGTGTGTTTATCCTGCAGGTGTGTGCAAACCTTCGAGATATGTGTGTCGTGTTTGCTGGGCCGTTTCCTGCAGGTTTCTCTGAGAGGGAAGTGAGGCAGCTGTTTCGTTGCTGTGGAGCAGTTCAGAAAATCAAGATGTTGAGCTCAGCTGTCAGGGTATATCTTGTCTATATTATGATCCTTTAGTTTATATTTAAGAAGCTGATATTTGTATTTATATCTCTCATTAACAGCTGAATACCTCTTAAGATATGGTGATAATTTCTGCTGAACTCAAGCTGTAAAAGAGATCTGTTCTTTTCCTCTTTTTGGATTTTGGCTTTGTTGATCTTACATATATTTTCTGACATGTTTGGTCCTCAGGTTCATGCAGAGGTAGAGTTTGAGCTGCTGGAGGGAGCCGTGCTGGCTATAAAAACTTTGAATGGACTTAAAATGCAGGGACAGTCCATCAAGGTAACTCTCTTTCTGTTGCGTATTCCCTTTACATCACAGTTAAATGTTGAAGTGTTTGTAGCCTGTATCTCCAACATGTTTGCTTGTGTGTTCCTTTTCAAGGTCCAGAGGCCTGTTTATGAGTCAATGCTGGACCTGGATCTGACTCTTGATGCTTTGATGGGTGACAGTCTGAACGCCAGTCATCTCTACGCTGTTAAATTAAGCCCCAGTATGGCTGATTGCATACACATTTCTGTAAAGGTCAATGGGCACATGTTGGATGCAAAAGGTTCAACGGCTGCTAAAATAAACGGCACACGGGTGCAGCACACCGCCACAAAGTCCAAACTGTCTGAGGAGACAGTAAGAGACACGTTCGCTCACTTTGGGCCGGTGGAAAGAGTTGTCCTGCCTGCCAAACCTGGAAAACATGCAAGACATGCACACATAAGTGAGTTAAAATCTTACTGATTATTGCTTGTTGCACTGTATGTGTCGGAGAGTTCACGCAACGTCTCTGTGTGTTTCTGCTGGCCAGAGTTTGAGAGTTCAGAGGGCAAACATGTAGCCCTCACCTCCTCCGAGGACCTCCAGAAGGAAAGCTACCTCGTCTGTCCATCCCTGACTCCACCCCACTTACCTTCATGGGCTGCCATGACAACGCCAATCACCACAGTGGATCCTGATGAAGAGAGGAACCACATGCACATCAGCTCTCAGGTAAAGATGAGGCTGCATCAACTCCAGTTGGTTGTTACACATTCCTGAAGCCACAGTATAGAGCTTTTATATGAATATAGCAAATAGTTCAACTGTTTTGTTGAAGAATGAGTCAGTCCCAGTGGAAATGTGTGCTGCCTTTAGTGTTGTTCTCTGCCAGTCCCTGCTTTTTTTTGTCTGCCTGTGCTTTTTTTCCTTACACAATAGTATTTGACACTATTATAGAATTAAGCCTGTTAGCATTTATAATTTCCTTTCAGTTGAAGCCTACATTTCCATATGTTAGCTTTGCGGTTTAAGTACAGCTGAGCCTGATGGAAGCTGAGCAGTCTATGTAGAGTTGCTCTGGCTTACGAATTGTTTTTTTCTCTGGAGCCAAAGTTGGATTTTCTTGCTGTGTTGGTAGTCAGGCTCTGAAGAATCATTTTCTCATCCATTTTTCATCCATCCAGAAATGTTTTTTTTTTTGTAAGCATAACACATGGGGCTGTTAGTGAAGCTATAGTTTTGTATACTTGGTAGATTTTTGCTTTGTTCTCAAGCGGTTGGGTGTGAAAAACATAAGATGACAACTGTTTGGGAGATGTTTGAACATCACCGTTCACTGATTTTTCTGCCTTTCAGCTGCCGGGGTCAATTCTTGCTAGATATTTTCATCAGTGAAGGATTAAATTTTTATTTTCTAGACTAAAATCTCAGTGAAAACTGAACTTTTTAGATTTAAGCTGGCTTTGCGGATGCTGTCAAGACGTTGTGGCACATCTCACTTCCTTAATGTAAACTTGTTGACCGCATAAACACATATCAGAGTGATGATGAAATTCAAGCACATTGCAAAAAAGTTCTAAGTTCACTTATGTTATTTGTACCTGTTGTGATTTATTATTTGTTGAGCACATGTAATGAAGCCTCCAATATGTGATGTTTGTAGGACCAGGAAATGGATCTCATGATGAGGAAGCTGGACCGCCGCCTGCGGAAGCTCTTCAGAGCTCTCCCAGACGGCACCTTGTCGGTGGTCGTTCTGCTCGGACGCACCAGGTGAGGACTCTGACATGTCGTGTCTGGGAAAATCTGCTCCAAGTTAAATATTTCTAAAACATCTCTTCTATTCTGCTGTAGTGCTCATGGCCACATTCCTGGTTTGTGCCTTATGGAGGTCAAGCAAACGACTTGAGGAGAACAGCTGACCTGGTCCTCCATGGGAATGATTGTAAACCTGCACTATCAAAACATCTTCAAGACCAATGATGCCTGATCTTGTGTGTCAAAAAAATAGATCAGTGCCACAGCCATTTATTACCTCAGACTTGTTTTAAAGTTAGTTAGAAAGAAGTTTTCTATTGGGTAAATGTATATTAAGGCAAGTTTGAGTCAAATACAGTATTTGTGAAATTGTTTTTATGGCCTGGAAATAATCAAAGCTACAAATTAATATCTGTCTTTAGTACAAAGTAACTGAACTTTTCTCTGATGGTACAGCTTCCTGTAAACATTCACATGTGTCGCTTTACTTTTTTTTTTCTCGATGTAAAATCAACAGAATCAGTTTGGTGTGAATTGAATCATGAAGGTCAGACTTGGCACATATCTCTGTTTAAGACATGCTGAAGTGTAGTTGGTGACTGAACTCAAAGACAGATGGTATCATTTTTAACTATGAGCAGTATTTAACATATCAGATCTATGCATTTTGATACTGTACAATAAAGTTTATGACAAACTGTCTCTGTCTTTTCATTATTTCAATAATTATGAGCAAGCATTTCACTTTTAGGAACAAATCTAAATAGACCTTAAAATAATATAATAAACACAGGTGTTATTAATGATAGTAATTAAGGTCCTTTATTTCAACATGATCTGAATCTGCGATGTGGTCACCTTTGTTTTAAAAAAAAAAAAAAAAAAAAAAAAGTAAAATGTGCATAGTAACTATTAACCAACAAGACTAGTTGGCATGTAAAAAGTGTTTAAATATTAAATTACAGTTCAGTGCAACCACCAAGTGGGAGTTTGAGAACAAAAGACATTAAAAACAGAGATACTAAGAAACATTCTTTAATTTTTTTCCCTTTCCAAGGAAATATTAAGGATTTTTAAACTTTCTTATACAAAAATGTATACGTCATCTTAACGTTTACACCTTTTGCATGTGAACATACTTTGACAATGTTGCAGGTTGACACAGTTACAAAACATTAAACACAAAAAAAGGTAAAGAAAAACAATTCTGTACAAAAAAGAAACACAAGCACCTCTTATGAAGGATCAAAATGCCACCAATAATAAACATCACATTATCATTGATAAGCTTATATATGTTGATAAAACTGGGGAAGTTGACCGAACGTTTCTTTTTTTCTTCTTTAAAATGGAAAATATTTGACTGCATTAAAATACTAAATAACCCAGACATTGTAAACTATAGGACCTGTCAAGTGGTACTTTATCGCTCACAATTTATGAAACGGAGTCACATGGATACAAAGACTGGCGAAAATGTACATGCACAAACTCACACACACACCCCACACTCACAAAATATAAGACTAATTTGAGGTGACGGTTATTAAAATTGATCTCAAAGTGATAGCATGGCTGTGGTGGCAGATTCCAGTCTGAACACAGAATATATGAACATTTTCTGGAGTTTTGATTTTAGTGATATGTGTGTGTGTCTCTGTGTGTTTACCCAGAAGAGTTGCCTGCTCCTCTGTTATAAGATCAAAATATGGCAGCTGTCGTTATGGCTTGTGTTCTCTCTTACAATAGTCCAGTCAAGTAGCTTGGCTGGTAGCTCTGGACGCGGTATCCACAGCTGTTGAGTGAACGAATGAATTTTAGGGGGCGTGCACCACTCCCGGTGATGTACAACCTTAAAAGGAGAGCGCCCCAAGTGCTTATGAAGAGACTCAGAGCTGGAGCTCAGTGTGGGACAGTGGCCTCTCCACTCCTCACCGTTTGCTACCAGACTTCTGGGACCTCGAAGAGTGACGTTGTAGATTCAGCACCTGCACAAAAGAGAGTGAGACATACAAAGATGAGACACTTCTTGAAATCTTGCCAATTGGTACATTCAACTTTTTGAAACTTTGGCTTTTCGTTTTTTTTTTTTTATTCCCTTTGTTTACAGGTTTTACTATAGTATTTCCAGGATATGTTAGCCTACTCTGAAATGCCATCATTTCACTGTACTTGTACATGTTTCAGGACACCTGTATGTCTGCAAGTTTTCTGCACACACTCACACATACTTCATCTGTGTTGTATATAAATGGAGAGACGTTGAGCGTCAATGTTGTGTCGATATTAGAAACACATTGATGGGACATTCTGATACTTCAGAATCTCAAAAAGTATACCGATTGTTTAAAACAAAATCAAAAAACAGCATCAACTGAGTTTTTGGTTACTTGTGGGGAACAAGCTGTGAACACAACATTGACATATCATCACCTTTGAAGTTGACACGGCGAACTTGTTAGGAAACAGTTGCTTATTTACAAATCCAGCAGTTATGGAGCAACATTGTCAGTCGTTTGGAGTCGTGTTTCTGACCATCTGATGAAAACAAGTCCACTATTAACGCTTAGTTAGCAGCTAGCTGGTGAAGACAGAGTATTTATCAGCTAAAGAGCCAGATATTTCCCTCAGGAGCTGGTAGAGACTAAAAACAGAATTGCGTCTGTTGATTTTTGGATAAACATCTTGACACTTCAGTTTCCCCTCATGCATTGGGTGCTGCCAACAGGAAGTGAGTTAAGCTGTGAGCTTTGCCTTGGCCCTGTTGATTAGATCTACAGTCATGCTGCATTAGTTACAAACAGTTCCTGTTTGTGCTCTGATGTTAAAACATGCATGTACAGCAACGAAATCACTTTATTACTTTTGATATGAACAAAACATAAATGTGATTATGAGGCAACAGTTTAAGTTTTACCAAAAGGATCACCTTCCATCATCTTAATCATCTGCCTGCTTATTAACCGTTTGTTCAAACACACCTTCAGACTTCTTTTTCTTGTTCTTTTGACCTTTCCTCGTCGTCATGGCTTGTTGCCAGGTGACCGTCCCCTCAGCATCATTAGCTGGATCAGTGCCCTCAGGACTTCCCTCCTCCTCGTTCTCCTCATCAGGGCCCGGACTTAACCCTGCTGAATCTCTGCAGGGAACAGCAACCATTAAAAAGAGACAGCAAACAGAATCAGAGTGACAGAATAAATGATCGCCATTTCACTTACGCCGTCTTTAACCATCCTTCTGAGGTCTTGCTCTCGACAGCTTCTGCGTTTGCCTGTCCACTGAAGTCTAGAAAACACGACAACCAGTACGTCAGAGCCTCAAGTGCGCGTCTTTATACAGGATATATTCACTGCGCATCAATAAATTAGAAGGGATAAAACCGCATGAGGGTTGTGCTGGCCAAAAAAAAACTCTAAAAACAAGACTCCTGTGGGAAAGTGGCTCCCAAAACTAGATCAATGGCTAGTAAGTGATGAAGAAATCATAAAAGAAAATGAAAACATTTATTTGGAGAACAAAATGTGATGGTTAAGACTCAAAACAAAAACACCAGCTTTGCATGAATGATGGAGTTATTGTAAATGTACTTGAATTAGTTAATCTCATTGATTGTGACAATTATTCACAACACCACCTGCTCCCTCCCTCAGGCCACACTCCATCTCTAATCGAGTACTTTTCTTGGGAAAAAAAAAATTACTTATGCACGCATGCGTTCACACACCGTCAGTTTTCATCTTCTTGCTGCCCGCGCTATCCGGGTATGAGTAGTGACTCCAGCCATCTGTATTTAGAGGCTCTCCGGCGCCCTGCTCTCCCTGAACGGGACTGATGCTGCGTTTCCTCAAACCCCTAGAAGAAGGACAAACATAAAAAGGCTATAAATACCTCAATAAAAATAGAAACTGTGCACACCTGCAGAATCCTGCAGAGTTTGCAGCGTACACTAGCACAGGCGTACCTGGGATATCCAAAGCCAGCAGTAGTGGAGGAGGTGTAGTGCGATTTCACCCAGCCATCTTCTCCCCAGGTTTTAACCGTCTTGTCAGGCTTCTCCTTGTCCTGCTTAGCCTGGATGTACTCTGCATACGTCTGAATCCTGTAACTCTCTGCATAGCGGCTGGTGTTCATAGCTGTGTGACGAGAGGAAGTCGTACATTTTGCATTTTTCTGTGCAGATGACCGTGTGCGTATTCAGCTGCTCTGTCAAACTCACCTATCTGTACTTGGTCTGTCTGACTCAGAGACACAAATGCTGACATGTCATCTATCCATGAAACCTGGATGTTTCCTGAGTGGAGAACAGAAGTAGAAAGTGAGCGATAAACAACGACAGATCACGTCTGTGTGCAAAGAGAATTATCAGACAAAATGTGTGTCTCACCAAAGGCACTAAAGAGCTGGTAGAGGTCACTGGTCTTCCATTCTTTTGGGAAGGTGACATACAGGACGTGGTCTCTTTTAGGTTGCACTGTAGGAACAGGTCAGGTGGAGACAGTTTTAATTTAAAGCTCTATTAAGCGATATTTAATATCACTGAATCAGAAGAAAGACAGTTAACAAGTGGCAGCACCAGGCACGCTAACACAGTACAACAGCTGTGACTCTTCCCCCTAGTGGTCCAAACTCACCAACAGCAGTTTTAAAAGCCTCGTACACACACTGAGTTATGTTTAAATTGTGTGTCTGTCATGACCGGATTTCCTTCGTCATGATATCTGCAAAGCAGATTTTTTAAAAAATATTTAAACTCATACAGTTTACATCCATGTTTTATAGTTTGCATGAGTACATTGCGATCTATTGTTCGGAGGAAGAGCGTGAACCTGGTGGTAGAAATGTTCCACAGTTCAGTGTGGCAACATTTCCAAGCATGTAGTAGTCAATCCTGACAAACATAACGGCTGAGCTACATTATCTCACTCACGATCTGGTCCTGTGATGTTGAGGTAGGGAATATCGATTATCCTCATCAGGAAAAGCCTTGAGAACAGAGAGGAGAAGTATTAATATATTTATTGAAGCTTTTAGCAGTAAATATAGTAAATTTAAGTGCATCTCTTACTTGTTGAAGAATGGCGCAATTAGTTTGGAGCAAGCAGGGATGTGCGCTTTGGGTGGAGTCAAGAAAGAGCCTGTGGAGAGAGTGTCCAGCAGACCAAGTTAAAAACAACATATATTCAGTCGCGTTTCTTATTAGCGAACAGGATCAGTGTGACAGTGTGTGTTACCTAGGTAGTTGGCCATTGAGATGAAACAGAGGCCAGTGATGTAGGCGTCGTACCCAGCCTCGTGGAGCTGTTCCTGGGCTGTGTCATAACTGTGGAACCCCTCTGCCGTTTCTGACAGGAGCAAGAAGAAACGTGTTGGCAGGGTTTTGTAGATTGAGACCGGTTCAGATAAATGTTTGTGCATTTACTCACCAACTTGTGGTGACTTGAAGGGGGTCTCCTTCAGCTGCTTCTCCAACTCTGCCAGGGAGGTGTTCGTGATCAACTCCTGAAACACAAAAGTAAAATAAATCACCCATGCTTTTGAGGTCATCTACCAGTTTGAACCTAGAAAGAGCAGATATGCGTTTCAATAATGTCCAATCATTTTAGCTGGGCAGAGATTATTTTAAAGACTTCCTGAAGTTTCTCCATTAGCAACTACAAATTGGCACCCCTGGTATTCTGGCACTGAAGGAGATACTTTACCTTAAAAGGCTGAGTGGAGGCCATCAACTTTGTGTCCAGAAGTCTGCAAGTGGACAGATAACCAATTATTAAAACAATAAAAAGCACAGAAAGTCTAAAGCAGCTGCTGTGAAGACAAAAACAAATTTAGAAAAAGTAGAGGAATATTACCTCGGGAAAACACACATGGTGACCTCTTTGAAGTCTTGAAGATCCTGGAGAAAAGTGCATTGGCATAAATAAGTCACAAATCACATTACCTAGCTATGAACTGCTATTTAAAATATCCATCTTAGGTTTGGATGGATGGAAGGAAGATTTTTGTACCTCTGGCAGAGGGCAGTAGAACTGATGGATGGTGTGCATCACATCCAGCAACATGTTGTGGCCAACCACAAGTTTAGCCTGTGTGTCAGATGAAATGGGTCAGAGGTCAAGTCAGACTTCCCAAAGCCAACAATAACAGAACAGTTTTGAATTAAAAACGCTGAGGCCGACTCACAGATTTAGAGATGGCGTGGATGACCCTGGAGAAGCCAACAGCGTCATTTAGCTCCTCCTGTTGGCAGCAGAGAAGTGTGAGGCAAAAATATTTGATACAGTCAAAACTAGTGCATCTTTAAGCTCTTAAAATTAGGTCAACAATGTGATTAACATATTAATTCAATATCCATCTTGAACCCACCTGCTCTCTCTCCAGTTTCTGCTGCTCCCTTCTCTTCCTCTCCTCGTCATCTACTTTGCTGACCTGGATGTATCGCTCTTTCTGCACGCACGCACGCACGCACACAGAACTTGAATCAATACTTCATATTATTCCACACAAAAACAAAAAGCTTGGTTGAAAACTGGTTGATCAAACATGTTCCTACCTTTTCTGTCTCGATGGTTTCCACGTGAAGCCCCTTGGGAAACCTGTAAAAGCAAGGCAAATCTTAAAAACGTCCACAAACCAACAAAAAACAAAAAACAAAAAAACAACAATAACAGCCAGATTGTTGAGGGACACTCACTTCCAGTTCAGTGTCTGGTATATCAGCTTTCTCTGAAACCTGGTAAGAGCAGGGAGTAGAGAGAGAGAGAGAAAAGTATAAACATAAGAGATAAATACAGACATTACATGATAGATACAAATTCAGTGCAAGTGTAGCATTTGAGGAGAAAGGCTAGATTACCCGGTACATGGCTCCAAGTCCAAAGTCTTCTCTGAGTTAGTGAAGAGGGCTTCAACCTTCTCTCTGCAGGGAAACCAGTACAAATGATCAAAATACAAAAAGACACGAACATAGTCATGAAAAAAAATTGGCTCTGGAATAACAGGAGGTTCACATGGGGCTACACTTCCTTCCTCCCATTGCGTCCTGGGGTAATAATGGGATTTCCTTCCAGTTTGCCATGACCAGTAAACCCAGAGGAAAGAAAACTGCCTCATATTAGTGTGAAAAACTAAGCTGCTACCACCATGTACACCATGGTCTGAAACAAGAGCCACATTTCTGCCTTCAGAGCATGTTTCACACACACACCTGGAGTCTGAATGTGCTGTAACACTTACATGACCCTGTTGATGAAGTCTTTGTGTTCATCAGGTACGTGTGCAGGGCCTTTGGAGGAGGATGGGGAGATGTAGGATGGAGTCCCTACACCGTTAGCATGTTGATTTCTCCTCTCCTCTGTCTGCTCCCTCAGCTGAGCTTCCTCGTCTTGATTTAGGTACGGGATTCCTTCGGAAAAAAAACAAAACAAAAAACAACAACTCATGATTCTCAATTTTCCATCTGTGTGGTCCCCCGAGGTTCAATTACAGCTCTTGCAGTTTCAGTTACACCTGCGTAGCTTCTATGTTTAGTTACATTTTTTGGAGGGGTGAACGTAAGCTACATCGGAACCCAGGCGTCACAGCGATGAGATACACAATTTATCACCAGACTGTCAAAGTCAACTAACCAAAAAAGACTGAATTGCCATTTGTTAAAAATATATACACACACAGTACATGTCAGCCATTCAGAGCTCTGGACCAGGTTGACAAAAAGGACCACAATCACAAGTATGAATGATAAGTATAACAGATATAACAGATTTCCCGACTCAACACTGAAGCTGGATGTTCAAAATTTTAGAAACTGGTGCCAATATGAATGTTTTTTTTTTGTTTGTTTTTTAAACAACAAAAGATCAAAAAAAATAGTAAAACTTCTCAAATGTCTGTCTTCACATCGTCTTTAAAAAAAACATTTAAGAACTGAAATGAACAAGATTTTGGTCATTTATCAGGACATAACTAATAATCAAAGAATTGACTATGAAACTGCATTCACTAACACCGACGTTCCATATGCAAACGTCTGATATGTGGTGACATAAACTCAAATCAGGAGGTATTTAAATATGACATTTGATACCAAGCACTACACGTCATGAGGGCTAAAGGGCATTCTGTGTTGTACTCACCATTACAGAACACCTTGTTGAAATCAAATCCCTGACTGGCCAGAAAGTCGATACTGGAACTCTGAAATGAGAAAGACGATCTTCCATTTTCAAAAACGTTCAAACAAAAAGCCAACACGGGAGAAATCTTTTTTTTTTTTTTAAAAAAACAAAACAAAAAAACAAAACAGCCGACGAGGCATTTTCAGGACAAACCACTTTCAAACTATTTATCTCAGTTCACACAAAAACTATCAGACGAGGAGGAGAAGCAACACTGACTTACTTGACAGATGAACTTTATGTCAGGGGACGTCCTGTTGAACGGTTTCGGGAATATATAAAAGTTAAAAGGCTTTATGATATACCTGCAGAGACGGGGACGAAGAAAACAGGACAGTGAGAGTTAGTGAAATCAGTCCAGTTGCTGAGAGTTTCAGAATAACTTGTGTGCGAATAACACAAAAGCTGGATCATTATAAGTTTGTAGTTTAATTATATGCAGTATGAACATTTTATTATCCAAGACTCAAGTCAGCTGGATTAACCAGCACGGGCAAACATGAGCTGCTGGGGGCCCATTAACCTCACAGTTTTCTATGTAAGTATTCTAGTATTGCAACTAGAGCGAGGTATTCCAACTACCTGGTTGTGTGGCCATTAAAATATAATTCAGAATAATGCATTATTTGAACCCAAATATGTAAGGGAAAAAAAAAAAAAAAAAAAAAAATCTAGCCTTGAGCCATGGTTTATTCAAGGGATCTTCTTTTGACTGGCCCACCCCAATTTGATAGTAGATAGTTTGCTAGAGTGTTGCATATTCCCATAAATAATTTCAATTAAATTAGCTCAAACTGGTTGGCACACAATAAGCAAGTAAGTAAGGGATTAGGGGTCCCAGCCTTGTTAACAGGGAGTATTTGGGGCTGTGCGATATAATCATGCACATTGTGTGTACAAAGAAAAGCATCATTTCATATTATGTGCCATTGTTTGTTTCATTGTATCGCAAAACACACTCTTTACGTCAATAGACGTCATCATTTGGATGGCGCTTTGTATTCTTCTGCACAGCACGGATACAGGCAGGACAAACAAAAGTGGCGGACAGTGAACTTCACATAGAAGGTTAATTCTGAACAGGAGTGTGACTTCTGTTGCGAGGACATAGTTTGGGTATGAAAAATCTATATGAAATGATATGGATCAAATATGAAATAGCCCAGCCTGTATTGGGATTTAAGATTTTGATCACGTCGCACAGCCTAGGTACTTATATTTTGCCAGTTTGAAAACACAGGCTCGTTTATTTTGGGTCGCTCACTAGCGGTGGATCGGTAGATCCAACCTAAGCTCCTTCAATATGCATGACGAGCAAGATACTGAGCCCTAGATTGCTCCCGGAGGGTGTGTGAGTAGTTGGTAGTTGGCACCTTGCATGGCAGCTATCAGTGTATCTATGTATGAAGGAATGGGTGAACGAGATATGTGGTGCAAAAGTGCCTTGAGTGGTCGGAAGACTAGAAAGGCGCTATAGTTTGCCTTCTTTGGTCTCAAAATGTGTCATTAACATAATAAATAAGTCATTTTAATGAGCAGATGCTAGACTTGTGGAGTCCTTTAGGATATAGTACTGCTAAATTTGTGCCCTAGTATTAATGTCAGATGTAAAACTCTGTATTTGATGAGCAGATACTCACTTTGACTTCGTGTGGTCGTACTTGAATGTGCATAATCCAAACTGGAACAGCAGAAAGTCCATGGAGTGCTGATGGACACAAAGACGAGAGAGTTTAAATGAGACAAACTGGAGGTCTCATGGAGAGGATGTGCAGCAGCTCATCAACTGTGCAAACCTTTTTAAGCTTCGTGTATCTCTCCTCAGGTGTGTCCAGCCCGTTGGTTAGTGCACTGACATTAGGACCGTCGCTTATCCCTTAAATAAAAATAAAAAAAACACAGTTTATTCACACTGCGTCCGCTAATTCAACCTCAATTTCTGCTAAAAGTCTCATTTACACGGTTACCTGAAAATTCCCCATCGATGGCAAGAAAGTCAGCCTCCTCTATGGCGGTGTACACCGTGTTTAAGCACTCTTTAAAATCTGTAATAGAAAGGTTAAAGTGTGTTAGCGTGAGTGAAGCGTGCTTTTCCTCAACAGGAACACACACACAGCCGCATAACGAGCTAGTTAGCTTAGCCAGCAGCACAAACACTGGAGCTCCGGAGGAGTCTCTGTGCATTTTAAATATAAATCTCAGGTCACCGCTCTGTCGTGCATAACCATGGTGTATACAGTGAGCTAAAAATCCAGTGAGCAAAACGTGGCTGGCTACTTACTTCGGCGTGTCACCTCCATCCCCGCACAATGACTGAACCCGGCTGACAGCTAACGTTAGCTAGCCTACGTCAACTGGCTTTTAACCGTTTCACAAACACTTCCGGGGCCGCTGCCTGCCTGAAGACGACCCGCCGCTGCCCGTGAAAGCTCCGGGGTTTCTGTACCAGCTCCACATTTAGTGTTGTAATTTAAATTTACATGTTTAAAATGACATCCACTTATGTTGGCTGCACAGTTATAGAGGTATGAGAGGGGAAATCACTGATTTTGAAGGGGTTTTTCAGCAGCAGGTTGTTCTTTTCCTTTCATTTAACTTTATATTTTGATTGAAACCTACATCTATTTTAACCAAGCTTACAGAAAAAATAAATATATATTTCAGGTCCAAGTTTATGCCAAATGGCCAGAGACTAAGAATCAGAATAATATTTATTGCCAAGTAGGTTTTCCCATGTCAGGAATTTGTCTTGGTGTTATTGGTGCAAAACGATGTAGTCCAACAGATGTCAAATAAAAAGGTGTGCGTAAATGTAACGCATAGTCTGTATATAAGTACTTTGCAATAAGTACATATCAGATCTAGTTTATGCCAATTAGGTTATCTATCTATCTATCTATCTATCTATCTATCTATCTATCTATCTATCTATCTATCTAATAATGAAGAAGAGGAGACATCAGGTGACTATTTAATATGTTAGAAACCCCAACGTATTTTGGAATAACCTGCTGGTGGCTAACTATGAGGTCTATCTATCTATCAACAGTATGTTGCAATATATAAATCAATATATCAATCAAACAACCTACCTAATCTAAATTGAGACTTTATTCATCCATCCATTATCTGTAACCGCTTATCCTCATCAGGGTCACGGTGGAGCCTATTCCATCTGACCTTGGGGTGAGAGGTGGGGTACACCCTGGACAAATCACCAGTTCATCACAGGGCACATAGAGACAAACAACTATTCACACTCACATTCACACCTATAGGCAATTTAGAGTCACCAATTAACCTATTAAGTACATGTCTTTGGACATGTACCCGGAGAGAACCCACACAGACACCGGAAGAACATGCAAACTCCACACGGTAAGGCCCTCAAGGAACCAAAATGCAGTCATACCAAAGTCTTTTCCGGCCTTCAGATTTGAGTCCTTTAAACGCACAACAGAATTTAATAAATAGCATATGTAGTTGTCTACGCATGCAACAAGCTGCATTCTGTCCTATTTGTATGTGTATTATCTTGTGGGCTTTGATGTAGACATACTATACACTCATAATATACATATCAGGTCTAGTTTATGCCAATTAGCTACAGGTCCTGAACTAGACAACTTTGTAGTTCTATCCTCAACCACCCATATCCTTCACATTGCTTCTATCCGGTCACAGATACAGGTCCCTGGCCTGTAAACACTATCACTGGAGTTTATTTCCTTCTGCCATAGTATCCTGTAACAAAACACCCCAGTAATTGCAATGTGCTGAGAGCTATGGGACATGGTTGGAAAAAAAAAAAACTATGCTGTATTAGATGTTTATTTTTGTGGTTATGGTGTGGTGTTTAATGTGTCTGAGTATTTATGTGAGGCTTTGTACAGACTGTGGCAACAAATTTCCTTGTAAGGGCAGAGCATCTATTATCTTATATTGTGACCTCATGCAGAGAGATTAACTTTAACTTTTGTTCACAGGGGTAATCTATAGAAAACAGGGCTTAATTTAAAAAAACAAACACATTCATCTTTGTGCTTTGTGCACAAAAAAAACCCACACATTTTTATGGGTGGTATATTCTTCAGGGTCAGAGCTATCAAACACGAAACAAAGGCAGAGATACAATGAATGGATTTCAGACAAAATCCATCACAAGCTGTCGAAATATAATGTAGCTTTAAAGCAGCCACAAAAATCTGCGTTGCATGTGAGCAGGATTTATGGCTCTTACTGTGGATCACGGTTGGATCTGCTAGATTTATAGGTTTTTAACTGCCTGATGTGATTTCAGGTGATGTCTCTGAAGTCTGGCCGGCGATACACCTGCCACACTGAGACAGAACAGTTCCTGCAATTATTATCTACAGTTTGTATTCTAAGACGAATATAAAAAAAGGCTTTTTGGCAAGAAAGCGTCTTCAAAGATGCAAAGATGACATTTCAGAAAGTACAGACAGGTTTTTTGTTATTAATGAAGGGAAGCAGGAAACGGCTTCAGCTTTTATGTCTAATGTTTTCTCCGGGGGTGTAAAACTGTAGACTTATATATATTTTTTGTCAAAAACTTCAGATTTAAGTCTTTTAAACACACAACAGAAATCAATATTAGCTTACTGTAACTCAAATATACTGTAGCTGTCTATGCATGCAACAAGCTGCATTTTGGTTTATTGCCTTGTAGGCTTTGATGTAGACATGCTATACACACATTCAGATTCAGGGTGACAACAAGCAGAGGAGAAAATAATTACACAAATATGCAAGTGAGATCAAAATCATCCCATAAAAGCAACTCACTTCAGAGCAAACAAAAGAGAAAAAAAAGAAGGAAGCAGGAGACAAACAAGCATCAGGATGACAAGCGGAGATACAAGTGACATGAATAAAATAGATTACAGCAGAGCACAACATGGTGACAAATGCTTACATAAGTAATAAACGACAAGGCAAATTAAACAGATTTAATTAAATGTGGTTGATGAGTGAGAGGGAGCATGTGTATGTTTATGTGTGTGTGTGTGTGCTGAACTTTAACAGGGGGCACTTGAATCACAATAGAGCTATAAGATGCTTTTATTTTTGAATGACCTTTAAGGTGTCACTTCAGATTTACTGCTGTTATGAACCCCCCCTCACTCACACAAGCACACACACACGCACACATAAACACACACATATTGTGCAGCAGAATGTGGAAATCTGAGATTTGTTCCTGAAAAACTGCAAACATATTCAGTCAGCTTTGTCCAGCTTGAAGAAATGATTAGTCATAATGTAGTTTTAAGGTCTGTTACACCTGGGAATGGACAGCTGTGGGCTGAACCTGAATCATTTTGGTGAAAAATGATCCTCTTAAAAGGTTTTCCCACTTTTCACCATCAGACATCAGTGTTGTACTGTTATGGTGAATGACTCAGAGATGAGATACTCCTGCTCGACTCCGCATATTCACCATAAATGTCAGGAAATCAATTTAACCAAATGACTTTTGCTCTTTCTTTGAGCCGAAAAATGTCTTCTATTGAGAAAACTTTTTAAAAATGGTTTTTGGATCATTTCTTTAAAGGATAGATTCACATTTTGTGAATGTCCATACATATGTTGAAATCATTTGTTGGTTTTGGTTTGGTCTCTTCGTACTGTATGCAAAGACTCTAAAGCAATTTCAGTGTAAAGTAGATTACATATGTTGACAAGCTATCTATAATTTTGTCATCCTTATTGTTCATACTCCGAGACCGTCTAAATGAAAGACGAAACCAGACTAAAAGTGTACAGCCATAAACTGCTCTGTTAGGCTATACTTAGACACTAAGGGTAAATGCCCAAACCAGCATGCTCATGATGACAATGCTGACATGCTTGTGTTCAGAAAGTATAATATTAACAATGTTCATGCATGCAGGAAACACAAAGTACAGCTGAGGCTTATGTGAAAAGTTCTGCAGGTATTTGGTCATACACCAGAGTAAGTTGAGCTGATGATGAGTTCATCCTGAGGGGAAAAGAGATTCATGACAATAGAATAGTGTGCACTGTTTCCTGATTTGAACCTCAGTGACAGAGTTTGCACGTTCTCCCTGTGTCTGTTCTCCCACAGTCCAAAGACATGCACTTCATAAATTAAGTGTAGGTGACTCTAAATTGCCCGGAGGTGTGAATCTGAGTGTAAAATTTTTGTCTTTGTGTGCCCTGCGATGAACTGGCGACTTGCCCAGTGCCAGCTGGGATAGACTCAAGCTCCCTGCGACCCTGATGTGGATAAGCGGTTACAGACAGTGGATGGATGGACCAGTTTACACTCTTGGCCTAAATAGAGTTCATCACAGAGAATAAGGCAGTTGATCAATATGGAAACCACAAAATCTGAGATTGTATTCCAATAAACTGATAATTAATTAGGTTTATAGGTTTATAATTTAGTTTTACTGTACAGTCTACTGTATGTTTGGCTAATATTAAAATAATAATAATAAGCAAATGTAGTGTTGATGTGTCCAGCTTTTCCAGTTGAATTACTTTATGATAAAGCAGCTTGTGAGGGTGAGGAGAGAGAGAGCTCTTCATTTTTGACAAACTGATAATGAAACAGCAATATCAGCGAGCGAGCATCAGCGAAGTCTTGTGCACTTGGTAAAGGTGAAACAATTCATTATAAAGCCTGTGCCCTGCTGCCTGGTCTGAAAGAGATGATTTTAAGTTTGTATGTCATTATACAACTTGTAAGCAACGTCTATCATATTTACCATATTGCATACTTAGACTAAACGCTGCACACTTTCAGTATAGAGCACTCAAGTACATCAGCTAATCAAAATGAGCTCAATCAGCAGTAAAATGCAACGTACACATTAATGCAGCAGTAATCGGCCAATCCCAGCTGGCATTGAGTGAGAGGGATGAGAGGCGGGTACACACTGGACAAGTCGGCAGTTCATCACAGGGCTGACACATACAGACAATCAACACTGTTCACACTCACATTCACACCTACGAGCAAATTTAGAGTCACCAATTAACCTGCATGTCTTTAGACTGTGGGTGGAAGCCGGAGTACCTGGAAAGAAACCACGCAGACACTGGGGGGAACATGCAAACTCCACACAGAAAGGCACCAGCTGGGGATTTATTGTCAATCCATCTGGTAGTCATTGAGATATTTAAGTCTGGACCAAAGTGGCGCACTGATTGATCCAAATTTGCCTCTCCTGGAACCATGCCTCTACCAACACAGTAGCTGGTTTTCATCCTCCACATGCTACAGTGCTTTTTTGAAGCCTAATGTCCAAATAAAAGAGTCAAAGCATCTCCGGAGTCAAAACACCTCTGATCAATACCTCAGGTTTTGGGTATATTCCCCTTGTGATGCTTAAAGGCTAACTTAGTTTTTCAGGCTAGGTTTTGACAAGGAAGAAGAAAGAAAAAGACAACACCTCTGTTTCTGCTGTAATGCTTTTAACTGTCTATCGTAAGTCCAACAATGTTATAGTAGTACTCTTTCAGATACAGATATAATGATACCCCAGCCGAGGTTCAAACCAGGAACCTTCTTGCTATGGCACTCCATTGCTAAACACTGCACCACTGTGCAGCAGCAAAACACTAACAGGGAACACGTTTCTGCATATTGAGTACTTTTACTTTTGATACTTTGAGTACACGTTGCTGATAATACATATTTTTACTTAAGTATGGTATTTTTACAGTGTGGTATTGTTACGTTTACTTGAGTAAAGGCTCTGAATACTTCTTCTACCACTGCTGACTACAATTAGACTAGACAGCCACCACAGAGAGGCGCTATACTCCACAATTTGAGATGTCATCTTGCTTTTAGGCAGTCCCTCCCCTCTTTTACACACACACACACAGACACACACACACACACACACACACCTGCATGTGGATGCTTGAGCTGACTATAAAAGCTCCCTCATTTTTCTCCCTTTTTCATCACAGCACATCAGAGCTTTTACAGTCAAGAGGAACACAATGGAGACTGGCACACGGACTAGCAAGAGTCAGGAAGTGAATGAAAGAACGAAGTACGGGCATAGTGAGAGAGAGGCAGCAGGGGTGGAGGAAAGAAAGGGTGCTGCAATTTAAGGAAAAAGCACGCTGAGGGGAGATTATTAGCATCTGTGAAATGAGCATATCTTTGTGTGTTGTTTGTTTACTGATCCAACCAGTGGGCATCTCTGCAATCAACCTTCTTCAGAGTGCACAAAGAAATTGAAAAGAAGCCACAGGGGATAGAGGTGGTAAGGGAGGAAAATATGTTAGAGAATGAAGCTATCAGGAAGGTTGGATGAAGGTCAAGGGGGACAAGAGGTTTGAGATTTGTGATGCAGCAGGTATGTATATGAAAAAGGTCACTTAAGACTGAAGGAGCACCGGTGTAAAAGGAAAGTAGAGTCTCGTTGTAATGTGACTGTTAGTGGTTCAACAAACATTTCCAAGGCTGTCACACACATAAATGTGAACACGCACACACACATACGCAAAGACGCACAGAGACAGGGAGCTCACATTTTTGTAACCTGCTCAGACAGTCGTGTTATTGCTCTCCTAATCATGCGTGAGATTAGGTGGCACCACACAAGCAAAAACCTCCTGTTGACACGTCCTATTCCATTTCATCACACGCACGCACACACACACACACACACACTGTTTTAACTGGTCCTCAAGGGAATAGAAACTGATTTGCTTTCAGGCCAAATAGAGGAATGAATAAGTGTGGTTTATCACTCTATAATTGTAGGGTGGGGAAGGGAAAGGAACAGAGGCATGGCTGTGAAAGGGATAAAAGTTTTTTCAGAGTTGTGGAAGTGTAACAGATAAGTAAGAACAAAGAATAAATTGATGGCAATTTAGGGAAAGGAGCTTTGCTGGCTGCGTCTCTCTGGTCTGCTTCTTTGTTTGAAAAGAACTTGTGGGAAGATGAGGGGTTTGACTTGGATGAAAGGAAGAGCTGCAGTAAATCTCAGCTGTGAAGACAAGGAGGAGGAAGTCTCACTCTCAGAGGTGAGACTCATTGAATTTATACAGTATCACTAGTGTACAGAAATGGATTCATTTATTACATTCGGGGCTAAATTTACCACACATGATCAGAGAAGTGCTGCAAATTCTCAAAATAGCTCTTCATTTTCAGCATTTCTAGATTCCCCCAATGTTTGCTGTCGATGTGATTGAGATCTCAAACCAAACAAATACAGTATCAGCATCCAAATTTGTCTTGGTGACTTGAGTCACTTCAAAGCTCACAGGCACACAAGAATAACAGGGAATGCACATAACATTACACTGTACACACAGCCAATCATAGGCCTACGCCAATGTGTAAGTTGTGGCTGACTAAAGAAAAGTAAGTAATGCATACATTAAAAATGAACTAAATTTATAAGAATATACATTTTAAAGTTGCACTACTCAATATTTTTATATTAACAATTAACTTACAACGATTAACCTGAGAATTATTACCCGACTTTGTAATTCCCTTCAGCTCTACAAAACATTTTAATGTCTTTAAGTTAATTGTTTTGGTTTTATGGTAACAACTTTACTGTTTTGGTTCAGTCTCACAACTCAGTGCTGTTTCCAGAGGCAGTGGGCAGCTGCTCGCACTGAAAATCTCCTCAAATCCTTAACAAAGTAAACGACTAGCTAAGCATTTAGCAGTTAAAGAGCCAGATTTCCCTCAGGAGTTAGCGAGAGCAACACGTCTGGCGCAGTGTGTAGGATTTAGTGACATCTAGTGGTGAAGTTGTAGGTTGCCACCAACTGAATACTGCTCACCTAACCCTCCTGTTCAAAGCATGAAGGATAAACTGCAGTGGCTGTCTATAGAGCAAATGTTTTGTTTGTCTGTTCTGGGTTCGTAGAAACATGGCGGTTCAATATGGCGGACTCCATGGAAGAGGACCCACTCCCTCCATAGATATAAAAGTCTCATTCTAAGGTGATAGAAACATAAAAACATTCAACATATTGGGTTTATGGTTTTAGCAGTTATTGCAGATTTTACGGATTTTTACCAAAGTGACTTCTGGATGGGGTGTCCGCTGTATCTTACCCTGAATGTTACTTTGACTGTTAACCTGTGTTACTTTAGGAGAAAGTGTTCAGAGTCAGATGTTGTCCCTCATACAGTGTTTGTAATGAAAATGTGGAGCTAAATCAGACATTTTAGTTACATATCCGGTTTGTTACAATGCAATTTTAGTCTCCACAGTCATATGAGACTACATGAGAGGTACAATGAGCTGTTAAAACCTGATAATTATTTAAAATCTGGCATCACTGCAAAACTCAAAGTGACATAATTGGGCCGCATGAGAGTGTGGCTGCAATGTCAAGGCCAAATTAAGAGCCTCAAAACTATCTTTAGAAACTAAAGATGTGGCTGGATAATATTTTATACTGAAGGTGTGTTATGATGCCATATAAATATTGTTGTTACCTTTTTGGTGATGTGACTAATCGAGCAAATATGTTAGCCTTGGATTTGCATGTAGGTGTTAGCAGTTGTTCTCGCTGTGTTACATATGAAACACAGTCATCAACGTGGGGATTTTATTGACTTTAACTTCTAATAGAGCCCACACACAGATGCACATTTACACACACATACACACTTACACAGAGCTGAGCAGTGGATGATGATAATCTCAGCCTGTGATGGCACTCACTGCCACAGTAATTTTATGAATCACTTCCAATTTCGCAGGCCTCTGACTTTGCAAGATGGGAGGCAGTTAACATACAGTTTTCTGAAAAAAACTGCCTGTTACCCCCAATGTGTAATGTCCAATACCTCACTTATAGATCGATAGATAGACAGATAGATAGATAGATAGATAGATAGATAGATAGATAGATAGATAGATAGATAGATAGATAGAAAGAACTGAGTCTATACATTTCAAACAGCTCTGTATTGTTGTTACACTCTCTTTCATCATTCTGCTGAGAAAAAAGGCATGAGCTTCTGCCTGGTTTCTCTCTCTCAGTATCTTTCACACACACAGAAACACACATACAGGTATGCACACTAAGGCCTAATCCATAACAAGGCTAAAAAAACAGTTACCAATAACGTGTTATTGGTATAGATATATTGACAGTGTGTAGTCTTTCTATATGTTTCTATAGAGGCCATACCTCTCACATGTTGTAACCTTTGGACAGTAACAATAACAGCAAACATGGTTGTTGAGTGGAGCCATAGACGGTATAAAATACGGACGTAGTATCTGTCACTCATTGGTTTCTGACAAGCTGTTGTTATTCTCAGAGTGTGGTGGCTCTGTTTATCACCATCTTGGCAGTTTTGCCTTTGCTGGCTCCAAACTAATCCAAAAATGGGCAAAGATGTGGATCGTGGGTGGAGCTGAAGCGGACTGAATTAGGCCTGGTTGCCGCAACCAGCATGTGATGGCACCCACCTGTCAATCAAAGCAGCTACTTTCTTAATTATGCATAAATTTAAGACTTAATATAATTTGAACGGGTCAGTTATACAACCACCCTCATGAACAAAGAAATTAGTTACAGAGACCAAAACTGTTTTTTGGACCAGGCTTTTTAATATGGGGCCTTATGGAGATTAATTCACTTTTCAGCCTCAAGTGGCCGTTTTAGGAACCGCCATTTTTGACACTTTCATATTGGCTTCATTTTTCAGCCACAGAGGTTGCTGTTTGGGTGGAGCATCTTGTGTCATGCTGGCTATGTCATTATCCAGCTATTGAGATGAAAAAATGTCATCGACCAACCTAAACCTGCAGTGCAGTATTGGATTTATTGGGCCATTTGAGGGCAGCAGATCAAGCGGTAAACACAACATGGACATATAATTATCTTATAAAGTATGTTTTGGTCACTGACCCCACCCACAGGTTTCTAAAGAGCCGATTGTCAGTGGACCTGAGGTGGACCGAATTAAGCCTGGGTGCTCAAACAAGCCATCTGTAATGGCACCCACCTGTCAATCTAATCTGCCACACTGTTAATTATGCATAACTTTAACCTTTAATATAAACTGAACGGGTGAATTAAATAGAAATTCAGACTCAGTACAGTTGTCATAAACACAGAAATTAGCTATAGAGGCCAAAAATGTTTTTTATACCAGGCTGTAAACATGTTTATTTCTGCTTTGAAGTTGGACATTTTAACATGGGGGCTTATGGAGATTGAGTCGTTCTGTAGCCAGCCTCAAGTGGATGTTTGAGGAACTGCAGTTTTTGGCACTTCATAGGCTTCACTTTACAGCCACAGTTTTCCGCTAGGTTTTGGTGGACCTGTTGGCAACTAGTTACCTTTTTATACATTGAGCAGACACATTAGCATTCATTCGGAGTAGTGTCTTTGCCACCAACAATGTTGTTTGTGTCCTGGTTTGGTCTCGAGCAAGTCCTGAAAGAAATGTCTGGCTCTTTAGCTGCTAAACGCTGTCTGTCTGCCACTTGGGGCTGAGCAGGTAGGCTGAGCAGTAACTGTACAATTGGTTTATGAAAGCTTTTTTGCCAAAAACAACTGCCTGCTGTGTCTAGAAACTTGGCTGACGACAGCAGTGAAAGTGAATCAAAACAGATGAGTTGCAGCCAGGCCAGAAAATCAAAAAATGAGCTGTTTGGTAAGTTTGTTCATCACTACAGGCTACTTTAACATATTACATAAAATCATCACATCCATTGCTAATATAGAAATACTGAGTAGTGCACCTTTAAACTGTACAGATACCAGCTCGAAATATTTCAGCACTCGGGGGACACAGTGATATTTTCTAATAAGTCAGTTCAGTGGTTCTCAAATGAGTGTGTGGTTTGAAATGATGTGTTTGTTTATGAAAACTATGACTGTTCCACAACCTGGTTCTGACTCTGTAGCCAAGATTCAAAGTTTAAATGGAGTGCTTCTTAAAAAATATTTCCACAGAGATGGAAGAAAAAGTAGCCATTTAATTTAACTGAAAAATGGCTTTCACAGGCACCGCTGAGTCTAGATTTCTTGCTCAATCTGAATGGATAGACCTGATGAATTAATAGATTCCAGCACACAACATTTAAGACAAACTAAATTTAAAAGACTAACATATTTTATTTTTATTTTGATCCTTTCAGTAAACCAGTTTTTCTTTAGAGCACCACCAGTAATCCATAAAACCTAAAATACCCACTTTTTTATTTTTAGTTTATTTGTGCACGTTCAATTTGAATTAATATCTAAAAACTGAAGATATGCATTTACCACTAGGACCATTAAAATGTTTATCAAGAAAGAAACATAGTCTCCATTTGTTATTAGAAATGAGAAATACCTTTCAACGTACTGTAATCCAGTAAAGCAATACCATGAACAGCAGCCTAAAAATGACCACAGAGTTGAGTCAACATCTTTTTGATATAGTGTCAATAAAAGCTGAATTAACACCTGGACACACCCGAAATTGTCACAGTGAGGTTCAGCCATAGATGTCATAGAAACATAGATACCACATTTGTTATTCGTGATGACTGGGAAGGTCAAGATCTGCTATGAGATGCAGACTTCACTACAAAATTGACTGTAACTTGCTTAATTCTGAACCGATTTTCATGAAATTTGTTTTGTTATAGACATGAGAAACTGAACATGATACTGTATTCTTCTTAGGATTAAATTCAGTTTGATTGGGAGTGGATCTAATCAACTCTATGCCAAAACATTAACCTTCTGAACAACCACAACTGGAACATGAAGTCTCTGATCTATGAAGAAGCAACAAGTGTGAATTATTGTACATTTCTGGCATGGTTGCTATGGTGGGGAGGTTGATGTATATCATAGTATCTACGTTTCTATATTTATAGGTTCAAACACACATCATCATTAAGGGGATGATGTAGGGGCTACCTGCAGGGCGAGTTGGAAAATTACTGAAGATAGTGAGCTACTGCTAACATGCTATCAAATTACAATAGCTCTCAAAGCTAGCTGGTTCAGTTAGCTATCTTGGACAACAATGGGACAGTAGGTTGACATTGTAGGTTCAAGAGATGTAGCTATACCATTGACTCCTGTGTCACAACTGTCTGCAAATCATGTCTTTGTGGAGCAGCTTACACCATGGCAGAGCTGGGTTATACAAAAGTGGTTAGAGGCTCACAGCAGCAGGTTTGAACTCTCTCGCTCTGTCTTCCCTCAAAGGTCAGCACTGTCAAGTCAGTTTGCTATTGGTCAACTATACAAAGTTCACCAAAGCTGAACTCAGCACAAAAGATTTGGCAGATTTACTTTGCTGCAAGTGTGATGAAACTAATTGATTTTTCTTAGAAACTCCTGTGTTTTAACTGCTGGTGTAACCAACTATGCCTTTATGCTGCATATAGGAGTTATTATAATTACCAGATCAACTTGTAAAACATGTTCATGTCAACATCTAGAAACTTAAGTGTTTTCTGACAGCTCTGATTGTCATATGGAGACTGTTTGCCTCCTCCCTTCTCATTTTTTGTCCTGTCATTCTCCTCCCCCTGTGTTTCTGTCTATTATTATCATTAGTAGTATATAATTACTATTCTATTTTGTCTGTCTCTGTGTGTGTCACCAGGCATGGCCTTAATTTCCCTCTCACCTGCCTGATTGCCTCACCAACTGTTCTTCATTCACTGAAACAACACTGCAGTATAAAAGACTGCTCCTCCCAGACTCCACCAGATTGTCTCCAGTCTCTCGTGATAACAAACGCTCGAGCCAACTTCCTTTGTAACGCTGACTTTTTGACTAACTGTGATTTTCCCTGTGCCTCAGGAAAAAACCTCATCTGTCGTCCTCCTGCCACGTTCTGCTCTGTTTGTTCACTACTGCACTCTTGGACTCCTGCCACCCTACACCAGCCTGGACACCCCTTCCTCTGGATCACCTGCACATTCTCCCCTGGTGTTTATGATAAACTGTGTCAGACTGATTCACTCTCTTGGTTTTGTGTTTGCATGTTGAGTCCATAATCGTTCAGCTTAACAATGATATCCGATTTGGGTTAAGGTGCATGACGAGTCAAACACATGTGGATGCCTCACTTTGCCAAAGTCGATTGTTCACTGAACTAAACTAAAACTGGATGGATGTAGTGCAATATTGTCACTGCATATTATTAAACTCTCACATGACTAATTCTGTAATCATACAACCATCTTCAGTTGTCCAGTGCCATTAACACCGAAACCCCACCAGGCACAGCTCTGTCACGTCTTGGCCGCGGCGCTGTTTTGGTCTGTCCTGTACGTGACTTCACAGGGTAAACATTGCATTTTCCCGTCTCTAACATCCATCTCATTGTCATGGTTTTACGTTTATGGTTTAGTGTTTCTCCTCATGTCTGTGGCTTTACTTCCTGTCTTTCCCCACCACTCTTGATTATCTGTTTCACCCTGATTAGTTTCATCTATCCGTGATTAGTTTTGACCTGTCTCTCATCATCTTGCCTTCACTTCTGTTCAGCCCCTGTGTTTCTTTGTGTCACTTCTCAGGTCGTCTGTGTCTGTTACCCTATCCTGTATTGTTCGACCTCTGTCCTTCTTCCTTTTTCCTGCTTCTAGCGTTCTCAGTTCTGGACTTTTGATTGTGTGATTTAACTTGGATTGTTAGACTAGTCTGCCTGGACTCAGTCGCCTTTATGTTATTTTGTGTTTACCTACCTGTTCATAAGTAAACTTTCCTTTTGTCCCCTCAACATTCACATCAGCTGGGTCCTCTATTTTGAACTAAACGTGACACCCAAATGATGTGAATATTAGAAGCTCACATAGAAACTGATCAGAAGCTGAAAAGGTAAGTGCTTTTTCCTACAGTTGTGTGCTTCATTCTAGCCCAATAAACCCATTCATCAATTTACAATCTGAAGTCTGGCTCCAAATACACAACATGTAAGCTTGAACATACCCCACCATCTGTGATCTCAAACAGGCCAGTAGAAACTCACAATCACTGACTGTATTTACATGGACTGCAACAGTCTTGTGCAAATGTAACTTTGATCTGTCCTTTCTATGGCTCTATATGAGATCCGATTCCTGCACAGTAATAGCTCATACATCATTAAGCAGCTGGATTGCCATTGTGACGCAAATCGCCAAGAAAACTGAGTGAGTCATTGTTTGATAGAGGCATATACATGTAAGTGCCCTTCAATAATGAGATTGACGTCTTTGGTTCAAATTTATGACCTTATTTTGGTTACGCTCCTGCTGTTAACACGGCAGTTCCTTACAGAGACCATTGTTTTTATTTGATTAATGCCAGAATACTGTTTCCATTCGAACATTGTCGCTTTGTCCATTATACCTACACACTGTGAGGGAGGATGACAACCAGCTAATGAAGGTGGGTTTGTGCGTGTTTGTGTGTGACAAAGAGAAAGAGAATACTGTATTCCTTAATGAAGACAGAAGTTGTCTGTTTGAGCGGTGGTTTAATGAAGTCTGTGTACTGATGCATGTGTACTTTGTGTATAGGCTTGCATTTGTGATGCAGCTCAATTATTGTGGGCAAAGCATAGCATGTAAACACTGTGCATTATTTATAAAGAACCAGTTGTTGCAGAAGGTGGTTTATGAATGCACACACAAGTATGGACAAGTGCCTTCCCACACAGTACATTAGTTGGCCATTCAGTCTGATGTCAGTCCTTCAGTCAGTCACTTTGATGTCAGTTGCTTCATCAGTTAGCCAGTCACATAGTCAGTCAGCTGCTTGCTCACTTTTTAGTGACGCTAGTGCCTCTAGGGATGGCAATGTCAATTGGTCAGTGTGGAATGAAATCTCTCCAAGAATTTGATACAAATATCCACAGTCCCAAGAGGATGAATGTAAATGACTTTTGTGCTTTCTCCCTTGACCAGCAGGTCAAAGTTTTCACTGAAATATCTCAACATCTACTTGATAGATTTGAACACACACACGTGTGCTCTGCAGAGTGAATTATGATCGCTTTGGTGGCACTTAACATTCAACATGTTCAATATGTTCACGACCAAATATCTGCTAAAACTGACATTCCCATCATCCTCACATGTAGTTCATTGAGTGCTAACTGGCATATGACAGCATACTACAACTAAGCGGCAACCTGCAAAGCCAATGTGGAAGTGCCAAAAACTGCAGTTCCTCAAACGTCCACTTGAGGCTGGCTACATAGAGTCAGTCTCCATAAGTCCCCATGTTAAAATGTCCAACTTCACAGCAGAAATAAACATGTTTACAGCCTGGTACAAAAAACAGTTTTGGTCTCTATAGCTAATTTCCCCGTTCATGACAACTGTACTGAGTCTGAATTTTTATTTAACCCACTCGCTCAATTTATATCAAAGCTTAAAGTTATGCATAATTAACAGCGTGCTGCTTTGATTGACAGGGTGCCATTACAGATGGCTTGTTTGAGCACCTGGGTATCATTTGCCCCCCCCCTTAGGTCCTCCAATGATCCGTGTCTGTTTAGATTAGCTGGGAGGCGGAAGAGGCAGGACTACCAACATGCATTGGCTAGAGCCTTAAGTGACATCACAGATACGCTGTCCATTCTTTATACTGTCAGTGGTTAGCATCCGTGGCCTAATGGTGACTCCTGGTGAAAACAGCTGCTGAAAGGTTTGCAGTCAAGAGGAGGAGTTGAAGACTTGAACAAAAAAACTCAAACTTTATCATCAAAAAGCTTGCAGTAGTTACGATGCTGTAAAAATCTGTGAAAAAGTGCCAGAAAGAAGCCCCAAAGCAACGATTGCTTATGATCACAGAGATAAAAGGCGCTGAGATAGAAATTAAATAATTAAGATTAAGATTACTAGATCACAGTGTCCTCATGAATTCATCAAGCACTGTGGGGAACATATTGATTTAAAAAAAAAAATCTTAGGTCTCATTACATCCTTTCTAGTCTGTCTAGTGTCCTCGCTTCACCTCCTCTGCCTCTCCCACATAAACCTATCTGTTGCTTTTCCCTTGCTCTGTATTATCAACCTCACTTTTAGCATTTATACATTATGATCCCCCTTTTCAATTCTCTCATCTGTCTATCTGTCTCAGTCCGTGTCCTCAAGTGTCACTGCCCACCCAGCATCTCAGTTGAAGCCTGAATTACATTTCTGCAGCGTGGTGTGGTCCCATAATGGATGTCCGTGGCATAGAAATTTACTAACTACTACTTAGACTACTGAAAGCAAATCAACATGCAGACTTTAAGAACTGAAGTATTTGTGCTTACATCTTTTCACTCATATTTATGCATAATAGCGAGAGTGATAAAGTCTGTGCAGAAGGCTTGCTGTAGAAATGGTCTTGGAAAATACAATTTTTCTGTTGCTATTTTTTATGGATGTAGCTATGTGGCTAGAATACTATGCATGAAGATGACATCCACATTTAAAATCCCACCTACATATCGCTGACTGAATTGTTTCTCCACACTAATTTTCCACTATTAATCTAAATATAAGAATATTCTGAATTTGCTATGGGTAACATATTACATTTGATATTCATAGTTAGGCTTTATTCTGACTGTAGCATTTTCCAATCGAGACATATATGTACAACCCATATAATGCATTTTTTAGGAACATTATTTGCTCATGTACATTACCGCAGTTTGAGACACATGGCCTCTTGCTTCTTCACTGCCAGCTCTATGCATGGTGAACAAACCAAGCAGCATCCTCCGTGACTATGAAATGAAGCTAATGCTGAAGTGCAAAAAAGTGCAGTTCCTCAAACTTCAACTAGAGGCTGGCTACAGAGCGAGTCAATCTCCATAAGTCCCCATGTTAAAATGTCCATCTTCACAGCAGATATAAACATGTTTACAGCCTGGTACAAAAAACTGTTTTGGCCTCTATAACTAATTTCTGTGTTTGACCACACTTCACAACAGCTTGTCCATATTTATACTGTCTATGGAACAAACCAAGAAGCCAATAGTTTGCAAGGCTGGGGTAGAGATGCATGCACAAAAGAAGAGCCTAGCTTACTGGTTGGCAGGAGAAACATAGGTTTTGGGATATGCATTCTTTGCAGATGATGTATAATATTGAATGTATATATTACGGTAATTGTAGTATGCACGACTGCATGTAAACAGCTCAGTACGAATATTGTCTTTTTCAGAAAAAATAGAATATTTTGTGCATGTAAATGTAGTCAGAGTACAAGCAGTCCATTACACTTGAATGATAAACTTAAAAACAATCAGTAATTATAGGCCGCTTAGTCCCATATTCAATGGCAACAACAGTGTCTCTTAATTATTTCTGTTCTGTACAATTTTGTCACGACTACGCAGTATACTATTGAGAGAAGAGAAGGCAGTTCTTCAGTGTCTGCAGTGAAGTCTGATCAAGGCTTAATTACATCCTGTAGGACAATTACAAAAAGCAATTAAAATGTCTATGTAGAAGTAACGACGTAGAGCTTTAACCAATAGATGAATAAATAAATAATAAAAAGTATGTTTGTTTCTTTGTGTCATGCCTCTGCTGCTCTGTATGCCCATAATTCATCTTCCTCTGTGACACTGTGTTAAGCATTCAGTCGAAACAATACACAAGTGTTTAATAGTGGCAGCCAAAAACACGGATACAAGAAATCCTGCCGAGGAAAAACAAAACAAAAACAAACAACAAAAAAACACATACCCGAGACAAAAATGAATCGTTCAGGTTATATTTCTCCACCACACCTGTTTTATCATTTTCACCACAGTTCAGATAACAGCCATTTTTGTCAGTACAGACATACAAATAAAATCATCCATCTATCTCTGTGTGTATGTGTGAGGAAAACTGAGAAGAGAGAAGAGAGAGGAGAGAATTTATGGGAAATGTGACACACACACACGCACACACACGCACACGCACACACACACACACACACACACACACACACACAGAGTTAATCTCATACGGCCTTGTATTGAAGGAGGATTCTGAGGTGGCTTGAGTTTAGCCTTGGAGGGAAAGAAAAGGGACGACAGAGGAATGAAGAGAGAAAAAAGGGAGAGGAAAGAAATGAGAAATAATGAGAGAGGAATCACATGAGGGTTTGAGGCTTTTCTCATTTTCTCATTTTCTAATTTGACAATAGCAGACACACACACACGCATGAACACACTTGAACCCAGATATACACACATGTAAAAGAATACAGAATGTGTGCATTCATGTGATACGCACATTAATGTTTGATTTTTTCTTTGGTTTATTTTGCTGCAGCTTTACTCTGAGTGTTTATGCATGTGTGTGCATTTAAATCGTTGCTGTGTAAACGCATGATCATGATCAAGAGTTTATTGCACATGCTCGAAAGACAGATTGATTGTTTGCTGCAAACTGACATCCAACACATCGCTGGCCTTGACATGCAGCCCTGAGACGAGCAGGGGATTAAATTGTGTTTTACTAGCATGTCACACTGGTGCAAACACGCATGCACACACACGGGAGAGGAAAAAAGTCAGGCTCCCGTTTATATCTGAGAACTCACATTGTAACCTTTTGCTCATTAAAACTACTGTCAGAAATGTAATGCGATATAGAGTGCAAAAGTTGTCATCTCATACGCCATGTAAAAAGGGGAGAATTATCTCAGGCTGACAAATGTATATGTGTGTATGTGTGCATTTCGGTGTGTGGGCTTGTATTGCAACTTCTCCATACAGCAGCTTGTCTTATTTGTCTGCTCCTCTTCACACTTTTTTCAATTTCAGTAATTTAAGCTTTTTTTTTTCTGGGTTTAATTTGAGCTCGCTATTTGCTTCAAAGGTATTTTTTCTCTCTGAGTAAATTTAATACATTTTGTCCACTGCTGCTGGGAACAATGTTTTAACCCATTTTGCTCAAGTGAAGGTCTATAAAGATTTTTTTCACAGCTAACCACTTTAGAAGGAATTGAAATTAGATTTAAAT
Source organism: Sciaenops ocellatus (assembly GCA_033000465.1). Classification (NCBI taxonomy): domain Eukaryota; kingdom Metazoa; phylum Chordata; class Actinopteri; family Sciaenidae; genus Sciaenops; species Sciaenops ocellatus. The sequence continues at coordinate 21,065,111 of CP136867.1, forward strand.
GAAATGCCTGCTTTAGTGTCTATTTTCTCTCATCTACAGATGAGATTTTCCCACTAATTCAGCTTCAATCAACATGGAGTTTAGTGGATGAGTAAAGTAAAAGCAAATGTTAGTATTTGTATTTTCAAAACTAACTACAGGCGTATTTTCCAAACCAAATATGATTCAACATGTGAATATTTTGCATTTCATTTAAGATTGTAGCCTTGCTGTTCAGTGTGAGGAATGACAGGTAGGTGCAGTTTAAATATAAATGTCCACTGGAAACAGCATAATGTGGCTCACACTAGCTGATAGCTGCAAATTACTTTTGCACATGCTCATTCTTTTTTTTTTTCTTTTTCTATGAATTAGTGTCTTGATAACACCGAAGCAGACAATGTAGTAAGAAAGCTCAGTTTTGCTTAGATAAGGCAGCTAATGATCAAAACCGAGAGATCAAGAAACAGACGGCAGGCAGGGAAATACAAAGTCCAGGAATCAGGCAGAGGGGTCAAACATGCAGGTCAGGTCAAACAGGAATCAATAACTCTGAAGGGCTACGCAAAACACATTAAACCAGGGTCTGCGACCGTGCACGTCGCCTCAGACCAGGCTTGGAAAAATCCCTGGATGCCTATGGAGTTGTGATTGTGTTTTGTGATCCCATAGACACTCAGCAATTGTGTCAAGATAGCCTAATATTGCTGTTTACACCAAAAGGGTCCGTCCTGAGGTGATGAGACAAGTTGATCTTTAGTTGGTGGTGTAAAATCAGCGCTGAGGAGACCATAGACAATCTCGGTCAGAATAGGAAGATACAGCCTTAATAAGCGCTTGTCAAACTCCACATCTGGAAACCCTTTACATTTCTCTGAACCTCCTCCATTGTATTTATTATCTGCATTTAGATCCTTCTACCTGATGTGTGCATTTCAAACTGATGAATGAATACAAACATGCTTCTACACAGGACATATAACTTTTGTTACATACATGCAGCCTACCATAAGGCATTTATTCATTTCTGTAAAAGTCCCCAAAACTACTGTATATCTGAACTATGTCTTTATCCAGATCACACACATTTAGTCTACTCTACATGATCTCCTTTTGGTAACAGATGTAATATTGTTTCACTTGCATTCACTGAGCCTTCCGTGAAACAGTTAGAGACCCTCTTGGGAGGCCCTCTTCTGACACTGAAACCTTTGTCCTAGACAGTCTGATGGGGAGTGAATGAAACTGGACCAGTGTATGTACTGAGGGACTAATGAGGGAATGAGCTGTGAGGAGATGAGGGAGAAAAACTAGGTGAAAGGACTGAGGTGATTGCAGGATCTGAAACAACAGCAGAGTGGTCAGTAGGCTTGTTTGAGATGAGATGCCTCGAAAATAGATGAGAGTAGCTAATTGCAGTAAATGGAGGTATCAAAAATTATGCCAGAAGTGGAACAGCAGAAGTAGCACTAGCATTCTTCATTGCTGATGTAGCGGGTGCAATAGAGAAACAGTCTGTAAGGATCAGTATAAAAGTAAAAGTATAATACCATTTTCTGATTACTTCACTTTACAGATCACTTAAATTGTGCACAAGAATATTTGACACTATTTCCTTACAAGTCAAAAGTCACGTAAAGGTTCCGTGTGTGAGATTTAGTGGGCTCTACTGACAGAATATGACAGAAATGTAATATAATATACATAACTATGTATTTATTAGTGTATAATCAGCTAAAAAAACATGATACAAGTGCAGAGATACAATATATAAAAGCATAAAAATAAAACTTAAATGAAATGAACATACAGCAGCAGCAGATGATGGCAACAATGGCAAAAACACCGAACAATGTTGAATAATTACTCATGCTAAACATTTGTGTGTCTGCCTTCCCTGCTGAATTTAACACTGACCTGCTTTGTCTTAGATGGAGGCTATAGTTGCTCTGGGTGAATTCTTCAGCAGGCTTTATTATAGGCTATATGATGTTTACAACATTGATGTATACGTAATTATATCCTGCAATCGTTATGCAAACAACAATTACAATTCCCAGACCACTTGTGATGACTGGTTGTAATGATTTAGTTCAATCTTAAGGATATATGAGAATTGCCAGAAATTACGCCTCGCTGCAGTGTCTGTTTATTTTAAAATGAATAAATACAGGTTGAATACATGAAAGCCATAACCACTTATTACTTCTCCAAACAATATCGGTCAGACCGGTTTAGACCAGCTGGTGGATTTATAGAGAATGCACATACAAATGCTTTAAATTGTTAATGTCATAAATGTACTCATTAAATTCATTTGTCACTGTTTAAGTTCACGTAGATAAACACTGTGGAATAATGATAATAACAAAAAAAAAAGATAATGAGTGGGGATGTAAAGCTTTTGTTGAACCACTTGGAGAGTTTCATCAAAAGCACAGGGCAAAAACTCTAAATGAGCGTGAAGCTCGAACTATCGACAAGTTGTTTCCCATCAAGCCTTTCGGCTAAACAAAATGAATACAGATAATAAAGAGAGTAATTAATATGAAAGCCTGAGTAACACAAAGAAAGAAAGAAAGAAAGAATATCAGACACAAAAGAGTTGAAGGAGGCAGTAAACACAGATTAAACAAGGTCACATCAACGTTAATCCAGCACTAATGATTTATTTTCTTTTGGCTGAGTAGTGTTACATATTAGTTTTGTGTTTGGACCCAAAATGCTGAGACAATGGAAGTTGAACATTTTAATATGGGGGCTTATGGAGATTGACTCGTTTTGTAGCCAGCCTCAAGTGGCCGCTCAGGGAACATCTGCATTGGCTTCACTTCACAGCCACGAAGGTTACCGCTTGGTTTTAAGGAGTTTATTATGAGAATTAACACAAAGAGCAGGTAGTGGTGGCTGAAGGCTGACTGGCGTTGCAGATGAAGTAAGGCAAACAGATCAGAGGACTCGGTTAAGAATGCTGGAGAACACTGGCTGAACAAAGCGAGGTACACTGGAGAACTGCACACAGGGACAGATTTGAATGAGTCACCACAAACACAATAGAAAGGTAATGCAAAGCATGCATTGAAAAACACGCTGGAGCACACAAGAGTAACATTGGAAAATCAGTAGAGGCACAAAAAGTATGAAAGATTACGGCGTGGCATGTTACCGATTGCATCAATGATAATCTGGCACAGGTGTGTGTTGACTGGGCTTTTATGGCTGATTGCTGGACAAGAGACTGGTCCGCCTTGTTGCCCAGACCAGCACAGCCAGCCATGCCCTCTGCCACAAACACTCTGCCAGAAAAAGGAGGAAAAGCACAGAACCGAACAACAAAACAAGCACAACCATGCCAGAGTAGATATCTTCTAATGACACAGTCAGACCAGATTGGCTTTCCAATGTCCGTCCAGTTTGAGTGTTGAGGAACACTCAAGTTCCCATTCAGAAAATATTGATTGTTTCTATCCTACAACAGCGCAGTAAAATAATACAAGAAGCAGAGAGGAAGCGATGCTTGGATGCAATGAGTATGGGCAATGACACATTCATGAGAATGACTCAAAAATCTCCACAATTAAATGATGACAGTAAAAGATAGCATGGCATGTACACGACACTCTGCTAACAATTACACAATGCAATGTGTCACATTTTATAAATATAAAAATGACAGTGGTGTACACCTGTCAATGGTTACACATAATGGTCATCAGTGCTGTGTAAACCGGGTGCACTATTATAGAACATGCAGTGAAAGAGTAAATGAAGGAGTGATTATCAGCCAATACAGGTGAAAACATCTGTGTGGGTTTATGGACATATTTAAAAATAAACAAAGAGTTTGAGTTGAATCTCCTTCAGACTTAAACGGCCAGTGTGTTGAACATTTAAGGGATCTACTGGCAGAAACAGGATATGATAACTATAACTATGTTTTTATTTGTGTATATTAGCCTGAAAATGAGAATCATTATGTTTTTGTTACCTTAGAAGAAGACTTTTATATCTACAGATATAAAACAGACATCTCTCTTGTGGAGTCATGTTGAACCGCCAAGTTTCTACAAACCCAGAACAGACAAACAGACTCTAAATGGGACCTTTTTTGTTTTTAGTTTAACCTACATGTTTGGAACAGAGGGAGGAGGGTGAGGTGAGCGGTATTCAGTTGGTCGCAATCTGCAACTTCACCACTAGATTTACCACACTTTCACGCTTTACCTTTAAACGACCAGTGTGTAGGATTCAGAGCCATCTAGCAGCACAGTAGGTGACTGCAACCCTCTTCTTCCAAGCTTGAAAGAGAAACTATGGTGGCTATGAAGTGCAGGTTTAATTTGCTCATTCTGGGCTATTGAAACATGACGACTCAACATGGCAACATGGCTGTGGATATTCTAAGGTAAGAAACACATAATTATTCTTATTTTCAGGAGATTATGAACTAATGAAAACACAGTTATGCTATATTCTGTAAACAGAGCCCACTAAATTTTGTACCTGCACCTTTAAGTGTAGTTGGAGGCATTGACATTACTTTTGAGCAATATGTTCAGAAATATATCCCAACGCTGTACCATGTAGTTCTTTTGAGTTTGATTGAATTGAGGCTTTTTTTCTTTTTTACTTACTAGCTTTTTTCAGAACTTTCAACTGCATGTCACATCTTCATCAGGGTATATGGTTGCTCAGTTGTCAGAATGAAGGCTCAGCTAGTGAATTAATTCCAACCACTGCAGATATGAGATGCAGCTGAAAGCTCAGGAAAAGGACTCGGAGAAGGAGAATGGGTTGTACTGTGCTTTTGTAAAACAGCAAAAGAAGGTGGGGGGCAATAGAAAGTGCTTTGAGTTTACAGATGGCAGCGAGTCTTTGTTGGGTGGAGTTATGAGCTGTGCTGTGAGTGCTGGAGGAGTTGATGATCGGTTCTTTTGTTTTCTTAACGTTCAGTTCCAGATGATTGATTGTGCACCACTGTGTGAAGATGAAGATGGAGTCATGATAACCTAGAACAGAGGTTTTGTCATTCAGGAGTGCAAGTATGGCAGAGTTGTCACAGTATTTGATGTATGCTGTGACAGGTGAGGGGCTGATACTGTCATTGGTGTAGAGGGTAAATGGTAAGGGGGGAAGACACAACATTGCAGGGCTCCTGTGTCACTGATGATGGTGGAGGATGTTACAGTGCCCATTCTCACTGTAGTCTGTCGCTGAGGGAGCGGTGTACCCAGTGGACGAGCGGTGCGGTGATGCTGAGGTGAAGTTTCCTCATCAGGTGACGCGGAATGGTGCTTAAGGCAGAACTAAAGTCGATGAACTCTGGTCACAGCGTCCTCAGTCCCCCTTTTGCTGTTATAGGCAAACTGGGGTCTGATTGTGGTTCAACAGTCGGACGGATGATGCTAAGTTTCAGTTTCTATTGAGGCTAAACTGATTTGTTGAAAGTCTGGCAGCAGGAGAATGACCAAAATGAAAATTATGATCATTGAATTGCACGATAATGTAATAAATGAACATCATAGCATCACTTCAGAGATGCCATATCAGTTAGAGAACCCAGAAAAGATCTCAGTGATGCAGAAATTGAGATATATCAAAGCACTGAAGCCAAGCAGTTTGCAGCATTACAGCGTCAAAGAAGATTACAAATGGAAAGAGATCACAGGGCAGATTATTACTATAATATCCTTGCATACAAAGATGTAGGAATTAAAAAAATAAAATGGTTTAAGTGACACTGGTTCACTAAAAGCATGTTGAAGCCAAGATCAAGGCCGAACAAGGAAGCTGGTGGTGTGTGTCTCCAACCAGACTCCTGAAGACTTGAATTCTAATTTTGAAAACATCAGTATGAATTAGTGAATTAAAAAAAAGGGAAATGATTAATTGTCTCCCAGCTGAGTAAATCAGTGCTTATTCTAGTCCACTGGGCACAGACATAACTCACAGCTTGAACCAATAATAGACACACTGACCGGGGCTGGAGGCCCAGGCCTCTCTTAATTATTACACTACTCATGCCTGTGTAGAGCAGGCTGAACTGTAGCCTGTGAGGATACACACAAACACACACACTCGGAGAGCATTTTTCAATTCCCCCCACACACACACACAGTGCAATCCTTGTTCATAAGAGTAGAAGGTGAGCCCAAGTCCCACAGCGAGCTGTTTTTCATGCTATGTCCTGGGCATCGCTTCTTCGAGCCGCCCCTCCTCCCATTACCCTCAGAAAACTAGTCCATATATCCTGCCCTCGACATTTATAACACGGAGCTGTTGCACTGCTGTCTGCACACATATGCGCTTCCTGTTTTCTCTCCCACTTACTCACATATTGCACAGAATCACCTTTTGATAACAAAAAAGTTGTAAATGATCTCAGATCAGCAGCAGAAGGATCAAGATTAAACCCTGCTGTCTGTGGTGTTTCTTCTTTTAAAGATTATTCTTGGCAAAGTTAATATATTAATAACTTCCACATGGTGTTATCTGCATTATTTTATTTAATGACCTCCAAGATATCTGCTTTTGTAGCCTCAGCACATATTCATCTTGTGATCAGATCAGATAGGTTGATATAACAGGAAATTCATCAAAGTATGGCAGTTTAGAAATTGAAAAATGGATTTTAATATCACTCATTTTAAATTGCAATCATCAGAAAAATCAAGGAAACGATGAATATTAGGCATTCTATGGGTTTTGCTCAGTTTTAGTCAAATACAATGCTCTTTCCTTGCATGCTATTTTGGTTTTCTTTGCCCACAGACTAGCCACAGTAGCTGCTGCCCACCCTCAGAGCAGCTGTCGTAGCAGTTTGTGAACTGGAGTGTGTGCAGTACCACATGTGAGGCTGAATAGCGGGGTATGAATCTTATAAAACCTTGAATTTGTGTAAATTCTCATGCACGGGGAGAAATGTGAGCGCTACCTCATGAGCAGATACGCAAATGTAGTACCTTTGAGTGTCAAATGTGTCAGAGAAAGTCCCAGTCAGTATAGATAAAATGAAAGAGGAAAGAAATCTTCGGGGCTCTTTTAGGTCGGGCTGCGGTAACTAACTGTGCAGCATCATCCTCGTCCAAAGAAAAAACTTCAGTGTGCAACACTGGAATGAAATGAAATTATCATATGACTGGTGATGGCTACAGGTAATGACATGTATTTCTGCATTTTCTGAAGCCCATTTTAACTGCTGCTAATGGCAAACCATTATGGCAAAACGCAAATGATCGCATAACGCACATGCAAAACAGATTTAAAGCAGAACCCATGTGTTACTTAGTCCAGCTGAGTATCCTTAGCATTAGTCAGAGAAGAAACAGTTCCTACATAAGAAGAAGCAATGGTTTGATATGCATGATGATCTCTTAGGTCATGCACTCAAATTCTCTTGACATAAGAATCACGTCCTCGCAGAAGTGATGGAGGTGACGGATTATATCAGAACTGAATGAGATGAGGCGATTAAAGGTTATGAGCAAAGGAGGGAAGCAAATATAAGACATACTGTGAATTAACTGTCTATCTGCTATATGCAGAAGCAGAGCAGTTATTGAGTGTACAGTTATTGAGAGTCTTGACTGAAAATGTTAGAAAGTGACTGTGTTGTTGGGTAAGTTTTAAAAAAAATTAAATATAGAGTATTGTTTTGACCTAATATTTTTATCTGATCCTGTAAAGTTATTTTATTTATTTGTAATGTGATGTTTATTGTGATGTCTAACTAACTAACTAACTAACTAGCACTTTGGTCCTACAGGCAGGAGACTGTTTGCTTCCTCACCATCAGTCCTGTCTCGTAAAAGCTACATTTTCATTCTACTACATTTCAACAGTAAATACATTTTGAAAGAACCATAAGGTTGTCCAGATTAACTCCCGTGATAAATATCTGGCTTTTTAGCTGCGAATTTGCTAAATGCTCCACTATGTTCACCAGTTAACTTATTCTGTCTCCTGTTTGGTGCTGGGCAGGCAGCCTACAGTGGGTTTTTAGAGCTTTTTTTTTTGCTAAAAGCAGCTGCCTGCTGCTGCATCTGGAATCACCGGTGGTGACTGAGATAAGAAAACAAGAAGAAAACAGCAAAGTTGCAGCGGAAAAAAACTCAATGGACACTACATGTAGCATTAATGTAATGTCTCCACATCTGACTCACACATTCTTGGGTCATTATATTTGCACATTGCACCCTCTTTGTTTTAAATACAAATATAGCATAGACAATCTAGTATAGGATTGAATATTCATAGTATCTTTCAAATAATATTATAGATCAAAGACAAAACTGACAGAGGGAAAAGGGCTCAATTATAAATCTTCCACATGGATTAATCTATGTTCAGCACAGTTAGGCTGTAGAGAAATTACAGATATATTCTAATTTGCACAGATAAAGGATCAATGAGAGAGGCACACTGGACTAACATATTCAACTAAACAACCTCTACCCCTGCACTCTGCTGTCAGCTACTATCAGGGATAGAGGGAATCAGGGATCAGGTTAACAGGGGCTGCTATGCCTCAAATCGCCTACTGCATGTATGTGAACAGGTGCTAGCTGATGCAAAAACGCTCCATAGTGGCGAGGGAATAATTCTTTGGGGGTTCATCACAACATCAAAGTAATGATACCAAAACGGCAGTCTATGTCGTCACTGAACCTGATCTGAGAATAACAGAATATAGATGTTCAGTGTGGCAACAGGCTGATAGTTTCTGTTTTCTTTGCTCAGGTTTGGGGATATTTTCCTCTGCTACCAACCTAATGGAGATGAAAAGTATTTTTGTTTGTGCACTTCAAAACACTGAAAAAAATTACATTAAAAAATTCAGTTTCTGTGGTAGAAAGTCATGAAATTAAATGAAAACTGAAAACACACAGAGGCATGTCTCTGGAAAGATTGTTGCTGTTGAGTTGCTTCAATGCTTTGAGAGCAAATGAAATTCTATTTATCTCCATTGTGTTGAGGCAAGCATCTAAGAGACTGATATTGTGACACTGGTTACTCTAAGCATTAACTATAAACTTGACTGTGACTGAATTAAATTACTTTCGGGCTGTGGGTAAAGCAAAAACACAGGGAGAGCTTCCTCTGTGTAACTTTAATGTCCGTTTCCATAGTTTGACAACTAAACACTGACAACAAACATCACTCCGCCAGTCTTAACCATCACTTACTTTACAGGCCAGGTGTACCATAACATATAGTGTCTGTTTTAAATTAAGCAGTCAAATACAAATAGTAATCATTAATTAAATTATGCCAATTCTACTTACACTAAACCAAAAAAAAAAAATCATCTTACATTCTTCCCTCTCTTCAGATGAGTTTCAGCGGTTATAAAAAAATAAACGTCATCTTACAATATTTTAAAGGTTGAGCAAATCAAACCAAAACTGTCTGTATCTGCATGAATGGATCCATAATGGTGGTGAGCAAGAAAATATTATCTTGTTATTTTGAGTGATCCAAATGGTGAAGAATACTTACTGTGACTCTGCAAAGAGCTGTCAGAGGAATCATTTTGTAGATTGTAGGCACTTGGGATTCTTTCACCATGGCAGCGAGGCAAAGATCACTGATATCTCTGAAAGATTCTTGGATATTACAATCACAGGACATCTGCTGCTACTAATGCTCTCCCGGAGGACTTACGAGGACTGAATGTCAAGGAATGAGTGGTGATGGTGTCGATTACGAAAACAACAAGTTTATAGTTGATATTATTCATATCCGCACAAATATTCTAAACCTAACTTTTGGCTTGGAGAGATGTGTGTTGATAGAGAGTTTGGGTCCCAAACACACTCACACATTCATAAACAAAGTCATATCACAGTGACCCTCACCCAAACACATTGTTGGGATCATGCAGTTAATCGTATGGTTGACCTAACACACTGACCCTCCATATAAAACCCTGCAATCTCAGAAAGAGCCTCTGTGCGTCAATATACAATATAAATTCTTGTATATTTTTTTTATGTTTCTTCACTGTTAAAATGTTAATACAACAGCCTGTAGCTGAATCTTTAATAACTGCCGCTAGATCACATGCACAGCTTAATCTGTCTTCATATTCAGTGTGTGTGTTTGTGCACTAAGGTGTACTGCAATTAAACAAAAAATTGTGGTTATTATGTGGGCTCCGAGCTAAATTTCATGCTGCTAACAGTTTTATTTCCTCACTACTCTTGTAACACAAAGATTCCCTGCAGTTTGTCTATGTGTGTGTGTTTGCAAATGCAGTACAGAATGAGTGTGTATGTATTGTAAAGTACAAATCAATAGACAGACATTAATCGATGAGCCTATTGAAGTCTAATTTGCTAAAAATGCATCATCCAAGACACACGGACAATGCACAAAAGAAACACAAAGAACAGAACATAATTATTGATTATTGTTTATAGATTTGTACTTCAAAGACACACATAAGGACACACAGGGTGACACGCATCCCTGTGATTGCATGTAATTTCAGTAAAAATACACGCGGCTCCATAAAAATAAGCCTCTTACAATATAATTAACAAACAAGCAGCACTCGAGAATAGAATATGATGATACGGCACATTTCTCGAATGTTCCTCCCTCCACACACAAAGCAGCTGTGTACCACTTTGATAATGAAACTTAATAAAATAAATAAACACAGAGTGCTAAGAAACAGAAATGCTGTGATTTTATTGAATGTTACTGAATGTGAAACAATTTATGTGATCGTCCCTGAACTCTGCTGTAAAGAAAATAGTCTAATCTCGTGTAGCTACAGGCTATAAAGTCTATACTCTGTGTTTATAGGGCAAACAGGCTATTACAACATGACTCCCAGACTGAGATAGAAGGTGGTTTATATGGCTTTCTGCCTGATCAACCTTAAGTCATAAGGACTTTTTTCTTATTATGTTTCCACTTTTTGATTGCCCTCAGTGTAGGACTGTTGGGCCGATCACTCTGCAGCTCTGAAATGTGTTTTCTTTAGGTTTCTTTTTACTTCAGTGTGGATTACCGCACAGTCTCAGCTTTCTTGAGGGAACATTTTGAACTCTGAGCTCGAGGTTCCTGCTGAGATCCCTTCTCAGGCCATGGAAAAGAAATCTTTGCCCAGTTAAATGTGGCTCCAATCAGTGTGGGTCATGTCTGATCACTGCTATTGTATACCTTAAATGTCGGCATTCCTGCAGTCTCACCTGCCATGGTAATTTCAGGGGAAATGGAGATTATTTTTTCCATTAATGCATCGCAGCTCGCTCCTATCACAGCTGATGGGAAAGTTAAATTCATTTCTAAGGCACATTGCATACATTTAGGCAGTTTTCAAAGTGCTTTGCATAGATTTAAATTATGATCACAAAATACTAATAGATTTATTTGATAGATGCATTTATAGGATATAATTAATAATAAAAAGTATACACAGATTACAATGAACAACTACAATCAATAGTCAGAGACTGCTGGAGCCAACTCTTTGTGTTTAATTATTTCACAATTTACATATTTTATTGAGCCACTGTGCACATCTAAGTTATGGTTTACTTTAGTATCAGAAGTTATTTTGCATTTATGAATACATTTTTCAGCTTTTCTGATTAACTCAGACTACCATCCGCTGTGGGAGGAGGAAGAGGTGGGAGGGAAGTTTGTCTGAACAGACAGTTTGATGCATGTGAGACAGGATTGACACAGTCTTTGATCTCATGTTGCAAGTTTAAAAATGTTTTGTTGTCAACGATGGAAAACAGGAATGCTCGACTCAATTTTTGGAACATTTTTAACATGTGAGTAAGAAGAGAAGCCCTGTAACCTGGCACAGTGGTTTAAGTGGAAACAAGGACAAGACAAGGACTAAGACAGTATAAAATATATAAAAATATGAAATTAAATAAGAAACATTTTTATAAAATAAAAAAAGCACTACTTGAAACACTAATAAATGATACACCTTTTACAATAAATGTCTTAAAGCTGCACCCCGATCACCTTGCTGGCCACCTTGAGCAGTTTAGTGAGCCTGTTTTTATTTAACAAACTGAAGCAAACCAAAAAAAGCTGCAATTATGGTAACCCCGAGAGCTCAGCACAGTGCAGTTTAAGAAAACACATGCAAATAGACAAAATATCAGCAAATTAAGAAAACATCCTCACCAATTTGACACGTTGTAACACGGTGCTACAAAGTGAGAAAACACAACCAAATACAGTAACATGCTGCAAATACAAACACAACAACATACAGAAATGTGCTGCATGTAGCAAAGACGACGGATACCATTTCCGGTGGACACTAAAAAGTGATGAACATCATTAAGTTACTGATAGCTGATGGACAGCCAGCTTTATTTGCTTGTGTTTTCTGTATTTCTGTACATTTTTTTCTAAATTAGTGAAGGCATTTTCTTGATTTGTTTGTATTTTGTCAATCCGCATGTGTTTTCTTATGTTGCAGTGTGTTGAGCTCTCAGAACCACGGCAATACAGTATATACAATAATACATCAACACCACATTCAAACAACAGTTTTTCACTGTTACAATGTGAACATAATAGTATATATATATATATATATATATATATATATATATATATATATATATATTTACAACACTGATGGAATGATAATCAGGAGGTTGTGAGGCTGAAGGTGATTTGAGGGACGGAGACGCAAACTGTTGCAGGCAGGTGGCGTGGCTGGTGTTTGACAGGTGCTCCTGGTGCAGGTGTGGGAACAGGTTGGAGCTGGACGTGGCAGGTGAGTGATGAACTGGATACCTGGAGCACAAGGAAAACAGGATTAACAAAGATTTAACGAGCAGTGTGTACAAAGTTGGCCGTGCTACTACGTAGTCAAAAACAATCTGGCAGAGTCTTGCTGCATGTTATGAGTACATACTCCACTGCCTCCTTTTCTCTGCAGTGATTGCAATGCCCAGTTGAATGCTTCTCTGTAGTAAAACGTTTGCTGTTCAAGTTACTATGACCTATTCTTAATCAGTGGAGCCGCAGGTGGTGAGATGCAGACCAGGTAAGGGGAAAACTAGAGGCCACGCCCAGCAACACAACAATAGAGAGAGACAGACACCCACCAGGGATAAAGCAAAAAGCCTCCATCATAACAGTTCATTAGGACACTGCTTTTCCAAAACATGTTTTGCCTTTATTGTATTGACCGACAGCTGACAGAAAATATATAGTGAGAGGTCTTCCAACTGGATTATGTGGTCATCATCTTGATCCCTGAACTCAGAGACAGCTTTACTGAAACTGAACCTGCTCTGAGTGCACTGAAGAGACACCTGTGCAGGGTGACCAAACTACTAGATTCAAAGGCACGACACGAGATATCAAGACCTGACTTGCTGGGAAAACTAAATATTGACTCTATTTCTGGAGAAAGGTTGAAGTTGATTACATTAGCAGTCACTGAAAATCTTCACACATTCATACTCAGTCTGGCTGTTCCTGCTTTGACTAAACATTTTGTAATCTTTAGGTATAACTGCCAGAGAGATGTATGTTTTAATGTGTTTGTTACTTTCCAGTATTTAAATCCATGGGGACGAAGCTGGGTATCAATTCTTTCCTAATATCCCTTTATGAGATTTTGTGTATTTCTGTGTGTGGGGGTGTATGAGGGTAGCTGCAGGTAAACCCTCAAGTGGGGCTGAAAAGCCACTGTAAGCTGAAAGAAAGGTTGCCCTAAATGCTTCTAAAATGCTTAGCAAGGAGTTTGACTGGAGAAAATAATTCACAAAGGTACTCAGGCCAGTGAGGAAAACCAAAAATTCTGGGACACAACAATTAAAGTAACATGAATCAACATACTGTAGCCTATATCTAAGCTAAGTCATTTCAAACCTTTTAAGAAGCACAGAAAAGTTGACAACGCTTTACAGATACAGTATCGTGGCAACATAAGTGCTAATATCCTTGTAAGCTTAGGTTAAAAATTAATTCTTAATTTTTAAAACAGCAGTTAAACAATCACAGTTTAGAAGTTGTTCTGGACCTTTTGATCATACCAAATGGTGTTCATTGGGTCAATTGTAATGACAGATCATGTCCAGGTCAAGAATGATGATTAAGAGCTGCAGAACAGCTGCTGGACCTTGTGGTGAGATAAAAGTGATGAACATGGTGTCGTGATTTTGGTCATTTGTTCATGTCCTAACTCAGTCTTGAATGATCTCACCTGCTCACCCTCATCACTCACCTGTTTGTTTGTTATTTCCCTCATTAACTCCCTAATATGGCAGTGGCTCAGGAGATAGAGTGTCCACTAATCAGGAGATCAGTGGTTCGATACCCGGCTCCTCCAGTCTGCATTTCAAAGTTTCCATCGGCGTGTGAATGTGTGTGAATTAATTAGCTGCTTTCCGATGAGCACTTTGCATGACAGCGTGGTGTAAGAGCATCTTGAGTGGTTGGAAGATTGGAGTGGTCCATTTACCATTCATACGGGTCCTTAGCCACTAGTTCTTGTCTTTGTACCGCGTGCATTAGCTTTCCAGCGCCCTGGACTGTTTGGATGCTGCCTCAGCCAAACCTTTTTGGACTTTGTTTGCCTGCCTGGATTTTGTATCCTTGTAAACTTTACTAGTAAAGACTCTCTTACTTGAATTGTTGCCTCCTGAGTCATACATTTGGGGTCTACCGTGGACACATAGTCAAGAATCAACTTTAAACTTTTAAGCCAACATGGACACAAAGTTCTTAACAAACTCAGAAAAAGTGAGAATCTGAACATCATCCCTTTCTGACAACAGGATAAAGTCCATCTTTCAAAAATTTTCACAGCGGCAAAAATGCCCAAATTTTACTTATGTTCTAATTTATCTTTTAAATCCCAAAGATGTACGAGTGTTCATTTTGGTGGAAAGGATCGTTGCAGAAATATTTCTCCAGACAAAAGAACATACAAGAGACCATAATGTTCTCTTTGTGGTCTACCACGTCGTTTGCTATTTCCAAATTTATCAGTGGGATTTTGCTTCTTTTATATAGACCAGACACACAAAATATATAATTGCCCATGTCTATGTTCTGAATCCTTAATATAATTGATGCCACTGTAAGGAAGTCTCTCAGCCATCCAGGTCATATTTCTTCGAGAAGGGTTAAATTTGGGGCAACTGGATTTGCTAGTAGACCCGTGAAGATGTTTCACCTCTCATCCAAGGGGCTTCTACAGTTCTGACTGGTGAGGAGACACAGGTAGGTGGGATCGTTAACTAAATGTGCAGGAAATGTCACCAGAATGCAGGAAATGAAGTGTCTGTCATTGGAGTAGTCCCCTAGACCACTTTATTTGTATCCACCAGACATGGGGTGGCTGGCAAGTTGTCCCTTATTTTTCCACAGTGAAGGTGGCAACCCTAGACCTGCCTCATTACAGCTGTTAAACTATCACTGCTCGGGGGTTTAGTGAACATTCAGTCAATTGCAGTTTGAGTACTTCAAAATTTGCCACTGCTCACTTCTCCAACACCTCAGCACAAACCCTCACACACAGTATGGTTGTGTCTGTTCATGTTGCTTCATGGTTATATGAAAAAGAAGTTCCCTGCTCACTATTTAGTGTGATGATGATACATACATACTTCTGCCTTAGACTCTTATAGACACAAGTACTGTACAATAAATGCAGTGATGTTTGAGAGATGCAGAGACATAGTTTAATATATTCAACACTTCCAGCACACAAGTCCCAAGCCACCAGCAGTGAAATTAAACAAACTTTCAGCAGCGGAGATTTCAGATTGTGTTGATTGCCGGTGGGAAGGATTTATTAAGGGCGGCGAATGGTGACAATCTATCGCCGTCCCCTGAAGAAAGGAACGTTTGGACAGGCTGGATGGGGATTTGCCTGAGGCCCTACTAAGAAACAGAAGGAACAGCTGTCCTTGACACATACACTGCACACAAATATCTGTGCAGGCACGCAGACAAAGGCATGAACATGGACCCGTACATTCAGAGTGCATGCACACACACTCAAGCTAAGCCTGTCTATTGTTGCCTGAGGGGACATTTTTGCAGGGAGAGGAGCTAGGACAGGCACAGAGAAAAGCAGACGAGGCCGCGGCACACATATCGCAACCTCATATCTGCTGTACTGCATGACAGGTGGAAAAAAGCTCACATGTAAATTTCAAATTAGGTATGCTTTTCATGGATGCCTTTGTTTGAACACAACCACTTTAATCCCGCAACATTTTGAAAAGAAAACCTTCTTTCACCTTCTTTTTTTGTGTTCTTTCAGATGAACTCTCTCTCTCTGTCTGTATTTGTCTGTCTCCTGACCTCCGTCTATGATCTATTTAAATAACTCCATAGCTGATGAATCCTGCAGGACTTGTTAACATAGTAGGCCATTAAACGGACTCATTTAAAACAGACACCGCTTAAATCGTCCGAGAACAGATAAATCAATGTCTCACACACATACACAGACGCGCACACATACGTAAACAGATACAAGGTCTTAAGGGAAGTGTTAAGAGGCCGGTGAGTTATGGTAGCCATTAGGTTTTTACATGGAGCGTTTCTTGCATATTGGTTTCTGTTGTTTTCAGTGAAACTGTTCATTCTTCTTCTCTATCAGCGTTCACACTCACAGTAGATGTTTTAAAAATGTCAAAGCAGGTTTTGTTTGATTAATAGAAACAATTTTCTATTCTAGCATGTCACATCTGAGGGTTACACAGGGTCAAACATGGAACAGGGATAGTGTTAAATGGTAGCTTGTTACGGGGACACTGACCTCTCTTTGAGATAAAGAGCAGCTGTTTGTTGTTTAGAAAAGCAGGTGCCATTTTGATCATTACTGTGGTAACAGAGTTCAGAGGATAGGGCTGTCTCACTTCCTGGACACAACAGATAGGTAAATAATGTAGAAGCCTCTACAGAGTGCAATGTCAAACCACCAAAGGGTTATTATTTCCTTGTTTGCAGACTAATACCAATTGGCTTTAGACTTTACTATACTTTTTTACACTTTATACTTTAGATGCATTGAGTATGACCATTTAGGGACATGAAGTAGTTGCCTGACAGCATATAGACGAGCCAGAGAGGACAGCTTCTTCAGAATTGAGGCACCATCATGTCATGACAAGTGTACTGATAAATCCTTCATTCACCTTGATCAAGCTTCAATAAACCTTTCAGCATAAGACATCTTGGACTCCTGTGCACTTTCTCTCCACTGACTGGTGGTTTGCAACCTCATGTCAGTGTTGTGGTAGAAAGAAAACAAAGACAATAAAAAGATGGTAATTTAGAGTTAATCTTCAAATACGTTGCAGAATGGGACATGATTTTGACATCTCAGAAGATAGAGCATGCGACAAAAAAGATAACCATCTTCTTTACAGCTGCTACATCCCATTCAGTCTGATTCACAGCTATCATCAAACCATTTAAGTGGGCGAGCTGAAATTGTCAAAATCTTTAAAATCTTTAAAAAAAGCTTTATGAAGTCGTGTTCCAGCTTGTAATGTTGTAATGCAATGGCAGATGTAAAATTTACTTTATAGGTTTGCAAATATTTAAGTCTGAAGAAAACGGTTGACTCCATGTCGGGAAACAGAAGAGCTATTAGATATATAATAAGAAAAAAACTATTCAAAACCTATTCAAGTAAAACAGTCTGTGATAGTAAAAGACACTCTTCAAATAAACAGCTAACCTCATAGATGTACAAGCAGAAGACACCGCTTTGTTTCAAGAGATCAAGCAAAAAATGTTGGGAACCACTCCTCTAGAAAGCTCTAACTGTATATTTAAGTATACTTTGAAATAAATGGGAATGCTAAATGGCTTAAATATCATCCTGAACACTGGTGGATTTATAAACTGGCAAGAAAATGAACAATCCAGTGGACAAAGTTCTTGGAAAGATTTACTTCCAGATGCACGTCTGTATGATATTGTTCATTATTAAAACAGCTCCAAGCTGATGTGGAGGAACTGTAACAGTCTAATGCTAAATATAAATACACATCTAATTTCATCAAACATTACATTACAGTACAACAGCTTGGATCTGTAAACTATAAAGTTGTCCTCAGGGATACAAGTCCGGATATGAGAACCATTCACGTCTGCAGCAACAAACAGTTCTACCATATGATGCTGAGCTACAATAGTGCACATCCTGAAGATGAAAAGTTTTTATGTTTGTCAGATTCATAAAACAGAAACAAGAACAAAACGGAAAGCTTGCAGCAGGGTAAAATGCAGATTAGTCCTTTAAAGTCTGGAGGGTGAGGATGTGAATGAGTGACACCTGTGATGGTGGGAGGAGCAAAAACACACCAAACAAACCAAAATGGAGGAGAACAGACAAGAGAGAAGAGGAGAAATGATTTGAAGAGTGGGATATTTAAGATCTAATCCAGTTTCTGAACACTCTACCTACACTCTGACAGAAGAGCAGAGGAAAGCACACAAGTATGACTAAGACAAAGTACATTTGGAGGAATGTGAGAGCCAGTTTGTATGCACAACCAGCTGGATATCCGACTTGGGCAACCATGTGCTCCCAGGCAGAGTACTGATCCCCAGAGTGGCTGATTCCTTTTTTAATCTAAACCCTTTTCTGCTTGGATTTAACCCTCACCTTCTTCCTTTTGCTATACTGGATATTCTTATTTGCCCTAAAGGAATCATCTACAGTAAGTCTCCTGGCTTCTCATATTGTTGACACAGTTTCACCCTTAATTCACTAACCTGTTTCTTATGGACGTCTGTTATTGGATTATTAGTCCAATAAGATATAAATTAATTTCTAATACACAAATTTAGCATCTGTTCATCAATCATTTACATATTTTGTTGTGTAAATAGCAGACTGTAAAAGGCAAGGGGGGTCAGAAAAGCAAAAGGAATCAGAGGTCAGAGAACTTTTTGTTGTTCAGCAATCCTCTCTGTCAGAACTTAACGTGGATTTGAATAGATATTAGCAATTAAAGGGACATTATGCCACTTGCAACTAATTTTGAATCATTTTGATGCTACATTAATCAGGTGAACGGTGTCTGTGCACTGCACTTTGTAACTTTGTCCTCCGGGTTTGATCACCAAAGAGAAACATGTAACGCTTTACGGCACTAAGACACACATCACAAACTATTTCACTGTTTTTGGTGAAACGGGATCATATTTTATGAAGAAAATGTTTTCTGCTTTCTCTCTGATGGCATTAGGATGCTCAGCCTTAACTCTCTGTGATTTAGAGTTTTGTGATGGGCAGTAAAGTAAACTGTTGCAAACTGTAGCTGCTGTTAGCTAATGTTAACTCAGTTTGTTAGCTGCCAGGACTGTGAGCTCAGAGCACCGGAGGAGTGTTAGTGTTTGTACCACAGACGTTTTGGACCACTGCAAAGGGGAGGTTCTGAGACCTGGGTTGTGGGGGAATGGTGACAGAACTGGAGCTGGCCAAGTGGGCAATGTAACCGGGCTCAGCAGGCTCTATGGACATAATGCCAGAGGCAAAAAGACCAAAGAGAACACTGATGGAAGAAGCTAAGAAGAGAAAAGGATCTGGGACTGACTTTAAATCGTTGGTGAGAGCTTTGTGAAATAAAAGATTAAAAGACGCCGAGCTAGACTTCTTGCTGTTGGACTAATACGTAATAGCTGGCTGCTATGTCTTGTGTTGTTGTACTTGCTTGATGTTTGGCTGTTAGCAAAGATGTCAACTGGCTAGTTTTTGATCATAAGTAATATAATCATAACAAATGCACGTGTATGGCTGTCCATATTTACAACGGTGGTACTGCATTCTGGAAATGGGAGGTGCTAAATCACAAACATAATTTAATTTTAACGTGTGTTATTTCATTAATATAATACTTTTAATAATAATAATAATAATAATAATAATAATAATAATAATAATAATTGTCCTTCTTTGAGTTATTGATGGTGAAACAAGTTGTAACTCAATAATCTGTTTTGAGATGATGGGGTGGCAGGATGGAGCGGTTTTTCAAGTGAAGGAGGGTTTAAAGAAATTAATAAAACTAGGGATCTTTTTTTAGGAAGTGAAAGATTCAGCAAGCTTTTTAAAATTATATATACATATTATATATCAATCTTCCATCCAGTGTTTAACCTTTGCTTTTAATATGTGTACAGGGATATCTGCGTACATGAAACATATAAACGCCTACAAGCTACACACATCCACATCCTGCCCGACATGCATAAAAAGGGGGAAGTTCTTTTCAGATAAGTGATTAGTGAAGTAGCAAATGAGTGGGTCTCATTCACACATGCAAACTACACATGAACATGCTCACATTTACACACACACACATCCTCTGGTGAATATGTATGAGAGTTGATGCTTCCTAGTGGGATGACAGACTGTTTTCAACCCCCTTTGATCACACACATGCACACACACATGCACACGGACATATGCACACTCGCACACAAAACAAACACACTGTCCCTTTGAACCCCGGCCAAGATTGTGGGTCAGGAGCACACAGTGTCCAAACAGGACAGGAAATGGAGCTGGTCCATGTAGAAAACAACATTAGCAAACTCATGTTTACATGTTACAGAGAGGGGGAAAGATGGACACAGCGAGGCAGAGGCGTGGAGGAGAGGACAATGTGGAAAAAATAACCGCTAAAGAGAGTGTGATTTCTGTCAAGCCTTTCTAGGACTGTTACAGAGAGTCTTTGTTGAGGGTTAACAGTAAATGTGGTTAAGTATATTTTACCCATTTGCACCGCTTATGTGTGTGTGTGTGTGTGTGTGTATGTTTTGAGCTGCACTCGTGTGGACTTCAAGTGTTTGTATACGTCTTCCTTGTGTGTCTGTATGTCTGTCTGTTGAATAGGCTTCTTGTCATTGACCTAAAAACAGTGCGAGAGCCTGCCAGTGTCGCTTAAATCCTCTTTTCTTCTCCATTCCCCCAGTCTCTGTCTTCCAGTCAGCGCACACACTCGTCCGTGTGCACATGTGTGAGCTTTTCTGAGAGTGTGTGCGTGCGCACGCGTCAGTTGCTGTCTCTATTTAAACATCTTACAGACTCACAAATGGCGTTCCTGCCAACAGAGATGAGAGCATACTGTTCACAAAGACTCTTACTCTCCCACTCTTTCTCTCTCCCACTCTCCTTCTTCAGTCCCTCCTTTATACTTTGAGGTACCCATGGGATATCATTAGTGTTATTATCGTATTGAAATAAATGAGTGCATGTAAGTCTCCTATGTGTGTGTGCAGTTACATGTGCATGTGTGCAGCATGATGAAGGTGGTAAAATGCATGTCCAAACCAACCCTGTGAACGCTTGAGTATAATTACAGAGTATGAGTACAGAAGCTGCTTTCAAGATTTCGAGTGTCATTTTTTTCCTGCATCCTGCTTCATTTTCTCCTCCATCAAGTATGTGTTTACATGTCTTTTTTGTTTTCTTTTTAGCCTTACGAAAGGTAGAGCGAGCGAGGTGCTGGTGTTTTATCAGCCTCGCGAAGGCAGAGTGATGTTACATCACCAAATCTCTCCTGAAGGGGTGAGGGTTAAGCATAATTACGGCTGCTGCTTTCATGTTTTTTCTCGCCTCGGCTAGTCTTCGCTGCCACCGCTGGCCTTTCGTTCCGTATCAAAGGAGACTTTGGTCCTCTGGGGCTGCAGACCCAGACACACATGACACAGATTAACACACACACACACACACACACACCGCTCACGCATATACACATACAGCATTATATAGAGCATAGCATATTTGGTTGATTTACATCAGCTAATTTTTTTAATGTTGTAATTTCAATCTTGCACACATGCATCAGGATTTCATTTACATTTTAATATTTTATTCTTATCTTCAGTTTGGCTTTAGATAAACTCAGTTGCTAACTGGGTTCCAACTTTCTAGCTGTAGTTGTAGCTTTTAGTTTATGTTTAATATTCAGAATAAACTCTTGTATATGACAAGAATAGTGTGTATATTTCAAACTATCCTGAAGCGCCATTTAAATCATAACTAAACCCTCAACCCACTTTTTCCAGCTGAAAACGAATGTAAGTATTTAATAGTGTTCTTGATTGATTCAAGTCCAAATCGTGACATTTTAGTGCTTTATTAATTTGACTTGTGTTATAAACATGCCCAGCAACCTCCCTCTACTGGCTGAAACCCGACTATTGCAATTAAATTTCACTATTGGCTGATCTGGAGACAGGTGATGTAGCAACTTTGAGCACCAACCAGCCCCACTTTCCTGTCACCTCCTATGAAATTAACTAACTAACCTAGCTAATATTACAACTTTTACTTTTAAAAAGGGCAATGAATGTTCGTCTAGTGACTGTCAAAGCTCTAGCAGCCTCTCTGTGTTTTCACATGAAGAGTCTGACAGCGGCCACTTCTAGTTGGTAAACATTTTCTTCTCTGTTTCCTCTCCCTATTTGGCTGCTTAGCTAAAATACTGGTTCATATTTTCAAAGTCTCTTAACTTGAACTACAGAAGAGGCTTTTAGGATAAGGACTAATCGATGTGTTTAAGATGCTATCTTGGGTAGGATTAACATTTTTCTAACTTCTTCTCCAAGTCAGGAGACAATTTAGTCTTACCACATATGTGAAAACTGGGATATAGTTATTTGTTGGGATGCAGAGCACCCAGCCTGAAAACAATCCCAGACAAACCTGAACATCTAGCTCCCTAATCTTGGGTAATGTTGGCTAGGGTTGCCAGTGTGTAAACATCCCCAAATCCATTAGTTGGACTGGTTTACAGCGGGTCAGTACTACACAATGGTTGCAAGTCACTAATTAGGCTTTTTTAAATGTAACCCTAAATTTCGTTAACTAATGGTGTGCTCCTTGACTTTGCAGTGCTTGTTTACTACCGTATGTAGGCCTAGTAAGCTAGTTTGGCAGGCATGCTATAACAGATAACTTTAGAGCAAACACATTTATCTAATCCCTTACATGTTTGCTCGCTTGTGTTTTTGGTTTGTAAAGGCTAAAAGACACCACCTTCCACACTTTAAATCCTGAGTATCTCGCTTACTTCCACACCATGCACACCGTGTTGAGAAATCCAAAGTTTGACAAATCTGCCATGCCTAGTTACGGTTGCTAAGCTACTATATTATTGGACAGCTGCTGGCCAGAGGAAGTGTTTAGCAAATGGTCAATTAATAATTAGTATTTTTCTAAAGTTGTTTTGAATTTGGCCATACAACAACAACTGAAACATAATTGTAGTGTTGAGGCTGTAATTTCTTTCTTTTTCATTTTTCCACAGAGTGCAGCCTTGATTTGCTCTAACACAGCCTTGATAAATAATCACATGCAACAGACAATGTACACAAATGAGGATGACATTCCTACCAGCTGCATATGTGAGAGGGGTCAAAAATAACCCAGGTAACCTGATAGATGTCTTTCTCACCTCCATCCTGCTATTCTCTTGTGCATCATTGTAAAGCCTCCACCTGTCAGAATGTATGTCTGTCTGTCTGTCTGTCTGCCAGCCGGCATGCTCAGCCTGTCAGTCTCTGTCTGTCTCTGTTGGCACGATAGCACTGACTGAGTTCCTGTGATTGTCTACATGTGTATGTGACTGATAATGTTTTTTTATTTGCTTTGTTTGGATTTTTAAAACAGGTACTACTTGGGAAACATGTTAAATTATGCAGCAGATAGAATATTTTTTCATTCAGATGGCTTTTAAGGTTATGGAAATAAATTTTTTAGAACATTCTTAAGTCTTGGTAAATGACTTTTGTTTTTTCAAAGATCGCTGAGTGTTTTCATTTTTCACAAAATAAAATGTCTAGCTCTGTGTCCTGAAGCAGTTTTTGACATGCAGTTTAACGTATGTATATCATTTGACATTTTATGTCAAATAATGATAATATACAGTATGTTCATAATATAAGGGGGTAGCGTTGCAAATGGATAGCAGTGACATGTCCCTACCCAATGGCAACCTCCGGTTCTGGTACATGAAGCCAATGCGGAAGTGCCAAAAACTGCAGTTCCATGAACGGCCACTTAAGGCTGGCTACAGAACGAGTCAATCTCCATAAGACCCCATATTAAAATGTCCAACTTCACAGCAGAAATAAACATGTTTACAGCCTGGTACAAAATGTGGTTTTGGTCTTTTTTAGCTTTTCCCCGTTCATGACAACTGTACTGAGTCTGAATCTCTATATAACTCACCCCTTCAAATTATATTAAGGCTTAAAGTTATAATTAACATCATGGCTGCTTTGATTGACAGGTGGGTGCTCTTTAGGATGGCTTTTTTGAGCACCCAGGCATCATTTGGCCGCCTCAAGTCCACCAACAATCTAAGTCTTTGCTGATTTTTAGATGAGCCAGCAGGCGGAAGAGGCAGGATGTCCAACATGCTGGCAGCCAGTGCCCCAGATTTTGAGCTTCAAAACGGCTCTTTGGAAACCTGTGGCTGATGTCACACATAAACTGCCCATTCTTTATACTGTCAGTGGTCCATACTAGTGTTTTGAAAGGACAAAATTGTCCCTACCAAAATTTGAGTGAACTCATTCAGAGACTGAAAGCAAGCATCAAGCAGCAAGCAGCTGTTTCTTTGTGATTCCCCCTGCTGATCAAAAAATATGTTGCTCTGTTGTTACTGTGTTCTTATGTGAGTGCTCTGATTTATAAATGTATTCTTTGATTTTGAAACACACTGCACAAGCAGGTGTTGTGTCTTAACCTATGTTAGGACCAAACCTACAACCTTGCACTAATGTATTGATGGAACAAATACTTCTTCTTTTTTAACCAATACAAACATTTTATGGTTATATTTGTATAGTAACTCAAGTGTTAGGCAACAAATACACTTGTAATTTCATGAGTCAGAATAACGAATGCTACACTGCAGCTCAAGGGCAATGCAAAACCATAACACCAATACCATTGTAGTCGTACAAATAACTTCTTCATGTTGTGCATAATTAATACATACGTGTTTTGTGGAATCTTTGAAGATGTTTACAACAGAAGTGATTACTCAGACTTGTGGATTCAGAGTTTATTTGCAAAGAAACTGATCATACACAGAAGTTCTGTGTTAAATAGTGGCATCAATGTCTGGAACATTACCCAATCTTTGGAAACACAATCTCATCCTGTTTTTTAACCTTTCACCACTCTTGGAATGATATTCCATCCTGTTTTATTTCACAGCTGCTGCACAATTAGTTATGAAATATGAACTTCACCATCCACAGCAAATCGCTTGGCAAACTTCTTCTACATTCATTTATCAAACTTACCCACCATGTATTACATTTATTCACCACATATGCACATGTACTTTGTACATATTTGTGTGTCCACACAGTTGGTGCATACAAGTTACACACTGTACATGTATAAAACATTCAGTATGCAATGTTGGATGTTGTCAACCACTCTTCATGTTGTATAGAAAACTGGCATAAACATATGCCTCACAGCAAGAAGGTTCCCGGTTTGAACCTTGGCTGGGGCCTTTCAGTGGGAGTTTGCGTGTTCTCCCCGGTGTCTGCGTGGGTTCTCTTCAGGTACTCTGGTTTCCTCCCACAGTCCAAAAACATGCACTTAACAGGCCAATAGGTGATTCTAAATTGCCCGTAGGTGTGAATGTGAATGGTTGTCTGTCTCCATGTGCCCTGTGATGAACTGACGACTTGTCCAGGGTGGACCCCACCTCTCGCCATAAGTCAGCTGGGATAGGCTCTAAGACCCTGCTACCACCGTTGACGTTACTGACAGTAACACAAACATGGGTAAAAACATTCTCTGACTATTTTTGGGTGTATAGTATTTGTGGTGTTATCTGTAGGGATTTAAAGTCTGACCACCAGCATGAGTTGGGTAGAATGTGAGACCGACTCAGGCACTTCTATTTCTCCTTGGCCAAACGTCAATAAATACTACAGCATAAGACATCAGAGGCTCCTGAACACTTTCTTCCCTCCTGACCTCACCATTGACCACTGATTTCAGCAATTTCTCCACAACAAGTATAGATGTTCACCAGTGACAGTGTAAAGAATGGACAGAGCATGAATGACTTCACCCACAGGTTTCCAAAGTGCCGTTTTGAAGCTGAAAGTATGTGGTGCTGCCATGTTGGGTGTGCTGCTTCTTCTGCCTCCTGGCTAATCTAAATATCAGCAAAGACATGGATCATCGGCGTACCTGAGGCGGGCCGAATGACGCCTGGGTGCTCAAATAAGCCATTTGTAATGACATTTACCTGTCAATCAAGCAGTTACGCTCCTAAATATGCACAATATTGAGCCTTAATATCATTTGAATGGGTGAGTTAAAAGAAATTCACCCCCCGCACAGTTGTCATAAACAGAGAAATTCGCTACAGTCTGCTGTGAAGTTGGACATTTTAATACGGCCTGTCTCAAGCGGCCATTTGAAGAATTACAGTTTTTAGCACTTCCGCACTGGGTTAATTTCCCAGAACCTGAGGTTGCCGCTTGATGTTCACTGTTGTAATCCAGTTTGTTAGTCTATCAGTTGACCCCTTTCACTCATAAATAATCAAATCACAGTCTCTTAAAACAATAGTATATGCCCTCCAGTATTCATACACATTTAGGTCATTAAGATCATGTTTAATTGAGAACACACACACAAACAACAGTTAAGTCAAAGTCACAGAACTGTGACAGCAAGCTTTTGAATCTGACAACTGGAGAGATGACGTTCACAGAAAACATTCACCCAGAAACATTTTAAAAGCCTTTCTCAGAGTATCTTTATTTGCTGGGTCCATTATGTTGCTGGTGGTTTTGTGTTTCTTGTTTCCAGAGAAAACTGGCCAAAGGTGGTGAAATATCTTGATGTGATGTGACATCACATGAGCCTGTTTGCTGTGTAGCTACAAAAGAGTCTGAAAGTGTAAAATCTTTTAGCACCCTGAGACGTCAGAAGTAACATTTAGGTTGTAGTGTCAGGTGTCCATCATCAAAGAACAAAAGCGTCTTAGTTTGATGTTCATCTCATTGTCTTATGTGTTCTGCATTGTGCTCTCCTTCTGGTATTTGATGCATTTTAACATGACACATCCTGACTACCACTGCATAACTCTTACTTTTGAGGCACTATCACTGCAGATCTATACTCCTGTCTATGTGTATGTCTGCATGTATGACTCACAGCTGAAGGCAACAGCTTTCTTCTCATTTTCAAGGTGTTGTTGAAATTCACCCCATGAAGAGTAAAAAAGCTGAATGATGGAAGCAGAGCACGCAGGGTGAGAAAAGTGCCACAACAGACTGTTACATTAACACCAGGGGTGTGAATCACTGGTTTTACAGTGAATACATTTGTTTCATTGTGTTTCTTTCTTTTGGTTTTGGAAATGTCAGCTTGATTCAGCAGTGGTCGAATGTAACTAAGTAACAGTAACATTTACTCAACTACAAATCTCAGGTACTTCTTTTCATTCTCTACTTTTACTTCACTATATTGTATTTGTACTTTTGCTATATTTGTCTGAAGGCTTAGACGATTAGTCAATTAATCATCATGTCAATCAAATTGACATTAGCATTAAGAGGTTGCAAGCTAATGATCCCACATTGTCTACTAGCGTTATAAACTTGTTAGCTAATGCTAGTGTTAAATGCTATGTCACTAACAAAACTTAAACATATTTAATAATACATGACAGGAGAGTTATCACTCACCTGTGGAGAGCAGCTACCAGATGCCATGTTGAGGCTGACCCTATGTGGCAACCTCCGTTGCTGTGAAGTGAAGCCAATACAGAAGGGCCAAAAACTGCAGTTTCTCAAACGTCCACATGAGGCTGGCTGCAGAACAAGTCAATCTTCATAAGCCCCTATGTTAAAATGTCCAACTTCACAGCAGAAATAAACATGTTTACAGCCTGGTACAAAAAACAGTTTTGGTCTCTATAGCCAATTTCCCTGTTCATGACAACTGTACTGAGTCTCAATTATTACATAACTTACCTGTTCAAATTATATTAAGGCTTAAAGTTATGCATAATTAACAGCGTGGCCCACGTTGATTGACAGGTGTATTGAAACCGATCTGATTTAGTACTACAGCGCAAAGCAAACACACATTGAGCAGAAATACAACAGAAGAGCAACTGGTGTATTTGTTCACAGTATAACCAAGCAAACTTGTTTTATCAGTAATAATAATAATAATAACAATGATAATAAACTTTATGTGTATAGCACAGTCATGCATAAAATGCAACACTGCTTAAGTGCCTAACATAAAAGCAGATAATCATAACATTTATGATAAAAGAATAAGAACAAGTAAAATAAAATTTGATTAAAACAGCAGGATAAGACAACATAAAATAAAGAAGTCTGACACTAACTGGCCTTTTTCCATCATGTCATGAGCAACCATAATCTGATTCCATGCTGTGCACGGTGCAAGAAGTTTCCCACACAACAGCGGGAGACAGAAAGAGGAGTTGGTTACCTCACCGAGGAGTTGGAGGTTTGCTGCCTGTCGCCTGCAGCTCTTCATCTAACAGCTCACTGTGGCTGCTCTGACTTCTTCCATTACTTCCTGCAGTATTTCAAACTGATCCACTGTCAAAAAATTAATGTTGTCTCATTTTGCAGATGCATTTTTGATCAATGATTGTGGTTAGTGTTAACCTCGGTGACAAATTCACTGTGTCTCATTTGACTGCTTTCCCAATAAAAGCCAGCCCCCGTATTTCACCTGTTGAACATTAGTTGAACATAGTGTGACGGAGAAACTATGGCAGTACGCAATGTGCGAAAATTGAGCTGGTTCAACATGGCAAACTTCTTGGAAATGGACTGGCGGGATCCATAAAATGTGTATATGTAAAAGGCTCGATCGGGTCACTAATAAAAACATAGTTATAATCATTTTAAATTTCTGCCATATTTTGTAAATAGAGCCCCCTAAACCTGATACACTGGTCCTTCAGTGCACCTCTGATACAGCATAACGAACAGTAGTGTACAGTAAGAGTAAGGCTGATTTAAATTACAATTACAAACACTAACATTGATTACATGTGTCTGTTGTTTCCTTTGAATCCCTTGTGTGTGTGTGTGTGTGTGTGTGTGTGTGTGTGTGTGTGTGTGTGTGTGTGTGTGTGTGTGTGTGTGTGTGTGTGTGTGTGTGTGAAGGCAACGTAAATCCTGTGTGGGAATTCACCATACTGATATGGCAGTCATTTTCTTTTGACGTTACGTTCAGGGTGGGGAGCACATATGTTGTACTGCTGTGTTCAAGTTGTAAGCTGTATAAACACAGGGGAATCTGACAAAATGTTTTAATTTTACCACTTTCTGATTGACCAACAACTGAAAAGACAGTGGATAAGGAAATCTAGAGGGGCATTGGGCCATATTTCCCCATTAGCTACCATTAGAAAGCAGCTAATAATGGCATTCAACCACTTCCTAGCTAACATTGCCATTGTGTTAAATGAAGAAAAACATAATTGCTCACTGCTAGTACATACTGTACATACATATGCAGAATTTGAGCATAATATCACAATATTACTGAATAAAGCAGAACATTTCTGAGTAAAAAGACAGCAAGTCATTTGTTGTAATGTTGTAACTGCAAGCTTGATTACATCCAGTGCATTTTACTTCCAGGCTTAAATAATTATGTGCCAGATGTGGGTTAATATTTTGGAATTAATTTGTGCCTTCCATTTGTGTTGTGTAACACTATTAAACAGTAATGTTAGCTAGGTTGTGGTTGGATGCTAACCATAGATATTGTCCAACGGTGGCTGTGCTGTTGTCCAATGGTAGCTGTTGTTCAGGTGTCCAGTGGTAGCTGTTGTCCAACGATAGTGGTTGTCCAACGATAGCGGTTGTCCAATGGTAGCTGTTGTTCAACGATAGCGGTTGTCCAACAATAATGGTTGTCCAATGGTAGCTGTTGTCTAACAGTAGCCTAACAGTAGCTCTTGTCTAATGGCAGCTGTTATCCAATGGTAGCTAATGGCTTCTTAAATATGTTGTTTTATGCTGTAATACAGCCCAATTTCACTTCAGATTTTCACTGTGTATTATCTGAAGAGGCGAAGTTATAATGATTTTTTTGTGAATTTGTAGATTTTAAGTTATAATTCTTTTCATGAAAACAAAGGACATGACCTTAGTGGTTGCCAAGTCCCTGACTTTTGTGACCCAGTCAAAGAAGTATGAAACCACTGCATATTAGAAAATGGACTGTCATCTTTTTATACTATCATTTACAATATGATGCATAATAATCCCCTGTAGAGACATTAACAGGTCAGAGGTTAGGTAAAAGGTCAGCTACTAACAACGCCTGCAGAGGAGATGTAAATTATTTACCATGTCATTAACAGAGACTTCAGGATAGTCTGTTTTATTCTATTGTATTCTATTGTATTGCATTGTTTTCTATTCACAGAGACAGACTGGTGGATGTTTTTTTTTGTCTATGGATGATGTCTCTGTTATGTTTATTCCTTTTTATTTCCCTTCCCTGACCTCATCTGTTTCACATCCTCCTAATTACTCAGTCATACATTATAAAGGGTCACACAGAGAAGGTTCACTCCAATGTCAGCCATCACCTACAGCCATATAACGGCAGATTACTGGGTTTATATATAGTTCATATATCCACTAATGCGACATATGATGTAAGCCAGAGAACATACAACTGTGGATTTATACTGTCGCTGAAAAAAAAGGGGGCAGTTAATGTGCCAGGCTTTGAACAGGAGCCATGTTGTGTATGTTGATATTCATCCATTCATTCCTCTTTCAAGTTATTTATCCGCCACCATTCCTGTGTGAGTGTGCCTCTACTAAAGTGGCAGTTAATCTGACCATGTCTGCTGGCAGGACATCAGGTTACCCCATAGTGCATTTAGGCAAACAGCCAACCTCAAATAACATTGGACTGGTCATTCAAGTAGGGCTACACTAGCTTTGCCTCCAGCAGCAGCAGCAGCAGAGACCTGATGCATCCAGCAATCCAGCTGGTGTGCAGAGAAATACCCAGAAATGTGGGTTCCCATCACTCCGAGCTACTGCAATCTCCCAGAGAACTCCAATAGTCTGGATTTCACACAATTTCGTCAAGAACTTTTGCCAGTTTGGGCTTTTGATAGTACAGTACTTATCTGGCTCTCCAAATGGGAAAACATCTGATCTAAATGACTGCAAAGAAAAAAAAAAAAAAAAACCCACCCTCTTCTCTCCTCTAACCGGAACAGCTGGCCGGCGGTCGCTTCAGTTCAGTGGAGAGGCGACGGATTGAGGCTGATTGAGGCACATATAGGAAAGGAGGGAAGGAGAAAGAGAGAGGGGGAGAGAGAAACTGAATTCCAGCGAATTAATCACCGTCTGTTCCACTGTGTGTGTGAGAGAGAGAGGGGAGTCAAATAGAGAGAGAGAGGGAGGAGGGGGGAGTGGAGCCTGACGCAGTGTGAGAGGCAGAAACTGAGAGGAGAGAGACGGAGAACGAGGGAGACAGCGGCGAGGAGGCAGCACATCACATCACGTTTTGCATCCCCCCCTCACCAAAAAAAATCTTGACGCGGGTGAATCGACACACTGGCCGCTGCTGCTGCTGCTGCTGCCGCCGCCACCACCGAGCTCTTTCCCGGCCACTGCTCTTCACAAGGACCGCAGAAAAGACACGTGCAAGCTGGGATCAAATCAGTGACAAAGACTTAAAAAACAGCCACATATATTATACTGCCAAGAAGGCAAAGAGAGGAGCGTTTTTGCTGAGGAGACCTGCGCGGGTGAAACGGCGTCTTCTTCTTCTTCTTCTTCTTCTTCTCTCCACGTTTGGCATCTGGATCAGGTAAAGTGGGAAAACATCTGTAGATTGCGCACAAAGCGTTTTGGCTTCCTTTCATGGCTGGACTCGCATTGCGTAGGCAACTTTGAAATACGCAAACACCTCTGGCATTCCTGCGGTTCTCAAATCACCGACACTGACCCATCTGTGCGTGTGCATGCGTTTGTGTATATGTGATGAATGACTGCTGGTTGTCTATTCGCGGGCAGCCTTGCTTGTTCTTATCTCCATCCCTTGTTTGTCCGCTGCTAATGCGGGCTCAGATGCATAGATCCAGATTTACATTATCGGGCTGCTCGTGAATGTGTGCGGTATCTTGATCGTCCCGTGCTCCGTGTCTGTGCGACCTATAACTGTGCAACTTTAATCCGAGCCTGTTCAGCATTTTAAAGGTTTTTGCGCACATTTAGGTTGGTCACTTGGTATTAATTTAGTTTTTTGTCCCGGGACGGGCTGCAGTGCCAGAGTAAATGACCGGCACCGTTTAGCCCCTCATACCCGCACCGCAGTCCAAGCCCGGCTGAGTGTTCAGCACCTTGGACAGCGGCTCTCCACACACAGGGCTGCAGGCGGTGAGAAAGCCCGCTGAACTCCTCTCCTCTCCGGGATATCTTTGAAGTGGTAGTTTTATCTGTATGTTGTTGTCAGCACGTTTCTTATTTTAGATCTAAGAAGTCTGTGGCAGGAAACACTTTAACGGCCTACTGTTTTAAACACTTCATAATCTAAGTTGTCAGGGAAAAGATGGAGCTCCCTGACTGATTTCACTGTAACCATGCACAGGTTTTTTTTTTTTTTTTTCCCCCCCAACTTGCAGATCCATACATTGCAGAGCATCCCACCACTTGTGCATGCAAGAGGTTGACCATAGACAGGTGACAAATTAAAGGGGCACTCCAGTCATTTAGTATTGCATTTCTATAAGACTGGGGAGACTTAAAAAAGAAATGATGGTCAAATTTACACCAGCACACACTGAGATATCCTGATTTTTAGTTCCTAAGTCTCGATCCTTATGTTTCCTGTATTTCATTAGACATCATCAGGATGTTTTGAAACTTTGGAAAGCTTCTCTGAAGCTGCAGATCACATGATGAACATCTTGTGCAGTAATCCTCATGAGAACTGATCTGAGATGCTTCCATACAGGGCATAAGGGGTCAGCGAATGGTTTAACGAGCCTTCACAGTCACCAAATCTCAACCCGAATGAACACCTATGGCAGATGTTAGTGTGACGTGTTAGACAGCACCCTCCACCACAGCCATCAACTGAAAACCTCAAATATCTTTTGGAAGACTGGTGCTTCATCACACTAGTAGAGTTCAGAGACTTCATAGACTCAATGCCAAGTAGCTTGTGTTGGTTAATCACCGCACAAACACATACCCAGTTAAAATGTGGCTGTCCAGCAAAAGTCCAGGGCTGTTAAAACAGTCTTGATGTGCATTTAAAGCACAGCAGTCCACTGAGTGCATGTGTGTGACAAAAAGTCGCTCAGCCAGTTAAATTTTGGCTGCTGTGCCCTGTGCCTCCTGCCTACTGCCCCACTATCTCTTGTAACGGATGTTGTTGCCGCTTTGTCCCATAGGGCTTGGACTACTAACAGAGTTTTTCCACTGACTGACTCCAATTGTTGGCTGAGTGCCACACAGGGAGAGAGGGAACGAAAAGGAAGACAGACAGATTGATAGAAAGAGAGAGAGGAACAGGGTCCCCCGCTCGTCGTAGCATGAATAGACATGAGGTAGTTCCAGTAAAACAGAACAGCTTCAATGATTCATTATAGGACATTATGCATTTGGGTGTGAGAAATGGTTGGCTGGCTCTTTTCAAGGCCAGAGATCCTCGGTCACAGTGAAGTCTTTAGTTGTCCTGGGAATTCATTGATAACTATCTTAGAGGTCGCTCATCTTGCTTTCATCCTGCATTAGTACTGCAGTGCTTGCTGCAGCACACTTCCCCCGTCTCAATAGTTGTGAGAGCAGCAACACTTTTGATCGGGCTGGAACAAAAAAGGAAACTCTAAACCTGTGGTTAGCAAGATGCTCTGTTTGATTTCTGAGCGCTAAAAAGCTTCACTAAATAAAACTAAACAAAAATCTCTTTACAAGCAGTGACACGGTGAGAGCTTTTTTTGTGCTGCAGCAGCAGAAATGTCAAAAATGGTGGGACTGTAATAAGGCAGGTGGCACCATTTAAAAATCCTCAATGATGAAAAGTGACAACTTTAGTAGAGAGGATCTGCCAGAATGTCTGCAACTACAAAATGAATGAAAAGTGATGGGTTTAATGTCTGTGCTGTCTTGTCGTAGTACCCGGTTGTTGCTCTCAACCTTCACCTGAAGTTGTGAAGCTTTTTCTTTTTCTTTTTTTTTTTTTATATGT
Source organism: Sciaenops ocellatus (assembly GCA_033000465.1). Taxonomy (NCBI): domain Eukaryota; kingdom Metazoa; phylum Chordata; class Actinopteri; family Sciaenidae; genus Sciaenops; species Sciaenops ocellatus. The sequence continues at coordinate 21,099,342 of CP136867.1, forward strand.
ATCATTTACTGTGGACCCAGGAGACAGCTACCCTTCCATGGTACAATGTTAGTACCTCGAGGCATCACTTTGGGGCAAGTTCTCCAGGAATACTAAAGAAACACTGTTGTGTAATGGGAGATCCCTCCTCGCTCTCTCATCCATTTACTACATTTTTTTTTTTTGCCCCTTTAGCTGCCACTGCAAGAGAGCAACATGGAGCACGTATCTGTTGAAATCCCAGGCTAAATTTCAAAATCAACTCTCATCAGTTATTATTTGTCAGAGCCGTCCTTATTTCAACAGAAGCTAGCTCCTCATATTAAGCGTGTTGGCGCACAGAGAGCCAGCAGTATCTCTTGTCATAATGTTGATCTTTGTTGAGAGGGAATACCCCATGGTGTGGAAGCAAATCTGCATGCAAAGTTAACGTGGCACCTCCCTGCTGACAGGGTCTGAATGTGAAGACATGTTTTACTGTGCTATTGTTACATTTCTGTTACATTTATTCATTTTCTGTTTTGCTATTGAAATACAATTGGAATATAAATAAGTTGTAAACAAATCTTGGATTAGGATATTTGTCATGACAAAAGGAGCCACGCTTAAATTATGTGTAACATTTAAACACACAAACACACACCCACGCTTCAGGACATGACATTGTGTATTACACACCAACACACACACACACACATTCCTATATGAACAAAGCTTCTGAATAGGAATATGAGAGGGGTGTGTAAAGACATGCAAACAGCGATGTGCATGCACGTACGCTTGTACATATGCATACTGCAGAAACACACACACACACACGCGCGCTTCCTAGCACAGGATGCACAAGCTCAAGCAAGCACATGGATTAATAATGTACCATATTCCCAGTAGGAGGCTAGTTAGCATTTCAGGAAGATTGCACTAACACTGGGGAACTGTAATTAGGAAGTTATTGTTGCAAGTTGCAACTCACACACACACATGCACACAAAACACACATGTACGCACACAATATGCAAATAGTGAAGTAAGGAGAGGCAGGGAAGTTTACTATCCGTTACTCCTAATCTGTGATTCATCAGTGTGTGGCTTTGTGCTCTGTCCTTTTCTTTGTTATTCTCGTACCTTAAAGAAACAGAATTGAACTAGATACAGAAACTCAAGTACAATTATAAGGTATGTCATGTAATTATTTCCACCTTATTTGACTTGATTAATAGTTATTAAATAATATTTCCTATATGTGAATATAGAATATCTATCTGTCCATCCATTTTCTGTACCCAGCTCATCCTTATCAGGGTTGCATGGAGCTGAAGCCAGCTGGCATTGGGCGAGAGGCAGGGTACATTTTGTACAAATCGCCAAATCATCACAGAGCTGACACACAGAGAAAAAAAAACATTCACACTCACATTCACACCAACTGGCAATTTAGAGTCACCAATTAACCTGCACGTCTTTGGATGGTGGGAGGAAGCTGGAATACCTGGAGAGAACCTGCACACACACAAACTCCACAGAAAGAGGTTCGAACCAGAAACCACCTTGCTGTGAGGCGACCACTGCATTACTGTGTCATTCAAATATAAAATATATGATGGAAAGATCTAGAAATCAAAAGATTTTATATATATATAAAATATATAAAATAAAAAAAATATATAAATATATAAAATCTTATATATATATATATATATATATATATATATATATATATATATATATATATATATATATATATATATATATATATATATATATATATATATATAAAATCTTTTGGGATTTTGCAGCAGATCACAGTCGAACAGAGATGAATGGAAAAAAGTTCGTGCTGCTCAGAGAACTGAAAATTTACAAAGGATAAAAATAAGCGAAGAGTAAAATACAATACTTTAAAATTTTAGGTAAAAATAACAATATAGAAATATAAAATATACACAAATAGAATATAAAAAGTGAATAAAAAGTGTTCTAATATATATATATACAGGTATTGAAGACAGCTGTATAAATAAACATGACATACTATATATGCACAGTTATTGGATATTGCACAGTGTAGAAGGGTATATAGGTAGGATCAGTAATCCTAGAGATGTCAAAACATTGGCAAAAGTCTATCTGCTTGGCTGGATACCACTATAAGTAAGGATATGGATGAACTCTTCCTTTAACATAGTCAATATATAGGCAATTTGTGGGTGTAAGTCCATGCTCTCATAACCCTGAATTATATCTCACTCTCTGTGTTGAAATGGTGCCTAAACTCTTTTGGCCCAGAGCTCATCAAATTTTGATGGGTCTCTTTTTGTCTGGGAATCCTAAAAACTACAATCACTTTGTGTCTCAACCTGTAGTTCTTAAGTATTCCTGAGAGCCGGTTTCATTAACCCGAGCGTTATGTTTTGAAACAATGAGCCAACCCAACGATGACCTCATACCACATGCTCATAGCGTGAATGATGAATTAGCTGCTTAATGTATGCTGACGCATGTCTTTCTGATGCCAGCATGGCAGAACCAGAGCTAATCCCAACCTAAACTCTCCAGCAAAGGTCTCATGCCTCTTCTTTCTACACCTTTACCCTCCTCCCTCGTTTTCCTCTCATCTCTCGCCATCTTCGCCTCCATCTTTCCATACTGCCACAATGCACTCACCCTATTCGTGCAGCCTGCGTGCGTGTGTGTGTGTGTGTATATATTGAGTCAGCTAGTTTGTATGCCGGCTGCTGCTATACAGGCTCTCTCTGGAAATCAAGGAGAGATCGTGGTGTGTATGCTGAGAGAGGGAGCAGGGGGGAAGACAGAGAGAGGATGAAGAGTGTGAGAGGTGATAGAGACAGAGAGATAGATAGAGACAGGGATAGGGATGCCACAGGGTGAAATGAAAAGGCAAAGGGAAAAAAAATAACAAAAGGGTGGGATAGATGGAGAAAGTGTTCAATAGATGTGTTTTCCTCCCAGCCTGCTCGTCTCTATTCTGTTTCATTACCTCTGCCCTCTGTTCTGCAGACTGCGCCGTCTCCGTGGCAGAGGTAGTTTAGAAACTCTGTGGCCTGGCAGAGACTAGAAAAACCCTCTGATGCTCTGTGCTGAGGTGCTCTTCGGGGCTAAGAGGAGAAATCTCTCTGGCTGTCCCATTAACTGCTAGAGACTGGACTATTGAAATGGTATTACCTCCCCTGACTGAGCAGCACATCAGCTCCCTCTCCATTTCCCGACAAAGATCTGTAGTTCTAACCCCAAGATACCTGCAGCAGGAGATTTTTTTTTATTTCTCTTTCTTTTCTTATCTTTCAAACATCTCTCTCTCTGCTTTCTCTCTTCTTTGGCGACAAATTTCTCCAGGGTTTGGGCGTCATTTGTATCCACTTCCTGTTGCTTGAAATATCCTGAGAGCAGCTCTGACAGAGAAAATGATGGAGAAGAAGGGCAAAGAGATTTCTCTCTGTTAGCTAACAGATAACATTCATATTTATTCCCCATTTGAAAATAGCATCAGTAGGGCCCTGTCGCAGAGATAGGATGCAAAGAAAATCAAACAACAACCTTAAGAGTCTAGAAATCTTTACAACAAAGATTCAGAGGCTTTACGTCCTGCACTGTAGTGACTTATATCTAAGAACAACATATCTAGCTTTCTGGGACACCGTATATGCTCTTGAGATGCAATTTTTTATGTTTCGTTGACAATTCAGAAACTGTAATTGACCTAACCCCCAGCAGCGATTGTCCAGTCGTAGCTTAGCAACTGTAAGTAGGCACAGCAGGCCTGTCTATCTTTGGATTTCTACACATGTTGAAGCTGTGTGCGTTGGGTTGTAGTAAGAGGGATACTCTGCATTTAAACAGTTTGGCCTGTGTTTCTTTTTTGTCTTTTAGCCTTTTCCAAAACAACAAATATAAGAGCACAATGTGTGTAAACCATAGCGTGTCCTAGCTACCTAGCGTACTATTAACTAGCAACTTAAAGGTCCAGTGTGTCAGATTTATTTACAGAATATGGCAGAAATTGAATATAATATTCATAACTCTGTTTTCATTAGTGTATAATCACCTGAAAATAAGAATCGTTATGTTTTTTTTAATCTTTTCAACTAGTAGTTTCTCCGTCATGCTAGGTAAAAGAGTGTAAGGTGAGGGGGCTGCAATCCGCAACTACACCATTAAATGCCACTAAATCCTACACATTGGACCATTAATCCAGCGTTTCACACTACGTCATTTATCAGGTTACAAACTATGTTTTGAAAGAAGACACATTCACAATAACGATTTCCCCACTTCATGCTTCATCACTGACTGACTCCAATTGTTACAGAGTGCTATATCAAAGTTAACATTGGTGCCTCTGCCTTGCTGTTGCTCTCAAAGCCAAACATCCAAAAAAGAAAACATATTATTTGAAAATACAAACAATGAAGAATAAATTGTGCCCATATCTTACTTCTCCAAGTAGGCTAAACTAGCTAGCTAGCAGTTACATTTGTTTTTATCTTAATGCTTTGACGCTGCAGTCCTTGTGTAGATCCATGTCTTCCAAATGTATCATCAACTGCTGGCTTTTTGCCCGAGATATACAGCTTTAGCTTCAGTCTTTAAGCATGATATCATGTATATAGTAAGTGCTTATTTAACTGTGCTCTGGACTGGAAACAGTCATCCACAAACTGTGTTGTCAACCAACTCATGGAGCTAATGTTGGCTTAATTAGGTAGCTAGCTCCAGCTGATGAAATCTTCCACTGACAGTTGTCATTTCAGGTGACTAAATCCATGGTTACTGGCTAGAAAAATGTGAGAACTGCTGTTGCCCACGTCTGTTTGAAAATAAAAAATCAGACCTGTGTCAAAAAAAATTCAAGTTATCATTGTAAAGTTCATATGTGCTATGTAAGAACAGAAAACTTGACAGTGCAATTATTAGGACAGCATTAAAACCAGAGTAAGGTTGTTGTTTCTTCTTGTGTTATGGTAGAAGATCAATAGAAAACACTGTGGGACTGAAAGACGATATGTGTATTTGTGGTACATGTGTGAACTGGGCTTTTACAAAAAGAAAAATCATATTTCTTGTGGTTTCAGTCTGTCAAGACATGTCAAGTCAACTTTGTTTGTATAGCTCAATATCCTATTCAGGGTCTCAATGGGATTTACAAGCCCACAACAGCAATGGCACAGAGCCTTAAGCCTTCTAAGAAGATGAGAAAAAACTCCCCTTAAAAAAAAAAAGGACATAAAAAAAGTGGAACAAACTTCTCCGTCTGTACCTACAGTATGTATTTATGTTATCAGCAGCAGAAAACGTATGTATGATATAAGTGTCTATTTCTACCGTAGGTTTTTATGTGAAATAGTTTGTGTAGCCCCGATTGAACGGGCTTAGGCAAGAGTGACACAATATTTCAAGATACTCAAGTAAAGTAAGTTGAGGTAAGGTCAACTGTGATGTATTTCTAACAGCACCACCGTAAATGAAAGGAATGAGGCAGTGCTACAATCAGCCTGAACACAGTCGAACACCAAAGCCTGATGACAGATTTACTGACTAACCTGTTGAAAGGCTGCTAGTATACCACATTATCAAGCAATGAAAAAACTAATGACTTCCAGCCTAATTATATGAATACTTTATACCATACATACCAAAAATCTACATCTTGTCAAGTATTTTGTTTATTATGTAGTCCTAAAAGCCCCTTTTTTGTTCAAGCGACGAAGGGTATTTTTGTGATTTGGTGCCCCCAGTTTCAGAGAGCATTATCACTGTCATTGTCGGAAATATAGACAGATGTACATATATATTTCTTGTGATTATATTACTTATAATCAAAAACTAGCTGAAAACTTTGCCAACAGCCAAACATCAAGCAAGTGCAACAACACAGGACATAGCAGCCAGCTAATATTACTCACTAGTCCATCAGCAAGAAGCCAGCTCAGTGTCCGCCTTTTAGCCTTTTTTTTTCATGAAGTTCTCGCCAACGACTAAAAGTCAGTCCCAGATTTACTCTTGTCTGGCGGCTTCTTGCTCTGTCACTCTCTCCTTTTCTCTTTTTAGCTTCCTCTGTCAATGTCCTCGTCACTCTCTTCACCTCTGTCATTATGTCCAGAGACTGCTGAGCTCAGGTTTCAGTGACAGAGACATGATCCATCTGATTACGCGTCAAAATGATTTAAAATCTGTTATTTTACAGTAGAAAAGTTACACAATCTTGCTTTATGTGAAAAAATATGCCACTGCACTAAAATTATTTCAGCTGGTCTCCAGTTATTTCAAGTAACTTGAAAAACTGAAGATGGATTTCGGCACCATGATGAATAATAATAATTAAAAATGAGTCCTTAGGGATCAAAAAGAACTCCAAAAAGAAACAAAAACAAATTATAAAACCAAGCAACATTACAGATATACAACCCCAACATACAATATAACACCAGTGAGGGAGGGGCATTGAATATTCTAATGCTTATTGCCATTTTTCATCAATCATTTGAATGCACTGTTTGTATATTAATACAAAAACTGTGCCGACAGTCTGTGAACTTAATGATGTAAGCTGATGCATGCTGATACTAACATTAAATGGCTGCAGCGACGTTGACTGATTCTTGACTTTGACTGCTGCTGTGTTTTTTCAAACATGGAAGGTGTTTCCACTTCATTGAGGTTTCTGTTCTGTTTGTGTTTCTGTAACACGTCTTTTTTTTTGGTCAGTTTTTGCTCAATTTTGCACTCCAGTTATTCACAAGCTTTGTGAAATCAGCCAATTGGCAGTCACAACAGGGGCTAAACCATACAAACCTTTTGTCAATTAGCGCTCAGTAACACCAGGGGAGAATAAAAGTGCTTGGCAGCCAAGGGTGCATGGTGTGTGTTTTCGGGGTAGGGAGGGTGTTTGTATGTGTGAATTTGGAGATATAGTCAATGTGTGCATGTCACAAACTAAATATTACATTTCTTGTGTAATCTTTTAATTTCTCAGAACACATTTTATTGTAGCCAAGTTTCAGGCATGCTGGAGTGTGTGTATGTGTTTGTATTTGTGTGCATACACTATGTACATGAGAGTCGAACCAGAGAAATGAAAAAGGAAACAAGAGAGAAACAGCGTTCACATCTGACAGCTGTTTGCAGTATATCCACTCTAAGTGTTGGGAGTGTGAAACACTCTGTATTTCTGTGTGTATATACGTATGTGTGTGTGTGTTCTGAAGCTGGGGGTTAAATGTGGGTTGAAAGCAATATTAGGTGTATATGATTTTATAATGGCCGCCTGTAGTCAGCCTATCATTTTCTCCCTTTGTCACTGTCACTTTTCTGTCTCTCAGGCATTGTGCTGTGATGTGACGTGTGTTATCTTCAAGTATTTTCAGATTGGATTTGTTTGGAGAGTTTTGCACAAAAACTTGAGAATTTGCTCCTTAATTTCAGCTTTTTCGAGGAGGTAAAAACATGCTGTTCACATTCGTGAGTGTTGAAACAATAGCTATTCAGTCTAGGGCTGCAGAAAATGACCATTTTCCTTATCAATCAATCTGCCAATTGCTTTCTTGATTAAATAATTAGTTGTTTTCTCTACAAAACATGAGAAAATAGTAAGAAGAAATCAGATGTTTTGTTGATCTAACAGAGCTAAAGATATTCAATTTACAAAAGTAAATACTTACAATGGAGAAGTTGTAACTAGAGGATGGCTGACATTATTGCTTTAAAATGAAATTAAATGACTGATTGTTCAATTAATTGTTTCTGCTCTAATCCAGTGTTAAAGATTTCCGGCTGCGTTTAAAAAAGAAACCCCTCGACAAACCAGGAATACTCTTTGTTCTAAACAAAATGGCTGCTTTTCCATGAGTCTTTTCAAATGTTCGCTTTCTTGCCAAGAGCTGGGTAAGACGATTGATTCCCATGTCTGTATGGTGGCAAACATGAAACAGCTGGTTAGCTTAGCTTCGTACCAAGACTGGAAACGACTATACTTGCTGTGTCCAACAGAGTCAACACAACCAGCACCTCTAAAGCTCACTAAAATAATCAAATCAAAGTTATCCAATTGTTTTTTGACCTTTGTGCTGTGTTCACGTCATATCATTTAAACCATGATAACAAGCAGCCGAATTGGAAAATAAGCGCTCACATCAGCCTCTGACTTGTAATTCTGAGTCAGACAGATTGGGAATTTCTGACAGTGATGATGTCTTCCACTTGATGAAAAGAAGTACAGACATGTCAACAGATTACTGGCAGAATGGCTGCAAACACAGTTACATAAAAACAAAATCCAATATTAGAAGGTGGGAACAAAATAAAAAGAACTCAACCAAGGCAAAGAGTTTCTAAATGTATCACAATGGCTCAATGTTAGATGTACTCCCATCCTTATTTCTCTATCCCCCTTAGATCTCCCACAGACATGCATTACCATGACAACCCTGAAAATCCTGGGTAACGACAAACAAACAGCGCTGTCAACCGCTCAGGACTGTTCCAGTCTTCCAGAGCTACAGCAAGCGTTGCACTGCTCTGATACAGAGAAACTTAACCAAGAGCAAGCTTTTACCAACAATATGCTTTTAAATTACAAACTGCAAGCAGCAAAAAAGATAAAATAAGCATGTGATACAAGAAATATGTGTATATCTTGTAACTTACAACTTGTATTGAATTATAATATGTAATTTAGAGCTTCTAAAATACCACTATTAATAATACAGTGAAATTTAATTTGATTAAACTGCATACAAAGACAATAGGTATCATTTAACAACAGAATAAATGGATGCTATCAAACAACAAACATCCACCCACAGGAATCCCACAGAAACAAGAAATGTACAAAAGAATAAAATGATAAAAAATAAATAAAATAAATAATAAGAATAATTTAATCATTTATAGAGATGATATGTGTGATCAGCTAAGAAAACCACACAATCCAAATAACTTCAAGTGTCACACAAAAACAAGTAAGTACACAGTAACCTGTTGCTAGGCGACACCGGCTGGTTAACCATGGTATACAGTGTTCTGCCATTTACACACAAGGCCCTGTACTTGAACCAGAGAGGATGAACGGCAACGGGTAGCTGAATGAAAAGTTGTGATTGCTCACAATCACCTGTTTTAAAAAAAGAAGAAGATGGTTATTCTGTTAAGGAGATGTGATACCTGACTTGAATTTGAATAGTGAAAAGAAACCATATTTTTATTGTAAGGGGGGCTTCAAATCATATTTTCTTTATTATATTTAGGTCTAATAATCTGTTCTGAAGACATATTTGTGTGGTTTAAATCTCCGTGCCTGACTTTCCGTTCATGTTTCCTTACTACCGTAATATTTTGTACATAAAGCGGACATCAGGCTTGTTAACGAGTATCAACATCTTAAAAAAAAACAGTGATTCTTTCGAGATGGTCTCATTTCTAAAATCCCTCAAATGAATTTAGGAGAGCAAAGAGCACGTTTTTGAGAGTAAAAATAATACTTAGATTTTATCTCCAGCACAAAAATAGAGAGATGCAATTTCAGCTTAGCTTCTCAGATAAAATCAAACTAGCATCTCACGGAGTATAAAACACACACATACACAGACACACACACATATATAGACAGACACACAGACGGCAGCGGCAATGATGATGTCAGGACCAAAGTCACATCATCTTGGAGAGAAAACAGGCCAGAATCTCATCACAGCATCCTGAAATGAGATTACCACCCCAGCCTTGCTTTTATATAGAAGTCAATATATCATTCATCCCTCTCTGCCTCCTTCCCCTACAAATTGTATTAAACCTCAGATATGTCCCTTAGAATCACGACCGGATTGCTGGGTGGGGTGGAGGGGGGGGACCAGAGACAGAAGGGAAAAAAGAAAGGAGAGAGAGAGAGAGAGATGTGAGCGTTGGAGACTTTACAGAGTGCAGAGCTTCTTTCTGCGTCACTCAGTGCAAGCTCAGTCAAGGACACATTGAGACGTGTAAACTCAAAATATCACACACGGGAGTTTGTATCTGTCCGCGTCTGTATGCATGTCACACAAAGTTAGATGCACCATTATGTTTCCGTACCACACGCAGATACACAAATCCCGTGAACAAAGCTGATGCTCTCAAATCACTGCACTCACACCGGCTGCTACCACACTACACGGCCAAAAGTATATGGACAGACCCTCAGATGCTTTTTAAAAACACATGACAAAATATAAAAGGCAGATAGCAGATCCCTCCCTATTGTAAGTTATACAATCAGGGCTGCACTGTGCTGCATACATGCACACATATGATTAAAAAATATGTAAATAACTAAGTAAAAATGTAAAACCTCCACTTTCTGCCTTCCCCTCCATGTTTCCTGGCTGCTCTATGTACTGAATAAATAATATTCAACCTTGTAAGTAGCAGTGTTTTTTAAGAAAACATATTCAAGCTCTTTTAGTAAGCAACATCAAGCAGCTTTTTTGATTGCTCCCGCCAGTCCTGTGTGTCTTTGCCATAACCACAATAAATTAAATAAACAAAGGCTTCATTTAGAAGCAGTGTATTTGAGAGACAAGTTATACCTGTTCGATTATTTGCAACTATAACAATAGTTGCAGTTCTAATGAAGGAAAATCTTAATGCTACAACATTTTAGACACCAGTGTGCTTCTGTCTTTGTGGTTTGGTGAGAGCCCTTACATGACAATGTCCTCATGCACAACACCAGGTCCATAAAGAAATGGTTTTCCCAGTTTGGTGTGAACAGTAATGACTTGACTGTCCTGCACAGAGGTGCAACCTCAGTCTTATCTGACATTTCTGGGATGAACGAAAACAGTCCACTCGTTCAACCCTACTGAGCCACCACATAGCACCCCGGCAAATAAACACAAAAGATTCATCAGGGAAATAGCCCACAGAAAACTTTAGCTGCATCACCATGCAGTGTGGTCCGGCAAGGTGCTGAGTTGAGGAATCAAAGACATGTAAGTGCTCATATTTTGTAGATTACTAAAGTTGTTCTAATGCAAGGCTGTTTTCTGACCGCCTGCTTTAAACCCAAAATCAGTAATGCACTTATGAATGAAGTGGAGCAGTGGATACTATGTGTCTGCATAATTTTGACAATTTGATGCATTTTACTTCATTTCATTTTGCCAACATAGTCTCTTGAGATTACGGTGTCTCTCGCTTCAAGCCTTGGCCGAATTGACACCACAGTTTACAGGCAATTAAATATGTCAAAGTACAGTAGAAGACAGCAAAAGACAAAACATCACACTGTGCACACATACGGCTCACTGCTTCCAGCCATAGAGAACATATCCCCACAGGAAGAAGCAGAAGTCTACTGTCCTTACACTGTACCTCATCACACAGCAGTGTGAGTCACCCACCCTTCTCCTCCCTCTTTGGTCTACAGTTGCCAACTCAGCTATTTAGCTCACGTCTGCCCTCTCTGACCATGCATGGCCTCACCCTCTTTTCTTCCCTCCTGCTCACCTCTGTTCTCCTCTTCTCTCTCTCTCTCTCTCTCTCTCTCTCTCTCTCGGCTTCTGCTGCTCTATAACTCTTAACAAAACCAGTCACGCACACAAACACATACGTACCCGCACTGCTCGCATACGCATTTAAGGCACTTTATATGCTTAAGATGCAAATGTAACATAAAAGAGTGTCCTGATCAGCAAACGGTCCTGAAGCCAATCACAGTAATGAGCTCCTTTGGGATGTGCGCATGTGTGGACGTGTTTTCTTGCATATGATGTTTTACTGTGTGAATGTGATCTGTTTGCGTGTGGTCCTGTGTGTGTGTGTGTGTGTGTGTGTGTGTGTGTGTGTGTGTGTGAATGGACCTCTCTATGATGGCTGAACAGTTGACTACTGTCCGTCTGTCCACGTTTTCTACAATTAGAACAGAGTGACTGTTGGAATATTTGGCTCTTCTTCTTCCATCCTCGAAGCCCTTTGATGTGTGCAGTCAGCAGCTGTGTATCAATGGGCTGGGAGCCAATCAGAAGCCAACTAGGACTCCTTATACTTTGGCAAAACAGTGGCCTCTTTGATTTGAATGACATGATCATTTTGTCATCAGTGGATAATAAAATGGAACAAAAAGTGAGGTCTTCTGTGGATTCAGGAGGTTATGATGCGTCTGTGTACACGGTGCATCCATCATGTCTGGAGAATACATCTAGCTTGAGCCTTTCTGAGGATGCATGTAAAGTAGAGCCCTACAGTAGATTGTTGCTGTCTGATGAAAACCTACGTAACATAAACGCATGTCCAAAAATCTTTATTCTCGCTTTACACAGTCATCAGTGAACAGTTATAATATTTTAAATGGATTCACGTGGATTGTGAGCGAGTGAATATGTATCCATAATGTGTTTTATAAATGGTTCTAACGACGTGCGGGTGGTTCAGAGTCTCGACTCTCCTGTTTGTCCACCTCAGTTGGTAAACTATCAATAGCAAGGCTGTCCTACATGGTTTCACATTGGCCTTATCAAAGCTATTATACTATTTTAGATTGAAATCCGCATAATCCAAGTTAATGGCTATCCGACACTGATGTGCATGCATCAGTCTGACTCGGTTCAGAGAGATCAGAGAGAGTTTCTTGTCTATCCTTGGCTCAAAACTCAAAACATTATTTATCCAAAGCTATCCTCCTTCTATCTATCCTACATACATGATGTAACAAAACATTTTTTTAATTGGTGAAAAGAGGACTAAATTTTGACTGTAAATGGAAGACGGCGACGATATGCATATGATTATACAAAGTTACTTTAATTAGTCCCTGAGGCTTTCTTTATACTATTCAAACTAAAATAGGAAATCTAAATAAACAGGGATGTTTCAATAACCTGCCAAGGCTACGAGATTAAAGAAGATTGATCATACTATACCTTGCTTTACTGTGAAACTGATTTTGGTGAATATTTTGAAAAATTAGTTGCAGTCTTTGAATCTGTCACCAGATCTCAAAATCACAAGAACACGCGAGAATTCTTCATGCCAGGTTTAGAGCTCAGTGTTTGTGTTCAAGCACAGAGGTTCAGACCAATCAACACCCTATGAAGAACTACTGGCAGCTACAGCATGAGCTACAGGCGTGGTTTAATGCTAGGTGTCTGTGTGACAACATGACTGTTTGCTTGGAAAACAACAATGACAGGTGCTAAAGAGGTTAGCGTAGATGCTGCTGGCATCAGTTACATCACAACTGGAGATTTCTTCATTGAAAGATGAGCAAAGAACGACACTGGAGGCTTCCATTGATGGAAAAGATATTTTCACTCTTCTCTATATGGTTCATTGACCTGGTTGAAGTTTGCCTGTAATAGACAGATGGTTCATCCACCTGTCCAGTATTTTTTTTGAAACTGTCTGCTTTTTTTTCAGTTTCCAATGACGAAATGCTTCCATCCATCACCACCATGTTAAAGCGTGAAGGCATGAATTCAGTCACATTTAAGTGGAATTTTTATATGATATTGTGTGTATTGAGTTAAACGCAAGCAAACTCTTCATGGCTTGAGTGAAGGAGGTAACTGTCATTTACTTCACAGCTTGTTTGAAATCGTTCATCTCAGTGCCTGTTTAACCCCACCAAGTAGCAAAAGTTCATAGTATGAAATGGTAAAATGTATTTAGTTTTTTTCTAATAACTGTATCTGAATAAAACTTATGTGCTTCGTTATTCATATAACAGCCTATTTTCTAATGCCAAGTTTAAGCCTCACAGAAAGAGTTATTATTTGTTTGGACATGTTTTCTACTCGGCTCAAAGACTTGATGCTCCCAAAACCTGGAAACACACAGTAATATGTGAATGCATTGTTGAACCCGAGGCTCTGTGGTGAATAATGATGCTAATAGGGCCCAATAAGCTAATGAGGCGTTCAGATATTTACACCAATGGTGGGTGATATACTATCCTATCCTACTATACTGTCCGATGATGTCCATGTAATATTAGAATATATAATTAAGGATTATTACATGACAGGGTATAGCATGACAGCGATGTGGTGGTGCGTTTAGGTTCATTGCCTCTGAGTTCCCCAACATTATCAGGTCCTGTGATCGCGGCGTGATCTTTAGTTTTGTCAAGGCCTGCTCTCCTGAGAAACTAAAGACATTATTTGACGTAGTTAACTCATTATCTTGCATGATACACCATGCCTCACTAAGAGGGGGGTTGTAATAAAGCGTTTAACGTCATCGCTCAACCCGACGTAGCTACTAATCAAGTAGTAGTGACCTTGGTTACTTATAATTGATCCATGAAATTCGCAGAGAAGCTTGTTTTTCAGATTGTCCTGGAAACAAGAAGTCGACCTGGATGTACTGACTTCCCTGTCACTGTCGTGCCGATTTGAGCATATTCTCCATGTCTAGTTGACTTATTAGATTGTGTGGTCAGAACGACTTATATAATCTATATAATATAACGTATTATGAGTAAATTAAATACCTCACAGATCATCAAAGTACGTCATCAAACATGTAAAAATTCAATGTTACCATGGAGAAGCTCAAGCACAGCATTACTTGTTAATAAAGTACTTGTGTAAATGTACTTGATTACATTCCTCCACTGTCTTGAGCTCTGAGGAAATGCTCCAGAAACAAATCATGTGTTAATGCTCATCTTTTCCACATCAGCTTGTATGTGCATCACACTGAAAAGGTCACACATTTCCTGTAAATTGTTTTCTCAACCTGTTAAGATCACGCTCAATCAGTCCTTTAATGTCTCCCCCTGCGACTGGTTTTCAGGAGCAGATACCCCGTGAACGGGTCATCTGGGGCCATCTGCTGCTTGTCACTGGCTGATTACTGTGCTTGTCTTCCTGCTTTGTCTGTCACCTGGTTGCTAGAGAAACGCCATGACTTGACCGTGAGCAGCCAGACCACTGAAGCGTCCTTGAGCAAGACACTGACTCCTCACCAGCTCTAAATGAGGCTACTGCTCTGTAGCTGGAGGGCAAACGAAAAAAGAAAATCCCTAGAGGGATAAACAGAGCATCACATTATTGCTAATTATTATCAGTGGCCCTGATGTGCCGATGATGAACACCTGATTTAATTATCACTGTAGAGTCTTTTTCTTATCAGTCTTATCGCAGCACTGCTCTAAAAGTGCAGGAAAATTAGGAAGTGGATTTGGAAGTGCTATTTCTCCGCTGAACAGTCTGGTCTCTTAACCTGAAATGATCATCTTTAAAGAGATCTTATTACATATTGCTTGACGGCCCAATAAATACAAATTACTGAATGCGCAGATCAAATAAATGTCAAGGAAATTCTGCCAGTCTGTGTCCGTATGTGTACATAATTAATGAAGTAGCGGTACTCTGAAAGAGGGGACATAGGTCGAGCTTAGAGAGACTGGTATTGCCATAGGAACCAGCTGCACCCACGCAATCGTGGAGGGAAGGCAGGGAGAGTCACAGAGAGACGGGGAGAACAAGAGCGAGTGAAAAAGAGAAAGAGAGAGGGAGATATGTGAGAGTGATGTCTTTGATGTGACGAGCAGCCTCAGGTCTCTAATCTCTTCCTTCTAAATATTTTTCTGCTTATGCGATGAGATTTACCCTCTTTTTTTTTTTTTTTTTAATTTCCCCATTTACATGTTCTTTGCATCCGTGACAGATGTCCTTGGGCAGTGTGAACAGGGAGATGGGAGTTTAGTCAGAGATAGAAAGCGAGCGTGGTTTAAAACAAGAAATTGTGTCAGTCAGTCCACCTCTGTGTGCTGCTGTGTGGAGAGGGGGAAAGTGATAATACCTGCAGGGTGCCTCAAACTGGAAGAAGCCTTCAGGGAGGCAGAAATGCTCTGTAGGATTGTATATGCATTGGACATGTGGGGGCCCATGTGTCACATCTTATCAGGCTGCCCAGAGTATCTTAGCAGCCGCCCTGAGTCTGCTGCGTGATAGCTCTGTCTGTCACATACAGTACTGTAGCTGTACTGAAATACTGCGGTGTCATTTTGTTTGGCTGAGCATTGATCTCTCTCATCTTGCTCACAGCAAGCCCATCAAAAATTCCTTTTATCAAACCCAAGCTTCCATCAATTACTAACTAGGCCTCGATGCAAAACTTTTTTTTTCTGTTGGCTTTATCAACTTGTTTCCATACAGTACAAACAAGTCTTTTTTTTAAGCTACAACAAGGCATGTTCGTAAAAAACCCAGTAAGCAATTTTACATTCTGTTTGATGAGTATGTTGCTGTAAAATGAGACTACAGATGATTTTTTTTTTTTTAAGAGAAAATCAGCTGGTGAGCATGAGCTGTGTAGTATGTATCACCGGGAACACCAAACTCAGGTATTATTTAATTATTCTCTGTCTTTGCATATGTTGCATCAGTCATTTTTCCTTTCTCATATCTTTTAGTATTTCATCTTATTTCTCTCTTATTCTTATCATCTCATCTTTTAGTCTCCTTTCTCTCATCTCATGCAATTTTTAAATCTCATCTTTATATTTTGTGTAATTTATTTAATCTCATTAGTTTATTAAATAAAATGACCCCATCCCATTTTATGTCTTTCTCTCATATCATAAATCTTATTTTCTTTGTGTCATCTCACTTTTAAAATCTTAAATAGTCTTCCTCATCACATTTCTCTGATCACGTCTCATTTATTATCTTTTGTTTTATTTTATTTTATTTCTCTAGTTTTCTCCTCTGATTTCTTCTCATCTCTCATATTTTAATCTAATTTATGTATCACATTTTTATGACTTATGTCATCTCATGATCAATTTTCTCTTTTTCATCTCACTTTTTAAGTATCAATCTTCGGTTGTCATTACATTTCTTATCGTATTTCGTATTTTCTTATCTTATTTCGTATCTTGTGTCATTTCTCTAGTTCTCTCTGTTTTATCTATTTAATCTCATTTCTGTATCTAATTTTTATGACATTTCTCTCTTATCTCATCTCTCTCTCCCACATCATCTATCTTATCAGTCTTTTTTTTCTTTAATGTAACCCACTCATGGTTTGTTAAGCTAAAAGTAGAACTGTTTCTCTCGTCAATCTAGTTGGGATGCACCCATTTCATGTGGCACATCTCTGGAAAAGTAGGAAAGAAAGTGGACAACAATAAGGAGGATAACAAAGGTCAGTGAGATTGATAAAGAGGAAGTTCCATGTTGTCCTGACGCCCGTGCTGACGAGACCATCTGTCAAACGCACCTATCGCCCAGCTCGCCTGCAGCCACCTCACTCATTGTCATTACTACGGCCTGATGGATGGACTTGTGTGGTGGTATGTGTCAAGACTGAGTCAACACCCCAGTGCCTCCGTGATATGCCGGGTGAGACAAGGGGCAGAGTGCTTCTGGCGGGTTTTGTCATTAGATAATTGTGCGTATGTTGTTGGTACAACACAACACACATATGCTTCAGGGCAGCGTGGCTATCATTCCACCACTCCTTTGTTATTCCTGTCCTTCATGATGGAAAGTCGTCGCTCATGCCCTCTCCCCTCTCCTTTACTTCTCTGTCCTCTCTTTTCCTTTCTGTCCCCTTCATTCTTTTTCTTTCTGGCTTTACATTTATTTTTCTTTCCTGTTCCTGTCATATTTGGTGAAATCAATTAAAAATGGATGATGAACTTCTTCAGTGATGAAACTCTATGCACACGCTTCATTGCTTAGTGATTAAATTTATGTCTGACAGTAGCTTTTTAAAAAAAAGGAAATGACAAAAACAAAGATTTGGGTCATTTGTCACAAAAGAAACTCGCTTTTTGCGTATGAAACAAAATTTTGGTTTAAAATGTTATTTGACCACCTGTGCCCATTTGTCCTGTCCTGTGTTGAGTTCTTGAGTGGATTTTCGCATTTAGCTCCTTCAGTTTTTGCAGGAGGTTTACAATACCTGACTGCCATTGCCAATGAAAACCACAAGACCAAATTGTTCTCAGTCATTAATGTTTCTTCTTATTCTCCTTGACTCATCCCTCTCAACTCTTTTACTTTTATCAAACAGAGTATTTCTGCTGCTCCTCTTCCCCCACAGCTTCCCTCTCGCTCTCTCCCACTTTCTATGTCTAACCCTACCTCCTTTAAAAGTGATCTATACCACCAGAGGGGTAATTTGCTTTAGCTCAAATCCTAGATGAAAGCCATTTTTCACCCAGCAGAGTCAGGATGGCTACATATTCAAGTGCTAAGAGCAATATATTTCGCAGAACGGAGGTGGGAATGGGAGGAATAGTAAAGACCAATGGGGAAAGAGTTCAGAAAAATCCACAGTTCAGAATGCATTTCCTTTTATTGGGGACATTCTGCACCACTTCCTTTTTCTTCTTCCTAACATCAAACGAAATAGATGCCATTGTTTTTGTGTTTTTCTGGTGATGAGAATGTGTTCATTAACCAAGGAATGCCTTTGCAATCATTTGTGCAGAGGAGAATAATGAGGAGGGGAAACGCTTACCCATGCATTATTCATTTGGGGAACCATTTTATTTCATTTTTAAAGTCCAGAAAGTAAAGCATTAGACTGGAGTTTTACTCCATAAGCTAGTCATAGATTGACTTTCTGTGACTCTGGTGAAAAAGGCACTGTAGGTCTGTCTGTCTACATATTGGCTTTCATTTCATACTCTACTTTAGTAATGTATGGGCGGTCACAGTAAGGTCCAAATCATACTGCAGCCCAGAGAGCAGCTGCTTTACCGCTGTGGGGAGAAAGAGTTATTACAGTCTCCTCTTCCTTCACCAGTATTGGCACTCTAGAGTGATGTTGGGCCAAATTACTTTACATATTTAATGTATTGCCACAGGCTGGAAGGCAACAGGCATCCACTCCTCACATTGTGCACTACTTGTCCCTTATGCGTCCTAACAGCAGACCTAAATGATGCTGCTGGAGGGATTCTCAGCTCTGCCCTGGGCTTGTCCACATGCCATTTTAAAGCCTGCGCTGTGGTTTCAGGTTTGAATTAGAAAAGAAAGCAGATGTGCATGTTCTCCAGCTGAGTGAAATCAAAGTGTTTTTGCTCCTCATGGTGCGTCACGACTGAGCTGTAAGGCATGCGCTTGCTCATTTGGCTTTGTGCTCTCTGTAAAATGACTGCTAACTGCCTGTGAGATTTTCACACGGCAACTTGATTAAATCAAATGCTGTTTGGCTCATTTTGTCATCTGAGCTCGGGTCAAATTTTGTTCTGCTCAATGCCGTGCAATGTTAGCATATGAAGAGTATCATAAACACAGGGGAGGGTTGAGGAAGGGATGTTATTAGTTTCTGCTTCTCTTATCTCTGTACTGAAGGTGAATATTACATTGCCATCTCTCTGGACTGTGTGTGTGTGTGTGTGCACACATATGAGTCTGCACAGGGTAAAACGTGTGTTACTCATCATAGCAGTGGTCGTTGAAAGTCTAATATCTGACACTGTGACACATACACCCACTCATACTCATGTGTGTTTGTGGATGTATACCATTTGAGGACCCTCACAGATATTTCCTAAGCCTCTAACCTAATTCTAACCTTAACACTCAAATAATGGGGATATTTACTAAGCCTGTATTATGTGGGAACCAGCAATGTGCTCACTTTCCTGTCTAAAAATTAGCCCTGAAAAGAGCACATTCATGTTTTTTACCTGAGAGAATCATCATTGCAATAGAGCACTTCCCCACCCGTAATCCTAAACTTAAATGAAAGCATCTCAACTAGATGTCTATAATCTAAACGTTTTATTCCTCAAGATTTCAGTCCTGATTATAATTCTTGAGATGAGAACACTTGTGGCGTTAGCAGCAAGATGTTTTAATAATAAAGCTCCCAGAGGCCGGTCTAAATGATAAAAAGTAATGTATAAAGTATTTACACGCCCTGAGCAGCTATTCTGTCATAAATGCAACAGAAGAGAAAGATCAACTCATGTATCTGTTTACAGAGCAGCCAAACAAACCATGGCTGACTTCTTGCGTCACATGGATTTGATGAAAAAGACGCTGAACTCATGGTCAAATGTTGTCTTACGTGAAATGTGCACATGCAATGTTTTCTGTTTGATTTCCAGTGACTCTTGGTACACAATTTCATCCCACTTAAAAAAGGTCAATTAGTAACAATGAAACACATTCACTGAATTATTTCAAGAATAGGAGCTAAAATAGTTTAATATTAAGTATTATTACTTTAACTTGATTCTATATGCACAGCAACACTAAAATCAGGTCTCATCCAAGCGGCAACCTCTGTGGCTGTGAAGTGAAACAAACGCTGAAGTGCCAAAAGCTGCAGCTCCTCGAATGTCCACTTGAAGCTGGCTACAGAACAAGTCAATCTACATAAGCCCCCATGTTAAAATATCATTCAAATTATATTAAGGCTTAACGTTATGTATAGTTAACAGCTTGGCCACTTTGATTGACAAGTGGATGCTGTCACAGGTAGTTTGTTTGAGCATCCAGGCGTTATTCAGCCTCAGGTCCACAGATGATCCACGTCTTTGCCGATTTATATATTAGCCGGGAGGCGGAAGAGACAGGACTGCCAGCATGCCACACTCTGAGCTTCACAATGGCTCTTCAGAAACCTGTGGGTGACGTCACGTTACGACAATACAACGTCCATTATTTATACTGTCAGTGGTCTCACCTGGCCCCAGTATCCTCAGTTTACAAAACTGTCTTCACCCCAAGACACACTCGCACATATACAAATTATAATAATGTAATACAAGTAAAATCTGAAGGACAAAATGATCAAACAGCAGCTCCTGTAGCTCTCTGCACAATAGAAAAGGAAAGTAGCATTAAAGAAGAATTCACCCTCTGAGACTGTGGCATTATTTTCAGCCATTAAACGCTGATGTTCAGTCCATTCCAAGAATTATTATGCAATAAAGTGCTGTAATTTACTCTCCCCTGCATACCCTCATGTACTTTTAGTTCAGTTAGCAATTTCCTCCTGAGACGACACCAGTGTGAATTGGTATCATTCAGCTGTGGAATACAGTAGCATGTATCCCTTGAGTGAGATTTTCTGGTCAGGAAAACGTGAGAACCACACCGTTCACAGATGAAGAAACATGCCTTGTGGCTACATCACATTTTGGTCTGTTGAGGCGGCTGCTGCAGCTGCTGCAGAGAAACCGTTTTTTTTCCTTATATAATGGATTTTGTAAGATTGTTGAAACTCAGTAACCCTGGAAAGGATTCTGAATTATTTCAACTAAAAAACAGATGTGTTAGATAGCTGAAACATTTGTGCTGTTGACTATATTTAATACCTATAATATCTTTAAAATACAGTGCAGCATATGCTCGTAAAATCTGGAACTTTCTCCTCTATCTCTTTTGTGCTCCTGTGATTGAAAAAAGGGCATCTGAGAGATTTTCTGCCTTGGAGTTGAATACATGATCAGTAAATTCTTCTACATATGGATGACTTCTTGAGTCTACTTTAATTTACCCA
This sequence comes from Sciaenops ocellatus, assembly GCA_033000465.1. Lineage (NCBI taxonomy): Eukaryota > Metazoa > Chordata > Actinopteri > Sciaenidae > Sciaenops > Sciaenops ocellatus. The sequence continues at coordinate 21,120,786 of CP136867.1, forward strand.
AGTATATCAGTTCTGCACTAATCTGCTATCGTTTTCAGTTTTATTGTTGCGCCTGCAGTCTGATTGAATTTTCTTCCTTTATCTGGAATTTGAGGAGCTGCTGAACTTCTCCTCAGCGTCACTCGACAGCCCTGAGCCGAGCTTTATAATAGCACTGTCAGAAAATAGAAGTCACACACAGTCACTGCTACGTGTAATGTATTGGTGACTTGAAGCAAATGCAGCAAATTGGGTTCAGACTGAGATGAGGGATTTGTTGTCTAATCCAAGATGCTGATTCTAATCTGGGAGAAACTTTGAGAAAAAGATTTTTCCAACAATAAACTCACATGCATTTTAAATAATAGTCCAGGCAGGCCACACAGTTACATTCAAAGTCAACCCGGGAGGCAGCAGCGATTACAGGATATTCTGAAGAGCTGACTGCTGTCTTGCCAGCAGCGTGGCTCCAGAGATGTTAATGTCGGTCTGCAGGTTGATCCACTTCTTCAGCGTTGACTGAAATACCTCAACATTATATTTAAATTACCATGAAATTTATCACAGATATTCATTGTGCCCTGAGGATGAATCCTAGAGGTTCACACAGCTAATGACACTAAGGCTCAGCTGTACCATTGTTAGCATGCTAACATGTTAAACCAAGGTAGTGAATATTTACATGATAAACAACTAATCATCTTTTTAAAATTGTTTTTGGACATTCCCTTTTGTGACGTAGCACCGTGATCACTGCACTTGCCCACAGCGCAGCATGTAGTGATCTGCCATCCACATAAGCACACTGCTCACCTCAGGCTGATTGTGTTTGGACAGTAGTGTCTTTATTCTCCTAAATGTCCCTGTTAGCATGTTTCTTCCTGTGCATGTTCCTGTGTGATATGTCAGTAATTAGTTTTTTGGATTTTTTTAAATTGCTTGTTGTGACAAGAGTCTTTCTGTAGCTAATTCAGGTGACTAAAAGAACTAAATGATGATTACTAATGGGAAAACCGGATCACCACTGAATGCATAATTAGATGAATTATAATAATATTGTGCCATTAGATAGTATAATGGGTTTGCAGGTCAGTATTCAAATATCACTCCATTGCCTCAGAGTGACACAGTTTTAATGTGAAAGCTGACTTGTGTCCCATGAACCCAAAAATGAGAGTGAAGAGGTTGTTGAATACGACTAAAATGGCATGAAAATCATTTGAATGTAGAAATTATTCTCACAAATTAGTCCCCCCCGTACTCAGAATAACATCTGAGAGTGATGTATTTTCATCTCCTAAAACTGACTGGAAATGTTAATCTAATTTCACACATGGAACATGATTTTCATGATACTGATTTCCTTCTTTAGAAATCAACTCATTGTATCATACTTAAGCTCACTGTAGTTATGACCAAATCACTCAGTTGTATTGTAGAATTCACACCTTAAAGATGCTTCATTTTAACTAATAAATGGTGTTTATAGAGCTGTAATATAAAAGCAATATCACACTCACAGCCAACAGATTTTTTCTTTTTAAATTCTTTTAAAAAAAGTTTTAAGTTCTACATTTTTTAATTTACAAATAAAACAAAAAGTTAACAAAAACGTCAAACACTTGCTGGTTTCAGCTTCTCAAATTCAAGGATTTCAAGGATGTCCAAGGACATTTAATTTCCAGAAAAACGAAAAACAAAGTAGGCTCTGAGAAGGTACAAAGGCCATTATTTAAAAACTATTTTATAAGTTTGTATTCACTACACATTTGATAAAATAAAATCTGAAAAAAAAATCAGTTGCAGCTCCAACATGAACATATTAAATACAATTGTACAGGCCTGTTTAGCACTATTAAACAGCCTTTTCCAGCCTTTCGCACTGAGCTTGAAATTTCAGGGGAAATCTGCAGCATCTCAGTCATCTGCTGTTCCTCTTAGCCAGAGGAACAGCATTATGTAAATTCAAAATCTGAGTAGTAGGCACCTTTTTTAACATAGCTACACCCCATATGGCCTGAGTACTGCCAGTGCCCATCTCTGTCCCAGAATATTCATCTCTCATGTCCCCATAGAAACCAAGCAATATCCACAACACTATATATGTATATGTGTGCTTCAATTTCAGTGTTTGCATATCATATATGTGAGTTAATACTCTTGAGACATACAGTATGTTTATACTTTATAGATGCAGTACAGTCTATATCGTACATAAACACATGTATAGAGTGGACAAAAATAAAATGCGTCATAATGTGATGCAATCCAATGTAACACCATGACAAAGTGATCCAACAGGCTAATTAACTGCACCACAGTCTCAACAAGAACTGTGAGTCTTATAAACTTTCAGCTTCATCACAGGTTCCTTCTAACAATCCCAAAACCCGTCACACACGTCACATTTTCTGTATTAAACACATGTGGACATAGAAAACTCAACACTGTGGTTTAACAAGCAGCAAGCATACAGTTTGGAGCAATTTACTTAGCATCAACAGTTAGCTTAGCCTCAGGTGTAGCACAAAACAACCCCAGAAAACCCAGGTGACTGTGATCTTCGCCCTGTCACCGGGCTGAGTGTTGATATTGGACAACTCTGCAGCCCTCGTTATGTTCCGTGACGGCTGCCTTCATGCTCAGTGCAATGTTTTTATTTCTTTTTCCTACAGTATCTGTGCAACAACTACCATACAGCAAATAGACTGGTGAAGCTTAGGGTAAAAACACCAAGCTTAAGGAAAGATTATGGGTACGTTTAAACTAAAAAGCTGACATTAAATACAGCCTCTGATGGGACAAGAAGTGCTGTCGCCTGCATTACAGTTGCTACATGCACATCAAACCTGACCTCCACACTTCTGAGTTGCCAGTGGGCATATTCCTTCTTTTTTCCCCTGAGGCTACCTGTACCTCCAGACCCTGTAGCTAATATATTCATAAATCAAATCTTTCCACTGTATGTGCAGAGACTAAATGGATATCAACCCTCACTCCTGATAAAACTGCGAACAAGTCGACCCTGTGCACTCAGACTGGAAACATAGTGAGTACTTGCTATCTTCCCACTTTTTGAATAGAAAACACACATTTTATATGACAGAAGTTTCTTTACTTTAGCTTCTAGTTTCTTACCTGAAACCTACAGCTCCAGTGAGAAGGTATGTATAGATAACTCCTCATTTTCAACTTCATGAATCAACTGCTTCTCACCCATGCAGTGCTTTGAGTGCGAGCGACAGGACTAAATAGCAACAAGGTGAAATGGCGCGCTGCTTTGCTCTCTAGTATCCAAATATTCTTAAAGTAGCAAAAAGCACTCATTATGTGGAATGTCATTTTAGAAAAATATGTATTATTCCATTATAATCATTGATAGATTACTTTATTGGAGAAGGGTTAAATCTGGTGCAACTGGACCTGGCTGTAGTTCCATATGGCTGGGTAGTTTAATCTACAATCATATAACCACATTAATAATGTAAATCTGTACAGCAACTAGTAACTAAATTCATCATATAATAAATAAAAACTACAATATTTTCCACTGATATGTAGTATTGTATTTAGATACTTGGCATCACTGATATTCGGAGATGTGTGCTTTCTTTTCCTCGCACTCTACTATCAGACTTTTTCTTCGTTTTCTCCTCAGCTGCCTCCTTCATCATCTCAGGTGGCTCTCATCTCTCTTGTGCTTGAAGTTTCTGGTTCAACAGTATCGTTCTATCTCCTCTAGGACTGTTACAGCTTGTAATGGATATATAATATTCAGATTTTTCACAATCTAACACACATAATATATTGCCTTTTTATTGTCTGGGTTTTTGTCCTTGTAGTGCTGTTAGCTGAGAAAAGAGCCTCTCTCTCTCTCAAACACACATAATACACACTTTTACACACAGAGACCTCAATTAAATGAAGCAGTTTCAAAGCAGAGACCAAGAATCTGATGCCCTGATAGTTTCTGATCACGAGTTGTCACCAGTCATCTGAGTGCTGACACACTCCTGTATGCCCCAGACACCACTAACACTGGACTGGAGTGTGACTGGCACCACTATCACTGGACTGGAGTGTGACTGAGAGCAACAGCGTGATATACTTCAGCAGACTCTGCACTCAAATGCTTTTTCTGTTTCAAAATGATCGCCTCTTTTCCAGCTTGACCCTTCATTCCCCCTCTCCTCTCGCCTGTCCTCTCCTGTCCTTTTCTTTTATGTACTGCCCTCTCCTCTCCTTACCTTTCCTTTCCTCTCCTGTCTTGTTCTTTTATTTTCTACATAACCGCTCCTCTGCCCCCGACTCAAGAATCATCACAAGGATTTTTATGTCTTCTCTCCCGCAGAGAGCAACACAGAGAGACGGGGAGAGAGAATGAGAAAGAAGTGGAGAAACCTTTTTATGGGCGCAGATGGTTTGATTGAAGTGAGCTCTAATTCCTCTTACCTTATAGACTCTGTAGTGATGAAGAGGAGATGAGAGATGGATGAGGGAAGGTGAAAGAGGAGGAGGGGAGTGGGGAGGTGACAAAAAGGAGCGCTGATTGTGATGAAGGAAGGAGGGGAAAGCGGGTCTTTCTCAGTGCTGCGTACTGATGAGGTGAGGAAGTGATTGGATTGAAGGAACATACATGCATAGCATCATTTACATTAGGTGAAGTTTGAGTATTCTGGTATGCCGGGCAGGTTTTTTGGACTGTAAGTCTTGCAGAATGCTTTAAAAAATAACCACACAATATAGAGTCGACGACAAACTACAAACCAGAGACACCAGAAAACTGATGTTCAAACGACATACACTTTCCTCTTGCAAACATTTTGTTTCACACTCTCCGTGTCTTTGTCAGTCTCTGTACGTGTCTGAAGCAGATTCATGAAGTCCTGCGAAGTTTTTTGAAACATTTTGAACTCAAGTGAACGCATCTTTGAGTCAATTTGTGCTGCCCAAGGTGAATTTGCATCTTTCCATTAACTTTATCTGCAGTTGTGCCTCGCTTTGTGTTCTGCCTGAACACACAGTTAGAGAGGAGGTTAGAGTGGGTGGTTAAGTCAACAAAGTGTGTGACCCTTGATGAAGAAATCCATTATTTGCATATTTCCCACCAACAGTCAACGTTGGGTTTTTCTACCATGACCACAATCTTAAAACTGTTATTTGTGTGGTTTTGGAAAGTGCCAGAAATCAGAAGGACTTGTTGTTATTCAGCTATCTCTTTTGAAATGTTTGTTGATGGATGAAATGTTTCTTGAGGTTGAAGTGCTTGTCAGGATGCTCTGAGGAATCTGGATGTTTTATGGTTGTAAAGAGATGTCAAGTGGAAGATAGAACCTTGTGATGGAAGAGGCAGAGTTTAAGCAAAACTCAACTGAAATAACACAATCTTATTTAAACATTTAAAGCTGGCTGTTTATGACCCAGCCCGTGTGGTTAAAAGGAAGTAAATTAAACCAGTTGTACTTGGTATAACAAATTTATTTATTGCCAAGAATTTGCAGTAATTATAATACAAGCAAAAGAGGTGAGGTAAGCTACAAGATAAACAAAGGGCAGGCAGATGCTGTTGAAAGAAAACAAATGAATATTACCAGAGTACTCTCTAAAAACCAAAGCCTAGCTACCCAAACAAAATCAAGAAGAAAGAAAAACCTCACTATCAAAACTAATATCTAATTTAAAAAAAAAAAATGTTTAATGTTTTGTGTGTGTGCAAATCAGCAAATCATCTAAACCTGGCACAGTCCCCAGGTAGTAAACAAAATACCTCAACAAAACCAAGTTAGTACATACTAATATTCACAATAAACTCACAGGTATGACACAAAGAGACAAGCTCAACATAAAAACCTCAAGCTCAAGCTCAAGCTGCTCAATTTTACATAGATTTTCAAATTAGATGCTTTGGATTGGATCGGACCGGGTGCTGCCTCATTTGGGGTTCCCTGGCTGATGACGGTATAGCCAGTAGCCAGTACCAATCAGGGGCAGGCGACCACACCCCTAATTTGTTTACACAATTATACACTTCACATTAAGTTATACATAGGTGGCTCAACTGCAGCCGTAACATAGAACATTGGAAGAAAGTAAAAAATGTCAATATAATTTAAAAAAACAAAAAAGGAATGAGAGAAAACCGGCAGATGAAGACATTAAAAACTGAGCGTGAGAGAGAATTCTTAAAATAAAAACAAATCAAATGGATGATTGGATTAATCCTTCAATCAGTCAGTATTCTGTATATTGTGATTTCAAACAACCTAAAGTTGAGCATGTGTGCAAAAATCCAAGAGAGATAAAACAGAAAGAAGCAAAATAGTTCAGTTTTAAATCTGTTTACCAAATGCATGAACACATCCGTGGGCAGGTACCCACTTACCCACTCACACACACACACACACACACACACACACACACACACACACACACACACACACGCACACGCACAGTAGAAAGTGCAGAGTTGGCAAGCTGGACTAATTTATGCTTGAGTGTTGTTCAATTAAGGCAGATGTAAAGAACTGTTTTGCAGTCTTAGTGTGTGTTACACTGTTAAACGCAATGCAGAGGAGCACACATCTTCTCTGACACTGTCTAACACACACACACACATATATACAAATATACACAATACAGAGGGTGGCAGAACAATTCATAGACTTACATAACGAAGCTGAAATTGTTCACTGAGCCATAGGATGTGTACAAACTCAAGACTACCATGGAAACACGGAGGCCGCAGGATGCCACAGTGCTGGAATTCAACTAAAAGGCTTCATGACTGAACTGAACTGTGGTGTGAAGCCTTCACACAAAAGATACAACAGATGAAGTAGCCAGCTTGCCTCCCGAGCTCACAGCACCTGTTGACTGCACAGCTTGGTGTTCTTGCTGGTTGTGGTCCTGGTTATATATCTGGAGGTAGTTGTGGTGTGTTTTTCAGTTATAAAGTTGATTTAATGGATTCATTTTGTTATATGTTGGAACCATTTTGCAGTTTGTGTTTTCCTCCTTTCAGAAGTATCTTGCACAGCACTCATGCCGTGATAGGGACAAGATGCTTGATTACAAGTGAATAGCACATTAATTGTTTTACACAGCAGAAGATTGTGTACAGCGACTGATTTAGATTTAGATGAGTCAGACAATCAAGCAATAATTATAATAATAACCTTTCAAAACAAAGTCTCAAAGTGCACGAAATGAAAAGCTAGCTCTGGTGGCATTCTTTATTTACTGTACATGAATACCATGAAAATACTAAAACCAAAAATTAATTGATCCTAATTGCAAGTGTTGCCTGATTATAGGCTGGTTTATTTGCAGGCAATCCCACATATACCATCCTTCTGCTGTAAATAATCATGAGAGCACCAAATATGCATTAATCTGCAGCTGAAAATGTTCCCCAACAAATGCACCATTTCTTCTTTTTCGAGGGACAATTGCAAAAAACTACAGTGCACAAATTTTAGGAAAGATTTCCATCTTCAGTATGAATCACTTGGCTTCAGGCTGAGAGCAACATACAGGCTGAGGAAGTTAAAAAGTATAGAGAGATGAACTAATGGCATTTTTTTGGTCGTTTTGTGGGATTTCTCGGCAGTAACAAAAATGAAATAGAATATTTCCAGGCCTATCCTTTAGCTTCTCGTTTCATTTTTCTCTGCAGTTAATTGGTGCCATCATTACTTCCTGCCAAATTCTGTTGGAAGTTCTGTTTAGTTGAACTTCGGCTGTAAAGCCTTGTAGAAAAGGGCAGCGTGTGCCTCCGTGATTTGCACAGCTATCCAGGAAAACGTAGGTCTACCCATTAAAAAAATAATAGCCTCACTCTGTGCAATGTCACACTTAAAGGTTGATGCATATTTTCATTATTTGGAAAAGGTCCGGCCCTGACGAGTCAACAGTCTGTTGAATTACCATTAGAGTCCAGTAAGTATAGTTGAGCTGATAAAACTATGTAAAATCCCTATAGATATTTTCTTTTCGATGATAATAAACTGTTTTTAACAAAAGAGTTAAATATCGAAGTTCAACAACGTTCAATAACGGAACAATGAATGTTTGCCATCTTTTCTCACAGCAGCTGTTTGTATGCAAACAGCAGCCCATTGTCTTTTCTCTCTTTCCTGTCTGTTCCCCTTTCTTTGAGTATAAATAAGTGACATACTTAAAATATGAAAACTTTCTTCCTTCAACCACTAATTCGTTTCCTCCATCAATATCTGCGTAGTCGTGTGTCCTTGTTACTGTACAGTTTCAGTTTTTCTAGGTCTTACTTAATTCCCCTTCCCTTCCTTGCTCTGTTTCTGCGTCTATCTCCTTCGCCGCTCCCTCCCACATCTTATTGCTCAGAGCAAACAATTACTTGCCTTGTTTGAGATACTCTGGACTAAAATAAATCTGAATAAATGTAGGGATCTCAGTCGCTACAGAAATGTAATGCGAGTGATGGAGGAACAGATGAAGAAAGGCAATAAGAGGTATACAAAGAGGATGTCACTGCTGCTTCTGAGTGTGGGGATAGGTTTGTGTCTGTCTTTTTCTGCCTTGCACACATACATACAAATACATAATTATATATGTCCACATATTTCTGAAACAGAGCTTTGTTTTAAAGAAATTAGGTCCCTAAAGGCAAAGAGGAAATGGATTTTTTTCTAGTGGATTACTAAAGAAAACATACAACCCTGTCAGACCTGAGGGCTTTTTATTGTTCCTGGGCAAAAGAAAAAATATATTTCTTGCTTTTCCACGCTTCTCTGCTCATCTATCCATGCATATTCATGTTTTCTTTATTATAAATTATTACTGGATCCCCTCAAATCATCCATCCTGGTCCATCATTTACTGTGACCTCCATTTCAGGCTGTTTTCCCAACTGGAACTCTAAGATCTTGGAAAAGACCTAAAAGAAGCTGGAGAGATTTCAATTGCAAATAAGACTCTGTAGGACTCTAGAGGATGCATATGTATGATTATTTAAAACATTTATGGCATTTCTGACTTTTATTTTACAGTGTACAGAAGGATGAGAGAGCGACAAATGAGGGATGGAAAGAGACCATGGGATTCAATTTTCATGGTAATGTACTGGATTAACCCTTCAGTGGTCTCACTGAGGGCATAATAATAATCTTTGGTGTCCATTTATAGTAAAAGTACACTTTCAACAACCTCGATTTGTTTTTCTCCATTTAACTGAAATTAAAGGGTTTTTCCAGGTACACACCTCTGTTCATGGACAAGGCAACATAGATACAGACATGGTGGTATACCAATAAGGAGGAGCATCATCTAGTGTGCAGACTAGAATATGGCAGTATTGCAATATAATATGCATTAAAATGTTTGCCATGTTGAACTGCTATGTTGCTAATGGACAAATAAACATGTACTTCAGTCCAGCACTGAGCATTTATTGGTTTTGGACGTGCATGCTTTTATAACATAAGCATGACCCAACATAAACATGACACCAAGACAATTGAATAAAATAAGACTATCCAATAGTTAAATAAAAATAACTTAAAACATGTATAATCTGCAGTTTATTTTCTGCAATTTATCGCTGACTTGTAGGTATTTCCTGTTCACTTCAATCTAGAAACACTCTTTAGTCAAGAGTAACCCAGCCCTAAATCATCAGAATGAGGGATGTTGATGTCCATAAAGTGTTGTTGTCCTTTAATTTGTCTTTGTTGAGTCATTATAACTGTAGGGCAACTTTTCATTAAAACGGCCGCTAAGAGGCTCGAGTAGGCTGGATGCATTAGTCCAAAAAAAAATCCACGTTGTCAGTTTCATTATGTTTATCAACCAAAACAGTAAAAACAAACTTAAACTGGCGTAACTTTACAAACTGAATTATATGATATGAAATGAGATAAGTGCTAAGACGATAATAAGTAGTTACACTACTACTACTACTATTGCAATATTCTGTAAATGGAGTTAATCTTACACACTGGACCTTTAAATGTAGATTTTAAATAGCTTTTAAATGCTGAAGAGAGAGATTTTCATTTAACCTTTATTCAAATCTTGAAAAATATTCATGGCATGCCCTCATTTTCATTTTCGATGGAGTCGAGAGTGCAACTGAATAAACACACACACAAAATAATTAACAAGAAAACAAACAAGCAGACAACAACAGAACACAGTTACATTCTAGTTTGTAATCAGACTTTTAAATCAACGTCTTCCAAGTTTTTATGTGTGTCATGTGCAGCACAAAAACTAAAAGCAGCTTTCCCAGATTTAGAGTTGTTGCAGCATGTGGGACTAATAATGACTATGGGACCAGTTTAATAAGGAGGTGATATATGACGGCATATTTCCATTAAGGGCTTAAACAGAAACCAACGGTTGTCATGTCTCACTGCTAGAGAAGTCCAACCAACCTTTTCATACAAGATCCCATGCATACAAGATGTAAATCATAGAGGCATGTTACCAGAAATGGTTAGAGAAATCCTGCTTTTACCACTGATGGATATTTCTTTTGGTGGGTATATTAATTAAAATCATTCTGTCATCATCTCTCCTGCTCAAACTAAACTAAATCAAACAAATATGACTAGTAATGAATCCAAAGTGGCGTTACTGTTGTTTTTATGACCTCAACCCACCAGGAGTTTCACCGTTAATAATATTTCATCCTCTTGAATGCCCTCCATTCATTAGTTGAGTTGAATAGTTAAATAAACAAAGTGAGGCCACTCTACAGATTGTACACCTCATAATAAACCAACAATGAATTAATTGAAGCACAAACCTTTAAACTTTTTTTCTTTTATAAATCTGTAAAAAGGTAAATAACATAATAATGCCCACATATCTTGTTGTATCTCTGCGCATATAAAAGCTAAATCTGCATTTCTATAATTCCAGTGCGGTCGTGTATATGTGTGTATATGTGTGTGATTTTGCGCCGATAATAGAATCTTAATTGGTTGATTAAGGAGGATTAAGGTCATTGATTGGATAGAGCTCAGGGCTCACCTGCTGTTCCCTACATCTAATTGGTTGGCTAAATAACATTTCAATGAATGTCTGGGAGCTGCACCAGGCGAGCGTTCACACACAAACACACACACACACACACACACACACACACACACACACATATACAGCCAATGGGTAAGGACGAAGACAGATAAGAAGAGGAGCAGGGGATGAGGGAAGGAGGAAGAAAGAGAGAGGGAGAGAACATCTTTTTACACCCGAGTGTCTCAGCCTTTCTGGATGACAAAAATATGGTCTGTCAATCACAAAGCAGGGTGAAAATGTGTGTGTGTGTGTGTGTGTGTGTGTGTGTGTGTGTGTGTGTGTGTGTGTGTGTGTGTGTGTGTGAAAGAAAAAATGCTCAGAGCGCACAAGGTGCAGGTGTTCAGAATAGACCGCTAATAACCTGTGTCAGCACACACACACACAGTCACACACACGCTGTGTGCAAAGTGTGATAGCTGCAGTGACAGTGACAGGCTGTGGAAGATGAGACTCATAATTGATTGACATCCGTGTCCTTGCAGCTGTATCTGTGTTTGTATGTGTAGGTATGGATTTTGTGAGTGTGTGCAGTCAATGTTTGATTTGAATGATGAATTTGACATAGTTAAAGTTAACAGGGTATAGATTTGTACAAATGTGCTTTTCTGCGTCTGCACCTGCAGGAAACGTGATGTTCAGCTTGTTATCAGTGTGTTTTCATGGAATAAGGACTCAAACAATTTCACCTGGTTTATGAAACCACTCAGGTACTGCAGGCTTGGCAGCTACAGCCTGTATCATTATTATGGGAGACCTTAATGATGGTGAATTATCATTACTGCAGAAAATGAATGCTCCACTGCACAGAGGGAGGCACATACACAACATATTCACACACACACACTGGAGGTTGTAAATCTCACTCTTGATATTTCTAATGTGCTGTGTAGTGATGGACCAAACTGAACAGCAGCGCATGAACAGATTTTATTGTATGTTTGGGAGAAAACCAGAAAAGCTAAACCTAAAAAATGGTGAATGATAATTCTCATTATTGATTAATGGCAATGGTCCATTTATACATGCAATTAGATGATTAAATTACCAATTAAAGCAACAGATTCATGTTTTTATAGATGATCAGGTGAAGAAATGGCCTTTTTTTCCTACTCTTTCAGAAGAATATTATCCTTTACTTCTTATATATACAAATAGTTTATATGGGGGTTGCACGGTGATGCAGATGTTAGCGCTGTCGCCTCACAGCAAGAAGGTTCTCTGGGTTCTCTAGTTTGCCTGTTCTCCCTGTGTCTGGTTGGGTTCCCTCTAAGCACTCCGGCTTTGGTGACTGAAGGGAGTCATTTAGAGGACTTCTGACAGTCAGATTTGAACAAAAACGGTCAAAATCTAAGCAGAGGTAAATATATACTGACATTTAGTCTCCACTACGAATCCAGCTTCAGAAATCGTGTCTGAACTCCTTATAAAAATTGTACTGCGTCTTCTTGTATTGTACTGCCCTTCCTACTATAACTCAAGTGATGTCACTATGGTTGTTTTGTTGTTGTTTCATGAATGAACTGTACTTCATGGGTAAGCAGAAGAGTTCCTCTTCAAGAACAAATAATCAACATAATTAATGAATTACACATTCACAGTGTTATGTAATTATTTCAGAATGAGTTACTTGATACTTGAAAGAGAATGTTTTTTTTTCTGGTCCTATTTAAATTAGTCTGAATTCATAAATAAGTTGAATATTCAGTTCATTTGATGTCTGATGTGAGTTATCCATTTATGATCTGATGATGCTCTCCCTCTCTCATTTACACACACATGCACACACACGCACTCACGCATAATAAAGATAGACTTTGACCTTTTGGCCGATGGTTGTGTGTCATACAAAGTAGGGTGAGAGCACAACCCTGACTCAGCTCTTCACTGTAGCTGTTTAGAGACACACACACACACGCACGCACACACAAACACACTGTACATGCAATGTGTGTATGCGTGTGTGTGCGGTAAGGGGGAACCACTGGAATAGCAGACTCCTCATTTGCCATATTGTTCAGAAGAAGGCACTTAAAACCAGATGGATCCCCCCCCCCCCCCCCCCCCCCACACACACACACACACACACACACACACACACACACACACACACACACAAAACACAGATGCATAGACACACTCTGTCTTTTACAAATTGAGTATGCATATTTATAAGGTGAATCACTGAATTATTGAAAGGTTGGAAATGGAGCCAATAAAGGTGCAGCAGTATGCATGTGTGTGTGCGTATACTGTATGTTTGTGTGAGAATGTGTGTGTTTAAAAAGCAAATGAGCCTAAAAGCAGGATACGCATAGCTCTGCAGGTATTGATTGCTTTACTGAGTACATGCATGGACACACACACACACACACACACTGCAGATGTGCACTTACACATGCGCACAATATCTCTCAAACTATTTTGTAGTGTTTGAGAACTTTTTCAGTAATTCAGTAGCTTGTTTTTAAAACAATTCAGTCAAACTTTTAAAAAATGTATGTTTTTTTCTGACTCAAACACTCCGAGGTTTCTGAACAGAGGTGTTCAGAAAGTTTACAGCTTGTTAGAAAAACTTGTTAAATTGGAAATCAGCCAGTGCTCCATTAGCTGGAGGATGGCCTCAGGATGTCATGACACTCCTTCAAATATACAATCAGGAGGTAGGTCAGGACATTCTTTTGAAAGTGGACATCTTTCTTATCCTTCTAGCCCAGAGAGAGTTCAGTATTGTCACAGGTCTCTCCCATATTGATACAAAGTCACTGATTGCCCTCAAGTCGAGCAGTGTGTGGCTTTGTGAATGCAGATGTGTAGGCAACCTCTTAACACACACACACAAGCTTGCAGGCATGGTAGCACGAAGTACGTAAATGACATATTGTGATGTATTTCCATGCTCTGTTTTTCTGATTCAAGTGCTGCAATCTCTCTTAAAGAATTAAGATTCGGGAAGCTGCTGATTGCAACATTTTCTTTAAAGTACTTTTACCTTGTTGAATAAAGTAAAAAAAACAACTGTGCTTCCTTTTTATAGAGGGAATCAAAGAGAGCACAATCTTTATAAACAGATATCTGCATATGAATGCAGAGTCTGTAGGTAGTAATATTGACCAATTACATTTGAGCGGGCTTCAATTGAATGCAAGTCCGTGTAGAGAGCAAAAGAGTAGGAAAGCACTGGCCGAAAAGCATAGAGTTCATAGAGATTGGGTGTAATTTGTGTCTTTCTTGTCATTCTCATGTATCAAGTCGTTAATTAGACTGAAGAGTAAGTCTTGTCCTGGATATTCATTATCCATGTTCCAGATATCTGCTGACTGCACCAGAAGACCCAAAACATTGACCGCTGTCCCCAGAGGCTAAATTGTCATCAGCCACTTGAAATGAACATGACTGCTTGTCTCCATTGTTCAACAGCTTCTCCAATTAAATAAAAATACGTTATTTGTAACCTGCCCATTCAGAACCAGCGGATCAGGTTGAGGTTATCATTGTTACAATAGTAATCACTTGGACAAAGTTAGGGAAATATTGTGGTTATGTTGGTGTATAATTGCAAAATTGGTACATTTGGGCCACTAAAAGTCACATATAATCATGTATAGGGCACGTACTGTATATACATGTGCGTTTGCATATAGACTGAAAATGGCTGCATGCTGGTGATACTGTTTGGACGAGTTGCTTTGGGTGACTGTCTGAAAATAAAACATGTTTTGAGTGATACATTGATGAGTTTGAAGGCTTATTGGATATCAGAACATTTATCAACAGATCACAAATATGGATACTACTTACTTTCAGGATACATGTTTCCTGAAGAAACAGGCAGATAGGGAAGGATTTGTCGCAGATATTGATAGTGCTGACAGTAGGCAATAGTGATGAGTGTGTGCTATACCCTCACCGTTAGGCGTACAAGTAGCGCTGTGATCTAGTATCAGTGTCTACCTTACAGTGAACACAGACGGACCTGGGAATGAACACAACCTCTGAAACCAGAGGTGGCCAGTCTGGCAGGGAATACAGTAACCTACCGAGGTGGTTTTCTTGCTGGATTTGGCTCCTGGCATCCCGGGGCTGAGTCAGTTAATTTAGCTGCATCGTTGACTGAGCTAATGACAGCTATTGTTTAGTTTCACAGAAATCCTTTCATTAGGGACGTCCATAAATCAACTCGGTAGAGTAACGGTATTCCCTGGTGGTCTCAAAGGTTTTGCTCGAAACCAGTCTGGTCTGGCTGTTGAGCCCGATTCTATTGAATGCTAATGGCAGATTCACTTAGCAGCAGTTAATTAGTGGTTAGCTACTAATTCTGACTCAAAGAGTCAGAAACAGTATGTATCTATGTGTCTTTAGTTATGTTTATTGTATTAGTGTTTATCTTGAAGCAAAAAGAGGGAATGCTGAAAGGAAGAACACAAACTGCCCTGTCTTAATAAAATATAATAGTTAATATGAGACTAGTTCACAACATAAGTGCTGATCTGATTTTTCCTTTTACAGTCATTAGGAGGTATAAATGGTCACATGACCTGACCAGCCACTCCAGACCAGCAGTCCTATTCTTAGATTTTTAATGAATACAACCCAGTTCTTCATATGAATCACCCAGCGCTCAGACTCTTTTCACTGTTAACACCCTGTGGTAGTCACTCTGTGTTAACTTGAGAGCGTACAAAAATATGAGTAACTTATTTAAATGCTCATGACAACAGACCACATCAATCCAATTTACATTTGCAGAGGACAGACGTTTGCAACTTTCAGCCTCTGAAGACTGCAAGCTGCACAGATGTGTACACTCACAGTTATGAGACAGCACAGCTTGTATATTTTGATGAAAAATGAATTGAATTCAGAGTCATTAGTACAGTATGTGGGCTGCTCAGAAATCCACATACTGTATGATTCTTTAGCCCGGGGCTTAAATTAAAGCCCTTTTTACACTGGTAATCACACTCAAAAGGCCTCCGCAGAACACGGCCATATTTCATCCTGATCTCGTCTGTCTTCCTCCATCGTCTGTACAACATATCATCCCTCCCCTGAGAGGCCCACTGTTAGTTTTTCTCCCCCCCAAAAAGAAACATGGTTAAAGCACTTACATGCGAGGTAAATGGAGCACTGATGCAGTGTAAGATGGCATGTTGTGCTGCACTCAGTGGTTACCATGACATTTGTAGCATCCGACAACTGAACTGAGCACTAAAGATTTCTGCTGTCATGTACTTTAATCTAGCTTTACTTATTCTGTGTTTCAGACTTTCATCTACGTTTTCTCTCTCTTTCAGCTTTTCTCTTTGCTCGCTATTAAATGAATTTAATAATTAAATCTCTTACATAATCCTGAAGTCAAGCAAAGGTCTATTGGTCTACCAAAGTAAAGGGTTTGAGATTAGTGATTCAGCATTGTTGACTTACAGATGGTGTGTGCTCATCAAAGACAGAACATTTCCTTGGAAGAAAAAGTATTCTTGCATACAAAATAAGCATTAGCAAAGAGCTGACGTTAAGTAGACAGTGTCTCGTCAGGTCAACATGCATGCACGCAGGGTTTCTTCAAACCGGATTAGAGTCCTGCATTGTTTACTTAAGCAGTCAAATCGCCAATACAAAGACTGTACAGATATTAGCTGTTTGCTAACTAGCAACATGTGTATCAGTGTGCATAATATGTGTTTGTGTGACAGCTCAGTCTCAACTCAAACTAGGAACTGCTACTGCTATTTTACTGTTCACTGATAGTTGAGTCATACAACTTTGGAATAAGCACAAACACACTGTTGCTTAAGTTAAAACATTTTCAATGTAAATGAATGCCCCTTCGCCCTAATGGTGTTGAGTAAATTCCCACTGGAAACTTTCCATTGATTTGGATGCAGCTGTGGCTCTAAAATTTGCTTTGCATTCAAAATGAATAAGAAGGGGTGAATTTTGTTATAGAAGTTTCTGGATTTGGTTTTATGATTTATTTGCTGAAGGTCATCATTTGCATTTTGCACCAAAGTCTATAAGATGAAAAATAATAACAATAAATGTCGCCCTTCACTTTTATAGCTATAGTCTGACTTGTGAGGAGAGTGCTATTGTTAAACTAACACTAGTGCGTAGGACGACATTACAGGTTACAGACATGAGCAAAAAATAGTTCACAATAAGTGAGATGTGTGTGATCGACAGACATTTTGACTTGTCATAGTAATAAAAGTAACAGGTAACGATGGCTCTGTTCAAGTGTCTTTGGTTTTAATAACATGGTGTGAAATGGTTACTTCCAGCTCCCCGGCTGCTTCGAATTGACTTTATAACGCTGTCAACCAAGACAAGCGGCTATATTTTGTGTTTTATGATACAGGTTCATTCCCTAATGTTTCCAACTGAGTTATGTTTGTTATGTTGTCTATTATCTTTGCTCAGATGTCTTGTTTGCTGCCACTTTCCTTTACTAGACGTTTAAAAGAGCATTATGTAATTTATGACCGCTATCAACAATTAACAGCTGCTAGCCAAGTACAGCAGCATTCGCAGGTCTGTGTGAAATAAAATAGGTTGTTTGCTTTTTATGGCTTAAGAGTGAAATGTGATGTAACGCTTGTGACTCGCTTTTAACACCCACAAATCTCCATTTTTAAAAAGTTTTCTGAGGGTGTTTGTGTGTATTTCTGTATCTGAAATGTTAAGTCATTGGTATTGATTGAAAGCACTGCAGATGTATTAGTTTAATTTCATGCGACAGTAAAATCTCACTCAGTGCACTTTGAACAACTATATACATTTTAAAACCATATTGCAGCAGACAGAAATGAAAATCCATAGCGCTAATATCAGAGCTCCTATGTATATTGATTGGGATTGTTTCTTTGCTTTTTGTGCTTTCAGTGCGGTGCCTACTAAACGAATCCCTGCCGTTTTATGTGAGGAAACAAATTCTGAAATATTAGTAAGATAATGTGAGTCGACAGATCCGGGAGAGACGTGAGCAGAGATCAGCATGAGAAACCAAGAACAAGACTATAAACACTTTGGGGAATGAAGCCCTGGCTGTCTGTTCTGTATAAGTGAGAGCCTTGTTCCATGTTTATAAGTTCAGACTAAAGTGATCAAAGAGTCACAGGTGGAGTCTTAAATTGAAATTGTCCTTTTGATAATCAGTTGAATAGCAATGAGGGGAAACCAGCTTAACACGTCTTGCTCATCTCCCAGCTGGGACAAACTCTTGGTTAATGTTGTGACTAAAGTGTTCGTATTAATAAGCTAGACACTTAATGCTAATGTGTTTTCATAATAAGTCTAATATAGATGTCATTTTTTTATTGTGCAATGAAGTTTATGTAGATTTATGATTAAATATGTTCTTAAAGTTTTTATTATAAGTGGTGGAAGAACTATTCAGATCTGATGAATACCGCAATATAACAAAACTATAACACAAATAAAAGTCCTCATTTTAGATCTTACTTAAAGGATCAGTGTGTGGGAGTTAGTAGCATGTAGCAGTGTAGTTGTGGTTGCAACCCCCTCCACTCACCCTACTGTTTATAGCTAGAAGGAGAAACTGCGGTGGTTATGAAACGAGCAAAAATGTGATAACGCCCTACCTACAGCCAGTCTTTGGTTTGTCCATTATGGGCTACTGTAGAAAAATGGTGATGGAACATGGCGGACTCCATGAAGGAGGACCTGCGTCATCTGTAGATATAAAAGGATATAAAAAGACAATTCTTATTATCAGGTGATTGAACATTAATGAAACCATAAATTGCTGCCATATTCTGTGAATAGAACTTTTAAACTTTCCTGGGCCACTTGAGTTAGCATGAACAAGTTATACATATTCTCAAAACAGTGTTTGTGTCCACCTGATGAATGTAAGTTCAGTCTCTGTTTTAGCTCTGTTTTTGGTCTCCTGAGGGAACTATCTGGTTCTTTAGCTGCTAAATGCTCCACCATGTTCACCAGCTAGTTGCTAAATGTGTCTGTCAGCTGTTTGGTGCTGAGCAGATGGTGTATTTAGTTAAAGTTTTGCAACAGCTAAACAGTGAGCTCAGACTTGCTATAAAGCCCTGGAATTTTCTGTAGGTTCATCAATATGAGGGACTATTTCATTTAATCTATTTTTATCAATTATGACCACTTTAAGTAAAAGTACACAAGCATCATCTGAAAACATTACTTTAAACTTCTAAAGTAAAATTAACTAATTACAGCAGAAATGACCCCTTTTATTATTATATTGTTATATTTTTGGATTTTTATTTCTTATTTATTAAAGTAGTACTTTTTAACATTTTAATGTTGTAGATTGTTGTGGTGAAGCTAATTGTAACTACTTTATAGCCCGTTGTGTCGTTTAATCTATATCAGTGTGTCATAACTATAAGATGATCATGTTCAAAGTATTAATCTGCAAAGTACGAGTAACTATAGCTGTAAATGTAAAACCTATAACAATTCCTAAAAATTGTGTCAATGCAAATATATTTACAACAAAAACAAAGACTTTATCTGTATTTATCTCTTGAGATAATCAACCAAAACCGTCAAAATCCCCCCAAAAGCTTTTCTTTCCTCTCCCATATGCACAGGAATATGCTTTTCTTCTACCATACAGATGCTGCTCCTGCAAACACTGAGCAGAACAACAATCAAAGGCTTGCCATTGCAGGTGTGTTTATTAAAGGTGACAATGGGGCAGCTGCAGCTCAGTTGGTAGAGTGGGTTTAACAAATGCAAAAAAAAAAAAAGCAAGGTTGGTGGTGGTTTGCTCCCCTGAGCTCTTCCCGTCTCCTTCACTGAACCCTAATGTATGTGTTCACACGAAGCAAAATGTAATTTTAACTGGGATGTTTACACGGTAAGCATTGGATTAAACATTTTTTTTAGACTTCTTGATTACACAAAAAGTCTGTTTCAACGGCAAAAAACGTTTGAGCCACATTTTAAAGTTAAGCTGTGCAGCAGCACATACTGTACATTGGGGTTCAGTAAAAGATACTTAGACAGGAAGCGCTCAGGGGAGCAAACCACCACCAACCTTGCGTTTTTGCATTTAATGGTTAAGTTTTAACTGAGATAACTTTTGCTCTGAAAGAAAAACAAGTCAGTTTTGTGCCCATTCTCTGGAGCGTATCTGTCTATTATCTGTACAATAACACGTTTGTCAGGACATGAGAAGATGAAACTGAAGATGATGAAGTGTTGAATTTAATTACAGGCAGGATGGTTTTCATATTATTATTGACAGCTATTTGCTTAGTCGCCTCTGTGTCTAGTATTCGTTCTATCAATGTGAGAAAGATTGTACTGTTTTCTAATTGTTATGGCTCATATTCATTAGATTTTTTTTCTATTATAGATTTACAGAAACTGTCATTTACTGCAGTACTGGGGCCTTTACTGTAGCAGAGTGAGCTGCTGCACAGCTGCAAATTAACTGCAGGGAGACATGAAAGCAGAGAACAGGTGGTGTTTAAATGCCTTGTATTTACAAAATGAGGATTTCAGGAGTTATATGGAGAGAGAAAGAGAAAGCACAAATGTGTTTTGGCTGAAAATGGAGGCACTTCTGAACCTGAAGGCTGCCCAGGGAGCATCTTAATACATTATAAGGGACTGCATAAAATTCACTGGAGTGTGGGTTGAATCCTATATTTGACTTTAAAAAGAAAAGACCTTTGCAGCTTATTAATATTTTATTTGGGCACTTCCCTTGACCTAGAAAAGATGAAGTTGAGACAACTGGCATCACCGTTAGCTAGTTAAAAGAGCCAAAGCAAAAAGAATTATATAATATAATATAATCTATAATACACAATAGCCACAAATACAACATTTTCAAATTCATGGCAAATAAAAAAATAAAAGGATAAACTTGAATTGTAATATGTCAACTTAACAGTACAGACATTGAACTTTTTAAAAACTTCTTGGTGAGACTGTCCTCCCAAGAAAAATGACATCATCAGTCGTTTCAGCGAGTGCCCCAAAATGACATATTATGTGCACATTCCAGTTAAAAACCCTTCTAGTGGCTGTAGACAGAATGATGGGAGCAAATGAGGAAGTCAGGTGACAGTGGGGACAACAAACTTCAGACTTTAACACGGTGGAGATGGCTGTTTGTTTTCTGTTTACAACCGACCATCATTGTTGTGTCTTTTAAAGTACATCCACAATCATTTCATAACCGTATTCGTGTTTATTATTGCAACCATGACGACAGACGTCCCCTAACCTTCACAAAGTACCTATTGTAGGTGTTTTTTCTGCCTAAACCGAAACAAAGCATAACTATAGTGTTGTCACAATGTTGGAAGACACTCACTCATAATACTATTATCCTGCAGATTAAGGCGTCAGGTCCAAGCGGCAACCTCCGTGGCTGTGAAGTGAAGCTAATAGTTAAGTGCCAAAACTGCAGTTTCTCAAATGGCCACTTGAGGCTGGCTACAGAACGAGTCAATCTCTGTAAGATCCCATGTTAAAATGTTCAACTTCACAGCAGAAATAGAAGAATTTCTATTCAACTCGCCTGTTAAAATTATATTAAGGCTCGACGTTATGCATAATTAACAGTGTGGCTGCTTTGATTGACAGGTGGATGCTGTTATAAATGACTTGTTTGAGCAACCAGGCATCATTCAGCCCACCTCAGCTCTACCAATGAGCCACAATTTTTAGATTAGTTGTACTCTGTGCACCCACTTTACACACTAAGCCTAATGTTTACAACTATTTGATTTTTAAAAAATAATTTTCTAATTCAATTCACAAAAGAGGGTTGGGATATAAATTTTGGTTGAGTAAAAATTCACAGACCCCTCTGCTTTCCCTAAAATGTCAGTCTATTCTCCCTTTTGGCCTCCCTTCTTCCCCTAATAATTTTTGTACACTCCCTAAAAGGAAAGCTGATAAGTTACCCTGTGAGAACAAAGAGCAAAGAGAGACGGAGAAGCTGAAATATCAGATACACTGACTGGAGATCATCTTTTCAGATTGACTTTTTCTAGCTTTTTCTGCCTTTGAGCTTTGTAGGGTAGTTTTCACACGTCTACTGGAGAGAGAAAAAAAAAAAAAAACCAAGGCAATATTCCTGCCTCGTCCAACTACTTACCTTATCTATCAGAATATGTTTTTACCTCCATGAATCATGCAGCATCCACAACAGCCTCAGCCTGAATAGTATCTTACAGACAAACAGCTGGTCGGTAAAGATTCCCCAAAGAGGCACAGTGTTCAAGGATGCCTGCAAACGTGAGCAACGTGAGTTTCTAACAAACTGAGATGGAGGAAAAATTCTCCCAGGAACCTTTCTGTCTTCTCCATCGTCTCCTCTCTGTGTCCTCTGTCATGTTTCCACCAGTGCTACAAGTCATTATATCCATGCAGTGTTTCCATTTATGTTTGTCCATTAAATCAGTGAAGAGTGTGTGTCCGTGCGTCTGTGTTCGTTGTTTATTTCACATCTAATCGTACAGCAGCCTGCTTCCTCCATTAGAGATACAGTATGTCAAAGGAGCCTCTGGGCCTAGAGGATATCTGTGTGTTGTGCTGTTAAGAGTTTAGCCATGAGTCCTGTCAAAACCTTGAGTAAACACACACAGAGGCTCATTTGCAGAGGACGCTCGACAATGAAAAGACAAGACAAACAAGGCATGAAACAGAAAAGACGTTACGCGGTACAACTGTTCGGTGTGTGTGTGTGTGTGTGAATTTTTTGTGTTTGTGTGTCTCCTCTGTGTTCTGGCCTTATTTAGGCTCATTTACAGTAAACAGATGAGTTAGAAATTCTGTTTATCTGGTGTCAGGGGGGTGGAGGGGGTGGTTTGAGACGTGGGAAAGACGAAGAGAAGAGGCAGAGCAGCTTCTTGCATACAATGATCTATTTATCAATTCCCCATCCTGTTTCTTTCCTCTCCACCCATTCTCTCCTCTCCTCCTCCTATTTCTCCTCCTCCCTTGACTGGCCTACTTGCTTATCCTCTTCAGAGCACTTTAAATTCAACTTAACAACACTTTTTTTGGCTGCTGCATCCTCCCTCTCCTTTTTTCCTTTCATTTAAGTTCTGTTCGATTGCTCATCTTCCCTAGTACAAATAAGATACAGTAGAGACAATTGGCTGCCTCTATCTCATTCCCGTTATTACTCCATCCAAACGTGTCTGTGGTTGTGTGTGTAAATGTGTTTGTGTGTGCATTTCGTTTCAGAAAGACGGAAAGAAAGAGGCAAAGAGGACAATACAGAGGGACGTAATAACTGTGGAGTTGTTGTTCTCAACAGTACTCTGCAGCAGCAATGCTTTAATTAATGTCTAAATATAGAGTCTTAAAGAAAATGCTCAGAGGCTGATTTGAAGCAATACATGCCAATTTCCTGTAGGCATATTGCTTAATTAAAAATGTTATTTTGTGAATGTAAGATAAAGTCAGTCTGTAAAATGGCACCAAAAACAGCCAGAGAGAGAAAATGAGGAGCGGGGAATGAATAAGAGTCTCATCTATGTAAGTATGAACTTTTGGAAAGATGTCCACAGTCAGATCTGCTTAAACACAGTGACACTTTGAGCTAAATGCTAACAGAAGCGTGCTAACATGCTCACAATGACATTTAGCAGGTATTATGTTTGACAAGTTTCTAGTCCAAGTGCTTATTTGCCAATTAACACAATGCAAAGTACAGCAGAGGTTGATGGGAATGTCATTCGTTCTGCCGGGGGTGGATGTATTTGGTCACAAACCAGAAGAAAATTAAATCTTAACTTGAGTATGACAAGGGTTCATTCAATCACCAAGGTTTTACTATTCATCCTGAGGGACGGGGCATGAATGTCTGAGCCACATTTCAATAGTTGTCACTAAAATCAAAGAAAGTTTGAACCTGTTAATGGAGAAAGAGATATAGTCGGTAAGATTCATTATCTTGGGACCAAATATCATAGCAATCCATCCAATATCTGTTGAGATATTTCAGTCTGGACCAAAGTGTTGGACCAATCCACAGACTGACAAATCCCAGAAATATGTGTCTCCGTCTCTTAATACTTTACAACTTCACTACCTGGTCTGTGGCTCTCACCCTCAAGCTTCTTCCAACTGAAGACATAAATCTAATGGCCTTTAACAACTGGGCACTTTCTATCTAACGTTTCTCAAACTGTAGTAAATAGTGCATTTATTGGGGAGTATTTCCTGCTGTGGATTGATACACATTTGATGTCCTTGTGAGTATTTCATTCACTTCATTCAGTCCACCAGATTTTGTGTTGATGTTAGGAGACACAGCTTGTTGCAGCGGATGTTATTTTGTTTTGTTCAGTAGAAAGTGATGATTTAATCCCTCCAGAAACATTTTACGTCGACATGGAAACTGCAGTAGAAGTTGTTAGATCAGTGTTTCATAACAACTAAAGACATTTTAGAGTTTAAGAGTTTCATTTGACTCAAAGTTGCATTGATCTCAGACAGTTTTTCTCTTTTTCTGTCAGTATTTTTATGTTTTATGGATGTAACTAGGTAGCTATCAAGTTATGCAAAAAGAAGACAAGCTCTGATTTTGTTGATCCTTTCTCCGACTGGGGGAAACAACACTTACTGAACAGACACCAGAGTTACTGGATATGAATCACTGAGATGTGGGCAGTCATTCAGAGGTCTGGAATCAGGCTCGGTGTATGTGGCATCCACTCAGGAAAAAGCTGCTGTGTTTTTTTTATTGGAATGAATGAACATGTCACCCTGTGCAGCAGTGTGGCTCACCGATGTGTTTTGAATAGTTTTGGGGGCAACAATGAAGCTCTGTGGCACACGGGAATAAGACATATCAGGCTTTAGGTACTTGACAACAGTCTACTTGTTAGTCGGATCAACTCATTACTGGTTTTGGTCTTCTGGTGGGATTTGTTGACAGTAAAAAATATATATATTAGCAGACATATCCTTTAATGAGTGAGAGAAGGGGGGAAGTCGAGAGTAGATTTGTTGTTGTGGTTACCATTTGATCCTCCTGCATTAGGATGTGTGTGTGTGTGTGTGTGTGAGAGAGAGACAGAGAGAGAGAGAGAGATGACAAATCTATGTCTTCTCATTTTCTGCCAGAATTGTACATCCTTCCCAGAGTGGGTTTTGTTTTTGTATGAACAAACAGTAATCAGAGCAGGAAAACCCAGTGGGGGGGCAGGCGGAGAGAGAGTGGGTGGAATCATTACTGTGTGTGCTGCTGTTTGTGCTTTTCAGGGGAAGAGAGAGGACGTGGGGGAGAAAGAGATAGAGGAAGAGGGGGGAGAGATTACACTGAAGGGATAACTCAAAGCTGATTGAAGGCCGTGGCAGGGCTGGAGCATGTGACTGGCTCATGCTGATATTATGGTGTCATCGAGATCATAGTTCGTTTCTCTCTAACACCCGTCAATCAGCGAAGCAGCTAAAAAGCATGTGTTCAAGTGTATATTTAGCGCAGCTGCACCGCTGGCTTCAGCCTGCATTTGCTCAAAAATTTCAAATTCTCCATGCTAGAAAATAAAACTGGTGGATTTAGACACTTAAAGTGATTTGTGGAAATCTTTGTTTATCATCAAATCTTTGCAAATCATGAAGATTATTATAGATCCCCGGGAAAGGGGACCATTAGTTTGTGCAATTTAGTAATTTAGACTCTTGATTTTGAATTTTTGCCAGACAAACACAGTCTGTACAGTTCATCATATTATAAAGAGAAAAAAAATCCACCTAACAAGTTTAAAGGTAACCTTACTCTGCCTGTTGCTGCTACAGCACCTCAAACAAGCCAGGTAAAATGCTACAAATAACCTTGATGCAGCTACCTTGATGCTACAATCTTCCCTGATAACATAATGCAGCACTGCTTCCTTTGAGAGTTTGAAAACTGCTGACACTAAATGTCAGATTTGTAATCGTTTTAAGTTAATGAGTGATCAGATAGTTGTTAGTTTTATATTTTATTGAAGCAAAGTTCTTGTACATCTGCTACATGTTTAGTAGTAAAACATTTAACAAACTCCAGAGCACAAATTTGTATATTTTCCCCTTGAGAGCGACCAGGCTCTAAAACTCATAAATAAACAATGTCAATAAACATCCTGACATGATGACACCTCAAATAAGTCTTTCAGGGGTGGAGACTAATGTTCTCACCCTCTCAAAACAGGACGCTGAAATAACCTGAGAAAAGGGTGACCAAAACAGCACCATTTATTTATGATGCTGTATGTGTTTGTGTGTTTGGGAAGGTCCTGACAGTATGAGCTACTGCAGCTACAAGGATCTTTCTCTTTTTGGAAAGGGGGATGGGGGTGAGGTAGAGAGAAAAATAGAGAAAGGGGATTGGGGTGACAGAGGGAGAGGCTGGTGTGTTTTCAGCTGATCCACTTCCTCCCTGATGTTGGCTCTCATTTGTCTTGGCTGGAAACTGAGTACAAGGCTGGAATACTGATGACGGTTACTCCGTACCCCCCCCCTGCTCCCCCTCTTTTTTCTACCTCTCTCTCATCTTCACCCCCACCATTTATCCTCTCTTCACATACTCTACATTCTGTCTGCTCAACTGATTTCCTGCCTCCTGTCTCTCTCCCCCCTTTTTACCCTCCTCATCTCGCCTCTCTCCCCGATGCAGCTGCACTTCGTCGACCCAAATTTCCCTTCCACCTCTCCTCTCCTTCTATCCATCCCTCCATCTGACCTCGCTCTACCTCTCCCGCTGCTCAGTCTATCACTTACCGGCTACATTATCCAGCTCCATTCCTTTTCCTCCCTTTTGCCTTTTTCGTCCTGCTTTTCTACCAATTCCTCCCCTCATCTCTCCTCTCAGCATCCCCCTTCTCCTTGCTTGTCTTTTCTGCTTTGGCTTTCTGCTTTCTCTCATTTAATGTCGGCCTCCTGTCCTCCTCGTTTGGTCGGCCTCCCGTCACCTTTCTGTTTCTCTTTCCTCCTCTTTGTCTCATTCTGGCCGGTGAATTAGCTCCTGGTTTATGTGGGTCACGGGGGTGATGAGACGTGAAATCAGAGGTGTGTGTATGTGTGTTTCTGTGACAGCGAACAAGGGAGAGTAGCTGAGGGAAAACTGGAAGAGAAACAAAAGAAGACTCTAGGTGAGGTGGTGAGATGCGGTGACGCCCAGCCTGCTCTTAAGAAACTTGGTGAAATGTGTCTTCAAATGCAAAAACGCTCTGTGGACAAAGCATACAGTACACCAACCATATCTACTACACCTAAAATACTGTGGATTGGTACTTAAAATGTGAGTGTTGATATATGCTCTTAATTCATAGCTCTTGCTTCTTAAATTAAGGTGCAAATGGTTCAATTTATAATTTGAACCAACTGCGTTTGTTCTAAATGCCCAAAAAGTCGACACAGCTGTCACATGTCCTCATACACTGTAAGTAGATGTAAAGTAAGACTCAGTTCCTATATAACAAAAGATCTTAACCAGGGTTTTCCTGTTCAGACTGGGTGACTTTTTGCTGTGACTTTGATCCCAAAACTTTGAAGAGAATTTGAGTTGTTAGACAAACCCAAATTGAACATTTTAAGTCCTTTAAGATTTTGCAGATTTGATTTATAATATCTTAATTTAATCAACTGGACATCTATCACACAAAGCACAGACTTAATATGCCTAATGATCCAGTATGCATAATGATTTGAACCCAGACACTTTATTTATTTCCATAATGTAATACTGTGTGTTCTGCCTTGAGACAAGCAATGGTCGCAATCAAAGTCCTATTTATGTTAAAGTACACAAGTATTAGCAGCGGGGGATCTGTTTGCAGAATATGGCAGGAATTAAATATACGATTGATAACTGTGTTTTCATTAGTGTGAAATCACATGAAAATAGGAGTTGTTATGTTTTTGTTAACTTAGAATGAGACTTTTATATCTACAAACACCGTGAGACCTCTTGACTGACATGTTTCTAGTGTAGCCCAGAAGGGACAAACTAAACACTGGCCCTAGATGAAGCCTTTTGCCTTTTATTTTTTGTGTTTTGTGGTCACTATAGTTTCCCCTTCATGTTTGATTTGGGCATTGAAGGCAATTACACCCCTAGATGCCACTAAATCCTACACACTGGTCCCCTTTAAAAGAAGACACTTTAAGAAAAAAGTGTTTTATTTTGAAAATCGTCTGGATCCTCTATGCCGTTTCTGTGTGTGACTTCCAGGCCAACTCGATCTGTTCTGTGTTGATTGATGCAGCTTTTTGCACCGTCCATCACAAATCGAACATCTGTGTATTTTCTGTGGAGCAGAGCACAGAGCCCCTTCTGGGATGCTTCTAAAACACGCTGCAATACTTCTGGTGGGCCCACAAACATTGTCTAGAAGAGCTGAGATTAGCTGCAGCACACCCGGCATGTACTGCAGCTGTGCCTGGTGGAATTGAGCTGTAATTCTATTTCACTAACAAGGACCACACCAATAGATTCAAGTTTAGATGGGTTTATTGCAAGTGATGGAAAGGGTGCGCTGGGATGATGACTTATAGGAGAGAAGAAGGGATGAAGGGTCGACGTATGGAGGGATGAAGGGTCGACGGTATGGAGGGTCGGAGGTGTTGAGGCGCAGAGGGCCGGAGGTGTTGAGGCGCTGAGGGCCGGAGGTGTCGAGGGTATGAAGGGATGAGGGGATGAAGAGATGCGGGGATGTAGGTAGGAGGGAGGAAGGAACATGGTCGTGGTGGATGGAGGTTGACCGGTATTGGGAAGGCTGGATGGAACCCGGGAGTTGAGACTCTGAGTGGGGGAACCGTCTCTCTGTAGCTCTATGTCTTAGAGCCACATGGTTCCTGTGTATGAATGGAAGAGAGAAGAGAAAAGAGCGAGATAACAGAAGAAAGAGGGTTTTGGGGTGGGGAGGGATGTGAAAACGGCATCGAAGAAGGAGTGAACGGATGAGGCGTGTTTAAGTACATGTGAAACGGAAATGGGATGAATCAAAGGCGTGGACCTTGTTCCTGAACCTAGTTATAAAACTTCATTTATATTAACATTTTGGCACGATTGTTGGCAAAACAGTTTCAGCTGTGACACAAGAATCTTATACATCATACATTCTGTTCAGGATCCTTATTTTTTACAGTTACAGTATGTCAAAAAGAATCTTTCTTTACCTCCAGTGTTACTGTGTGTCTTACTGAATTGTAAAGGATATGAAATTTATAGTGCATATGTTGAGCTTTCTTAAAATTCGTCTCTGAGTCTTTCACATTTGGGGCAATGAGAAGTGAAATGCATTTCATCCTCAATGTCTCCTAAATTGCCTTCTATCCACACTCTGCGCTCCCTTGGTGACCAGGTTTTCGATGGTGCTTTCACTCTGACTTGCTGCTCAATAAAAAACGACCATGATTTATGAAATATGTCATCGGTGTTAGCACAAAGATACAGAGGAGCAGAGCATCTTGCCCCACACTGAGTGACTTCAATTTATCACATGATGACCAGGGTGCTGTGGTATTGGACCATAAAAGTAGCTTTGTTTGTTGTTTGTTTCCATTCATTTGAGCTTCTGTGGCTTACACTGATTCTTGGATTGATCGCTTCATGGACTGCTTGATTGACTGTGTGTGACTTGGTTTTAAAGCATAGCATAGTTTTCTTTCAACATGATGTTACCTAACTGAGGAGAGCTTTTGCTTCAGCCATGATCTGTTGTCTATCAGATGAGGTCTGTTGGCAGACGTCTTCTTTTCTTATTTATCTCCAGCAGCACAAGGTGAAGAGCAGCCATAAGGTTGTCTCTCTCAGAGCTCATTTTTACAATATCTGAATTTAATGAGCATCTGCAGCAGAGAAGTCGATGGTTTGCTGATGAGCAAGAACTTGTTTGTTTTTGATCATTTGCTATCTGGAGAACTTCAAAGTTGGATGTCTTTATAGATTTTTTTTTGTGTTTGGAGATCTCACCGGTGGTGATGAGGAAAGACATTTCCTGAAATGCCAAATCAAAGTTACAGTGAAAAAAAATAAAACCCTAATTTTGCATTAATCAATGAATGAAGTAAATACAGAAAGAGGAGTTCATGGAGGCAGAGAGACCCTGCTGAACTGTGTGGGCGTCAATCAAAGGAGTGTCATAAACCGGCTTCAGTTCTTCACTCATGCAACAAAGTTTGTTGCTGTAAATTAAACTTTTATTTTGAGTTTTATAGTTTTCTTTCTGGGCAGAACAATCATCAAAAACCTGTTTGCACGGCAGGAGGTTCTGCTGCTGGTTGCACAGTACAAAACTCATATTTTATACAATCAACAATAAGAAAAGTTGTGTATTGTCCCGACTGAATAAAGGAAAGTCTTGAGTGATTGACTGAAATAAGGTACTTCTGTGATAAAAGGAAATAACAAAATAAAAGCATCAAACTAAATATACAAAAACTTTACACGTCTGGCAACTACACTGTGTATTGTGTACTCTGTTGAATACCAGAATTATTGTTGTTTGATTATTTCCATCATTTATTTCCAATTTCACTTTCATAACTTTAGTTTTTACAAGAAATGCTTGAGTTGCACTTTTCATGAATTTATGTATTTATGCATTTTCTTGATTTGTTTTATTTATAGCCTTTCAGCTGTTAAGCCTGTTGAAGTGTGTTTGTAGTGGGTGTATGCTGCATGACGACTAAAAATTGCTTTTTGTTGTTTGCTGTTATGTTTGTCAGCTAATCTGGACAAATACTTTATGAGAGGAGTCTCTATTCTCCCACAGAACCGAAATAATCAAAAGACTTAAACAGAAAAGGTCAGATTTATTTTCAGATGATTTCCATCAGCAGTGTTTAACATTTTATTTTCAGCCTTTAAATAAATTCAGCATTCACTTTTGGTTCAGTTAAGTGGTCTCATCTTTATTCCAAGGTGAGCATTTATTTCATTTCATTTAATGTGGTTAAAGCTACTTTAATTTCAAAAATACACTGGAGCATATATTTCCTTTTATCTGAAGTTTATTTAATGTTTCCTTGTAGTTATGTGATTTGCTGAAATTTAAAGGCTCGGTGTGCATAGTGGTGTCTAGCGGTATAGTTGCTGATCACAACCCCGTTGCCACACGCTTTTCTTGGGGCGGCTGTGGCTCAGAGGTAGAGTGGGTCATCCACCAATCAGATGAGCGGCAGTTCGATCCCCGGCTCCTCCAGTCTGCATGTCGAAGTGTCCTTGGGCAAGATACTGAATCCCAAATTGCTCCCGAAGGCTGCGCCATCGGTGTGTGAATGTGTATGAAAACTGATGAGCAGTTGGCACCTTGCATGGCAGCTAATCAGTGTGTGAATGAGATATGTACTGTAAAAGCGCTTTGAGTGGTCAGAAGACTAGAAAGGCGCTATATAAGTACAGTCTATTTACCATTCCTAACATCGAGAAAAAACTATGGTCATGAGCCAGCTTGTCCATTTTGAGCTACTATAGAAACTACTATAGATGGTGGCAGAAGAGCACCTGTGGCTCATCCTAATGCTGGCCTTATGAACTGTTTCAGAGTAAAATCCTGAAAGTTTTACTGCTGTTGGCTTTCCCATCATCTCAGTTGTTTGGTGTAAGGTGCTCTGAGCTTGTCCCAAGTCTGTCTTTTTCTTGTCTTGATATGCCAAAATAATCAAACAAGTTTAATATTATCAGAGGTTTTTTAGTCTTGGCTCATGCAAATACAGTAGTGAACAGCGTCAACAACCAATAGTTGCGCTCTCTCAGGAATAAGGCATCTGGCTACACAATATAAATATGGCCATGTTTAGCACTTTGTTGCCAGTGGCTTGCTAACTCTGGGGAGGCGCAAGAACATGAAGTTTTTCATAGAGGAGACATTGGTGGAGTTGTGGAGTCGTGGAGTAGGAGAGGAGAGGAGAGCCTCTGTCACGCATCATTTGTACCACAATTGAGTAGAGATGAAAAAAAAAGTGGACAGAAATTACTGCTGCCTTCGAAATGCACACACACAAGGGCAGCTAGGACCAATAGCTGCTTTTCTTTCTGCTCCATTGTTCAACAGTTTTTCCTCTTATAAATTTCCTCCAGGTGTGAGATGGGAAATCTCAAAACAAATCTAGTTGTACTCTTATAAATAGTGACCCTACAAGATCCTCAATCTTTGCAAAATCATAAATCATAAAAAAAAAAACTCTTCTCAAAGTCTTGTCAAAGTTTTCTAGTGTATGGTAGACATAATGTAACAAAAACAATTTTTATATTTTTACATATCATATTCCACTGTAAACAGAGCTCCATAAATCTAACACACTTGACCTTTAAAGGCACAGATTGTAGCTCAGTGGCATCTAACAATGCTTATTGTAACTTCAACTTGCATTTGAAAGGCTCAACAGTGACGTCTCTTTCCAGATCTAATGACAACAATCGCCAGACTGTGTTGGAAACAGTTTCTGCGCAGAGAAAGAGGCGTAGTGTCTGTATGTCTTTGGGTGAACTATCCCTTTAACTAATGATGCTGGCCAGTACATAATGTAGCTGCAGAGCCTTGTGTCTTTATAAATAACAATCCTCTGTAGTGTCATTCATCTACATCTACTCGTCCATTCTCTTTGAGATCTGTCGACTCTCTCCATCCCTCCCTCCTCTCTCCCGCACACACACACACACACACACACACTCACCCACATCCCTCGCCTCCCTTCCCTCCTTCCCTCAGCCCCTCTATCTCTGTAATTCAGATTATTTTAATTCATATTTCATCCTTCGCTGTTTTATTCCAACTTAATCTATTATTCAGGGCCTGTTTTAAAAATGTAACAGTGCGAAGGTCACTGATCCGTGCTCACTCCTTACTGGTTCATATGAGACAGCATGTGTGTGCGCATGTACGTATACTCTCACACACACACACACACACACATACAAAAACACATAAAAACAAATACACTAACACACAGAAATGTCTAGAGAAATTATACATGAGGTTTGAGACTAAGGTTTTTCAGGGCGGCTATGTGCAAGATGAATGAGAGATGTAGAGAAAGAAATGGAGAGGGAGAGAGAGATTATAGTCAAAGAAAATGAAAACTTAAAATGAAAAATTAGATCACTGGACTTTTACAACATAACTTAAGAGATAAATATAATTTCACTTCACTTTAACAGACAATGCCAAGTAGCAAATGACCTTGGCACCAAAAAACTGACCAGAAATGGAGAAAGACACAAATTAAAGTACAGGCTGAACGACCACAACTTGGCCGTTGAGGCTGGTGAACAAAGAAAAACCTTGCGACCCCAAAAAACAAAAGCAGAAAAAAACTTACCTATTTCTGTGAGAAATAGGTAGCAGAGCTTCACTTTCTGTTTCCTGTATAAAGACATAAAAGCCGAGTCCCTGACCGAAATAAAACTCAAACACCAAGAATTCAACACACTCTCAGACCAAAACAAAATTCAATATTTACTTACGGAAAAAATATGTCAGAGAACGCTACAGCCTGAAGAAAACTAGCAGAACAACACATGAAACCTTCATATCCCCTTTCATTTTGATTTCTTTTCATTTTAGTAGTCCAATATATACAGTCATATATTTGTATAGTATATTGTATGTGGTATAGTATATAAAGCAATGGCAATACTCTGTGTATCTTACAGTACATTCTAAATTATTTCCCCAGCAGTATCTTTTGTTAACGTTTTCAGACAACCTCCAACAAGGACATATTAACAAGGAAATATTCACATCCTGTCTGAGGGATGGTAACACAGCCAAGTTATTGTACAACATAAACAGGACCACCTGAGCTAGAATCATGGACTTTAATCGAATTATTAAACTTTGCTTTACTGCTCTTTTTCCAAGAAGATGAGATCATCTTTTTGCAAGCAATAAACACAGATCTACAGCAGCAGTCTGTCTTATGCGTATGTTTACCAGGATGTAGTCCTAAATTATTGCACTTGCACCGGCTTTGGCGATACTGTACTTAACTTTAGTGACGTCAATAAAGCGAATTTGAATTTGAGCGGAATGACAACACTTACTGTAGACCAACAGACAGGAGGAGAGAGACATGTCAGACAAAAGACAGGAAGAAAATGAAAATAAGAAAGAGGGAACGCTGAGAAAAAGGGTAGGACAGATGTTGCATACTGAGCCAGCAGATGGTGGAGTTGGAAGGAAAAGGGGAACCGGAGGAGAGAAAGAGAGAGAGAGAGAGTGAAAGAGGAGTAGAGCGAGGGGGAGGAAGTAAGGAGGTAGTAATGGAAGTCGTTTTAAGAAAACTAAAACAGAGGAGAAACAAAGGAAAATACCAGAAGAAATTCACTTCATGCAAAGTAACTCACTGGACACACACAAACAGAGTTTCAAATCACAGAGCAGTTAAATAAGATCATCAGAATTAATAATTAAAAGAAGTGAGTGACATGGCTGCAGTCTCCTGGTGTGTAATTCACTTTGAAGCACACTCCCTCACACATAATGTACATAAACCATCACCTCAGCTCTCTCTCCCTCTCTGATGTGCATCTATGCCCTGAATTCTAATTGCCTCCTTTACCAGCCAATTAAATGGCAGTATCTGTCACCATGACAGCTCATTAGCAAATCAGCATTCAGCATTCAGGCAGTGTGTTTTCAGGCATGTGCGTGTGGATGTGTTTGTGTGTTCCTCTGTGGATGCATGCAACAGTAACGCCTCATAACTTTGCCCAGTATGCAAACAGCCGATCGCTGACCCGACCACGCGTGTGTCTGGCACTGCTGCTATTAGCAGGAAATGGAAAATGTTTTGTTTTTTTCTTCTTCTTCTTCTGACTGTGTATGCAGATAGACGAGAGAAATGTGAGCTCTGATTCATGGCATTTTGTATCTGCAGTCGCTTCTGAATGCATTTTCATTTTGTTTGGAGGACAGATTAGCTCCACGCCTGGCAAAGCATCGTCAAGCAACGGAGGGAAGCGGGATTGACACCCTGCCAGACAAGGAAAGACCTATCAGAGCATGCTGGGAGTAATGACTAAGAACAATGGCGTTTTGCCTCATAACCAAGGGAGTTCAATTATGATCTCTACTGCTGCAACTATAAGTGTACTTTATATTAAAGTACAACTTTCTTTGTCCAACAGATCTTCTTTGTAAACTACATTACAAATAATCAGTACTAACATGAAAAACATTAATATTTTCTGTTTTCATGATGTGCCTACTGTCTGTGCATGTACCAGTTTGAAATTCATTACATATATCCAGTCAAAACTCTTCTGCATAAACCCAAGCTTGTACTCAAGATGCAACTTTTTAATAAAAAAATGAAAAAATTCCTCATCTTTTGTTCTCATGATACACCCAGGACAGTTTAATGGCCATCCAAGCCTCAGAAATGCTCCAGCTGCCAGTCACCTGCAGAAAATTCTTTCACTTCGAAAATCTTGGATGCCTAAAACAACTCCTCCCACCTACTTGTATGCCACCGCTAACTGAAATGCCTGTCTGTCCTTGACTTGTAAGCTACAATTATCAGCACAAATTCATTTACATTGTGCGTCCATGTCCCTGCCTGCTCAGCTGTCAGTCAGCAACCCACCCACTCAGAGGTTTGGAGGCCAAAGGAGAATTTCTGATATATCTACAGTAAAAGAAAACAAAAAACAAAACCTTATCACAGGAAACCTAAAATTCATTTTAACTTGATTTTAACTCCAGAAAGAGGGGAATCTATGTATCGCTACAGTGCTGCTATCAGTATATACTCTTGTGGTGGTGGAGTGGGAAGGGAAGGGCTATCAAGTCCAAGTGCTAGCTCCTATAGTCTGCATGAAAATTACAAGCCTCTATAAGCAGTCCACTTGTTCCTCTCTTGGTCTGGCCTGACTGCCTGCTCGATTGTTCTCATTGCACTCCACGCCTCCTTCAAACTGTTTTGTTGCAGATTGTTCTCTGTCCTCTCTTGGTAGGTGTTCTTCCCATCCTCCATTCTCCTCTTTAACTCCCTCTGGACAGACTTAACTTCCTCCCTGTCTCTCAAAGCCCTGAGAGCTCTTTTCTTCCTATTTAGAAGGGATTTGATGGCTTTGTCATCTGGAGTTTGTCCTTTGGAAAACTGTTTTTTCTGCTGGAATCTCAAGTGTCCACACAAACACTAAAGTAATCCGTAATGCCGTGGGAGAGTCCTTTGATGTCCCGCAGAGCAGGTTCGAGTCTGTGCATTCATTAACAGTCCTGTAGACCTTCACACACTCCGGAGACCAAACACTCACGGTCCTGACAGCAAAGGAGGATAAAGTCGTGGATGATTTGTCAGTGGGCGAAAAGGTGATGGAGCTGTAGATATTCAAGTTCCGCTTTTGCATGCACATAAATTAGGTAAAGTGCACTTGTTGATAGTTGATCAAATGGATAAGTAGGCCCTTGGGGGCAATGCAACAAGCTACAAACACAACATTGACATATAAAGTTGTTAAGGTGAACGTGTTGGCAAATAGACGTTCATTTACACATCCTAGAAAAACATTAGCATTTATTTAGTGTTGTTTCCAAGTCCAATATTCACTCTGCTTTTAGCTCTGGTTTGATCTCCACCAACGCCTGAGGGTGATATCTGGCTCTTCAGCAACTAAATGCCCCATTATCTTAACCAGCTAGTCACTAACTTTGACTGCTGTTTGGCGCTGGGCAGGTAGCATACAGTGGATTTTTACTAAAAATAAAAACACTGTATTCTGCAGCTCCAACAAAGTTGATGAGAGCTACAACAGTAGATAAAACCACTGAACCAAAACAGTTAAGAGCTGAAAAAATCAAAACAAGAAGCTGGAAGACAATAAAAAGCTTCGTTGAGCTAAAGGGAACTGCAAAGTCAGGTTAAAATCATCACTATGAGCAACCCTTTTACATAGTTGTAGTCAAACATAATCATTGATATTATTAAGATATTTATTTATGCTGCTTAACAACATAAAATGGTCACTTGAGCTTCCTGGACAGCTTAATCTTTGATGTTTGACCTCATCCTGCACTAGTAGGTATGAACATAAAGTTTAACCACCAAAAGATATCACCATTTTTTCAGCAATCCTGCCCCTCTGACCATAATGAAAGAGCACTTTACTCTTGTTATTCCCGATACTTTACACTTTATGAGTGAGCTCCAAAACCCTGTGTCAGTTTGGACATAATTTTCACTTTGCACACAAACTGCTTTTACCAACCTGGTTTGACGCTGTCAGACTGTGTGGCAAGTAAACAAAATACCACGTGTGAACAGCATCTTTACACACAGACTAATAAACACATATTTCACAGGGCTTGTCTTGGCAGAATCCAAATGGAAAAGGTACCGTGTGTCTCTGCCAACAGTTAAAAGCTGTGAAAAGATTAGATTAAAGTTTACTACAGCATCTTCCCTACCTGCTTCGGTCTGCCACCCTATTCCTCGCACATTCCTGCACAACACTGCAGCTCTTTCATTTAAATAACAGTAATTTTGTACAGATTTTATATTTTCCATATTTTATTGTCAAATTTCTATTTTCTATTTATGCCTCTTGACTTGCTGTACTTGCTTTTTATCTTTCCTTATATTTTCTACTTGCTATATTTATTGTTGTGCACCAAAACACCAAGGCAAGTTCCTTGTATGTGAAAACCTACTACTGATAGGACGCCTTTGCATAATTTAAACGGGTTTCCTCATTCTTTCGCACCAGCAAAGCAAATCAAGTCAAGCATGAAGCATGTGCATCATTTCGAGGAAGTAGGAATGCCACCAAAAATTTGGTTTGGTCCAAGCACACATGCACACGCAGTGAAGGTGACTGAAAAGAGTTAATCCCCCAGTTTAACCCTCCTTTCATCTGTTTTTTTATGAAATCATACTGTTAGCCATGCTGTTGGTGGAAAGCAGATTCTCCACATTTTTACTTAGATCTTCATCGTCACATATCAAAACAACACATACATAAAACACACATATATCACATGGTAAATTACACAACGCATATGCTGCTTAGCAGTCAAGTGATATGACATTCAGAGGAGTCAGACTGAGGCTGCCATGACCGGCTCGCTGTGCCCTGAGCTTGCCTGCGGCCAACCTGATTTTTTTCTTCTTTTTTTTTTCACAACAAATCAGATATCCCACACTGCAGACCTCCCACTGATGGAGACCAGCTGAGTCTGACTCACTCACACTGCTCCTGGGCTCGCCGGTCACTGTGTTTTTAGCCTTTACAGACTTAAGTCTGTGAGGATAACAGTAAACACCCAGCTCCTCTCACTGCTGTCCTCTCCATTCGCTGTCAAGGGGACTACAGAGGAGCAAACACACTGCTGATGCACAAGGAATAGCTAAAATGTGCTCTCTGTGTGTGTGATAGTTCAGTAGTAGTTTCTATGTATGTTTCTAACTTTACGCATCAGTTTTTCTGAAGGCCTTGCATCCAGCTCTCCCCTCATGTTTTCCCCTTTGTTTCTTGTTTGTTTTCTCTGTTTCTACTTCATGTTGCCTCACCTGAGTGATTTTCCTTTGTGAGTTTTTAATGTCAAATGACTGAGATAATGGACTGAAGCAAACTCAAATAAACTTCTGAGACTAACTACATCTTTCATGGTTGTGGGAACACTCGTGTGTTTGAGGAGTTTGTCTTCATCTTCTACAGTGATTAAAGAACGTTTGTGATGAAACTGATCTCTGCAGTCTAGCTCAGCACACGGGAGCTCAGGGATGTTGACTGAACGTCCAACTGTTTATTTAGTCCAACAGGCTCGGAGGAGTGGACACACACAAACATGAGTCAATATCGCTACTCGTGTTAGCAGTATCATTCAGCTGTCAACACGCAGCTATTCATTTGTAACAGTATGCTATTTTGCCTTTTCACTCGGGCCTCCTCTCATTTCTCAGCATCCATCTCTTTCTCATTCAGTCTCCCCGTTGGTTCTGTCCATCTTGACATCCTTAGGCTCAAATAGCTCTCAAAAAACAATAAAAGAGTAAAAATATATATAAATAAAAAGCACAGCTGCAGTGGGTGGGTGTATGTTTGTGTGTTGATGTACGTTCAGTTGTGCAGCAAGGCTGTTTACTTCCCTGTTTTTTCTTTTCTTTTCTGTGGAAGTAGCAGTAGGTTGATAGCTCAAAGTGACACTGGAGCTGTAGAATTAGACTTGTAGATCTAATCTGTAAACTGAACTGAAGTCTCTTGTCAGTTTTGACCTGGTCAAATTCTGAAAGATTGCTAAAGACACACACACAATATTCATTTGTGAGATATATGCATTGAAAGGTGGTAGCTGGTCTCAGCTAGAAACACTATTTCTGTGCCATAGCTTTGAATGCTGATCATTAAACGAACATCTAATTAAACAGCACTTAAACATTTTCCTTTCAGGGTCATGAAAATATGGCATCTTGAGTGCACTTTGATTATAAACACTCATGACTTGACTCTCATGTCACACATTTGAGAATTGACTGTCAACAATGAAACTTCATGTTCAAGTTTTAGACCAACACAGATGTGAGATCCATAAATTACTCAGGAAAGGGGAGAACATGACTGGGGAAACAGCACAACAGCAAATATTCATCATTAGCAGCCAGATAAACAATTCATGTTAATGAACAAAAACATTCACACGCCATTTCACACTTAAACTGATATTTATAAAAGGACATTGTGAGTAGAGAAAGTGCTCAGGCGTTCTTCAGACCATGTTTGCACACAGTTTTCTAGAGGTAGAGGACAAAACATTGTAAAACATTGTTTGTTTGTGTTGTTTGCCAGTTTCAATCATATATCTTTTAGTGTCAATCAAAGGCACATTTATAACCTTAGTTTTAATAATGTTAGTTTTTATGTACATTGAAGTCATAATTTCCCAGTTAATGCTCTTTTTTCTTTTTATTCTGATTATTCTGCATTTTATAAAGTCTGTTTTAACACAAGCACTATAAATGAGTCATTGGTAATCCTCCTGACGTTTCATAATGATGATTGATATATGACCGCAATATTGGTTTATAGATACATGATGAATTAGTGGTATGGGTGCTAAAAATAGTAACACCCGTGCATGAAGGTCGCCCGTAGTCACAGCTGCTCTAGTGCTGTTGGAGAAACTCGTCAATGTGACACAATCGGTGCACTTCTTCTTTGCCATTCTTCACACTGACGGGTCTAATGAGTTTCAGCTAAAGTATTGATATGCAAACTAGTGATCGTTTCTACACAACTGTGGGAGTGGAAATTGGCCTTTTGTGCACGCGCCCAGTTCCACAATGATTGAGATTTCTAAAACAGAATCACAGATTTATAAATCTGATAAAAAAAGAATGTGTATGCATATTTCCGTGTTTCTGCGTACACACAGATTTGATGCAATGGAATTACATCAGGAAGTGTCCCATCCGAGGATCAAGAGTGAACCTCCATGCTCAAGAGTAAGACAGAGTAAGACTTCAGATAGATGTAGGTGGATGTGTCTCAAATGACTTGGACTTACCTCAAAAGACCTAAAAACAGTTGTGCTTAACGATAGGCATTTACAGTAGTATACTGTGTGTATCAGTTTGGGGAACTAGAGACATGCTTTAAGGACCAGTGAGTAGGATTTAGTGACATCTAGTGGTGTAGTTTCTGATTGCAACCACTCACCTCACTGTTTCCTTCCTAGTGTGGAGGAGAACCTACGGCCTTGAAATGCGTGAGGAAAAAAAAGGTAGATACAATAAGCTCATTCTAACTCTGACTCTCTAACTCTAACTCTCACTCTGCCTGAAGCTTAACATACTTTCTGACGTTACATGTCTGTCCTGCACAGCGACGTGTCAGAAAAGTTGAAATTAAAAAAGTTAAAGACTGATTTTGGTATCACAGTATTACTCAAATGACAAACTTTGCTTGCCATATTATACCATAAAGAGTTTACGATGCAGAAAAGCACCTTGACAGGAGACAAGAAGTGCATGCATAATATAAACATTCAGTAAATTTGCATTAAATTATCCTAAAAACTTTAGGTAATGATGTTATTTGGCTCACATTACTATTTCATTATTTTTAAATCTAATAGATCATTCTGCAAAGACGCTTGACATTTGGAAATGGGCCTTAATGAATGAAAAATTATCATGAGAACGAGGTTTAATAGACTAACAGGTGAGTTATATAGAAATCCAGACTCAGTACAGTTGTCATGAACGGGGAAATTAGCTATAACACTTTCAACTTCACTGAGCTCTGTAGTCAGATCAGGTTCTCTTGAATGTAAACCTGTTAAAGACAAATGTAAAGCAGAGTACCTGTGCAGAGAGTTTAGGTATAAATACTAACCTAACATCATGTAACAGAGAAATATAAATAATGTTAGCAATAGAAAGCACAACATGGTGGCATAAACAAAATGTACAGTGTAACGTCAACTTAGCATTCCTCATTGTAAACTGCATACAAGCTGCAGGTTTTGCATTGTGCCGTAACAGAAAGCTCGATAGCGAGGGTTACTAACAGCAGGGCTGAGAAAACTTAGATCTTTGTGAAGCTTATGATGAGATTGTGTCCAAGCTGTTTATGTTGGATAGCACTTGTCATATTTTGATGTCGGTTGCACAAAATAACAGAAACACTTTACTGTTTCATTCACCATCTGAATTATTGATGTCTTCTTTCATATCCCTTTATAGACTAAAGATACACATACTCGCACACTGCGGTCTACTTGATACTTGATGATGAACAGTCATGTGAGAGAGAAGGTTGTAAACTCTCCGTATGAGATTGTGTTTTTCCTGTGAGGCAGAGCCGCGGATTAGCCTTGGAAATAGCAGCTCTTTCTCTCTGTCGTCCTCTCTCTCTGTCCATCATTGACTTGCCAACTGTCAGATGTTGCTGTCATCCTCAGTCGTCCCTTCATCTGTCTCTCTAATGGGAATCCCCCTCTGTTTCTCTTCACACAGCCCCTATTTCAACAATCCCTTGCTTTTTTCCCCTTCCTCTTGCGTCCCATTTCTCAGTCTCAATCTCTCCTCCCCTTCTGGCACACATAGAGCTTTGACATGTCCTCTTAACTGTGTTATATAAATCCATTTTTTATTATTATTTTACAAGTTTCACTTTACCACAGTAATCAGGGGAAAAAGCTGAGTCCAAGCTTAATTTCTACTCGTGGGGTTTTCTTTCCCGTCGCTGCTTAGCTGACCCTGTTTGGAGTTTTTAATGTGGCAGACTGTCAGTCTGTGCTGTTGCCAAACGATTTTCAGAAATGTTTCACCTTTTGTCATTCTAACCAACCTCTGTCTCCACCCGCCCCTTCCTGTTCCCTTCTCTCCCCGCTTTTCTCTTTCTTTTTGATAGTGATGTGAAAAGCGCATCGAGACTCAGCTGGTTCGGAGAGGTCCTCCATCTGCAAAGGTAGAAAGTTTTTCCTTCTTTCCTCTTTGCCGCTGTCTGTTTTCCATTCTGCTCTCTGTCTCTGCTCCTGAACACCAACCGTCGCTGCTAGATGAGAAAACGTCAGCAGAATACAAAACATTGCTTTAACACTTCAGACAGAAAATTGCATGCAGCAAATATTAAGAACTAACTTCACACCTACAGTATGCTTACAAGGCTTGCATGCAATGGTACAAATGCGCACACATGAACGCACTAGAGTGAACAGGATATTCATCATGTAATTTACCCTTTATTTCCTCTGGGAAAACGTTCATAGCACAAATACAAGGGTGTATATTGTGTGTGCGTGTGAGAGTGAGAAGGGACAAAAAAATCCTATTTTCTTTTCCCTTTATGAGAAATTGTGAGCCGTCAAAGGTTTAGCGGTTTCAGCCACCAGGATGGCAGGATATGCAACAGAAAACCAGAGATGCAGTGTGCACGCAGCTCAAAGCTGTGTTCATCATGGTTACCTCATCAAACATTACAGTGCAATGTATATTTTGTAGCATCTCTTGTCTCCAATCAGCATCAAGTTAGTGAAGCAGTGTGAAATGTAGTTCAACACATGACGTCGTGGCTGTACTCCAGTTTGTAAGGGAGGAGCACCAAGAGTGTTAACAACACGTTAGCAGCTGTTTTTCAGTGTTGATGTTCCCTCAAATGATCAAATTCATTCTCTCAGATTAATACTGTTAACTTTGCCAGTTTACACCCGGAGGCTGCCCAGTCTAACCAGTCTGATCTGTCGGCCACGGGGGCATTGTGGAGCAGTAGTTAGGGAAGGTTAAGAGGGTCTTGCTCAAGGGCATCATAGCAGTGATAGTGCTGCTCTTTCAAGATATATTCTGCTAGTAGCTACTGAGGCTTTATCCTCTGTATTTTCTTCTCAGGGGGGGATGTGACTCTGTTTTTTGGGGGGAGGGGGGTAAATATTTAAGAATTTATTCACCTGAATGTCATTTTTTTGGCGGGGGGCAGTGTGGAGACGACTTTGAAACAGCCTTCATGTCCCACAGCCTTCAGGGAAAATAAAATTGAAAAGAAACATTATTAAATAGTTCACTGAATAAATAAAAGTGGAAAATTCAAACTATTATTTCAGGGGTGGATGCGTTGGGGGATCTTTGACTCATGGCCTCAGTATTTCTAAAAATTTGGTTACAGCCGTAAGCAGGGATTGAACTGGTGGTTACTAAGCCGCTTCACTAACCTTTAGGCTACTGATGCTGCAGTGGATCTTGTTTCAGTTCTGCCTTTTTAATCGTCACTAGCCATCTTTGGCAAGAGTAAAGAGTTTCATCAGGTAAAACAGAGTAAATACCAGAAACCTGCCTGAAATCTGTCACAAGGATAGACTCTTAAAACAAAATTAACAGCAGGAGGTTTTGTAGATGTTATTACGATAATATCTATCCAGTCTACCATGATCAATAATCTCTTCAGCTGCACCTTGGACTCCAAATTGCAGTCACGACTACACCACAGGAAGTCCTCAGTCAAACCTGAAGTTATCACAGAGATCATCGACAGATCACATTCACATGCAGCTCATCACCGAGGGGAGGGATGAGATAAAGATTCAGAGAACATCATCGTTATCATCAGTATCATCACTTCTATTGACACTATGACCTTCATCATTCATCACTTTAGTCATAATCATCATTATTTTAACCTCCACAGCATGTGCACACCATTTTTGCTTCATCTGTCCCTCCGTTATTCCTGTCTCCTCTCTGCCAAACAGAGTCACATGTGGCCACCTGCCCTCGTCTGTTAGCATTTACACACCAAATGATGTTTGACCATGATTCAAGGCTTTTCTATTTCCATCCCTAATGCATGCGAATGACCTGTTTGTGTGTGTCTGTCTGCGCATGTGTACGTGTGGGGTTGTGTGAGGGGATGTGTATTTGTAAGGGTTGTACGTAATGAGGTGATTTTTATTCGTCCTCCCTGTCCTCCTGTCCTGTCAAGACCACAGATTCAATTTGTGTGTTGAGATAGAAAGAGAGATATAGAGTGTGTGTGTCTGTGTGTGCGTGTGTGTGTGTGTGTGTGCGTGTGCGTGTGCGTGTGTGTGTGTGTAAGAGAGAGAGAGAGAAATTCCTGCCAAAGGATTCTCATCTTTGAGCCCAGAATCAGAGATGGATGCAGAGATTAATGCTATTTTTGCCAGGCTATTTACCTCTGTGTGTGTGCGTGTGTGTGTGTGTGTGTGAGAAAGAAGATGGAGAGCTCA
This sequence comes from Sciaenops ocellatus, assembly GCA_033000465.1. Classification (NCBI taxonomy): domain Eukaryota; kingdom Metazoa; phylum Chordata; class Actinopteri; family Sciaenidae; genus Sciaenops; species Sciaenops ocellatus. The sequence continues at coordinate 21,165,470 of CP136867.1, forward strand.
AATTTAACAACTTGGCATGAGCTCATGTGTGAGCGAAAGAGAAGAAAAGATATAGAGGGAGGAAACGGGGGCAGGAGAGAGGAAGAGGGGTGGTTGGGTGTGAACAGAGGAGTGTTTGGAGAGACGAGTGATTTTCGGGAAAGTGGGATTTCAGATTACACACGGGTAGATATATCTGACAGGAGAGACAAGTGCTGCTCTGTGCATCTTGTGGAGCCCAGCAGGCGGAGGAATAAATGATACATGCACACAAAAATGATGCATATGCCACTTTTCGACTCAGAAATTCATATTTATTTAAAAAAAGAAAAGGTTATGATAGCGACGCACACAGACATTTTTCATCAGTCTTGTAGATGATATGGAATTTGGGCAACGTGTTATTTGGTGTCTTAAAGTCAGTGTAAAGGCAATTCTGTGATTTCTTTCAAAATACAATGAAAACGTGAATAGACTTTGAACGATATATTACTGAAATGTGGAGTTAGAGGTTAAAACAGTTTTTCACCAGTTTTCAGTCCAGGATTTTTTGGGGCAGTCCTAAAGGGTGGCTCGATGACACACTGAGGCCACCCTGAGCATACCCCTGCACCCCTAGCAGAGAGATAGAGATTAATTCATCTCGCTCAGAGTGTTTCAAAGTTAGTCATGTCGTTTTCCGAACTCACCTGACACGTTTCAGTCGCTTCAAAATTACTGCTTGACTGCTCTCATGAGTGGGTGTGGTTTCAGCGTCTTCAGTGGATACGCCCCCACAAGTCCCGGAGCTGAGAATTAATTTTCACCTGATTTTGACACCTAATTTCATAAACTTGTTGTTATTTTAAATCATTCAAATTTGGCTGGTTGGTTAAGAACACTTTCTTCTTTGGTCTGACAAACTCAGAACACATATTTATTCTAATTTTACACAGACAGAGTCAAGTTAATTTGATATATGGAATTTAGACTTAAAACAAAAATTGACAACATTTTGACCCTCCTAATTAGCATTTTTAAGTAGTATACTATACATGCAGTTGCCAGATTATTACGCAAACCTAGCCAAAACCAACTGCACATGTCCTTGTATCCTTGTCCTTGTATCTGCTTGCAACATTATAGTCAGTTATAAACAAGCGGCAATCTCTGTGACTGTAAAACATGAAGCCATGTCAGTCTCCAAAAGCCCCCATATTAAAATGTCCAACTTCACAGCAGAAAACTGTGAAAGAGATGGAGGAGGGGATGACACCATTGACAGGCGACGAGTTAAATATACAATTACCTTAAATATGATTTCTCTGGGTGTGAACATTATTGAAAAAGAAAGACTAGGAAAGGTGGTAACTCCAATTTTACTTTTAACATTGCCAGAGGGATGGTTTGGGCAAGGAGCCATTCTTCAGCATGTGTTCTGGCTATTTCACCATCAATATGCATAGGTGGGATTAATTATAGGTGATCACAACCAACACAAGAAGTACATCGAAACAGTGGGAGCCACAACCATTCCAGGAGTCCTATGATGTAGAATAAATGAAAAAATCCAAAACCACAACAAATTAAATTCACTTTATAAGAAACAAGCAAAGCAAATCTGGAACTGGATCTAACATCCAGTCTTTAAAGTCTTATCATGCATCTTCTTTTTTTAATTTAAGTACACAACTCAGATTATAGTTTTAACAGCTTACATTCCCCTTTTGTGATACTTAACCCTGCAGAAATGTGTGCTATGCAGAGGAAGTCACAAAAGTGCGGACTTGAGATTTGACTGTTTTTAAAACTACACATATTTGAGACATTAAAGCAAAACTAAAATATAAAAATAAATCATGTGCCATTAAAATTACGACCTGACAAAAACCTGTAACAGTAGAAATCAGCGACAATCAGGCGTCACAGCTTGAATATTTACATGTACTTATTAGGGTAATCAGAGTATTGCTGTGCAGTGCCCCTGATGGTCAAAAACTCCACAGTGTCCCTTTAATCTGTTCAGTTAAGTCATGTTACATTGGAGTTTCACACAGTGTAATTTCTACCCGCACAATTTTTATTCCAGCAGGAGTGAAGAGCTTTCCACATTGTCAGTGCAGACGCACATCAGATCATAAATTATACCCACTCCTGAGTGATCAATCACATGGCTGTTATGACTCGCAGTATGTAATGGTGCATAATGATACAATGGCTGCAGCGAAGCCGTTCGTGTATGCTGACTGTGCAAGACCGAGGACAGAGCAAGTCTTATTTTCTGGCGTATGATGATAATTTAAGTTTATGCTCAGAGCAGGTTTAATAGGTGTGTCAATGTTCATTTATGGTGGAGGCTGTGAACACTGCAGAGGTTGGTCTCATTATTTTTTAGCTCATATAAACAAAAACATGTCCACAAAGCGAGAATAGTGTTTATTTATGAAGGCGAAAAAGAAATCTTTAATATTTAGATTAATATGAAAGAAATCTGAAAAGAAAGATATTATTTTCAAAGCAAATACTTAACACTTAGTTTAACCTTCAAATTTTCAAATTTAATTCTGTTTTCTTTCTTTGATGGACTCTGGCATGCAATCAGCTGCTCATTGGTGGTTATGCTGAATAGCAGCAGAAAACACAGCAATTTTGTTAATTTGGGAACATAAAATTCATTTTCAAAAAGTCTTTTCTGCAAGCTGAGAAAAAATACTGCATGCACACGTTTCAAATCACATCTCACGTCTCAAATTGTTTCATGCAATTGACCTCTGGACTTTCTCATAGTCTGTAGCTTAATGGGAGTGAGGATTTTCCTTTAACGTAGCTCATGTTGATTTGATAAATTAGGAAGACGAAGTGTGCACAACGTGCTACGATATCATTAAAATGGTCCGATATCTCTCAGGTTGTTTGTGTGCTCCAATAAACATCCAAATTAGACGAGTTGGAGCAGCTCGCAGAGAAGATCCATCTTGGTTTATTGATAAAGTGCAGCGGCAGACACATTTCAGCACTCAGCCATCATCAGCACCACACTCTAATTATCCATGTATCTACCTGACTGAACAGGTGCTACGTGTGCCATTTGTAAACATCGATATATATTTGCGAAATGAATTACCATACCTCTGATGTAATTACAAAAGAGACCATAATACTGACATTTGATGGCTTCTGTTTTTCTTTTTTGTGTGATTTTTGTTCAAATTATGACCATATTCCCCATAAATATTGTTGTCTTGTCTTGTTTTCTTGCATATATCTGCATACATTTGTTGTCTCTTTGGATTTTCTGCAGGAGATAAAGATGTTGGAATTTATTTTCCTACCTTTTCATTCCCTCCACATTCGGCAATGAATCTATTTACCCGCGCTGCACAAATCTCCATGTTATCACGTCATGAATTCTCATAAAAGTTTTATTATTTAAAAACAACTGACAGAAAATCTGCCATTGCAGTGAGTTAGTTTGGACCTCTTTCCAATACAAATGAGCTGTTTTAGAGATTGCGTTATAATCAAGAGTTACAATATTTGACTTTTATTCTTGTGCAACAATTTGTCTTCCTCTGTTTGTCAGGATAATTGCTTAAATTAGAATATTCTTGCTAAAAATTGATTCATACACGAAGCTGATTGAAGCTATGTCACTGCACAAGCAGATTATTTCAGAAAAACAAGGTATTTGTGGCCATATGGCTCAGTAACAACAACAACAACAAAAAAACATTTAAAAAAAGATGGTTTCATCTTGAACAAACAAACACTGACACTTGTTCTCTTGAAGAAAGAGTTGAAAACAAACAAGCGAACATCATACACTCGTGTGAAGAGGAGCAGAGATAATGTAGAGTTCAATGAATCCATGAAAAGGTCATGCTCAGGTATTGTCTCCAGATTTAAACCTTGATGAAGACCTGCCAAGGCCAAAAATGTTCAGTTATTTAATCATTTCATCAGCAGGCTTTTTAACAGAATAATACTTCTGCTCCACTACACGTGAAGTTTCCTCTTTTGTACAAGTTTAACAGACAAAAAATAGATGTTTTGCAAAATGTAAAAACAGCCCCCTTTGTTTTGTGCTTGCGAACAATGCTGTAGAAATCTGATCCAGAGGGATAAACAGGAAAAGTGATAATCTCTTGTGTTTACACTCATTATAATAACCTTTTAAAATTGAGGTGGTAATTATGTGTTTATTTTAAGATCCTAAGCTTAGCGAAAGCAATAGCACATGCATGTGAGGAAAAAAATGTCCCGAGAAGATCCTGTCAGCATCTGAGTGGTTCATTTGTCTCCGGCGTGGCGTTGACAGGTGCCGCGAGAGGGACAGACCGAGCAAATGACAGAGAGAAGCCGATGCAGAGGCGGCTGACAGTTGAAAGAAGATCAAAATCAGCCACATAACTTCTCCTCGCTTTTAACACATCCACGGCGTATGTGCCCAGATGCTTCCGCGATGTGGCAGACGACTGTCTTGCAACGTACGAGGAAAACAAAACCGAAAACAAACAAAACGAATCACACACAAGTATAAGGAGGTGCATTTGGTATGCAGAGGAACTACCAAGAACAAGAGAAAGGGACAGAGCATAACAGATGGAGGTGTGTGTGTATTGGGGGCTTGGATAACTTGAGACAAAAGTGTTTTGTGTCTACTGAGATCTCCAAATATGGAAAAACCAGTGAACAAACAATATAAACTGTGATAGTGTAAAGCAGACAAACAGAGCTGCATCTGGAAAGTTTCTGTCTGACGCTGTTCCTTTTGTACACATTCACACAAACACACAAAATATATACACTTAAAAAGGTTACGGTTTTCAGATTTCAAAGTGCATACATGCTCTGGGCCAGCAAAGATTAGCTTCAAATAGCTGATTATCTACTGAAAATTAGCATCTTTGCCAGTATGTGTTTGCTAAAGTCTGTTTATGTGTCTTGTCCTAAAGCATCTAATTTGAATTCTTCAAATGTGAAATTCGCTATAGGTAGGACTCACGCTCACAGACAGATGTCTCTTGGGATTATGCAAAATGGTCGAAACCTTGCTGTAAATCTCCAGCCTAGTCAGATCTTTTCCACCCAGCACCTAAAACCATATTAAGTCTTTCCCAGTACATTGTTTTGGTGAGGAGAAATGACATATAGAATAATCTCTCACCGTCGTTTTAGAGCTGGACTTTAAGCGAGTCACAAATCAAAAACAATGTACGTCTGAGGCAGAGGAAAATACAAAAAATAAGCTGTGCAGATTTTGTGGTAGGAAAGGCAGGTGAGGTGCAATGAAAGAAAGACATTAGCATTAAACTGTTTGAGAGAGAAGTCCTGTGATAACAGGAGTGAGGTTCTTCATCTGGAATAAATTCTCTCAACAATGTTCATGAAAACATGAATATTCATCTGGGAAAAGCTCTGCTCTTTATCCAGTGAAATATTTCTGTGACTCAGGCAAATTCTTTTGATTTTAAATGCATTTTTGGTGTACGGTGCATTTGGCAGAAAACACATTCAGATCTTTACTTAAAGCAGCTATAATCAGATAAATATGCGTGAAGTGAAATGTGTTGTTCATGGTGACAAACTGATTGAGAGTTGAACTTACAGTAAGTTCCCCTCAGCTCCATGACACTTTATGGCTTCTTACAGCCAATCTTAGTTTGGCCTCTCACCACTCTCACAGTTTTAAACTGCAGATCCTCAAACATCAACTTGAGGCTGTCTACAGAACGAGTCAATCTGTATAAGCCCAACTTCACAGCAGAAATAAACATGTTTACAGCCTGATACAAAAAACAGTTTTGGTGAGCTTCAAAACGGCTTTTCAGAAACCTGTGGGTACCCTTTCTCCCTAGCACTTAATATCAGATAACGTTAGCTTTTAATTTAGCAGCTAATGAGCTAGCTGTTTCCAGTAGTTGGTAGAGATGAAAACAGAGCTAAAATGAGAAATAAAAGTACAAAACATTGTGAAAACAACATTATCATCACCTTTATTTGAACTTGTCTGCAAACAATTGTGTATGCAACATTAGCACTCTTTTTTGGCCTCTCCTGAGAGAAATGTCTGTCTCTTTAGCTGCTAAATGCATCACTTGCTAGTCTCTTGCTGTGTCTATCTGCTATCTGGTGCTGAGCAGGTAGTGTGCAGTGGGCTTTTAGATTTCAGAAAAACAGCTGAAAATTACAGTGAGAGCTGTTAGAGCGAACTATAACAGTAAAGCTGAGAGCCAGACAGCTGAAACACTCCTATAAAACTCCTTTAAGCCGAGGGGCGCTCCAGATTAAGGTGACCAATTTCACATTGTTTTTACATTGTCATTTGATACACTGTTGGTGTAAAATATCAGTTAAAGCTGCTTTAAAGTTTCAAAAGTAAAAATACATGCAACAGAACGGCTTGTGTCATTGTCCTATACAGTAAAATATGATGTTGTGTAATTGTTATGTTAACAGTGTGTAACCGTTCTATAATAGCTACATGTTCAAACATACAAATATAAAGGTCATCTGCTGCTATAAGAACAGACTGGTCCACTGCATGACGTGTGTGTGTGTGTGTGTGTGTGTGTGTGTGTGTGTGTGTGTGTGTGTGTGTGTGTGTAATTGTTAGATGTGATCTGTGAGAGCGACAGGCTTTTAATACAGCAGGAGGGTCTTTGTAAGAGTCTGTTTTACAGTGTATCGCATGTTTACAGGAAAATGAGGCACCTAAAAGAGATAAGAGCATTAAATTATCAAATGAAGTGGATATTCCTGCTGTTCTAGAAGTGTTAAGCTGAATTGTAAAGAAATATCAAGAAAACACATTCAGAACTAAACTAAAGTCTGATTTCTTTCAGGGTCGTTTATGTCAAACGGAGTTTATCTGTGAAGGAAAATATAATAAGTTTTGGTTTGAAATACGGGTAAACACATTGACACAAAACATCATAAATCTTTAAGAGACATAACTTGATGGAGAAGATGACTGAAGCAACACATTCAGACAGTTATGTCCTATTTTTTGTATTTTTTGGTTCTAGTTTGATCAGATTTGACAGTTGTTTGAATTAATCTCAGGCTCTTTTTGTGGTTTTGACACTCAAGAACTTCAGATTTTATGGATGTACTTAATCGTCAGCAGACGTATAAAAGAAAAGCACACATTTAAATGCCTCTGACTGATGTTGAATGGCCCTCTTTAATGTGTGCATGTTAGCCAAGTATTCAATTGCTGATACATAATACAGAGAATATGAGGAGGTTGGCATAACAAAGAGGGAAGCGGTGGTGAAATAAGACGGCGGTCAAACAGATTATTAGCAGCTTGTTGTGTCTCTGTGAAACTGTAACCGTGGAAATAAAGCTTTGATGCAGCACCTCCAACTCACTCAGAGATGCCAATCAAAATGTGCTATGCTGGTTGTGTAAGCGATTCTTCACAGAGTATTTACACAAAGAGCGGAGGTGAGAAATGATTTAGCTGCTTTGAATGTAGAATTGTCTTATTGCATTACTTTGGCAAATTATTTGAAGTGCCTTTCCATGAGCAAAATCACTTAACTAAAGAAGACCATTTTCAGTTTCCATTCCATGGCTTTAGTATTGTCTAACCTCACCAATTCACCATCACTGAGTAATCTGAGCAGTCTACTGTATATATCGCCGAACATCAGAGCTTTAATCTAATGTGCGAACATTTCCAAAACCATAATCATTTATCTGTTGTTGCAGTCAACAATATAAAGCATAATCCATGACAAGGTTCCCATTATCAGTAATTAAACCAACATTGTGTAGAAATTTGTATTTTTGTGATTTAGCGTCGCCAGTTTCAGATAGCAACACCGTTGTCGTACATTTGAAGAGTTGTACATGTGCATTTGTTATGATTATATTACTTATGATCAAAAATAGCGAGTCAACTTTGCTAGCAGCCAAACATCAAGACAGTATAACAACACAAAACATAGCAGCCAGCTAATATTACTTACTAGTCCAACAGCAAGAAGCCCAGCTTGGCGTCTTTCAGCCTTTTATTTCACAAAGCTCTCGCTAACGATTAAAAGTCAGTCCCAGATTTACTCTCGTCCAATGGCTTCTTGCTCGGTCACTCTCCTTTTCTCTTCTTAGCTTCCTCCATTAATGTCCGCTTCAGTGTTCCCACCTCTGTCATTATGTCCATAGAGGCTGCTGAGCCCGGTTACATTGCCCACTTGCCCAGCTCTGGTTCTGGCACAACATTGGTGCCACTCCCCATCAGCATTCACCCATGCCCAGGAGACAGGACTTTAAGAAACAGGGCTTTAGTCTTGTGCTTTGTGGTACAACCATCCACCTCCTCCCTAAAGTAGCTTTCAGACTGTCAGAAACAAAAATGCATCCTTTTCATTTCAAAGAGACTCTAGTGTTAGTACAGCAGGCGTCGTTCTTTCAATTTCAATCAATTTCAATTTTATTTAAATGTGACATCAAAGAATATAACAAGAACAACACAAGACCAAAAGAAAAAAAATCAAAATAAGAGGGAGAAAAGACAAAGCAAAGAAAACATATCAAGTCATGGAGTTATTGATATGAAAAACGAGGGTACGTGTCTTCGTATGTCTGTATGCATGAAGGCGTGCTGTGTTGTGTTGATATGCATGAAGGTGTGACAATGACAATATCAAAGCTGAGCTGTACTACATAATGAAAGAAGAAGAGAGAAAAAAGAACCTGAGACAGAAAAAACAATTATTAATCATTATTCCCATAATCACGTCATCGCTACTGAACTATAGTCTCTATTGTTACCTTAAAATAATAACAATGCTGCTAATAACCAGCATCAGTATGTGGAGGAGCCGAGGGGCCTCCCAGGAGAGCAGCCTGAAGGCTCTCAAAGCCACAAAGGAGGGTCAGCTCTGATTTTATTCATCATTATCATCATTATTAATGTTGTTAATTTTTTAAGCAAGGGCTCATGAAGTGTCACTGTCTTGTTCAGTTTGGTTAAACCTGCTTTAAATTATTGATTTGGCTACTTCCAGCAAATGTGTACGGTGCAGCATTAGTTGTGCTCGTGTCCACCACCTGATGAATTTAAGTCCAATATTTATTCTTTTATCTCTGGTTTGGTTTCCACCAACTCCTGGGAAAGCTATCAGCCTCCTCAGATGCTAAGTGTTCCACTCTCTTCACCAGCTAGTTGATAATATTGTCTGTTTCATGGCTAGATAGGCAGCACACAATAGTTTTCATCAGAGCTTAAAACAGCTGTGTGAAGTGTCTGAAAACAAAAGCTAATGTGAGTGAATCAAAACAATAAAGTTGTTGGTTGTAAAACCAAAACAAAGAGCTGAAACACACTGCTGAGCTGCGAATAAATGCACAGTCTTGTGATAATTATCTTTGGGTTCATCAGTATGAACATCACCTTTCACACACACAGACATTTGATCCATTGATAACATAAAGAATATTGATTATAGCAGCTTAAAACTTTTGCAACAAACTTGTGGATGTTCCACACAAACCAGACTTCTTGGATTGCATTGGTGCGTCCTGTCTGCACCAACACAGCCCTCGAGCTTTTTTAATAGTCTGAATGCAGCCTAAGAGGTTTTGCTGCAGTGTAACATCATTTCCTTCCTTGCTATTCAGACAGAGGTCAGTCATTGTTCACACGGGTGCATGACAGGAAAACATAAACATAAGTAGTTTTGAGCAAACATTACTGGCTACGTCATTCCACGGTATATTTGATACTTGCAATATAAATTTTCACAAACAAAATGAAGCACCTATTTATTTTAAATACTCACAAATACCTCCCACCTGTTGTGACAGAGATGACAACAATCTTTTGTTTTTGTTGTTTCTCATTCTCAAATCACAAAAACCTGCCACTCTGACTCGCTTCCCACTTATGTAACCCTGTGTGTGTGTGTGTGTGTGTGTGAGAGAGAGTGTGAAAAAGTTTTTGTGTGTTTACGGGATGTAAAAACACATTTAGCACATTGCGCTAGTTGTGGCGTGCTGCCTCCTCCTTCCTTTCCAACTCATGTGTGAATATGTTTGTGCGTGTACTCATGTTCGGGGGCTGTGCGTGAGTTCACTTGCGCGAAGGCGTTTTGTTTACACGGCATCATCTTTTATGTATGTACTGTAATGTATGGAAGCATTGCGGCTCTAATGCATGTCTTAGTGAATTATACATCTATGCATTAAGGCTGTGTGTGTGTGTGTGTGTATACATGGCCATTTCAGTGAAACAGTGTCATTAGGTCAACAGATTTTATGAAGTTAATGGAGTGTCATCAGATTTATTACATGCACACACACACATCCTCTCCAGGTCATTCCAATCACCACTTGAGTCACGGTTGCTATGAAATGACCTTGGCGATGTTTCTGTAGGCTGTAGGAGTCGGATGAAGCTCTGGCGTGATGAGGTGTTGACCTCGCCTCCTGCCCGGTTGGTAGCCGCTTTGTCTCTCATGTCACAGAGCAGCTTTCCCACAAACACTCACAATACAAGTTAGGAGGCGGATGATGTTTTTTTTGTTTTTTTTTTTTTCTTGGTGTCGTCTCCATACACCGAAAATAATGAGGCTGCTGGTTCCCATGACGCCTGACTGGCCGGGTCTCCCTCCTCTCATGGCCAAGTTGCGGACACCTACTCATTACAGCCTAAGCAGGCATGCACACATTGATGTACACACACACACACACACACAAACACACACACACACACAGAGGGAGAGTCTGACTTCACCTAATGCCGATTTAGCAGCACATACCATCTGTCTAGAATGATTAACCTTTCCATCAATCACTGGTTTCTCCATTATCCAGACACACATTTACAAAGCAGGCACACACTGAGTCTCACATGAAAGACTGAGAGCAATAATATATTCATAAAACGTGAAATAAGAAATTTAGTGTTTATCCTCGTTGTTTAAAAAAAAACTAATTAGTGCCTGTCACTGACAGACATTTATGTAATTTCTTAAAGACCCTTAAATCTTATTTTACTAATATGTCCTTACTAATAAGCAATGGACTCTGACACAATATTATAATAATATATACTCCCAACTCTTCAAATACAGCAGCCTGGTCAGTGGCCTCACGCTTCAAACTATGACATGGCATCAGTTTTTCAGGGTTTCACTGTCAAGTTAGTAAAAATTAATATGCAATACATATGCAATGTCCAGATAGACTTTCAAAATACAGCTTGTTGTGAAACATTTGACATTGTAGTTCAAATGGTCATTGGATGAGAAGCATGAGGAGCATGTAACATATCAGAATTAAAAGATGCCTTTTGGTTCCACACAGGGCTTGAACATTGGCCTCTTGGGTGAAAATCCTGAATTTATTTGACCCATTTATCCAACCCAACCTGCTTCACGTGCAGACTTTCCCACTCCATGTCACCGACGGCATATCTAAGCACTACGCCAGACCGGCGCATCTGCAAATGTTGTCAGAGGGTTACCCACAGCATCATTTTTCAAGCGTATGGCCACTGACCAAGCTGCCTTTTTTGATGAGTCGGGAGTGAGAACTGACAGGTATTATCAGTCAAAGTTTTACAGGAGGGGTTTATATATTTGGATTTTGTCTGTTCATGCTCGCACTGCGTTGAAGTGGATGGGGATCTGTTGGAAACACACTATTCAGCAACTGAAGAACTGAGGTGCTGCCTTAAGTTTGTTTTCTGTATTATTTATGGCAGGAGAATGTAACTCTGGCGCTGAGGCTCCTAGCTACCTCTGATTCTACAAGCAAGAGGTTGATGTTAAACTTTCTCTAGCTCAAAGAGTGAGCAGTTAGCAATAGGACATTATTAATAGAGCAGGTTTAGCTAGTTCATATCTTCATTCTCAAACATGCAAATAATAGTGTGGCAAAACAATTCCAAAATCTTCTTAACTTTTCTCAGATTTTTCAGCCGTATCACACTGGTTCTGTCCAACATCACTCTATTTATCATATAGTGCAGTATATTGTATATACTGTCCACCATTTTATTTGAGTGTCCAAAGTGTGAAAGTTATCAATATTACATATAATACGTATGTAACAGAGGGAGTTGTGGATGAATGAGTGAGACACACACACAGACACAGTTTTCATCAGCTGATGTTTGTTGTCATGGAGAAGTATCCGTTGACCTGTGAGCTCAGCTGACAGTGAAAGTATGTTCTTGACTTTGAAAAAAGGTAGTTTGACAAAACAACTCAAGATCCTCTTACTACATTTTTCCAGCTCTTTCATTCACATCGCCTTCACACGTGGGAGTGAATGAGAAGTCCTAAAGGGGAACAGATCAGGTCACAGTCATACAGTCCTGATTATGAGCTGAACTTTTTAATTAAGTTGTAATTGAGGGTGTTTTTTTCTAATATAATTGAACGCTTATTTAGCTTTGAATATTTAATTTATTAAAGAAATATGTAAGATTTAAAAACATGTTTTCAGGCACTTTAAATTATAATATAAATCCACTCATCCAGTCAGCACTCACTCACTGTTTCTTATTCTCAGATGGGTTCATATTAAATTATGCTCCTGAAGGTCCTTTGAGTGTTTCTTAAAAGCATTTGCGTGTTTGTGTACTTACTGTATGGACATTTTCTGCTGACACACAACTGTATTTGCATACATGAGCAGCCACAAAGGCATACTAATGTTTAAAGCCTAACCTGATTATTCAGATTGTGCATGTGTGTGTATGTGTGTGTGTGAGAGGAGGGACAGCAAGTGGTCCGTTGTCCTGTTGTGTCATTGAGACTGTAGGCACCCTGCAGCTACTGTCTGGGAATTTCAGAGAGGGTTTAGTGCAGAACAGGAAATTATATACTGCATTAGATTTGGGGGGAAAACACTTTATAGACAGGACAATAGTGAATTGAAACAAGTTAACCGAGATGATGGAGGATGCTGCTGAATTATCCTGATCTGATAGTTTAGAAATGTTTGATTACATTATTAAAGAGGACTTTTATGTAAGACTACAAACGTTTTATCAGCCTAAATCACAAAGTAGAGCAACATTAGAGAAGAACTGCAAACTAAATAAGACATACAGGATTGGGTCTGTAGTTTTGGTATCAGTAGGGACCTTATTCTGTGTCCTCCTGCCCACAGACTCAACACTGGTCGCTTCAGCATCAGAGCAAAGTTTTCAAAGTAAAACACCAAAGCATTTGTGCAATCTGAGACTTTTACATATCTTAATGATTTATCTTCAATCAGTGTGATGTTTTTTCTTGTTCTTTTTAAGTTAAATATCTCAGAATATTTCCTATCCTAACGCAAAGCACAACAATTTCTCTCAGAGAGATGAGTCAGAGCAAAGCGAAAGTTAGACATTACTAACAGT